>OY728135.1:1282217882-1283516215 GCA_963277665.1 Viscum album
ATACAACTAAATTAAAAAAAATAATTTAAATTAAATATTTTTACTTGTGTATCAAATATCATTTCACGTTAATTTAGTGTCTGAAAATAATTTTTTTGGGATATTAAAACATGTAACATTAATATATATTTTTATGTGAAAATAATTAATAGTCTAGTTCCATGAAATAAAAGAGATTGTATATAATTGAAATTACATTTATGTGAAATTAAACGATAAAAACAATGATTATATTTTTTAAGGGTATTTAGAAAAAATAAAAACGACACGAAAAAGTCAAGATGTTAGAATCTAGATGGGTGTTTTTCCAATGTAATTTGTTTTTGCCAAATAGCGTGTTCAGTTTATTGTCAGTCATGTGTTTCCCTTTTGGGTTGGAAAGAATAAATCAAAGGATATGTCACATCATTCATTATCAAAAGTAAAAGATTAATTTCAACAATAAAATGTTTTAAAGAGCCTATTGGGAAATTAGAATAACCTTCATCTATTGGACCAAAATAGAATCCTATATTGCTTCATTTCCATTTAATTTTTATTATTCTATACGTAATGATTTTTTTTCTTATATAAAACCATTTAAATTGTATAAATATAGTAAAGATACTTTTTAGGTGGAAACAACCATTGTTATATTATTATTATAATTTTTTTATTTGACATATTATAAAATTTAATATATATATATATATATTAATTTTTTATTATATGTCTACATTTTCTATTTTTTATTTTTTCTAAAAAATTTTAGATCAAACCAATACCTTTATATTTTTTGAAAAAAAAATTAATGTGGGAATTATTTTAAAATATGGAACTAAATTATATTTAACTATAAATAAAACATGTTAAAAATTATTTGTTTTTGGAAATTCAGGAAATGAACATTAAAATCATGAATCTGATTCCTAAAATCCCTTTCAAAAATATTAAATCAGTCATTGTTTTTTACGATAATAATTAATTCTTGTATTATTAAAAAATACCGCACTTATTAACTGAACCAACCAATTCATGATAAAAACGTAATTCTCCTTATTTGTATCAAATCATGATATTTTAAAGCACATGGGTTTAATTGGATTAGGGAATTTATTTTCTATAAAGGGGATAAATTTTCAAAATTAAAATATTACTTTGGAATAATTTATATTTAATTTCATCGATAAAAATTATAAAACCAGGAAAAGCATTTATTATGACATACTATAATATAGTAATCCATACAGAATATATGATAAAAGTTAAATTCTGTGATCTTTTTAAATTCATGTTTGGTGGTTTTATATATATTGTTGGATTACACATCATTTCAGACCCATTCTAGAAGAATTATTTTGTCTTTGAATTGGTTTTTTATTATAAAAATATATTCAGAAATGTTATTTTACTTATGTTGTTGTGATGAAAATTTCTAAAAATAAAATATCAAAAATAATAGGTTCTGTTGGATTATTAAAGTGAATATTATTAAAATAAAATATAAGAAGAAATAATGAAGTAGTATCATTCTAAATAATGGATCAAAATAATAAAAATAATTTCAATATTCAATTAATTCATCCTTCATTTAAAAAATTAAATTTTGTATGGATTTTGAAAATATAAAAATATAATTTCCATTCTATTGAAGGATGTGGAGTGGGATAATTATTTTTTAGAAATAATAAATTTATTAAATATAATTTAATATTTTATAATATTTTTTAACTGATTCACTATTAATAAATGTAAATATATGATTATTTTTCTATGAAAACCATAATCATATATTTCTGAATTAAAAAGATCCATGTCACATTTTTATTAGTCAAGTAGTTTTCTATAATAAAAACTACCATAAAAAAACATCTAAATATCCCATAAAATATCTATGGTCAATGAAAATCCCTTCTTATATTTAGGGGGATATTTAGTAACTCATAAAACCTATGGTGATTTTAATATATATTTTTATGAGATCCAATATTCTTAAAATAATATAGAACAATAACATGATGGAATGTTTTAATATTGTAATAGTATTGTGTGAATGGGATGATGAAATAACTAGAAAAGTATTGACTGAAAGTAATTATTATTTTTGGAATAATTTATTTTGAGTAACCATGGTATTTTTTCCATAGGGAAGTGTTTTAGGGTCTCCACTTTCCATTTTATATAGAAAGCATTTTAATGAATGAATGTGGTTAATTTCTGTCTTGAATTCACTTTCTACTAATATGTTTCAAATGGTTGTCTAATATATTAAGATAAATAATATATCTAATTATTAAATTTATTCATTATGGTTTTTACTTTTATTAAAAATATTTTCATTTATTTTAACTAATTTTTAGTATAAGATAAGTTGAATCAATTTTATAGAAAAAAAAATAATTATATCGAGGAATTAGTTTTCTATTAAAATCCAATTATATGTTCTCCCATATTTATTTGGGATATTATTGGGAAATTTAATAATATAATATTTTCATATAATAAATAGGAATATACTGAAGGGTTAAAAAATAGACCATTGTTTTCTCAAATCGAATTTAATAATTATTTTCAATTCTTAATGCTTATTATATAAGATGATTATTATTTCAAAAAAATCATTCTATGAGTTCTGAATTATTAATTTCTTCACAAGAACCATGAAATAAGATATATTATTTAGTAATTAATTAACTTAAAAATAAAATGAAAATATAAAACATATTTAAAATCCTATTTTTCATACATTCATGAAAACCACAATATTTAACTTATTAGCTAATTGAAATATTTAAAAATGGAACCATTAAAATCCCTTCATTCACTCTATATTTCTCCTCGTATCATATTAGAGGTGTAATTTAATGGGCTCACATAATGTTTTTAAAATCTATATATGATTTTTAGAAGGGTTAGGATAGACCATTATATAATCTTCAGACAATAATATTATTTGGTTTTCATAACATACTATCTTTATTCATTTATTTTTGATGTAATAAAAAAATTATTATTTAATTTATATTAAGTATGATTTTAATTTTGAATGCATTACACTTATTTGGAATGAACTTTGTTTAAGGAAATATGTTGGAAAATTCATGTATATTATATATTTTCTTTTCATATACAATATATTCAGTATATATCAAATATGAGCTAGTATATCAAAAGGTATAACATATAATGGGGAACATTCCTTCTCTACCATATATGATCATGGCCTTTTATAAATACATACTGAAGAATTGAATACTCTTTATGTTTAACTCAAACATGTTATATTTTTAATGAAATTTAATTTAACTCTCAAATGGATATCTGCATTTCTTATAATCATTTGTTATATTAATTCTCATATGGAAAATAAATCAGTTTCCAACTAACTTTTTTTAAATAAAAATATATAAAATTAATTCCAACCCTATGAAGGTGCCATTTAATTTTCCATGATTTATTCATTATAAAATTATTATCAACCTTATTTCCATTTTCTATAAGGCATCATTTATCATTTAATAACTCAATTTATTATCTCTGATGCGTATGATATTTTAGAATAAAATAAAACATTGAGTTTAAAAGTTTCCATTAAATATATTTATATCATTTCTTTAGTCATTAATCTATTATTATATTCCTAATCATTCAGATGTGATGTTTTTTATAATATTATTTTCTAAAATTCATCATTGTTTTATAAATTATGACATATTATATCCAATAAAAATACCATTGTATTTTATATGTTAGGGAAATTCATTCTTTTTAATAAATATGAAAATTTAAACTTTCTTTAATTTTTATACATTGAATAAAATTTTACTTAATTTTCATGTCAAATAATATATTCCATTAGGAAATTAAAATAATTTAAAATAGAATATTATATAATAAATTACTAGAAATGGATAAATAATAATTCCAATATCTACCTTACCTTTATAATATATAATCTAATTATTTTTATTAGTAATATATTAAACACCTATAGAATTTAACATCCACATAATTCTCTCTATGAAAAATCATAATTTATATTATTTTATTTTATTTTCTCTTTAAATAATTAATTCTCAAGTCTTATTATGTAGTTATAAATAATTTCAGTTTTATTGATATACATTTTCAACTCGTATTGATGTAATAAATTATATCTTATTGTAATTATATTTATCACTCTTTATTTTTAATGTGATAGACCAAACGATATTTTTTTTAAGGTTTATCATAATTTTAAATTATATCTTATAGAATAGAGAGCACAACAAGAACCCACATGTTTAGTATCATTTGTGATTAGCCACCAAACTATCATATTACATAATAAATTTATGTTTTTATCAAAAATAAACATCAAACACAATTCCCTTAACCAAATTATAGGCTATCTAAAGTTTATCATAAATATGTGAAGCATTAGCAAATAGTCAACTTAAATTCTTTTTAATGCATATCTTATATCATTTTGTCTCTAGTAGGAATATCATTTGTCTTCAATACTGATTGTAATATTAACATGATTTAACTATATAGATTAATGTATTAATATAATTGATTCATATTATATAATCATCAAGAATAATAGAAAAAATGTAAATCAAATCAATTGAATATAAAACCAAAAATGGATACTAATGAAACAGTAACATCAACCATGGAATGTAAATTTAGAATCACAATAAAATATTCATGACCATTGAATTCATATCCTATTAATGTGGCACAAGCATAATAAAAAATAAAATATGTCATGGTTCTCTATTGAGAGCCATATAACAAGATGAAAAATGGAATCCCAATCATATCCCTTTATAACATTATCATTATATATAAATAAATCATTTTTCAAAAATTATTGTTGATCTTAGACGTCCATATTATATATACACCTTAATTAGTGAACATTTCTACAAATATATCATCAATAGATCATATAAATATATCACAAAATATAATGCTTCATATAATGTAATCGAGAAACATATAGGTCTTAAAACACCATGAGCCTAATGAAAAACCAAATATATTTGTTCCATGTTATATTATTCATTTAAAATTTCGTGATTTACACATATAATAAAAATGAGAAAAATGATTATTTGTTTATATCAAAATAAGAAATCAACAATTAGATCATATGATACCCAAAATTAAATCACAACAACTAAACAATTTAATACTTTTTTTTGGATATACATAGTTGATTTGAATTAATAATAAATTGTGTATAATCTAGATATAATAATTACAACTAATATGAATCATGATACGAGTTTTTATTAATTTTCTACAAAATTTTTATAAAAACAATGTTTTATGTTACTCTCAATATTATTTTCAAGGATAAAAAGTTATTAATATATTTATATTAATAATAAATTCCTCAATAACTAATTTTTTTTAAAAAAAGATAATTTATATGAAACATGGATTTTAGTTTTTAAAATATTTTTTATGTAAAAAGTATTGGTGAACAATTCATGATGAATTTTTTGTATTTGAAAATTTCAAAAGGGATATGAAATTTCATATCCAATATAAAATACAGTAGTATTACATAATATAAATTGATTAAATATTCCAAAATAAAAATAATAGATGAAATATTAATGATTTGGAGAAAATATTAAAATTGAACTAAAATTGTAATAACATGAAAATACATTTATTTTTAAAAAAAAAATGAGATTATTTCAAGAATAGGATCTAAGACGACACTTAATTCCAAGGCCTCAATGTATGCAATTTATTTGTGAACTATATTAAAAGTTCATTGAATACACATGTGAGTGGGGTTTTCTTACTTTTAAATCGGTGCTCGAATAAAAAATCATAGATCACCATTGAACTAAGAGTGTTGGGATTCACCTATAAAGGGACTAACATTTTTTGGCGTAGAAAAATAGTAGAAAATATATATTTTTATATATAAAGTATTTTAATATATATTATTTAATTTTCAAATAATTATAACTCATAAACGGTAACTCAGATTGGAAATATGACAGCACGGTTGAGCTCGTGAAAATAACATTCCCTTAGGTGGAGCCTTACATCGACCAGTGTGGGCCCTCTTTAAAAGTTGTTTTTTCCGATTTAACCATAAGTAAAATGTTATAAATAAAAATAAGATTATTTTTAAATCATCCTAACTCACAAATCGTATCTCAAATTAAAAATTAGATACCACCATTATGTTTGTAATTTTATATTCTCTTTTGGTGGAGCCTAACATTGACTGATGCGGGTCAAGAGGGAATATTAATTTTCAAACTTTTCATAAGAAAAATAAAATATATTAAAAAGTTATTTTAGTATATTTTCTTCTTCATTACTTAGATACTCCTCAACAATGTGTTGCAGCAATGGGGTTACAGAGAATCCCATTAATGAACGTCATTCATGAGTCTGCATATTGACACTACAACACAACATAAAAATAATATTGAAGCATTTTTCATCAATTAATATCCAGACAAGAAATATAGGATTATTTTTCAAATCATGGTATTTCTCTTAGGCTTTGGTTGGTGGTGATGAAGAAAGATGAATACAATTTCTTCCTGCCTTCGAAGATTCTCTAGCAACAGCAGGATGCAGATCCTGAATGAAGAATGGAGGTTCATGATCCCATTCTTCCTCAACTAACTATCCTTTTTTAGGTTGGGGTTTATATGTTTCTGTGTGAATTGTTTCCTCCTAGTTCTTTCTTTTAAATTATGAATATAAGTTAACTCATGAACCATTTAACTTATGGTTTGATTATTCAGGTGGGATACTATTGGAGAACCGATCCTTGTTTAAATTGAATTAATTTTAATTCTCTGTTCAATCCTTATAATAGTAGCGGATCAACGCAATGACCAATTAATGTAGAGGTTTGTTCCTCAAATTCATTGTCTGGATTAATTCCTCCCGCTTTACATCATGTTATTCATGTTATTTATAAGGTTATAAATGATAGATGGTTGTGTGCCATTTCATTGGCACACCAATCCCAAAACATGTACCCCCACCACATTGTGATGACCCATTGGAGGAGTGATGTTGATCATGGTGGATCATAGTAGAGCATTCCTTGATTAGTAGGGACTACTCTTGTGTCAGGTGGTGACATTGGTCGGGCATCGTGTCAGACAGAGGAGTTTGTCAGTTGGTGGATAGATGCATTGAGGAATCGCAGTGCCAGCAAGGCACTGCATCAGGACGTGGCAGTGAAGGACAGTGGTGCCAGCAGGGCCCCGTGTCAATTCGGGTGACTCGCGACTGGGCCACAGATTGATGCAGGAACATGGTCTATGGGATCATGTGTAGAGGTGGGAATCCGACCTCATCTGGCTACGTGTAACATAAACCAGACTTCATTCACATGTTCAGGCTAGAGAGAACCGACCCACCAATGCGGTTCAGGCCAGTGTTGTGAACCGGGTCATTTAGAAGCCCTAGCGGAAGGAGAACTGGACTTCCATTGTGGGACAAGTAGGGTAGAAAAATAACCCTCTATGCATCTGGACTGGTCATAACCATTCAGACCAAGTTAGACCATGCCGGAGGAATTGCATTTGGTCACTGGGTGACCTAGTGGGCTGGACCAATGGCCAAACCGGGCCGGGTCCAGCAAGGCCCAATGGGCCCAGCCACATGGAAAGGTCATACTGGGTTAACCCATACCTAAAAATATCTGGTTAGATCAACCAAAATTGGTCATTCAGTCCAACCAAGTTGGACTGGGGAAAAGAAGCAACCAACCCCTATTTATCAAAATGCTAATATAATTCAGAATGGGGGACCTATTGACCGGCCTCCTATGGTTTTGGGACCCTTGAGACATGATGATCATTTGGGAATACAATAATTGTGTTTTCATGGATGTTGAGATACAACTGATGTCTTTAGGATTATATTTTCCCAGAATCAAGTTCTCTATGGAGCAGGAATCCTAAATCTGGTTGTGACATGAAAGATATGATGAGAAGATATCATAGTTTGAGAGAACAAGTGTACATCATTGGTCCAAAAGATGAGAAGACGTTGGTGGTCTAGAATATGAGAGAACCTTTTAGTCTAGGACATGATCGAACTTCAGTGGTTCAATAGATGATAGGACCTCAGTGGTCTTGAATTGGAACCGACCTTAGTGGTCCAACACTTGAGACAACCATAGTGGTCTTGCAGACAAGTGGACCATAGTGGTCTAGCAAACGAGCACACATTATTAGTCCAGTAGCTGAGTAGACCATAGAGGCTCATCAGGGATTAGTCCCTTGGTAGTAAAAGATGATTCATCTTTATGACTTCATTTATTACTTTATATACCATCAGTAATACCTAGGGTGAATTGACTTTGCATTGTGGTCCTGCTTTTTTGTCTCGATTTGTGGTCATTCCTTTAATGTTTGGGGTCCCTACTGAGTATATTTTTAATCAACCCAACATAGGATTCAACCAAAAGTGATGGGTCTCATGCAGGTGAATAAATCTTAGACATAGACCTTGGTGGTATGGGACTAGGTGGAGCTCAGTGAGAAGGCATAGATGAGCGTACATCTATGGCTACAGGTAGCGACCCATAACCCACCCTTCAGTTCGGGTATCGGTCTGACGAACCATGGTAGTTGTACATTGTGGTTTTGGCCTTTTATTTTGGACCCTTTGTACATTCAATTTTTATTATACTCTCTATAATTATATCACTGTTATTTGTGGTTTTCATTGTATTTACATTAAATATATTGATATTTGTGTGTGAAAATATGTTTAAAGTAGAATGGCTCTTCTTTTTGGGATATTCCTTTTCTGCGCAAGTCCCCATCCCATGGCCTATGAATGGCGGTCTTGGGGTAGTCATAGTATGGGCCCTGGGGGACAGGTCATAACAAAAGGGTTTGAATGGTTCTTGGTTTTATTTTAAGAACCTAGAGTCTATGATTTTAGTTTGGTGTATGGTGTCAAGTGTTTCAATTTTGGCTTTCAAACCATGGAATCCAGTAAATATGTGGTGGCTGATGTATCCATACACCAGGACGCTAAATTCTACATTTCAACTCGGTACTTAATAACACTAGATTTAGGGAAAAAAAGATGGTACCAGCATCGTAAAAGAATGGGATGAGTTTTCAAGGACATTCTTGAGTCAACTCACCCAGTGTACTATATTGATCATGGAATATAATATTTCTGTCAAGATGTCTCCACATAGACATCCAGCTAGGATTCCACTGGGTGATTACAACGATTGTTTATGAGGTGAAAAGATGAGTACATGGGTTTGTACTTGAGATAACACCACCAGGTGGTATACCAAATATTCCACCACATGTGGAGTATCAATTGGTACACATAGTTACAACGAATGAGAAGTGTGAGATGATCACCTATAATTATTTTCAGTGAAAGAGACCCATTGGGTTCAATGTTGCGCCCAACTCACAGGTGGCTAAGGACTGGCTTGAGGAGGTGACCGAGTTTTCCATCTAGTCAGGGAATTATTATATTAGATGGAAGTCCTATAATTTATCCTTCTATGTGGATCACGAGGGTGATGATGTGTTCTAGATTACCTGATCTTTTGATGAGGTGACTCTTTTGTTGATAGATCTAGATAACCTTTCTCAGAGGAGGGGATCTTTCTATAAAGGCTAATGGTTATGCATTCCCAAGATATTATATAGCTTATAAGGGAATACATGTGAGTAGAATATTATTGATTGAGGCGTGATGACCTTTATAGGTACTTGATGAATACAATATGACCAGTTCCTCAGGTCTTAGAACTCCATACAAGATGTGTTTAGGGAAATCTGAGCAAGGACAATTACTTTGAGTATTCAAACATATTATAGGGCGATAGAGTTCACATTTGTGGTTGAAAACCCTTTGGATGAGAAGATATAACTAGTGGATGTTAGTAGTGGAAAAGCTAGAAGCTGACATAGGTTTCAGAGACATGGATGTGTGAGATGTTCTGAGAAGAGGTACCAAGATTGGGGATCTACAGCTCAAAGATCATTGGTTGAGAATAGTCGGCTTAGAAATAGGTGATACTCATTAAAAGATGATAGGGGACATATCATTAGAGATTTTCTTTTTTGTGTTACTAATAGTGAAATAGTAGATGGGCCACCGGGGTAGAGATAGTGGAAGGAAAAAAATTATACGTAGGGCTGTAGAAGTGGAAAATGATTTTGGAGAGTAGAAAGAGGTGGTATACATTTCAACATGTTACAAAAACCACCCAAATGTGGTCCATAGCTGGATCAAGGATTTGGAGGATAGGGGAAAGAGATTCAATAATCACTCCTATACTTATGTTGTGATCTAATTCTTGAGGAGAGTGTTTTGGTTAGAACCTCTTACTGGGAACATCAAGGCCCAATGTTGTCAGTTTGTGTATAGACTGGTCATACACTATTCATGCTCATTTGGAATGTTTTAGGGAGAAGGATGTTGTATGTCCACAACATGGGAATGGGTTTTTCCATGGTTAGCAACAAATGAAACCTGAGAAGCATGGGATATATCTCATAAATATAAAGACCTTTCCGATCACACTAGATCTGGCCATCCTTACCCACATGACAGTAGATGTTTTGAGTTCCTAGTTCCCAAATGTAGTGTCTGAGTACGTGGATGTCTTTCTAGAAAATGTTCCTAGAAAACCTCCTCACAGATAGCTAGACTTCAATATTAATTTTTATCATGGGAGGAAACAAATATCTACACCTGCATATCAGTTTCCTTTCATAGAGCTATGAAATATGAGGGTATATTTGGAGGACTTGTAGAGGAAGGGGTTCATAAGGCCCAACCATTCCCCATGAGCTTCCCCAATGTTATTTTCTAAGAAGTTAAATGAAATATTGAGGTCATTAATTGACATCTGATTCATCAACCAAGTGACTATAAAGAAAAAGTATCGTCTACCAAGGATTTATGACCTCTTCAATCAGCTAAAGGGACCGAGATGGTTCTTGATGATTGACCTCAGATCAAGCTGTCACTAGCTTTGAGTAAAAAATGAGGAAATCTAGATGATGGCTTTTAGATGTCTCTATGGCCACTACGAGTACTTAGTGATGCCGTATGGAATGAAGAATGCGCCAGGAGTGTTCATGGGGCTCATGAACATGATCATCCATCTGTACATAGATCATTTTGTAGTGGACCGCACTGATGACATCGTAGTGTTTTCCGTTTCCTATGTGGAGCACGTGATGCACTTATGGATGGTTAAGGACACTCTATGAGAGCACAAGATTTACAAAAATCATTTTATGTGTGATTTATGGATATGAAATTTCATCTTATTGGGATATGTCAACTCAGATGCAAGAGTTTTGGGGGATCCAACAAATATTGAGTCGTTAATTTCATGGGAGCCAACCAAGAGAGTTACCATGGTGTAGAGTTTTCTTGGTTGTTCTGGTTACTATAAGAGGTTTGTACCTGAATTCTCAATTTTGGAAAACACCCATGAATGCATTGACATAAATGGGAAAAATGTTTGAGTTGACAGAAGGATGCAAGTAGAGCTTTCAGTGGTAAGGCAGAGATTGACAAGTGCCTTTATATTGAGGTTTCCATAAGAGGGCGCCAACTATGTGATTTACTATGACACATAAGGAATCAAAATTGGATGTGTCATGATGAAGGGGAATGAAGTTATTTCATATAGAGCATGATATTTGAGACCGAATGAGAAGAACTAAGCAATTTATGACCTTGAGTTGGTAGCAGTAGTCTTTACACAAAAGATTTGGTTACACTACCTTATGGATGAATGATTCATCAACTACTCTTTCCACAAGGGTCTCAAGTATATCTATTCACAAAAAGATTTGTACCAGAGATAGTGGAATTGGATAGAGTTCTTCTAGGACTATGACTTCGAGATATTCTATACGCCTAGGAAGGGGGCATGGTGGAAGATGCTCTCATTAAAAGATCAATGTCAAAGCTACTGAATGAGGCCTCAAAGAAATAGGCCTCTTTTCTGATATCCTTTGTGGATAGAGATGAGGCAGAATATCTTCAGTTGATGGTAGTTTCACCTCCACTATTATTGTGATTCCAGGAGGTAAAACACAATTATTTTAGGTGTGAGACTTCACATGCTCAGATGTCCATAGAGTATGGCCCTAATGGGTATTATACTAGTGTGGATCATTTCATTCTTTTCAGAGGACGCATCATATTACTAGTGGAGATGAAATAAGAGTTGTTGGGGGAGTTCCATAAATGCTCTTTGGCAGTATATCTACCCTTGGAAAAGATGTACCAGGACATCTGACATTAGTACTAGTGGTTGCAGATGAAGAAGGCAGTGGGAGAGTTTTCTCATGATGCCTCACATATCATAAATGAAGGTTGTGCACCATGTTCTCGTATGTTTGACACAACCCTTCAATGAAAGAGAGTGTATGTGAGATGAGATATCTATGTAATTTGAGACAATATTACCACAAACTTCCTTGGGGAATTATACCATATGTGTGATCATAGAATGACTCACCATGTCGGAAACATCCTACCCATTCGAGAACTGGGTTCAGTAGAGATCTTGGGATGCCTCTACGTGCAATATATAGTTCAAATCCATGGATTCCAGTCTATAATATTCTCAATTCATGATTCATGATTTACATTTGGGTTTGGTATGGGATTACAAGAGGCGTTTAGGGCTTAATTGTGCTGGAGAAAATCCATTCACCCACAATCAGATGGTTAGACTAATAAAACCACATAGACCTTGGAGTACATGATTCATTCATTTGTTCTTGATTTTGGTCATAGATGGGAGAAACACCTACCACTGGTGGACACGTATTCTTACATGTCTTTTTTTGATGAGGGATAATGAGATTGGGTTGGGGTGGTAAGTTGTCTATGAGGTTCATTGGACATTTAATAATACAACATAGAGTGGGTTTGGTGGTGTACTGGTTGTCTCTACACTCATAGTTAGAAAGGGTTCTAAGCGTCTTCCACATATCCCAGCTGAGGAGATACGTACATGACCCTTCTCTTGTCCTCTACCACAGCGTGTTGGAGATTGAAAATGAGGAAACATTCACGAAGTACCAGTTGGGGATACATGATCAACAAGATACAATCATTTATCGATGGTTGAATCCTATTATACATGTTCTTTGGTAGTACGACAGTCTCTATAAGAGTACATGGGAGCGGGAGGATCGGAATCAGGCTCAGTACGCCCCTTTTGTTTGAATAGGCATTTGTTTGGCATATAAGGACGTAAATCACTAAATGAGGGAGTAACATAATACCATAGAATTCCATGTATTTTTTTATAAATTAAATGAGATTATTTCAATACCACTCTCTAATAAGACACGTTATTCTGAGGCATGGAGTGGATGGAATATATTTTTTTAACTAATTTTAATGTTCCAAAAATAAACATGCGATTGTGTTTTTTAAACTATTAAACTTGTGCCCAGGTCAAAAAGACAAGGTCACCGTTGAACTCATAGTGTCGAGATTCTCCTAGAGAGGTCTTAACATTGGAATATGAGAGCCAATTGGGAAAATTTGTTTTTTGCTTTAAATAATATAATTGAATAATGATTATATTATTTTCAAATAATTATAACTCATAATCAGTGAATCATATTAGAAATTTGAATGTACAGTTGAGCTTGTGAAGGTGTTCTTCCTTTATGTGGAGCATAACATTGATTGGCATGGGTTTCATGTGAATGTTTGTTTTTATTAAACCCTAAATAGAATAATTTAAATAAAAATTATTTTATTTTCAAATCCTCATAAATCATAAACATAAACTGTGATTAAAACTCGGTGACCATGATTAAGTTCTTAATGATATTTTCTCTTTAGGCGGAGCCTAATCTCGATAGGAAAAGGATGAGGGTGAATGTTAATTATCGATATTTTTTAAAAAATAAAATATCATAACCTAAAAAGTTAGTTTAATGAATTTTCATTATCATTATGAAGATACTTTTCAGTGTTGTGGTGCTGTGACAAGGATACACTTAAGCCCATTAAAGAACCTCATTAATGAGTATGCGTAACAATGCTGCAACACAGTAAAAATGAAATGATGATTGAAATTTTTCAATGAATAGACTTACAAGAAATGAGGGATTGTTTGTACAATCCGAGGACTTCTTTGAGACTTTGTAGGGTGGTGATGATGATCAGATAAAACACATTCTTCCAGCATTAAATGAATCTCTAGGAATGAAGGATAAGGATTAAGAATAATGAAGGAAGGCTCGTGATCTCTTTCCTTATTAACCAGCAATCATTTCCCATGTAGTGGTTAATAGTTTTCATTGTGAATTGTTCCTCCCTAGTTATCTCATTTAATTGGAAAACATGGGTTAACTTGTGATCATGTTAACTTGTGAATCGATCATTCATGCAGGATATTCTTAGAAAACTGATCAATGTTTAAATTGAATTAAATTGATTTTCTCCAATCCATACTGATAACAAGAGAAGATATATGTTGTGATGAAGGGTGAAGGAGGTTCTTTCTGCAAATTCTTTATGCGGATTTATAACTCCCTCTCTACCCTGCCTTATTTTCTTTCAATATGGGGTTTAAAATGATAGATCATTGCATGCCTATTCCCAAGATCAATGATCCAAAAATGTGGACCCACCATTGTGATGACCAAACATAGGTGTGATAATGATGTAGGAAACTCACAGTAAAAGAGGTCATGTCTAGTGGGCCTTGGTGATGTAGGGGTTGTGAACCCATATGGAATACCATGGCGGTAGAGGCTATGGCCAGTAGGGGTTGTGACAGTGTAGGTTGGTGGCATTGGTCGGGAGTGATGCTATATAGAAGAGGCCTCAAGAAAGCTGTCGATGACGATGCATAATCATAGAACCAACTGAATGTCTTATCATGATGGAGGTCATGGCGGCCAAGGAACACGGTGTTAGCGACATGCCATGATTGTTTGAGAGACTCGTGGCATTGACGCAGGTTAATAGAGGGCCAAAAGTCCATGATTCTGTGTGATTAGGAGAGGAATATGGCGTATGGTGGATACTTGTGGCACAAAATAGACATCGTTTGTGCGTCTGGGATGGAATGAAATGGCCATCCATTGTGGGATGGGATGTTGATGTATAGAGGTCCACCATACGACCCAAGAGGAAGGAAAACCATCCCGCCAATTTGGACTGGGTCAAATGAAAAATTGGGCCACTGGGTATCCTAGATGGTCTAATCCATCCCGACCTAGTTAGACTAGGCTTGAGGAATTGGACCGGGTCATTGGGCGACATGACGGTCTGGACACAGGACTGAACCAGATGGGTTCAGGCAGCCCCAATGGGATAGTCCCCTAGGCCAGGATGGACCGGGGTGGGCCCAAACCCAACCTGTACTAGTCGGGTTGGCTGAAATGGGATAGCTCATGCACGACCCCCCCCCCCCCCCATGTTGGTTTTTTTTGGGTCAGTCCGACCAAGTCAGATCGGGCCGGAACACAATTGTCCCCTATTAACTAAAACACTAATAACATTCCGACCAAGAGTCTGATTAACATTCCACTTATATCATTGGGACCTTTGTGACTAGAATGTCCTTTCGAAAAACATTATGTGAGTTTATGTGGCATCTGAGATATGATAGATGTCTGAGGAGTATATTCTCCATCAATCAATTGTGATGGAGTGTGGGAATCTTAACACTAGATATTACATGAAGGATATGATGGGTAGACCTCAGTTGCCTAGTAGACGAGATAACCTTAGTGGTCCAATAGAGGAGGGACCTTAGTGGTCCAGGAGACCAACGAACCTTAGTTCTCTAGTTGACTAGTGGAACTCAGTTGTCCAACAGAAAATCAGATCCTAGTGGTCCAGCAGAATAGCGGACCCCAGTGGTCCAACAGATGAGAAGAACTAAGTGGTCCAACAGATGATCCACCCATAGTGGTCTAGTAGATGAGATTACCTTAGTGGTCCAGTAGACGAGCAGACCTCATTGGTCTAGTAGACGAGCAGACCATAGTGGTACAGTATACAAGAAGACCTCCTTGGTCCAGTAAACGAAAGGACCTCAATGGTCTAGTTTCCATGAAAACCTCAGTGGATCATCAGGGGTGAGTCACTCAAAAGTAATATATGATTAACCTTTATGATTTAAAACCTTACTTTTATACTTTGAATTATACCTAGGGTCAGGACACATTTTGTGTTCTTTCCTTGTTGTCTGGCTTTGTTTTATTTCCTCTATGGATTGGGGTTCCCTATTGAGTATTGTGTTACTCACACCTGTACAGTCTTCACCCACACGTGTAATGTATCGTGAAGGAGATCAACACATTGACAAAGACGTTGGTGGTATGGGACCTTGTGGTTCTTTGTGATATTGTACAGACTGGTGTACTTCTACAGATACAGGTATTTACCTTATGCCTACCCATCATATGGTGTCTCGAGTGGATGGACTGTCATAGTTCTTCTTTACTTTGTGGTTTTTCAGTTTGTATTCTGGACCCTTTGTACATTCAGTTTTTGTTGAAATCTCAATATTTTTCTCAATGATAGTGGTGGCTTTCATTATGTTTACTATCAACAATTTGAGCATTGTTTGGGTGTACAGGATTAAAGGTAAATGCCTTCCTTTCTTGGGATATGACTATTCTGTGCTAGTTGTCCACCCCTTGCCTATGGAAAGAGGTCTTAGGTTAGTCATTACATGGGCATTGGGGGACGAGTCATTAAAAAAACACTCAAAACATTATATTGCAATTATACTTTACAATGAAACATATTATAAAGTAAATAAAATAAAAAAATATATTATGATTTGGGAATAAGAAATCCCTATAAAGAGACAAAAAATAGTGTTATATATTAATTGGGAATAATATATCAATCATAAGAAAAATATAGTCATATACATAATTGTATGAGTCAATTAAAAGATACCAGGAAATGAAAAAACTCATACCTACAGTCATTATTTCTTGATAAATCTCTAAAATTCAATATAATCAAACAAAGATTTTATTTAATAACTATTAAGAAATTTCTATTTCCTTATTTCATATTTAATAATCATACATTTTTAATAATAATTATTGTTTTTTCATCATTCCATTTGATATATGATGTGTTTGATATTGTGATTTCAACATTTTCTATATATCAATAATTTCACCATATCTACAATATTACGTGTTCATAGAAAATAATTTGAATTTAATATATCATGTTCCATGTTTATTTCTTCAAATTATAATATGTGGTTCACAAAGGGACACTAAAAATTATACCATTTTATGTATTGGGAAAATAAATAAAGTTTATATTATTCATTTTATGAATATAAATATTACAATTTTCAAATTATAAAAAAACTAAAATTCTTCATTAATATCGTATATTATTTTTATTTATGTTTTATAATTCATTAATGATTTTAATATTTGTAAACAGTTCATGTATGTGGTTTAACAAACACAAAAAAGACCATGGAATAGAAAATAAACTAGTAGGAATATATTGTTATGTTATTGTAATAACTCTTTTACAGAAAAATAATGATATCCATTTTTTTGAATAAATTTTTGGAACGATTTAAAAATAGGTGGTAAATGTAGAATAAACACTAATCTAGGTAAAGGGAAAAACATGCAAGGAAAATTGATTTCCTCCTTTAATAAAATTATTGGAATCAGAGGATTTTGGACTCCATATATTTACTATAATATCATGAACATATATTTGGATTATTATATAATGTTATATGGCCGATATGGTGGGGAAATTGAATGAAATATGTGATATTGAGTGGTTGTGTGTGGGGAAATTATATTTTAGAGATTTCTTGGAACATAAGAATGTAATCATTCCATAATTTTAAATAAATTTAATTATACTATGATAGTGGTTATTAAGATGATATATAGTTATGAAAAGTCATGATATACCACATCTACATAAATCTTAATCAATTTATTGTTATATTTTATATCATTTCTCCATAGGATAACTCTTTACCATGATGAATAATATTTTACCATTGTTATATAAATGCATAAAAAATAATTGAATATTCAATTTTAACAATTTTTATATGGTAATTAATGATATATAAATCCTTTAAATATCTAAATTTTTATACTATATAAGGATAAATTTGAAAATAGAAAACACGTCAGATATTAAATTATTAAATTTTATATCAATTGAATGATTTTATTTTTATTTCCAAAAATAATATATAATTCTATTAAATTTAAATAATTTTTTGATCTTAATGAACATTAAATTTCAAT
The DNA here is from genome assembly GCA_963277665.1 of Viscum album. Lineage (NCBI taxonomy): Eukaryota > Viridiplantae > Streptophyta > Magnoliopsida > Santalales > Viscaceae > Viscum > Viscum album. Next base: position 1,282,236,158 of record OY728135.1, read on the forward strand.
ATATTTCATATTATAAATTTATCATCCTAATAAAATAGGAAAAAGTATAAGATAAAACATTATACAGTTAAAATATTTATTCAAGCATTGATAATAAATTTTTTATTCAATATAATTCAAATAATTATTTTAATGATATTATTCATATTTTTTTATACATTCCATTAATTTTATCATCTAATTTTAGATAAAAAATTTCTTTTATTATTAATTTAAATCAATGTAAAATGAATAAAAAAAATTCATTAAAAATAATGATATTTTTGAAAATTCTTTAGAAAAATATTTATTTTCATCCAAATTTATTTATATGTCAAAATTATATAGCAAATATTATATTGATAAAAAATTTATAACTTATATAAAAAAATTATAACTTTCTAAATATTTCAATTTGATATATAAATATATATATATATAATATAACTAAAAATAACAATATGTGAAATAAACATTAACAAAATGACTATGTATCCAATAATCGAATAAAAATAATAATATATTCCCATATATTTGATTGAAAAATCATTTATAAAATTTAGTTTTATTTTATATTTATAAATTTTTATATTTTTTTCAATCTTCCCAAAATTATCATTTGTCAAAAAATCAACATGGGCAGTCAAGATAATGGATATTAAAATATGAATATAATAATATTTTCATTGGTATTTATTCATTACAATATTTATCTAATTTTGTTTCTATTATCTTTATTATGATAATATTTATTTTATAATATAGTATTATAATAAAATAACAAGTCATTGTTCATTTTAGTTAGGTATTGTGTCTATTAAAATAAACCAAAACATTGGATTTATCCAATTTTTTTATTTTCAAAAAATATTTTGTGAGATTGTGCACCACCCTTAAAAAATTTCCACATAATTATATATATTAGATAAAAAGATATGAGTTTCTATTTTTCTTACCATATCACATCATTCCAATGCCTCTTCCAAAAAAAATGATATCCCTAAATAACATTAACTACTATACTATGATTACATGATTTAAATTTATCTATTGAATCAATGATCTACTTTGGTTTTCTTCATAAAAGAGGTCATCATCCCATTTTATATTCATTGGGTTCACTACATACAGTCAATCTAAAATTCTGATCCCCAAAATTTATAGAAGCCATATGTTTTGACTAATAAGTGGTTGGTAGATGTCTTAAGAAGTGCAGTCCATTCCATTCAAAATCATTAATTTTTAAGGATCCAATGAATCTGTGGCTCATAATTCCTAACACTCACTATAATTTATATGTGGTTATTATTTTTGATAATACTCTCAAATTGAACATCCATTTTCACATGAATCATTAATGTGTGATTAATAGATCCTTCATTCATTAATCTATTACAGTACATTAAAATTGACATTACTATACATATATATGAAAAAATTAGTTCAATTAAAAAGGTAATAAAATAAATTTTAAATAAAAATAAAACATGATTAGAATATTAATAATCGTAATATCTCATGGGGATCATAATGTCATTGATAACTATATGAAATTAAAATAATAATGAATATGATAAATAAATTGTGAATGATCATAAGGAATATGATGGATGATTTTTGAGATGTATGAAAGAATATATTCTAACACCCTTATATTTTACTTATCTTCATAGAAATAAATACTATGTACTACTGAGTTTACCATACAAAATATGATGATTAAAAGGAAATGTGATATAGTATTTTAATATTCAAATATCTCCATTCAAAAATTTTCATTTATTTGAGAAGATAACTAGTGCAACATCTTAGGGTTTGGATGTATGACATTGAAATACTTATTGGAATATTGTTAGATCCATGCATTAAGATGATGTGATATTCTGATGCCCGATGTTCCTGAAATTAATTTGTATGAAATATATTTGATATATTAAATATCAGACACAAGTAGTTTTCCTAAAAAAAGTAGAATAAATCGTATACATTTCTTGAATTAGAAATGTGAGTGAGTCTTTGAGTTCAGAATGTGCTTTTAACCTTGGTTGAGACATTATAATTGATGAAACTAGCCCTTTATGAAAATTCCATTGTGTGTGGAATTGAATAAAACTAACTAATTAATTTTTTTGACAAAGAATCTAAATTCATCAGTAAATATATATGAATGGAGGTTTTCTATGGGTTGAATTCTAAACAATGGAGAACTATGATCTATTAAAGTAGAGTGTTCTTGGGAAACGACGATAGATTGAGATGAGTTTAGGAATCATAAACCAACATCGATCAATGATTTTTCTAATTTTAGGAACACATATTATTTTTTCATCACCGTTCAATCTAAATTGTGGTTATGATTTTTTTTCATTAGATTTATGTTTTCTATTTCTTTTATATGTTCAGTGTGGTTAAATCATCCAAAAAATTGAACCATGGATCGATCATATTTTATAATGGGTTAGTTTCAAATAGGAATAGTTTGAATTTCTCTGTGATTATCTGGTATGTCTATGTTAATAATTTTATCATCTAAAAATTGTTTTCAACTAGAACATAGAATGTGGTGTGTTTCTCATGATTGTTACTTATGATTTTATCCACTTACTCTTCATTCATCGTGTATGTTCTCCAATATCTCAGGGTACACTATTCAGTAATTAAGTCAATCATTGTGAAAATGATTCTTGGGGAACAATTTGATATTGTAGATTCAGACTTGAAATGAAGTTATTGTGGTTATAAAATAGAAGAATAATTGTTTTATATGGTTTGGATACCTAATTTTAATTTTCTATAATGCAAAATGAAGAACAACCTTCTAATTTTATTGTGGATTGGTTGGATGGCCTAATCACGAAACTTTGATGATGTAATGTCATATCCAAATATACTACAACATTCTATTATGATGCACATACAAATATATGGTCTAATAGGTAAGGGAGACAAGAATATTCTGGATCTAGATTTGAATAATTTTCCAAAGAAAATGAGTTGTATAAAAGAACTGCAAACATTGTGGGACCCTCTCAGTTGCAGCTGGGGTTTCAAGAGAATGAAAAGAATCCAACGACCTGTAAAATTGTCAAATGGCATGTGAACTATACCCAATTGTTTGATGTGAACCTCAGAGTGTACATAAACAAGACCATGGAGTACATTGGCATGAGAAAACTTTACACTCCTATATTGACTTGTCTATGAGGGGTATAAACATTCTATGCCATGTATTAGTACATGGGAAATAGTATATGGGAAAATGAATGAAAATTACTGTTACATAAACATGTATACATACATAGGATGTTTAGACTGTTGGATCTGAATCTACGGATTACACACAAGAGGGGGGTGAATTGTGTCTTTTCAAAATTATTACAATCTCTTCAATTTAGACAAATTCTGTCCACTATGATTTTGCATGATTAAATATGCAGCGGAAAAAGTAAAAGCATGAACACACGGATGTATAGTGGTTCAGGGAACAGAAGGCCCATAGTCCACTCCACCAACGCTCAAATCCACGAGCTTGGTGATTTTCACTATCTGGTCCTCGTTTCCACAGACCTGTTCACAACTGAGTACAGGCAGTTGACACCTTTACAATATTCAGGCAAACACAGCCTTCCTGGTTCAAACACGAACCCACACAGCTTAGAACGAGAAGCTGATCACTCAAAAAATAAAAAGGGTTTCGATAAAGAAAACACTTCTCCAGTTGTTCTTCACAATTGCAACAGAAAGCAATTGACAGTAGATAGATCGTTGTCTTCATAAAATAAAGATCTGTAATCAAAACAGTTCTGAGTCGATCCAGTTGCAATAGATATTACCAGAAACTTCACAACTTCAGCAGCAGTAGATTCACAACAGATAGTCGATGTAGAACACGTGAATCTGCTATCAAGATCTTCCTTCGGTAATAAAGGTTTTACACTTCTTCTCGATCACCAGAAAAGAACGCCTTTACACAGTCTCTGTTTCTTGCTCGTTAAAAGATCAATCTATATCTTTCACACACTTTTCTGTGTATATATATATATCCGAAGTTTCCAAGATAGAACATATATATTCAAATCTGAGAAAATCTTCCGCATAAATAGATCCACGAAAATCTCCTTTAGATTCGCGATATTAAAAAGAAATAACAGAGCTGTTGTAACTCCCCTGAAGAATCTGCATAAAAAGCTCCGTTTAAATCAATCAGTAATCCGTTGAAAATCGCCTTTGATTCAGTCAAAGTCGTACTTAAGAATCGGCTCGAAATCTGCCTAATAATCCGCTTGTTTGACCAATGCAAAAGGAAATATCGTCTGTCAAAAATATCCCGACGCCAAACGTAGGGTTGATGACGTGGCTCCAAACGTAGGGTTCACAACGTAAGGTTGAACATACATACTTTCTCTTCAGCATTCAAACGTAGGGTTGATCATCCATACTTTGTCTCGCTTCAACTCTTCAAAGAACGTACGGTTGATTATAAAAGTAAGGTTGATGATCCATACTCTTGAGAAACAAACTCAACACTGAAAACTAACGTACGGTTTCTCTTCCATACTTGTCCAACAACGAAAACGTAAGGTTCCTTCCAAACGTAATGTTCTTCTTCAATACTTTTCAACAACGTAAGGTTCATTAACCATACGTTTCAAAATAACGTAAGGTTCCTTAACCATACGTTTCTTTTAACATAAAAAGTAAACTTTTCATCCATACGTTACGTTCATCAACGTAGGGTATGAACAGTGATTCCAGTACGCGCTAAAATTGATCTCGCGCTACAGTGATTCCAGAACACGCTAAAATTGATCTTGCGCTACAGTGATTCCAGAACATGCTAAAATTGATCTTGGAATAAATGAAGTATGAAATCTCGTTGTATGAAATAAATAAATAAAATAAATTCCTGCAAAATACTCAACGAAATAATTAGTAAATAATTAAGGGTATTTGTGAGCATCAAAATCATAATAAAGAGACAGAGTATTATTTAAAATAATCTCCCCCTTTAAAAACATTATTTTGAATTGTTTGAAAACAATACATTGCTCAACAATCTCCCCCTTTTTGATGATCACAAAACCCATAAAATAATAGAACTAATTTAATTGCAATCTTTATTTGAAAAATTAGTTTTATAAAATTTTAGAATTCTGAAAGGATTAAAACAATATTTAACTATAATAAAATTTCTCCCTATAAAAATAAATTTTTCAGCTAAAAAATAGATAAAAGATAAATGTCTTCTCCTATATATCCAAATTTCTTCATAGGATACAAATGAATTTAAATTTTGTGTTTATCCAAATTCTCCCCCTTTTTGTGATATCAAAAAGAATGAAAAATTACGAATTTGAACACATTCAATATTGCACTGAACTATAAGTAAATGCTATAATTAACTGTGTATGAATAAGTGAATTTGTTATACTGGCTAACTTAATCATAAATCAATAAACAACAAAACAAAAAAGAAGTAAGAAAAGAATTTTCATTCACAAGCTGTTATATATATAAACGATTGTGATATACAGAGGAATCAAGGTTCATGGATAAGACAGGGAAAAAGGTGTCTATCTCCTATGAATCGCGGTCTTGATCTCTGTAAACTGTTCTGTGAGCCTCTTCATCATCCCATCTCCTAACTTGATGATAAGATCTCTGTTCTCTTGAGTCATATGAATATCTTCAATCAAATTAACTCTGAAAAACTCATGCATTCTTTCTTCTTTTTCAACAAAAAGAGCCAGCTTTTCTGATAACTGATTCAAAAGAATCCTAATCGGTTGCTCTCCAGATGTCAACTGATCCACTAAAAATTTCTGATTATCTAGCAAAACTGACAAAGGGGCACTATTACACTGAAGATCGTGTAATCTGTCACTCATATTGCTCAGTGCTCCAGTAATTGCTTGAAATCTTCGAATCAAATCAGGTGAAGAACCTGATCCACTCACAGCATTGTTTGCAATAGACTCAAATTTATTCTCCATGTAAATCTTCATCTCAGACAAATCATCTTTCTTTACCATTTCTGATTTTAACTGATTAACAGCATGCAACATATCAGTCTTAAACAAATCTACTTCCTGTCTTGAAACAGTAGATTCTTTCAGCTTTTGAAACTTCAACTGCTCTACGTTCAGAGAATTTCTGAGACTATCATTTTCAGATTCTAATTGAGAGATACGCTTGTACAACTCAACAACTTCTTCTTTTCTCGAATCAGGGGCACCCTGTGCTCTATTCTCATGTCCAGAAATAGGTTGATGAGGCAGGGCATGTGGTAAAGAATCTGCATCGGACTGTTCTTTGTCCTTGTCCAGACAAGGTTGATCCACTGAACTAGCTTTTGAAGCTTGAAACTCTTCCACTGAAAAATCTTCCTGAAGTACCTCTGTATTAGCTTCAGAAGTACGTTCATCACGAACAGTAGTCTCTCTGACTTCTACTGAATGGTCAAGAACAATATTTTCATGTAAATCTTGAGGTCGGGCCACTTCTTCACCAGGAACTGCCTCCATAAGTTGTTCTTGTGGAATTACTTTTTCAACATCCACAACAGCAGATTGAGGTTCCTTTTGGATTTCTGGTTGAGCTACTGGTTCCTCTATCGGTGCAGTCTGCTCCACAACAGCTTCTCTCACAAATGAATAAGAAATTACCGGTTCAGAGGATTTCAAGGCAGGAGAGATAATTTCTTCATCAATTGACCTCTTCCTTCTAGATTGAAGTCCTTCTTGACTTCTCTCTTCCTCAACTTCCTCCATCTCAAAGCGAATTCTCCTTGCCACTGTACTAACCCTTGATTCTGCTTGTCCCTCCTTGGACTTAGCCGGTTGTGCCTGAGCACTCTCTGAGTCTTCCTCAGCTCCAACAGGTAAGAGTTTTCCTTTAATTGTGCTCCAGAAGTATCCTACTTTCCTCAAAGTTCCAGCATTAAAAACATTACTGTGGTGATATTTCACCCCAGCATCTACCAATCTGATCATTCCTCTTTTAAACAAAAACAAAGAAATGAACCTTCCATAAGGGAAAAAGGTCATTCTTGCTTCACTCTGACAGCAGTATCTCAGATATCTTATCATAAACCGAGGAAAATTAAACTTAATATCACACATCAGAAGATACATTATGTACATGTCAGGGTATAGGATTTTCTCCATCTCAGCCATCCTTGGTGCTAAACCAGTCTGAACAAATTTTACCAAGATTTTCTGATCGGGCTCCAAATCTTTAATAAACATCTTCTTTATCACTCTGGTTCCAAACAGAAAAGACATAATGTCTTCAGACTTATGTACAGAATCTCCAATATTCCGTAAATCGAAATGAAAAACTCCTTCATGAGGGCAGTTAAGAATTTGACTTATCTCTACAGATGATATGGAAAAGTCCTTATCCTCTATTTGATCCAATAAACTATCCTCCGTATCTCCAAGGCTAAACTGAACAGTTCTAAAGAAATGTCTCATTTCTGCCTCATATAGAAACTCAGAAATTTCACTATTAAAAGCTTGCTCAAGGATTTGAAACGACAACGCTTGCTTCAACAGTAAATTAGTTTCAAACAGCCATTCTAAATCTATGACTTTACCTTGCAGTATTTTCCGACCAACTACTTTAGGTTTTTTTGCAGCACTGCTCTCAGCTTCATCTGGACGCTTAGTCTTTGCCATTTCAACAACGATTTCTGAAGGTTCGACAGTTTAGGGTTTGAAGATTCAGAAAAGGGTTTTGGAGCAGATGTGCGGTTTTAGGTTTTCGAAAGGGTTTCCGAAAAAGGTGAAACAGTTTAGAAGGTGAAACGGTTCTGACAGCCTTGATTCCCGTGTAATCACTAATCATTACTTTTATTTAAAACAAAATAAAATTACTTATAGCGGGAAACAAAAATTAAGCAGAATTCGAAAACGGAATAAGATTAAAAAAACTATTTAAAATTAAATAAACCTAACTCCCCCTTAATAAATTCAAACCTTGCCGTGGGAAGTGGTTTAGGAAAAATATCTGCTAATTGATTTTCTGTATTTACAAATTCTAAAAATATATCCTTTTTAAACACATGATCTCTTAAAAAGTGATGTCTTATATCAATGTGCTTAGTTCTAGAATGACTAATAGGATTTTTTGAAATATTAATTGCACTAGTATTATCACATAAAATAGGTGTATTATTGAAATTTAATCCAAAGTCCATAAGAGTGTTTTTCATCCACAACACATGTGCACAGCAACTACCTACAGACACATATTCTGCCTCGGCTGTTGACAGGGCAACTGAGTGTTGTTTCTTACTAGACCATGATACTAAAGACTTTCCTAAAAAGTGACATGTTCCTGAAGTACTCTTCCTATCTAATCTACAGCTTCCAAAGTCAGCATCTGAATATGAAATTAAATTAAAATCAGAGGTTTTTGGATAAAGCAGAGATTGATAAATAGTACCTTTTAAATATCTAAAAATTCGTTTAACAGCAGTTAAGTGGGATTCTTTGGGATTTGATTGAAATCGAGCACAAAGACATACTAAATACATTATATCTGGTCTACTAGCAGTAAGATATAACAAACTACCAATCATACCTCTATATAACTTGTTGTCCACTGATTTTCCAGTTTCATCCAAATCAAGTTTTATATTAGTACACATAGGAGTTGTAAATGTCTTGCTGTTTTCAAGTCCAAATTTCTTAAGTAAATCAGTAATGTATTTGCATTGATTTAAAATATTTCCAAAATCTTTTTGAAATATTTGAAGACCCAAAAAGAAATTTAATTCTCCCATCATACTCATTTAAAATTCTTTTTGCATTAATTCTGAAAATTCATGACAAAGAATTTTATTGGTTGATCCAAAAATTACATCATCAACATAAATTTGAACCAACAAAACATTATTTTTCACAGTTTTCTTAAAGAGTGTTGGATCTACTAGTCCAACAGTAAAATCATTTTTCAAAAGAAAAGAACTTAGTCTTTCATACCAAGCTCTAGGTGCTTGTTGAAGGCCATAAAGAGCTTTAGTAAGTTTGAAAACAGAATCTGGTTTTTGAGAATTTCAAAACCAGGAGGTTGCTCAACATAAACTTCCTCCATTAAATAACCATTTAAAAAGGCAGATTTAACATCCATCTGAAATAATTTAAAATTCATATAAGATGCATAGGCTAAAAGGATTCTAATGGCTTCCAACCTGGCTACAGGTGCAAAGGTCTCATCATAATCTATTCCTTCTTCTTGATTATATCCTTTAGCTACTAATCTTGCTTTATTTCTAGTTATTATCCCTTGATCATCATGTTTATTCCTAAAGACCCATTTAGTTCCTATTACTGGATAATCATGTGGTCTTTCAAATAATTCCCAAACCTTATTTCTCTTGAACTGGTTCAATTCATCCTGCATTGCTATTACCCAGCTCTCATCATCTAAGGCTTCTTCTATGGTCTTAGGTTCTTGTTGGGATAGGAAAGCAGAGAATTCAACTATGTTTCCAAAGTTTCATCTAGTTTGAATACGAGTCTCTAAGTCACCTATCACAGATTCTAAAGGGTGATTCTTTAAGGTTCTAGACTGTCATGGCATTATATTCAAAGGTTATTTAGTGTCATGTTCTTCTGAACTGGACTGAATTTGTTTTATATCATTTTCAAAATCATTCTTTAAATTCTCAAGTCTCATGTTTTCATTAGAATCAGGTTCATCTATTTGTTCTATCCTTTTCTCAAAAGGATCAGATTTATCAAATTTCACATGAACTGATTCTTCAACAATCCTTGACTTTTTATTATAGACTCTATAAGCTTTGGAGGTTGCAGAATATCCTAATAAAATACCTTTATCAGATTTTGGATCAAATTTACCAAGATTATCTTTGGTATTCAAGATGTAAACCTTGCATCCAAAAACATTAAAGTAATTTACTTTAGGTTTTCTATTATTCCATAGTTCATAGGGTGTCTTTTTCAAAATAGGTCTTATTAAAATTATATTCATTATATAACAAGCTGTATTAACAGCTTCTGCCCAGAAATATATAGGTAGGCTATATTCATTTAACATAGTTCTAGCCATTTCTTGAATAGTTCTATTTCTTCTTTCTACAATCCCATTCTGTTGAGGTGTTCTTGGAGCAGAGAAGGTGTGTTTAATACCCATGTTTGAGCAAAAGGAATTAAATTCCTGGTTCTCAAATTCTCCACCATGATCACTTCTCAATGAGATTATATTAAAACCTTTTTCATTTTGAATAGATTTAAAAAAACCTTCAAATAAACTAAAAGCTTCACTTTTAAATTTCAAAAAGAAAATCCAAGTAAATCTAGAATAATCATCAACTAATACATAAACATATAATTTACCAGCTAAACTTGCTACTCTTGAAGGTCCAAACAAATCCATATGGATAAGTTCTAGAGGTTTAGTTGTAGAAACTTTATTAACAGATTTGAATGATGATTTGTGTTGCTTGCCAAGCTGACATGCATCACAGAATCTGTCATTTTCAAATTTGAGACTAGGCAAATCAGAAACTAGATGTTTCTTAGATAATTTATGTAAAGCATATATATTGCAATGACCAAGTCTTCTATGCCAGATCCAGGATTCACTTATATTAGCAGTTAAGCAGTTTACTTGTTGTTTACACAAGGAATACAAATCCAAAGTATAATCATTATTAGTTCTTGGTGCTTTAAACTTAAACAGTTTATCTTTAGAAACAGTACAACTATTGTTAGTAAAATCAACAGTGTATCCATCATCACAGAGTTGAGAGATACTTATCAGATTGTGTTTTAACCCTTGTACATAAAGTACTTTGTTGATTGAGACTGTCTCTGGATCTCCAACTGTTCCAATACCAATAATCTTTCCTTTGGCATTGTCACCAAAGGTGACAAGTCCTCCTTCCTTTCGAGTAAGAGAAGAGAAATTAGCTGAAGTTCCACTCATGTGTCTTGAGCAGCCACTGTCCATATACCATATTTCTTTCTTTCTTTGGTGACCTGCTACCTGCAAAGATATTCAAACAAATTGCTTTGGTACCCATATTTTGTTGGGTCCAGGAGTGTTAGCAAGCAGTGATCTGGGTATCCAGATTTACGTTGTTTTCTTAAAATTGATTGAATCATATAGATCGTTGGAAATATAAGCTTTCTTAATTCCACATATTTGAGGTTGTCTTAGAAAACAGTTTTTAGCTATATGACCTTTTGTTCCACAGAAGTTACAAATAACTTGTTTAGTGCTAGGAACAAAATAATTTTTGTATAACTTAGGTTTTTCTCCTTTACTTCCAATTCCAAACCTTTCCTTTTTAATTACAGTTTTTCCAAGTATCTCATTTAAGGTGTTTTCTCCTTTTGTAAAAACTAATGCAGCCTTTTTATAAGATTCTACTTCATCCTGTAGAGTTTTTATTTTTGATTCAAAATTAATTTTATTTGAGTCAGCAGAGTTGTATCTGTCAATTAATTCCTTATGTTGTTTTAGCAAAGTATTTCTCTCATCTGAAATAGCTTTGTGCAAGTACTTTATAGATTTATATTTTTTAAATAATGAGTCATACCTTTCTTCAAGCATATTGCAGTAAGCTGCAAGTTTTTTATTTGAGAAGCTTGTTTCAGAGTTTGATTCATTATTTGAGTCAGAGGAATAGTATGAGTGTACCTCATCAGTTTCAGCCATGAAACACATATTTGCTTTTAAATTGGATTTCTCCTTCTCTGAGCTTGATTCAGAAGAATTACTTGAGTCTTCAGAAACACTCCAAGTAGCTTTCATAGCTTTCTTGTCTTTCTGCTCATAATCATCTCTTTTGAAGAATTTCTTCTTCTTTGCATCTTTCAATTTTGGGCAATCCGGTCTGATATGTCCCATCTTTCTGCATTCATAACATCTCACTTCCTTGCTATCCTTTTTGAAGGATTTCTTGAAGTCTTTCTTCTTACTATAGAACTTTCTGAATTTTCTGGCTAGCTGATCCAGTTCTTCATCCGAATTTGAAGAATCAGAGCTTTCTGATTTAGCACTTACTTCTCTGTTCTTCATCTTTCTATCCTTTTGTTGAGAAGTCACTTTCAACGCAGTGTTTTCCCTTTTTATGTAGTCTTTATGCTCATTTACCTCATCTTTCATTTCAGCCTCGTACATCATCAATGTACCAATCAGTTCTGTCATAGTTAGATCTTTAACAGAAGTTTATTGTCTGATTGCTGCAGAAATTCCATTCCATCGAGTAGGAAGTACTCTCAGTAACTTCAACGCTTGATCAGCCTGCTTGATTGGTTCTCCTAGAGCTGTTATATTATTGACAATTTCTGTCAATCTTCCATTCATCTGAGTGATGCTCTCTCCTTCAATCATTCTGAAAGTATCGAATTTTAACTTAGCAGTTGCATATCTCATCTGTCTTACATTATCTGTTCCTTCATAAGCAACAGCTATTGTTTGCCACATTTCATATGCAGTCGGGCATTGAGATACTCTGTTAAATTCATCTGGTCCTAGACCACAGATGATTGCATTCATAGCTTTTGAATTTATGTCATACTCAGCCTCTGTAGCAGCACTCCATGTATCGGGATTTCCAGGAATTTCATAGGGAGTCAGAATCTTTGAATAGACTTTGTAACCAAGATTTTTCAGATAAATAATCATACGTGATTTCCAGCAGCCATAATTATCTCCATTAAAGTAAGGTGCTCTGACCATTGACATTCCCTCTCTCATATCAGCCATGATACACTATGTATAATCTTTAAATACTTCTAGCTTGATAGGACTTTAAAAATAAGAAACTCCTCTTCTGATACCAATTGTTGGATCTGAATCTACGGATTACACACAAGAGGGGGTGAATTGTGTCTTTTCAAAATTATTACAATCTCTTCAATTTAGACAAATTCTGTCCACTATGCTTTTGCACGATTAAATATGCAGCGGAAAAAGTAAAAGCATGAACACACGGATGTATAGTGGTTCGGGGAACAGAAGGCCCCTAGTCCACTCCACCAACGCTCAAATCCACGAGCTTGGCGATTTTCACTATCTGGTCCTCGTTTCCACAGACCTGTTCACAACTGAGTACAGGAAGTTGACACCTTTACATGATTCAGGCAAACACAGCCTTCCTGGTTCAAACACGAACCCACACAGCTTAGAACGAGAAGCTGATCACTCAAAAAATAAAAAGGGTTTCGATAAAGAAAACACTTCTCCAGTTGTTCTTCACAATTGCAACAGAAAGAAATTGACAGTAGATAGATCGTTGTCTTCAGAAAATAAATATCTGTAATCAAAACAGTTCTGAGTCGATCCAGTTGCAATAGATATTACCAGAAACTTCACAACTTCAGCAGCAGTAGATTCACAACAGATAGTCGATGTAGAACACGTGAATCTGCTATCAAGATCTTCCTTCGGTAATAAAGGTTTTACACTTCTTCTCGATCACCAGAAAAGAACGCCTTTACACAGTCTCTGTTTCTTGCTCGTTAAAAGATCAATCTATATCTTTCACACACTTTTCTGTGTATATATATATATCCGAAGTTTCCAAGATAGAACATATATATTCAAATCTGAGAAAATCTTCCGCATAAATTGATCCACGAAAATCTCCTTTAGATTCGCGATATTAAAAAGAAATAACAGAGCCGTTGTAACTCCCCTGAAGAATCGGCATAAAAAGTTCCGTTTAAATCAATCAGTAATCTGTTGAAAATCGTCTTTGATTCAGTCAAAGTCGTACTTAAGAATCGGCTCGAAATCCGCCTAATAATCCGCTTGTTTGACCAATGCAAAAGGAAATATCGTCTGTCAAAAATATCCCGACGCCAAACGTAGGGTTGATGACGTGGCACCAAACGTAGGGTTCACAACGTAAGGTTGAACATACATACTTTCTCTTCAGCATTCAAACGTAGGGTTGATCATCCATACTTTGTCTCGCTTCAACTCTTCAAAGAACGTACGGTTGATTATAAAAGTAAGGTTGATGATCCATACTCTTGAGAAACAAACTCAACACTGAAAACTAACGTACGGTTTCTCTTCCATACTTGTCCAACAACGAAAACGTAAGGTTCCTTCCAAACGTAATGTTCTTCTTCAATACTTTTCAACAATGTAAGGTTCATTAACCATACGTTTCAAAATAACGTAAGGTTCCTTAACCATACGTTTCTTTTAACATAAAAAAGTAAACTTTTCATCCACACGTTACGTTCATCAACGTAGGGTATGAACAGTGATTCCAGTATGCGCTAAAATTGATCTCGCGCTACAGTGATTCCAGAACACGCTAAAATTGATCTTGCGCTACAGTGATTCCAGAACACGCTAAAATTGATCTTGGAATAAATGAAGTATGAAATCTCGTTGTATGAAATAAATAAATAAAATAAATTCCTGCAAAATACTCAACGAAATAATTAGTAAATAATTAAGGGTATTTGTGAGCATCAAAATCATAATAAAGAGACAGAGTATTATTTAAAATAATCTCCCCCTTTAAAAACATTATTTTGAATTGTTTGAAAACAATACATTGCTCAACATAGACGAGAAAGACAATAGGTCTAAGGGACATGAATTTTACCACTACTATACGTCTTGTACTTCTATGTTGAAATGGAGCCCTTTTCATACATATCTTAGTAATGTTTGTTAGGGTGTGTTCCCCATATTATGTAAATTATCTATAGTGTAGAATCACCTCAATCACATAGAACATCGATAAATTGAACATGAAATCATGGAGAATGTTGTTGGAATACTTAAGCGAGGCACAAACTGATATACTATATCATCCTCTAACATTAGGGGTAGTTCGTAGTATCATAATTTCTTGAACAACATGATATTCGATCTTATACTTGGATGGTTATTATAGATTGAGTTGATGATATAATCCATAGACATGATATTGATGGTCATATGTTTATCACATCTCTTCAATCATCTAGTTTATTCATTTCATGGTGAGACCCGACAAGAACTTCTTCTTATATTGACTACATTTGTGATACCTGAACCATGGATTCTGTTCACTTAAATGAGTTATTTGTGGAACCTTCGAGAATGAATCTGATAATGGAATTATTATTTTTAAATTATCGGGATATTGTGAAACTGTTTTGGGTATATTTTATTATTAGTATTATATTATATATATAAATATAATGTTGTAGAGTTTATAATTACACTTGACACTATGTGTTTCATGATTTTGTGGTCCTAATGTGTATTGTTATACTCACAGATGAATGAGATTTCCCCACATGAGACATTTCTTATGTAGACTAAAGACCTCTTTGCAGGGTCCTTGACTATGAGCTGGTGGAGCGAGTTTGGACTAGAAAAACTGAGGATTATTTTAGTGTTACATATTAGAGTAGTCCCCTCTATATGAGTAGGTTGAACAATACATTCCATTAGATTTTGGGCTTGTATTTGGTCACTTTTTATGCTTTCTAGTCCTTTTTATCATTCTCGGGTTCTGGAATTAATGTTGTGTTCAGCTCTTGTTTTAAAATGTTTTAACTTTTTACATTGTCTGCGATTGGATATGTGTGTGGGTACATGTTCTTAAGGAAACTTCCTCCCATATATGTGATTTTCATTTTTGGTACAATTTGTTATCTCGTGGCTTATTATAGTAAGGCTTGTGTTCATTTCATCTCATGCCCCTTTGGGATGGGTAATGACATACTTTTATTAGAGTAGTACCCATCATGATGTTTTATGACATTTCATTGTATGCGTACTGTTTTTTGGTGTTTCATTTTTCTATGTATGAGGTTTTATTGGGAGCTAGGGAAAAGGTGTTATATTGTTTTAATTTTGGATCTCAAGAAAAATTGTCTAGTGTGGCAGCAGTGACAGACATATCCATTCACCAAGACCATGATAACATCATTATATAATCTGTAAATATAGACATTGGTTTAAGGGGAATAATTGGAAATGCATCATATATGAATTTTTTGTGGATTCCATATCTTTATTGAGACATCTCTTCTTATATACTCAATGACAGTGGTACGTCTTGATAAACATCAATTTTCATCTATGATGACTATCATCTAGGATTTTGAGATAGTGTTATCATGAAGGAAAAATGACTAGAGAGCTTCCGGATTAGGGACCCACACATGAGGATCTTTTCTCATGGTGGGAATCGATAAGTGATACCACCTGCTATGTTTTGAAAAGATACTTTTATGGATCAAGTATATGATAATATAAATGTTTATTAGCATATAGATATAGTAGCGATTAGTGATATTATATGTAGTCTTGTCATGTTATAGAAGTTCTGATGATGGTGGTTGTAGTGTTTCCCCAATGATACAATTCCTCTAGTGGTATAGGTTTGACTCATGGAAGGGGTCTAGGTATCTATCATGTACCAACCATAACTGATTTTATAGATATTATTTTTATAATATTTCTACATGGAGTGGTATTTGGATTTGGTGGCACCATTATATGAAACACATATGATGAGTGACATTCACATGTTTCAAATATTATATATCTCCTAGGTTTCATGGTGCTACAGAAATCCTTCTTGGATGGTGGAGGACTTGCATGGACATCTGTTGTGAGTGTCTCATAGGATGAGACCCCTCTATGATGGTTGGAAAATCTATGATTCTTCTCATTGTGTCATAGTGCATTGGCAGAACTATTTTTCAGGGACATTAGCCATGAAATTATACATTCAAGAGGAAGAGAAAATTCCCCAACCAAGACACCTCCCTAATACACGATCCAAAACAATCGAAGAGATTTAGTCCCACCCCAAGTTTATCGTCTAGAGGTGTGGTGGATGTGTTTCTCAAACATGTTTATTTGAGGTTGTTAGTTGTGGTAAGTTGTCAAGGAATTCCATAGTATTTTTAAACAAGTGGGGTAGTTAAATAAAGAGTTATAAGTGTTGGGATCTTTTGGGGTCTTGAGTACTATTGCAGGTACGACAAGTTCCTTCACTTCCATAATTTTAGTTTCTACATGGTTCTATACGACACTTTTCTGTTAGTGTGTCCCCTATTTGAGATCTAGTAACACTAATGGATCCATTTCTTCATGACTCTATTGATTGAGGATCCAGAATAGAGCATCTTTAATTACAAGCTTTACCACATTTTAACTTTTATGTAGGAAGAGATATGGAGCCTCATTTGAAAATAGTTATTTTCTAGATGTGGGAACCTAAAATGTTTTCATCAACATGGACTGGTAAAATTGCAATCATTCATAGACGAAATATTTGGGTGAGATTACCAGTACATATGGTGGTTGGGATGGAGTTTTATGTATTCAACAAGAAGTGATCCTCAATTTAAAGTGGATATAAAATCATAGTTATTGCTTTACTAGTATTAAACGTGGATAAGTTGATGTAGTGAGATTTGTTTTCCTAGGATAGTTGGTGTATGAATAAATACATCATGAGGGAGTTTTGAGTTTTCCTCAACATCATGAGGTTGTCTTATTCAATGAATTTGACAAGGGAAACATTAGTATTTATGGCACCATATCATATGAATGATTTTACTTATAAGAGATATAAATGTGACTGGAGACATCAATATAGAAGGGGCATTATAAGACCCAGTGTGTGTTCTTAGGAAAACCTGTGTTTTTTTCTTGAGGGGTAGTGGAGAGCATGAGTTTCTGTGAGGATTGGTTTTTATTGGGAAATGATACATGAGGGAAATTATCCACCCCATATAATTGATGACCCCGTCAACCAGTGGATATGGGCCAGGGGCATCTCAAATTTGTCCTTGAGATGGATTTTCACTTGCTCTGGTTTGGGAGAATGATATACCATAGGATTCCTTATAAGTATTTTGTGGTTGTTTTTTGGTAGCTTATGATACCATTTTTACATTTTAATTCCAAATATGAATTTATATACCTGTGGATAAGGTCTATAACCATTCCGAAATCAAGTCAAGGTAGTCAAACTCTATGGAATTAATGTGCCCACTACATTAGATTTATAGAACAATAGACTCTAGTGGATGGTGATGTACGTGGTCTAAGATTTTTAGTAGCACATAAAATCTTGTGTATTAATTTTTATAATCAATTTTTTTGTTTTTGGGATATATCATCTCAAAGGTTGGAGTTATAGTGAACTCAGTGATGGTTGAGGAATTACTTTCTTTGGATCCCGCAATCTATGTTACTAATGTATATAGTTTGCTTTTGTTTTCAAGGTACAATCCTATGGTTGTACCCAATTTCTCATTAGTTACAACACCCTTGAAATAGTGTACACAAATGGGGATGTCATTCACGAGGAATAAAATTGCGACTAGTACATTCCTAATCCGAGGAAGATATTGACGAGTGATCCCATCTTGAGATTTCCACAGGAGGGTGTCAAGTACATAGTGTTCATTGATACATCTAGTAATTATTTTTTTATGATGCATAGATAGGAAGTTTTTTCCTATGGTTCCTTGTATTTGTGACCCCATAATTTGAGTTAGGTGACCCATGATCTTGATCTAGTATTGATTCTCATCATACTAAAGATGTGGTGAATATAACTTATGTATTAGTGGCTTATCATATTTTATGACCACACAAGTCTTTATTAAATTTTATAATATAATAACCAAAAAACGAGATACATTTGGTATATAGAGTTCCTCAAGGAAAATGAATTGATGATTTTCTATAATCCTCGAATGGGGAATGCATTGGAACATGCTCTAATCATGAAATATTTTTCTTATATGATGGAAATGGTGTTAGGGAAGATGAACAATTTTTAGTTCACAATTTTGGGGTGAGGACGGTGAATTTTTCTTCTATTATATGGTTAATACACCATCATTTCTTTAGTGAGTTATGGATGCATGACATGGGAATTTTGACTAGCATATCCAGCAAGATCAATTATCCAGTGGATAAACTTCCCATGGTAATTACTAATTGGTGGGAATTACATCATTCTTTTTATATGAAAAGATGATTATCTTGATCAAAATGTGTGAATTTGTGGTAATATAGTTGTTTTATATTTATTTTTACATCTAGTGGTGGTGAGGATGTACTGAGATCTATTGGAATCAATTGGGTAGTCAAGGGAGTTAAGGTGAGTTTATATATTAATCTCTTGTTCTACCTGTGTTATGCGATTGATGACTGGAAAATCATTTTGAATTGGTCCAGACACAAGTGAATTCATGATGTTGTTCAATTTTTTAAAATATATTTATGGTCCACAATCTCTAGGGTTGATAGATTACAACATGATTAGGGAGATTACAAGAGAGTCTATTTATCCCGTAGCCAGATCGCATGATTGAGCGGATCGTTACAGATATAGTAATCATTATTTATGGTTTTTTTGTATGTATTTGGCCACAAATAGGAGTATCATCACCTATTTGGGTGCTTTTCATATCAGGATGAGTACCAAATCACCATTGGATAAGAACCTTTTCTAGGTAATGAACAATTGACCATTCAGGACAATGGTATACTGTTCAGAGCCAATGGGTAATTTTTGTTGTATACATGTTTTTGTGGTAGTTATTGTTTTAATGGTGCATTCCATTGAATGGGGGATGATGAATTCATAGTAAACATTAAGAGTCCATTTTCAACTGATGTTGGAGGCCATTAGTGTTTGAGAGTTATTGACTTTTAGTAAGGACAAACTCAGTGAATCTTATGACTTCATTTTCTTATTGTTGTGTCTAGTTATAGAGGTGGTGTTCCTCTTAACCTCAAGACTATAGTTGTTTTGGTTTTTTACTCATGACATCGACATATGATATCTGAAATGGTATGTGAACAACTCGTTGTATGGTACCGAGCCGGGAGATCAGAACAATGGGGGTGGAGTTTCATCTTCAGAGAGTCTATAACATTAAGAACAAGTTGTGGAACAAACCATTGTGGGAATTTTTTTCCATATAAGTGTATTTTTTATAGAATTATAACTAGTTGGAATGGATAATTAGATATGGATACAATGTTGAGATTTTAAAATCCCTACATTTTATGAGTTTTAATTTTTCAGGGATGAAAAACCTCGAAAGAGGGAATAATATCATGACTATGTTATTTTTATACAATAATTTGTATTTTTTCTAGGAATATTTCCTAATTTAGGAACTAATACAATGTGATAATATGATTCATAATGTGCCCATTAATTATTTTTAAAAAATATATTAATTATTATATACATGTAGTTTTCTTGAAAAATATGAATTACTCATAAATTGGGGCCAATATAAGAAATATGAAGGAACCATTAAGTACATAATACTAGTTATACCCTAGGAGTGACATAATCTTTTTTAGGGTGGTCCATTTCAGAAAACGGATTCACAGATATAAATGAATTAAATGTATAAAATCAATAAAATAAATTAGTAAATTATTGTGATTTATTTATTTTTCGGAAGGAATGTAAATTACATTATTAATATATTACAATAAACTTTATCAAAAATGTGGATGCTAAACCCTAGAGACCTTGGAGTCTTTTAATGATGGTGTCCTTGGATATTGATTATGGATCTAGATTATGTAGATGATCATGTATATTCGTATCTCAAGGATCTCGCCAATAATAATAACACATATTCTATATTCATTTTGGATTTATTGAAATTGATGTCGGGTGCCTATTTTCATTCGATTTCATTCCATATTAACATTAATATGAATGATATGTATTAAAAAACCAACATATTGATCAAAAAATGTGTATTTATTGATGTGTGTTGTTCATTCGTGATTTTTTAGGATTTCATTGTGATTATATGTTTTATCCAATTTTTTATTAAAACAATTCAAGGATGACATGTACATAAAAAGAGGATCATTCCTCGTGACTGATACCCCCCATTCATAGTTCATCAAGATAATTATACATTGGGACTTGGTTCTATATACATAGAGGAAATTGATCATTGTGCACCCATTTAGTGGAATAATGAATCGATATCATAAATATGGTCTCGCTATAATGTGATTGTTATGCGACAATAGAAGCTATAACAAATTAGATGGTGTTGATACTCAATCTCAGTTTGCATCGATGTTAAACAATGAAAAACTTTTGATGGTATTTTTTGAACATATTTTATAGCTGGATATAAATTATTCACTGAATAAAGGTTGGTCGATCGTACTCATTGATAATAGTATGAAGTGAAACCATATTGCAAAATGGAGATGAAAAAGTGATACAAGGATTAAAGATCTTTATTTTTGTATTTTTTTAATAACATGGAATATATAGTGGAGCTACATGCATTTTGGGACACTCTCTGTAGTGTATAGGTTTTCAAGTGAATGATAAGTATCACTACACAAGTGACTAAGTCGCACAAAGTGTGACCCCTCCCTGATGACTTGTTGTGTACACCAGAGGGTACATGGACACCTCCCAGAAGTACAAAGTCATGGGAATGCCATGAACTCCTACATGGAAAGAGTCTGGATAGGTATACATGTGTTATGGTATTTACAGGTTCATGGAAATATGTATACAAGCAATCACAATTATTATACTACTACACGAACATAAACATGTTCCTTTACATTATAAGGACTTAGGTTGAAAGGGACATGCCATTTTCTACCACTACATTCCATTTATTCCCTCAAATATGGTAAGGATGCCTTTTCCCTTATATCATAAGAATGTTTTATTTGGGTGTGTTTATAAAATATTTTCTAATGGGATATTATGTAATCAAATCCTACACATATACCAATTGTACCTTTAGTTGGAAATCATTGATAGTGTTTTTGGATTCCTTCTGTGAGGCCCTCAGAGGGATATTTTATCATATACATTCCATAGGTGGATTCCATGGTAAAAAAATGACCAAATACTACATGGGAACAAATCTTAAACATATTAGGGTTTTCTAGATTGAATTTTTCTAAACCTCATGGGCTTGGGTGTGATCCTCATCATTGTATCATATATCTTTAGGTACCCAATGTATACTTCTCATAAAGATACCTGATGAGAAATACCTATTGATGGATGACATCAGTGATATCTAAATCGTGGAGTGTGCTATCCTAGTTGAAGAACTTTTTGGAACCGTCGAGATATAATCCTTAGATAGATTTTCTGTTGTGAAGTTATCCTGAGGATGTGTTTCCTTGATGAGTATATCTTTATATTATTATTATATTTATTTGTAGAAATATACTTGTGGAGAGAATATTGTTAGTCTTTATTCTTTATGATTATTGATTTTTGGGGTTTCCTGTTGTATATTGTTATACTCACCTAAGTATAGGCTATGTCCACACATGTCCGGTATAATGTAGACGAGAAACATTTTGGTAGAGTCCTTGGAGGACTTGGTGCAACTGTAGACAGTTTGGGATATATAGGCTATGGTGTATACCGATGTAACATTTTCAAATTTTCTCAAGCATTAAAAAAGGTGGGACATTACATTTTTGTTATTGTTCAGATTATATTTTTAATCTTATAATTATTTCACATATTTTTTTTCTAACATTGGTTGGGAGATTATTGTTGTTTGAATACATTTTTTTAGTTGTTCTACATTACATTGTTGAATTTTCGTGGATATGTGTGTGTGTGTACTTGTGCCTAAGTAAAATCCCCCCCATATGTGTGAAATTCAATTTCGGTACTAGTCGTAATCCTTTGGAATATTAGAGGCGAGCTCGGGATACTTGTAACCTAGTTACATTGGAGAGGTTCATAAAACATAATGTATATGTTTTTCAAATATATTATAAAAATTTCATTAAAAAACTGACTTATTAATTAATAGAGTATAAGTACTAAATTATCAATATAAAATCATATAATATTAATGGATGAATTATTTATAGAACATATTTATAAAATAATTATAATTTTATAAATTTAAATTATGTTATTCACTAAATAAGAATGATTTTAGGAAAATACGTTGATCAAATATAAAAAAAAATTAACTTAAATTTTGTATAATCATAGTTACGAGAAAAAGATGTATTATAAAGTCATTTTACCCCTAAAAAATATATTTTAATCAAAAATGGTTTCTAATAAAAATATAATATAATTAACATCTTCAAATTTTATAAATATTATTTATAGAAAAGAAATTATTTTTTAAGTCATACTTTCAAAATTAAATTTGAGTGATTTTTGTGGATTTTAATGGAAAATATATATTTTTATAGAATTCCTTTTAATGATGATTTTTAAAAATAGTCATTTAGTTACATAAAATCAAGTAATTTAAAATTAAAATCTATTCTAAAATTTTGTTAATGTAAAATTATTCTCGGTATATTAAATAAATCCAAATTAATATAATTGGAATCATAATTACACTTGATTTTGATGTAAATTAATTTTTATTCTTGAAACAAATATTTCTTAATAACTAAATTGTGTACTAAAAAAATTACTTTTATACACTTATAATAATTGAATCATAAATAATTTATTTCATATTGTGATTATAGAGTGTAATAGTTGGTAATATGGTAATTTTTTTAATCATACAGAAAATTTACAATGGTAAAATGTTATCTCTCCATTAAACAGAAATAATGGATAATATAGGTTAAAACTATGAAAATAAGTCACAAATACAGAAAATATTTCTATTTTGGTGATGTTATTAATAGTATTTAATCCTTATATTAATATTTTGACTGAATTTATTTAACATTACAAAGATTATTGAATATATAATATTCAAAAGGCTACAAAAGTAACATATACGATACTCCCCTCATTTATAAAACAGAACAACTTATCCTGTACACATCAAATGTCATGAGAACTTTATAACGACCATAACCTACCTGAATACCCTACCATATAGCCTCCTAATGATATAGTGGTCGTATTCTAATCAAAATTTCATCTTATAAGGATTATTTTGTATAAAAAAAGTTTATTTCTAAAGAGGAGGTAATTCTTTTAACTGAATTATTTAATTTTTTATTCATATACATACATCAAAACTAATATAACATTTTTTAATATAATATCATTTGTATCCCCAATATTTCTAAATTTTTATAATGATTTTGGTGTATCATTTTTATCTTCTATTTCAATGTGTGGTAATTTAAAACATCTGGTGTCCGTACATATCGACTAGTACACACATATTGTGTTGAATTTCATTATCTATTATTTCTTCACCTGAAATTTTATAAATATTTCATTAAATAAAATAAATTATATAATTATAATAATTAAGATCTAGTAAATATAATATATTACATACCTTATATCCTTCCAATACTTTTTGAAATAATAAAGTCTCTCATGTTTATGTCTTAACAACCAATTCTAGAAGCAGACACGATTCATTTTTCAATTTTTCTTTTAACATATAGATATAAAACTACAATTATTTTATAAAATAAATAATTATTTAATTATCAATATAATAGTGATTATGGATCAATGAATCCTATTACAATGGTAAACCTAAGATTATTTTTTGGAGTTATGAAATAAATATCTTTAAAAAATCTAAACTAAATATAAATAATTTAGAAACTAAATCGTACAAGGAAAGAAATTTACTTAAATGAAAATAAAATATGTATTGATCAGGAAATGTTTTCCTAAGAATATTCATAATTTACACAATTTTACAATTTCGATAAAATAAATTAATTTCTTGGATGTTCGGTAGATGATGTAAGATATTTCAAAAATCAATTTCATTTCATTGAAATAAACATCATTTCAACTTCATACATTTTAGGGTGACGCATATCAAAGAACAATATAATTTATTTTAACATTCATTTATATAATTTAATGATGTTTGTAAATAAAAATTATTTTTCTCTCCCCCAATGACCTTTTTATTTCAAATTTCTAGAAATATATGAAGTGTTTTTCAATAGAATGCTATTATAAAATGTTTTAAACACTTTATTATCTATATTATAGAAATATTAAAGTTTAAATGAACATGATTGATTATAAATAACTTTTATAGGTAATTTTCATCTACATGTTACATTCATTAAAATGGTTTAAAAAATATTCTTATAAAAACTTACCAAATGTGTAATTTTAAATTTCTTTTATAAAAGTGGAGAATAATATTTTTATCACGTACATCATAAAATTATTTTTCCATGATCATGTAATTATATCAATATTAGTATTCCTATAGAATATTATCCAAATTTTCATAGATTACCCATTTACTATTATGTAGGGACATTATATATTTTTACATATTTTCACATGAAAATGTTAGTTCTTATTATTTTATAACATGACTACATGTGTGTTTTATTTTGGGAATAAAAATTTCTATGTCGTTTATAGAAATATAAGACATCATGTGTTTTTTCCCATGATATGATTTATGAAAATTTCATATATCATGAGCCTAATACAGTTCTAATAATTGGTGAGTCCAATATATATATCTAATAAATTTTGTACTGTAAAAGAGGGAAATTTAATTTTTATACTTCCTTAGGTTATGATGGAATTAATAGTTGTGATTTCCCCTTTATTGGAAATGGATAATTTAAAGATAATTACAGAAGACACAAATATATTTTTTTAAATTATTTCTATGGTTTTTGAAAGAAATTTAATGATTTTATAATTTTATTGAATAAAATTGGGATTAAATGAATTAATTGTAAGCTTTAAAAGAGAATGATTTGTCTTCATAAGTTTGCATGGTATCCAATGAGATTTTCATGTTATTGAATTTATGATTCAGATTTCTTAAAAAATGTTTTCTGAAAACATTGGCCTTTGATATTTAATTCAAGATTAATTAATTATTATTTTGAGCTAAATGTTTATTATATAAAAGTAATATTTCAATACGTGTTTTCATAAATTTTAAAAATGAATAATGAATTTCCTTTTTTATATCAAATTATGAAATATTTTGTCTCATATAATTTTTTTGAATTTTTTCCAAATTTAGTATTGATTTATTTAGATTATATTAAGGAAAATAGTGACAAGTCCTTGAATGGGAAATGTTACATAAATGAAAAAGATGATTATATTTAAGAACCTATTTTTATTGAGTATCATTATAATATGGATACATGACTAATATGATATTTGAATGTTTTACGATTTAAATAAAATATTGAATCTAAAATTTCTATAAAATTTTATAAATTCTAAACATTCTTATTAATACTAGATTTATTGGTTGATTATTTTACATAGAATTACAATTTTTAATAATTAAATTATTAATAAAGACTGTACAATAACAATTTATTATATGACTATAATTATTAATATCAAAAAATATTCAATGATTTAGATAATATATTTTAATCATATGTTAAGAAAATTGTATATCCATTTCGGTAAATATTTTATAATGAATGGTTGTTACAACAAAAGACATTAATAATGAATGTTATCGTTAATGATTCATTATTTTTTCTATTCATAAGATAATTTATTATGGTTTCATTTAAAAAAGTAACGTGAACCATTTTTGGTTTTCTTTGAAACGAATGGAAACAAGATCGACCATATTAATAGTGTATATATTAAAAAATGAAATGATTTTATGAAAACGAAAACAAATACCATAGTAAATACAGTTAATTCTATGATGAATATGAATAAATAGTTACCTTGAAATATTCTTGAAAATTATATAATAGGTGAGTAAGTTAATTATATAAATAAGATAAAATTGGATATTCCTAGATATTTGGTTGTTAAGGTCATGATGAAAATATTATTCAACTTAATACATGTCAAGAATTAATCAATAAAAACATAGTTAAATGTATCAAATAAAAATCAAGATATTTTATAAGGGAAAAGAAATTACTAGGGGAATAAATAGTAGAGGAATGAGGATGTGTATAAATAATGAAATAATGGGAAATAATGATGATACTGTGGTTATTATTTAATTTATTATGTTGATGTGTATATTATTTATTCTAATAGATTGAAATCATGATAAGGGAGTACAAAATAGGTATAATGGTTTTTCAATGTTGTGTATTGATGTTTTATGAAATTTATAATATCATAAAATAGATATGATGTATATTTTTTATTAGGTTTTGAGAAAAATAAATAATAGAAAATGATTATTATTTTTGATTATATAATTTAATATGATATAATATTAAAACCTTTTTAATGGTTTGTGAAGAAATCAGAATGACTTATGTTTTTACATATACGGTTCTATAAGTTATAATGCAATAGAATTTTATAAATGGGTCAATAAATTTATGGATAATCATAATTCATTGATGACATTTTTGATTTTATGTGATGGGAGTTATATTGATTGGGGATACATTGTGAGGATTTTATTAAATTTTAATTGATGATTCATGTATGTGTTAATAATAAATTTAATATATGTATCAGTAAAAATGAAATTAAATAAAAAATGTTATAATATTTTGTTTCCATAAGTTATAGTTTTTTGTAACCTTTTTTGTAAATATGTTCTTATAGGATATGAAATGTATGGACAATAGGGATAAAAGGTTATCAAATTTTTGTACCAATGTATAATCATGTAGATAACCATGGGAAAGAAAACTAATATGATTACTATATGATTAAAGTTATTTTTTATGAATCTAAATCTTTATGATGAATTATATTTCTAATGTAAAATAATAGGATTACTTTTAAGGAATATAGTTTTACCAAATATTTTAAAGAATAAATAATTTTGTTGTGGAATTAACTTCATTCAAGTTATTTATTGAAAATATTAAAATGTGTTAGTTTTAATGCACGATTTGGGAATTTAAAATTTGTATGATAATTTATTATTTTCAAATTTTAATATTAGAGGAACTTTATGTTGCTCTGGGAAAAATATGCACTAAACAATTTCTATTTTTTTAAATATTTTGTAATGAAAATTTTTAAAGGTTTAAATATTATTATTATTTGAATGATTTATGTAAATAATTTTATATTGTTATTTAAATTTTTATTACTGATGTGTTGTGGTAAATTCATATTACTTATTATATTATCTTTCATTATCCATTTTTTCTATGTTAAATTTCTTGAGAATCAAGTAATGATGTGTTCTAATTTTGTATATATTTTCAACCATTCAAATATAATTTCAGAAAATCATCTATGACAACTAATAAATTTATAATTTTATATGTTAAAGAGATTAAAAAATATCTTAGCATAACCAAATGATAAAATTATACATATTAAATGTTATGAAATCATGTAAATATAATATCTCATGTTTTGTATCATGATAGTAAATTAAGTGTTTAAATTAAAAAATCTTATGATAATCCTACCAACTATAGATGTATTATTTTAGGAACCCATTAAAAATTATTAATATATTAATGGTAAATTATGTATTTACCAATGTGTTTTGAAATGATATGTTTTATGTAATTAATATATGATTAATGTTTTATTTCAAATATAAAATGTATCATATGTTATTAAATCCAATTTTTACTACTAATTTATATTTATTATACACCCTATAGAAGTTATCATCATATTGACTTAAACCCAAATTATTAAAACGAAATAAAATTGTTCTGATACAATATCATTATGTTGGAATAATTTCACACCCTAATATATTAGTAATATTCCATTACATAAACAAAATGATCAATTTAGTGTACAACACACCATACCGAGTTTAAAATGAATTGTGTTTTACTATTATGTATTTAAATATCACTATTATACATAGCTATAGGATCAGAGAATATTAATAGAAGTACCAACATTATTATATATTTCTATAAATGTTTTATTTAATAAAACATAACTTATTAATCACTGGGAAATATGCACTATAATATTTAAAAAAAATTAATTTTGAATAAACCATATATTATAAACACTAATCTAATTATGCAATGTATTTAAATTAGTGTAGATTTATTCTATCAATATATATTAATGTTTTAAATGAAATTTATATATCATGTATTTACTAAAAGATATTGAGTTTCATATAACAATGGTTATTATATGAGAGATGACTGTATTGTTAATTAAAAAATCAAGAAAACATTTCCAGAAAAATGATTAATATTGAATGGATATTATTATTTATTTCTACTACATTAAAAAATTATCATTTAAAACATGGATATTATTTTAGTATAAACCATGTATGAATAATTTTAGAGTAAATATATATTTTTTGAAAATAGTTATTTTTAGTGAATATTTTGAAATATCAATTTATGATAAACAATTATTTAATATTTAAAATAAATTAATTTAAAATAAAACCATATTTATTTATATTCTTAAAATTGTCAGAATTGAATTATTATAATCAAATAACTTCGATATAAATTATAATTAAACATGATTTTTGAATAAAATGTTTATTCCGATTAATATAAGTATTTTTCTACAATTAGTACCTCCTAGAGTATTGAGAGAGAACATTAAAATTCATTTCAACTATTTATAAACCTTACATCCTAGAAAATATTGTTTATATTCATAATTAAGAGGTATAATGTTAGTATTTTGGCCAAATCCATTTTTCTTATAATAAATAGTAACCATGCAAAATTGTTTTCACCCCAATAGAGTGTAAACATGTCATTCCAAATAAAAACTACGTTATAAGGTCAAACAATTTGAACTTTATTCCTATAATTATTTTTTTCAACCCTTACCTCCTAATAATAAAAATAGGATTTAAATTGTGTTTATTTACCATGATTAACAAATATATAATGATTAAATCTTGTGAAAAAAATAAAATTGTGAAACACCACTTAATTAAAAAATGGAACCACCTATCCCCCCATTCAGTCACATTATGAGACATTTAGGTCATTAATTATCATCAAAAATACCATTTCATGATTCCATTATAAAACATAGAGACACTGGTCTTAATACAATACAAACATATAATTTTTAAGTTGTATGAAAAAATGATGTTCTCAATATATGTGGACAAACTATAAATCATATTCTTTCATTGTATTTATTTATATTTTTCCATCAATCCAAACATAACTATCGATATTTAAAATGAATAAAATCTCTTTTATACTTTAATATTATTATGTTTATGGTATATCCCATTTTCATCTTTTCCTCCATCCTATGAGAAAGAAAAAATTATTTTACGTGTATATGGGTCACCCCACTTGAAATAATGATTTATTTTCACCTCTAAACATTCATACATCTATTTATAAGGATATAATTAACGAATAAATTGTATTCAAATAACATAGTTATAATTGTGGAATGAACTTATATGACATCTCATATTATACTTCTATAATTCCACCACCAAAACCATAATTTGGAAGCTATTGAGAAACATAACATCTTGTGTGCCTCTCATTACAGTGGAGGGTAACATCCAACATGGATGTTATGAATTCTTTTAGTGGGG
This sequence comes from Viscum album, assembly GCA_963277665.1. Lineage (NCBI taxonomy): Eukaryota > Viridiplantae > Streptophyta > Magnoliopsida > Santalales > Viscaceae > Viscum > Viscum album. Next base: position 1,282,266,559 of record OY728135.1, read on the forward strand.
AGAAAATAACATTAAAAAAATATATACCCAGAAAAAATATAAATAAAATATAATAACATAGTTTAATAAAGGTGGAACAAATTATAACATTTTGTAATATCATATATTAAAAATAACATTCGAATAAATATTTAAAAATGAATCAGTATCCCATTTTGGAATGATAAAAAAAATTAAATCTATAAGAAGATACAAATATAATTCAATGTATTAATCTTTTGTTATCTATCACATTTCTGTTACAATCTCTTAGTCCACTAGTCGGATATCTTCAATGGAACCATTTTCCTTTCTTATATCTCTATACATGAAGTTTCATTGAAAATTTAGAAGATCATGTGTGGGGTGTGTATTAAAAAAATAAAGACACTGAAATGGAATACATAAAAAATCACATGTAAATTAGTATTATTTTATGATAAAAATATAATTTCACGAATTCTTATAAAATCATATACGGGCATCCATTTGTTAACTTACCACTATGAGACATAGTTTTACCTATAATAAATCTATGTTGGATGGATGATCAATGATGTAATAATTGAATAAGAATAAGGCACATGGATGGTGAAATTTACTAAATATTAGTATGAAGTTTATTGGAAATGATAAAAGTTATCTTTCATGCACTTATTCTCTGAATGATACATGGTGTCCTAATGGAATCTTGTATTTGGGGGATTGAGAAATATTATAGAAACTTAACATGTGTACAATCTAACATAATCATCATAAAATCATATGTAATCTCCCTTTAATGGGTAATGAAACCAAAATGTTCCACTACTTATTAAAATACCAAGGGTTGTTAAATACACATAACCGAGTAGAGAAAGAAATGATAAGAATAACATGAGATCATGAGAATACAAAATTCTCATATAATAACATATAGTAAACATCAATCATGGTAATAAGACACTAATGAGATTATTATGTTATTAAGGATCATATATGGGTATAATGGCTATAAAACCACCAAAAAGAACACATCAACAAACATGATCAAAAATATATTCCAACATGAAAAGAAACAAAAGAGTATATATGGGGATCAGATATTGTGTTACAACCTTCCTCATGGTTATCACTGATTAATAGCAAATTTTACCAGATGATCATAGCCTAAACTACCACACACCCCCAACAATTTTCTTTCAATCAATTCAATAATGTGTAACGTGGCTTCCATATTATCATGAATATGGTTTGATTGGGAGATTAAATAATAGAACCTATCTATATGGTTTCCCTAGACATACATATATATTGTAGTATTTTAATGAAACAAGTCTTGGTATGTGTTGTTGAATATGATTCCAGTTCAATGAATTATAGGTTTATTGATGAGAATAACATGAATTCATCATCAATATTTTAATGGATAATGGAACTTGAAAATTGAAATCAATTCACCTCCTATAAATCCTTTAAAATGGGGAATATTATTAGATTTAATAATGTTAAGATCTTAAGATGGAAAATTTCATGAAAATTGCACATAAAATTAAAATCTACATGATAACTCACACTCTAATCATAGATAATTCATTTACACATCAAATCCACCACCAATCTACCATGAAATCATCAATAGAATATATTTTTATCAATGTTATTATATCTATATATTGTATAGGAAGATGATTTATAAAAATATACACATAAATAATCCATTATTATGGTATATAATGATCATATGAAGAGAAATCTCCAAAATTTCATATATTTCACTGATCTATGAAAAAAGAAAAATTTCATCATCAAATCATAATAAAAGTAATATATCGATCGCAGTTTGAAGATCATCTCTAACAAAGTAAGAGTAAATTATAATTGATATATTGAATAAATTTACATATACAATCACATGATCCATCTAACCCTGAAGAATATTATATGGATGAATGAGACTGTAAAAAATAATTGGGAGAGTTCTAAATTTATAAAAAGTATGTTAAGATAAGAATTATGTAATTAAACTTGAGGAAGACGATGAGGAATTTAAAAACATTATGTGAAATTAATTCTCCATTGCATTTTGTGCACTGATAATCATATGTGAATCACCATCCTATTGGTGATAGGACAATGGAGGGTCGATATGCATATTAGTGACACAAATGTTCTGCTAGAACTACATCTTCATTTTTGGGTTCTATAAAATTATATTTCATTTGTATAACTTCAATGGATGTCTATTGCTTTCAACCAGTAATCTAGTGGCCTCTTTCTAGCCACCACACAACCATGTGTTTTCTCACACTCCATCATTCGATTCTAAAATCCATTTTCATTATTTAACTACATCTAAAAACCCCATAGTATATTTGAAAAAATAGATAATTTGTTCAGTTAATAATATTAACATCTTATACATTTAATTACAGAGGGGTTATTATTATTCGTTCACACTCTCAAAATATCATCCTAGAGATTTAATTTGGAAGGATATCCTAATAAAAATCCAGACATTGAAACCAAAAAACATACTCTCACTCATAATTTCTACTTGTATCCATCCTTGATTCTATAGAAAATGAATAAGTGATGTTATCTTTCCATTTTGATCTATCTCACTATAGTACACGATCTATATTTCATTCTCCAAATAAGATGTTTTAAGATCTATCTAATCATCATCATTGTTGATGATATGTGTGGGGAGTAGGATGTAACTACAAAACATAGTCACATTAATACAGTTATTTAATGCATGTCCATAATATGGAAGAACCAGATGGCATACCACTGTCCACAACTCCTATGTGATCTCAAAGGGTATAACATAATGTAGTGCTTCCATCCCATTCTTCCAGGAACTTTAGTTTCCTAACTGAGGATCCACATTCCATAAAACACAACTTCCAAATGTAAATTAATAATGTATTTAGATATGCATAATATAATACGTATTCCAACTCTATCAATTGATATTCCTATTTTGGACTAGTTCCATTTTATCATAATTATAATGTACCATACGTGGACCCACAAAAAATGCCTCAAAAACCATGTAGAATCAAATTGATGAATCAAATATCCTATAATAGCGGGGCATAAAAGGATTCATCTGAATCAATTTTGGGTAATATTTGTTGTATGTGTACTGAATTAGGGCTAGGAAATAATAAAATGATCCTCCACGAACTAGGGTCAAATCCTAAATAAGATCCTCCAATAAGTTAATCATATTCTCCCACTATCTGTCTTCCTAGTGATGGTACATAGTGCAAAATTTTATCTATGTCCCTAATACATTCCATTACAAAATTATTATAATTTGTTTTCTCTATTAGATAAAATTCTCAAGGGATATCTTTTAAGGAATAATACCTCACGATAATATTTTTCATAGTACATATATTTAGTTAGTATCATGGTTCAGTAAGAAACATGAAAAATTTATTTGATAATAAAAAAATACCAAAATGTATCAATGATTTTAATGGGGATTAGATAACCTATATAAATATCCATTGTACCATCCTCCAATTTCAAAATACTCATAATAATTGAGTTTAGAAAACCATTTGTATTATTGTAATCATTGTTTGTCATCTAGAAGGTAAGGAATAAATGAATAAATAAAACAATTTCACCAATCATCCATATCTAGAAGAACCATAATTTGAATTACTAGTTCATCATTACCTCTTATAGGATGAAATAATTATTTTCCAATGACCAAAGGAGTTTGAGTTCACCATAAATAAGATATTAAAACATCACAACACACACTTGTTTGTTCTCATATTCATCCTTTTCATGATATACTAAAGAATATGTGGCCCCCTATGTGATCCAAGATAGTCCTTGAATTCATCTATCCTCTAGTAAACCAACTAGATGTTGAATAATTAATTTTCTTATGAATGATGTTCACTATACTCCTAAGATACCTGAATATTATATCTTTGATCAACCACAATGTTGTCATTGTTACATTGTGTACATGCTATCTCAACCTAATAAAATAAGATACTCCATCAAGAAACTCTTACACATGACCCAATCCCATTTTTATGATATAAAAATAGTCTAGTGTTTTATATACACAAAAATAACTATCACAAACAATATAACATCCCCAAGTAATCATATAATGGACAAGGAATTTAAAATAGATGTTCTGTGTAGGATAGTTCTCCTCATGTGGTCCAAGATGACATGACAAATAAGAAACCATAAACTCCCTCTATATTTTTATTTCTCTAAATCCAATTCCTAATGGATCGTAGTATATAACATATGTAATCAACCACATGGTAATTTACATCATTAGTGATATAGAAAACACATGCATCAACATAAAAAAATAATGTCACGGTTGCTGAAGAACTAAAATATACCCCCTCCATCACCATATAGGTCATGGGTGCTGATAATCAGAATAAGTCATAAAAATAATATTATATTATCTTAATAAATTCAGAATGATTTGGAATAATAGAAACATATAGGGGTGTGTCTAGGACATTTGTACCTCAATTTTCTATGTTTCCATGGATATACAATTCTCAGAACAAAATTCCACATGAATTACAAATCCTGAATTCAATATATAAAATTTGATATGTTCCCAAAAATCCTCTGTGAACCAAGTGAATTTTTGAAATCTCATTATGTTTGTAATTATGATCTTTTTCAGTAATTATAGGATAATATAATCAACTAACAATATGATGAATGCGTGAAGACACTACTGGATGATTTTATTCATGACTTCCAAGAACATATATAGGGAAATCATCAGAATATTCTACATCACCATATATTTGTATAAAGTTAATATGCTCTAAAATAAATCAATCAGAATTTCCTTTCTAATAGGCTCCTATTAATTTACTAATTAGATATAAATCAGGGTTAACCATTAGGATCCCCGCAACTAGATAAAGTGATCATGGATCATGGGAAACATATTACAATTATTCACCATCACTAGATTCAACTTCTAGTAATTTCTTCATTGTCAATGCATACAATCAACATTATTCAAGAAAAAAACCAGTGCACCCCATAGTGATGTACTTAGCTAGATAAATCCCTTTTATTCTAATTAAGTGATCTGAACCATATGATCCTTCAATTAGAGTATGTCTATATAATTAGGGGCCTAAAATTAAGCACCACTCCTAGAACATGTTCTATCATGACCTCAACTATTGGGGTATATACTATGAAATCATCTGTAAATACATTCTGAACCATATAAGGGTGTAATATATGCACACCTCATTTATCATTTAATGTGAGATTGTAAGCTTTTTAATCAGTGCTTACAATGAATCAAAGATCATATTATAATCTAAAAAATTTAACTTCACTCCAATTTTTATAATAAAAAATAAAAATTGAAAACTATGTTTATATATGAAGAAAGCCTACATTTCTGTCAAACAGTTTATCAATGGAATTAAACTAAGAAGAAAAAATGATCTGAAAATAGTGAAAGACCAAAATTAATGAATATATAAAGTATTCATATGATCCAATATTGTTGAATGTGATAGATAATAAAAAAGTGATCAATACTATATGATTAAGTGTATATGGTACCTCACCACAATCTAATGTAGTCTAATACACTACATATACTTGAAAATCCCAATCATGGAGTCTGCATCCCAAAGATGCATGACCAACATGATTCATCATCATCAATGTATGATAATGTGGACCACACCTGATCCCTAGGCGTGAGATCAAATTTTTCCTTCACACTTAATGAATATTGGACACAAAACTACTAGAGATTAACCAATTTTCAATAGTATCACCATAGTTCTATGGTTTTTATATAACATGAATAATATAAAACCATCCCACAACTGGAGAACTCTTGTATATCTCTCGATAAGGATGAACAAGTCATTCTATGATCCTCATTCATACTATTAACCTACATCTCATCTCTAGTATTCCTCTTCCAGTTATAAGAAGTGACAATCAACATAGTTGTAGGATTTTCATGCACTTGATTACAGAAGGGTGGAAGAAGGACAATTACTCAATTATATTCCAAACCATAATGAATTCCAAATATAGAATCCCATAAGGGCCTCCCATGTGGGACCCTCAAGTCTACTCTAATTTTTTATCATTTTTCATACCCTTCATGAATGTACCCATAGGATTAAAACTACTTCCTTCACCTTCACATCCTTTGTTGTTTCAATGAGTTCAAATAAACCCTAATTAATGTCTCTCCAACACATTGAATCCAATAACCCTCCAATTCATTAAATAGACTATGAATTATGGAGTTGTAGGTCATTGTAGTTTTTGTACATGGAAACTAGTACCCCTCTTCGTAGGGATTGAAGAATATTGAGGAATATTACCAGAGGTTGTACTACTTCCAACACCTATAGAGAAGGTTTTAGAGAGTTCTAGATTATAACGTTTAATACAGTTGGTATTGTAACATGAGAATACTCCCTAATGGGATACTTCTAGCCTATATCAATTGCTAGTCCCATCAATCTTCTTCGAGGTGACATCCACCCAAAATTGAAGAAATCATTTAGAAAAACCCAAAGTCAATACAGCATATCATACATAGTCTATGGAATCACACAAAGGTTATTCAACGATTGTACCCATAACTCGTGCTATATATATATTTTATCTAATTGAGGACATCATCCCTACATGGTAATTACATATTATTGTTTATACAAAACAAATCGTGCTAATTTTCAAAAAATTAATTCCCAAAAATATATCAGTATGACATGGATACATGATATATCAGTCAATTAATGAATATAAGTCCATACTAATTAGTTAAAATACTTAAAATAATCATATTAATGTTCTTTTATGTGGAATGAACCAGATATATATGATGAATATGATTTAAAATGCTTACTCATTATTCACGAATTTATTCAATTGTAATAAAATATAAATAGAAATACATTTAATAGATACTAAGGGGTTTGGTAAACATGAGTTGACTAGGATAATGGAAAATAAACATCCTATGTCCGATAAAACCTGTAATTTTTCTACTATGCCATATGTTAAAAAAAAATAGAACACTATAATAATATGATTTTTTACTTCCATGATCTGATCAACTATGCAGAGCCTGAGATCAACATAACCTCACATATTCCACCCCATACATAAGAGAAATATTACTAGTATTGGATATTTTAATCAAATCAGTGGGGATTCTATTTCCTCAATATCATATTATTCCAAAAATTATATTATTAAAAGATAATAACTCAGAGTATTAATGTTCAAATATGATATGACATATTGGAATATATTGTTTAAGATACGATGTACATGTAAATAAATATGAATTAACTAGAATCCTTAGGGGTGAAGTCATACACAAATTATTATGTATTAAAACATTGTTGGATCCAAAATTCAGGACAAATAAGAGGCCCAAAGGAGGCCAAAAAGAACTGCCTCACGAAGCCCCGTCGTGGCGTTCCCCGAGCACCGCATCTGCCATGAAGCAAGGAGGCAGGACGCTCCGTGACCACATTTGACGTTCACGAGCCCACCGAGAAGCAAGAAGAAGGGACGCTCTACGACCGCATTTGACGTTCACGACCCTCCATGAAGCAACCTAGTCCCTCTTCAAGATGTGTGAGCTCCACTCTCTGATGCCTCTTTCCTATAAATACTGGGATCCCCCTTAGTGAAACAGATGTACAATCCAACCTTTTGGCTTCCCAGCACCTGAATCATGAAGCATCCTTCATCTCTGCGAACCATGATCTGGGCGAGGTACTTCTACTCCACGAAGTGCCTCCCCTTTGTCTCGTTTTGATCCCCTCTTCCAAGAGGGGTACCTTTCACGAAATCTAAGGGTCTTCATGAAGGAAGTGGATCCCCAAGGGGACCCAGGTCATCATGGAGCATTTATGCTTCACAAAACACCTTTCATGTACACATGATCCATATACTAAGGCAGGGTCACTGTACTTTGAGATGCAAATTGCTTCCCAACACATTGCTTCGCGAGGCACCATTACTCTATGAGGTTGTTCTCTATGAATTATTGTCCCCTTCGCGAAGAACCTCCCATATGAACCTCTGCCCCATGATAAGGCTATGGCACCCCACTTCATGAAGCACACCCCTTCACAAGTTCCTTTCACCACACGGAGCAACATAGCCTAACAAGGCCCCTGCCTCTGGACCCCTCTTCTTGGAAATTCATTTTCAAGTGCAACCCTCCAGGTTTGCGCGATGTGAATTAAAAGTACCAGGGATGATACCGACCACTGTGTTGCTTCGCCTAATGCTTTTTCACATTGGCGTGCTAACAGCTATTGCTTCTTCACATAGGCATGCTAACATGGACCCCTCGATGGTTCACTCCATGACACTACCTTGCTATGGCGTTTCTGGTGCCTTCCCTCCCATAAGGATCAAAGGATACCAGTTATGTATGTCCTAGGGGTGTGGAGCACACCCACCTCTTTCGTGCTATAGGACGTTAAACTTCCATGCACCATCATCCTCAACACCTGACGTTAAACTATGACCTTGCCCCATGTCTCACACGCGGGCTCCCCCACCATGGACAATCTCCACACCCCCTGGTCTCCACAGAGGATGATATCCTCCTTATGGGAGTGGATATTGTCTATGGGCCAAGGGAAGCCACCTTGGCGTAAGCCCCTAGTTTTCCTTCCAGGAGGTAGAAAAGCATCTCTGCTTCTCCTTTCTTCTTCGGTCCCCAAGGCCAGCGGAGGGCGTGATAGGGAATAGGGACCCTCCTTTCTTCAGTCCCATGACCCTCTACCACTACTCTTTGTCACCATCGGGCCTCCATCTCAGAGTAAGTCCCAATCTGTCTCTCCTTGGGCCGCCCCGCGCGTAAGCCCCTCTTCACTTCCGATAGACACAACTTTCGTGAGGTGGTCGTCAAGTCTTTTCTACCTCTCATTTTTCACACCGAGAATAACTCTTTTGGGCTTAGAGTATGCATCAACAATGACCACACCTCCATCCCGCATGATGTTAATAAGTATTTCTCACTTATCCGAACTATAGGGACTTTGATCAATTTCAAGTCATGGTACGTAGGAATCCTCCACAACGTTCAAGCCCACCCCCCGTTCATTCCGACCATCCTCACCTCGGTTCACCAACACCCTGGGTATCCCAGAGTGTAAGCCCCACATACTTCTTGAAATACATGGTCTTTGATCCTTACCATGGCAGGGTACATAGGAATCCTTCACGATGTTCAAGCCCAACACCCATCGGACCCCAGGTCCATCTTCACAGAGGTTCACCGACATGCCACTATCTGAACTACGGGGACATTGATCTATGTCTAGGCATGGTACATAGGAAGCCTCAATGAGGTTCAAGCCCACCACCCAACATTCTAACCATCTTAACGTCAGTTCACCGACACCTTGGGCAGCCTAGAGTGTATGCCCCACTACCTTCCTGAACTACGTGGTCTTTGGTCCTGGCCAAGGCAGGGTATGTTTGAAGCCTCCACATGGTTTAAGGAAAAAACCTGTTAGACCCCATGTCCATCTTCACGTCGGTTCGCCAGCACGCCCCTATCCGAACTATGGGGACTTTGATCCATGTCAAGGCATGGTACGTAGGAATCCTCAAAGAGGTTCTATCCCACCACCCGGTCATTCCGACCATCCTCACATCAGTTCACCCACACCATGGGCAGCCTAGAGTTTATGCCCCACATCTTTCCTGAACTACATGGTCTTTGATCCTTGCCCAGGATGGGTACATAGGAACCCTCCAGAAGGTTAAATCCCAACACCTATCGGATCCCCAGTCCATCTTCATGATGGTTTGACAACACGCCCTTATCTGAACTACATGGACTTTGATCCATGTCAAGGTTTGGTATGTAGGAGGCCTCCACTAGGTTCAATCCCACCACCCTCTAGTTCTGACCATCCTCACGTTGGTTCAACCACATCATGGGAAGCATAGAGTGAAATCCACACATCCTTCCAAAACTATGAGGAATTTGATCTAGGTCATGCCCCGGTACGTAGGAAGCCTCCACGAGGTTCAAGCCCCGCCACCGTGGGCAGGCTAGAGTCTAATTCCCATGCCACCATCCTGAACTACGGGGACATTGATCCATGTCAAGGAATGGTACGTAGGGAAGCCTTCACGAGGTTCAAGCCACATCACCTTGGGCAGGATAGAGTGTAATCCCCATGCCACCATCCCAAACTATGAGGAATTTGATCCTTGTCAAGGCATGATATGTAGGAAACATCCCTGAGGTTCAATACAACCAGCACACGGTAATTCCGACCACAAACACCTCGGGCAACCTAGAGTGTAACCCACCACACCAACCCCAACTATGAAGAATTTGATCCTTGTCAAGGCAAGGTATGTAGGAAGCCTCCATGAGGTTCAAGCCCAACACCTCTCAGTTCCGGCCCCCCTCAATGTTGGTTCACCCCCGTACCACATGACGTCAAATTGTGACCCTATTCAGCAGTAATCCATTGACATCCTTATCCAGCAGTAACCCATTGCAACATCATTCAGTGGTAAGTCGTTGTCAGCCTCCTTTGACAGTAATCCTTCATCAGATGAACTACACAGACTTTGATTCCCTACCACAAGGATGTGTAGGAAGTCTCTTTGAGGCTCAAGATCCACACTATTGTCGTCTTCATGACAGTATCATCCCATTAACAATCCCCATCAACCACTCTATCATCCATCCTGATCCTTACCTGGGCTGCCCCATCCCGGTGGGATCATGCCATTCCATTCCCTGTTATGTCTAATAGCATTTGGGAGGCTTCCCACATGATGGCCCTAATATCGGTGTTCCCTCTAGGGGGTTCCTCCGTTAGATCCACTCTAGTCATTGTTCTGATCCACCTGATCTATCTCCGGTATACGTTAAACTTGTGGCATACCCTATGTTAAACATGAGAATCAGAGGAAATACTCAGATACATGCCCATGGAATATGATACCCCATGTCCAATTTGGAATTCCTCGAGCTTCTGCGCCCTTGAGAAGCCCAATAATAAGGGATAGAAGACAAACATGCCAATTCCCCATCATCCATAAACGTGAGTGATTGACTAATTTGAATACTCCCATAACTGAAGGTTGCTGCCCTGACCAGACACCTTGGATTGTCCTGACAGAAGTATCATAATTTACTTGTGTCTATGAAGATATGGCGATGAGAAGAGTTTCACGAACAACATATTAAATCTACGAGGGAGACTCGGACTAGGTGACGAGATCCAAGGGGGAATCCACGAAGGGAAGAACCGACATCCCATCATCCCATTCCGATCAGGGAGAAAACATCCATGAATAAGGAATTGATGAAGCCCACTTTTTGAAAGCATGAATGTGGGGTAACAACGCCGTGCCTGATATACTCAAGAAGACAGAAGTGCTCTCCCCGGTGAAAGCATCAGAAATGGAAATGTTGAACCCGACCTAAAGTTATTCTCATGAAAATGGATATTAGTAACACTCAGGGCATAAATGGATTTACATTTCAACGTATCCAGATATAAAGTTTTGGGTCCCTCCAATAAAATAGAGGGCCTAGTGTGAAACTCACTAGAATTTGGGGTAATAGAACATGGGACATCCCATTCTGCAACATTGTTAGTGTTGATCCCTCTTACCAGTCACAGAAGACAGGATGGCACCGGGTCATTGGAATTAGGTTGCTACCATAGGAACGTGATCATCTCCCACCAGTCTACGCAGTGGCAGGGGAAACACCAGCACAACCGGACTGTGTGGCTTCACCGCTTCCGCAACAGCTTCTGCGTCCACAATTGTGTGGTGCCCACTCCCCATCTCCCCATCAGATGCTATCCAATGAAGGGTAATTAATGACCTCATATGTCATTACGAGGTGGAGGGAATAATCCCAACCCGATATATGGCCCGCTCGGACCTGGAAGCATCCAGGCCCCATCGTCAACATCGCCCCCGAGGGACGTGCAGGGATCCGTTTCTCCCCACCCAAACATTGAATCGTTTTAGGAGACTGTTCCTAGAGCACTTTGACGACACCCTACCTTACACTGAATATGTGGGTGACGACTTGCCCATCCCGATCAGAGTCTCAATCCATGAGATCCCAGTAAGGGCCCGCACCCGAGCGTGTCAGTGTTACTGCCCAACCTTGCTTGATGAGTAGGTATACTATACACCAGCACCACCAGCACCAGTTCATCCAACTCGACACCAGCGTTGTTCACGAGCTGAGGACACCCACAAGGCAGCCTCAAAGTCGATGGATACTATGGCCCAAGCCACCGCCGACACATATCATCATGTACCTGCCCACACAGAGCTAGGGATCTTATACCCCCAACCAAGATCGAGGCCCCAAATGCCCCACGGGTAGGCTGGGTCAACTCTCCTAGTCATAGGCTTGAGCAGGGGATGCGGTGAACCAACCCGCAGTGATGCCACCTCATACGGAGGTCCTCCCCATACCACCACCACATAGAGCGTGGGCCTCCCCCGCTCTGAGGCTTGGCATGGAGTTTTCCCCATGCTACCCCCAATCTGAATGAACGTCTTCCCCATGAAAATGATGTTCTATACGAAATCCTTTCCTGAACCCATCACACTGGTTATGTGGTCCTTCATCATGCCCCTGACCGTTGATGTGAAGACGTTACCCATCCGTTCTCTCTCCAACGTGGGGATCCTCTCTATGTACTCTCGGCAGCTGGTGAAAGTCCTCCTCACCCTGACAACCTAAGGGGTGAAGACCCTCTTCACTCCATCCACACAAAGCATGGAGGTCATCCCCATGCTCCTGCTAGTTTCGACAGAGGTTTTGGCTGCTTAGGTGGTGTTTAGGGTAGTCCTCCCCATGTCCCTTTCGACATTTTTCTCGGTGCTCCTCACACCTCGACTGTCTCAATTGGAAAATCTCTCTGCCCTGGCACCAGTGCAGCTGAAGGACCACATGTCGGAAATCATCCCTGTCCCGAGGATCCATCCAGGGTAAAGAAGGTGGGACATCACCGCCACAAGAAGAATGCCATGAAGTTTCAAATGAAGATCAAACAAGTCCACTTCTCAGACTATAAAGAAGAGTACGACTCAGCTCGGGAACCCTATCCTTGCTCATCCTAATCAAGGGACGAGGTGGGGACGAGGTGCATCATCCTGGTGCTCCTAGAATGCAAGGTCTATAGGATTCCTACATCCCACCATTGGTTTATCTAGGAGGATAAAAATCTGGTGATCCCATAGGTTACGGTTGTATATTCACCACCATCATCACTGGAAGCGCTCTCTACCACCACAAGAGATAACGAAGAGCTATTCTAGGGACCAATGGTGAGCAAAAAACAGCGCGACCCACCACCAGCATCCTAGGACACTAAGCCATCAACTGTAGTCATCATCCCGTCCTATCACGACGTGGAGGCTAGGTCACTACACTCTTCAGAGGACAGCCCAAGAATCAGCAGCCAGTCAGCCCATTCACTGTATTCTCCACCGGCAATCCTTTCATCTCAGCGGTCTGCCTCAGTAACAAGACCACTTCCTCAACCACCCCTAGTTGCTGAGTGGGGAAATAAAGGGCCCAAACCTGAATTTGAGACAAGGTGATTTTGGATCATCCTTTCAGTGAGCCACTTCCACGAGAATTTCTAGCCTGTAGGAGCGCGTGATTTCTACATACTTGATTTCCTCACACTAGATGAGGTTGAGTGTTTCCGCTACACCCTCTGGGAGATGCATTTCAGTCTTCATCATCATCACATGGTTTATCCAAGGAGCTGAGTGCATTTTGAATTAATCAGCGAGTAGTGTTGTCTAGTTGATCTTGCATCATTCCCTATGGCCAAGCACCCTGAGTCACCAGGTCGTCATGAGGCCCTCCAGAAGAAATGCTTTCAGAGTTTCATGGTACTCTGAAAAATTATCAGGTAGTCTACCCACACGAGCAATTCCATGGTTGGGGGAAGTATTCTACCCTCCTCTTCAACCCTATCTGGCGGCAGCCCGACTCATTCTGATATTTTGAGGACATTCCCCAAGGAAGGCTCATGGTCCACATGGCTGATGTAGTGGAAAAGGAGGAGGAGCTAGGGTTTCTAGATGGGGACTTACCCCCTAAGGGTGTTCCACCATTGTTGGACCCATCAAGGATGATTACTCATCAGAAGAGGAACCTCCTAGGTCTCCCTACGCCCACCAAGGCGTTGGTACTCAACTAGAATGCTGATAAGGGAAAAGAGCATGTCGGAGCTGTCAAGCACTCTGACTCATCCACCTCAGTATAGAAGATATAGGAGGACCCTGGGAAGGCCACATTGCACCAAAACTTGCTGAGAAGAAGAGGTTGGTCTATGAAATCATGGATAAACATTTTTTATAGAGACGACCCGACTATGGTTATCCTAGTCTCTGGCTTCAGGGTAAGGAACACCCCCCACCCCAAGGAGAGGCCTCCAGGAAACCTTGAGCATACTACTCCAATGGACAGGGTTGAATCCAGAACTCACTGTAAGAGGGTTTGGTATGTCTTACCAACCCCTCCTGAACGTCACGACAATCCAAGGAATCCTACCCATGTTCCCCCAACTACCACGTAGGCCGCTCCAGAAGTCGCTCCACGAGCCACTGAGCCTATCTACCATGTCGAAGAGACCCACAACACAATCATGATTAGGGATCCTAATCAAGACTGGGACTCCCATCCGAATGATCCTATTGCAGTACTCATAGCCTACCTTGATGCATTGGAAACGCGGAAGGTGGAAATCCTGCCAGATGGAAAGACATATCCGGCATGGGTGGATGATATGCTAGCGCCTCTGGGTTTCGGGAATCCCACCTTCTCCCCCTTTAATGGTACGGGGGAACTGCCACAGCATCTGGCCCACATCAACTCAAGGTGTGGGCCCATGTTCAGGACCCCAACACATCAAAAGGCTGCCAAGCTCCGTTGATTTGTTCAGACACTAGTGGGGCCGACATTCATCTGGTACAACCATCTCTTCATTGGATATGTGACCAGCTGGAAGGACCTTCGTAGGAATTTCCTATACCTATTCAACTCTACCACATAAAAGAACAGCATCGCGGACCTCTTCATGTGCATGAAAAGTCATGATCAGTGAGTCGCAGACTTTATCGCCCGTTGAAAGGGGCTCACATACTCTTCTGACATGCCACTGAATCCTGATAAATTACTGACGATGTGCATGGGAAATGTCAAGAAGGAACTGGTTCCCTCTCAGATCACTTAGAACTATCCTGGAGGGTTTTGAGACGTTTTAGATAAGGCCCAACACCTCAAAAAAGCCCTGCAACTGGCCAGCCTGGCCTGTCCGCTACCCCTGTAATCCTCGAAAGGAGAGCATCCAGAGCCGAGCCCATTGCGGTTTCCCAAATAGAAGCCCCCATGCAACTAGAATTCCTACTAGTAGCACCAGCCCCGATGCCTCACAGAGGCCCTCCCCCTCAGGCACATCCTATGGCTCCCCATCATCCTCAGAATTGGGAGGCACCCCCACATAATGCACCGTCACCGCTGAGGCAGGAAAATCAGGGTCCACCTCCTCGATAGGCCCCTCCAGCTCCTCGTCAGGTCCGGGCTCCAAGGTCTTCATATCTGGAAATAAGACACCAGACTTACTCGTTCAGAGTGAATCAGGTCCCTTGTTACTTCTGTAGTTCCTTAGATCAAGGGATTGTACGCTTTCCTGAGTGTAGAAGGCCGAAAAAGGTGAATCCGACCGATATCCCCAACTACTGCCCCTATCATCAGATTCTAGGGCACACCCTCAAGATATTATATGTGTTTACGGACTGGATCTATGACCAGGTTGATAACAACATATTAAGGTTGGGCCCGGCTAAACAAAATTTAGTGTCTCTCTTTGTATATTCAGGCAGCGGTAGTGACAATGAAGGTGAGTGGCAGCAGGCCCCCAGCCGCGGATCCTAGAAGTACGATGACTGGATGGCTCATAAAATATATTCTGGAACCAATGGATTCATTCTATCATGCATGAATCAGCTAGATCCTTCAGAAGCAGTGACCACCACCTCTGCATCATCATCTCATCCGACCTCTTCCTAGAAGAGCAAGCATCGGCGGTGCAAGAAGAAGCAGCGGGCCCCACCAATGCCATCGTCGTCCAGCACTCGCAGCAACATCATACCCCCTGAGATGGGGATTACACATAGAATATTCCCAGTGGTGGATAATTCATTGAGTGAGAGTCAAGGGTATGCTTCAGTTGATACCGTCAGGTTGGTAATCCCCTATATGACATCTGATGAGGGGGAGTGCCAAGAAAATCTCACAAATGTCCCAAGCCAATGACAATGTTGCCGAATCCATAACTATATGGGTCTTCGAGGTGCATCAGTCGGCACCTCCAGACAGGATGTGCATGCCACTGAGACTAGATAATTGGCCCAGCACAGAGCTCATCACTCACAGCCTCTTCATCCGGTGTGGTTAGGACCTCCTCCAACACCGTTTGTGATAATGGATTAGGCATAGCCACTTATTCCATGCCGCAACTAGAGTTTCCCCACTATTGGCCAATATCAGGCATCCAGACCTCATCTGGTAGCTAATCTTCTGGCTTCGACTAGTGGGAAGCGGGATATGTCCAGCACCAGCCAGTCGCCGGTCCAACAGACAGGTCCCGCCATGTCTCCAATAGTAGATCGGCCTCCTGTAAGCATAAGTTTGCCCCTGGAATAGAAGTATGATGTCCTCAAGCACCTTTTCAGAATCCCAGAAAGGCATTACATCCACAAATCATTTTTCTTGTCATCAAATTTGTGTGTGGCCCTCCCTGAGTCTTTAAGAATCTCACACTAGTTTGAGATGGAGGTAGCAGCTACAGAATACTTTATTGCTGAAGTAGTTGATAATGTCGAATGCTATGCAATCATCTTGTTCTCGGGAAAAGATGAAGTCTCTCGCATATAGGTTTACATCCTCTCTCTGTACATCACCATCTAATTTAACAGTGTGGAGGTTCACCGCTGTCTCGTTGACACCAGGTCCGGGATCAGCCTTATCACGATGTAGACGCTATGGAAGATAGGGTTATCCGAGGATGAAAAGACTCCCTATTATTTAAGGATCCATTGATATGATAGGATAGATAAGACCCTATTCAAAAGATCCATTTGAAGACCCATTTTGGTGGCCTAGTTGCCAGTACTGAATTTATGGTCGTCTCACAGGACACCATGTACAATGCATTAATGGGTAGACCATGGAACCATCTGTAGGTGGTGGTACCCTCATCATATCACTAGTAACTTAAGTACTCCAGAATGGTATAGTAAGCATACTACAATGTGATGCATATCCATTATCCTCTTGTAAATCTTGTTATCTAGATGCTAACTATTACAAAAGCATGGACAAGCAGATTCAGGTAAGTGAGGTTGAGCCCGCCCCTGTCACAACTGACCCCTGGGAAGGTCTGGATGACGCCTATGTCTTCCTGATCCATTGATTTGATTCCACGACCCCCACATGGGGAAATTCTTTGTTGTCTCGAGTACAAGAGAAAGGCATATTCCCATGTCCAAGAGACGGTATAAAATCACCTCGTACTCCTACACAAACTAGGATCAGGTGATTCTGGAACCTCCTACCCCAGTACGGTATCGGGATGTCCGCTCCATGGAATCGATAGTATGTTATACATGTCTGTTTCACTAGGCTGGGATTAATCGGCTCAATCCAACGCACCACTACTGCTGTGATATCATCATGTGTGGCCCCTTGGGCCGAAGGCCTGATGAGATTGGATGACTGCCTTCATCGTTATGGTCTCAGCGGTGCGTGAATCTCCTGATGCGCTGTTCACTATTGTCGAAGATGGTACCAGCCTCCCATCAGGTTATTATGACCCAGAGGTAGCCTCACCCACTAGGAATCCCTCCTCATCAATTGAAGAATATGATTTGGAGGATGCTCCCCCACCATTGAAGAAGGTGTCTCTACCACAGTCAATGAACAGGTACATGTGAACATTGGTAGTGAGGCAGATCTAAGACCCTTGTTGATCAATGTCGCTGTGTCAATCGAGGAGCAGCAGCGGTACATGGACTTCCTAAAAAAGCACCATGACGTGTTTTCCTGGAGTCAAAATGAGATTCCTGGACTAGATCCTTAGGTAGCCATCCACCGCCACAGTCTCCCGACAAACCATCGCAGGTTCAAGCAACATCCCAAAAATATGAACCTTTCTCATGGAGCCATGGTCGAGCCCAAATTTGACAAGATCATCAGGTCCAAATTCATCAAGGAGTTCCAGTACCCCATGTGGCTAGCCAACATCATGCCAGTCAGGAAGATGAATGGGCAGATTAGAGTCTGTATTGATTTCTGAGATCTCAACTGTCACTCTATGAAGGATGGTTTCCCCCTTCCTGTGACCTAATTGTTGATTGATGCTATGACTGGGTTCCAAGACATCTCCTTCATGGATGGCTAATATAACGACCCATACTTTACATACATTGTTAATACTTCAAAATTGAAGCACACTTATTATAACGTATGACAAAACCACAAAGGACCGTATAGGTATAGTGTCTTTAGAAACTGGGAAACATAAACAACTGGTTCATAAATCTTGTACAGTGTCTCCCATTTATTTCATCATATCTAGGGTCCCTTTTAGCATATTCTACTTAATATCCATCTTCCTGACCTGGGGAAAAGAAAACATAAAAGGGTGAGCTCAAATTCACAGCAAGGGAAAATAAAGGAAATAAAAATCATATAATAGCTTTTTGAAAATCATAACCTGCAAAAGAGATCATAATATCTTAACATGGAATAAATCATAGGAGTGAAAATGAGATCCCCATTATCATAACATGAAACTTGAATTTTTGTGGCATGCACACATAATCATGGAAAATCATTTCTTGTTAGTCATGACTCATTGCCAAGACTATCTTAGCGGACAAAGTCCCTTTCTGAACCGAGTCACCCTCGTTCCAGTCTTGTTTCACTGAACCGGTATAACCTACCATTCCAGCCATGTCTATCTCATGAGATATAAAACCTTTACCCAATGCATTGGAGGGAGATATAGGTCCCACCCATCTTATAATGAATCCTTTCTTATGTGTGCCACATAATAATAAAACATACGTCATCGCATAACACATGTAACAAAAATGGGATTCTTGAAACATCATGACATTATAAATCAATTCATATAAGATAAATGAATTCATAAAAATAATTCCATCACAACATGATCAAATCCATGTAATAATAGGGATAAAAACAGAACCCTTTTATTGTCTTAGATGGAAAATAATTTTGATAAAATACTTGAACTCCATTCTTGAGGAAAATATCCTTTCTACTTCAAAAACATTTTTCCTTTCATAACATGTCATACGAATTTAATATAAAATAAGTTGATTAAAAATAAACTTGAAAACTTGTAAAGGAAGCTTCTTGGAAATAATGTTTTAAAAATCCATTCATGCCGTATAAGTTAAAAAAAACATTGTTCGTACTTTTGTCGGAAAAGTCAAAAAGTACCTCGTACGAAAAACGACAAAAGATTCCTTTCATTTCTTTTTAATAAAAACTCACCGAAGGGTAAAAATGGATTTAAACAATTGTAGGTGGGTGGAAATAATATTAAATATTTATGAAACATGGATGTGGATGATAATATACACCCCAGTAAATACTTACGAATAAACAATCTCGGATAAAAATGAGATTGTGATATTTCCCTTACCTTAGGTCCGATTTGCTTTGTATGTGTCTGAAGCTCCTGTATAATGGTTTAAATAATGTTATTGACTTATTCCAGAATCAGACATATTGATATGATATCATATATGGTCATATTCTTAGCTTCTTGTTAGTAATATTTCATTGTTACTTGTTACTCGGGTCTTTATTGCCTTTTGTTCTTATGCGTGTTTTGCCGAATAAATTATTATTCTTCTTGTAAGGTTATAGATAAATTATATCCAAAATGGTATTAGTGTATCATATATCATATTTATTCATTCAATTCATTTATATAATTACTATGTAATGATGATCATGTAGAACGAGTCGCATCACAACATGGAGATGGTATTCCGTACGTACGCACGAGTGATGATATCATTCCTATGATCGTGGAACTGTATTGGAGTATATATATATTATTTCAGTATCAATATTACTTTATAATAATCATAAATAGTTACTCATTACACCATTATACCCATCCTTGTAAAGTGATGGTGGAAAAATAGATTACACCACGGCGTGGAGACGGTATTCCGTACGTACGCACGCGCGGTGATTTCATTTTTCCATGGGATGGATAGAAGGTGAATTAGGGTTGTTTCATATTTATAATAACATATCAGTATGTAAGTAATAATTATGTTATTACTTTGTCATGAAACAACTAAAGAAGAAGAAGTTGAAGAAGAAAGAAATTGAAAAGATCGGTAATGGATATTACCTCTTCTTTGGAACGCCTCTTTAAATCCACCACTTAGGGAACTAAGATTGGTCTTTGAAGAAGACCAGCACCTCTAGGATTATTCTAGGGAAGTGGAGAGGAGAAAAGGGCAGGGTTTGGCCGAGCTTGAGTGCTCAATGTGGTGTGAGGAGGAGGGGGAGGAGGTGCCCTTTTATAAGGGAGGAGAGGGGCACCTTAGGAATATCTAAAAATATTATTTTATATTAAAGTCAAAATTGGTTTATAATGGTTCCAAAGGGTCTTATTTCGAAGCTAAAGTGGGGATGGGTCGAAATCCTATCAACCAATGGGATTTAGACAAGTTTAGGGTATTATTTTAACCTTATCAATTAGATTTAACTCTAAGTTAAATAATTTAACGTTTACCGTGTCTTTTTGTTTTCTTACATTATATGGTTAATACACTTACCATAACATACCAAACGAACCCCAAATTGTTTATTATTAATATATACATCCTTATATAAGTCATTTGGCCGAACTTTAGATTTTTAGGAATAAAATTACAATTAATAATATAATATTTGATTTAAAAACTATTTTGTGTCAATTTTGACACTATTTGATATATGATTTTTGTGAAAGTCATAACAGAATTATATGTTCGAACCAAGTTGATTAAATAAACAATAATATATCATAGAAACCTATATAATTAGTGGAATTCATAAAATGTCTCAAATTACATTTATTTTGGTGTTTATAACATCAATTATGTCAATATTTCATAAATAAGATAATTACTGCATCATAATTGTGTCATATATAAATTACATTATTTAATTTATAAAAATTATAAATAAAATACCATTATGTAGGAACTCTTTTTAGCTTTCTAATGAATATTTATAGTCTAATTTATCTTATGTATAACCCCATATTAAAAATGATTTACTTATTAAACTTTGATTTTAACTATTTTAACCCTTCTTTAAATAAATTAATAATAAATGTCCTAATCTAATCCAAGTGGGCCTAAATGGTCCTATTTTATTCATAAGGTTGTTTTTGGTCGCATTACACTTATCCAATAGAATTAGGACATGTGTTAGGGTAATATTAATATCATATTTACCCTTAGTTACCCTATTTACTATTAACCGCGGTAAAACAAAGTAAAAAGTTACTATTCACCAAAAAATTATTTTTATCTCATTGAACCAAATTTTACTTATTGATATCAACCGTGTCTGTCGGATTTTTGAAATTCCATTAACAGAAGCGGTAAAATTATGTTTTATGCAAAATTCAGTTTTTAACCTACCACTTAGTGGTTTCACTATTCATCAAAAATTGAATGTTTTCAGAAAAATACCAAAATTTCACCCTAGGCTAATTTCGATATTCTGAGTCCAAAAATGAAGTCCATTTTGAAAAATAAAATTTATAAAATTTCAAAAAGTGGTTATTACTATTCATAACGGCTAGTTTTAATAGCATATTGTTGTTTAGTGAAACTCGGTATTACGTACGACGCAAGCTATCGAGGAAGGTCGCGATGGCGTGTAAAGCAAGACAAGCAAGTGTTGTGTAGAAAAAGATTCCTTTGATGATTCATATAACATAAAAGTCTCGGGTGTTACATTCTACACCCCTTAAAAAGAATTTCTCCCTCGAAATTCGTCACTTTGTAACAAACAGATGAGGATACTTCTCCCTCATCATATACTCAAGCTCCCATGTAGCTTCTTCAAGTTGGTGGTTCCTCCATAAAAATTTCACCAATCGAGTGGTCTTGTTTCGTAGGACTTTTTTTCTACGATCCAGAATCTCTATCGGCTGTTCTTCATAAGAAAGATCTTGATCCAGCGGTACAACATCTGAGCTGAGTACAAGTGAAGGATCAGGTATGTACTTTCTCAGGAGAGATACATGGAACACATCGTGAACTTGAGAGAGATTCGGTGGAAGCTCCAATCGGTAAGCTACCTTCCCAACACGATCCAGTATTTCGAAAGGACCGATATATCTAGGGCTCAACTTCCCCTTCTTTCCAAATATCATAACCCTCTTCCAGGGAGATATTCGTAAGAACACTTTATCACCCACTTCAAACTCTAGGTCTTTTCTTAGGTTGTCGGCATAACTTTTCTGTCGACTCTGAGCTGCTCTTATGTGTTGTTGAATAGATCTGACCTTTTTTGCCATTTCATCAACGAGATCAGGTCCTAATAGCTTTCTTTCCACAACTTCATCCCAGCAAGTTGGAGTCCTGCATTTCTTTCCATAGAGAGCTTCATAAGGAGCCATCTGAATACTGGAGTAAAAGCTATTATTATAAGAAAATTCCACCAAAGGTAGGTGTTGATCCCAACCTCCTTTTAAATCCAAAGAGCAAGCTCTCAACATATCTTCTAGGGTTTGAATTGTTCTCTCAGACTAACCATCTATCTGGGGATGATAAGTAGTGCTGAAACTCAACTTTGTATCCAGAGTATGCTGAAGACTTCGCCAGAACTTCGAGGTAAATCTCGGATCTCGATCAGATATAATAGAAAGTGGTACTCCATGCAATCTTACCACTTCCTTTACATATATCCTAGCAAGCTGATCTTGAGAGAAATCCTCTCTAATAGCAATGAAGTGTGCAGACTTTGTAAGACGATGTAAGACGATCAACTATGACCCAGATAGCGTTATTGCCTTTGGATGTTTTAGGAAGTCCTGTGACAAAGACCATAGTGATGTTTTCCCATTTCCATTTGGGTATGGGTAATGGTTGTAACATCCCATTAGACTTTTGTCTCTCACCTTTAACTTGTTGACAAACCAAGCATCGAGAGACATATTCAGCAACATCTCTTTTCATGCCATCCCACCAGAAGTACTCTTTCAGGTCCCTATACATATTCATGCTTCCAGGATGAATATGGAATGATGAACTATGAGCCTCATCCAGCAGCTCCTTCTTTAATTCAGGGATGGGAGGACCACAAACCCGATTCCTGAACTTTATTATCCAATCACAATCAAGGTTGAATTCAGGAACATTTCTCACCTTCTTGTGTAACTCGACATCTTCTTTCTGTGCCTCTTTAATCTTCACATGTATAGATGGTTGACCATTCATTTGAGAAATATAAGATTTTTCCCCTTCCATTATAATTCCAAGATCCATCCTTTTTAAATCCATAAATATTGGATCTTTTTTGATCCTCATCATGGATAAACTAGCATGGTCGTGTCGACTTAATGCATCTGCCACCTTGTTTTCTTTCCCAGGGTGGTAATGGATTGAGCAGTCATAATCCTTAATCAGCTCCAACCATCTTCTTTGGCGCATATATAGCTCCTTTTGTGTGAAAATATACTTTAAACTTTTATGATCAGTATAAATATCACACCTTTCACCATAAAGGAAATGCCTCCAAATCTTTAATGCAAAGATTACCGCAGCCAACCCCAAATCATGTGTTGGGTAATTTTGCTCATGGATTTTAAACTGTCGTGAGGCATAAGCTATCACCATATCATTTTGCATAAGAACACACCCCAATCCCTTCTTGGATGCATAACTGTAGATCACAAACCTTTCTCCACTACAAGGCAGTGTGAGCACAGGTGAACTGGATAACCTTCTTTTCAACTCCTTGAAATTCTCTTCACATTCCTCTGTCCAGACAAACTTAACTCCTTTCCGAGTCAACTTGGTGAGTGGATTAGATAATCGTGAAAAATCTTTTACAAAACGTCAATAATATCCAGCCAAACCAAGAAAACTTCGAATCTCAGTTACTGTTGTTGGTCTCGGCCATCTTTCGATAACCTCTCTTTTTGCTGGATCCACATATATCCCCTCTTTGGAGATTATGTGACCCAAAAATGCCACTTTTTGAAGCCAAAATTCACACTTGGTAAATTTGGCATAAATCTTCTCCTTTCTCAGGGTCTTCAATATAATTCTCTAGTGATCTTCATGCTCTTCCTTGCTCTTTGAATAGACAAGAATATCGTCTATAAATACTACCACAAATTGATCAAGATAGTCTCTAAAGACTCTATTCATTAGATCCATGAAGATAGCAGGGGCATTAGTAAGACCAAATGGCATCACTATAAATTCATAGTGTCCATACCTTGTACGGAAAGCCGTCTTTGGTATATCCTCCCTTTTGAACTTTAATTGATGATACCCTGAACGAAGATCAATCTTGGAAAAGTATTGAGCTCCGCGTAGTTGGTCAAATAAGTCATCAATGCGTGGGAGAGGATATTTGTTCTTGATAGTGATCTTGTTAAGTTCTCAATAATCAATGCAGAGTCTCATTGATCCATCTTTCTTCTTAAACAATAGAACAGGTGCTCCCCAAGGTGACGCACTAGGGCGTATGAATCCCTTATCAAGATTCTCTTGGAGTTTCTTCTTCAATTCCTGTAACTCAATTGGGGCCATTCTATAAGGTGTCATTGAAATAGGCAAAGCACCCGGTATGAGTTCTATTGAAAACTCAACTTCATGATTTGGTGGAAGACCCGGTAATTCCTCCGGAAAGACATCATCAAACTCTCGTACAATGGGAATATTCTTAATCGTGAGTTTCTCACCAACCATTTGAGATAAATAACCTTCATTTAGTGGAATCAAGACCTATAAGATGGAAGGAATTTCCACTGGAAGGTTATGTTCATCCTTGCATTGATAGACGATCATAGATTGATCTGGAATATGAAATGTGACTTCCCTTCTTTGGCAATTGATATGAGATCCATGTAGAGAAAGCCAATCCATGCCAAGAATCACATCAAATTCCACTAAAGGAAGGATCACAAGATTTGCAGGAAGCACTTTCCCACAAACTTCGATCGGAGAAGAATTATAAACTTTTGATGCGACTGTTGTGCCATTAGGTGTTGTCACAGCTAACTCAACATCTAATTGTTGAGGTAATACGGTGATACCCTTAGAAAATTCTTTAGAAATAAAAGATTGGGTGGATCCAGAATCAAATAAAACATTTTCTACTTTAGAGTGGATGGTAGGTGTACCTTTCACCACTTCGTTATCGTACTCCACTGCGCTGATAGAAATTGCATGTGACTTTCCTTTGTCTTTAGCCTTAAGATTTTGTTGATGTCGACCATCATCATCAACCCTTGGATTTGGGCATTGATTGGCATAATGCCCCATCTCCTTGCACTTGAAACATTGAAGTGTAGTAGGTTCATTCTGTGTATCCCTTCCTTTGTTTGCGTCATTAGACATCTTCTTCCCATTATCACGGCATTCATATGCCCGATGACATTCCTTTCCACATTTAAAACATTTAATTGTCCCTTTAAGACAACTCCCTCCAAGTTTCTTTCCACACTTTGAGCATAAGGGAAAGTTCATCTTCTTTTCAGTGTGCTCTTTAGATTTTCCTTTGAATTCCATCTTCCTCTTCTTATCAAACCCATGTGACTGATGGGTTACTCCAATCTCCATCTCGACTTTGAGAGCACATCGAACGATTTCCTCGTAGCTATTGAAGTCCCTTATGGCTAACGCCCTTCGAAGACTTGGTTTTAAGCCACTAAAGAATCGATCGATCTTACTCTCAGGTTGGATAATAATACCAGAAGCGTACCTTGCAAGTCTTGTAAAATTTGCTTCATAGGTACCAACAGATTCATCATCCCTTTGCTTCAGTTCAAGGAACTCTTTCTCCATCTTTGTTCGGAGAATACGAGAGAAGTACTTATTGAAAAATAAGTTCTTGAACTCGTCCCATTCCATAGACTCAATTTCATCCCTTTGCCTCGTATTCTTAATAAGATTCCACCATTGATCAGCATCTCCTTCCAAACGATACACTGCTAGGATGACTTTATCATGCTCAGAACATTGAAGAACTGAAAATATCTTTTCAGTAGTACTAATCCATTGTTCAGCAACTAATAAATCAGTAGACCCACTGAAATAAGGCGGACGCTGCCTCATGAATGATTCAACAGAATGTTGCTCCTTCCTTTGCTCGTTTGGAAGTCCTGCATGATTCATATCTTGAGAAAGCTATGTGAGCATGGCTACAAGATTTTTCATTCCAGCTCCCATATCGTTTGGTTGCTCAGGGGGACAATCATTGCATTTCCCATTGCATTCCACATTAACACGGTTCTTTCGGGTTCCAGCCATTGACTAAAACCAAGAAGAATAGTGTGAGAAACACTAATTATAATAGGAAAACCACATAATCAAGGATTAAATTTCACACTTAAGGTTTTATCCTAGGGTATTCATGGCCATTTCTAAAACACTAAGATTGTGTTCTACGCTTAGACTTATCCTTAGGGTTCTTACTAAGGCTTTCACATCCTAGTTTCCAAAGGTTGACTATACCTTTCCTCTGATACCAACTATAACGACCCATACTTTACATACATTGTTAATACTTCAAAATTGAAGCACACTTATTACAACATATGACAAAACCACAAAGGACCGTATAGGTATAGTGTCTTTTGAAACTGGGAAACATAAACAACTGGTTCATAAATCTTCTACAGTGTCTCCCATTTATTTCATCATATCCAGGGTCCCTTTTAGAATATTCTACTTAATATCCATATTCCTGACCTGCGGAAAAGAAAACATAAAAGGGTGAGCTCAAATGCTCAGCAAGGGCAAATAAAGGAAATAAAAATCATATCATATCTTTTTGAAAATCATAACCTGCAAAAGAGATCATAACATCTTAACATGTAATAAATCATAGGAGTGAAAATGAGATCCCCATAATCATAACATGAAACTTGAAACTTTGTGGCATGCACACATAATCATGGAAAATCATTTCTTGTTAGTCATGACTCATTTCCAAGACTATCTTAGCGGACAAAGTCCCTTTCTGAACCGAGTCACCCTCGTTCTAGTCCTGTTTCACTGAACCGGTATAACCTACCGTTCCAGCCATGTCTATCTCATGAGATATAAAACCTTTACCCAATGCATTGGAGGGAGATATAGGTCCCACCCATCTTATAATGAATCCTTTCTTATGTGTGCCACATAATAATAAAACATACATCATCGCATAACACATGTAACAAAAATGGGATTCTTGAAACATCATGACATCATAAATCAATTCATATAAGATAAAGGAATTCATAAAAATAATTCCATCACAACATGATCAAATCCATGTAATAATAGGGATAAAAACAGAACTCTTTTATTGTCTTAGATGGAAAATAATTTTGATAAAATACTTGAACTCCATTCTTGAGGAAAATATCCTTTCTACTTAAAAAACATTTTTCCTTTCATAACATGTCATACGACTATAAAATAGAAGAAGTTGATTAAAAATAAACTTGAAAACTTGTAAAGGAAGCTTCTTGGAAATAATGTTTTAAAAATTCATTCATGCCGTATAAGTTAAAAAAAACATTGTTCGTACTTTTGTCGGAAAAGTCAAAAAATACCTCGTACGAAAAATAACAAAAGATTCCTTTCATTTCTTTTACTAAAAACTCACCAAAGGGTAAAAATCTATTTAAACAATTGTAGGTGGATGGAAATAATATTACATATTTATGAAACATGGATGTGGATGATAAAATACACCCCAGTAAATACTTACGAATAAACAATCTCGTATAAAAATGTGATTGTGATATTTCCCTTACCTTAGGTCCGATTTGCTTTGTATGTGTCCAAAGCTCCTGCATAATGGTTTAAATAATGTTATTGACTTATTCCAGAATCATACATATTGATATGATATCATATATTGTCATATTCTTAGCTTCTTTTTAGTAATATTTCATTGTTACTTGTTACTCGGGTCTTTATTGCCTTTTGTTCTTATGCGTGTTTTGCCGAATAAATTCTTATTCTTCTTGTAAGGTTATAGATACATTATATCCAGAATGGTATTAGTGTAACATATATCATATTTATTCATTTAATTTATTTATATAATTACTATGTAATGATGATCATGTAGAACGAGTCGCATCACATTGTGGAGACGATATTCCGTACATACGCACGAGTGATGATATCATTCCTATGATCGTGGAACTGTATTGGAGTATATATATATTATTTCAGTATCAATATTACTTTATATTAATCATAAATAGTTACTCATT
This sequence comes from Viscum album, assembly GCA_963277665.1. Lineage (NCBI taxonomy): Eukaryota > Viridiplantae > Streptophyta > Magnoliopsida > Santalales > Viscaceae > Viscum > Viscum album. The sequence continues at coordinate 1,282,295,145 of OY728135.1, forward strand.
ACATCATTATACCCATCCTTGTAAAGTGATGGTGGAAAAATAGATTACACCACGGCGTGGAGACGGTATTCCGTACGTACGCACACGCGGTGATTTCATTGTTCCGTGGGATGGATAGAAGCTGAATTAGGGTTGTTTCATAATTATAATAACATATCAGTATGTAAGTAATACTGATATTATTACTTTATCATGAAACAACTAAATAAGAAGATGTTGAAGAAGAAAGAAATTGAAAAGATCGGTAATGGATATTACCTCTTCTTTGGAATGCCTCTTTGAATCCTCCACTTAGGGATCTAAGATTGGTCTTTGAAGAATACCAGGACCTCTAGGATCATTCTAGGTAAGTGGAGAGGAGAAAATGGCAGGGTTTGGCCGAGCTTGAGTGCTCAATGTGGTGTGAGGAGGAGGGGGAGGAGGTGCCCTTTTATAAGGGAGGAGAGGGGCACCTTAGGAATATCTAAAAATATTATTTTATATTAAAGTCAAAATCGGTTTATAATGGTTCCAAAGGGTCTTATTTCGAAGCTAAAGTGGGGATGGGTCGAAATCCTATCAACCAATAGGATTTAGACAAGTTTAGGGTATTATTTTAACCTTATCAATTAGATTTAACTCTAAGTTAAATAATTTAACGTTTACCGTGTCTTTTTGTTTTCTTACATTATATGGTTAATACACTTACCATAACATACCAAACGAACCCCAAATTGTTTATTATTAATATATATATCCTTATATAAGTCATTTGGCCAAAATTTATGTTTTTTTGGAATAAAATAACAATTAATAATATAATATATGATTTAAAAACTATTTTGTGTCAATTTTGACACTATTTGATATATGATTTTTGTGAAAGTCATAACAGAATTATATGTTCGAACCAAGTTTATTAAATCAACACTAATATATCATAGTAACCTATAAAATTAGTGAAATTCATAAAACGTCTCAAATTACATTTATTTTGGTGTTTATAACATCAATTATGTCAATATTTCATAAATAAGATAATTACTGCATCATAATTGTGTCGTAAATAAATTAATTATTTAATGTCTAAAAATTATAAATAAACTACCATTATGTAGGAAATCTTTTTAGCTTTCTAATGAATATTTATAGTCGAATTTATCTTATGTATAACCCCATATTAAAAATTATTTACTTATTAAACATTGATTTTAACTATTTTAACCCTTCTTTAAATAAATTAATAATAAATGTCCTAATCTAATCCAAGTGGGCCTAAATGGTCCTATTTTATTCATAAGGTTGTTTTTGGTCGAATTACACTTATCCAATAGAATTAGTACATGTGTTAGGGTAATATTAATATCATATTTACCCTTAGTTACCCTATTTACTATTAACCGCGGAAAAAAAAGTAAGAAGTTACTATTCACCAAAAAATTATTTTTATCTCATTGAACCACATTTTACTTACTGATATCAACCGTGTCTGTCGGATTTTTGAAATTCCATTCACAGAAGCGGTAAAATTATGTTTTATGCAAAATTCAGTTTTTAACCTTTCACTTAGTGGTTTCACTATTCATCAAAAATTGAAAGTTTTCAGAAAAATACCAAAATTTCACCCTAGGCTAATTTCGATATTCTGAGTCCAAAAATGAAGTCCATTTTGAAAAATAAAATTTATAAAATTTCAAAAACTGGTTATTACTATTCATAACGGCTAGTTTTAATAGCATATTGTTGTTTAGTGAAACTCGGTATTGCGTACGACGCAAGCTATCGAGGAAGGTCGCGATGGCGTGTAAAGCAAGCCAAGTAAGTGTTGTGTAGAAAAATATTCCTTTGATGATTCATATAACATAAAAGTCTCAGGTGTTACAGCTACTCTAGATATAATTAGATCCAGATGGCCCTATAGGTTGAAGAGTCCAAAACATTCAGGGCACCCCAAGGTACTTTCTGTTTCCAGGTTACGCCCTTTGGACTGAAGAATGCAGGTGCCACGTATTAGTAGTCTATTCAGTGAATATTCAAGACAATCCTCAGGACATTGGTGGAATTCTATGGTGTCGAGCTGGTGGTCATGTCTTCCTAGTACCAGGACCATCACAAAGACCTTGATAAGGTTTTAGTCTTCCTCATCTCCAACCACATGAAAATGAACCCGTTGAAGTGTGACTTTGGGGTCACTCCCGGGATGTTTCTTGGCTCTGTTGTCAGGTAATGAGGCATTAATATTGACCCTGAGAAGATTAGGGAAATTTTACAGAAGCCTCCCCCATGAAATATCTGGGAGCTTCGAGGTTATCAAGGCCACTAATGTTACCTATGCCGATTCATTACAAATCTGTATGGAAAGTGTAAACCATTTTCTCTGAAAATGAATAAAGGCTCTGCCTACTAATGGGATGAAGAGTTCTAGACCGCCATTGAGGAAATCAAGCAATATTTTCTCCCACCTCCGGTCATGATGCCACCTGTCTCTGGGAAGCCACTGGTCCTAAATGTCACCACCCTAGAATGGTCTCTCGGAACCCTTCTCACCCATAAGAACAATGAGGGGACAAAGAGAAGTATCTACTACCTCAGCTACATGCTCCTAGATATAGAGAGCCGATACTCCCCCATAGAGAAGAGATCCCTTGCACTTTTATTTGTTGTGCAGAAGTTACGACATTACTTGCAGCACCATGAGGTACATCTTGTCTCTCGAGTATGCCCGCTGAAGTACATTTCTTATCGCCCCATGTTGATCGGCCATCAAGCACGGTGGGTGGTAATCCCCCTACAGTTAGACGTCAGGTTTTTACCCCCGAAGGACATCAAGGTACTAGAATTTTTAAACTTCCTAGCTGTCCATCCATCCTCCACAAACCAGTCCTTTTAATTGGATTTACCCGACGAGGCAATCCTCTCGGTAGATCATCCTATCCCATGTTGGTATATGCACTTTGACGGTGCCTCCCGAAGCCCCAACGGTTGGAGGCTCAATGATCCTCAACTCAATAGAGTGGGCTTGGGGATCATCTTCATTACCCTAGCGCAATCCATTATACCATCCTCATTCTTGTGGTCAGAAGGTTGCACAAACAACGAGGCAGAGTATCAGGCTCTTATCACTAGCCTCGAGCTTGCCCTTGAGATCGATGTAAACCATTTGAATGTGAAAGGGGATTCCGAGATAGAAATAATTCATGTCAATGCTGACTATGTTGTTAAAAATCTAGATCTCATACCATTGATAGAATACACTCTCTAGATAATGACCCAGTTCACTTTTCAGCCAGAGGTTACCCTTGACCCTCGATCACAGAATGGTCGAGCGAATGCTTTGGCTAGCATAACTACGTCACTTGTATATCCTGAGTAGGATGATCTGATTATACATGTGGCACACCGGAGAGTCATTTCCATCGTCTCCAGAAAGGAAGACGAGAGCCTGCGATTAAGACATCTTACCATCAGATACTCCACATCTGGACCGCTAGGATCTTCAGATGCGGTGGTTGAATCGACTCCCTACTTGATAGCCTCTATTGCAGAGTATCTCCAAAATGGTTTCCTCACGACCGATCGGGCCGAGCATGAGAGAATCCAATGTCGCGCGCTGTAGTTTACCAACCAAAGTGGTCCCAATGTTGGTTATATCCTCTAAAAACGCGGTTTTTATGGTTTTCTACTCCGTTGCATCCAAGGGGTTGAGTTTTCTTAGGTCATGAAAGAGATTAATGTCGTTTCCTTTGGTTCCCATCATGCGGGGGCAAAGATGTCCCTTAAGATCTAGAAACTGGGGTAATTCTAGCACTATATGATCCCTGATTGTATCAAGTTTGCTGAGAGCTGTCATGCATGCCAAGTTACTGCTAAATTCCTGCATCGGCCTCCAGAACCTCTCCACTCCCCCTAGTACACTTGGCCATTTGCGGTGTGGGGACTCGATGTTGTGGGACCATATCCACCGACGACAGCTCTCCAATGCAGGTTCATCCTGACCGCCACATATTTCATTTCCATGTGGGAAGAGGCAATTCCACTCAAGGAAGTCAAGTCCTGTTCTATCATTGACTTGTGAGTTCCAATATCATCCACCAGTTCGGAGTCCATCACACTACCCTCAATGATAATGACACCAACTTCTGAGTAGCCATGCTGAAGAAATTGTACGCCATGTACAATATCCATTCGAACCGTACCTCCAACTATCACTCGTAGGAAAATGGAAAGATCGAGGTGTTCTATGAAACCCTCTCTAACATTTTTCAGAAAATTGTTGGCCAAAACAAGAAGAGTTGGCTGGACACGCTCCCCAACACCATCTGATCTTATCAGACTATGACTCTCAATTCCACCCAGGTGACCCCATATTCCCTAGTGTAGGGGACTAAGGTCATCCTTCCCATCAAGATCCAGCTTCCATCACTATGCACCGTGGTCTATGACTAGCAAGCACCAGATACGGTGGCCGAAATACGTCTTGCTGAATTGAAGCACTTGATGAGAATAGGCTTCGTTCCATGCACAATCTAGAAAGGCTTCAGAATTAGATGGCTAGAGCCTTCAATAAGAAGGTTTGCCTCCCCTATTTTCTGCAAGGAGACCTAGTATTGGACATCTGAGTGCTAATGATCCCTACTAGGAAACCACCCAAGTTAGAGCCCAAATGGGAAATACCATACATATTCCACATGGTATACCCCAATAGTGCATACTCCCTGGTAACCATGGATGGTGAGCGTATAACTCCTCCCACCAATGCCATGTTCCCCAAGGAATACTATGCCTGAGCCTAATGTTCATGCGAGAACTTAAACAGGATGGTCCTGCATGACCCTAAACTACACGCCGGTCCTGCATGACCTTAAACTATCCAGTCCAGCACGACATTAAACTGTGCATCGTCCAATATGATGTTAAACATCATTTTGAGAACTATGTATGGCTTGATTCCCATCCTCATGGGATATATAGGAACCCCCAGACATTTCTTCTGTCGGCCCAACCCAAACGCTAGAATCTTCCCCCCCCCCCCGGGTCAAGACGTATGGTAGGGGTGAAAACTTCTTCCCCAATTCATGTCGATCTAACCTTGATCCAGCCATATGTGCCACTCCCTGGAGATTTTCAACTCTTTTAGTGATGGGTACAGATATGCTTCACCCACTCCTTTTATTAGGACTCCATCACCTTCCCTATCTGAAAGGGCCCCTGAATGGTATGGGTGCTAGGCCTTAGGGCTCTCTTACCACTTTGAGACAACTCCCTCAAGGATATTGAGAAAAAATCTGATACATGTTCTGTGTTTCGAATATGGTCAGCAGTCGATGCTCGTTTGTTGCTCCCATTTCAGGTCACTATAGGGATGTTGTGTTTCGATCATAGTCAACAGATGTCCTGGATCATTAGGACCACCCCATGATATCCCAATCATCGTGTGTAGTGGTTCATTCTACCCCGTTGTATCTCTAAGCGATGAACTCCCTCTGGGAGATGCCAACTATGAACCCCCATTTGATAGGGAGAGATGAGTCTAGTTCCTTGTTTCCGACACCAAGAACCGCTCATTTGGACTTAGGAGCTGTGATGAGGTAGTAACCATACAAGATGGCATATGGCGTTCCCATCCAAGGCCCATCCTCAGGCCCCATGGCCTTTTTAGCCCCCCGACCCGGGTTCTCTCTTCTGGGATTGTACAGAGTGGTATTGGATTATGTTCTCATTCACATTGGGTTACTCATAGTGTCGTACAAATCCCCGGATGAGATAACTTATCCTCCCCCTCATCCTCATTTCAATATTTTAAACTAAAAACTGGTCAGTACTTCTTGACCAAGGCCCAGCCTCAGGCACCTTAACCTTCTCAGGCCCCCTGCCCTTGTCCTCACTGTAAGATGTTAAACTAAAAACTAGTCATGCCTTCTTGAACGAGGCCCAGCCTCAGGCCCCTTGGCCTTCTGAGTCCCCAGGCCCTCGTCCTCACTACAAGATGTTAAACTGGAAACTGGTCTGGCCTTCCTGGCCAAGGCCCAGCCTCAGGCCCCTTGGCCTTCTCGGGTCCCCATCCCTCATCCTCACTACAAGACGTTTAACTGAAAACTTGTCGGGCCTTCCTGACCAAGGCCCAACCTCAGGCCCCTTGGCCTTCATGGACCCTGACCCATGTTCTTACCTGGAGTGTACAGTGCAGTGCGGGATTATGTCCACATTCACTTCGAGATATTTTCTATGTCGTACACCTCCCTCGTTTGAGGTATCATACCCCTGGGTGCCTTTATGAACTACGTGTGGCTTGATTCCAATACTTATAGGATACATAGGACCATCCAAATGACTAGAATTCGGGTCCATACCCATCTCCCGAAAATCTCCATTTCACCTTGGCCCCTGGGCCTACACATCCCTGGGGAGGTGAGTATATGGTGTGGCATGGAATTATGTCCTCATTCACGTCGGTCTTGTAACAACCACGCCATGTACCTCTCCCTCCTGATCACCCTCGTCGACCATCTTTGGCATTTGATCAATGTGCCTAAGGGTACTCAGCATTAGTACATGGAATGTCGGACACTTCTCAGACATTCTTCCACCTGTATTTCAGGTGTTGTGGTCCCCTTCATTAGGACTTCCATCACCTTTCACACCCGGAATGTAACGACCCGAAATTTTGAAAAAATCTCATTTCCTAATTTTATGTGTTATTTTTTTTTATAACCTACAAAAATGTTTCATTTGATAACATGAGTGTAATTAAAATGAGACCATTGGGTTTTGACTGTTATATGACCATTGGAAAATTTGACCCCTGGAAACTAAAGGTTTTGATTACTGTCTCTAAATACAAGTAATCTTGGTTAATTATTATAGAAAGAAGATTCGATGGCCCCACCCAGTAGTCCTGGACCGATCGAATCCCATCTATCAGAACTTGGGAAGGAGTTAGCACCACTGGGCTTTGCTCTGGACCAAACCGAAACCGAACTTCATTGTGTGAAGCTAGAACGGAATCTCCTTTGCGAGAAGTTCAAACTGATAAAAATTACTATTCGTGCGATGTTAGCCGAGCCTCCCCCAGATTCTCTCACCATTGAACACCTTACACTTAGGTCCTATGATGGTGTGATAATGGGCTATGTAAGGAGACCGTAACTTTCTTGTGTAATACATTGTTTTAAATAAAAATTGGGATTTATTCTTATGATGAAGTTTATGAATTTTCAAACGACTGGATAAATATAGTCTGCATAATATTGATGAATTTTAGAAAAATGATATTTTAAAAATGTTTATGTAAACCTTAAATAATTAATAATGTGTAATGATATTCACAAAATGGTCTCCTATAATTATGCTCAGTATGAAATTTAGAGTCTAATAAGATCAACTTAATTATTGATGAATAGTAAATTATGAATAGTGATTTTATGATTAGGATTAGTTGTGTGTCCAAATGGATTAGTAATCTCACTTAGAGAAAGTATTAATATAATCTAGGCACCTTGATTAAGTAATGTGATTCAATAAAATGGTTAAATAACGTTTTCATAAATTATTATTCAAGTATTAGTTTTTCGAGTGAATAGTGTTTTTTAATTAAAAATTAAATTAAAAATATTTAAAAAATTATTTTTATAAGATGGATTTCATTTTTGAACTCAGATCACCGATATTATAATATGGTAATTTTTGGGGGGTTTTCTAAAAAAATGAATTTTCGGTGAATGGTGTATTTATTTAATAAATAAATTAAAAATATTTATAAAAATATTTTTATAAAATTGAGTTCATTTTTGAAATCAGAGCATTGATATTTGGTTAAGGTGAAATTTTGGGATTATTCTGAGAAAGTTGAATTTTCGATGAATAGTGAAAATACAGTTTTTAAGTTACGAGTGTTTAATGACATCATTAAATGTTGTATTAAGTATGTAATCAATATGGTCGAATTATTAATGGTAAGATAAGGTATGAGGTGTCCCAAGTGGCCAATGCCATGGGAAAATACCAAGGGAAAATACCATGGGCAAGCCCATGGTTTTGCCAAAACCACTAATGAGGTGTCCCTTGGCAATTAATGCCTTGTCCCCTCACTTTCCCTATAAATACCAAGACATCATCTTATAAATTAGACTCCACACTCTCCCCCAACGAAGTTATGGTCTCATTACCTCACAAGGAGTCCTCCCATGGTTCCCCCAATCCCTCAAGGTCCCATCCTTTGAGTTTTAAGAGTTACGTTTTAAGGAAAGGGATCTGACCTCTCTCTTTCTCATCAAAAAATATCTTTTATGTCATTTCTTTTTTGCTCCATGTTCTTATGTTAAACGATGTTATTTTATACTAATAGTTCTGCCCTTTTCATGTTCATATAATGATATATCCCCTCTTACTCTCATCATTTCTTTTTATTAAGTTTTATGTGGCACCGTTAGGCTGCCGAAATTTTTGTAACAGATTCTTTCTCCCTTCTCATTTTTCAAGCTCTATTTTCATGTAAAGTATTTCAAGTTACATTTTATTATGTTGGGGTATGATATCTAAATTTATCATACTGATCATTTATGATCATATTATGAGAGACCCCATTTGATCTCTTCAATTCAGTATTTTGAAGTTTTAAGTGGCATCGTTAGGCTGCCGAATTTTTAAGTGGTTCTTCACCCTTCTTGTTTTGAAGTTCTACTTTCATGTCTACTCTTTCAAGTTACTTTTTGTTATGTTGGGGTATGATCTATATATATATCATACAGATATTTTAGTACCATATGATTAGAGACCCCATTTGATCTCTTCAATTCAGTATTTTGAAGTTTAAGTGGCGCCGTTAGGCTGCTGAATTTTTAGGTGGTCCTTGCATCTTTCTCCCTTTTCAAAGATCTAATTCCATATCATGTCTTTCATGTTCCTTTTTGTTATTTTAGGGTATGATATCTATATCTATCATACTAATCTTTTTTGACCATATGATGAGAGACCCCATTTGATCTCTTCAATTCAGTATTTTGAAGTTTAAGTGGCGTCGTTAGGCTGCTGAATTTTTAAGTGGTCATTGCACCTTTCTCCCTTTTCAAAGTTCTAATTCCATGTCAAGTCTTTCAAGTTCCTTTTTGTTATGTTTGGGTATGATATTTATATCTATAATACGGATCTTGAATGACCATATTATGAGAGACCCCATTTGATCTCTTCAATTCAATATTTTGATGTTTATGTGGCGTCGTTATACTGCTGAATTTTTAAGTGGTCCTTGCACCTTTCACCCTTTTCAAAGTTCTAATTCCTTGTCAAGTCTTGAAAGTTCTTTTTTATTATTTTGGGGTATGATATATATATATATCATACTGATAGTTTATGTTTATATGATGAGAGACCCTATTTGATATCATCAATTCATTTTTGGTTGAAGTTTATGTAACGCTGTTAGGCTGCCGAATTTTTATAAGAGAAATCTTATTTTTGTCTTCCTTTCATGTTCTTCATTTTATATGGTATATTTTCAAATTTCATTACCATGTTCTTAAATCCATTATATTATGCCCCTCTACTGTTTTATGGGAAATTTATGAATTTTTGACCCATGTCCCCTCTCTTTTCAATGTTTTCTAAAACCCTTCTAACATAGCCATTATGCTGCAGAGTTTTTGTCTCAAAATGTCTCTCTCTTTTTTCTAAAGATATTTTATTTTATTAAGTGAATACTCAAATCTCTACCTTCTATATGGGTATTCACATATATACCATGATGTTATATTTTAAATTCTGGTATTTACATACATGAAACCCGCTTTCGCTTTTCGTGGGTTTAATGTGACGTAAAGATCATTTATTTAAAGAAAATTTTAAAACGTTATGATTATGAAATGAATCCCATTTATTTTATGCTATATGGGTCATTTATGAAATGTTTGATGATGATATATGTGGATCACATTATAATAAATTCAAAATTAAGGGTGCGCCCTGATAGCGCTCTAACGCATTGGGTAATGATGTAACCACTAGAGATTACAATTTTCACGATATCTTGGTGAATAACCTTGGTAATTTTAAAATTACACCTTGGGGATGGACCTTGGTGATATGTTCATGATTGTCTATATTAAATGTTGCAGCCACATCTTCATGTCAGGAAAAATTTTATTTTTATTATGATATGCCTCATGATTTCTTTCTCATGCCTTAATGTTCTTTTCATGACCTTATTGAAGTATCTCAAGTTCATATGTAAAATGTTTCTGTAGTTTCCCTTACTGGTCCTTCTGCTCACCCTTTCTTTTGATATATGTCCCCAGGTTATGAGATGCAATAATGAACCTAGGATGAACATGAGGATAATCCTTCCAATTGTTTAAGAAGAATATTTTATGTTTTCATGTTTAATGTTCCTGGTTTCCAAGACACTAAACCATAAAGATCCTTGGTTTTGTAAAATGTAATGAAAGTTTATGTGATAAAAATGCAGGATGCTATAGTTGGTATCAAAGGATGGTGTAGTTATTTGTGGAAATTAGGATATGAAAACTCTAGTAAGAACCCTATAGAAAAGTTTCAATATTGGAAATCTTCTTGGTATTTTGGTGAGTATTGAGTAAGGGGTTGCCAAGAAAATACATCCCTGTCTGGATATGAGCAGGTAGAGGTGGCTCTGGCATAGATGTAAAAAGGGGTAAAACTTGAAAACACCTCTTTGAGGTAGACTCGAATAGGAACTGGTACATGAAAACGGGCCTTGCTGCACTCTTGGTTACGACACTCCCGGGGGATATGCTTTGGTAAATTTATAAGCTTAGTATGAACCATTGTTAAAGGAACAAAGATAAAATAAAATAATGATTCACATAAGAATATATGATCATGGATAACCTAGATGGGAACCTAGGGGATCACAAGTTAGGGTATACTTTTCTTCAACAAGTTATCCTTATATGCTTTCAGTTCCTTTTCATGATTATTGGCTAAGTACTTAAGCCCCTGATTATGATTTGTCTTCTCAGTAAATTGTGGGAAATGGAAGAACATGTCCCAACAACCAATGTGATAGGAAATGCGATGATTGTCTTATTAATATGACAGGGATGATTAGGGGATTAAAATATGATTATTATTTTGGAAGACGTTCACTATTTTGGGGACCCTATATGATCGAGATAAATAGATTACTACAGTATTTTCATTGAGGAGTAAGTTTGACTTATATTTTGAAGAATCGATGAATTTAAGGTGGACTTATAGTAATTTGGGTTACTTATGGGAATGATTAACCTATCTTGGGTAAAATATGTTTAGGTTAGCTACTTTTTTTATTAGATGTTAGGAGTGGTTGATGTTGTTTGGAGACGAACAATGATGTTTATTTTGGAATACTATGTTATCAAATCCTTCTTGTATTTGGGTTTCAATCTTAGTTTGGTTTATTTTGAGGATTTTTAAGGACCGTTATTTATGGAATGGAATATGATGAACATTGGGTTGTACCATGGAACTTTGAATATTTAAAAGTAGTTTCCATTACTATGGGATTATTTCTTTTTGAAGAGTTGTTTTACCTTACCCTTTCTATTTTCGGGATAATGTTTAAAGATATAAGAAATAGATAGTTAATCTTTTGTGGATTATGTGATTCTCTAGAAGATGATTCTTGTGTTTTGATGAGACCAAGTAGTTTTGAATGCTCATAGTTTGTAGAAAAGATTATTTTTGGGTAGAAACTTATTAAAGGATGAAACTCTACATGAATATTGGTATATTTTCTTATGTTTTTGTTTTATGTTGTAAATGAATTCCTCAAAATTATGAAAAGGAACATAAAACAAAAACATTGTTGGTTTACGTTTCCTATTGGGTAATCAAAGACCGTTTACACACATCATATGTTTGGGATTTTCTTATGGTTAACTTTCTCCTAATCATGTTTTCTATCACTCTCCCTCAGAACATGACCCATTGTTTTCTTCTTCGTGTCCATGTTTTCGTACATGGAATCCTAGTGTGGGCTAACTCGGGTGACCTTTGTACTTACCTTTTTTTCTTTTAAAGTAATAGTTTTACTGACTCCTTTTCTGATGTGGGACTTTCAATGAAATTTCAAAACCCAATTTTAAAAATTGCGAGGACGGAATTTCTTAAGGGGGGAAGAATGTAACGACCCAAAATTTTGAATAAATCTTGTTTCCTAATTTTATGTGTTATTTTATTTTGTTTTTTTTATACTCAACAAAAATGTTTCATTTGATAAAATGAGTATAATTAAAATGATACCATTGGGTTTTGACTGTTATATGACCATTGGTCAATATGACCCCTGGAAACTAAATGTTTTGATTATTGTCTTTAAATACAAGTAATCTTGGTTAATTAATATAGAATGAAGATTCGATGGCCTCACCCAGTAGTCTTGGACAGATAGAAACCCATCTAACAGAACTTGGGAAGGAGGTAGCACCACTAGGCTTTGCTCTGGGCCAAACCCAAGACGAACTTCATCGTGTGAAGCTAGAATGGAATCGCCTTTGCGAGAAGTTCAAACTGATAGAAATTAATACTCGTGCGATGTTAGCCGAGCCTCCCTCAGATTCTCTCACCTTAGTACACCTTACACTTAGGTCTTATGCTGGTGTGATAAGGGGCTATGTTAGGAGACCATAACTGCCTTGTGTAATCCTTTATTTTAAATAAAAATTGGGATTTCTTCTTATGATGAAGTTTATGAATTTTCAAATGACCGGATAAATATAGTATGCATATTTTTGATGAATTTTAGAAAAAGGATATTTTATAAATGTTTATGTAAAGCTTAAATAATTAAAAATGTGTAATGACATTCAAAAAATGGTCTTCTACAATTATGCTCAGTACGAAATTTAGAGTCTAATAAGATCAACTTAATTTTTGATGAATAGTAAATTATGAATAGTGATTTTATGATTAGGATTAGTAATCTGTCCAAATGGATTGGTATTCTCTCTTAAAGAATGTATTAATATAATCTAGGCATCTGGATTAAGTAATGTGATTAAATAAAATGGTTAAATAACGATTTCATAAATTATTATTCAAGTATTAGTTTTTCGAGTGAATACTGTTTTTTAATTTAAAATTAAATTAAAAATATTTAAAAAATTATATTTATAATATGTATTTCATTTTTGAACTCAGAGCACCAATATTATGTTATGTTAATTTTGGGGGTTTTTTCTGAAAAAAAATAAATTTTCAGTGAATAGTGTATTTATTTAAAAAATAAATTAAAAATATTTAGAAAATTATTTTTATAAAATGGAGTTCATTTTTGAAATCAGGGCATTGATATTTGGTTAAGGTGAAATTTTGGGATTATTCTGAGAAAGTTGAATTTTCGATGAATTGTGAAAATACAGTTTTTAAGTTACGGGTGTTTAATGACATCATTAAATGATATATTATGTATGTAATCAATATGTTCGACTTATGAATAGTAAGATAAGGTATGAGGTGTCCCAAGTGGCCAATACCATGGGAAAGCCCATGGTTATGCCAAAACCACTAATGAGGTGTCCCGTGGCCATTAATACCTTCATCGTTATGGTCTCAGCGGTGCGTGAATCTCCTGATGCGCTGTCCACTACTATCCTGGATGGTACCAGCCTCCCATCAGGTTATTTTGACCTAGATTTAGCCTCACCCACTAGGAATCCCTCCTCATGAATTGAAGAATATGATTTAGAAGATGCTCTCCCACCATTGAAGAAGGTGTCTCTACCACGGTCGATGAACAGGTACATGTGAACATTGGTAGTGAGGCAGATCCAAGACCCATGTTGATCAATGCCCCCATGTCCGTCGAGGAGCATTAGCGGTACATGGACTTCCTAAACAAGCACCATGATGTGTTTTCCTGGAGTTAAAATGAGATTCCCGGACTAGATCCTCAGGTAGCTGTCCACCGCCACGGTCTCCCGACAAACCATCGCAGGTTCAAGGAACCTCCCAAAAATATGAACCTTTCTCATGGAGCCATGGTTGAGACCGAATTTGACAAGATCGTCAGGGAAAAATTCATCAAGGAGTTCCAGTACCCCATGTGGCTAGCCAACATCATTCCAGTCAAGAAGATGGATGTGTAGATTAGAGTCTGTATCGATTTCCGAGATCTCAACTGTCACTCTCTGAAGGATGGTTTTCCCCTTCCTGTGACATAATTGTTGATTGATACTATGACTGGGTTCCAAGACATCTCTTTCATGGATGGATACTCTAGATATAATTAAATCCGGATGGCCCTAGAGGTTTAAGAGTCCAAAACTTTCAGGGCACCCCAAGGTACTCTCTGTTTCCAGGTTATGCCCTTTGGCCTGAAGAATGCAGGTGCCACATATTAGTGGTCCATTCAATAAATATTCAAGCCAATCCTCAGAACATTGGTGGAATTATATGGTGACGAGCTGGTGGTCAAGTCTTCCTAGAACCAGGACCATCACAAAGACCTTGATAAGTTTTTAGTCTTCCTCAGCTCCTGCCACATGAAAATGAACCCGTTGAAGTGTGCCTTCGAGGTCACTTCCGGGATGTTTCTTGGCTCTGTTGTCAGGTACTGAGGAATTAAGATTGACCCTAAGAAGATCAGGGAAATTTTCCAGATGCCTCCACCATGAAATATCTGAGAGCATTGAGGTTTTCAAGGCCACTAAGGCTAACTATGTCGATTCATTACAAATATGTATGGAAAGTGTAAACCATTTTCTCTGCAAATGAATAAAGGCTCTGCCTACTAATGGGATGAAGAGTTCCAGAACGCCCTTGAGGAAATCAAGCAATATTTTCTCCCACCTCTGGTCATGATGCCACTTGTCTCCGGGAAGCCACTGGTCCTATATGTCACCACCCTTGAATGGTTTCTCGGTGCCCTTCTCAACCAGAATAACAATGAGGGGACAAAGAGCAGTATCTACTACCTCAGCTACATGCTACTAGATACAGAGACCTGATACTCATCCATCGAGAAGAGCTTCCTTGCACTTGTATTTGTTGTGCAGAAGTTATTACATTACTTGCAGTACCATGAGGTACAGCTGGTCTCTCGGGTAGGCCAGCTGAAGTACATTTTTTATCACCTCATTTTGATCGGCCATCTAGCATGGTGGGTGGTAATCCTCATGAAGTTAGACGTCATGTTTGTACCCCCAAAGGACATAAAGGTACTAGAATTGTCAAACTTCCTAGCTGCCCTTCCAACATCCACAAAACAGTCCTTGTAGTTGGATTTTCCCGACGATGCAATCCTCTTGGAAGATCAAGCCATCCCATGTTGGTAGATGCACTTTGATAGTGCCTCCCGAAGCCCCAACGGTTGGAGGCTCAATGATCCTCAACTCAATAGAGTGGGATTGGGTATCATCTTCATTACCCCAGTGCAAGCCATTCTACCATCCTCATTCTTGTGGTCATAAGGATGCACCAATAATGAGGCAGAGTATCAGGCTCTTATCACTGGCCTCGAGCTGGGCCTTGAGATCGATGTAAACCATTTGAATGTGAAAGGGGATTCCGAGCTAGTCATCATGCATGTAAATGGTGACTATGTTGTCATAAAGCCAGATCTTGTACCATTGATAGAATACACTCTCTAGATAATGACCCAGTTCCCTTTTCAGCCAGAGGTTACCCATGTCCCTCGATCACAGAATGGTCGAGCGAATGCTTTGGCTAGCATAACTATGTCACTTGCATAGCTCGAGCAGGATGATCTGATTATACATGTGGCACACCAGAGAGTCATTTCCATTGTCTCCACAAAGGAAGACAACAGCCTGTGAGTAATCCATCTTACCATCAGATACTCCACATCTGGACTGCTAGAATCTTCAAATGCGGTGGTTGAATCGACTCCCTACTTGATAGCATCTATTGTAGAGTATCTCCAAAATGGTTTCCTCATGACTGATCGGGCCGAGCATGAGAGAATCCAATGTCGCGCGCTGTAGTTTACCAACCAAAGTGGTCCCAGTCTTGGGAAGATCCTCTAAAAACACGGTTTTTTATGGTGTCTTACTCCGTTACATCCAAGGGGTTGAGTATTCTTTGGTCATACAAGAGATTCATGTAGTTTCCTTTGGTTCCCATCAGGCGAGGCCAAAGATGTCCCATCAGATCCAGAAACTGGGGTACTTCTAGAACTATATGATCCCTGATTGTATCAAGATTTTTGAGAGCTATCATGCATGCCAAGTTTCTGCTAAATTCTTGTATCAGCCTCCAGAACCTCTCCACTCAACCTAGTACTCTTGGCCATTTGCAGTGTGGGGACTCGATGTCGTGGGACCATATCCACCGGCGATAGCTCTCCAATGTAGGTTCATCCTGACCGCCACGGATTTCTTTTCCTTGTGGGAAGAGGCAATTCCACTCAAGGAAGTCAAGTCATGTTCTATCATTGACTTGTGAGTTCCAATATCATCCACCAGATCAGAGTCCATCACACTATCCTCACTAATAACGACACCAACTTCAGAGTAGGCATGCAGAAGAAATTGTACTCCATGTGCAATATCCACTCAAACCATACCTCTAACTATCACTCGTAGGAAAATGGACAGATCAAGGTGTTCTATGAAACCCTCTATATAATTTTCCAGAAAATTTTTGGCCAGAACAAGAAGAGTTGGCCGGACACTCTCCCCAACACCATCTGATCTTATCGAACAATGACTCACAATTCCACCCAGGTGACCCCATATTCCCCGGTGTACGGGACTGAGGTCGTCCTTCCCATCAAGATCCATCTACCATCGCTACATACCGCGGTCTATGACTAGCAGGCACCAAATACGGTGGCCGAAATCCATCTTGCTGAATTGAAGAACTTGATGAGAATAGGCTTTGTGCCCTGCACAATCTGGAAAGGCTTTAGAATTAGGTGGCTAGAGCCTTCAATAAGAAGGTTCGCATCCCCTATTTTCTGCAAGGAGACCTAGTATTATCCCTCTGAGTGCTAATGATCCCTGGTAGGAAACCACCCAATTTGGAGCCCAAAGAGGAAATACCATACATAGTCTACATGGTATACCCCAATAGTGCATACTCGGTGGTAAAAATGGATGGTGACAGTATAACGGCTTCCGCCAATGCCAAGTTCCCCAAGTAATACTCTGCCTGAGCCTAATGTTCATGCACAAACTTAAACAAGATGGTCCCGCATGACCCTAAACTGCACACCGGTCCTGCATGACCTTAAACTGTCCAGTCCAGCATGACTTTAAACTACGCATCATCCAATATGATGTCAAACTGCGTTTTGAGAACTATGTATGGCTTGATTCCCATCCTCATGGGATACGTAGGAACCCCCAGACATTTCTTCTGTCGGCCCAAACCAAATGCCAGAATCTTCCCCCCGAGCCAAGACGTATGGTAGGGGTGAAAACTTCTTCCCCAATTCATGTCGATCTAACCTTGATCCGGCCATATGTGCCACTCCCTGGAGAAGTTCAACTCTTTTAGTGATGGGTACAGATATGCTTCACCCACTCCTTTTATTAGGACTCCATCACCTTCCCTATCTGGAAGGGCCCCTGAATGGTTTGGATGCTAGGCCTTTGGGCTCTCTTACCACTTCGAACCAACTCCCTCAAGGATATTGAGAAAAAATCTGATACATGTTCTACGTTTTGGATATGGTCAGCGGTCGATGCTCGTTTGTTGCTCCCATTTCAGGTCACTATAGGGATGCTGTGTTTAAAACATGGTCACAGTTATCCTAGATCATTAGGACCACCCAAAGATATCCCAATCATCGAGTGTAGTGGTTCATTCTACCCTGTTGTATCTCCAAGCGACAAACTCCCTCTGGCCGATGCCAACTATCAACCCCCGTTTGACAGGGAGATCTGAGTCCAGTTCCTTGTTTCTAACACCGAGAACCACTCATTTGGGAATAGGAGCTATGATGAGGTATTAACCATACAATATGGCATATGTCCTTCCCATCCAAGGCCCAGCCTCAAGCCCCTTGGCCTTTTTAGTCCCCCAACCGGGTTCTCTCTTCTGGGATTGTACGAAGTGGTATGGGATTATGTACTCATTCACATCGGGTTACTCACAGTGTCGTACAAATCCCCAGATGAGACAAATTATCCACCCCATCATCCTCATTTCAAGATTTTAAACTACAAACTGGTCAGGCATTCCAAACCAAGGCCCAGCCTCAGGCACCTTAACCTTCTCGGGCCCCCTGCCCTTTTCCTCTCTGTAAGATGTTAAACTGAAAACTAGTCATGCCTTCCTGATCGAGGCCCAGCCTCAGGCCCCTTGCCCTTCCGATTCCCTCGGCCCTCGTCCTCACTACAAGACGTTAAACTAGAAACTGGTCAGGCCTTCCTCACCAAGGCCCAGCCTCAGGCCCCTTGGCCTTCTCGGGTCCCCAGCCCTCATCCTCACTGCAAGACGTTTAACTGAAAACTGGTCGGGCCTTCCTTAAAAAGGCTCAACCTCAGGCCCCTTGGCCTTCATGGAATGCGACCCATGTTCTTACCTGGAGTGTACAGTGCAGTGCGGGATTATATCCTCATTCACTTCGAGATATTCTCTATATCGTACACCTCCCTCGTTTGAGGTATCATACCCCTGGTTGCCTTTATGAACTACGTCTAGCTTGATTCCCATCCTTATGAGATACATAGGACCATCCAAATGACTAGAATTCGGGTCCATCCCCATCTCTTGGAAATCTCCATTTCACCTTGGCCCCTTGGCCTACCCTTCCCAGGGGAGGTGAGTATATGGTGTGGCATGGAATTGTGTCCTTGTTCACGTCGGTCTTGTAACAACCACGCCATGTACCTCTCCCTCCTGATCACCCTCGTCTACCTTCTTTGGAATTTGATCAATGTGCCTAAGGGTACTCAGGTTTAGTACATGGAATGTCGGACTCTGCTCGGACATTCTTCCACCTGTATTTCAGGAATTGTGTTCCCCTTCATTAGGACTTCCATCACCTTTCACACTTGGAATGTAACGACCCGAAATTTTGAATAAATCTTGTTTCCTAATATTATGTGTTATTTTATTTTGTTTTTTTATACTCAAAAACAATGTTTAATTTGATAACATGAGTATAATTAAAATGAGACCATTGGGTTTTGACTGTTATATGACCATTGGTCAATATGACCCCTAGAAACTAAACGTTTTGATTATTATCTCTAAATACAAGTAATCTTGGTTAACTATTATAGAAAGAAGATTCGATGGCCTCACCCAGTAGTCTTGGAACGATCGAAGACATTCTAAAAGAACATGGGAAGGAGGTAGCAACACTGGCCTTTTCTCTAGACCAAACCCAAGCCGAACTTCAACGTATAAAGCTAGAACGGAATCGCCTTTGGGAGAAGTTAAAACTGATAGAAATTACTACTCGTGCGATGTTAGCAGGGCCTCCCTCAGATTCACTCACCTTAGCACACCTTACAGTTAGGTCATATGCTGGTGTGATAAAGGGCTATGTTAGGGGACCATAACTGCCTTGTGTAATCCTTTGTTTTAAATAAAAATTGGGATTTCTTCTTATGATGAAGTTTATGAATTTTCAAACGACCGGATAAATATAGTATTCATATTTTTGATGAATTTTAGAAAAAGGATATTTTTAAAATGTTTATGTAAACCTTAAATAATTAAAAATGTGTAATGATATTCAAAAAATGGTATTCTACAATTATTCTCAGTACGAAATTTAGAGTCTAATAAGATCAACTTAATTTTTGATGAATAGTAAATTATGAATAGTGATTTTATGATTAGGATTAGTAATGTGTCCAAATGGATTAGTAATCTCACTTAAAGAAAGTATTAATATAATATAGTCACCTTGATTAAGTAATGTGATCCAATAAAATGGTTAAATATGGATTTCATAAATTATTATTCAAGTATTAGTTTTTCGAGTGAATAGTGTTTTTTAATTAAAATTAAATTAAAAATATTTAAAAAATTATATTTATAAAATGGATTTCATTTTTGAACTCAGAGCACCGATATTATGTTATGGTAATTTTTGGAGTTTTTCTGAAACAAATTAATTTTCGTTGAATAGTGTATTTATTTAAAAAATAAATTAAAAATATTTAGAAAAGTATTTTTATAAAATGGAGATCATTTTTGAAATTAGAGAATTGATATTTGGATAAGGTGAAATTTTGGGATTATTCTAAAAAAAGTTGAATTTTCGATGAATAGTGAAAATACAGTTTTTGTGTTACGGGTGTTTAATGACATCATTAAATGATGTATTAAGTATGTAATCAATATGGTAGACTTATGAATAGTAAGATAATGTTTTATGTGTCCCATGTGGCCAATTCCATGGGAAAATACCATGGGCAAGCCCATGGTTTTGCCAAAACCACTAATGAGGTGTCCCTTGGCCATTAATGCCTTGTCCCCTCACATTATCTATAAATACCAAGTCATCCTCTCATCCATTCGACTCCCCACTATCCCCTAACGATGTTCTGGTCTCATTACCTCCCAAGTAGTCCTCCCAAGGTGCCCCCGAGCCCTCAAGGTCCCAACCATTGAGTTTTGAGAGTTACGTTTTAAGGTAAGGGATCCGACCTCTCTCTTTCTCTTCATGAAAATCTCTTTTATGTCATTTCTTATATGCTCCATGTTCTTATGTTAAAGGATGTTCTTTTATACTCCTATTACTGCCCTTTTGATGTTCATATAATGAGAGATCCCCTCTTACTCACATTATTTCGTTTTATTAAGTTTTAAGTGTTGCCGTTAGACTGCCAAAAGTTTTGTAACGGATTCTCTCTCCCTTCCCATTTTACAAGATCTATTTTCATGTAAAGTATTTCATGTTCCTTTTTATTATGTTGGGGTATGATATCTAAATTTATCATACTGATCATTTATGATCATATGATGAGATACCCTATTTGATCTCTTCAATTCAGTATTTTGGAGTTTTAAGTGGCGTCGTTAGGCTACCGAATTTTTAAGTGGTTCTTCACCTTTCTCGTTTTGAATTTCTACTTTCATGTCAATTCTTTAAAGTTCCGTTTTTTTATGTTTGTGTATGATCTCTATATCTATCATACTGATATTTTATGACCATATTATGAGATACCCCATTTGATCTCTTCAATTCAGTATTTTGATGTTTTAAGTGGCTCCGTTAGGCTGTCAATTTTTTAAGTGGTTCTTCACCCTTCTTGGTTTGAAGTTCTACGTTCATGTCAATTATTTCAAGATTCTTTTTGTTATGTTGGGTTATGATATCTTTATCTATCATACTGATCTTTTATGACCATATTATGAGATACCCCATTTGATCTCTTCAAATCTATATTTTGAAGTTTAAGTGGCGTCATTAGGCTGCTGAATTTGTATGTGGTCCTTGCAACTTTCTCCCTTTTCAAAGTTCTAATTCCATGTCAAGTATTTCAATTTCCTTTTTGTTATGTTGGGGTATGATCTCTATATATATCATACTGATATTTTATGACCATATGAATAGATACCCCATTTGATCTCTTCAATTCTGTATTTTAATGTTTAAGTGGCGTTGTTAGTCTGCTGAATTTTTAAGTGGTCCTTGCACCTTTCTCCTTTTTCAAAGTTCTAATTTCATTTCAAGACTTTCAATATCCTTTTTGTTATGTTGGTATATGATCTCTATATATATCATACTGATATTTTATGACCATACTATGAAAGACCCCATTGGATCTCTTCAATTCAGTATTTTGAAGTTTAAGTGGTGTCGTTAGGCTGCTGAATTTTTAAGTGGTCCTTGCACCTTTCTCCCTTTTCAAAGTTCTAATTACACGTCAAGTCTTGCAAGTTCCTTTTTATTATATTGGGGTATGATCTATATATCTATCATACTGATATTTTATGTTCATATGATGAGAGACCCTATTTGATCTCATCAATTCATTTTTGGTTGATGTTTATGTAACGCTGTTAGGCTGCCGAATTTTCATAAGAGAAATATTATTTTTGTCTTCCATTCATGTTCTTCATTTCATATGGTATATTTTCAAATTTCATTAGCATGTTCTAAAATCCCTTATATTCTGTCCCTCTACTGTTTTATGGGTCATTTATGAATGTTTGACCCATGTCCCCTCTCTTTTCAATGTTTTCTAAAAACCTTGTAACATAACCGTTATGCTGCAGAATTTTCGTCTCAAAATGTCTCTCTCTTTTTTCTAAAGATATTTTATTTTATTAAGTGAATTCTCAAAGCTCTACCATATATATGGGTATACACATATATACCACGATGTTCTATTTTAACTTCTAGGATCTATATACATGAAACCCTCTTTCCCTTTTCGTGGGTTTAAAGTGACATAAAGATCAAGTCTTTAAAGCAATTTTTAAAACGTTATGATTATGAAATGAAACCCATTTATTTTATGCTATATAGGTCATTTATGAAATTTTTGATGATAATATATGTGGCTCACATGATAATAAAGGCAAATTTAAGGGTGTTCCATGATAGCGCTCCAATGTATTGGGTAATGATGTAACCACTAGAGATTACAATTTTCACAATATCTTGGTGAATAACCTTGGTAATTTTCGAATGACACCTTGGGGATGGACCTTGGTGATATTTTCATGATTGTCAATATTAAATGATGCAACCACATCTCCATTTTATGAAAATTTTTATTTTTATTATGATATGCCTCATGATTTCTTTCACATGCCTTAATGTTCTTTTCATGACCTTATTGAAGTATCTCAAGTTCACATGTAAAATGTTTCTCTTGTTTCCCTTACTGGGCCTTCTGCTCACCCTTTCTTATGATGTATGTCCCCAGGTTATGAGATGCAGTAATGAACCTAGGATGAACACAAGGAGAAGCCTTTCAAGTGTTTAAGAAGAATCTTTTATGTTTTCATGTTTAAAGTTCATGGTTTCCAAGACACTAAACCTTAAAGATCCTCGGTTTTATAAAATGTAATGAAAGATTATGTGATAAAAATGCGGGATGCTATACGGAAGGCCCCCTGAATTGTACAGATGCTCAGCCTAAGTTCCCTCATAACATTACATACCAACATCTTTGAGGGTCACATAAATGTAGCCGATACAATTCCCATGTTACGAATATGGCCAGCGGTTGATGCTCATATGTTGTTCCCATTTTAGGCTAACACGATATAGATACTGTGTTTCAAACATTGTCAACAGTTATCCTCTATCTCCATACCTACCCTATTAAGACCCAAATGCCGGTTACATGATTCACATCCTTCTCCACCTGATCATGTCCATGTATAACTTCGAAACTCTTGGTACTATTCCTCGGTGCGCATCCATGTATTAGAATGAACAAAGCTGCGATAGGGGCATCATTCGGGGCTCCGTACCGATTTCCCTTTGGTGTGCTTTCCAGGTATTGTAATAGACATATTCCTCCGTTGTTTTCCACACTGAGTTTAACTCACATGGGCTTAGGGATTGGGATGATGTCTGCACTTACTTATAGGGTTTTCACTACATCCATGGTCTGAGCTCTAAGACCATAAACTAAGATCTCATCTAGAAGTATGTGTGTCTTGATTCCCATCCTTATGGGATACATAGGACCACCTGGACATTTTGTTCTCAGGTCCAGCTCAGTTGGGAGCTAGTTTCTCCTACCCCTTGCACTCTCACCACTATGTAGTCTCCTTGTCCTGAGGCTCCTTTCTTAGAATTGCGTACATTTTAGTGTAGGATTATGTCCTAATTCACGCCAGGTATTTTGTACCACGTCATGCATATTACTTCATGTCCAAGCCATACGACTTTAAACTATACTGCCTGGTTCTATCACATGACCCAGAACTGTGACATTATCATCCTGGCCGTATGATGAAAAAACAACACTGCATCGTGATGTTATAACTAAAGGGGACACCATGTTTGGTATTGGAAACACGCCATACCGTTTTTTCAACACCTGCTATGGCTTTATTCTTGTGGTGATGCCTGGGCCTGCTACCCTTGGTCTGTCGCTTCACAAAAAAACCACTCACCTTAAAGGACGAACACGATTTATCAAATATCACTTCTTTGGGACTGAGGGCCACACCCGCACGCCCCCTTTATCCATAGAACTGGTACCTCACCCTGCCACTTCACGAACTATGTGAAGCTTTTCCCCATCCTCATGGTGTATGTAGGAATTCATGTGCACTTTGCCTCGGGCCCAGTATAACTTTTTTTTTCTGTCCCCTGTCCTAAAACCTCCCCACGGAACTCGTGGTGGTTAGAACCCCCGGTTTCCATTCATGTTGGGTTATTGTAATTACCCTTCCATGTGTCTCCCACGTTTCCTACCATCCATTTTCCGAGTTCTACGACCCCAAACTAAGATATACCTATGAGAAGGGACTCAACTCCATCTATCTAATACCTCACGTTGTCGTATTTTGATGCATTTGAAAAAGAGCCCAAAATGTGGAATTTTCATGTGGACATTCCCATCGTTCCATATCCATGCTTCATGAGCTTACTATTTGGATTCTCATCCTCTTCCACACCCAAAAGGACCCCTGGATGGCATGGATTCTAGGCCTAAGGACTCTCTAACCATTTCGGGCCAACTTCCCTAAGGATCTCGGATGACATTTGCGACAAGTCTCAGGTTTCGAAGGTGGTCAATAGTCAACCCTCATTTGTCTTTCCCCATTCCATGCTAATTCTATGTGGATTCTGTGTTTCCACCACAGTCAACAGTTATCCTCCATCATCATGCCACCATCATTATGGTCTGTATTTCGAGCATCATGATTCACACATTTACACTTCCTCTTGTTCAAGTGGAATTCCAACATACTCGGCTTTATCCCTTCACGCATCTAGTGGTGCTACATGGACGAGTTAGCGTCATTGGTCCAGTATTTATCGAGCATCCCTTTTACCAATCATGTTCCTTCCTATGTCAGGAAGACCCCCATTACTTTTGGTTTCCCACATCGAAAATGAATCACATGGGCTTAGTAGTTTTGGTAGGATGTGCACCGGTGCAGCCAAGCTTCTCATCATCCCTCATGACATTAAACAGTGCTTCCAGAACTATGTACAGCTTGATTCCCATCATCATGAGATACGTAGAGACACAACGGTATTTTACCTGGGGTCCAGCCCTAGGAATCATAAATCATATTCCTCCCCATTTCTGGCCCCCTGGCCTAACCCCTTGTAGGGAACCGTGAAACTACAACTTTTCCCTTAACAAGTTCAGGGTGTACTAAGATGACATTGGAAAAAAATGAATCCCTCTCCAGAGAGGTCATGTCTAACGAAGGAATGATCCATGATCAAACTGATGCATCCATCATGTGTTCTTCCACCACGGTGGCATAATTTCAAGAGTGTTGAATTCTATTCAAACAAACCCTCACTCCACATTCCACACTTTGCGTGCCCCATATCTGGACCCTCGTCCTCATTCACGTCTGGAAGAACACCCTAACAGTATGGATGCTCGGCCTATGGCCCACCTATTGTCATGGTCCAACGTTCTGGAAGACTAACAGATGACACTTTGAGTCTGGTCCCATGTTTCGAACATGCTGAAGGGTCAAACCTCATTTTCTATCCCCACTCCATGGTAATACAATAAGAATGTTATGTTTCAAATGTTTTCAATAGTTATTCTTTATTGTCACACCACCCCCACAATGTTCTGAATCCTAGGTATCATGATTCAAATATCCCATTCCCATCGGTCCAGATCGATTTTGGCGCCCCAAGAATTACCCTGTTCGTGCAAAATAGTAGGCTAGGAAAAAGGTAATTCGACTATTCAGAGATCTTCATTCTCCAATCAGCTCTCTCCCATTTCCTCCTCGAAATCCGGACCGGTTGTCAAAACCCCAGATGCTCAAATCTTGGTTTTCACTCCTATATTTTGATGGAGTTATAAGGTGGTCATCCCTTGTTTCTCATATCGGTCTAGACCCATGTGAGCTTAGGGAATGATCGTTGGACGCTTCACGAACATCATAAGGATGCAATAAACCAATATAAACAATGAAACTCATGCACGCAACAACATTCAAACAATCAATGCCTGAAAGTATGTTTAAGGGTTTTTAATCATTACAGTAGTCAGGGGGTCAACTCCCCCCATGGACGGATTGACCTCATCAAAGGAATGTTACAGCTTCGCCACCCTCCTGCTGGCGGCATCTAGGTGTTGCTACTGCTTTTTTACCTCCTGCTTCTCCTCGATAATGAGAGGGTGCAGTTCACCAACAACGACCTGAGACGACTCCACAACAGTCTGTATAACGGGCATCTCTTCAGAGGCTCACATCTTGCCCTCTTTGGCCTCCACCAACTGGGCTTCCAGCCGTGAAACAAGATCTGATTGAACATCGAGAGAAGCAGAATTCTCATCTGCCAGATACATCAACCGTTCAACCTAATTTTATATGTCCCGGAGCCTCTTGATGTTCACCTCCTTCCTCCACTTCAAGCCTAAGCTGTGGCCACTGTCATACTCTTGAATCTTTTCCACTATAAGATCTCGGATGAGCATTTGAGGGCACTGGGCATCCACTCCCCCGGCGCATTTCTCGTGTAGTCGCAATTGATGTCTATCCATCTCATGCAACCATAAAGTTTGGGGGTGTTATTGATGATGCGCGTGATCAGTTTCCACGATCGACGGTGGACTATTTTGTTGTCCACCTCGTCAGAGGCCATCTCGTCACAGTCAGCATGATTGGGAGACTCATATGTAAGGAATTCCCCGATGAACTCCTCAGCCGGGACCACGTCTGGCGTTGGATCAGGCGTGGTGGGGCCTGGACTATATGGTTGATCCTCATCATCAGATCCCACCTTGATAATATCAGGAATAGTCCCACTGGCATTCCCGCCAGTGGTTGGGATTTCCGCAATTCGTTCAGGTTGGATGTCCACCTCCACAACCATTGGCATGCCTCTGGGAAAGGCGTTGCATGAAGTCCCGACCAATTTTGATGTGGCTTCCCATTCCTATTGATGTACTGTACATGCCAAAAAAGGGGGGCATGAATGTTAATTAACTTGGTCATGGGATGGAAGTCGTAAATTTGGAAAAGGAGACTTACAAAGGTCAAATCCATGGTCTCGCTCTTGGACAAATTTCAATAGATCCCCAAGACGTGGCCCCCCATGTAACACCCCTAGCTTCTATGGTATGCTTCTATTTGAATAATACATTAGCCTGTGTTGTACGCAACTTTGAGTTCTAACACACAACAACCAATCAAACTAGCCATTATGAATAGTAATACCTACTTTTTGAAATTAGATATATTTTATATTTCAAAATGGACTTCATTTTTGTATTCTAAATATTGAATTTAGCCTTAGGTGAAATTTTGGTACTCTTTGGAAAACTTTAATATTTTGATGAATAGTGAAAATTACAAAATTTTAATTAAAAAGAACTTTTTAATAGAAATAATTTATATAGATAAATTATGAATTTGAGTGGTTTTAAAGAATATTTAGAATATTTTTTACCATTTAATACAATAATGGTCATTGGACATAATTTCACAATTAAACCGAACATAAACAAGTATCAATCTTTTGATAGTTATTATATCTTAAAAACACGCTTTTTGTTTTGACAGCGGGAATTAATTTTAAATTAATTTCAGCTACTACTGTGTTTTGAATTTGGAAAAATGGATTCCATTTTTGGAATCAGTATGTTCATATTGTGTAAATATGTAACTTTTATTTTTAGACATTTTGAATAATTACTGCGGTAAATATTTTATTTACCATGGTTAAGGGTAAATTCGGTAAATAAGGGTTAACAAATAATATTATAATAATAACAAATTACCCTAAAACGTGTCCTAACCTTATTGGTAGATAACGTTTTGACCATGGGAATATTTGGGTCTATTTTGGGACCCCATGGAGCCACTTGTAGGTGATAGGGACACTTTATTTTAATTAAGTTAAAATAATTACAAAAATGACATAAGCATATATGTTTTAGAAAAACAATTTTTACATAGGGTTATATACGTTGGATTTTCAACAATAAAAATTAATTAGAAATCTAAAGAGATTTCCTAAATAATGGTATTTTATTTAAAAATTTTACACCTTAAATAAGTTAATTTATATATGACACAATGGTGATGTAGTAATTACCATAATAGTGAACAATTAAACTTATTGATATTGTAGATACCAAAATAAATATAATTCGAGACTTTTTATGAATTAAAATAATTTTATAAGTTAATATGACATGTTAGGAATGATTAAATTATCTTTTTTATAAGTAATAATTCTGTTATTAGTTTTACAAAAATAAATTATTGAATAGTGTCAAAATTGACATAAAAGAGTTTTTAAAACAAATAGTATATTATTAATTGATATTAAATTTATAAAAATCTACGGTTCGGCCAAAAGACTTATATCATGATAGGTGTATCATTAATGGACCACTTGGGGGTCTCTTGGATGTATATAGTATGTTTATTAACCATATAATATAAAAATACAAAGATACATTGTAAAAGTGAAACTAATTAACAAAGAGTTAATACTTAATGATAAGGATAATATAGTAACCCAAACCTATCTTAATTCTATTGGTTGAGTGTTTTTCGACCCATAACCACCTTAAACTTTAAATAATCAACTTTGAGCCATTATAAACCGAATATGAATTTATTATAAATTAATATTTCTAGCTTTTCCCAAGGTGCCCCTCACCCCTCTTATAAAAGAGAACCCCCCCTTCTCATTACCTCACACCATAAAAGTCTTTTGGTTTGGCCAAACTCTGCATAAATACTATCTCAAATCACCTAACATCATCCTAGAGGGATTCCTTTAGTCAGAAAGCCATCCTATGGAGCCCTTTTGATCAAATCAAAAGAAAGAACCTGAAGAAGAGGTAATGATTTCACCACCCTTTTTCAAGTTCCTTTCTTCTTCCACTTCTTATTTCTTTGTTTTTACCATTCTAAAATAATTAATCCAGTATATCCTATATACCTTAATATTATTATAAATATAGTACAACCATATTCAGTATTCTATCCATCCTATGAATGACATGTCACCATATGTGCATACGTACGGCTTACCGTCTCCACGTCATGGTGTAATTGTTATTCAATATATTGTTATTTGGATGGGTATAATAATGATTTGTAATTCATGTAAATAATAAATATAACATGATAATGATTCTTTATATATGGTATACCATCCAATTATTTATTATTTTAATATCAAAAGAATGATATTTTTGCTCATGCGTATGTACGGATTACCGTCTCCACGATGCGATGAGATTCATTTCCAAGTTCACCATTCATCGATGATTATAAAAATATATATTACTAATAAGTATGTAATATATGACATAATAATGCCACTGGAGATATATATATATATATAAGTATTTATTTACTTACATATATCTTATTCACTTACTTCTGTTCAATACTATTTCATAACAGAAACAACGTTTATGCATAGGTACGGACTACCGTCTCCATAAATGGTGTTTTCCATTTCATATATATATATATCTATTATAAATATTTATATTCCAAATATATATGATATATTTATCATGTTTTATTTTCTGGATGTATTTAAATCATGATCTAAGTGATACAACCAAGAGTGACAAGTTAAAACACGTACGACAAAGAAAGTGATTATTACCCGAAATGTTAACTTAACATGGAAATTATTATTAAATGGGTAATATAAATTCATAAATGAAACATGTATTATATCATAAATAATAATATGGGTCTATTATAATTTAATAACATGCTATGATCTTCGTACAGGAGGTTAAACGTACCCTCGACTAAAGGAAAGTGCAAGGTAAGGGGTTTTCATCTCACTCCTTATTCCCGTGAGATTCATGCCATATTGCCACCATTAACTTTTGTGTGGTGTATGTACTGCCCATAATAATATTATTTGTGTAATAATCTTAAATTTATGTGTATTTACATATTCATTGTATGATACCTCTTTCATGGGTTGTATGTTTCGTAAGTTACCAAATTGGTATGGGTTTATTTCGCAATCTCTTCATTATCTGAGGTTGTATATACGTAATAATCTACTGGGATACCTTTATCATCCACATACGTGTTTCATAAAAATTTATTTCAAAACATTTTTACTATTTACTATTAATACTGTTTAAAGACTTTTATACCCTTGTTTGACTTTTTATAAGAGGTTTATAAAGGAATCTTTAGGTCGTTTTCCAAACAAGGTCGTTTTTAAAAATTTGACGAAATTAAGGTAAGAATGTCTTTTTTTAACTTATACGGAAGGTGCTGTTATTCTCCTCCATTATTAAACCTTTTAAGCTTCCTTCACAAGCTTATAAATATATTTTCAAAATAAAGGTTTTCTCTATAATTATGTGACTTTTAAATGATTTAAAAAAAGAGATATTTCTCTCAAATAGTATTGATTTCATCTCTGTCAACATCCCTTGATAGATTTTAAACATGTTTCAAGTTGATTTATTATGATACAAATCATCCATATTTTATTTATGGTTTTGTGATATTTTTGACTATGGATGAGTTATTTTTATACCATTAATGGTTTATGATTAACATTTTGACATTTTGTATGTTAGTTTTAATACGAATGTTTACGTTATGTTTCATCCTCTTCTTAAGATGAATGTGTTGGACTAGTATGTTCCGGGTTGGGGACTAGTAATAGTAAGCCCTCCGGGTTGGTGTCCAGTTATTAGAGGCACTCCGGGTTGGTGTCTGGTTATTAGAGGCACTTCGGGTTGGTGTCCAGTTATTAGAGGCACTCCGGGTTGGTGTATGGTTATTAGAGGCACTCCAAGTTGGTGTCCGGTTATTAGAGGCACTCTGGGTTGGTGTCCGGTTATTAGAGGCACTCCTGGATGGAGTCCGGTTATAGAGGCTCTCCGGGTTGGGTTCCAGTTACATTTATCCCTTAGGTCTTGGCACGAGGCCTCGACACAGAAATTAATGTTCGGCATCATGCATTCCATCATTATAAAAGTGGTTAGTGATATTTCATGTGATTATTCGATTAGTAGAATATCCATGTGAATAACTAAATGGAATTATTTGTTTTTATTTCAGCCATATTATTCTTAATTTAAAGTTTAAAAGGCTTTTGTTTTCGTTTTATACATTGCCGAAAATGTTTATGCTTACTTATGAAAGATTCCACTGTATTGCTTACCCTTAATGAGCATTTGAGCTCACCCCTTTCTCTATTTTATTTTTCTCAGGATTACAAGAAGTGTAATGTTATTGATATACAGGGTTAATCTAAGGGAATAATGGCGTTCATAAAGATTATTTATGTTGTTTTTTACGTCTTAAAGTGCAAATGTAACATTCATGTATATGATCTATTTTCCAAGACTGCTAAATTGATCGGTCCTTCAGGACTTGATTCCATGTAATCATTCCAATTTATTAAAATAATGCCCCGAATCTGGGTAACTGGGGTTGGGGCGTTATAGTTGGTATCAGAGGAAGTTTAGCAATAACCTTGGAAACTAGATTTAGATAAACTCCGATTAGAGCACATAGCCCTTAGATAGACTTTGAGGATTAGTATATAAGATCTTCCTAGAATGTTGGTATTGTAGAGATTCTATGAGTTTTCTGAGCATTACATCCCTGTCTAGATACGAGTAGGTAGAGGCAGCTCTGGCACATATGTACCTAGGGGTAAAACCCGAAAACACGGCTTTGAGCTAGACTCGAACGGGAACTGGTGCCCGACAACGGGCCTTGCTGCACTCTTGGTTATGACACTCCCAGGGGATATTCTTAAGATAATTCTCATTTTCTTTACAAACCATTATGAAGGGATTATGAGTATATACTTACTCAAAGAAAACATTTTTATTATTTTGGATTATATCTATAAAATATTCAATTTGTGTTAGGTATTTTTAATGTTTTGTAATTATTCATTGCAATTCATAAACTAAACTAGTTTATGCTATTGTATAGAAATGGCGCCTATTAGAAGGAATGTGAACTCCTGTATGACATATGATCCAAATAGTAATAAGGATCATATCTTTCGTGGTCCTAAGAAAGAATTTAGAAGTGAAATTGTTTCCCACGTATTATCATCATATGATGAAATAGTATCTTGTATTGATAAGATGAGTAAAGAATTCTCGGAATCCTTTGGCTCTGAAGGGAAACAAGAGAAGAAAATGATGGAAGAGAGAAAAATGGATAAAGGGAAGGGGGAAAAGAAGAATTTTCCCATATGTGATAACTGTGGGAAGAAACACCCTGGAACTTGCCTGAAAGGAATGGGAGTTTGTTATAAGTGTGGAGGAAAAGGGCACAAAGTACGTGACTTCAAGGGTAAGAAAATGGTTTCAAATGTACAATGCTTCATTTTCAAGGAGTTTGGACACTACGCGAACCAATGTCCTAGTCATCAAACTATGCCGCAAATGATGATATTAGATAATAATCAAGTTATGATACTACCACAGATGAAGAGGAATGACTAGTGTTATTATGTTGTTATTTTATAATTATTTCATTTAAGTGTTATATCAATGATGTTCTGGAAATAAATAATGATTGTACTGCAGTACTATTTAATAAAGGATTTGAGATTTTATGGTACTAAGAAAAGTGACTCTACAGCGAGATAATTTTTTTTTTGGAAATTACTTGGTTGAAGGAATGATAAACCTTAGTATGGTCCTAATATTGAGGTAGTGAATTTGGAATAAGAGATAGTTGATTTTGGTAATTCAGGATGTTGCAGTGTTGTAAAAGAATATATGAGGAAGCTGTTCACATGTTATTACCTAGAAAAAAGGATCCTCATTTTTTTTAACTTCCTTGTAAATTTTGGATTGTGAGTTTGGATAATAGTATTTTGGATAAGTATAATTGTGGGAATGGATTATGTTTGAAAGGTTATTTTTTTTATTTTTATAAAAGGACAACACACATACCGTGTGAGGACCCGTCGTGTTGGACAAAGGTGCAGGAATCGAACCCACAACCATAGTGCAATGGGGATTTATCGCCTACCATTGTGCTACATGATGTTCCTGGTTGGTATAATCTAGTTTCTTTACATAAAGGGTCTAATATGTGAATTATAAATTCGTTATATTTGGAACCCTAAACGATTAGGATAAAGAGAGTATTTTTTATTTGTATTATTTTTTGGGGTGAGAGATGAGTTTGTGGTAGAAATTTATTAATGGATAAAATTCTAATTATAATGTAAGTATATCTTCTTATGATCTTAGCCAATCTCATAAATAAATTTCTCAACATTAAGAAAAGGAACATAGAACAAAAATGGTGTCCTAGATGTTACCTTAGATCATCAATAATTTATGGCTTTGGGATTGTTGGTCTTTTCATAGCCATGTTCTCTACCACTCTCCATCAGATAATTGATGGCTAGATTTCTCTTCCATATCCATATTTTCCTAAATTGAACCCTAGTATGTGTTATTTTCGGTAATCTTCATAATTTCCACTCTTTATTTTAAATAGAGGCCTCATTAATTCATTTTTCAATGTGGGATTTCAACTAAGATATTTTGAAACGTAAAAAAATGTGTTATCCTAATACCTTATTTTTGATAAATTGATGGTATTTTAAATCATCATATATTGATGAATTTAAGGACCTCAATTTTAAACATGTTTGTGATTGATCTCCTCAATCAATACCTATAAATATTTACGTATTTCCTCCAATTATATTTCTATAATTCCCACTGATGTCCTCCTAATCTAGATCATAATTTTGTGGTGACCCTTTAATTTCTCTTTTCATCTTGTTAAGACTAAATTCTATTAACCAAATTTCCGTTGTGGGGTTTTCCACAAAGATATTTTATATTTTCAACCTTTATTTTCAAAAAACAATATCAAATTGCGAGGACGCAGTTTATTGAAGGAGGGGAGAATGTAACACACAGAGCTTCCATGGTACGCTTCTCTTTGAATAATATAGTAGCGTATGTTGTACGCAACTTCGAGTTCTAACACACCACAACCTATCAAACAAGCCATTATGAATAGTAATAGCTACTTTTTGAAATTATATATATTTTATATTTTAAAATGGACTTCATTTTTGGATTCGGAATATCGAATTTAGCCTAAGGTGAAATTTTGTACTCTTCAGAAAACATTAGTATTTTGATGAATAGTTAAAATTACAAAATTTTAATTAAAACGTTTTAATCGAAATAATTTATATTGATAAATTATGAATATGAGTGGTTTTAAAGTATATTTAGAATATATATTTACCATTTAATACAATTTTGTTCATTGGACATAATTTCACAATTAAACCGAACATAAACAATTATCAATCTTTTGATAGTTATTATATCTTAAAAACGCGCTTTTTGTTTTGACAGCGGGAATTAATTTTAAATTAATTTCTGCCACTACTTTGTTTTTAATTTGGAAAAATTTATTCCATATATGGAATCAGGATGTTCATATTGTGTAAATAGGTAACTTTTATTTTCAGACATTTTGAATAATTACAGCGGTAAATATTTTATTTACCTTGGTTAAGGGTAAATACGGTAAATAAGGGTTAAAAAGTAATATTATAATAATACAAAATTCTCCTAAAACGTGTCCTAAACTTATTGGATGATACATGTTCGACCATGGGAATATTTGGGTCGATTTTGGGACCCCATGGAGCCACTTGTAGGTGATAGGAACACTTTATTTTAATTAAGTTAAAATAAGTACAAAAATGATATAAGCATATATCTTTTAGAAAACCACTTTTCAAATAGGGTTATATATGTTGGATTTTCGACTATAAAGACTAATTAGAAATATAAAAAGATTTCATAAATAATGGTATTTTATTTATAATTTTTAGACATTAAATAATTGAATTTATATATGACATAATAGTGATGCAGTAATTACCATAATAGTGAAAAATTAAAATTATTGATATTGTAGATACCCAAATAAATATAATTTGAGCCTTTTGTTGAATTAAACTAATTTATAAGTTAATATGACATTTTAGGAATGGTGTAATAAACTTTTAGAAGTAATAATTCTGTTATGAGTTTTAAAAAATCAATTATTGAATAGTGTCAAAAATGACATAAAAGTGTTTTTAAAACAAATAGTATATTATTAATTGATATTAAATTCCTCAAAATATAAGGTTCAGAAAAAAGAATTATATCATGATAGGTTTATCATTAATGGACCACATGGTTGTCTCTTGGATGTATATAGTATGTTTATTAACCATATAATATAAAAATACAAAGATACATTGTAAAAGTGAAACTAATTAACTAAGAGTTAATACTTAATGATAATGTTAATATAGTAACCCAAACCTGTCTAAATTCTATTGGTTGAGTGTTTTTCGACCCATCACCACCTTAACCTTTAAATAATAAACTTTGGAGCCATTATAAACCGGATAAGAATTTATTATAAATTAATATTTCTAACTTTTCCAAAGGTTCCCCTCAACCCTCTTATAAAAGTGCGCTCCCCCTTCTCATTACTTCACACCTTAAAATCCTTTTGGTTCGGACAAACTCTACCCAAATACTATCTCAACTTCCCTCACTTCATCCTATAGGCCTTCCTTTAGTCAGAAATCCATCCTAAGGAACCCTTTTGATCAAATCAAAAGAAAGAACCCAAAGAAGAGGTAATGATTTCACCACACTTTTTCAAGTTCCTTTCTTCTTCCACTTCTTCTTTCGTTGTTTTTACCATTCTAAAATAATTAATCCAGTATATCCTATATAATGTAATATTATTATAAATATGGTACAACCATATTCAGTATTCTATCCATCCTATGAATGATATGTCACCATACGTGCGTACGTACGGCTTACCGTCTCCACGTCGTGGTGTAATTGTTATTCAATATATTGTTATTTGGATGGGTATAATAATGATTTTTAATTCATGTAAATAATAAATATAACATGATAATGATTCTTTATATATGATATACCATCCAATTATATATTTTTTTAATATCAAAAGAATGATATTTTCGCTCGTGCGTACGTACGGATTACCGTCTCCATGATGTAATGAGATTCATTTCCATGTTCACCATT
Organism: Viscum album; assembly: GCA_963277665.1. NCBI lineage: Eukaryota > Viridiplantae > Streptophyta > Magnoliopsida > Santalales > Viscaceae > Viscum > Viscum album. The sequence continues at coordinate 1,282,331,264 of OY728135.1, forward strand.
CATCGACGATTATAAAAATATATATTACTAATAAGTATGTAATATATGACATAATAATGATACTGGATATATATATATATATATATGTTTTTATGTACTTACATATATCTTATTCACTTACTTCAGTTCAATAATATATGAAAACAGAAACAACGTTTATGCGTACGTACGGACTACCGTCTCCATAAATGGTGTTTTCCATTTCATATATATATGTCTATTATACATATTTATATTCTAAATATATATGATATATTTATCATTTTTATATTCTGTATGTACTTAAATCGTTATCTAAGTGATACAACCAAGAGTAACAAGTTAAAACACGTACGATAAAGAAAGTGATTATTACCCGAAATGTTAACTTAACATGGAAATTATTATTAAATTGGTAATATAAAGTCATAAATGAATCATGTATGATATCATAAATATTAATATGGTTCTGATATAATTTAATAACATACTACGATCTTCGTACAGGAGGTTAAACGTACCCTCGACTAAAGGAAAGTGCAAGGTAAGGGGTTTTCATCTCACTTCTTATTCCCGTGAGATTCATGCCATATTTCCACCATTAAATTTTGTGTGGTGTATTTACTGCCCATAATTATATTATTTGTGTAATAAACTTTAATATATGTGTATTTACATATTCATTGTATGATACCTCTTTTAGGGGTTGTATGTTTCGTATGTTACCAAATTGGTATGGGTTTATTTCGCAATCTCTTCATTATCTGAGGTTGTATATATGTAATAATCTACTAGGATCTCTTTATCATCCACATCCATGTTTATTAAAAATGTATTTCAAAACATTTTTAATGTTTACAAGAAAATGGGTTAAAGACATTTATACTCTTTTTTGACTTTTTATAAGAGGTTTATAAAGGAATCTTTCCATCGTTTTCCAAACAAGGTCCTTTTTAACCTTTTAACAAAATTAAGGCAAGAATGTCATTTTTTAACTTATATGGCGAGTGTGGTTATTCTCTGCCGTTATTACACCTTTGAAGCTTCCTTCACAAGCTTATAAATATATTTTACAAATAAAGGTTTTCTACATAATTATGTGACTTTTAAATGATTTAAAAAAAAGAGATATTTCTCTCAAATAATATTTTTTTCATCTATGTCAACATCCTTTGATAGATTTTAAACTTTTTTGAAGTTGATTTATTATGATACAAATAATCCATATTGCTTTTAAGGTTTTGTGATATTTTTGAATATGGATGAGTTATGTTTATGCCATTATTGGTTTATGATTAATGTTTTGACATTTTGTATGTTAGTTTTAATACGAATGATTACGTTATATTTCATCCTCTTCTTAAGATGAATGTGTTGGACTAGTATGTTCTTGGTTGGGGACCAGTAAAAGTAAGCCCTCCGGGTTGGTGTCTGGTTATTAGACACACTCCCGGTTGGTTTCCAGTTATTAGAGGCATTCCGGGTTGGTGTCCAGTTATTAGAGGCACTCCGGGTTGGTGTCCGGTTATTAGAGTCACTATGGGTTGGTGTCCGGTTATTAGAGGCACTCTGGGTTGGTGTCTGGTTATTAGACACACTCCAGGATGGAGTCCGGTTACAGAGGCTCTCCGAGTTGGGTTCCGGTTACAGTTATCCCTTAGGTCTTGGCATGAGGCCTCGATACAGAAATTAAAGTTCGGCATCATGCATTCCATCATTATAAAAGTGGTTAGTGATATTGCATGTGATTATTTGATTAGTAGAAGATCCATGCGAATAACTAAATGAAATTATTTCATTTTATTTCTTACATATTATGCTGAATGTAATGATTAAAAGGCTTTTTTAGTTTTATACATTGCCTTAAATGTTTATGCTTATTTATGAAAGTTTCCGCTATATTGCTTACCCTTACTGAGCATTTGAGATCACCCCTTTCTATGTTTTATTTTTACTAGGATTCCAAGAAGTGTAATGTGATTGATATACTGGGTTAATACAAGGTAATAATGGCATTCATAAAGATTATTTATGTTGTTTTGTACGTCTTAAAGTGCAAATGTAACATTCATGTATGTGATCTAATTTTCCAAGACTGCTAAACTGATCGGTCCTTTGGAACTTGATTCCTTGTAATCATGCCAATGTATTAAAATAATGCACCGACTCTGGGTAACTGGGGTCGGGGCGTTACACCCCATATATGGTTGGCATGTCCGGAAAATCCAAGGGAGATGCCTCAAGTGTCCTACCCCACCAGACACAGATTTTTATGTAGCCAAAAGTGTGGATCTTGAAGGTCTAGTGTCGGCACCCACTGAGGGGCGGGACCGATGTCGATGCACAAATTTTTCCTTCACAGTACAGATGCTGATAAAGAATCTACAGTAACCTAAGGAATGAATCTGAAGAATGAAAATGGGATTTTACCTCAAGGGCCTCCGTGAAATATTCAGGATCTGATGACTGATCACCGACTTCCCCTCCTCTAGCAGACTCTCTCTCTACCAGCCTCGTCTCCCGAGGAGGACTCGTCTGATTCTTTCGTTAGAGGTAAACGCTCCCTCAGGTCAGTAGATGACAGTTGTGGAGGGACTATATGACTAAGAAGCACCCTATCTCATTATTTCATTGGGTGCAGGGCACTCCATGAGGGATAAAGTCTTCCGGCTCAACTTTGTATTACTCCACCTCTGCATGGGATACTGCAAAACCGGCTATAATAGGGCCAATCCCAGGCATGTCCATCCGGAGGAGGTTAAGGTTCTTCCATAACTCGGATGGGACGAGGAATTTTCGGTTGACTTCCTAGATTTCCCATGCCTCCGAGAATAGAGCATTCTATGGCATGAAAATATGGCGTCGCAATTTCCCCAGTGCCTGAGTATAAATCCTACTGAATCCCCTCGGTGGCCACCTCTCTGTAAGAATCTTTTCTCCCAGGACAACCGGCTCTACTGTCACTACTGGATCCGCTACCACGGCTCCCCCTCAACTGGTGGGGGCATTGCCATTACAGCGGACCCACCACTGCTGGATGCCCATGTCACCTTTCAGCCTCGGCCCCGAGATCTGGGAAGCTCACCCTCACTGACTAGGATGGATGGCCACTTCATCTCCTCCCCTAGATAGGCCGACTCCCAGATCTGGGAATATTCTTTCACCAACACAAGGACGGTTGTCGGCGGCGGCAGTACATTCCGCATCTTCCAGTCTTCCCGTATGAACATGAGCCACATCTTCCTCATCACACACGGGTGATCCTCGTAGCGCACCCCTAGGTAGACCTGTGTGGTATGCCACTACAGGCATCAGAATTTCCTTGCAAACCGGTGTGGGGTGTATATCTCACAGAGATGCTCACGGTCCACCCTGCCCCCCCAAGACTCCACCTCAAAAGGCCAGGAGATAGGCCTATTCTTTTCTTTACCCCATCCATCATCAGTGAAGGCCCCCATCGACAACGGGAATGGGTTGAAATGGAATTATTCCACCCTCCACATCCGGTTCCGAACCGATGGTGTGGTCAGATTGGTTGGAAAGGTCCATCCAGCATTCAAGATCGAGGGACAGAAGTTTTACCCTTGTGGTGAGATGGGGTTCAGATACTCGTAGATCCCCCTAATTTTTGTTGCCATCCACTCATAAAACAAATGGAACGGACTGCATACCCTCTGTGGAATTTTCCCCTCCCTAATGTGCCACAACATTTTGTACAACGTGGTATGCATCAGGATCCCTAGGTTAACCAGCCCTCCTATCAATAATGTGGAAACCATGATTAAAGTACTTGGCTGCACTCCCGTGTTTTTATCCCACATCGGCATAATCCAACCACCGATGAGAGCTGCGATGAAGGCCGCCAGCCTGACTATTAGCCGTTGTTCAGTGCTGACAATGAACCACCAGGTCTTCCCCTGGCTCTTCCCCAACAGCCGCCATTATGAGTTTTCCATACTTCGGGCCCCCTTTGGGCACTTTCAAGGCCTCACCGGGAACTGCATAATTTCTGGTAATTTTTGGAATTGCATGACCCACCGCCTGAACTAGACATCCCTCATTGCCTCTTTTTCTTCCCCGGGTACGAGATCCATCAATTCCATCACTAGATGCGGCATCTGCTATGGATCCTCCCACACACCCATAGCTGGGAGGAATTCGTCATACATCACCCCCAATATCGGGACCCCGATATTTGATGAGAATCCGATAGGCTGATGATAACATCCTCGTGATGCAGGTGGAAGGTATTGGTCCCTGGTGGCCACTATCTCAATGGCTCTGGCATTAGCTACTTTTTCTGGTAGATATGGAACTGTAAAGCCCATGATACCTCATACAGGCCCACTCTTCTCATCTCTTCACCGAACTCCCCGCATGAGGTGCCTACCCAGTAGGCCCATGCCAAATCATCTGTATAGTTGACACCCTGGCGCATGTCCCATTTCTCGGACCACCCCTTCTTCAGGTTCCCCAGTGCCGCCATGAGAATATTTACATACATAAGAGGGGATATCTTCAACTACAATGCCTTCCCATAGAAATTTTTCAGATGATTGTATAAGCAGTCAGTAATGAAAGGCGTGAAGTCCTCCCGGGTATGACCATCGGCCGCACTGAACCATCGGTGTTGACATGGCGTGCTCCAGAACCAGTAAACTGGCTCATCCCTACCTACATCATTGATGATGATGACATCCCTCAGCCTGATTCCATACAAGGGAAACCTCCTACACAGTGGGTAGTTCTTCTGACTCTCCGAAATCAACTCCACCAATGAACTATGGTTTGAGTGGCTCCGGACTAACTCTTCTACCCCAAACTATTCACCATTTCATCCCTCCAAGCAGAATCCACAAGGACACCTTGGGAAAGTCTCGGTGGGACATTCGGTTCTAAAACATGGATGTTTTGTGGCTGGTTCACGAAGATCGTTCGCAAAGAGCACTCGCAAAGTCCGCTCACGAAGACTGTTCACAAAGAACTACAAAGGTGTTCAAAGCTAGATTGCGGAGCGCAAACATGGATTCGAGGACCCGTTGTGTTCCACGAAGACTCCATTCACAAGGACCACTCATGAAGTTAGCAGAGCTTCACTGTAATGACATGAAATTTTGAACAAATCTTGTTTCCAAATTTTAGGTGTTGTTTTATTTTATTTTTATACTCAAAAAAAATGTTTCATTTGATAACATGATTATAATTAAAATGAGGCCGTTGGGTTTATACGGTTATATGACCATTGGTCAATATGACCGTAGGAAACTAAACATTTTGATTATTGTCTCTAAATACAAGTAATCTTTGTTAATTATTATAGAAAGAAGATTTGATGGCCTCACCCAGTAGTCTTGGACCGATCGAAGCCCATATAACAGAACATGGGAAGGAGGTAGCACCACTGGGCTTTACTCTGGACCAAACCCAAGCCGAAATAATCGTGTGAAGCTAGAACAGAATCACCTTTGTGGGAAGTTCAAACTGATAGAAATTACTACTCATGCGATGTTAGTCGATCCTCACTCAGATTCGCTCACCTTAGCACACCTTACACTTAGGCCCTATGCTGGTGTGATAAGGGGCTATGTGAGGAGACCATAACTAACTTGTGTAATCCTTTGTTTTAAAAAAAAATTGGATTTCTTCTTATGATGAAGTTTATGAATTTTTAAATGACCGGATAAATATAGTATGCATATTTTTGATGAATTTTAGAAAAAAGATATTTTAAAAATGTTTATGTAAACCTCAAATAATTAAAAATGTGTAATGATTTTCAAAAAATGGTCTTCTACAATTATGTTCAGTATGAAATTTAGAGTTTAATAAGATCAACTTGATTTTTAATGAATAGTAAATTATGAAAAGTGATTTTATGATTAGGATTAGTAATGTGTCCAAATGGATTAGTAATCTCACTTAAAGAAAGTATTAATATAATCTAGGCACCTTGATTAAGTAATGTGATTCAATAAAATGGTTAAATAACGGTTTCATAAATTATTATTCAAGTATTAGTTTTTTCAAGTGAATAGTGTTTTTTAATTAAAAATAAAATTAAAAATATTTAAAAAAATTATTTTTATAAAGTGGATTTCATTTTTGAACTCAAAGCACCGATATTATGTAATGGTAATTTTTGGGTTTTTTTCTGAAAAAATGAATTTTCAGTGAATAGTGTATTTATTTAAAAAATAAATTTAAATTATTTAGAAATTTTTTTTATAAAGTGGAGTTCTTTTTTGAAATCAGAGCATTGATATTTGTTTGAGGTGAAATTTTGGGATTATTCTGAGAGGGTGAATTTTCGATGAATAGTGAAAATACAGTTTTTAAGTTACGGGTGTTTAATGACATCATTAAATGATGTATTAAGTATGTAATCAATATGTTCGACTTATTAATAGTAAGATAAGGTATTAGGTGTCCCATGTGGCCAATACCATGGGCAAATACCATGGGCAAGCCCATGGTTTTGCCAAAACCACTAATTAGGTGTCCCTTGGCCATTAATGCCTTGTCCCCTCGCTTTCCCTATAAATACCAAGCCATCCTCTCATCCATTCGACTACCCACTCTCCCCCAATGATGTTCTCGTCTCATTAACTCCCAATGAGTCCTCCAAATGTGCCCCCAAGCCCCCAAGGTCCCAACCTTTTAGTTTTAAGAGTTACGTTTTAAGGTAAGGGATCTGATCTCTCTCTTTCTTTTCAAGAAATCTCTTTCATGTAATTTCTTTTATGATCCCTGTTCTTATGTTAAAGGGTGTTCTTTTATACTCCTCTTACTGAAATTTTCATGTTCACATAATGAGATATCCCCTCTTAATCTCATTATTTCGTTTTATGAAGTTTTATGTCGCGCCGTTAGGCTGCCGAAATTTTTGTAACAGATTCATTCTCCCTTCTCATTTTTCAAGATCAATTTTCATGTAAAGTATTTCAAGTTAATTTTTATTATGTTGGGGTATGATCTCTAAATTTATTATACTTATCTTTTATGATCATATGATGAGAGACCCCATTTTATCTCTTCAATTCAGTATTTTGATGTTTTAAGTGGCGCCGTTAGGCTGTCGAATATTTAGGTGGTTCTTCACCCTTTTCGTTTTGAAGTTCACCTTTCATGTCAATTCTTTCAAGTTCCTTTTTGTTATGTTGGGGTATGATATCTATATCTATCATACTAATCTTTTATTACCATATGATGAGAGACCCTATTTGATCTCTTCAATTCAGTATTTTGAAGTTTTAAGTGGCACCGTTAGGCTTCCGAATTTTTAAGTGGTTCTTCACCCTTCTCGTTTTGAAGTTCTACTTTCATGTCAATTCTTTCATGTTCCTTTTTGGTATGTTGGGGTGTGATCTATATATCTATCATACTGTTCTTTTATTACCATATTATGAGATACCCCATTTGATATCTTCAATTCAGTATTTTGAAGTTTAAGTAGAATCGTTAGGCTGCTGAATTTTTAAGTGGTCCTTGCACCTTTCTCCCTTTTTAAAGTTCTAATTCCATGTCAAGTCTTGCAAGTTCCGTTTTATTATGTTGGGGAATGATATCTATATCTATCATACTTATCTTCTATGTTCATATGATGATAGACCCTATTTTATCTCATCAATTCATTTTTTGGTTGAAGTTTATGTAACGCTGTTAGGCTGCCGAATTTTCATAAGAGAAATCTCATTTTTGTCTTTCTTTCATGTTCCTAATTTCATATGGTATATTTTAAAATCTCATTAACATGTTCTTAAATTTCTTATATTGTGTCCCTATACTATTTTATGGGTCATTTATGAATATTTGACCCATGTCCCCTCTCTTTTCAATGATTTCTAAAAACCATGTAACATAGCCATTATGCTGTAGAATTTTCGTCTCAAAATGTCTCTCCCTTTTTTCTAAGTATATTTTAATTTATTAAGTGAATACTCAAATATCTACCTTCTATATTGGTAGTCACATATATACAAAAATTTTCTATTTTAAATTCTCGGATTTACATACATGAAACCCGCTTTCCCTTTTCGTGGGTTTAAAGTGACGTAAAGATCATGTATTTAATGCAGTTTTTAAAACGTTATGATTATGAAATGAAACCCATTTATTTTATGCCATATGAGTCATTTATGAAATTTTTGATGATTATATATGTGGATCACATGATAATAAAGGGAAATTTAGGGGTGCATCCTGATAGCGCTCCAATGCATTGGGTAATGATGTAACCACTAGAGATTACAATTTTCACGATACCTTGGTGAATAACCTTGGTAATTTCAAATGACATCGTGGGGATGGACCTTGGTGTTATGTTCATGATTGTCAATATTAAATGTTGCAGCCACATCATTATGTTATGAAAATGTTATTTTTATTATGACATGCCTCATGATTTCATTCTCATGCCTTAAAGTTCTTTTCATGACCTTATTGAAGTATCTCAAGTTCACATGTAAAATGTTTCTGTTGTTTCCCTTACTGGTATTTTTTCTCACCCTTTATTTTGATGTATGTCCCCAGGTTATGTGATGCAGTAATGAACCTAGGATGAACATGTGGAGAATTATTTCAAGTGTTTTAGAAGAATGTTTTATGATTTCATGTTTAAAGTTCCTAGTTACCAATACACTAAACCTTAAAGATCCTCGGTTTTGTAAAATTTAATGAAAGATTATGTGATGAAAAGGCGGGATACTATAGTTGGTATCAAAGGATGGTTTAGTTATTTATGGAAATTAGGATATGAAAACTTTAGGAATAATCCTATAGAAAAGTTAAAATAATGGAAATCTTCCTGGTATTTTGGTGAGTATTGAGTAAGGGGTTTCCAAGAAAATACATCCCTATCTGGATACGAGTAGGTAGACGTGGCTCTGGCAGAGATGTACATAGGGGTAAAACTCGGAAACACTGCTTTGAGCTAGACTCGAACGAGAACTGGTACACGACAACGTGCCTTGATGCACTCTTGGTTATGAAACTCCTGGGGGAAATTCTTTGTTAAATTCATAAGCTTAGTATGAACCATTGTTAAAGGAACAAAGATAAAATAAAATAAAGATTCACATAAGAATATATGATCATGGATAACCTAGATGGGAACATAGGGGATCACAAGTTAGGGTATACTTTTCTTCTACAAGTTATCCTTATATGCTTTCGGTTCTTTTTCATGATTATTGGCTATGTATTTAATCCCCTAATTATAGTTTCTTTTCATAGTTAATGGTGGGAAATGGAAGAACATGTCCCAACAAAGAATGTGATAGGAAATGCGACGATTGTTGTATTAATATGACAGGGATGATTAGGGGATTAAAATATTATTATTATTTAGGAAGACGTTCACTATTTTTGGGACCCTATATGATCGAGGTAAATAGATTACTACAGTATTTTCATTGAGGGGTAAGGTTGACTTATATTTTGAATAATTGATGAATTTAAGTTGGACTTATTGTAATTTAGGTTACTTATGGAAATGATTAACCTATCTTGGGTAAAATATGTTTATGTTAGCTACTTTTGTTATAAGTTGTTAGGAGTGGTTGATGTTGTTTGTAGATGAAAAATGAAGTTTATTATGGAAGACAATGTTATCAAATCCTTCTTGTATTTGGGTTTCAATATTAGTTTGGTTTATTTTGAGGAATCTTAATGACCGTTATTTATGGAATGATCAATGATGAACTATGGGTAGTACCATGGAACTTTGAAGATTTAAAAGTAGTTTCCAATACTATGGGATTCTTTCTATTTGAAGAGTTGTTTTACCTTAACCTTTCTGTTTTTGGGATAATTTTTAAAGATAGAAGAAATAGATAGTTAATCTTTTGTGGATTATGTGATTCTATAGAAACTGATTCTTGTGTTTTGATGAGACCAAGTAGTTTTTAATGCTCATAGTTTGGAGAAAAGATTAGTTTTGGGTAGAAACTTCTTAAAGGATGAAACTCTACATGAAGATAGGTATATTTTCTTATGTTTTTGTTTTACGTTGTAACTGAATTCCTCAAAATTATGAAAAGGAACGTAAAACAAAAACGTTCTTGGTTTACGTTTCCTACTAGGCAATCAAAGACCTTTACACACATCAAAAGTTTGGGATTTTCTTATGGTTCACTTTCTCTTAATCATGTTCTCTATCACTCTCCCCCAGAACTTGACCCTTTGTTTTTCTTCCATGTCCATGTTTTCCTACATGGAATCCTATTGTGGGTTAACTCAGGTGACCTTTGTACTTCCCTTTCTTTCTTTTAATGTAATAATTTTACTGACTCCTTTTCCGATGTGAGACTTTCAATAAAATTTCAAAATCCAATTTTAAAAAATGCGAGGACACAATTTCTTAAGGGGGGGAAGAATGTAACGACCCTAAAATTTGAACAAATCTTGTTTCCTAATTTTATGTGTTATTTTATTTTATTTTTATACTCAACAAAAATGTTTCATTTGATAACATGATTATAATTAAAATGAGACCGTTGGGTTTAGACGGTTATATGACCATTGGTTAATATGACCGCTGGAAACTAAACGTTTTGATTTTTGTCTCTAAATACAAGTAATCTTGGTTAATTATTATAGAAAGAAGATTCGATGGCCTCACCCAGTACACTTGGACTGATCGAAGCCCATCTAACAGAACATGGGAAGGAGGTATCACCACTAGGCTTTACTCTGGACCAAACCCAAGCCGAACTTCATCGTGTGAAGCTAGAACGGAATCGCCTTTGCGAGAAGTTCAAACTGATAGAAATTACTACTTGTGCGATGTTAGCTGAGCCTCGATCAGATTCTCTCACCTTAGCAAACCTTACACTTAGGTCCTATGCTGGTGTGATAAGGGGCTATGTATGGAGACCATAACTACCTTGTGTAATCCTTTGTTTTAAATAAAAATTGGTATTTCTTCTTATGATGAAGTTTATGCATTTTTAAATTACCGGATCAATATAGTATGCATATTTTTGATGAATTTTGGAAAAAATATATTTTAAAAATGTTTATGTAAACCTCAAATAATTAAAAATGTGTAATGATTTTCAAAAAATGGTCTTCTACAATTATGTTCAGTACGAAAATTAGATTCTAATAAGATCAACTTGATTTTTGATGAATAGTAAATTATGAATAGTGATTTTATGATTTGGATTAGTAATGTGTTCAAATTGATTAGTAATCTCACTTAAATAAAGTATTAATATAATCTAGGACCCTTGATTAAGTAATGTGATTCAATAAAATGGTTAAATAACGGTTTCATAAATTATTATTCAAGTATTAGTTTTGTCGAGTGAATAGTGTTTTTTAATAAAAAATGAAATAAAAAAAATTTAAAAAAATTAATTTTATAAAATGGATTTCATTTTTGTACTCAGAGCACGGATATTAGGTTATGGTAATTTTTGGGGTTTTTTCTGAAAAAATGAATTTTTGGTGAATAGTATATTTATTTAAAAAAAATTAAAAAAATTTAGAAAATTATTTTTATAAAATGGAGTTCATTTTTGAAATCAGATCATTGATATTTGGTTAAGGTGAAATTTTGGGATTATTCAGAGAAAGTTGAATTTTCGATGAATAGTGAAAATACAGTTTTTATGTTACGGGTGTTTAATGACATCATTAAATGATGTATTAAGTATGTAATCAATATGGTCGACTTATGAATAGTAATATAAGGTATGAGGTGTCCCAAGTGGCCAATACCATTGGAAAATACAATGGCCAAGCCCATGGTTTTTCCAAAACCACTAATGAGGTGTCCCTTGGCCATTAATGCCTTGTCCCCTCACTTTCCCTTTAAATACCAAGACATCCTCTCATCCATTCGACTCCCCACTCTCCCCCAAAAATTTTCTGGTCTCATTACCTCCCAAGGAGTCCTCCCAAGGTGACCCCAAGCCCCCATGGTCCCAACCATTGAGTTTTAAGAGTTACGTTTTAAGGTAAGGGATCTGATCTCCCTCTATCTTTTCAAGAAATCTATTTCATGTAATTTCTTTTATGATCCATGTTCTTATGTTAAAGGGTGTTCTTTTATACTCCTATTACTTCCCATTTCATGTTTACATAATTACAGATCCCCTCTTACTCTAATTATTTCGTTTTATGAAGTTTTAAGTGGCGACATTAGGCTGCCGAAATATTTGTAACAGATTCTTTCTCCCTTCTCATTTTTGAAGATCTATTTTCATGTAAAGTATTTCAAGTTACTTTTTATTATGATGGGGTATGATCGCTAAATTTATCATACTGACCTTTTATGATCATATAATGAGAGACCCCATTTGATCTCGTCAATTCAGTATTTTGAAGTATTAAGTGGCGCCGTTAGGCTACAGAATTTTTAAGTGGTTCTTCACCCTTCTCGTATTGAATTTCTACTTTCATTTCAATTCATTCAAGTTATTTTTTGTTATATTGGGGTATGATATCTATATCTATCATACTGATCTTTTATGACCATATGATGAGAGACCCCATTTGATCTCTTCAATTTAGTATTTTGATGTTTTATGTGGCGCCGTTAGGCTGCCTAATTGTTAAGTGGTTCTTCACCCTTCTCGTTTTGAAGTTCTACTTTCATGTCAATTATTTCATGTTCCTTTTTGTTATGTTGGGGTATGATATCTATATCTATCAAACTGATCATTTATGACCATATGATGAGATACCCCATTTGATCTCTTCAATTCATTATTTTGAAGTTTAAATAGCGTCGTTAGGCTACTAAATTTTTAAGTGGTCCTTGCACCTTTCTCCCTTTTTAAAGTTCTAATTCCATGTCATGTATTGAAAGTTTCTTTTTATTATGTAGGGGAATTATCTCTATATCTATCATACTGATCTTTTATTTTCATATAATGAGAGACCCTATTTGATCTCATCAATTCATTTTTTGGTTGAAGTTTATGTAACGCTATTAGGTTGCCGAATTTTCATAAGAGAAATCTCATTTTTTTTCTTCCTTTCATGTTCCTCATTTCATATGGTATATTTTCAAATTTCATTACCATGTTCTTAAATCCCTTATATTCTATCCCTATACTTTCTTATGGGTCATTTATGAATGTTTGACCCATGTTCCCTCTATTTTCAATGTTTTCTAAAAACCTTGTAACATAGCGGTTATGCTGCAGAATTTTCGTCTCAAAATGTCTCTCTCTTTTTTCTAAAGATATTTTATTTTATTAAGTGAATACTCAAAGATCTACCTTCTATATGGGTATTCACATATATACCAAAATGTTCTATTTTAAATTTTGGGATTTACATACATGAAACCCGCTTTCCCTTTTCATGGGTTTAAAGTGACGTCCAGATCAAGTGTTTAAAGAAGCTTTTAAAACATTATGATTATGAAATGAATCCCATTTATTCTATGCTATATGGGCCATTAATTAAATGTTTGATGATGATATATATGGCTCACATGATAATAAAGGCAAATTCAAGGGTGCGCCCTGATAGCGCTCCAATGCATTGGGTAATGATGTAACCACTAGAGATTACAATTTTCAAGATACATTGGTGAATAACCTTGGTGATTTTCAAATGACACCTTGGGGATGGACCTTGGTGATATGTTCATGATTGTCAATATTAAATGTTGCAGCCACACCTTCAAGTTATGAAAATTTTATTTTTATTATGATATGCCTCATGATTTCATTATCATGCCTTAAAGTTCTTTTAATGACCTTATTGAAATATCTCAAGTTCACATGTAAAATGTTTCTCTTGTTTCCCTTACTTGGGTTTTTTCTCACCCTTTATTTTGGTGTATGTACCCAGGTTATGTGATGCAGTAATGAACCTAGAATGAACATGAGGAGAATCCTTTCAAGTGTTTTAGAATAATGTTTTATGTTTTCTTGTTTAAAGTTCCTGGTTTCCAAGACACTAAACCTTAAAGATCATCGGTTTTGTATAATGTAATGAAGGTTTATGTGATAAAAAGGTGGGATGCTATATTCACGAATCCAGAGTGAAAGAAAACAATCTCTCGGAGAAGGGAAAGGAAAAAAGAGAGGGAAAACCTCCTATTTATAAGCGATAGCCTTTGGAGCAAGGAAAAAAGAGAGGACACACCTCCTATTTATAAGTGATAGCCTTCGGAGCTTCACATCGCGTCTAGTTGAGGTGGAGCATCACGGCGCGCTCGGCCAGCGCGTCCACCATCTACCTCATGAGCCTTCTTCCTGATTTAGCATCGCAACAACCAAGGATTTTGTCGATTTCCCTTATACTTCTACCCTTGATCTCTACACGGATCCATGTATGAGGGGGGGGGGGGGGTGGGATTTGTTGGCGCCAAAATTCGGGACAAAGAAGAGGCCCAATGAAGGCCCCAAAGAACAGCCTCATGAAGCCCCTTCATGGAGTTCCCCAAGAACCACAACCGCCGTGAAGCAAGGAGGTGGGATGCTCCGCGACCGCAGTTGAAGTTCGTGATCCCGCCCTGATGCAAGCAGGCGGGATGCTCCATGACTGCATTTGACATTCGCAACATGCTGCGAAGAAACCTAGTCCCTCTTCATGCCGCGTGAGCTGCGCTCTGCGGCACCTCTCACCTATAAATATCGGGCTCCACCTGAGCCCAACGGATGGACAATCTGACCTTTCAGATTCCCAGCACCAAATTCGTGAAGCATCCTTCAGCTCTGTGAGGCATCAGTTGGGCGAGGTACTTAGGCTCCACGATGTGCCTCCCCTTTGTCTCGTTTTGATCCCCTCTTCCACGAGGGATACCTTTTGTGAAGCCTAAGGGTCTTCGCAAAGGAAGGGGATCCCCAAGGGGTCCTGGGTCATCACAGAGCATTTATGCTTCATAAAACACCCTTCATGTACACATGATCCATGTGATAAGGCAGGGTGACTGTACTTCACGAAGCACATTGCATCCTGACAACTTGCTTTACGAGGAACCTTTTCTCCACAAGGCTGTTCTTTGTGAATGCCTGTGCACTTTGCGAAGCACCTCCCATATGAACCTCCTCCACATGATAAGGCTAAGGCACCCCACATCGCAAGGCACACCCCTTCGCATGTGCCCTCCACCACGCGGAGCAACAAAGCTTCCCAGTGCCCCTTCCTATGGACCCATCTACATGGCAATTCCATTTGCCATGTGACACTCCAGGTTTGAGCGATGTGACTTCAATGTCCCCTGGACGATAAAACCAGTTGCGTTGCTTCGACTAAGGCTTCAACTCATAGGAACACTAACGACTATTGCTTCTTCTCATAACCATGCTAACATGGACCTCTCGATGGTTCGCTCTACAACAACCCCTCGCAACAGCATTGCTGGTGCCTTACCTCCCACAAGGAGTAGATGGTACCAGTTATGTAAGTCCTAGGGGTGTGGAACACACCAACCTCGTCCGAGCTACAGGACGTTAAACTGCCAAGCACCATCTTCCTCAGCACATGACGATAAATTGTGACCTCGCCTCGTGCCTTGCACGCAAGGTGCCCCCACCCTGGACATTCTCCATCCCCCTTGGTCTCCACAGGGGATGATATCCTACTTATGGGAGTGGAATTTTTCCATGGGTGATGGGAAGCCAAATTGGCATAAGCCCCTAGTTTTCCTTCCAGGAGGCAACATAGTACCCCAGCTCCCCCTTTCATCATTGGCCTCCAAGGCTAGCAGAGAGCATGATAGGGAACCGATATCCTAATTTCTTCGGTCCCATGTCCCTCTCTCATTGCGCTTTGTCACCATCGGGCCTCCATATCGGAGTAAGCCCCATTCTTTCTCTCCCGGGGCCTCCCCTCACATAATCCACTCTTCATTTCCCACGAACGAACCTTCTGCGATTTGGTCGTCAGGCCTTTGCAACCTCTTGTTTCTGACACTGAGAATGACTCATGTGGTCTTGGAGTAAGCATCGACCATGACAATGCCCCCGTCCATCATGAAATTAAACTGTATTTCTTACCTATCTGAACTATGAGGAATTTGATCCATGTCAAGGCATGGTATGTAGGAATACTCCATGAGGTTCAAGCCCACCACCCGGTCATTCCGACCATCCTCATGTCGGTTCACCAACACCCTGGGCAGCCTAAATTGTAAGCCCCACATCCATCCTAAACTGCATGGTCTTTGATCCTTTCCAAGAAAGGGTACATAGGAAGCCACCACGAGGTTCAATCACAACACCCCTCGGACCTTAGGTCCATCTTCACATCGGTTCGCCGACACACCCCTATCTGAACTTCGAGGACTTTGATCCATGTCAAGGAATGGTATGTATGAAGCCACCACGAGGTTCACACCCACCACCCGATCATTCCGACCATCTTCATGTCAGTTAACCAACACCCTAGATATCCTAGAGTGTAAGTCCCACATCTTTCATGAACTAAGTAGACTTTGATCCATTTTAAGGCAGGGTACGTAGGAATACTCCCTGAGGATCAATCCCAACACCCATCGGACCCCAGGAACATATTCACGTCTGTTCGCCGACACGCACCTATCAGAATTACGGGGACTCTGATCCATGTTAAGGAATGGTATGTAGAAAGCCACAACAAGGTTCATTCCCAACAACTAGTCATTCCGACCATCCTCATGTTAGTTCACCAACTCCCTAGGCAACCTAGAGTGTAATCCCCACATCGTTCCAGAACTACGTGTTCATTGATCCTTGCCTAGAGATGGTATGTAGAAATCCTTTATGAGGATCAAGCCTAAAACACATCGGACCCCAAGTCCATCTTCACATTGGTTCACCGACACGCCCCTATCCTAACTATAGGTACTTTGATCAATGCCAATTAATGGTACGTAGGAAGCCTACACGATGTTCAAGACCCACACCTGGTCATTCCGACCATCCTCACGTTGGTTCACCAACACCTTGGGCATCCAAGAGTGTAATCCCTACATCCTTCCTGAACTATGAGGACTTTGATCCATCTTAAGGCATGGTATGTAAGAAGCCTCCAGGAGGTTCATTCCCCACCACCTTGGGCATCCAAGACTGTAAGCCCCAAGCCACCATCCTGAACTATGAGGACATTGATCCATTCAAGACACGGTACGTAGGAAGCCTCCACGAGTTTCAAGCCCCACCACATTTGGAATACTACAGTGTATTCCCTATGACTCCATCCCAAACTACAAGGAATTTGATCCATGTAAATGAATGGTACATATGAAGCATTCCTAAGGTTCAAGCCCACCACCTCCCGGTCATTCCGACCCCAAACACATCAGGCAGCCCAGAGTGTGAGCACCCACACCAACCAGAAGAACATGGAATTTGAACCATGTTAAGAAATGGTATGTAGGATGCCTTCATGAGGTTCAACCCCAACACCCTGCAGTTTCGGCCCCCCTTCATGTCGTTTTACCTCCTTCCCGCATGATGTAAAACTATGACCCTATTCAGTGGTAATTCATTGACAACATTACACAGTGGTAAGCCATTGCAACCTAATTCAGTGTTAAGATGTTGTCAGCCTCATTCGACGGTAAGCCTTTGTCAAATGAACAACGTGGACTTTGATTCCCTACCATGGGGATAAGTAGGAAGTCTCTTCGAGGCTCATGACCAACACTATCATAATATTCACGATGGTCTCATCCCATTCACCATCCCCATCAACCACTCCATTGTCCATCTTGATCCTTACCTGGGCCACCACATCCTTTTGGGATCATGCCATTATATTCCCTATTCCTTCTAACAACATTCGGGAGGCCGCCCACGTGATGGCCACAATATCGGTGTTCCCAAAAGGGGGTTCCTCCATCTGATCCACTCTAGTAAGTATTCTGATCAGCCCAAGCCATCACCCATGTATGTTAAACTTGTGTCATACCTTGTTTTAAACATGTGAAGCTGAGGAAAACCTTAGATATGTTCCCATGTCATATGATTCCCCACAACCGATGTGGGATTTCTCGGGCTTACGTGCCCTCGAGAATCCCTGTAATAAGGGACAGAAGACTGACACACCAATTCCCCAGCATCCAAACACGCCAGTGATGCACAAACGTGACTACTCCCTAAACCAAAGGATGCTACCTTGACTGGACCCCTTGGAAGGTGTTGATAGAAGCCTCTTAATTAACTAGTTTCCATGAAGATATGACTCCGGGATGAGTTTCACGAACAACGTATTAAATTAATTAGGGAGACCTGGATTAGGGGATGAGTTGTGAGGAGGAGTCCACAAAAGGAAGTACTGACCTCCCATTATCCCGTTTCGATCAAGGAGGAAACGTCCCTAAATAAAGAATGGATTCTGCTCGCCTTTGGAAAGCGAGAATGCTGGGTAACAAAGTCGCACATGTCGTACTGAAGCAGACTGACGTGTGTGCCCTGGAGAAAGCATTGGAAACGAACATATAAATAAAAACTAGGTATAATGATGAAAATCACATCCTGACACCACTAGAAAATATTTACTACATTTGTTATCAAATATCAATGGTCCCCTTTCCCATTCCCGAATCTCAATAATGTAATTCAATATGCACATCGAGATACAATGTTATATTGTAATTATTAATGAAATTAGGATGCCAAAAACTCAATATTTATCATATGTTCAAATGTAAACATTTGTATGAAACAGTATTATTCAATGTAAAATCATGAATAAAAAATCATATATGGATCATTTTTGTGCTAAACATAGCACCACATGTCCCTTCTATATCATCATTGGTAATATTCAAGATTTTTGGAAAAGGATTATATATGTTATCATGAAATTTATACATAGATAGAGACAGACAATCAATATCCTAAATAAACCAAGTGAACATTTTACTCAAGATCCACAATGTATTGAGTTATGGAATGGTACTTGGTATTTTAATAAAAACAAATTTTAGTCCTTGCAACTAGGATATTATGATAACAACTTTTGTATAGGTCCAGCTTTGTCATTTCCACACACCATTCACAGTACCCCTCTAAGAAGTAATCACTCCATGATGGTATAACTCTAAAATGTAGAAAAATAATATTATATGTCATGGTAAATACACATTATAGGGATTTAAACAATATAAATATAATAACTCATCATCTTTATAATATAATATCATCATTTAATAATACATAATTTATATAGAACATGATAAAAAGACACTCTATAAATACTCATGGAATCTTGGACGATTTATGGGTATCACAACAACACACACACCAAAAATAACACACCCAGAAATGTGGAAAATGTGATATTACATCAAAAAATGAATCAAAAAACAAAATTAATCAACAGATTAAAAAGGTATGGATGTTCCTACCCACATTCTTTGATTATTAGCAAAATAAATTCCCAATTAATATAATCACATTCCCTATTGGATATCAACATTGAACTTGCTCAAACAAAAATGATTCTTATATCTAGTTCCAATTCATTAAAAAGTTATTTTACAATAGGTTACTAGGAATATTCCATTTTATAATTTTCATTATCAAATTACATATATCATAGTTTCGGTAAATAGATAATTTTGGAATTTTTTAATGAACATTATGTCAATAATGCCGATTTGTTTTCAATTAGAGGAAAATCATGAATTCATCATTAACTATATAAGAGAAAATAATGTGTTTCTGATAAAAATCAATCCAATGAAAAACTATATCATTTTAAAAGATACCAAATATGAGATCTGTGATTCAATTGAACTCATGTTGGCTAATTTAAATAATCATACATAGAAACATCCAACGATCAAGAGGATTATTTCTTTGGTCAATGGGATTTCATTGACAGGTTGAGTCCATAACAAAATATACAAATTTATTTTAAAAAAACTAGTTCTATCATTAAAGTTCCATTTTTAATTGTTCTAGGAAGATTATTTATATATAAATTTCCTGTATGAAAATTTATAATTTATTTGAGGACTTGACTTGGTCAATTGGCTTTGTCAAAAAGAACGATCTATCAGTAATCAATGACATAAGGAAGAATTCATCATTAGATTATCATAAAAAACATAGATACTTCATATTTCTATTCCATGATATCATATAAGGAAAAGGAATTCAGTATATATCTATAGAATACTCACCTTTCTATCATCACTAGATTAATATAACATTCGATAATTAGTAAGAGATGAATGATATAGGTCAAGTATCATGAGGTATGGTATCAAATTCAAAATATGGTATTTGGTATATAATTGGGAAATTAACTGTGTTTAAAATAATGAAGAATTAAAACATGTGGGATATATTTATTTCACCCAAAAATGATCACATCGATGAGCCGGTTGTCCTCACATGTAGTCTGATGGAACCAAAAATAGGCTGATGATTTTCATATAGTAGTGAATTGTTCCTGAAAAAAATATCTTTGGATCATCCATATGAACTAGTGGGATTTGAAAATCATTGTTTCTATACTATGGTGGATATAGAATATATATGACATTGGATCTCTTCCACCTAGATCGTGGTATCCATAAGCTAGAAAATACAAGCTTTAAAACCTTCACACACCCATGACACTTCTTACACTACATCCTTGTATTATTGGATCATTATTCCTTAATTAACAACCTATAACAACCCATATCCAAGAATAAAAAAAACTATTAAAGCGGGATTTATAAATATTAATATCTAATATATTGAATTAATGTGTTCAATTTACCCCTTCCATAAATAAGAAAATGATATGTTTACTCATGCGTATGTTTTGAATGTCACATCCATGAATCGGTGGAATATATTCTTCATTTAAAATTTTATGGGATGGTTATCAAATTTTATTAATTATTTAAAAATTAAATTTACTTCATGATTAAAATTATTATGAGTTGGTAATAAATATCCAATTTAAAATGTGATTCCTTCAAAATCACTTTTGGGATTACAAAATTAATATCCATAAAATATATCAAATGTAAAAATATATTATAGAAATAAATAAAGAAAATAAATTAAATAAAATCAGTTATTATATGAGATTTAAACTCAAAATGTACTAAATCAGGTTTAAAAATATTTGTTTATTTTTCTATAATGTAAAATACATATATGTTGATACAATAAATGTGGTATGTGGTTTCAAATCATAATTTCTATTCAATTATACTTATTCATTATTCAATAAAATATTTATTTATAATTGTGCATGAACATTTGTATGGATGAATTTAAAAATTCATTTACCAAATTTATTTTTAAAAAAGTTTTATTTTATGTTCTCACATTCATCATGGTTTTTAATATTACATATGCTAAAATGAAAATTTAATTAAAATGATAATTAAAATATTTTTAACATCCTTTTATATTTATTTCATGTAATATTAAATTTTCATTCAGTATAATTATTTATAAATAAATAACATCTAAATTTCATTTTTAAATGGATTATAATTTATTTAGAATATTTTTAATAGGATTCTTTTAGACATTTATTGTAGTGTATAGTTTGTAAATATTTTTAAAAAGTCAGAAAGAATACTTTTATTAAAATATATAGTTGGAAATAATTTTATATATACAAATTTCAATTTTCAGACAAAATATTCATATTTAATTTTTGATGGTTTACAAAAAAAATATTCATTTACCATTTTTTGGTGGTTTTTTTATATTTTTAAATGTATTCATGAAGAAATTTATTTATTCTCATTTCATGAGATATCTGAATTCTTTGCAGTTAATGGATAAAATGAAAATTTGAATGGGTTTCATTGAAATGAAATATTTTTTGTGTTTTTCTATGTATATTGTTCTTCGACATTTTATAGAGGGTTATGTAAATTGTTTTAATGATAATGGATTAGGGAGATATAGATCTATGAGGAATTTTGTATGGTGATGGATCTAATGGTATGTATGTTACTCCTATAGGTTATATTATAATTATCCACGATGTCTATTACTTTCTAATAACATCTTCAATAGTGAATACAAAGAAATATCCCCGAATACAAACATGTCCTTTCAATGTTTTCTGTGGTGTTTAACAGAAATCGATTGTTCTACTAAATTAGAATGTTTTGTCTTAATAGGATATAATATTTTTCCATGTAACAATTATGGTTATTATTTATCACATAAATATATATTTAAATTTTTTTATTATAATATTTTTTATTGAATTTGATATCTCTTTTATGTATGTTTTTTGAGATCATGTTGTTTCAAGTAAACAAAGAAAAAATTATTCATGTTATTACATTATGTTCCCAAAAGGCAAACATGTTTCTATTATTTTTATATCCTGTACTAATCCATGTTTTACTCATGAAAATTTCCAAATTTTTATCATTGGTATTATGGATGTGAAGGTATTATTGCTAGGTCAATGTCTAGACCTCCTGAATGAAGAAAAGACTTCATCAATGAAACAAATGTGTAATTATTTGAACATGATTTTTATTATTATACACAATTTAAAAATATCATGTTTTTCATTTAATATTTTAACTAGTTATCTAAAACATTAATCCTATTGCATCATGTAAATATAATAAATTGAGAACTTATTTTAAAATCATTATATAATTGGTTGATTAATTGTTTGTGCTGTTGTATATAGAAATTTGTAAGTGTAATTTTATGGTTATGTTCTAATTTTTTTTTATATTATTT
Organism: Viscum album; assembly: GCA_963277665.1. NCBI lineage: Eukaryota > Viridiplantae > Streptophyta > Magnoliopsida > Santalales > Viscaceae > Viscum > Viscum album. The sequence continues at coordinate 1,282,353,862 of OY728135.1, forward strand.
ATAAATGAATTTCATTCATATACATGTATACACATTGTATATTTATGTTTTTTATAAGTAATATATAAAATTTATTAAAATTCAAATAATTAATATCTTCATCAAATAATTCACATATAATGAAGAATTCATGAAAAAATATAATGATCATAGAATATTATTGAAAATTATTTATTATGTAAAATGTATATATTTTTACATTATATATTTTAGTAGATTAAATAACATAAATATATATAAAATATTAAAATATTTACATCAATACAAATATATTTATAAAAAGTAGTTGTCACTTGAAAAATAAATAATTTTCATAATATATACTATATCAAATAAATTATAATTAATGAGTAGTATATTGAGATAAATAAATTTAAAATAAATTTTATATAGTGATTATAAATTTATAATTAATTAAATCGACCCATAATTCACTATATGACAATGATTCAAATATTATGAGCACCTTGGAAAAGTTAATGGGATTTTATAAATAATGATGAATGTGATGAAAAACTAAGAGGAATATACCTTGGTACGAGCTGATGATATAATACCCCAACCTATTTCCTTGGGTCCAATGAGAAGTTCCAAATTGCCTCATGCACTCCATATCTTTCGAAAGAGGCCTCCAACTAGCACCAAAGCATAAAAGTGAGGTGGGGAGATTATACCATTGTTAATCATAACCATACACTAGAATATACAATATATAATATAAAAGCACAATAGATTGTATCATAACATAAAAAGATGCAATAAGATAGTCCATGTTTGGTCATACAATAATAAACCGGTGAATAACAAGTTTGGGAGGTCAATAAGTATATGTTTTAAAATTTGAGTAAAATGTATTCAATATATTCCAATAAATATTGACATAATGTCCCATTAACAGGTATATTTCTTACTTCCATGATCCTTAGTATGCTATCATGGGACCCTTTAGATTCTCTATAACATTGATAATGAAGATTTCACACAAACCAGGATGTACACATGGGAAGTGAGTATAAATGACAAAGGACACCACCAAGGTTTCCTAAACGTGTATATGGAATTGGATATCATTGTTGAATGTTGGATGAACATACATGAACAAATTAAATTATGATAAAAATATATTTTTCACTAATAATGATTTAATTATCAGTGGTCATATCAGCTTTGTCACAATTCTAGATAAATGTCAAATGTGGTCATAAAATTATGTAGATCATGTTATGTGTCCCCATTTTCAACTATAGACAACAACAAAAATCATCGATTAATGAAGATATTCATTTGCACTATTATGGACTAATAAACCCAATTAATCTAAGCTAACAACATTTCCTCTAATGTTTTTCATTCATTGGATTCTTAAATTAATGGGACATTTCACATACACAGTATTGTTCCCTAAAAAATCCAATATCGATTATGGACCCCCTTTGGAATGAATATGGATTTCCCATATGGACTAAAAATACTCCATGCTAAATAGAATACCATTATATAAAGAATAAAAACAAATGAAACAAGAAGTATTTTCCCTCTTCAATGGGATTGGCTATGTATGACAAGAAAACCTATCAACCTAACACAAAAGATTGGTGCAATTGGCTATTCAAAATTACACATGAAATGTATAACATTTATAGAAGAAAAATATCAAGATAAATATAAAACATGATTTTAAATATTGCAAAATTAACACACAAGAGAGTATGAAACAAATTGTCCCATCAACATTCCATTGGATTTTAGTTAACCACATATTAGTTTTAAAATAGAATGTAACACGTAATTCATAATGATGAAAATATCTCATGAGATTCCCATGCATGGAAATATACAATTTCATGAAAAGAACTCTATACCAGGAATAATCTAACATTAATATCATGTCAATAAACTCCAAAAAATATCTTAAGATGGTAGGTAATTCATATATTTAGTATGTCAAATCTAGATTAAAAGATCCACTAATGAAGTATATGCATATCATACCTTTCCAAAAACTGTAAATAGGACATGACCTCATACATAAACTTAATACCACTAGAATTAAAATTCTATTAGTTAATAATTATATGGTATTATACAGAAAATCAACAAACAAAAAGTGATTCATCATCAATGGTATATCATGATGTGCTCTAGAACGATATGTGACTTATATATATCCAATATTATTTTTATAAAAAAATGATTGTTCTATTTTAATATGATATAATATTTATTTTGAGTAGAAATATCGAAGCTCTATGAATCCTATCAATAATGATTGATGAGATCTTTGATAGACATGAATAATGGAGGTGAAAACAACCAATTACATTTAATCAAACTAATTCTACACACGAGATCTGCCAAATTATTTTTATGGATTTATAGTATCATATATAAATATACACTAGAGTCCCTATGATAGAGAGACCTAGTAAAATGGGAAAAAACTAGATGATTCTTAGTGTTTTAGGAAAAAAAATAAAAAAATTACTTCCCCGCACATGGTTAGGTCTCACGCATTTCCCAACAACACGAATATTAATTGAAATTTTTTTCACTTCTGGCCACCACAACTCTTGGAAAACTATTTTATGAGAATTAATTTTCTAATCAAACATGATATATTTTAAAATAGAATATTTAATCTTAGTATCTCGAACCATGTTACAAACATTCTTTTCATGTTTCTCTTGTCAAGAATGATTCAAGGATTCATTGTAATACCCACATGGTTTCACTTAAATATAAACCAAAAGTGTATCCAATTAATATAATAATGAAACCTCCAAAAACATATATATTCTACCTAAAATATCACCCATGAAAATAATAACTACAAAACACATAAGGGGAAAATGTATTCCATGAAGAACCCCAAAAACTATATGAAAATAAAATTTCCCCCAATAAAGAATTTTCATCCATGATATGTGTCATTTGAGGTACATCGTAGATATATCATGACAATGAAAACAAAAATATAATTCCCACCCACTGTTTCCACATAGTTATATTTGTGCTTCTAAAATACTGTTATAAATGTATCCATCATTCCTACAAACACTTTTTCCTTCATCTATAATCCACACCAAAAATTCCATGAATGATGCATCATGATCCAACTTAAAGACATCATATACAATAACCTACGTAGGATATAGTTTGAACATTATAAATACCCAAACATTTAATAATGAAAATTCCTCATGATCTCATTAAATGTTTTATTTTGTAAAATGATTATATAAAAAATCTCTAATTCATTGGTATTATGTTTTTGGATTTCAAAATACCATTATGAATTGTTATCATTTATAATATAGCCAATGAAAATTGACAACATGATTAGTATAAATATTGGGTTTTAACAAATCCAATTTTTTTAGAAAAAGGAAGATATGGACACTTCCTATAGAATTTCTCCATACCATGCACGTTTTTTAGAGCTCGAAAAAGAGTTGGTTTCATTGGGAATCTCTATTGACCACGTCCAAGAATAACTTCAACACAGTAATAATGAATGGAATCACCTATGGGAAATGTGGAAGTAAATATAGATTACCACATGAGGATTTTTATTCAAGCCTCCCCAAGAGTTTGTCGCCATTGCACACCTTACCCTTACGTCTTATGGATGTTTTATAAGGGGTTATGTAACAAGACAATAGAAATATGATTATATTCAATATTTTTTTGTATAAAAAATATACATTCATTGAATTATTATATTTTGGAAAACGGTTTTTAAATCACAACTAAAATTTTTAGTAAATATTTAAATTCAAATAAGAAAACTATTTTCATGAATTAATGGATTTTTTAATTAAATATTATTTTAAAACAATATTTTTAGTAAATTACATTTCATTAGATATAATTTATCGTGTATCTTTCTTGAATTAAATTTTGGTTTTTATTATGGTTGAAAAGTTGTTTTAGTTAAATCCCATGATTTTTCGATATATGTCGGTCTTTATTTCAAAAAAAATCACATATTTAGAAAATTATTTAGATAAAATGAATCTGACAGGAATTAGGATTTCAAAATTATCCAATGGTGTGTTTTTCATAACGTTATGAGACAATATATTTTTTAGTTAGAAAGTAAATACTGTATAAATATATAATGTTTTTTCTGACATTTAAAGGACACAATAGCGAGGTAATAAAATAATTATAAAAATTGTGTTCGACCAATAAATATTTTAAATATAAAATAATTTGATTTTAGATTTGTTTTATTTATTTTACAAAGCCACATTGGACCCTCCAAGACATATAGAACAATTTAACATTTTGAAATTATCTCTTGGATAGTGTGACTCAATTCCACATAATAAATACTAATATTTTAATAAGTTCGGAATTGTACTTATAAAAAAAGGTTTTCCACTCCCATTTGGTATAAACCATTGAATGGATTGTGGTTTTGATTTGTTTAATGTGTTCTGTCCAAAACCTAAAATATAATGAATTCTCTCTCCACTAATATATAAACCCACTCAACATTCTATTCCTTTTCACTAAAAAACATTGGAGCTCATCCAACCCCTACCCTCCTCCCAATAGAATTCTCCAAAGGCACCCAAGTACCCAGGAAGCCTCTATCAAGCATCTCCCATGTCTTTGGGATCACACTTCCATGTAAGGGATCGTAATTTTCCATCTTTTGGTATTTATGTCCATGTTTCCTTATATTATTATTCTCCTATTATTTTCAATTAAAAATGTTGGGGTATGATTTTTGACACCCCCTATAATTACCTCCTTATGTTTGAATGACAAGAGACCTCTTTGTCTCTCATTAATTCCTCCCATGTACACCGGTTACCATGCACAAATTGTTTAAGGTATTTTTCTCTTCTCATTTACAATCAACTAGTTATTTTATATTATGCATCTAAATTCCACTAAATATGTTGGAATATTATGCTAAATTACCCTAGTACTATCCATTTCATGAATAAAATATTGGAGACCCCTTTCCCTCTCAAAACCCATTTTGTGATTCTTATTTGACATCGTTATGCTTCTAAAGTTTCACCAAAATTTCCATGTAAAAATCATCATGTAAGTAAATACCAACCCCTTTTCTCTATCAAGGGTATTCACCATTATTCACTTGTATGATTTTATTTAGGAATTATATTGATTGGTTTAGAAACATTTATTCGTTGAATAAATTACAATGTTTATTGAATCCGTGATATATGATCCATGTGGCACACTTATGCCTCAAATGAAATGTTTATAAATGATGAACCCTGATAGTACTCCAATACATTGGGTAGTGAATAGTATCAAGATACATCAGGTGAAATGAGTGTGAAACCTAATAATTCATACTCAATGGGGTTTCAGTGATAATATTTCGAGTGCAATGAGGTTTTAATCTTGCTCTTTGTGCAATGAGCCTTTAATAATGCTAATATCATGTTAGATGTGGTTGCCATATTTCCATGTTATAATAATCATTCTATATCCTGACTTTATGTTCATTAATCTCTTTTTCTCAATTGATTTTCCCATTTTTTAACAAGTATTATATATTTTCAGGTTATTCCTTGTTTACTCCCTTAATTTGAATTATAGCACACCCTTTTCTTATGTATGTCCTCAAGTTATCCAATGCAATGCTAAGTAGAAAATAATGTTGTGGTCATATAAAATATTTTTTCCATAAATATGTTTTATTTTAGGTTTTACATTTGTATGTATTATTCATAATTTTCCAAGACACTAGACCACTCGATAATTAAAGTTGTCTTAAGAGAATTTTTATGTGTTAAATCATGTTTCAAGTTGTAATAAAGAGTAGGGTTGTTATAGTTGGTATCAAAGGATATGTTTAGTTATTTTTGGGATGAGGATTAGAAAAACATTATGAAATTTTTTGGGATACAACTATGTATGATTAAAACATCCCAAAATTTTGGTGGCAATTGGGTAAGTGGTTTATCATGAAAATACATAATAGTCTGGATACTAAAAAGTAGAGGAAGCTGTGGAATAGAATATATCTAAGGGTAAAACCTGAGAACACCACATTGAGCTAGACTTAGATAGGAACTGGTGCAAGACAATAGGTCTTGATAATCTCTTTGTTACTACACTCATGGGTATATGCTTTGGTAAATTGATAAGCATATTATGAACCATTATTAAGGGAACCAATTCCCCTAAGAATATTTTTTGGGAATTACATCACGGATAACATTTATTGAAGTAATTAAATTCAAATGATATAGAAATTAATGTAATTTATATGTTCTCTCTTTTTTATGTTTGATTACCCTTTATGTGTTACCCCATACATTTCTTTTATTCCAAGCAATGGCTATCAATAGGAGGACTCAAGCTAACAACCAATGTGAAGATCAATCTGATGAATATTCTAATGAGATGTACAGTCTAATGGGAGTAGGAATTTCTAAATTTCTCACAATACTCTCTCAGTTAAATCTTATTTTGAATAGAAAAAATGGGTCAAGAAGAATGTACAACCCCTCCCCCCAAGAATAAAAAATCTGTAATAGACCTCTTCATAAAATAATTTCTTCTACTTTTAATTGATCATCTGATCCCTCAATGGCCGAAAAATGGATAAACTCCATTGAAAATATCTTCTCCATCATTCAATTCTCCAAACAAGATAATGTTCTCCTATTTGATTATCAATTAGTGAGTGAATGATATAAATGGAAGAAATTTATCTAAAATAATAATCCTGAAGAAGAGATCGAGGTGTTGGAATGGATGGTTATCCAGAAAATGTTTTTCAATAAATATTTTCCTTGCACCCTCCGACATAAGATGGAAATTGAATTCCTTTCCCCCAAGAAAAAATATGACGCATCCATCAGAGCATACAAAGAAAACTTCACAAGGAATCCATGATACACCTATGTCATTGTCGATACCGACGAATGCAAGGGTGACCACTTCGTTGGTTGGGGAAAACCTATCCTATGGAAATCCCTAGCAATATGTGATGTTGATAGTTATGAAAAAAATTTCTAATGTGCCCAAAAAGTCGCAATAAAGATAGGTGAATCTCAGGTGAATCATGGGGATAAGAAGAGATAAGTATATGTTAATTTAGGAGGACTAATGGATAAATCAAATATTTCAAAGAAATTCCCGGACCCCACTTGAAAACGGTGCAGAAAGATGCACCCCATTAATTGCATAAAGGGGAAGAGAAAATGCATTAAGTCTGAAAGGGAAGGGAATGTGGCCATTAATTATTTACAAGAAAACCAATTTTCTGTAATATATGATAGAAAAAGTCTATTCGACCCAAAATGCATTGTTCATTTCTTCAACTACAAATAACCAGGGCACATTGCAAATCATTTCTCTAAACAAAGGGTTTTTTAAAGAAACCAACTACCTCCAAGGAAACAAGGGAGATATTTTGACATAAATACTGCCAATGTGATCCCAATAAAGAATTAGTGATAGGTACACCTGTAATTCATTAATTAATAGCAAACATAGTTTATGATTCTAGTTATATGCATTCTTTTATATCCTGAATGTTTAGTAGAACAATCCCAACCCGACCATAAATCAATGAAGTAATGAAGTAGGTGATAATCGAAAATGGGTCACTTATTGCATCCCAGGAATATAACTCCTCCCTATTAAAATTTGGGGATTGAACTTCCCGACGAACCTCATCATACTCACTCTTGTTGAATTTTATACAATTCTTTACATGGATTGGATTTCTTTATATAGATTAAACATAAATTGGCGTGAGTGGGAAGTAAATCTCCATATAGTGAAGTGACCCCATGATTCTGTACAAGTGAAAGGAAAAGGATGAATATTATTTGGAACCATCATCTCAAGTGTGGATATTAATTTTCTATGAGAACAGGTATCTTTCCTAGATGATTGAGTCCCAAAAAGCAACCATCCTTGAAGACATGAATATTGTGAGGGAATTTTATGAAGTGTTTCTTGAGAAATCTACTACTCATCCTCCTAGATGATATGTTGATTTCTCAATTGATCTTATACCTATGGAATTTTCAATGTCCAAGGGTCCATAAAGAATAACTTTTGTAGAGATTGAGAAACTAAAGAAACAACTACTGGAGAATCCGGATAAAGGGTTTATACACCCAAGTGCTTCACCCTGGGGTGCATCAGTCCTCTTCTTCATGAAGAAAAATGGGTTTATGATCCTTTTCATTGATTATCATGAGCCCATCAAAATAATTATAACAAAAAAGTATCCTCTTCCTGGGATTGATGAAGTGTTCGATCAACTACCCGGATCATAATACTTATCCAAGGTGGATATGCCGTTGGGATATGACCATGTAAGGATAAAGAAGGAGGATATCCCCATGAAAACATTTCGTACAATGTATAGGCACTATAATTTTATAGAAATGCCTTTCAGACTCACTAATGCTACAGAAATATTCATGGAGATGATGAATATATTCTTTAGAGAGTATCTTGAAACATTTTTCTTATTCTTAATGGAAAATATTATTATATTCTTAAAAACCAATGTGGAGCATCTAAGTAATGTACTAGAGACCTTATGAGTGGAGATTCTTATTTAAAAGTATAGAAATTGTGAGTTCTAGTTGAATGAATTCTCATTCTTGGGTCATATCATCACACTAAATGAGATATATGTGGATCCATAAAAAACTAATGAAATTGAGCGATGGATGAGGCCAACATTGGTGACATAAATCTATATCATCCTATGGTTGTCTGTATATTAACGCTGATTTGTGAGAAATTTCTCAGGATTTTCAAACCCTTTTATAGAGCTAACTCGGGAGGGATTCATTTATTATGGAGTGATGAATGATAATATATATTCAAGGAGATGAAAAAGAGGATTATCACTGCTCCCATCCTCACATAACCCAAAGGTGGAGAACGTTTTTCAGTATTTACTGATTCTTTGAAGAAGTTCATTGGCTCTGTATTGATTTAAAAATGAAAAATTCATGGCCAATTCTTAATGTAAATTGAACGTTATTGAGAAAAACCTTCCAAAAAAAGATTTGGAGTTGGATGCAGTAATCATCTCCTTGAAAATTTGGCTGCATTTCCTCTTTGGGGAGAATTACGAAATATATACAGATCACAATAGCCTCACGTATATATTCATGCAGAAAGAGTTCAACATGCACCAATGAATATGTTTAGAGCGCATAAATGACTATGACTGCTCAATCTATTACCACCCTTGGAAGGTGAACATAGTGGAATATGATCTATGTAGAAAGTACCCACAATTATATCATTAATGAGAATTGAAGTGGATACAGTCTTCTTATATTTGATGAAGATAGACCTGAGAATCATTAATAAGAGAAAATAATCAATCCATTAACAAATTATTTCATGAAAATAACTTTTATAATGGTTAATGGATTATAGAAATAATGATGTGGGAATTCAAAAGAAAGTGGAAACTATAAAAAAGTGAAATTATCAGAGATCAATGTAAATTAAGAAATAATTGTGATATATGGGTCAAGACAAGGTGTTACATCATGTCTGGAGTTAAAGAAATAACTTTTGGATGATGTACATAGTTTGAATTTATACATTATCATATGAAACCCAATGATTTATAGAGATATACGAGATAATTATTAGTGGGATAATATGAAGAAGTTGATCTCGGAGTATACATCAATGTGCCTGGTATGTCTGCAGGTGAAGGCTAAGAGGAATAATTATATGGGGTTCATTAAACCATTACCCATACCAATATAGAAATGGTACAACATCACTAGGTATTTTGACATCAGAATTCCAAAGACATCCTAAAAAACAATGTTATCTGGGATGTTGTGGATCATCTTGCAATGAATGCACAGTAGATTAAAATTTGGGAGGATTTCTCGTTTCATCAACTGGCACATATATACATCCGAGAAGTGGTAAGGATACATGGAGTATCACTACCAATTGTAACTGATTGAGATCCATGATTCACATCAATGATTTCGAAGAGTTTCCAACTGGCGCTGAAAACTAAGTTGAACTTCAGTACGGCTTATCAACATCAAAAATATCTGCAATTTTAGTGGACTATACAAACACTTGTGGACATGTTGAGAGCATCCTCAAACGATTTTGAAGGAGGTTGGGATCATCAACTTCTTCTGGTTGAGTTATTTTACCATAATTTTTTCCACTCAAGCATCCAAATGGCTCTTTATGAATCCCTTTATGGGATGACGTGCATAACACTAGCATGATAGGATAAAGTTGGGGAGTGAAAACTCCTATTTCTAGATATTGTTTAAGAATAGGTCGAGAAGATTAAAAACATCCCGCAACACGTTAATTTTGTTCAAGTTCCACAAATGAGTTATGTTGAAAGTCATCGACCAGACCAATAGTTTGAGGTTGGTGAATTGACAATCCTCCGTTTATGACCATAGAAGAGAATTATGAGATATGGGATGAAGGGATAGATTTTTCCAAGTTATATCAGGCCTTTTTTTTGATACATGATCTAATTTGAGTAGTGGACTATCGATCAGAACTCCCACTGAACCTATCTCAAGTACATTATGTATTCCATGTTTCACTCTTGAGGAAGTACATACCTGACCCATTGTTTGTAAAAAATATAGTGGTGATACAATTGGATAATGAAATCTCCTATGAAGATAATTGTGTGTAAATCATAGAGCATAGGAAAAAATTAATAAAAAATAATACAATTCCCCTTGTGAAGGTGTTGTGGTGAAACCACAAGTTTGAAGAGGCAACGTGGGGATCTGAGGAAGTGGGGAAGAATAATTACCTACCTCTATTTTAGTGTGGTAAAAGAAAAATATTGATTGTGAAATTACATAAGTGGGAAGATTGTAATGAACCAAACATTTATTAAAGATAATTAATATTATTCTAATTAAATGATTCATTATTTAAAATGGTTAACTAAAATATATTCACTTCCTTGGTTTTATGTTTTTGGATTTTGTAATACCATTGATAATTGTTAACGTTGCTAATATATTCATTGAATAGTAACCACGTGGCTAATATTAATATAGTGATTTATCAAATCCATTTTAGTAAGAAAAAGTTAGAGATGAACTCACCTAGTAGAATTCCTCTATACTAAGCCCATTTGACGGAGATCAGTACGGAGGAACCATCCTTGTGCATTGCTCTTGAGAAATACCAAACTGAGCGTCAACATGTATAGCTTTAATGGAATCACATATGGGAAAAGTGGATGTTATTAAAGATTACCACATGAGAAATGTTATCCAGGCTGCCTAAGAGTCTATCATTGTTGCACTCCATACCCTTAGGTCTTCTGAGGGTGTTTTAAGGGGTTATGTAACATGACCCTAACACTATTAATATGTGCTTTTTTTGTATAAATAATATACATTCATTTCATTATTGTCACTTTGTAAATGGTTTCAAAGCATAAATAGTATTTTTAATTATTATTTAAATTCAATTAAGATATATATATTAATTAATTAATGGTTTTTTAATTAAATAATATATTAATAAAATATCATTTCTAAATTACTTTTTATTTGATATAAATTATTGTATAATTTTATGAATACAATTGTCATATTTATTACGGTTTTCATGTTGTTTTTTGTCAAAACCCATGAATTTTCGATAAATGTAGGTCGTTATTTTTAAATTAAAAATAAAAATATTTAAAAAAATATTTATATAAAATGAATTTTATCGGATCCAGGATGTTGAAATTATCAAACGGTGAATTTTTTATAATTTTCAGAGACAGTCAAATATTTGGGTAAAAATTAAATACCGTTTAAAAAATTTAATGTGTTTTATGAAAACATAATGACCTAATAGTGATGTAATAAATTACTATAACAGGAATGGAAACCCAATATAAGTTTTACCATTAAAATAATTTTATTTTTGATTTGTTTGATTTATTTAACAGAACCTTCGTGGACCCTCAAACACTTATAAATCAGTTTTACATTTTAAATTGATTTCCTAGAGAGTGTGACTGATCTCCACATAAGAAATCCTAATATTTTAATAATTTCGACAATTGGACATAGAAATAAATTATTTTAACTTACCTTTGGAAAAATTAATTGGTAAAAACTATTGTATTGATTTAGGTTTTTTATTTGTTTAATGTGTAGTGTCAAAAACGAAAATAATAGATAAATTTCTCTCATTTCCTCTATAAATCTACTCAATCTCCCGTTACTATTTACTCAATCGATTTAGAGCTCGACCAAACCCTGCCGTCCTCTGCCTAGAATCCTCCTAACGATCCCCAATCCCCCAAGAAGCCTCTCCCAGGCCTCTCTCTAGCATTTGTGAACACACATCCAAGTAAGGGATCCTCACATTACTTCCTTATTTATGTATTTTTTTATTTATATTTTTATGCCCCTTTTATTTTCAACTTCAAAAGATGGGGTATGATTTCAATCCTACCCAATAATTCTTTCCTTCTATTCAAATTAATAGAGTCCCCTTTTTCTCTCATCAATTCCTCTCATGTGCAGCCATTACCATACTAAAATTCCATAAAGGATTTCACTCTCGTCATTTACATTCAAGAAATTATTTTATATTATGCATCTAAAACTACATATATTTGTTGGAATATCATTCTACAAAACTCCATTAATATATATTTCATGTATAAATGATGAAAGACCACTTTCTATCCCATAATCCCATTTTATTATTTCAATTTCACGTCGTTATACAGCCGAAGATACACCAAACATTCCATGCCAAAAATCAGCATGTAAGTGAATACCATACACATTTCACCAGTAAGTATATTCTACATTATTCCCATGTACTTGTTGATTGAGTACATTCATGTATATATTCCATATATTTTCTCCTTGAAAAAAGTTATGATGTTTATTGAATCCATGTTGTATGATCCATGTGGCACACTTATGCCTGAAATGAATTGTTTTTAAAGGGGGTGCCCTGATAGTGCTCCAATGCCTTGGGTAAAGAATAGTATCATTATATGTCATGTGCAATGAGTTTTGACTCATTATAATTCATGGTAAATGAGGATTTACTTATTTTAATTCAATTGCAATGGGGGTTTACTCATGCTCCATGTGCAATGATCCTTGGCTTAAGAAAATATCATCTTAAATGTTCTTTCAACATTTCCTTGTTATGATAATCATGACATATAATGCCTTTATGTTCATGTTTCTCTTGGTATTTATTGATATTAATTTTTCATAACATGCACTATATTATTCATGTCATCACTTATTTACTCCCTTACTAGTAATTATAGCTCACCCTTTTCTTATTGATGTCCTCAGGTTATCCAATGCAATTCTAAATACTAAGGAATGTTTTGGTGATGTCAAACAAGTTTTCAATAAGGATGTTTTAATTTAAGTTCTAATATATTATGTAATGTTCCTAATTTCCAAAGGCACTAGACCTCTCAATCCTTAGAGACATATTTGGTGCATGTTAATGTAATAATTTGTGTTTAAGTGTGTAATAAAATGTAGGGTTTTTATATACATCCTATGATGCGATATATGGAACACATCATTCATATTATGATTCTATGAAGGTGGATCCAAATCATAGGACATCATCTTAACAAGCATAGTAATATTAAATGATCCAACAAATATCAATGTATCATCACTTCATTAAAAGAACCATCACTTTTTTATTAGTTGATTCACCGATCACTATATTTAGTCACTAATATAAAAAAATTTGTCTTCTCATCTAAATGATACATGATAATTGTTTAAAATATTTAACTGAAAATATTTCTATTAACAACACAAACTAATAGGTTTCATTTACTATAGTTTCTCCCAAATATACTTCATCATTGGCCAAATTCTAATATTGGGGTGAGTGGAAAAAAAAATATAAGGATATTCGAATGATTTTATTTATTTTGATGTATGAAATGTTGTTTTTTATGAAAAACAACACAGGTTTAGTGATCATAATAAGATAATATTTACTCAAAAACCCTATCAGAAAACATATCCTCTAAAATTCAAATAGTCCTTTGTAACTATCCAAAATTCTATAGATTATATGTTTTAATGAATTTTAAAAACATAACTAATTACATTGATAATCCTTTAAAAAACTAACTACTTAATATGTTGTCCCTTTGGATTATCATGGATTTGTTTTCGAATGAGAATAATGAACATAACTCACCTCCACCTTTCCAGAATTCCTTTACCATTATAGCGACCTCACCTCAACTAAATATTTAAAATCCAATGGATTTTCCTCACTATACTTATTTGGTGGCTCAAGGGGTGGTTTCCATAACTTTTCAGGTCGCATGGATTCATCGACAAGGTTCAGATTTGAGGGTTTGGCTATCAATGAATGATTCTTTTCTCAAAGTAACTTCTTTTAATTCTCCTCCTCATACCCATTTCACTATGGTTATATTCGGTTCATCTAGAGGACATTCCGAGGGCAGTAATATGGTGATTTCCTTCTCATCATCAGCATTTACATACTAATTTTTGTTGCTCAGATGGACTTTTGCCAAAAAATTGGTGGATATAAACCATCCTTGTGATTATATCAGAACATCATTCATGCTTGGGGTCTAGATCGTCTTGATTTGATATCAAATGTAAACAAAAAACCATTCCTCTTTTATTATCTTCATGTGATTATTTTCTCTAGGATTGTGCTAGGATTCCTTGTTCAATTAATTAGGGGTGGTTCCATCTCTCCTGGTGGACTATAGAGGCACATCATGGTTAGGTAGCAGATTTGGATATAGTTTGAATTAAACTATTAGGATGACCTCTATGATTTCAATCCATTACATTCCTATAAAGAATATGCGACCTCCTAAGTGATTTTTTAGGTTCATTTGATCGCATATTTCAAATAAAGACCCGGAATTTCAATATAATTTTTTTTAAATAAATGATAATTTTAGGAGTCCAAAAAATTTGATTGTGTGTGATTCCGAGGCCCAGAGTTCATGGAATAAATTTCTGACCTTTTTTTCACGTACTTTTAGTAAACGTTAGAGCAGATTTATCTATCATTTGAACTGGTGCTCGGAATTCAAATCTAAGGGCACCATTGAACTCGAAGCACCAGTATTCACTTATGAAGACTTTCACCTCGACAACAGTTGTTCGAGGGTGAATGTTAATTTTTTGGTTTTCGTGGAAATAATAAAATAAAATAATCACACATTTTATTTTATTGGTTGAGACCCCATATAGTTGAGTTAAGGTTGTGGGGAC
This sequence comes from Viscum album, assembly GCA_963277665.1. Taxonomy (NCBI): domain Eukaryota; kingdom Viridiplantae; phylum Streptophyta; class Magnoliopsida; order Santalales; family Viscaceae; genus Viscum; species Viscum album. The sequence continues at coordinate 1,282,369,128 of OY728135.1, forward strand.
CACCAATGACCTTAAAACCTCCAAAATTTGAATTTAGGGGCGGAGACCACCAGATTCCTCATAATGTGGGAGAAAACTATCAACTCAACCAATTATTTCATGGTGTCAACATAAAATTAATTATTAAGATAAAAATTAATTTTATGTGTCAACATATGAATTAAATGTTATGTTACCAAATAACTATATGTAACAACATAAAATTAAATGTTAATTTATTATTTAATTTTTCTGTTGGATATATCTTTCCTCCTCAGTGGAATTGTGGAAGAGATTGGAAAAAGTGAATTGGGAGAGAACATGATGGATTATCCTCTCCAAAGAAGAATGCCAAAGAAGAACGTCAAAGAAGAACACCGACCATGACTTCAATCATCTTCCTCAAGAAATTCTACAATGATGGACATATTCATCAATTAAGAATCAACTCCATCGAAGAATGTTAATCTGACGAACGAGCTCGGGATCGGAGGCGTGAGATGGGCAAGACGAACATCGACAACTTCGACTTCTCTCTTCGTCGTCAAAAATCAAACAAGTTAAGGGTTTATTTGAGTAACTTTTCCCATGTTCTTCCCTTGAATTCTTTATCGATATTGGGAATAAATATTTGTTGTAGGTTGCAAAGATAGACATTCTTCTTCAAGTTCTTATTGATCCATATGCTACCACCCTAACGCGAAGGGTATAGGCCACACAAACACGGCCCAATACCTCCGAAAATCTTGTGATGATTTGTGGTTTTGAAAGCGACGAAGGGGACGACACAACGACACCACCCCATGGACACCATAGCAATGCGACCTCCACGCCCTTGAAGCACCCCCTGGGGCCGAACCGCTCCATTGCACCAACCTCCCCCTCACCCAGTGGCTCCGCCTCTAGCGACCCTGTCGTGCCACCCACATTCACCGCCGTCCGGACTGAGCCGACGCCACCGACTTGGATGAGCCGCCACCGTGGTCTTTCGATCCTTCGTAGCCATCTTCTGAGCCATCATCACCACCTGCCGAGTCACCGACACTGCCCAGGCTGAGCCATCTCCATCTGATGAGCTGCTTTTGTCCCGCCCATCCACTTGCCGAGCTGCCCATGCCACACCGTTGGCAGACTTTGGCGCCACTCCAGCCGAGCCACCCACTGCTTTCTGATCGACTATGGGCGAGCCACCCACGGTCGAGCTGATCTGGCCAAGCCCCCCACATCTCGGAGCTGCTTCGGCCGAGCCACCCCGTGTCCTCCACCCTCATGGTGGAGCCACCCCGCGCGAGTCACCCAACAACCTCAGTCCATCCGCGGCCAAACACCTAAGGTCCCTCGCGGCCTTCCAGATAGACCAGCATGTCGGGCTAGACCCAGTAGGCTGGACTGAACAGAATAGGCCGAGTCGCACTGTGGTCCAGGCCGGCCCAGTCCCTGTTGGGCCAGGTTAGTCAGACTAAGTCAGACAGGACCCGGACACACTATGACCCACTTACTTCTGTTGGCCATAAATTTGGTACCAGACGTCCATTTGACGAACTGTCAGCGGCATTGGAAATCCTGGTGCGATATGGTCCCTTTTGATTATACCCCACTATAGTTTTAGATTATGATGGGGAAGGGTCAGGTTGGATCGAGAACGAATCCAACAGGGCCCCCGAGAATAAAAGGCTCATAACTCACAGTCCGGGCATCTAATTGACACGCCGTCTGTTGCGTTGAGACCCCTATGATGTGGTGGATCATTGAGATGATTCTTAATGGGATTTATTGGTATTTTGAGTATTGACCATTAGTTTGTGTAGCATATCCTCCATGAGATGATCTAGCATAGTGCGGGAACCCAGTAGCTGTCTAAGTCTTAATGACTGCTGACCTTTTCAACATGGAGTGACTTGAAAGGCCCAGTGTGTAACACCCGAGACTTTTATGTTATATAAATCATCAAAGAAATATTTTTCTACACACAAAACTTTCTTGGTTTGCTTTACATGAATTCAGGACCTTCCTTGATAGCTTGCGTCGTACGCAATACCGAGTTTCACAAAACAGTGGTATGCTAATAAAATATTATTAAAACTAGCCGTTATGAATAGTAATAACCACTTTTTGAAATTATATAAATTTTATTTTTCAAAATGGACTTCATTTTTGGATTCAGAATATCGAAATTATCGTACGGTGAAATTTTGGTATTTTTCTGAAAACTTTCAATTTTTGATGAATAGTGAAACCACTAAGTGGTAGTTACAAAACAGAATTTTTCATAAAACATAATTTTACAACTTTTGTGAGTGGAAATTAAAAAATCCGAGAGACATGGTTGATGTTAGTAAGTAAAATGTTGTTCAATGAGATGAAAATAATTTTTGGTGAATAGTAACTTTTTACTTTTATTTACCGCGGTAAAAGTAAATATAGTAATTAAGGGTAAAAATGATATACTTATTACCCTAACACATGTCCTAATTATATTGGATAAATGTAATTCGACCAAAAACAAACTTAGGAATAAAGTATGACCATTTAGGCCCACTTGGATTAGATTAGGACATTTATTATTAATTTATTTAAAGAAGGGTTAAAATAGGTAAAAACAAAGTATAATAAGTAAATATTTTTTAATATATGGTTATATATAAGATAAATTCGAATATAAATATTCATTAGAAATCTAAAACGAGTTCCTACATAATGGTATTTTATTTGTAATTTTTAAACATTAAATAATTTAATTTATTTATGACACAAAGATGATGGAGTAATTATCTTATTAATGAAACATTGACATAATTGATATTATAAATACCCAAATAAATGTAATTTGAGACTTTTTATGAATTACACTAATTTTATAGGTTAATATGACATGTTATTATTGATTTAATTAACTTAATTCGAAATAATCATTCTGTTATAATTTTCACAAAAATGAATTACTAAATAGTGTCAAAATTGACATAAAATAGTTCTTAAAACAAATATTATATTATTGATTGTAATTTTATTCCTAAAAATATACGGTTCAGCCAAGATACTTATATCATGATATGTGTATCATTAATGGACCACTTGGGGGTCTTTTGGTTGTATATGGTATGTTTATTAACTATATAATATAAAAATACAAAGTGACATGGTAAATGTCAATCTAATTAACAAAGAGTTAAAAATAAAAGATAAGGTTAATATAATGACCTAAATTTGTCTAAATTCTATTGGATGAGAGGATTTCGACCCATCCCCACCTTAGCATCGATGTAAATAAATTTGGAGCTATTTAAAACCGAATTTGACTTTATAATAAAATAATTTTTTTAGTTATTCCAAAGGTGCCCCTCTCCTCCCTTATAAAAGGGCTCCTCCTCCCTCTCTTCCTCACTCCACTTTGAGCCTTCATGCTAAGCCAAACCATGCCAATTTCACCTCTCCACTTCCATAGATACATCCTAGAGGTCCTGGTCTTCTTCAAATACCAATTTTAGTTCCCTAAAAGGAGGTCTCAAAGAAGCACTTCAAAGAATAGGTAATGTCCGTTACCGATTCTTTCATCTTTATTTTTTCTTACACTTCTTCTTATTTAGTTGTTTCATTATGAAGTAATAACATCAGTATCACTCATATACTTATATGTTATTATAATAATGAAACAACCCTATTTCACCATCTATCCATCCTACAGAAAATGATGTCACCGCGCGTGCGTACGTACGGAATACCGTCTCGACGCCGTGGTGTAATCTACTTTCCCCCACCGCCTTACTTGGATGGGTATAATGGTGTAAATAATGACTATATATGATTATTGTAAATTGATATTGATTCTAAAATAGTATACATACACTCTAATACAATTCCATGATCATGGGAATGATATCATCGCTCGTGCGTACGTACGGAATACCGTCTCCACGATGTGATGCGACTCGTTCTAAATGATCTTCATTGCATAATGATTATATAAATGAATTGATTGAATGAATATGATATATATTACACTAATAAAATTCTGTAAATGAGTTATCTATATCCTAAAGTGAAGAATACGAATTTATTCGACAAAACCCGCATAAGAACAAAAAGTAATAAACACCCGAATAACAAGTTGTAATGAAATATTACTAATAAGAAGCTAATAATATTACCATACATGACATAATAACAATAATTATGATTCTGGAATAAGTCAATAACATTATTTAAATCATTATACAGGAGGTTCGGACACTTACGAGGAAAATCGGACCTAAGGTAAGGGAAAATATCACAATCTCATTTTTATCCGAGATTGTTTATACTTTGGTATTTACTAGGGTATATTTTATCATCCAAATCCATGTTTCCTCAATATGTAATATTATTTCCATCTACCAACAATTTTTAAAATCCAATTTAGACCTTTGGTGAGTTTTATTAAAGGATATGAAAGGAATCTTTTGTCGTTTTTCGTAAGAGGTACTTTTTGACTTTTTCGACAAAAGTACAAAGAATGTTTTTTAACTTATACGGAATGAATGGATTTTTAAAACATTATTTCCAAGAATCTTCCTTTACATGTTTTCATGTTTATTTTTAATCAACTTCTTTTAATTTATAATTGTACGACATGTTAATAAAGGAAAAGTGTTTTTGAAGCAGAAAGGATATTTTCCTCAAGAATGGAGTTCAAGTGTTTTATCAAAATTATTTTCCATCTAAGATAATAAAGGGGTATGTTTTTATACCTATTATTACATTTATTTGATTATGTTGTGATGGAAGTATATTTTTATGAATTCCTTTATCTTATATGAATTGTTTTATGATGTCACAATGTTTAAGATTCCCATTTTTATTAAATGGGTTATGCTATGATGTATGGTTTTCTGATTTTGTGGCACACATAAGAATGGTATCATTATGAGATGGGTGGGACCTATTTCTCCCTCCAATGCATTGGGTAAAGATTTTGTATCTCATGAGATAGACATGGCTGGAACAGCAGGTTAAACCAGTTCAGTGAAACAGGACTGAAACGAGGAGTGAACTCGGTTCAGAAGTGGACTTTGTCCACTAAGATAGTCTTGGAAATGAGTCTTGACTAATAAGAAATGATTCTCAATGATTATGTTTGTATGCCAAAAAGTTTCATGTTTTAATTTATGATTATTGGGATTACATTTCACTACTATGATTTGTCCCATGTTATGAAATTATGATCTCTTTTGCAGGTTATGATTTCCAAAAGATATGTTCTTATGTATATGATGTGATTGATATTTCTTTTGTTTACTCTTACTGAGCATTTGAGCTCACCATTTTTTATGTTTTATTTCCCCAGGTTAGGAATATGGTTATTAAGTAGAATATTCCAACAAGGGACACTAGATATGATGAAATAAATGGGAGGCAATGTAGATGCTTTATGAACCAGTTGTTTATTCTTTCCAGTTTCTAAATACACTATACCTATATGGTCCTTTCATGGTTTTGTTATATGATGTAATAAGTGTGCTTCAAGTTTGACGTAATAAAAATGTATGTAAAGTATGGGTCGTTATAGTTGGTATCAGAGGTAAGTTATTGTCAACCTTTGGAAACTAGGATGTGAAAGCCTTAGTAAGAACCCTAAGGATAATTCTAAGCATAGAACACAATCTCAGTGTTTTAAAAATTACCATGAATAACCTAGGATAAGAACTTAAGTGTGAAATTTTATTCTTGACTATGTGGTTTTCCTATTATAATTAGTGTTGCTCACACTATTCTTCTTGGTTATAGTCAGTGGCTGGAACCTGAACGAACCGTGTTAATGCGGAATGCGACGTGCAATGCAATGATTGTCCCCTGGAGCAACCAAACCTTATGGGAGCTGGAATGCAAAATATTGTAGCCATGCTCACACAAATTTCTCAAGCTATGAATCATGAAGGACTTCCAAACGAGCAAAGGAAGGTGCAACATTCTTTTGAATCCTTCACGAGGCAGCGTCCACCTTGTTTCAGCAGGTCTACTGATCCATTAGTTTCTGAACAATGGATTAGTACAACTGAAATGATATTTTCAGTTCTTCAATGTTTGGAACATGATAAAGTCATCCTAGCAGTGTATCGTTTGGAATGAGATGTTGAAAAATGGTGGAATATTATTAAGAATACGATGCAAAGGGATGAAATTGAGTCCATGGAATGGGACGAGTTTAAGATCTTATTTTTCAATAAGTACTTCACTCGTATTCTCCGAAAAAAGATGGAGAAAGAGTTTCTTGAACTGAAGCAAAAGGATGATGAATCTGTTGGTACTTATGATGAAAATTTTACAATACATGCAAGGTACGCTTCTGGAATTATTATCCAACCCGAGAGTAAGATTGATTGATTCATTAGTGGATTAAAACCAAGTCTTCGAAGGGCGTTATCCATAAGGGACTTCAACATATACGAGGAAATCGTTCGATGTGCTCTCAAAGTCGAGATGGAGATTGGAGTAACCCATCAGTCATATGGGTTTGATAAGAAGAGGAAAATGGAATTCAAAGGAAAATCTAAAGAGCACACTAAAAAGAAGATGAGCTTTCACTTATGATCAAAGTGTGGAAAGAAACATAGAGGGAGTTGTCTTATAGGGAAAAGTAAATGTTTCAAATGTGGAAAGGAAGTTCATCGGGCATTTGAATGCCGCAATGATGGGAAGAAGATGTCTAATGATGAAAACAAATGAAGGGATACACGGAATGACCCTACCACACTTCAATGTTTCAAGTGCAAGGAGATAGGGCATTATGCGAATCAATTCCCAAATCCAAGGGTCGATGATGATGGTCAACGTCAACAAACTCTTAAGGCTAAAGACAAAGGAAATTCACATGCAATTTCTATCAGTGATGTGGAGTACGATAACGATGTGGTGAAAGGTACACTTACCATCCACTCTAAAGTAGAAAATGTTTTATTTGATTCTGGATCCACCCACTCCATTATTTCTAAAGAATTTTCTATGGATATCACCGAATTACCTCAACAGTTAGATGTTGAGTTAGCTGTGACAACCCCTAATGGCACAACAGTCGCATCAAATGTTTATAATTATTCTCCGATTGAGGTTTGTGGGAAAGTGTTTCCTGAAAATCTTGTGATCATTCTTATTGTGGAATTTGATGTGATTCTTGGCATGGATTGGATTTCTCTACATGGAGCTCATATCAATTTCCAAAGAAGGGAAGTCACATTTCATATTCCAGATCAATCTATGATCGTCTATTGATGCAAGGATGAACATAACCTTCCAGTGGAAATTTCATCCATTTTATGGGTATTGATTCCATTAAATGATGGTTATTTATCTCAAATGGTTGGTGAGAAACTCACGATTAAGAATATGCCCATTGTACGGGAGTTTGATGATGTCTTTCCGGAGGAATTACAGGGTCTTCCACTGAATCGTGAAGTTGAGTTTTCAATATAACTCATACCAGATGCTTTTCCTATTTCAAAGATACCTTATAGAATGGCCCCAATTGATTTTCAGGAATTGAAGAAGAAACTCCAAGAGAATCTTGATAAGGGGTTTATACGCCCTAGTGCGTCACCCTGGGGAGCACCTGTTCTGTTTGTTAAGAATAAATATGGATCAATGAGACTCTGCATTGATTATCGAGAACTTAACAAGATCACTATCAAGAACAAATATCCTCTCCCACGCATTGATGACCTATTTGACCAACTAAGCGGAGCTCAATACTTATCCATGATTGATCTTCGTTCATGGTATCATCAATTAAGGGTCAAAAGGGAAGATATACCAAAGACGGCTTTCCGTACAAGGTACAGACACTATGAATTTATAGTGTTTCCATTTGGTCTTACTAATGCCCCTGCTATTTTCATGGATCTAATGAATAGAGTCTTTAGAGACTATCTTGATAAGTTTGTGGTAGTCTTTATAGACGATATTCTTGTCTATTAAAATAGCAAGGAAGAACGTGAAGATCGCTTGAGAATTATATTGAAGACCCTGAGAAAGGAGAATATTTATGCCAAATTTACCAAGTGTGAATTTTGGCTTCAAAAAGTTTCATTTCTGGGTCACATAATATCAAAAGAGGGGATATCGGTGGATCCAACAAAAATAGAGGTTATCGAAAGATGGTCGAGTCCAACAACAGTAACTAAGATCCGAAGTTTTCATGGTTTGGCTAGATATTATCGACATTTTGTGAATGATTTTTCACGATTATCTAATCCACTCACCAAGTTGACTCGGAAAGGAGTTAAGTTTGTTTGGACGAATGAATGAGAAGATAATTTCAAGGAGTTGAAAAGAAGGTTATCCAGTGCACCTGTGATCACACCGCCTTGTAGTGGAGAAAGGATTGTGATCTACAGTGATTCATCCAAGAAGGGATTTGGGTGTGTTCTTATGCAAAATGATATGGTGATAGCTTATGACTCATGATAGTTGAAAATACAAGAGAAAAATTACCCAACTCATGATTTGGAGATATCTATGGTAATATTTGCATTAATGATTTGGAGGCATTACCTTAAGGGTAAAAGGTGTGATATTTATACTGATCATAAAAGTTTAATGTATATTTTCACACAAAAGGAGATAAATATGCGCCAAAGAAGATGGTTGGAGCTGATTAAGGATTACGACTCCTCAATTCATTACCACCCTAGGAAAGCAAACAAGGTGGCAGATGCATTAAGTCGACAAGACCATGCTAGTTTATCCATGATGAGGATTACAAGAGATCCAATATTTATGGATTTACAAAGGATGGATCTTGGAATTATAATGAAAGGGGAAACATCGTATCTTTCTCAAATGAATGTTCAACCATCTATACACGTGAAGATTAAAGAGGCATAGAAAGAAGTCGTCGAGTTACAAAAAAAGGTGAGAAATGTTCCTAAATTAAACCTTGATTGTGATGGGATAATAAAGTTCAGGAATCGGGTTTGTGTTCCTCCCATCCCTGAATTAAAGAAGGAGCTTCTGGATGAGGCTCATAGTTCTTCATTATCTATTAATCCTGGAAGCATGAAGATGTATAGGGACCTGAAATAGTACTTCTGGTGGGATGGAATGAAAAGAGATGTTTCTGAATATGTCTCTCGATGCTTGGTTTGTCAACAAGTTAAAGCTGAGAGACAGAAGTCTAAGGGGATGTTACAACCATTACCCATACCCGAATGGAAATGGGAAATCATCACTATGGACTTTGTCATAGGACTTCCTAAAACTTCCAAAGGAAATAATGCTATTTGGGTCATAGTGGATCGTCTTACAAAGTCTGCACACTTCATTTCTATTAGAGAGGATTTCTCTCTGGATCAGCTTTCCATGATATATGTAAAGGAACTTTTAAGATTGGATGGAGTACCAATTTCTATTATATCTGATCGGGATCCGAGATTTACCTCGAAGTTCTGGCGAAGACTTCAGCATACTCTGGATATAGAGTTGAGTTTCAGCACTGCTTATCATCCTCAGATAGACGGTTAGTCTGAGAGAACAATTCAAACTCTAGAAGATATGTTGAGAGCTTGCTCTATGGATTTCAAAGGTGGTTGGGATCAACACCTACCTTTGTTGGAATTTTCTTATAATAATAGCTTTCACTTCAATATTCAGATGGCTCCTTATGAAGCTCTTTGTGGAAAGAAATGCAGGACTCCAACTTGCTGGGATGAAGTTGGGGAATGAAATCTATTAGGACCCGATATCATTGATGAAATGGAAGAAAAGGTTAGATCTATTCAACAATACGTAAGAGCAGCTCAGAGTCGACAGAAAAGTTATGCCGACAACCGAAGAAAAGACCTAGAGTTTGAAGTAGGTGATAAAGTGTTCTTACAAATATCTCCCTGGAAGAGGGTCATGATATTTGGAAAGAAGGGGAAGTTGAGCCCTAGATATATCAGTCCTTTCGAAATACTGAATCGTGTTGGGAAGGTAGCTTAATGATTGGAACTTCCACAAAATCTCTTTCAAGTTCACGATGTGTTCCATGTATCTCTCCTGATAAAGTACATACCTGATCCTTCACATGTAATCAGCTCAAAAGTTATACCACTGGAGCAGGATCTTTCTAATGAAGAACAGCCGATAGAGATTCCGGATCGTAGAGAAAAAGTCCTACGAAACAAGACCACTCGATTGGTGAAAGTTTTATGGAGGAACCACCAATTAGAAGAAGCTAAATGGGAGCTTGAGGATATGATGAGGGAGAGGTATCCTCATCTGTTTGTTACAAAGTGATGAATTTCAAGGGCGAAATTCATTTTAAGAGGGGTAGAATGTAACACCCAAGACTTTTATTTTATATAAATCATCAAAGGAATCTTTTTCTACACACAACACTTTCTTGTCTTGCTTTACCCGAAATCAAGACCTTCCTCGATAGCTTGCGTCGTACGCAATACCGAGTTTCACTAAAAAATGATATGCTAATAAAATATTATTAAAACTAGCCGTTATGAATAGTAATAACCACTTTGTGAAATTTTGGTATTTTTCTGAAAACTTTCAATTTTTGATGAATAGTGAAACCACTAAGTGGTAGTTAAAAAACTGAATTTTTCATTAAACTTAATTTTACCGCTTCTGTCAGTGGAATTTCAAAAATCCTAGAGACAGAGTTGATATCAGTAAGTAAAATGTGGTTCAATGAGATGAAAATAATTTTTGGTGAATAGTATCTTTTTACATTTATTTACCACCGTTAAAAGTAAATAGGGTAATTAAGGGAAAATGATATTATTATTCCCCTAACACATGTCATAATTCTATTGGATATGTTTAATTTGACCAAAAACAAACTTAGGAAAAATATATGACCATTTAGGCCCACGTGGATTAGATTAGGACATTTATTATTAATTTATTTAAAGAAGGGTTAAAATAGTTAAACTCAAAGTTTAATAAGTAAATAATTTTTAATATAAGCGTATATATATGATAAATTCGACTATAAATATTCATTATAAATATAAAATTATTTCCTATATAATTGTATTTTATTTTTAATTTTTAGACATTAAATAATTTAATTTATTTATGACACAAAGATGATGCAGTAATTATCTTTTTAATGAAATATTGACATAATTGATGTTATAAATACCCAAATAAACGTAGTATGAGACTTTTTATGAATTAAAATAATTTTATAGTTTAATAGGACATGTTATTATTAATTTAACAAACTTTTTTTGAAATAATCATTCTGTTATAAGTTTCACAAAAATCAATTATTAAAAAGTGTCAAAATTGACATAAAATAGATCTTAAAACAAATATTATATTATTGATTGTTATTTTATTCCTAAAAATATAAAGATCGGCCAAGATAATTATATAATGACAAGTGTATCATTAATGGACCATTTTTGGGTCTCTTGTATGTATATGGTTTGTTTATTAACTATATAATATAAAAATACAAAGTGGCATGGTAAATGTCAATCTAATTAACTAAGAGTTAAAACTAAACGATAAGGTTAATATAATGACCTAAACTTGTCTAAATTATATTTTATGATAGGATTTCTACCCATCACCACCTTATCTTAGAAATAAATCAATTTTGATCTATTTAAAACCGAATTTGACTTTATAATAAAATAATATTTTTATTTATTCCAAAGGTGCCCCTCTCCTCCCTTATAAAAGGGCTCCTCCTCCCTCTCTTCCTCACCCCACTTTGAGCCTTCAATCTCCGCCAACACCTGTCAATTTCTCCTATACACTTACCTAGATACATCCTAGAGGTCATGTTCTTCTTCAAAGACCAATTTTAGTGCCCTAAAAGGAGGTCTCAAAGAAGCACTTCAAAGAAGAGGTAATGTCCATTACCGATTCTTTCATCTTTATTTCTTCTTCCACTTCTTCTTCATTAGTTGTTTCATTATTAAGTAATAACATCAGTATCACTAATATATGTATATGTTATTATATGTATGAAACAACCCTATTTCACTATCTATCCATCCTACGGAAAATGAAATCACCGCGCGTGCGTACGTACGGAATACCGTCTCCAAGCCGTGGTGTAATCTACTTTCCACCACCACCTTACTTGGATGGGTATAATGGTGTAAATAATGACTATATATGATTATTGTAAAGTGATATTGATTCTGAAATAGTATACATACACTCCAATACAATTCCATGATCATGGGAACGATATCATCGCTCGTGCGAACGTACGAAATACAGTCTCCACGATGTGATGTGACTCATTCTACATGATCTTCATTGCATAATGATTATATAAAAGAAAACGAATGAATGATATGATATATATTACAATAATAACATTGTGGAAATGAGGTATCTATAACATAAAGAGAAGAATACGAATTTATTCAACAAAACACGCATAAGAACAAAAAGTAATAAACACCCGAATAACAAGTTGTAATGAAATATTACTAATAAGAAGCTAAGAATATGACCATACATGATATCATAACAATAATTATGATTCTGGAATAAGTAAATAATATTATTTAAATCATTATACAGGAGGTTCGGACACTTACGTGGCAAATCGGACCTAAGGTAAGGGAAAATATCACAATCTCATTTTTATCTGAGATTATTTATACTTTGGTATTTACTGGGGTGTATTTTATCATCAACATCCATGTTTCCTCAATATGTAATATTATTTCCATCCACCTACAATTGTTTAAATCCAATTTTACCCTTTGGTGAGTTTTTATTAATGGATATGAAAGGAATATTTTGTCATTTTTCGTACGAGGTACTTTTTGACTTTTCCGACAAAAGTACGAAGAATGTTTTTTTAACTTATACGACATGAATGGATTTTTAAAAAATTATTTCCAAGAAGCATCATTTACATGTTTTCAAGTTTATTTTTAATCCAATTCTTTTAGTTTATAATTGTTCGACATGTGAAGAAAGGAAAAGTGTTTTTGAAGAAGAAAGGATATTTTTCTCAAGAATGGAGTTCAAGTGTTTTATCAAAAATATTTTCCATCTAAGATAATAAAGGGTTCTGTTTTTATCCCTATTATTACATTTATTTGATTATGTTGTGATGGAATTATTTTTTTATGAATTCCTTTATCTTATATGAATTGTTTTATGATGTAACGATGTTTAAGATTCCCATTTTTATTACATGGGTTATGATATGATGTATGGTTTTTTGATATTGTGGAACATATAATAATGGTATCATTATGAGATGGGTGGGACCTATATCTCCCTCCAATGCATTGGGTAAAGATTTTATATCTCATGAGATAGAAATGGCTAGAAAGGCAGGTTAAACTGGTTCAGTGAAACAAGACTAAAACGAGGAGTGAACTCGGTTCAGAAGTGGACTTTGTCCACTAAGATAGTCTTGTCAATGAGTCTTGACTAACAAGAAATGATTCTCAATGATTATGTGTGTATGCCACAAAGTTTCATGTTTTATGTTATGATTATTGGGATTACATTTCACTACTATGATTTATCCCATGTTATGAAATTATGATCTCTTTTGCAGGTTATGATTTCTAAAAGTTTTGTGCTTATGTATATGATGTGATTGATATTTCTTTTGTTTACTCTTACTGATCATTTGAGCTCAACCTTCTGTATGTTTTATTTCCCCAGGTCAGGAAGAAGGTTATTATGTTGAATATAACAAAAAGGGACTCCAGATATGATGAAATAAATGGGAAGGAAAAGTAGATGCTTTATGAACTAGTTGTTTATGGTTTCCAGTTTCTAAAGACACTATACCGATACGGTCCTTTCATAGTTTTGTTATATGTTGTAATAAGTGTGCTTAAATTTTGTAGTAATAACAATGTATGAAAATTATGGGTCATTATACAGTGGAGATCGCCTATGTGTGACGTGGTAGACCCACGGTGGGGAGCACCTCTATGTGATGCGGCAGACCCACGGTACACGACAGGAGGGGTACCTCAGCAGGCCACGGCGGGGAGCGCCACTGTGTGAAGCGGCAGACCCACAATACTCAACAGGAGGAGTACCTCAGCATGTCATGAGGGGGAGAACCTCTATGTGATGCGGTAGAAACATGGTGGGGATCACCTATATGTGACATGGAAGAGCCACGGTACTTGACAGGAGGAGTTCCTCAATAGTCCAAGATTAGTGGGAATCGCCTCTGTGAGATGCAGTAGGCCCACTATACTTGATATAGGATGGGTTCTCTAGTAGTCGAGGTGTATGACGATGTGACTGGATATGTTAGTTGTTATTACCTCTAGAATAAATCCTAGCGTGAGCTGAGTCATTATCTTTGTGTTTTCCTCGTGTTTGAGAGGGATTACAAGATGACATAGGTATATGTATAGGAATATACCTCAGTCGGGTTATCTTTTTATTTCATACATTATGGTTTATACTTGGTGGATTTGTGAGACCATGAGGGTCTTGGGGTCCCAACTGGGTATCATTATACTCACCCCTCCCCAAGATATGCACGCACCTTATTGTGTTGGATGCATACGACAGGCACTACTGACTGAGGCTGAGAGTAACAGGATTGGACGGTACCCGGAGGTGGACCATACGGTGTGTCGGTACACATAGGATACGGGTGGACGTGGTGTACTGGGGAGGTGATCTGTACCTACCCTTTATGTAGGAATCTCGGAGGCCGATCCAATAGCTATATTTTATCTTTCTTCAGTTGTAATATATTTCAATTGTACTTATACTTTTAATGATGGGAATTTATTCCAGCCCCATTAAATTTAGCACCCTTTTGGATATACAGTTTTCATGTGTTAATATCTTACTGTGTGCTTGGATACGTGAGGTTAGAAGTTATAAAATAAATTCCATTAATTTTTTTAGGGAAAACACATTTTTGTGCTAGTCACCAGCCCCTGGCCTAAGGAAGGCGGGCCTGGGGTGGTCAAGACATGAGCCTCAGGGGTTGGGTCATGAAAAATTGGTATCAAAGGAGTCAGATATACCGAATAACTTAGAAATTGATATTTTCTATGAAGAAATAGATGTATGGGTAATGAGAGATGTTTTCATTTCATGGAGTCCAGTATTGGTGCGGCGGTCGATGTATCGATACACTAGGACCCTGACTTCTGATTTTGGACTTAGTGCATAAAAAAACAGACTGCATGTGTGTTTTCAAGAGTTTTCTTTGTGACCTATTTGAGTCAGATCACAATGAATAACTTATTAACCATGTCAAACCTTTTTCTTTTCAGGATGCCTCTACGCAGACAGCTAGCTAGGGTTTCGAGAGTAGTATGAACTGATAGACCACTGAGCGACGAGGCCTCGGTGCATGGACCTTTTCCTATAGAGGCACCATTGGAAGCACCAATGGAACATTTAACCATTGGGACACAGATACCACTACCCCCAGTAACATAGAGTGAACACCTCTTGAGCACGTTGTACGAGTTCCAGTGCCAGAGGACACCAAGGATCAGGGGAGAGATGGACCCACAAGCGGCTGAGGATTGGCAGGAGGCTATGTTGAGAGTCTTCCAACTCCTATGGACTCCAGACGATCTCATGGTGATCCATACTGCCAGACATCTACAGGAAACAACATGCATATGGTGTAGCATGATGCTCAAGGTTCACAATGATGTGATGCTTCTCTGGGCAGACTTCGAGAGCCTGTTTTGGGCAGAGTTTATCCCACCGACAATTCGCACAGTGCGTATACATGAGCTTCTTCATCTTTTGTACAGTAGCATGACTTTAGCTTAGTACACAACGAGCTTTACTAAACTGTAACACTAATCCATGGATATGGAAAGAGAATAATTCTTCAGGACAAGGACCTTTGAGCAGGGGCTCAAGAGGGAGATCTGGGCTTCGATGATCTCACCTAGCATCCCACCACAGACAGGGGTGTTAGAGAGATCCCTCTTAGTGGAGTGTTTCCTTATTGAAAATTAACCAGTAGCAAGAACCATCACCATTCGTCACATAGCAGAGTCTTCTGCAGCTCGCAATAAATAGACATCATAGAGGTCCAAGAGGACCGGACGTATAGGTGGACGACCGCATGACTCAAGCTTGGTTGTGAGGGGAACCCAAGGTAGAACCAGTCACGAAAGGATTATATAGTGTTACTCATGCAGCGGGAAGGTTCAAATGGCTCGTGACTATCCGAACCACCATACGGATGATGATCAAATGGTCGATGGACTGCACAGGAGGATACAGACGTTCGATCGAGGTGGTCCAAAGGGAGCAGGCGGACGTGGCAGAGGAGCTGGTCGTGTAGCTGTTGGTGGGTGCCAATTTGAGATGTTACTACCACCACCACTAGGAGGTCCACCCTGACCACATACAAAAGGTGAATAGAGGAGAGCTCAGCTCTATGTAGCTGAGGACTATGATCACGGTGCTCTGGAGATGATACAAGGTACGATCTGTGTCTACTAATATTTAGTTGCAGTACTTATAAAATTAGGTGCGACTCATTATTTTATTTCCCCTATAATTGTTCAGAGCTCAAAGATTAGGATGGATCCCTTTGATTGATTCTTACAGCTATAGACTACATGAGAGTAGATTCAATGATTATGGACCGGTGCCGGTAGTGCGAGCTTACTCTAGGAGGCAAGAGCTTCAGTTGGGATCTCACAGTAGCAGTGTCGAGGCCTTATGATGTCATCTTGGGTATGGACTTGTTATCTACAGCCCATGCTCAGATAGACTGTATTAGGTGCAAATTGCAGTGCATCCACTTGGATGGGTCCAAGTTTACCTTCACCAGTGTGAAGGGGGAATTTACAGCTTTGGATGGACTTACATGGAGGAGAGTGCAGGTGATCACTCATTAGTTGGCTAGCCTTAACCTCAGAGCTATTGCTGTGGAGAGTTTGAGCTATCCAATTATGGTGGACCAATACACAGATTTTTTCTTTGATTATGTTCATGGTTTACCTCCTCGCAAAGAGGTGGAATTTTACATTGACTTGTACCCTGAGACGACACTGATATCTACACCAGCATATCAGATGGATCCCGTTGAGCTTCATGAGTTGTGGTTATAGTCGGGGATTTGCAAAGGAAGGGATAAATTTGGCCCAGTGTTTCTCCTTGGGAAGCCATGATTTTTTTTCCAAGAAGGAGGATGGGAGCTTGAGGATTTGTGTCGATTATCAGGGGTTGAACCAGGTGACCTTGATCAAAAGTACCCACTACTGATGATTGATGACTTCTTCGATCAGCTAAAGAGTGCATGGTGGTTTCAAAGATAGACCTCAGATCAGGCTATCACCAGCTAAGTGTACGAGGTGAGGATATGCAGAAGACGACCTTTAGGTGTTGGTATGACTATTATGAGTTCTTGGTTATTCCATTCGGTGTGACCAATGCTCCAACAGTGTTAATGGGACTCATAAAAATGATATTTTATCCATACCATGATCTCATTGTACTAGTCTCCATCGACGACATTCTAATCTACTCTGCTACTGAGGGTGAGGATGCCTATCATTTTCAGGTAGTACTGGATGCACTCTGAGAGTACAAGGATTATGGTATGCTCTTGAAGTGCCAGTTTTGGATCCTAGAGGTTCCCTTTCTGGGGGCATGTCATATTGGTGGCTGGAGTTGCAGTGGATCCAGCGATGATTGTGGTGGTACTTGCTTGGGAACCACACAGGGGTGTGATAGAGGTACAGAGTTTCCTGGGATTGGATAGATATTACTGAAGGGTTTTTCTAGAATTATCTAGAGTTGTATCACCACTATCAATGTTGGAAAATAAAGGGCAACCATTCATTTGGTTAGAGAAATTCCATTGGAGTTTTTAGGAGCTGAGGCAGAGGGTGACTAGTGCCCCAATCTTGAGGCTTCTAAAAGAGGGAATAGGGTACATAGTTTACTGCGACACATCAGGGACCGAGATTGGATGTGTCCTAAAGCAGGAGAAAGTAATAATTGCATATGTTTCTCGGCAGCTGAGGGAACCTGAGCCTAACTATGCTACTCTTTACCTGGAGTTAGTAGTAGTGGTTTTGCCCTTGAAGATGTGGCGGCACTATCGGATTGGAGAACGTTTTACAGTGTACTCCGATCACAAGAGGCTTAGGTATATATCTTCTCTCAGAAGGACTTGAACCTGAGACCATCACATTGACTTGAGTTCCTCCTGGACTATAACTTTGAGATAGTCTATACTCAAGAGAATGGGAACGTTGTTGTAGATTCAATCAGGAGAATGTATGTTATACAACTCCTAGGTGAGGCGACGGAGAAACTGGCCACTTTGCAGATATAATTTATAAATTAGGATGGAGCATCATTTCTATAGTCTCTTATAGTCACTCCCCCACGTTGTCCGTGAGTTAGGGAGGCACAGTGTGTGGATATAGAATACGAGGCTTGATGTGCTCAGATATCCACAGGGAAGGAACCAGATGGATTTTCTAATGGTGGGGAGAACTTCATCCTCTTTAGAGGACATACCATGGTACCAATGTCACTTCAGGAGGATGTGTTGAGGGAGATCCACACATCCCCTCTAGTGGTACATCCAATAGTGGAGAATATGTACTAGGACCTCCGACAACAACACTGGTGGCCGAGAATGAAGAAAGATATTTTAGATTTTGTTTCTCGGTGCCTCACATGTCAGCCAGTGAAGACGGACCATCAGGTACCAAAAGGCTAGCTTCACCCTTTAGTGGTCCCATAGTGGAAGTGGGATGGGATATTCATGGAATTTTTGACAGGAATCCCATGTACATCCAGGGGACATGACTCTATATTAGTGATCGTCAACTAACTCACCAAGTCATCCCAGTTCCTACTAATTAGAGAGCAGGGTTCAGTAGAGATCTTGAGACACCACTATCTGGAAAAGATAGTACAACTTCATGGAGTACACATGATGATTTTCTCTGATCATGATGCGTGTTTCACTTCCTAGATATGAAAGGGGTTGCAGGAGGCTTTCAGGACAGAACATCATTTGAGCACCGCCTTCCACCCTCATAGGGATGGCCAGACATAGCGGACCATTATGACCCTCAAGCATATGTAGTGTGCTTGTGTCCTCGACCTCGATCATAGCTAGGAGGATTACTTGCCTTTGGTGGAGTTTGCAAACAACAACAGCTGTCGCTCTACCACAGGGATGGAACCTTTTGAGGCATTTATAGGCTAACTTGTAGATAACCTTTGTCCTTGACTAACCCCAAAAATTTAGCACTTGTGGGACAAGAGATAGTATGGGCTACCATAGAGAAGGTACAGATCATCCAGGAGTGGATGAAGACAACCCAGAGCTGGTAGATGTTGTATGCCGATAGGAGACGAAATCCTCTAGAGTTTGAGGATAGTGACCACGTCTTTTTACGGGTCTCACTTCGACGAGGTTTGAAGAGATTTGGATGAGGTGGAAAGTTATCTTCAAGAATCATCAGACCCTTTCAGGTCCTCTGTAGATTTGGAAAGGTGGAATTCCGTTTAGCTCTTCCACCTCAGTTGCAACGGGTGCACGAAGTCTTCCACGTATCCCAGCAGAGGAGTTATGTGCATGAACCTTATCACATCTTCGACCATGGATAGCTAGATATTGACAATGGGGTGACTTTTACGGAGGATCTAGTAGAGATTGAGAATTGACTGGAGCGGGTCCTTCATAGATGGTTGATACATCTTGTGTTCATTCGCTGATAGTAGGAGAACCTCTAGGAGAGAACGTGGGAAAGGGAGGCTCAGATGCATGCTCAGTACCCCCACTTTTTTACCTAGTTATGAGTTGTGGCTTACGAGGATGTAAAACCCTAAGTTGGGGAGAATGTAAATACCCATAATTTCCATGTATATTTAAAAAAATGGGAAATTTACAAGTACGTGAAATTTTATGGCGAATGATTTCGAGGCCCGGAGTGCCTAGAGTGCCCAGAATTAATTACTGAACAACTTTTTGGGTACGTTCAGGTAACGTGCAAGCTGGTTTTTTCTAACATTTGAACCGGTTCTCAGAATTGAAATTTGAGGGAACCATTGATCTCATAGTACTAGTATTCACATAGGAAGACTTTATCCTCGACTGCAGTTGTTCAAGGGTGAAAGTTAATTTTTTGGGTTTTTCCTGGAAATAATAAAATAATATAATTACACTTTTTTTTGAAACCCCATCTACTTGAGTTAAGGTGGTGAGGACCACACAAGTCATCAAAAACTCCCTAATTTGAATTTAGGGGCAGGGACCACCCAAACCCTATTAATGTGGGAGAAACCTCTCAACACCCCCACCCAATTAATTCTTTGTGTCAACATAAAATTAATTGTTAAGTTACAAATTAATTTTATGTGTCAACATAAAAATTAAATGTTATGTTACCAATTAATTTTATTTGACAACATAAAATAAAATTCTAAGTTATTATTTATTTTTTGTTGGCTATTTCATTTCTCGTTGGTGGAAATGGGGAAGTAATTGGAAAAAAATTGAGAGAGAACATGAAGGATTAAGCTCTCCAATGAAAAACTCTAATGAAGAACATCAATGAAGAACGCCAAAATCGACTTCAACCTTCTTCCTTGAGACATCCTCCAATAGTAGAAATCTTCATCAATGAAGAATCACCTCCATTGAAGAACGTTAATCCGTTAAACGATCTTGGGATTAGAGGCGTGTGACTGGTGTGACGAACTTCGACAACATAGACTTCTATCTTCGTCGTCAACAATCAAACAAGGTAGGGGTTAATTTTTTTATGAATACTTTTCCCATGTTCATCCCTTGAATTCCTTTTTGGGATTGGGAATAAATCATTACCAGAGGTTGTAAATCTTGATGTTATTCTTGAGGTTCTTGTTGAGCCATATGTAACCACCCTAACACAGAGGGTACATGCCAAACAAACATGGCCTGACCCCTCAAAAAATATTGAGATGATTTGCAGTGTAGAACGATATGAAGACGATGGTGAAACGACACCGCCGCCTTGCGACCTCCAAGCCCTCGTGACACCCCCACTACCGAGCCGCCCCATGGCACCCACGCCCCACCGCACCCCGTGGCTCCGCTTCCCGCGGCCACGCTGCTCCACCCACGACCACCGCCGTCCGACCCGAGTCATCATCGTCGACTGGGTCGAGACGCTTCCACCATCCTTCGAGCAGCTGTCGTCATCCGCAATGTCGTTGCCGCTGACCAGGCTTCACCGCCACCATTGTCCGCTGATCCACCGCCATCGTCCGCCATGTTGTCGTCGTCCAGCCAAGCTGCCGACTGAGCTTCCTTAGTCACACTACCTGTGGCCTCCTAGGATGATCTGGCCGAGCCTCCCGCCACCTTCCGAGCTGACCATTGCCAAACCGATCCGTCTGTGCCACCCACACCCCCGAGCTGCTCTGGCCGAGCTATCCCGCTCCTCCATCCTCCTGGCCGAGCCACCCATGTCGAGTCGCCCCATGGCCTCGTGCCATCTGCAGCCAAAACGCCGCGGCCCTTCAAGGCCTACCAGACCACCCAGCGTGTCGGGCCAAACCCAACCGGCTGGGCCTCACTGTGGGCTAGGCCAGACGAAGTAGGTTGGGCGGGGCTGTGTCGGGTCGGTCCAACTGGGTCACATCGGACCCATGCCCACTACAACCCATTTACTCCTTTTGTCCATAACATTGGCACCAGACGTCTGTTTGATGAACCGTTAGTGTCGTTGAAAATCTTTGAGCGAGACAGTCCCTTTTGAGTATACCCCACTAAATTTTTGGATTATGATGGAGATGGGTCAGGTTGGATTGAACATGAATCAATCTAGGCCCCCAGGACTAAAAGGATAATAACTCACAGAATGAGCGTCTGATTGACATGCCATCTGTTGCATTGATACCCCTATGATGTGGAGAAACACTGAGAAGCTTTTTTGTAAGATTTTGTACATGTTGGAGTGTTGACCAGATGTTTGTGGAGAGGATCCTCTAGGAGACAAGCGAGTATAGTGCGGGAACCTAGTAATTGGATGAAACAAGAAGACTGCTAACCTTTTCAACTGAGAGTGACTCACAGGACCAGTGGGAAGTGCCTCTTTGTGATGCAGCAGATCCACGGTGGGGAGCTCCTCTACATGACGCGGAAGACCCATACTACTCGACTGTAGGGGTACCTCCACAGGCCACAGTGGGGAGAACCTCTGTGTGATGCGATAGACCCACAGTACTCGACCGTAGTAGTATCTAATAAAGTTATGAGGGGAGTTCCTCTGTGTGACGTGACAGAGCCATGGTGGGGAGAGCCTCTGTGTGACACAGAAGACCCATGGTACTCAATTTGAGAAGTAACTCAGCAGTCCATCATTAGTTGGAAGAGCTTATCTGTGACGTGATTGGCCCACTATATTCGATAGAGGAGGGGTTCTCTAGTAGACAATGTGTTCGAAGATGTGACTAGAGATGTTACATGTTACTAACACTAGAATAAATCCCGGTGTGAGCTGAGTCAGTATCTTTATGTTTTCCTCATGTTTGAGATGGATTAATTGATATCATAGGTATATGTATGGGAATATACCTAACTAAGGTTATCTGTTGATTTGATACTTTGTGGTTAATCCTTGGTGGATTTGTGATCCCTTAAGGGTCTCGGGGTACCTACTGAGTATCGTTTTACTCTCTCCTACATTGGCTATTCCCGAACCTTGTTGTGTTGTATGAAGATGAAAAAAGCGCTGACTGAGGAAGATAGTACCTGGACTAGACAATAATTTTAGGTGGACTATACGACGTATCAGTACGCAAAGGGGACAGGTGGATGTGGATGGCAGAGGAGGTGATTTTTACCTACCCATCAGGTAGTAACCTCGGTCGAAAATCCATTATCTGTCTTTTCTCTTTCTTCGGTTGTTTTGAATTTCAGTTGTACTGGTACCTTTACAGCAAGGCTTTTATTCTAGCCCCTCTACATTCAGAACACTTTTTGTTGTATAGTTTTCTTGTGTCCATATCATACTGTTTTCTTGGTTATGTGATGTTATAGGTTATAAAGGCAATTCCATCCCTGTTTTTGGGAAAATATCTTTCTGTTCTAGTCACCAGCCCCTAGCTGATGGAATTTGGGCCTAGGGTATTCATGGAAAAGGCCTCATGGGTCGGGTCGTGAAATTTCATCTTGAATATACATACTCAACTTGAATCTACATTGAAATGGACCACTCTAACCATCCATCGACAAAACATCTCCATTAGATTGAAAATGATAAGGAATAGTGGAATCCTATCTTCTATCTATTGGACCATTAATACTGTACACGTTGTCTACTTCTTGGTCACTCATTTGTGGTGTGCTAGAAGCAGCCACTCGTCGCTAGTTAGTGCATTAGGAAATACCCTTGACTAGGGAATGATGTCCTTCAGAGACCTCAATGGACTTTCACTTGTCTAATAATCCATTTAAGCTTTCTGATAGTGGTGTTCTCTTGGATTCATCAATATTTGGATCACCTCCCACTTTGGTTGTGTTACATCATATGGATGAGGAATCTCTATGCCTGACTGTCATCAAGTTCAATCCAAGTATTTGTACTATCTTAAAATTTTTGAAAATTAACATCAAGATTCCCAATACCAATCATCTGAAGCTCAATGGGAATGAAATTATAAATATAGTCTTATCCTAGATCCCCTTTTCATTGAACCCCAATTTTAATTGGTGGATTCTCAATCTCTACTTCGAGTTGGTACAATGCAATATTTCATGTTCATGAATGCATGGATCCACTTTCATCGATCATTGTTGACAATGTGTATCACTCACTCTTGGATGTGGGTTGGTCTCCCACCACATCTGTATCACGACAATGTGGAAATAAGGATTTTGAATAACCTTGAACGATATCTCGAACATATGGAGGTTCCATTATGGAATCTAGCTACTGTGAATCCTTTTTCCTTAGGGTGTGTACCAAATCTAGATCTATGTTTGAAGAGATGGTAGCCTTCAAAGTGGAAACTATGTGTACTTCCACACCTAGTTCCAAATCCATGCATAGATATTTCAAATTATTCAAATTAATATTTTGAATTACTAGGTTAAATAATCCTAGGTAAAAACAGATCTCTCTCTCAATAAATGGAGGCATTTGGACTACCTAGTTACATGCATGGTGACCCATTGAACAATCATACCAAGATCTTATGGGATTATTCTTTTTAGGTGGATAAATTTTTACTACCTAGGTAGCACATCTCAATGAGGATTGGTATGGGCTCTCAGTCCTTCTTATATTTTTGGCCTATGTAAAATGATTGGTAGTGGGTAGGGGATCTTTGTAGAGGGATCATGATGCTGTCAATCTAGGTGAAAAATCATGGATTATAGGGGGGGGTTACTCTGATCATCGTCCTTTCACATAATATTGGTGGTATTTCAAGATCATGGAATAGGATGAGTGATTGTTTCTCATAAAATGAATTTAACATGCTTTTGGATCTATTTTACTCTAGATAAAAATTTATGTGGTTTCATAACATTATTGGGAGAAAGAATACATAGTGTAGACATGATCAGAGTTTGGATAAACATGGTGAGGGATCTTAATATCATGATGTGAAGATTTTAACATGGTTAGATATATATATATATCATTCCATTATTTTATTCAAATATTTCTTTATTCCACTGGAAGAGTGACCAGGTGGTTCATTTTCAATAGTCGGTGGATCTCAGACACTTCTCTCAATAGGTTGATCAGAAAGACCTACAATGTCCAATGATTTATGTAAAAATACATTATATCAGATTAAAATATTATTTATAATATTAAGAAAATAAACACTGAAATACCATATTACATAGTTACTTTAGAAACATGGAAAAAAATCATCTAACTCTTTGAAATAAGTTCAATGTATCCTGCGAAGATATTCCCCTCAGTAATTATACATACAAATATTCCTTCATATTATGGGGAAGTGAAACATAATAAATAGGTGTGATTAGTTGCTCACAAATGATAAATAAATGAAATGCATAAGAATATCATGAAGATAATGTATGAGAACATGATCATTTTCATTAGAAGATTGTTCCCAGAAAATCAATGTAAGAAATCATGACTAGAAGAATAATGATGTTTAGTTCATAAGACATGAATCATAACGAAATCAAGAGAATAAGCCATTAAATCATAACATTGGAATAATATGTGAATTATGGTATACACAAAAACATGTAATATCATTCCCTATAGGTCAATATGCATTTCTAATAGATAATATTACACATCAAATGAACTACACCTATTGGGTGGACACACGACCATCCAATGTCATTGTAATGTCATTATAATGGACTATGGTTCCATATATTTCCACAGTGGATCAAGTATCCACATATTTCCATAGTGGATTGATTTTCCCTATATTCTCATTGTGGATCAGGTTTTCTGATCTTCCCATAGTAAATCATGCCCGACATCTTGATTCTCATCATTATAACAATAAAAAGAAATCATTACCCAATTCATTGGAGGGATATAAATGTCTCACAAATCACCAAATAAAATCCTTATATATGGGTTTGAGAAGAACATAAATCATTCATCATATCAGAACCCATGAAATGAAATGAGTTTCATAAATATCAATAAATCATTAACATAATTCATTCAATAATAAATATGAATGGTATTATTGTATCTTTTCCCCAATAAATCATATAATATGATAAATTATGTCATCTTAGATGGAAAATAAAATTGAATGATTTATTTAAAACATTTAATTAGGGGGGTTATAATTTCCTCTTTGAAAAATTATTCAAAAATCCTAAAACATTTATCAATATATATTCTTGAAAATAACCATGAAAATATATAATGTATTCATTAAACATATTTTAAATAAAGTTTCATAAAAATTATTATAAGATCATTTAAAATACTTTTAAATAATTTTAATAAAACATAATATTGAGGGAACACATATTTATGACTAAATAGACAAAAACCATACATGTGGCATTCCATATCATGAACAGAAATAGATACATAATACAATATTTCAAAGGGATTTATATACAAATCCTAATAAAATATTGGTGCATATCATAACATGGGTCTCAAAGATAGAAATATGTGGAAAAATTAATTTGCCAATTTGGTAACTTTTGATCTGCAAACCCCATGACAGTGAGATCATAGAAAATATTTGTAAATAACCCTGAGATTAATAATATTACTCATATAAATAATTAATTTGAAGTATATACACCACATATATGAGTCAATTGGTGTATAAGGCTTGTGTCCCACAGAAATAAAAGAGTGAAATAAATCCCTTACCACTTTAATAACATTACAATCCTGATCCCCCCAAAAATAATAATATCAATGAAATATTTTAATATACATAAATAAATTAAATTAATGATATAAAATTTCATAGGTTAGTATATTCACTAGAAAAAATAAGAGAGTGGTGAATTTGGCATGTGTGTCACATAATTAAAAAGTGAGATGAAATTTGTAACAATTCAGAATTTCTATGTAATTTTTTTAATTAAATCGGAATTTTACGAGTCTTTCAAAACTGACAATGCGTGATTCCGAGGCCTGGTGTGCCGGGAATGGATTTCTAAAATGTTTTTCGGGTAAGTTCAGTAAACGTAGGAGTTTTTTTTTAACATTTGAACTGCTGCACAGAATTGAAAGATGAGGGCACCGTTGAACTCGCAACACTAGTATTAGCTA
Source organism: Viscum album (assembly GCA_963277665.1). Lineage (NCBI taxonomy): Eukaryota > Viridiplantae > Streptophyta > Magnoliopsida > Santalales > Viscaceae > Viscum > Viscum album. The sequence continues at coordinate 1,282,395,791 of OY728135.1, forward strand.
AAGGAGACCTTCACCTCGACCGCAGTAGGTTGAGGGTTAAAGGTGGATTTTGGGTTATTAGTGGAAGAATAGGATAAAATAAAATTTTTTAACATTTTTATTTTTGTTGAAACCTTCCATGTGAGGTTACGGAGGTGGGGACCACCGAGTCCAAAACATCCCAATTTGAATTTGAGGGTGGAGTCCACCTGAACCCCCTAACTCATTATTTAATGGGAGAGGCCTCTTGAAATCCCTCTTTAATGAGGGAGGTGTCCTTTGGTATCCTCCAACATTAATGGTTCCAACCACATAAATTAATTAATTAATACTATTTGAATTTATGTCAACAAACTAACTAGATAACATATTCTATTATGATGGGATTTCATTTTTGGTGGAATTGGGGAAAGGGAGAAGCTTTGGGATAATCGTGGAGAAACTCGTCCTCCAACGGGGAATGCCAACAAAGAACTATTCTCCTTCAACGAATGTCTCTCCAATATTCGTCAACGAATCTCCAAATATTAATGAATTGATGATTGAGGAAACATCGTTGTCACCAACTTCATCTTTTTCTTCTCCTCACCAACGACGTTGGAGGAGTCTTTTTTCGGGATCTGCAAACGTCAATTAGTATCAATCATGGACACTCTTCAACAAATGAATGAGGTAGGGGTGTGTTTTAATTTGATCAATGTCAATTCCCCTCTCACATAGAATCATCTTCCTTGAGCAATACGAAACTTCCCTAACATGGAGGGTACCGGCCAAACAAACATGGCCGGACCCCTCCACACATCTTTGTAGTTCTTTGTGTGATCTTTGTGATGGTGACAGTGACCGATGGAGATGGTTAGTACTGGTGGAACTCGAGAACCATGATGAAGGTGATGAACGAAGGGTGGTGGGTCATGTTGGCCGACAGTAAAGGCGTGACGCTTCACCGCCCTATGGCCTCCACGCCTGAAATCTCTCCACTACTTGACATCCTCTACACTAGGTGGCGCTCCACTGCTTGCGGCCACTGCCACCCCCGTGGCCTCGTCGCCCGAGGCCCCCTTCTCCCTGTGGCTACCCCGCCGTGTCGCCTTGTTGGTGCACTGCCCTGCAGCATCCACTGCCCCAAGGCACTTGCAGACCCCCAATGCCCCGCAGCTCCTGCGACCCCCCTAGGCCTCTATGGCTGTCCTGCTGCCCCGCAGGCCACTGCTATAATGCCCCGACCCCAGTTACCCAGAGTCGGTGCATTATTGTGTAACATTGTAATGATAAAAAAATATCATGTCTCGAAAGACCAAATAGTTTAGTAACCTTGAAAACACTAGATACATTCATAAGTCTTACATTACATCATAATGTAAAATAAAACTACAATAACATCTTGTCTTCATATCCCCTCATACTATCCCTACAGGTCATTCATAATATACTTCATCACATCATGGAAAAATTTAAACATTGGAAGGGGTGATCTCAGATTCTAGTAAGGATAACAATATAGAAGAAGCTTTCATAAATAAACATTAACATTTAAGGCAATGTATAACTAAAAAAAGACGTTTAAACTTGAACATAAACATAATATGGCAAATTTAAAATGAGATAATGCCATTTACTTATTCACATGGATATTCTACTGGTCGAATAATCACATGCAATATCAATAAACTCCTTCATAATGATGGAATGCATAATTCTAGACTATCATACCCACGTAGCCAAGGCCTTGTCCCATGACTAAAAATAAGATTTTGTCAAGGCCTCGTGCCAAGACACTAGTTTGTCTCAAGAGACCTGCCGATGCATCGAGGAGCTATAGAGGGCTCCACCTGTCACTTATTAAGTCCAATTCATTCCTCATATGAACAGGTTTAAACATATCATAATCCATAACATAATAATATCACATAAAACATGAATAAAGGAAACATAACATTTTCACATTTCACTCACAAGATATCAATACAACACATTGATATAATAAAAACATTATCAAAACCATTTTCAATACCAAAATAAAAAAAATAAAACTTGGTCTTCATTTTTCATTTGAAAAAAGTTATGGCTTGTAGAGGACGCCGAAATTCAAATAATGGTCCTGGCGGCAGAGAAGTCGTTGTCACCGCATAAGTACAAAAAAAACATTCCCTTTTGTCGGTTAGTAAAATGCTTCGTATAAAAAATATTCCTTTTGAATAAATTTAGAAGTTAAAGGGGTTTATACACCGTATAAAAGAAATTTGTGTATAAAACGAAATATGCCTCAATGGCTGGAGATTGAGACGAGGTCCTTTACAAAGATAATTTTTTATATAAAACAGATCTGTTATGTTTATTAACTATAAGAACACAAAATAATGTATAAATACAAGCTATGACATAATAATATCATGACATAATTTGAAAGTAGGAGATTAACCTAAAGAACAGAAATTGGGTTAAGAAGTTCCCTTACAATGATCATTTTTAGATAAAATAGATCTATTATGTGTATTCACTATAAGTACGCATAAATAAAGTACAAATACAAGATAGATCATAATAATATAATGACATAATTTTAAAGTAGGAGATTAACCCAAAGAATGAAAATTGGGTTAAGAAGTTCCCTTACCTAATGTCCGACTTGACTCGATCGCTCTCTCATCTCCTGAATAAAAAACTAGAGTTAATTTATACTTTCTTAAGATCCTTTTTCAAGTTAATTATTCCTTTTTTATCACTTATTGCCATGTTATGAACACTATGTAATTATTTATGTTAATAACGGTCTATTTGTCGATATTTGGTACTTGAGTCAATAATAAGCTTCTTATAATTACAAGTTGTTTATGTGGTATAATATCCATTATCTCCAGAATTAAATTCTTGGTGTATATATCATATATATCATATATATCATGTATATACATTCATTCAGAATATTACGTAACATTTAGAGGTAAGAAATGAAATGCACCATTCATGGAGACGGTAAACCGTACGTACGCATGAACGCTACTTTCATTTTTATTTCATATTTAATGGAATGATATCATAATTATATAAAGGTATATTATAATTCCAGAATAATATAACGTATAATACCATTTAATCCATCCATTATACATCCCACATATGGCATTAACGATTCAAATCACTTTGTGGGGACGGTAGTCCGCACTTCCTAAAATGAAAATATCGCATTTACCCATAATGGAAACCATAATGGTATGAAATAAATTAAAAATAAAGAAGCTTAAGTAAAACATAAACATATTATATATCATATATTAATATAGTGACATCTTAATGGACACCTTTTAAGGTGTTATGTGAGTGTTTAACCATCATCATTTCGTGAGGCAGAAATTCGCCATCAACAGAAACATTATGTTCTTTAACAATTAGATATAGGTGTGTGTAATTATAGCTATAATACTTATTATAAAATCATCCTAGTATATATATTATAATGTTTTTGTTACAAAAGAAATTAATAAAAAGAGTTTAGGGGGCTGGATAAGCAAAATAAAACATAAGAACACAAGAGAAAACACTACTTTTAAAACGGGTAACTCTTTTTGATTTGAGCTCAAAGGATTCCTTGGGAAGACTTCTGCCCAAAGTGAGGATTCTAGGACTAATAGTGGGATGTGGAGAGACAAAATGGGCTGGGTTTGGCCGATCCAATGTCTTGAGAGGTGTGGGTAAGGTGGTAGAGGTGGGGGCCTTTTATAAGAGGAGAAGAGGGGCACTCTTGGAATATTATAAAAGGTTACTTTATCATAAAATGATTTTCGGATTTAAAAGGCCCCAAAATTATATATTTCTAGGATAAGATGATAGGAGTTATAAATATACCAATTAAATAGGTTTTAGACATGTTTAGGTCTTAGAATTTACATTATCTTTTCATTTTATTTTAAAAAATAAATAATGAGGTAATCGCTGGATCATCATGGTGTCATAAATAATTTAATATAAATAATGTCTAAAAATTATAAAACAAATATCCTGATGTAGGAAATATTTTTATATTTCTAATGAATATTTATAGTAAAAAATATGACCTGTATAACCCCATTTAAAAATTGTTTTAGTTAAACAACACATGTTTGAGACATTTTTATTTTAACATTAAATAAAAGGTTTTTAATGTCATTTTCCTACCAAAGTGGCTCCATGGGGTCCCCAAGATGACCCATGAAATTTCTTGGTCTTCCATGACAAATAAAATAGGGGTATTAAATGTTTCAAGGTCATTTCATATTATTATAACATTATCTTTACCTTAAATTTCACAAATTACCTTTAATCGCGATTAATTAGACATAAAGGTTACTATTCACCAACAATTATTTTAATCCCATTGAACTGAATTTTACTTCCTAATGACAACCATGTATATCTAATTTTTAAAAATCAAATCACAAAAGTGGTAATGTATCATTTAAATGAACAATCAGTTTTTTAACTACCACTTAGTGGTTTAACTATTCATCAAAAATTGAAGTTTTTCAGAACAATTCCAAAATTTCATCCTAAGATATAATTGATATTCCGAATTAAAAAATGATTTCTATATTACAAAATTCAGAACATATAAGTTGCATTAATTAATTTTATAATTAATTTCCGCTGTCACATCAAATAGCGTGTTTTTAAAAACAATATATATCAAAATATTGACAATTGTTTATGTCTAATTTCAAAGTGAAATTAATCATAATTAACACCATAGGATAAATGGTAAAAATATATTATAATTATACTCAAAAACCACTAAATAGTATAATTTATCACTACAAATTATTTTGATTAAAAAAGTTGTTTTTAAGTATTTTTCACTATTCATAAAAAATTGGATGTTCTAAGAAAAATACCAAAAATTCAACTTAGGATAATTTCGATATTCCGAATAAAAAAAATGAAGTCCATTTTAAAATATAAAATATATATAATTTCAAAAGGTGGGTATCACTATTCATAATGGCTATTTTTATTGGTCACGGTGTGTTAGAACTCGAGGTTGCGTACAACACATGCTACTCTATTATTCAAAGAGAAGCATACAATGGAAGATTGGGGTGTTACATTCTCTCCTCCTTAAATAAATTGCGTCGTCGCAATTTGAAATTTTTCTTTGAAAATAAATGGTTGAAAATAGAAAATACCATTTTGGAAAACCCACACCGGAAATAAGGTTAATAAAAATATAACATTAAAAGAAAGAAAGAGTAGTACAAAGGTCACCCGAGATAGCCCATAATATGATTCTATGAAAATATGGATATGGAGGAAAAACAAACCATCAAGTTCTGATGGAGAGTTGTAGAAAACTGGATTAGGAGAACGTTAACCACAAGAAAATCACAAAACTTGTGATTGGTTAAATGGTCATTGAATCCCCAGTTGGAAAAGTTAACCAACAATGTTTTTGTTTTAAGTTACCTTTCATAAATTTGAGGAATTTATTTAAGAGATTTACTAAGAACATAAGGAAATATACTTACTTGTCATGTAGACTTTCATTCTATAGTAAATTTTTACCACAAACCCATCTTTCACTCCAAATGGTAACAGAACACAAAAATATTCTATTTATCCTAATTTTAGAAGGTTCCAAATATTACCACATACCATTTAGATTAGGAGAACTATTTTTTAATAACCAGGTACTTCCTGTAGGCTAGTGGTATGTAATAAAGGCCTGTCGCACTATGGTTGTGGGTTCGATTCCTGCAGCTTTATCCGACGCGACGGGTTATCCCCCAACCTGCAGGTTGTCCTTTTCGTAAAAGTATAGTATTATAATATTCCAAAAATAATCTTCAAAAAAATTTTAACCTTAAACAATAATATCCAAAGTTCAACTTAATTCATTCCAACCTTTATAGTTATCCAAAATACCTCTGTCCAGACTTTTTCTAAAAGGTCTTTAAATTCCAAAATCAATTGTATCATCAGATTCCTCAAACAAATTAATGTTTCTCTTATTGTCACATACAAAAATATTATTACCTTCATCATATTAAAACCTTAATAAAAACAGAAAGTAATGTAGTATAATCCTTATACATATCACATTATTCTTATTACTAGAATATAATCCTTGAGTCAGAAATCACCAATACATTAATTATTCCGTTTCAATTGTAGTCACAACATAAGGATGGACTTGATCCCTTGGTCTTTTATGAGGTAAGTTTCCCTGACGCTTAGTACATTCATTTTCATAATGCCCCATTTCTCTACAATTATAGCATTCTACATTGATAGCCTCTTTCTTTCCGTTACAATCACGCACATGGTGACCTTTTTCTCCACATTTATAACAAACTCTCATTCCTTTTAGGCAAGTACCACAGTGATTCTTCCCACAATTATCACATATTGGAAAATACTTCTTTCCCTTTTTCCCTTTATCTGTCTCTTGTTCCACCATTCTCTTATTCTCTTCTTTTACTTTATTGTCATATGATTTAGAGAATTCATTTTCTGTCTTGATAGCACATGAGACAATGTCTTCGTATGACGAGATGGTTTGTGAGTCTAATTCTCAATTAAGAAATGGTTTTAACCCATCAAAGAAATGATCAATCTTACTTCTTGGGTAACGTATATAATCTACAGCATTCCTCTCTATCCTTGTAAAGTTGGCCTTATACTTTGCGACATTATCATCCTCCTTTTGTCTCAGACTAAAAAATTGTCTTTCCATATCTGCTCGATGGTCGCGAGGGTAGTATTTTTCTAGGAAAAGATCTTTGAACTTCCTCCATTCCATATATGATACGTCATCATCTTACTTTGTGTTTTGAATCAATGACCACCGTTGATCAACATCTCCAGTGAGGCGGTAAACTACCTTGACAACCTTCTCCCTTTCACTACTCCTTAACGTGTGGAATATTTTCTCTAAAGAGTTTATCCATTTCTCAGCCACTAATGGATTTTTACCACCATTAAATTTTGGTGGTTGTTTCCTCATGAAGCGGTCTAACATTGATCCTCCACGTTGCGGATCAGGGTGATCCATACGAGTAAGGTTATTATTCATAACCTGAGTGAGTTGTCTCAGTATGGTGATATGTAGATCAGCACCAGTTGTATCTCCAGCTCCACAATAACTATCTTGGGAAGGAGGGAAATCCCTACATGGAGTGAGTGCATTTATACAGTTTCCATTCCTCCCACTAGGTGCCTTTTCTAAAAAATGGAATAACTAGATTAGTTTATGAATAAAAATACATAATTCCATACTTGTAAAACACTTATCATAAACTGAACTATTTATTGATATATTACATAATCATAAAAAGAAATGTTTTCTTTGGGGAAGTATATACTCATAAACCCTTCATAATGGTTTGTATAGAAAATTAGAATTATCCTAAGCATATATCTCGAGAGTGTTGTAACCAAGAGTGCAGCAAGGCCCGTTGTCGTGCACCAGTTCCCGGTCGAGTCTAGCTCAAAGTGGTGTTTTAGGGTTTTACCCCTAGAACATATGTTCCAGAGCCACCTCTACCTACTCATATCCCGACAGGGATGTATTTCTCGGAAAACTCATAATGTCTCTATAATACCAAAATTCTAGGATGTTTTTATATACTAATCCTCAAATTCTATCTTAAGGCTATGTACTCTAATCTGAGTTTATCTAAATCTAGCTTCCAAGGTTAGTACTAAACTTCCTCTGATACCAACTGTAACGCCCCAACCACAGTTACCGAGAGTGGGTGCATTATTTCGTAACGTTGGCATGATAAAAAAAGATCAAGTCTCGAAAGACCGATTAGTTTAGTAGCCTTGGAAATACTAGTTACATTCATAAGTCTTACATTACATCATACAATAAAACAAAACTACAACAACATCTTGTCTTCATATCCCCTCATACTATCCCTATAAGTCATTCATAATATACTTCTTCACATCCTGAAAAAATTAAAACATAGGAAGGGGTGAGCTCAGATGCTCAGTAAGGATTACAATATAGAGGAAATCTTTCATAAATAAACATTAACATTTAAGGCAATGTATAACTAAAACAAAATCCTTTTCAACTTTATCTTCAACATAATATGGAAAATGTAAAATGAGATAATTCCATTTACTTATTCACATGGATATTCTACTAGTCAAATAATCACATGCAATATCAATTATAACTTTCATAATGATGGAATTCATAATGCCAGACTATCATACCCATGTAGCCAAAGCCTCGTGCCAAGACTACAAAGAAGATTTTGTCAAGGCCTCATGCCAAGACACTAGTTTGTTACATGAGACCTGCTGATGCATCAAGGAGCTATAGCGGGCTCCACCCGTTACTTATTAAGTCCAATGCATTCCTCATGTGAATAGGTTTAAATATATCATAAACCATAACATAATCGTATCACATAAAACATGCATAAAGGAAACATAACATTTTAACATTTCAATAACTAGATATCAATACAACACATTGATATAATAAAAACATTATGAAAACAATTTTCAATACCAAAATAAAAGAAAATTAAAACATGGAATTTATTTTTCATATAAAAAAAGTTATGGCTTGTAGAGGATTCCGAAATTTAAATAATGGTCTTGGAGGTGGAGAAGTAATTGTCGCTGCATATGTACGATAAAAAAAATTCCATTTTTTCGTTTAGTAAAATGCTTCGTATAAAAAATATTCCTTTTGAATAAACGTAGAAGTCAAAGGGGTTTATACACCATATAAAAGAAATTTATGTATAAAAAAAATATGCTTCAATAAATGGAGATTGAGATGAGGTCCTTTACAAAGATCATTTTTTAAAATAAAATAGATCTATTATGTGTATTTACTATAAGTACACATAAATAAATTATAAATACAAGATATGACATAATAATATCATGACATAATTTGAAAGTAGGAGATTAACCCAAAGAACGGAAATTGGGTTAAGAAGATCCCTTAGAAAGATAATTTTTTTAAATAAAATAGATCTATTATGTTTATTCACTATAAGTACACATAAAATAAAGTACAAATACAAGATAGAACATAATAATATAATGACATAATTTAAAAGTAGGAGATTGACCCAAAGAACGGAAATTGGGTTAAGAAGTTCCCTTACCTCGTGTCCGACCTGACTTGATCGCTCTTTAATCTCCTGAATAATAAACTAGAGTTAATTTTTAATTTCTTAAGATACCTTTTCAAGTTCATTATCCATTTTATATCACTTATTACCATGTTATGAAAACTATGTAATTATTTAAGTCAATAACGGTCGTTTTGTCGATATTTGGTACATGAGTCAACAATAAACTTCTAATAATTACAAGTTGTTTACGTTGTAGAATATCCATTATATCCTGAATTATATTAATGATGTAGATATCATATATATCATATATATCCAGTATATACATTCATTCATAATATTTCGTAACATTTAGAGGTAAGAAATGAAATGCACCGTTCTTGGTGACGGTATGCCGTACGTATGCATGAACACAACATTAATTTCTATTTCATATTTAATGGATTGAAATTAAAATTATATAATGGTATATTATAATTCCAGTATAATATAATGTATAATACCATTTAATCCATCCTTTATACATCCCACATATGGAATTAACTATTCAAATCGCTTTGAGGGGATGGTAGTCCGCACTTCCTAAAATGAAAATATCGCGTTTACCCATAATGGAAACCATAAAGTATGCAATAAATGAAAAATACAGAAGCTTAAGTAAAAAATAAACATATTATATATCATATATAAATATAGTGATGTATTAATGGCCACCTTTGAAGGTGTTATATGAGTGTTGAACAATCATCATTTCGTGAGGCAGAAATTCGCCATCCACAGAAACAGTATGTTCATTAACCATTAGATATAGGTGTGATTAAGTGTATCTAGAATCCTTTTTATAACAACATCCTAGTATATTTATGAGAATGGTGTTTTTACAAAAGAAATTAATAAAAAGATTTTAGGGGGTTGGAGAATCAAAATAAAACATAAGAACACAAGAGAAAACACTACCTCTAAAACGGGTAACTCTTTTTGATTTGTGCTCAAAAGCTTCCATGGGAAGAACTCTTCCCAAAGTGAGGCTTCTAGGTGTAAGAGTGGGATATTTAGAGACAAAATGGGCAGGGATTGGCCGAGCCAAAGGCTTGAGAGGTGTGGGTAAGGTGGTAGAGGTGGGGGCCTTTTATAAGAGGAGAAGAGGGGCACTCTTGGAAATTTATAGAAGGATACTTTATCATAAAATGATTTTCGGATTAAAAACGTTCCAAAATTATATATTTTGAAGATAAGGTGATAGGAGTTCTAAATCCACCCATCCAATAGGTTTTGGACATGTTTAGGTCATAGATTTTACATTATCATCTTATTTTATTTAAATCGATAAAAAATGAGGTAATCGCTGCTTCATCATGGTGTCATAAATAATTTAATTTATTTAATGTTTAAAAATTATAAAAAAATATCATTATGTAGGAAATCTTTTTATATTTATAATTAATATGTATAGTAAAAAATATGACTTGTATAACCCCATTTGAAATTTTTTTTAGTAAAACAATTCATCTTTGTGAGATTTTTATTTTAACATTTTAAAAAAGTTTTTTTTGTCATTTTCCTAACAAATTGGCTCTATGGGGTACCCAAGTTGACCCATGGATTTTCATGGTCGTCCATGACTCATAAAATCGGGGTAGGAAATGTTTCCAGGTCATTTCATATTATTATAACATTATCTTTACTTTAAATTTCACTAATTACCTTTAATCGCGGATAATTAGACTTAAAAGTGACTATTCACCAAAAATTATTTTATTCCCATTGAACCACATTTTACTTCCTAATGACAACCATGTATGTCGGATTTTTTAAAATCAAATCACAGAAGTGGTAATGTTTCATTTAAACGAACAATCAGTTTTTTAACTACAACTTAGTGGTTTCACTATTCATCAAAAATTGATGTTTTTTAGAACAATCCCAAAATTTCACCCTAAGCTATAATTGATATTCCGAATTCAAAAATTATGTCTATTTTTCCAAATTCCTAACATATAATTTTCAATAATTAATTTTATAATTAAATCCCGCTGTCACAACAAATAGTGTGTTTTTAAGAAACAATATATATCAAAAGATTGACAATTGTTTATGACCAATTTCAATGTGAAATTAATTATAATGAACACCATTGGATAAAATTGTAAAAATATATTCTAATTATACTTTAAAACCACTCAATATTATAATTTATCACTATAAATTATTTTGAATAAAAATGTTGTTTTTAAGTATTTTTTACTATTCATAAAAAATTGGAAGTTCTCAGAAAAATACCAAAAATTAAACTTAGGATAATTTCGATATTCTGAATCCATAAAATGAAGTCCATGTTGAAATATAAAATATATATAATTTCAAAAAGTGGGTTTCACTATTCATAATGGCTATTTTTATTAGTCGCGGTGTGTTAGAAGTCAAGGTTGCGTACAACACACACTACTCTACTATTCAAAGAGATGCATACCATGGAAGCATGGGGTGTTACAGCTGCCCAGGCCGGGATGGGCTGCCCAGCGTTGGCCTGGGCGGACCCATCATGTCGGTCTGCCCAGTGGGCTGAGCCGCACCGCAGGCTGGGTCGGAGCCAGTGGGTTGGGCCTGGTCGACCCAAAATGGGTCTGTCTGACTGAGTCCGACTGGACTCGGACCCAGTATGACTCATTTATGGTCTTTTGACCATAACATTGGCACCATGCGTCTGTTTGACAAACCATCAATGACACTATAAACCATGGGTCTTGACGGTACATTTCGTATACCTCACTTTAGATTTGGATAATGTTCTGATATGGTCTGGTTGGATCGAGCACGAATCCAACCGGGCCCTTGGAACTAAAAGGATAATAAGCTACAGATCGGGCATCCATTTGACGTGTCGTCTGTTGTGCTGAGAACGCAATGATGTGGCGGTCCTTTGAGATACTTATTCATAGGACTTCGTAGAAGTTGGTTTATTGACCAGTGGCTTGAGAAGAAGACTCTCCCGGAGATAAGAAAGCCTAGAGTGGGAACACAGAAGCCGGTTGTGACTTTAGAAAGAGATCCTTTGTGGGTCTGTGATTGAGGGTCCCACATGGAACCACTCTGGGAATCCATTCTGGAATACCTGAGCAATCCTGTGTGCGTCAGCACATAGAGATCCTATGTGGGTCAGCATCTAGCGATCCTATATTGGCCAGCACAGAGCGATCCTGTGTGGGTCAGCACCGAGCAATCCTTTTTGGGTTAGCAACGAACGATTCTATGTTAGTCAGCACCTAGAGATCCTATATGGGTCTGATGATGATTAGTGATCCTTTGTGGGTCTGCCCCTTAATAGAGTAAGATGATGCAGTAGTTACATCTAATTGTCTCTACTACTGTACCTAAGTTATACCTGGTCTGAGATGAGTTCGTACCTGAGCAGTACATTCCATTGTGGTAATACCTTGGTGGTATTATTCAGTGTGGCGTACCTATGTGGTACTTACCATTTCAGTATTCCTTCCATTGTGGACCAGTTTATCATTAGGATTTTGAGTTGGAGTTTGTGTTTCCTCATGATTAATATGGTTTTATTTGATAACGTAGGTATACATATGTGTATATACCTATGTAAGGATGTTAGTTGATTTTATCCTGTGTGGTTTATCCTTGGTGGATTTTGTGAGACCTCAAGGTTCTCGGGGTCCCTACTAAGTATCGTTATACTCACCCCTGCATTGGATATGCCTGCACCCTATTGTGTTTGGTGTAGACAACGTACAATAATGACTGAGGACATGAGTACTAGGATTAGAGGTTTCTTGTAGGTGGACGTTAGACGAGGAGAACCACAGAGATGAACGTTCATGATCGGTACCTACTGTTCAGGTAGGATTCATGGTGGACAATCCAGGAGATGCTTCTCTCCTATCAGTCATCTTGTACTTTCCATTTTTCCTAGTACTTTCTAGTTGGGATTGTATTATTTCCCCTTTTTTACTTACTGTACTCACTTTGGTTACTATTCTATTTACTTGAGTTCGTATATTGATATGTTCTTGGTTTTGTGTGTTGTAGGTCATAATGGAAATGCCATCCCAATTTTAGGGAATACGCCTTCGGTTCTTGTCGCTAGCCCCTGGCCTATGGAGGGCTAGCATGGGGTAGTCACAGCACGGTCCCCTGGGGATAGGCCATGAGATATTGGTATCAGAGGAGTCAGTTCTACCATTAAACATAGGACTCTAATCTTTCTATTAAACAACAACAATGTTAATTTTAGTGAGTGGGGTTATAAGTATAGGGAATCAAGTGTTGGTGCAACAGCTGATGTATCCATACACAAGGACCCTCACTTATGATTTCTTTCTCAGTGCTCAAAAACACTGATTGTGTGTGTGTTTTGAAGAGTTTTCATTATGATCTCTTTGAGTCAGCTCACCATGTATATCTTACTGAGTGTGTAGAATCGGTTTCTTTAAGGATGCCTCCCTGAAGACAACCAACTAGGGTTTCTAGAGTAGTACGCACTGATAGCCCACCGAGCGACGATGCCTTGATATAGAGCCCTCTTCTAGCAGAGGCACCAGCGGAGGAACCAACAGTACCATTAACTATTAGTCCACTGATGCCACCAGCCACAACAATAGTTGGGGCACGCTTCATGAGCACCATGCACAAGTTCCAGTTCCAGAGGCCTCTCAGGTTCAAGGTAATGATAGACCAATAGGTGGTTGGGGAATGGCTAGAGGCTGTGGAGAGAGTCATCCGACTAGTAGTGACACCAGCCAATCTCATGGTGATCCTTTCCACCAGTCTTCTACAGGATGCAGCATGAATATGGTGGAGGTTTATGCTCCAGCCTCATGAAGAGGTTGCAGTTCTCTGGAAAGACATTGAGATCTGGTTTTGGGCATAGTTTGTTCGAGCGATTCTTAGCATAGTTCATATACAAGAGAAACTTCATCTGTACCAGGGCCGCATGACTGTGGCTCAGTACATAGCGAGGTTCACTAACCTCCCATGCAACTCCACTGATATGGTGTGTGACCAATGTTTTAGGGCTCATACGTTTGAGCAGGGACTCATACGAGGGATCTAGTCTTCTATGATTTCTCATAGCATCCCGACGCAGGCGGGGGTGTTTCAGAGAGCCCTCTTAGTGGATAGTTTCCTTACTGAGTGGTCACCAGTACTGAGACTGACCACTGGATGTCATGTAGTGAAGTATTCTGCAGCTGGCAGTAGAAAGATGACACAGATGTCCAAAAGGACCATACTTATAGGTGGACGGTCGCAAGATTTAGGGTCGGTTATTTGGGGCACTCAAGGAAGATCCAGTCATGCTAGGAGTGGGTGGTGTTATGTTTTTGGGGAGTAGGGTCACATGTCTTGTGACTGTCCAAACCGTCTTATGTATGATTAGAAAATGGTCGAGGGAACTCCGAGGCAGAGATAGAGGTTATACCGAGGTTGTCTGTATGGAGAAGGTGGATGTGGTAGAGGAGATGGTTCTGTAACTGACAGTGGGCGACGATTCGAGATGATACTGCCACCACCAAAAGGTGGTTCACCCTGACAGTAGGGAGCAAGTTAACAGGGGTGATCTTAGATCCAGGCAGCTGAGGCCTATGATCCCGACGCTCTGGAGATGATACGAGGTATGATCTGTGTCTACTCCTCCTTAGCTGTAGTAATTATAGGAATAGGTTCGAGTAATTCTATTATTACGACTTCCCTCATTTGGAGCTCGGAGATTCTTATGGAGTTTTTGGATCGATAAATACATCTAGATACTTCTACGGGAGCTGATTCAATGATTATGCACTAGTTCCGGCAGTGCGAGCTTACTCTAGGCAGAGAGAGATTCTCCTTGGATCTCCTAGTAGCAGCGTCGAGGCCTTACGACATCATCTTGGGTTTGTAATGGTTATCTATAGTCCATACATAGATAGACTATATAAGGAACAATGTTCGGTGTGTCATCATATATGGGACTAGGTGTACCTTCACCAATGAGGAAGGGGACTTTGCAGCATCAGATGGACTTTCCTAGAGGAGAGTGCAACCGATGACTCATCAGTTGGCTAGCCTTGCCCTCATAGCTATTGATGTGGAGAGTCTGAGATAACCTATAGTGGAGGACCAATACGTATATGTTTTCCCGAATTATGTTCTGGGTCTACCTCCCCATATATTTTTGGACTTATACAATGACTTGTACCCCAAGAAAGTACTGATATCTACACTAGCATATTGGATAGCTCCTACTGAGATTTGTGAGCTTTAGGTATAACTGGAGGACTTGCAAGGGAATGGATTCATTCGTCCCAGTGTTTCTTCTTGGGTTTCCCTGATTTTGTTCACCAAGAAGGTGGATGAAAGCTTGAGGCATTGTTTCGACTATTGGTTCCTGAAACAGGTGACCGGGAAGAACAAGTACCCACATCCAAGGATTGAAAACCTCTTCGATTAGCTGAATGGAGCAGGGTGGATGTTGAAGATAAACCTCAGATCAGGCTATCACCAGCTCAGAGTATGTGATGAGGATGTGCAGAAGATGGACATTAGGCGTCGGTATGACCATTATGAGTTATTGGTTATTCCATTCAGCTTTAACAACACCCCATAAGTGTTCATGGGACTCATAAAAAGGATATTTCAGCCATACCATTATTGCTTTGTAGTAGTATTCAATGAAAAAACTCTAATCTACTCAGCTACTAAGGATGAGCATACCTATAATTTCTAGGTAGCACATGACACACCTTGAGAGAATAAGCTTTGTGATAAGCTCTCGAAGTGCCAGTTTTGGATATGAGAGGTTCTATTTCTGGGACATGTCATCTCAGAGTCTATAGTTGCAGTGGATCCAGTGAATAATGAGGTGTACTTTCTTGTTAGGCAACCAGGAGTGTGATAGAGATATGGTGTTTCCTGGGTTTGTCTGGATACCAACTGAGATTTGTGCCAAATTTATCAAGAGTTGTATCACCAGTATCAGTGTTGACGAAGAAGGGGAAACCCTTCATGTGGTCGAAAAGATGCCAACATATTTTTCAGGAGCTGAGTCAGAGGCTGACTAGTGCCCCATATTGAGGCTTCCAGAGAAGGGAATAGGTTAGGTAGTCTACTCCGACACATTAAGGACCAGAATCGAATGTTTCCTGGTGTAGGAGCGAGAAGTGATCACTTATGGTTCGCGATAGTTGAGAGAGCATGAGTATAACTACGCATCCCATGACCTAGGGGTAGCAATTGTGGTATTTTCTTTGAGTATGTGGCGACATTACATGATGGGAGAGAATTTTATGGTGTACACTGATCACAAGAGACTCTGGTACATCTTCACATAGAAGGACCTAAACCTGAGACAAAAACTTTTTATAAATTTCCTCCAGGAATATGACTTTGAGATAGTTAATACTCCTAGAAATGGGAACATTTTAGCAGATTCACTCAGCCTGGGATTTGGTATATAGATGCTAGGTGAAATGACGGAGAAGCTATCAACTTGGAAGATATCCTTTTTGGATCAAGATTTAGCAGCTTTCCTTCAGTATCTTACGGTCACTCCCCCACTTCTTGAGTGATTCAGGGATGTGTAGCATGGGGACGCTACCTGCGAGGTTCGACGTGCTCAGATATCCACAGGGCAGACACCTGATGGATTTTCTGAAAGTGGGGAGAATGTCATCCTCCTTAGAGGATGTACCATGGTATCTGTGTCACTTCTGGAGGAAGGGATGAGGTAGTTATAGACATCCTCTCTAGTGGTACATCCAGGAGTGGAGTATATGTACCTAGATCTCCGATAACAACACTGGTGGCCAGGAATGAAGAATGTAGTTGTAGAGTTTGTCTCTCGGTGTCACACCTGTCATAAACAGAAGGTGGAGCATTAGGTACCAGCATGCATGGATCATCTTTTAGACGTCCTAGAGTGGATGTGGGATGGGATATACATGGACTTTGTGAGAGGACATCCACATATATCCAGGTGTCATGAATTGATTTGGGTGATCTTATACCAGATCTCCAACTCGGACCACTTCCTACCAATTAGAGAGTAGGGTTAAGTAGAGATCTTAAGAAGCCTCTATGAACATATGATTGTGCAGCTACATGGAGTACCCTTGATGATTATGTCGGATCATGATAAACATTTTACTCCGCGACTATGGAAGGGGTTTCAGGATGTTTTCAGGATACAACTTCATTTGAGCACCCCCTTCCATCCTCAGACGGATGGCCAGACCGAGTGGACCATTCAGACCCTCGAGGAAATGCTGCATGCTTGGCTCCATGAATTCGGTTGTAGCTGGGAGGATCTCTTTCCTTTGATGAAGTCTTCATAAAACAACATATATCACTACACAATTGGGATGTCATCTTTTTAGGAATTGTATGGGTGACCTTGAATATCACCTTTCTGTTGGACTGACCTAGGGGAGTCCGCACTAGTGGGACCGGAGATGGTATGGGTTACCACAGAGAAAGTGGAGATCATCCAGGAGCAGATGAATACTGAATAGAGAAGGAAGAAGTCTTATTCCAATAGTATATGGAGACCTCTAGTGTTAAAGGATGGTGACAACGTCTTTCAAAGGGTCTCACCCCGATGAGGTTTACAGAGATTTGTCTGAGGTAGCAATTTATCTCCAATGTTCATCGGACCTTTTTCAGGTCCTCAACTGAGTTGGCGAGGTGGCATAGAACATATATCTTCCCCATCAATTGGACCAGGTGCACGATATCTTCCGCGTATTCTATATGAGGAGATTCGTGCATGACCGTTCTCAGATCATCAACCACGGTGAGATGGACATCGACGATGGGGAAACATTTTTGGATGTTTTAGTTGTGATTGTGGATCAACAGGAGCATGTCCTTCATGGGCATTAGATGCCTCTGGTGCACGTTTTTTGGCAGCATAGGAACCTCTAGGAGAGAACATGGGATCGGGAGGCTCAGATTCGTGCTCAGTACCCCCCACATGGTTTCCATGTTTTGTGATTTGGCTTTTGGGGACGTGAAGCCCTGAGGTGGGGAGAATAAAAAGACCCTGAATTTCCCTGAATCTTTTTCAATTAAATGGGACTTTTACGAGTCCGAAAAAAATTATGGCACGTCATTCTGAGGAAATGTGTTACTGGAATGAATTTCAGAACATTTTTTCAAGTACATTCAGTAAACGTATGAGTGGGTTTTTGTATCTTTTGAATAGGTGTTCAGAATTAAAATCTGAGGGCACCATTGAAATCGCAGTGCCGGTATTCTCATAAGGAGGCCTTCACCTCAACTGCAGTAGGTCAAGGGTGAATGTTAGATTTTCTGTTTTTCATGGAATAATAGAATAAAAAAATGTTTATCATTTTTTTTGAAACCTTCCATGTGAGGTTATGGAGGTGGGGACCACCAAGCCCAAAACCTCCCAATTTGAATTTGATGTTGAGGACCACCCGAACCCCAAAATCCTTATTTAATGGGAGAATCCTCCTGAACTCCCTCTTTAATGAGGGAGGTGACCATTGGTATCCTCCCACTTTAATGGTGCCAACCACATCCATTAATTAATTAAGACAATTTTCTTTTATGCCAACAAACTAAATAGATAACATATTCTGTTATGTTGGGATTTCCTTTTTGTTGGAATTGTAGAAAGGGAGAAGCTTTGGGATAATCGCATAGAAACTCATCCTTCATTGATGAATGCCAATGAAGAACTCTTCTCCTTCAATCAATCATTCTACAAACATCATTGAAGGATCTCCAATGATGAACGAATCGATGATCGAGGAAACATCATCATCACCCAAATCATATTTTTCCTCCCCTCACACACGCCATTGGAGGAGACATGATTCGGGATCGACAAACGTCATTCTTTCTCAATCACAGACAATCCTTAAAAAACAAATGAGGTAGGGGTGCATTATAGTTTTTTCAATGACAATTTACCTCTCCCATTGAATCATCTTCCTTGGGACATATGGTAACTCCCAAAAATAGAGGGTAGGCCAAACAAACATGGCTCGACCCCTCCACAAATCATTTTAGATATTTTCGAGATCTTCACGATGATGAATGCGACTGGTGCTGGTGGTTGGTATAGGTGGAGCTCGAGAACTGGGAAGAAGGCGATGAAGGAAGGGTGATCGGTCAAGCCGACCGCTGGTGAAGGCCTGGCGCTCCGCCACCCTGCGGCCTCAGTGCCCCGCAGTGCTATGCTGCCGCAACCACCACCATCCTGTGACCCTTGGGGCCTCATGCTGCCCCGCGACACCAGTGGCATTCGCTACCCCATGCACCCCACGGCCTCTGCGGCCGCCTCGCAGCCACGATGGCTGCTGGCCATGCAAGGTCGGACCGCCTGGCGTGGACCGGGCCCCCTAGAGTGGGCTGGGACAGACATAGTGATTCGGGCCTCCAAGTGGACCGGGTCGCACCGTGGGCTGGGCCAGACCCAGCAGGTCGGGCCAGGTTGACCCCAAACCATGTCGGTCTGACCGGGTCAAACCAGACCCGGACCCACTATGACTCATTTACAATCTTTTGGCCATAACTTTGGCACCAGGAGTCAGTTTTAAAAATCATCAACGATGTTATAAACTATGGGGAGAGGTGTTCCATTTAGTATACCCAACATGGGATTTGGATAAAGATGGCATACAGTTGGGTTGGATCGAGCAAGAATCCCATCGGGCCCTCGGGACTAAATGGCTAATAACATACAGACCGGGCATCCGTTTGATGCACCCTCTTTTTCGTTGAGTCCCCTATGACATGGCAGTACATTCATATACTTCTCCATTGGACTTCGTATCAGTATGAGTATCTCCCATTGGCTTGAGGAGCTGTCCTTCTCAAAGATGAGCAATCCTCTCGCGGGGACCCAATAAATGGCTATGACTTAAGGAAGAGATCTGTCATTGGTCTGTGATTGAGGGTCCCATATGAAACCACTTTAGGATTCCATGAGGGACTACCCCCATGTGATCTTATGTGGGTTAGCACTTATCGATCCTATGTGGGTCAGGACCTAGCAATCCTATGTGGGTCAGCCCCTAGCGATCATGTATGGGTCAGCACCGAGCGATCCTGTGAGGGTCAGAACCTAGATATCCTATGTGGGTATGATGATGATTATCAATCCTTCGTGGGTTTTCTTTTTAAGAGAGTATGCTGATTCAGTAGTTACATCTAATCATCTCTACCAGTAAAACTATGTTACACGCAGTCTAAGAAAAGTTCATACATGAGCAGTACTTTCCTTTGTGGTATTACCTTGGTTGTATTTTTCAGTGTGGCGTACATGTGTGGTACTTTCGTTCACGATATTCCTTCCTTTATGGAATAGTTCATCTTTGGGATTTTGAGTTGGACTCTGTGTTTCCTCATGATTGATAGGGGTTTACATGAAAAATTAGGTATATGTATGGGCATATACTTATGTAGGGATATCAGTTGATTTCATGTTGTGTGGTTTATCCTGGGAGGATTTTGTGAGATGCTAATGGTCTCAGGGTACCTACTGAGTATCTCTACACTCACCCCTACATAGGCTATTCCCGCAACCTGTTGTTTTTGGTGTAGAACATAGGCAACACTAACTGAGGACGAGAGTACCAGGACTGGAGGTGGCTCATTGGTGGGTGTTAGATGAGGTGAACCACCAAGACTTCTGTTCATGGGATGTACCTACCCTTCAGTTAGGATTCATGGTGGATGATCCATGAGCTACTTTTCAACTATCAGTTGTCTTATACTTTCTAGTTTTCCTTGTACTTTCCAGTTGGGCTTGTATTCTGGCCCCTATTTACTTACTGTAGTCACTCTGTTTATTATTCATTTTACTTGAGTGCGTATCTTCCTGTGTGATTGGTTGTGTGTGTTATCGGTTATATCAGCGATTTCATCCCAGTTTTTGGGAATACGCCATCGATGGTAGTCGAAAACTTCTAACCTATGGAAGGCCGGCGTGGGGTAGTCACAACACGGGCCCCGCGGGACGTGTCATGGAAAAATTCATATACCTTAAGTCATCACTTATTTTACAAATGTTAAAACCTCATCTATAATAAATATTATTCTATTATATATCTTCCATATAACAATAGTCATATATATACCATATATTATTTTTATGACTTATGTAAGATATTTATTAACAATTCCCATGTTAAAATAAAATAATTAGGTAATAATAACTTTTTTTATCGTACGTGTTATGACTTTCCATTCTTAATTATCTTATATATATAATGATTTAATGATTTCAAAAATTTAAAACTTGACGTATTTATTATATATATTCATTATATAAATATTTCTTATAATCTAATAAAATTTATGAATATGTAATGGAATACACTGTTCAAGGAGAAGGTATCTCATACGTATACATGGACACTGTTTACATTTTATAATCGGGATAAAAGAAAAGAAAGTATATAATATATTATAATTGAAGAATAAAATTTATTTCATATAAAAAATATATATTCTTAAAAATTCATCATTATTACCATTCATTAAATATTGGTGAATAATGAATCACATCACATCGTGGAGATGATATGCCATATAAACACAATAGTTAAACTATCAATTTCCCAAAACATTATATAGTAAAAATGTATTCATGATATTATCCTTAAAAAGGTATAATTATATCATAAATATCACGAATATGTTATAAAAATATAGCTTTTTTTCATAATTACAAACTATTAGAAGTGTTAGAGGAAAAATGAACAACATTGTTTTTTGAGGCGGTAGTTCTTCGTACACAAAAACAGTATGTTCCTTAATAATTAGATGGATGTTTCTCTGAGTGTATATTTAAAACATAATATAAAAACATCTGAGTATATTTTTGATATTGAGGATTTGAAAAAATTATTAAATAAAATTAATTTAATGTGTTCAAGGAATAAGTAAAATAAAAAGGACTATTGATAAACGTTACCTCTTCTTTGGGTATCTTCTGTTGATTTTCTCAAAAGGACTACATTGGTTGGATTTATGGAAAATATAATTCTTCGTTGATTAAGAGATTCAATTTAGAAAGAGGCATTAGTAGATTTTTGATGAGAAAATAGGATTTTTTATTTGTAAATAAAAGGGAAGGGCATGTACCCTTTTATAAGATTGGGGAGTGACACTATTTTTATCTTTTAAAAAATTAAATTAATATAAAATAAAATTTAATTAGAAGTTGTTCCAAAGGGATTTATGTCAAAATAACATGAGGTTGTCTTAAAATACTATTAATAAATAATTTTCACACACGTTTCGGTCATATTATTTCCCCTATTGTTTGAATTTAAACCTTAATTAGCCCCTTTAACTCCTATCATGACAACATGTGTTTTCACAAAAATGGGTAAATACAGTTACTATAATAACAAAAAACACATAATGAGTAATTTATGAAATTTTATGACTTATATAAATTATCTGATTGAATATTAAATTTTTACATATTTTATATCATTTAATAAATTATTATTTAATTGAAAATATCAATAATGTAACATTGGTAAGTATTCATTACTTGTATATTTAAAATTTTCATTACAACTTGATATCTTAAAACTAATATAAATCAACCATATTATATACAATTTGTCTACACAATTTTTTTATGGAACTAATTATGTAAAATTATATTTATTTTGATATTTTTAACATCATTTATTTGATTCTCCCGTAAAATAATAAATTACTACGTCATCATTGTGTAACCATTTATATTAATTATTTAATTCCTAAATATAATAAATAAATTACCCTGATATAGAAATAAATTTATATTTTCATATTTTATTTATAGCCACAGATATCCCTTATATTACCCCATATTAAAATATTTTATTTCTTATAAAAAAGCATGGAAAAATTGAATTTCCTAGGAATATAATTCAATAACAGCATTGAAGGCCCACACGTGGGTTCATGTGAAAATAAAATCATCCCATATAAGACATTTGTCGATATATTCTCATCAAATTTAATTTGGAAAATTTTTTGGTTAATTTTGTAATATTTATAATATTTTTTATATTTAATTAACCATTCTACCCTTAACATTGGAAATAATAAAAATACTACTAAAGACTCTATTTATACTATTGAAAAATAAAAGGGACCTATTCGAAAAAATTTGACTATATAATTTCAAATATGGAATCTATTTTTCTATATTAAAAACACATCATTGTCATAAATTATTTTAAAATTAATTTTGTTGATGACATGTGAAAACATGTTATTAAATTGTAATTATGAAAATAATTGAAACTTTTTTATATCTAAATTCAATTTAAAATGGATTTAAAATAAATAAATCATGTTAAATAAAAAATTATGTAATTATACATTTAAACCAATCAGGAATTGTATTATTCATTATAAATTATTTCAATGGAAATGTATTTTAAATCAAAATTCAGTATTTTTCATTATTCAACCATAAATGAATCTTATCAGAAAAATTCAAAAATTAAGACAATGTAAATTTTGATACTCATATTTCAAGGACTAATTATATTTTTTCATATGAAAATTATAAAAGTGTCAAAAATTATATTTAAAATTGGTTCTCCATTAAAAGGAAAAAAATTACCCTTTTGAAAAATAGAATATTTCATTCCCTTGAATTGGTTGGAATATGTCTTCTTCATATAAAGTATGTTAGATGGATATAAAAAAGCTTATAAAATATATAACATATATATTTCATTAAGATCAATCACTAATTGAAATTAATTTAACATAATAATACAAAATGACTAAAAACCTATTTTATTTATAATCATTTTATATTTATTTTCATTATTAATTAATCAGTATCCAATGATTTCATGTTATAATATTTATATTTTAGTAATTTATTTCATAATATTTATAAAATCTAATTTTACTATAAGGTTTTATCTTATTATATTAAATTATTAGGTTTTAATAATATTCTATTATTTTTTAAAACATGGTCATTCGTGTAACAAAAGCTATGAAAACAAATATACATTGTGTTTAACAAAATAAAATCCTAGAGCTGTGAATATGATAAGAGAAGATGCCATTGTGATTAGATAATATTTATTTTGTGGTTATGTATAACAGAAACCAAACATAGTGTTTTTTGTATAAAAAATCTATACTTATTATCATGTGAAATGAAATTTTTTAAAAGTTTAAATGTATTGGAAAAACATATTTCACAAAATATCGTCATGTTATATTATTCCCCCATAAAATGAATTTACCACTCTAAATTCATCTGATTTATTAGTGGATTATTACTTGAAATTGTATTTCAGGGAATCCCCCATAATAAAAATGAATACTAAAAATTTCATTTAAGAATGAAATTTTGAAAACATAATGGTTAACCATAGTAACAAATAACCTGGTTTCCACATATGAGAATATAGGTGGAATGTTAAAACAAAGACATAAAAGATAAATCGATCCATTGTGTTCGGATGGAGAGTGATATCGAAAATGGTTAGGAGAATATTAAGAATCCCAAAGATGTAAATATGTGATTATCTAAGTGACCATTTGAATCTTCAAAATATAAGGTACTAGGAGAACCATTTCAGATTTAGGATTATTATACCAGGGTTGTAGAAATTTCATAAGAAGATATACTTACATGACTAATTACAATCTCACCATTTTTCATGCCTCACATCTATCTCCAAAAAAGTTTAATTTTTCATTCATAATGATTTAGCTTAGCATGACATACAAAAATATATTTATGGGCCATTTCATTGATCTTTATCACAAAAAAAGGTTAGAATAAGTAATAAAATTTGAATAAATACACCTATAATGATATAATACATTAATCTTACAAAATTCACACAATGTTTAACTTAATCATTACATGATATGTTAACCTTATAACCCCAAATGAAAGATCAAAATCATAAAAATTATAAATACATTCATTGAATTTTGTTTACATAGATCCCTTATATATCATGAAGTATTTCTTTGTTTGACATTCAAAACATGTGAATACCTTCATCATGTATTCTCATGAAACATGGAAACAACCTAAATTACTATAAATACTTTTGGAAAACATGCATGCTTCCTTATTTTGAAAATTGTTTGATATATTATATACATCCAATACGTTTTAAAATTAATCCATTATTGGAAATAAATTTTTTAAAGAAACCAAAAATCATTTACATAGTAATCAGATCTATCGAATTTACATTTTTTTTATCATTCATATCATTATCCATGAAAATCAAAATTTTCTCAAAACCTGGAATACATCAAGGGATTAGTTCCCATTATAAAAATATCCCATTTCCCTTAAAATAATTTTACAATGTCTTCATCATAATTTAATAAACCATTTTAAGCACTTAATGAAAAACAAATACTGAAATTACTTATATATTTAATGATTTGTATTACACAATCCATGAATTACAGAACATATACACTTCTACCTTACTACAATATTATTAAAACATTACCCATGCTTCATCATCTTATTTATTCCCAGATTACTAAATACAAATCATGTAGCAAGGTTCATCAACCGTAATCTAATCATGTTTCTTATTCATACTGTAAACATTATATTTAGATCATTACCTACCATTCACATTCCATTACAAATCTCGTTATCTTCAATAGTATAAATAATACCCAATTACCTTCATTGTAATATATTTGTGAATTTCCAAATAATTTCCACTGGGTGTATCAAACTAGGTGTGGAACAGGGACCGTTTTCCTATACCATGTTACGATTCAGTTAGGCCTGATGCTACATTTCAGAGTTGTTACCCGTAGGAATATATGTGCCAGATATTTATCAAAATTTTTTATCTAGATATGGATTTAATTATTGGAAACCACTAACTCTATAATTTATCAAAACTATAGGAGATTATAAAATACATTAACGCATCTGTAGAATTCTACATAGAGACACCCCAACAAATATCTTTAGAAATATCGCTTGAGATATCACTAAACATTTCACAGAATTGTCTTCAAAGGTTGAGTAAATCTATTCTATGATACCAACTCTAAAGAGTGAGTTTTCACATATATAGACATTACATCACTTTTTTGTAATACAAAAAAAATTATAAATAACATTTTCCTATGAACCGTATTAGTTTAGTGAATTTGAAAACTCAGACCAATAATCGTTTAACTAAGTGAAATATCATTAATGTTTCCCAACAAGGTTTTCCCTTAATAATTTTACATAAAATCCTTTATTCATAATCTTGGAAGGGAAACTCATGAAAGGGGTCAGATAAAATGGCCAATAAGGGGAAGTAAGGGAAATGTACAAGCTTATCATGAACAAAAGGGTATGATAACATGATCAAGATTATATTATGATCATAACCTATATTTAAAATAACATTAAAATGAATCATGGGATAATGAATTGTAGTTAATAATACATTAATCATATTGAAATGAAGAAAATAATCCATTAATGCATTATATATGAAAAATGACTTGTAATTTTACTATACATATAATCATGAAATATGATTCCCTATAAGTCAAGATATATTTATAGTACATAACATGGAAATTCATGGGGACATAACCTAATGGGAGTTACACACCAACATCCCTAGTCGTAGTCCTTTCTAGGTAATTGGTTATGTTTTCCCATATTCTAATAGTGGATAAGGTTTCACCTTTTTCCCATATTATATTAGGTTTCCACATCTTCCCATAGTGGGTGGGGTTTCCCTATATTTCCATAGTGGATCCAGACAATAGACTTGGTTCCCCTTATTATCTCAGGAGACAAATATCATTACCCAATTAATTGGAGGGAGATATTAATCCCACCAATAACATAATGAATACTATACATATTTGTGATACAAGAACATGCATCATTCATAATATCAAAATCCATGGAATGAAATAGAATTCCAAAAAATCATTCCATCAAAAAAAAATAAACTATTTTTGAATGAATAAGAATGCTATTATATGATTATATCTCAAAAATGCATAAAGAAGAAAAATTTAGTCATATTAGGGGGGAAATAATATTAAATATCATTATAAAACATTTTATGTAGAAAATATGCTTTCTAATTTTCAAAATTATTTTGAATCCATAAAACACGGGTCAAACATTTTTCCGTTGATAATAACTATGAAAAAAAATTCTCGAGGACTTTAAATATCTTTTAAATCCATTTTCTTTAGGATTCATAAATGATCATTTGAAAGATTTTTAAATCATTTTTATTAAAAATTATTTTGATGGAACATAGTTGTCCAAATAAAGAGAGAACATATATATAAAAATATTACAATATAATGAATAGAAATAAATCCATCATATAAAATATCAAGGGGAATTATATAAACCTCATAAATGAATATAGGTTCATAACATAACATGTATCTCAATGAAGTAATTTTTTAACAACAGTACTTTACATATTTGGAATCTTTTGATCCACAAACACCTTAAAAACGATATAATCAAATGGAAATGTAAATAAAAATAATATTCAGGGTTTTACACATAAAATAAATCAATTAGTCTTATGTACACCATACAGATGTATCTTGTTGTATTATAAAACATGTGTCCCATATAAATAAAAGTGTTACGTAAATCCCTTACTATATGAGTAAGTTATACTAGTGAACCCCATAAAAGAATGAAACCAATTAAAGAGTTTAAAATCATTAAATAATAGATATTAATTATATGACATGTCATTTTTCTGTATATATACCACATAATATAATTGATTATTGAATGTGGAAAGTATCTCACAAAAATATAAAATTGGGATAAAATTCCCTAACCATAAATCTTGACACTCTCCACGATTGATAAAAAAAATCCTATATCAGAAATATAATTTTATTATACATCTACCATAGAGTAATAGGAATATATATAAAATATATTATTTCTTTATCACCTTATATTAAACATTTATTAACAATTTCCATGTAAATGTAAAATTTTCTTGAAATACCTCTTTGTTTTTCATACATGTGTTGAATTATCTTTATCTATCCTCTTACTTAATTAATTACTTAATTATTTTATAATATAATATATGATTTATATATAATACATATTTAGTATATAAAATTTATAACAATCTTATAAATGATATATAAACTAAATTAAATGCATTGTTCATGGAGACGGTAGGATGTACTTATGCATAAATGATGTTTCTATTTGTATTTTGGGTTAAAATAAAGGATATCATATGATATATTAATATTACTAAATTGTATTTATGTCATATAAAACATAAATATTGATATAATTTATGTCTTATTACAATAATTCAAATATAGGTGAATAATGAGATACATGATATAATAGATATTGTATGCCAAATGTATGCATGAGCAACACTATCATTTTCCCAAAATATTAGAAGGTAAAAACACAGATTTGATATTATCTATAATGAATAAAGAATTATGTCATAAATATAATACATATAATTTTAAAATATATTTTCCATAATAATTACCAATGATTATAGGTGGTAAAGGAAGAACAAAAATCATCGTCTCGTGAGGCGAAAGTTCACTGTACACAAAAATATTGAATTTTTTACCCATTAGATTGACGTGTGAGTGTGTGTGTGTCTAAAACATAATGAAAATACTTACTAGTATATTAAGTATACATATTTTACTATATGAAATTATATAAAAATAATTTAATAATTTCAATGAATAAATAAAACAAAAACATTCATTGATCAACTTTATCTCTTCATTGGGTATGCCCTTTTTATTTCCACAGAAAGACAGAATTCAGCAAACTATAGACCAATGTATGGCCTAAAAGAATATTTTTTTTCTAATTTGGGAGGATAATATTTCATATTTTGTTCTATCCAAAGGTTTTTTGATGTATGAATAAAATATATAGAGAGTTTCCCTTCTATAAGAGAGGGGATGGGCACTCTTAGAATCTCCAAATATATTAAATTAATATAAATTAGTTGTTACTTCCAAATAGAACCAATGTTAGTTTTCTAGAATATTATACGAAGATATATCATAATCTTATCAAACAATAATTTTTTCACGAGTTTAGGTAATATTTTTACCCTTAGCCTTTGGCATCAATCCTTAATTAATCCATTTAACTTTAACCATCAAAACATGAGTTTTTACTACTAATGGGATAATATAGCAGCTTTAAAATTCTAAACCTACAATAAATGATTCATTTTTGACTTCTTCAAACTTATAATAATTATTTTTTGGTTTTTTATATTTTTATAAAATTTAAATCAATTAATAAGATATTTTCAATTTAAAATATAAATAATATCAATTCTGGTAGTATTCATTACATGTATTTTTAAAAATTTCAGAACAACCTGATATCTTCAAAACAAGTCCTTTAAGCTATCAATATCATGTAGAATATATCTATATGATATCATTATGGTATTAGTTATTCAAAATTATAATTATTATAATGTTTTTAATATCATTTATTTTATTATCCCATTAATTAAATTATTTCTGCATCATTATTGCATCACAATTTAATTTAATTATTTGTTTCTTAATTATTAAAAATAAATTACCATGATATAGAAATAAATTTATTTTTCAAATACTATTTATAGCTAAAAATATCTCTAATACAACACTATATTAATAATATTTCTATTTTTAAAACAAAAATGTAAAAGAAATTGTCTTTTCTGTGTATATAATACTATAATAGTGTTAAAGGACTCTATATAGCTCTAAGTGGACATAAAATATTCCCATGGAGGATTTTGGTCGAAACACACTCATCCAATGAAATTTTATTAAATTTTATGGTAATTTTCTATTATTCTTAATATTATTTTTACCTTAAATTACCTGATTTATCCTTAAGTGTGGTAATAAAAAAATTATTAATGATACTATTCATAATGTTAAAAAATAATGGGGACCTATATACATATTTTTTATGTTATAATTGATAATATAGAATCCATTTGTTTATATTAACAAAATGAATTGGTATAAATTAATTTCAAATTAACCTCATTGACTGTGTGAGAAAATGAGACATTAATGTTTAAACATTTAAAAGATTGAAATATTTTTATAAATAAATTCAATGTAAAATATATTAAGATAACTGAATTCATTTTAAAAAATAAATATTAGATCAAATTATAGTTTAAAACTAATGCCAAATATAATTATACTCTATATATTATTTTATTGAAAAATCTTTTTTAAATTATATTTTTCTATTTTATATAATTAATCAAAAATGAATCTTAACAGAAAAGTACCAAAAATTATTCCAAATAAATTATGATACTCTATTTTTATAGAAGAAGTTTATTTTTTCATATAAAAATTCATAAAAATAAAAAAATAATATTTAAAATGGGATCTCCATTAAAAGAAGATTAAATTACTCCTTTGAAAATTGATATTTTTATACATGCGATTTTATTTGATCGTAACTTATGCTTATAAAATAATTTTTTTTGAATAGAAAAAATATTTAATTGAAAATAAAAAATAAATATACATTTAGTATAATTTAATAAATGTAATTAATTTAATTTATTAAGAAAAAATAACTGAAAATAAATTATTTCATTTACAATATGTTGGATTATATTTTCATTTGTATTTAATTGGAAACCAATGAATTAATATTATCAAAAATATATTTTCATAAGTTTGTTAATACTATTGATAACTGATAATTTAATAGATTAGTAATATCATATTACATTAAATAATAATATTTCCATAATATACTAGAGTTTGGTAAAACTTGGTCGGGTGTGTATTGAAAGCTATCAAAGGAAGTCGAAATTATTTATAACACAAGCCATGAATAGTTTTGGTTATACCACAAGCTATGTATGTGTAGTGTATATTGAAGATTATATTTGGATTATGCATAACATAATGCAAAAATAATTTTTTTCAGATAACAAAATCTATATGATGTATTTTCTGAAATGAAATATAAAGAAAATATTAAATTAATTTGAAAAAAAATTACAAAATCTTATGATTTTTCAGGTCCTAGAGTAAACCCTTATTAGAAACACCATGAGTGGGTTTCCATAGTATTTTTTGATGGTTTAATGTGGTTATTCATTCATACACATTAATCATATTCATCACATTAGGGATAAAACATTCATTAGTGATATGAATTCATTTGTTGTTATGGTCGAATCTCATTTCCAAAATGTCATTGGTGGTTTTAATACCTCCATGAATGATGATTATCTGATAGGGAATTATTTTCTGTTTGGAAATACTTTTGGGTGGTATTAGAGTCATTGAATCATTCTATGGGAAACAACCCATATGAGGAGGATGTTTTAGAGGTAGTAAAATCCATTAATCCAAACTATGCTCTTGGACTTGATGGTTTTCGAGGGTCATATATTTTCACAACATGGAGAATAATTTAAATGATTATTGTTAGATTAATTCTTATTTTTTAGTGGGGTTAATATACCAAGGGTGGCCTATTCTATTACTATGTTTCTTATCCAAATGTTCATGGATCCAATCACTATTACCCAATTTAGAAAAATAATAATGTGCAATTTGTCATTAATGTTGTTGGTTACTGTTATTAAAATAAGGATAGCTCATCACAATCCCATGATGGTATTAGAGGTGAAGCATGGGTTTATCTAAGGATTTCCGAGTTTATAGGCATTAGGGTTTGTGAAATAGATGTTTCGGAAAAATAATGTCAAAATAATACTATCTAATATTTCTAATAAAGATGACATTGACAAAGTGTATGACAGGATGCAATGGATATTCATTATCAGGGTTATTGACATGATGGGTTTATATGGGCGTGTGACTGATCTTATTTTCAGGTGTTATAGTTCATCTTGGTTTTCTATTTATCTTATGGGTAAATGTGTATTTCTTAATGATATATTTGTATTAAGAAGGGGGACCCTATATCTCAAAGTATTTTTATCCTATAGATGGATTTTCTCAGTAGAAACATCATGAGGATTATTTGTTATGGATCAATTAATCTCTATCATTGAAAAACTAATATCCATGTTATCTCTTATATAATACTGGATGATTGTACTTTTATTCTTGTTAATTGGAGAATAATGTCTCTGACTAATCTCTTCAAGGAACTATAGGAGTATAGAAAATCACGTTGAAATATAATCCATAATCAGAAAATCAATGTTTTCATTTCATGGTGCTTCATAGAATGGAAAAGTATGATGATTCATAATTATTATGGTATCTCAAGAATAAAACTCTGAATGGGCTATCTATGTGCTCAAATTTCTTTTGGGAGAATTAGAATCCATCAATTTCAAGGGATCATGTATATAATTTCATATCAAGTCAACATATTTAAAAATATTTTTCACTTATTTGGTGTTTTATTACCTTAATTAATTGTGTGATTTCCTCCATCCCTATGATATTTTCCTCCCTCTATGTTTCCAACATGGTGTTAAGAAGAATAGATATTTTTTTTGAAATTATCATGGGATGAAAATATTGATTGATGGTGCCATTTGGATTCTAGGGAGAACATGGAAAAGGATACTAAAGTATGGGAGAACTAATGTGAAGAATGTAAAAGATTCCATGCACTGAATCCAATAAATAATTTCTTGGATTACCTTAATGGACATTCCTTATGGGGAAAATTTATATATTATAACTATAAGTCAGTTAAAGGATATTGAAATAACAAGGTTAAAGGAATATGTAAAATTCATCAAGTGCATGTAGGGGAGATTTTTCTTCATTAAGGTTGGATTGTGGGTCATGTTAAAATAATTTTCCGGGTCCATAATTTGTAAGGTTCATCTTTGGGGTTTACAAGATTCCCCACAACTAAGATATCATTCACAGAGTCTAGTAAGTACCCCTTGTTTATTTAAAATATACTAAACATGCATATGTGAATCCTAATTGATAATATCTTCTTGAAAGATGATAAGGATAATTTAATGTCTATACAATTTTTTTGGGTATTTTCAATGCCAAATCCAACCATATTTTGTGTTGCAGCTCGATAAATATACATGAATATGGATTTCTCATATGGTGGGATGTCACTAAAACAATTATTTTTATTCATTTGGAGAATTAAAAAACATATAATTATTAGTAGAAAAGAGGATGAATATAAATGTATTTAACTCATTTCTTAATGACCCTATTTCTCTCATCAATGTGAAGAATTGACTAGTGGTCATTATTTTCATGGGGAATGGGAGAATTCTATCTAGATGTTCCATAGAGGATTCATTGGGATCAGAGACCATATAGGATTATTTTATGATTTACTTCATAGATAGTTTGGAAGTACTGGGAATAATAAAGATGAATATAGGGGAGATTTGTGTTTTTTTGGTGAGGGCATGAGACCATATAGAGGGAAAGGATTAAATACCAGAATAAGGGAAATTGGAGATCAAAATCATCTATGTTGAAAAGATCTCTTAGAATGGAAGAAAATCATGGTTTAATTCTAGAAAACTGGAACAAGGCCCCATTGATGTGGAAAATATGTTCTGATATATATCATTCATCAATATATTAGGTATTTCCATCCCATGGTATGTGGGAGAAATGGAACCCACCTCATGTTGATCTGAAATTATATATGGATGGGTCTTGCTTAAATGGATCAGATCGGGATGGTGGGAAATTACAAGATGGAAGAGGCTCATTGGTACATTCATTCTCTTCTCATTATGGTCAGGGTGAGACCCTTATGGCGGAATCCATGGCATATCTCAATATCATGGAGATATATTCAATTGTGATTTTGAAGTTGGAATTAGTGGAGACGAATTCATTAATCATATAAAATTCGCTACACAAACATGTGAATACCCCATGGTGGATCACCTATATCATTTGAAGAATAAATATCCTTTTTAGTGAATAGGTGTAGGTATGTCGCACATGGTGTGAAGGTAATTAGTTTGTATATTTTCTTTCTTTTAGGTTTATTTATAGGGGCCTATTTGAGTAATTACTATTATATAATCTCTTGAACATGAATGTGAAATAATTGTGTGTTGAAATACTCTTGGTCTTCATTTCTTAGTTCCACTACAAGTTTCTTGATTGTAATTCATTTTACCATTTAATAAATAATAAATAACACATTCATGCCTACAGATATTAACCCCATGTTTCCATATAAACTCTTATACATAATATATTTAAAAGGGTTCCATTTAAATCCTCTGTAAACTCATTATGAAATTAGATATAGTAATATAATATTCAATCATCTCGCAAAGTATATCATGTATTATAATTTTCCTAGATTACTCCATTAATAAGGCCAATATCACATCATTCCCCTTATAAAAAATCTCTAGATAAGATATAATTAAACTATTAGGATAACAATGAATGAAAATTTCCATATGGAATGTACGTCACAATGAAAAAAAAGATCATATCAATTATCATACCTAGAAAAAAACATATGACATATATCATTGTATATATTTATCGACCCTAGATTCATAGCCCATTAAAAAACATGGGGGGTCTCTAAATAGATCCCCCTCCTGATAACTAAAACAAATGACCTAATATAAAAATATACCATTTTTTCATCATATATGGAGCACCATGTGATTGAATTATCCCGCTCTAAGGACACTCAAATCAATATGAACTCAGGATCTATCACCACAATTACCTTTACACAGTCCAATAAATAGGAAAAGGCTGCCAATGGCATAATTTTCAATTCTCCTTGATCCATAAAATCACCCAATATCCACTCAAACCTAAAAGTGATCATATTTCATTCGTATTATGAGAGTTTCACTTCATGTAACTAAATCATTGATATTTTTTAATTAGATGATCTATATAAATAAATAATTTTTCTAGAGTATAGGACATCTTGAATTAAAATTTCTACTGATAATCCCATTATCCCGTCATACAATGATTCCCATCTCAAAATGTGATTATATATCGAGTTCTCCTATGGTCACATTATATGATAAAATTCTGAATAATTATATTATTTTTCTAAAACATCAATGTATAAACCACAAATATCAGCTGTAATCCTTATTTGTGTTGTTCTACTTGTGGTTTCAGAACTAATGTGTCCATATTGACTTAACAATCCTTATGTATTGATATTGATCCCAAAAAAATATGTTAGGAATCATAGTAAACAATGTTTCCAATCCTTGGTTCTAGATAAATAGAGATAATATTTCTCTTAAATTTCGTTTTTACCTCTAGGAAGGCATATTCTTATTTATCATTAAATTCATTATTCACCACATTGTCTATTAGGTTGTTCATCACCAAAGGAAAATGGGGGAAATACTGGATGAAATATTGATACAAACCAACATGAATATGAAAAATATGATCTCAAACATGGTTTTGAGACATGTGAACGAAATAATAACCTATACATATTCTCAAAAAACTGAATTTTCAACCATTGAAATTAAATTTCAAAATAACCATATCTCTCAAATTCAAAACTAAAAGTAAAAAAAAGTAATAATAATGCTTTTGTTCATTTGGGATACTCAATACAATATCACGGTGTAAATATTTTAAAGATGAGTTCCTTGATTATATTAACTTATCACTCATTGAATCATTTGATAACGAATACATTTTCTGGATGGAAAATCTTATTCATGATATAGACGAACACTATTGGATAATTCCTTATCCCAAAAGGCATGAGGTGATACCTAAAAATTCTATATATCCTCCTATAATTTTTAGAAGAAAACCTATTCTTTACTGAAAATATAATTGTTTTTGTCCTTGGACCAACTGATTTTAATTAAATTAAATGTATATTTACTGTATTTAATATTAATATAACAACATATTATTAATTGATATTTATTTTTTCATTGTTTATTGTAATAATTTCCAAGATTATTTTTCACATAGATAAGGTAATAATTGCTCCCTTCCATGATGATAACCTTGAAGTGCTATTAATAAATTCTTAATATAGTTCTATGGATGGATAATGTACTATTATAGGACATATAGTATTTAAAACATTAGATGGTTATACTCGAAAATGAATTGGGATTCGTATTGTGATGATTTCACTTTGTAATATACACGATTAGCTATTATGATAATAGTCCCAATAGTAGAAATTATACATTTTTTGGGGTCATTAGATATTTATATTTATGATAATGTTTAACGTCCCTTATATATTAATATTATGATTAATTTATGTCATACATCATGAACTTAGATTTACTAACCAAAACCATAACACCATATATTGGATGGAAGTGTGTTACATTTGTTACATTTTGATTAACATGTAATTAATGGATATTTCTATTAAGGATTTATCTCTTCCATATTTTTGGAAAGTGATATATTGACTATTTTATTGGAAACAAACTCTTACATTAAATTCCATAGTAATGTTTTAACGATGTGTTTATTTCATATTTTAAAATAAATATGTATCAATCATATAGTTTGGTGAAAGAAATATTTAATCTACTTGATGATAACTTGTTTTTTTGTCATTAAATTAAATGGTGGTCATTTGTATATGGTTGTTGATGTTTTGACATTATTTTTTTAATCTTCAGTTCCATGAAAAATTACTTTATAGTAATCTAGGACTTTATTCTATCCAACATAATTACAATGAGAATGATTACATGAGGGTCACAAACTATGCCTAATCATTGATCTTGATTTAATAATATTTTGAGTTGAATTATGGAATAAATATTATTCTCATGTCCGATAAATTAATTTATTCTAGGTATATTGATCTCATAAATTAAATGAACAATTTTTCAATGAAAAGTCAATAAAAAAATAAATAATCATTTTATTTAATATATAATAATTTTTTACTTCCAGTATAGGAAGAAAATATTTATTTATGAATAAAATTTTTATTCATTTTTTAATAAAGTAAAGTGGTGTTCGAATAAATTATAAACATGTCAAGTGTAAAATATTAATTAGGGGCATTCTAAACAATTGTTTTATTAGTCAAGGTAGAATACACCACAAATAAAAATAAAAATATTATTATTAGGTGTCATGTGGTTTATTAATGTTAATAATTATTAATTAATTTTTGAAAACAAATAAAATAAATTTCAATAAAAATCTTATCTCCATGAATAGATCATTTTTTCTATTGGTATGTGTATCCAAAAAAATTTAGAATATTGAATTGTTGAGAAAAATGAATTCTTTGTATACTCCTCCTTCTTTATCCCCCTAAAAAATGATAATCTCTAGTGATATTTCTTCAATAAATAAGAAAGAGTTACCAAGAACAAAAAATGAATGATATTGGAATTGCTGTTCTTGGAACATGAGATCGACTGGAGTTTCTCGGATATCATAGGAGCGCATGTAGATCACCCCTTGATATATTCAATCCTTGAATCCTCCTAAAAAATTTATATAATCTGAAACGTTATTTCCATAAAGTCAACATTCACTAATAATGAAATTCCCAATCCCATATATTCATTTTCTCAAATATTAAATAAATTAATAAAACATTTGATGTGCAATATCATTTCTCTTGTTTTTGAGAAATGATAACTAAAATTAATTTTAATATATCACCAATTAACACAAAATTTTGTTGTTCCATGATCCACTAATGTAACAACCCAAACTTTTTGTATATTATATTAACTTACTCTTAATGATTTAATAGAGATATTAATGGTTAATGCAGAAAGAGAAGTCGATGGCTTCATCCTGTAGACTCAAACCTTATGAATCCCACTTATCAGAGCTTGGAAAGGAGGTGGCATCTTTGGGCTTCGCTTTGGACCAAGCCCAAGCCAAACTCCTGCATGTCAAGCTTGAACGGAAATAGCTGTGGGAGAAGTTCATGTTAGTGGAGATTACTACTAGGAAAATGTTATCTGAGCCTCTCTCAGATTCTCTCCCCATAGCACACCTTACACTTAGGGCATATGCTGGTGTTATTAGGGGCTATGTGACGAGACCGTAGCTTCTTTGTGTAATCCTTTGGGATGAATAAAATTGAGATTTCATCCTTTAGTGAAGTTTGTGAAATTACAAATGTCCGGATAATTTAAGGATGTATATTTTAAAAAAAGTATATTTTAAAATATTGTTTCAATCCTTAAATAATTAATGATGTGTTATTTTTTTCAAAAAATGGTCTTATGTAAATGTGTTCAGTATAAAATTTAGAGTTTAATAAGATCAACATAATTTTTGATGAATAGTGTTTTATGAATAGTGATTTTACCCTTTGGATTAGTAATGTGAACAAATGGATTAGTAATCCCACTTAAAGAAAGTATTAATATAATTTAGGCACCGTTATTAAGTAGTGTAATTCAATAAAATAGGAAAATAATTGTTTCATTAATTAATAGTCAAGTAATAGTTTTTTCGGGTGAATATTGGTTTTTATTTAAAAATTAAATTAAAAATATTTAGAAAATTATTTTTATAAAATGGATTTCATTTTTGAATTCAGAGAATCATTATTATGTTAAGGTGAATTTTTGGGATTTTTCTGAAAAAAATGAATTTTCAATGAATAGTAAAAATACAATTTTAGGGTTTCAATATGTTTAATGACATCATGACTGCATCATGATGATTTCTTGAGATATTTTAAGGGATGGCCAACTAAAGGGGATTAATTATTTTATGAGTTGTCCCAAGTGGCCAATACCATGGTAAAATACCATGGGAAAGCCCATGGTTTTGCCAATACCCCCGATGAGGTGTCCCTTGGCCATTAATGCATTGTCCCCTCAATTTCCCAATAAATACCAAGCCATTCTCTCATCCTTTCGACACCAAAATCATTCTCAACGAAGATATGGGATCCTTACATCCCAAGGAGTCCTCCCATGGTGACCCCAAGCTTCTCAAGGTCCCAACCTACAAGTTTTAAGAGTTACGTTTTAAGGTAAGGGATCCTACATCCCTCATTCTTTTCAAGTAATCTCTTTTATTTCATTTATTTTATGATCCATGTTCTTATGTTGGAGGATGTTTCTTATATTCCTCTTACTGCCCTTTTTATGTTCATATGATGATAGATACCCTCTTACTCTTATCATTTCGTTTTATGAATGTTTAAGTGGCGTCGTTAGGCTGCCGAAATGTTTGAAACGGATTCATTCACCCTTCTCATTTTCAAGTTCTATATTCTTGTCAAGTCTTTAAAGATCCTTTTTATTATGTTGGGGAATGATATCTATATATATCATGCTAATATTTTATGTTCATATTATGATATACCCTATTTTATCTCTTCAATTCAATTTTTTATGTTTTATGTGACGTCGTTAGGCTGCCGGATTTTCATAAGAGAAATCTTATATTTGTCTTCCTTCAATGTTTTTTATTTCATATGGAATTTATTCCAAATTTAATTACCATGATCTTATATCCAGTATATTCTATCCCTCTACTGTTATTTGTATCATTTATTAGGGGGTGACCTATGTACCCACTCATTTCAAGGTTTTCTAAAACCCCGAAACATAGCTGTTATGCTGCAGAATTTCCATCTCAAATGTCTCTCTCTTTTTTTCAAATTATTTTATTTTATTAAGTTAATACTCAAATAACTTACTTATAAAGTGTTATTCACATATATACCAAAATGTTCTATATTACATTTTGGGATTTACATATATGAGACTCTCTTTCCTTTTCTGTGGGTTTAAAGTGACATAAAGATCATGTCTTTAAAACTGGTTTTAAAACGTTATGATTATGAAATGGAACCCATTTCTTTTATGCAATATGGGTTATTTATGAAATGTTTGATGATTATATATGTATGTAACAAGATAAAAAAGGAAAATTTAAGGGTTTTCTCTGATAGCGCTCTAATACATTGGGTAAAGACCTAATCTCTAGAGATGACCATTTTTAACGACGCCTTGGTGAATAACCTCGGTAATTTTTAATGACACCTTGGGGATGGACCTTTGTGAAATGGAAATTATTCTCTATATTAAATGTTGTAGCCACATCTTCAAGTTATGAAACACGTTATTTTTATTATGATATGCCTCATGATCTCTCTCACATTCCTTAAAGATCTTTTTGAGGACACCTTGATGTATCTCAAGCTCACATTTAAAATGATTCTATTGTTTCCTTTACTGGGCCTTCTGCTCACCCTTTCTTTTGATGTATGTCCCCAGGTTATGAGATGTAGTAATGAACCTAGGGTGAACATAAGGATATGCCTTTAAAGTGTTTAATAAGAATGTTTTATGTTGTTTTCATGTTCTATGTTCCTGGTTTCCAAGACACTAAACCTTAATGATCCTCAGTTTTGTATAATGTAATGAATATTTATGTTATAAAAAGGCGGGATTCCATAGTTGGAATCAAATGATGGTTTAATTATTTGTGGAAATTAGGATATAAACATTAGGAAGAACCCTATATAAATGTTTAAATATAGTAAAACGTCCTGGTATATTGGTAAGTATTCAGTAAGTGGTTAATCAAACAAATACATCCCTGTCTGGATACGAGCAGGTAGATGCGGATTTGGCACAGATGTACATTGGGGTAAAACCTGAAAACACCGCTTTGAGAGAGACTCTAATGGGAACTGGTGCACGAAAATGGGGCATTCTTCACTCTTGGTTCCAAAACTCCCAGGGGATATGATTGGTTAATTACAAGATTTTTATGAATCATTATGAAGGAATTATAGAGAAATGTCATTGTCTAAGAATGAAGTCTTAGTTAAAATATTCATAAATTAAATAAGTTTCTCACTAATGTTTTATTATTCTAGAAAATGGCGGGAAATAGGAGGAACCGTGCAGATGGTGACCGCAATGCACCATGTGCTGATGGCCCTCCGATGGAAGCCGGAATGGAAACATTCATTAAAATGATGAGCCAAATGACTCAAGTTATGAGTAATAACTTGAATCAAGCTGAGAGGAAAATCTCACCACGAAGGTAAAAACACTCTATTGAGTCTTTCATGCATCAATGACCACCAACATTTAGTGGATCTACTTACCCATTGGTTGCGGAACAATGGATAAGATCCATTGAATAGATCTTTTCTGTAATCCTTTGTTTAGAACAAGAAAAAGTCTCCCTTGATGTTTACCCCCTAGAGGGAGAAGCTGATCAGTGGTGGTCACTAGTCAAAAACACAAAGCCTCGAGGAGAGATGGAAGCTACGGAGGGGGAAGAGTTTCGGGTAATATTCATTAATAAGTATTTCCCTCATTCCATGAGAACGATAATGGAGAAAGAGTTTCTCGAGCTGAATCATAAGGAGAACGAATCTATCAGATGATTTGAGATAAACATCACCCGACTTTCATGATATACCTCTATCTTTGTCATGGATCCAAGTGGGATGGTTGATAGATTTTTTGGTGGACTGAGACCTCATCTGCCAATGAATATACCCAACCGGGACTACGATAGCTACAAGGAGATCATGCGTAGTGCAATTAATATCGATCTAGAGTTTGGTGAGACGTAGTGGTCACATAAATCAAATGACAAGAAGAGATCGTTCGAGCCCAATTTAGGGAAGACTATTGATCAGGGAAGAGGTGGAAAGCATATTCAACTTACCACATGCAATAAATTTGGGATGAACATTTGGGGCGCTACTTGATAGGAGGTGGAAAGTGATACAAGTGTGGAAGAGGAGGCCATATTTCTTGGAATTGTCTTAGTGAGGTGAAGCCTCAACTCCCCCACACTAACGATAGAGAAAATATGGTTCTGGCCCAACCCGAAGTCCAATGATTCAAGTTTGGACAGCTTGGTCTCTTTTCTAATCACTGTCCAAATCCAAGTGCAGTGGAGGGGAATCACCATCTACCCCAGCAAAGGCCATGGGAGCAAGGTCATTCTTTTTCTATCACAACAACTGAATTTGAAGCTCTGAATGACGTGGTAGCAGGTACTCTTATTGTCCTCTCAAAAATATCAAGTAATTTGTATGATTCTATTTCAATGAATCCCTTTATTTCCTCCAAGATTGCAAAGAATATAGAATTAATCCCTGAACTGCTAGAGGTAGAGTTGTCAATCAAGACTCCATGTGATATTATCCATGCATCAATTGTGTTTAGAGAATCTAGTGTTTGCTTTAGTGAACACAATCTTATCAAAAATCTAGTAGTCATTCCCATGATGGTATTCGACATTATACTAGGGATGGACTGGTTGTCAAAGTATAATGCTAAGATAAAATGCAGAAGTAAGAAAATATCAGTAGCCTTGAATGAATGACCTACAATTGTCTTCCAAGGAGAGATATCCTGAACTGATACCTATCTAGTAGCACCTCCTATAGCTTTCTTTATGGATTTAATCGTGGATGATGAAGAAGGAAAAGATAGTATACAAATTGAAGATGTTCTGATTGTTCAGGAATACATGGATGTATTTCCTGAGTAGTTACCTAGACCTCCCCCAGAAATAGAGGTAATGTTCTCTGTTGAACTCATACTTGGATCTCTACTGATATCAAAGACCCTGTATAGAATGGAAAATTTGGTGCTAGAAGAGTCAAAGAAACAACTCCAAGACTTGTTGGAGAAGGTGTTTATTAGACCGAGTGTGTCTCCTTGTGGAGCACCAGTTCGATTTTTGAAGAAGAAGGATTGATCAATGAGACTATGCATTTATTATAGAGAACTGAACGTGATCACAGTGAAGAACAAATAACCTCTTCCAAGAATTGATGATTTATTTGACCAACTTCGTGGGGATCAATTCTTCTCCTAGATTGACCTTCGATCTGGTTATCATCAACTGAGGGTGAATAAGGAAGATATTCCAAATACTGCCTTCCGATCAAGATATTGGCATTATGAGCTTACTGTTATGCCCTTCGCCTAGACTAATTATCGTTCTATTTTCATGGATTTGATGAATAGAGTATTTATGAACTACCTTGATAACTTTGTGGTAGTTTATATTGATGATATTTTTATATATTCAAAAACTCATGAGGAGCATGAAGATCATCTGAGGGTTATTTTGAAAACTCTGTGGAAGGAGAGGCTCTTTGGAAAGTTCAGCAAGTGTGCATTTTGGTTACAACAAGTTGATTTCATGGGGCACATCGTAACTAATGAAGGAATCTCAATTGACCCTACAAAGACAATGGTTGTGGAGGAGTGAATTTAACCCACAACAATAACTGAGTTTCATAGTTTCCATGGTTTAGCAGGATATTATCAGAGGTCTGTGAAAAACTTTTCACAACTTTCTAATCCACTAACCAAGTTCACTCGAAAAGGGGTTAAGTTCATCTGGAAAAAGGAATGCGAGGAATGTTTCCAAGAGCTGAAGAAGAGATTGGTTACTGCACCTGTGTTAACACTACCCTCTATTAGAGAAGGATTCTTTATTTTTAACGATGCATCTCTGAAAGGGATTGGGTGTGTCCTCATGAAAAATGACAAGGTAATTGCTTATGCATCTCGACAGTTAAAGATTCATGAGTATAATTATCCTACTCATGACCTAGAGCTAGTAGTTGTTGTTTTTTCTCTAAAGATATGGAGTCGCTATGTTTATGGGGAGAATTGTGAGATATACACTGACCACCAAAGTATAGAGTATATTTTCACACAGAAATAATTGAACATGAGACAAAGGAGATGGT
Source organism: Viscum album (assembly GCA_963277665.1). Classification (NCBI taxonomy): domain Eukaryota; kingdom Viridiplantae; phylum Streptophyta; class Magnoliopsida; order Santalales; family Viscaceae; genus Viscum; species Viscum album. The sequence goes on from OY728135.1 coordinate 1,282,439,531, forward strand.
TTGGAGATTATTAAAGACTATGATGGTTCAATTCATTATCACCCTGGAAGATCAAAAAAAGCACGGATGCATTAAGCAGGAAAGACCCTGTTGTTCTGGCAACAATGAGGATCCTATGACATCCCTTGATTAAATATCTAGTAAAACTGGACAAGGGAATTGTAAGGTAAGGGACATCATCAACCCTATCCCAAATGATTTCTCAACCTTCATTACTAGAGAAGATCAAGAAGGATCAAAAATAAGATCATTTGTTGTAGGAGAAGTTTGAGGCTGTGAAGGATGGGATGTATCTTGATTTCAATATTGATCAAGAAGGTGTATTGAAGTTTCGTACAAGACTATGTGTTCCATCTATTCTGGAGATAAAGAATGAAATGATGGATGAAGCACATAGCTCTACTTTTTCTATACATCTGGGAAGAACGAAAATGTATAGAGACCTTCGTGATCTTTATTGGTGGGATTACAAAAAGAGGGATATTGCTGATTACACTACAATATTCCAGGTGTGTCAACAAGTAAAGGAAGAATGAAAAATTCCTAAGGGGGTATTACAACCAATACCTATTCCAGCCTATAAGTGGGATACTATCACTATGGAATTTGTCAAGATTCACCCAAAAACATCCAATGGGAATAATGTGATATGGTTTATAGTTGACCATTTCACCAAGACCACCCATTTTATCTCTATTCAGGAAGCATTATCTCTGGATCAACTTGAAAAGATATACGTAAAGGATGTGGTAGGGATGTATGGGGTACCACTATCCATCGTGTCTGATCGTGATCCAAGATTCACATCAAAATTCTGGAGAGGTCTTCAACATGGTTTGAATACTGAATTGAATTTTAATACGACCTATCATCCTCAAACTGATGGCCAATATGAAAGGAATATTTAGACACTCGAGGAAATGATTAGAACATTCTAAATGGAATTTAATGGTGGATGGGATCAACACCTCCCATTAGTTGAGCTCTCCTATAACAACAGCTTCCATTCAAGTATTCAGATGGCACAATATGTAGCTTTGTATCGAAAGAGATACAGAACTCCTACTTGTTGGGATGAAGCTGGTGAGAGAAAGCTTCTTGGGCCTAATATTGTGCAAGATATGACAGAACAGGTTCATGCCATCCAAGAACATATAATGGCTGCTCAGAGTCCACAGAAGAGCTATGCTGACATCCATCGAAGGGACATGGAGTTTGGGATTACTGACAAAGTCTTCCTTTGAATTTCTCCATGGAAGAGTGTCATGTGGTTTGGTAAGAAAGGGAAGCTCAGCCCTAGGTACATGGGCCCCTATGAAATACTTGATCGCATAGGAGCAGTGGCCTATTGTCTTGTACTTCCACCAAACCTATCTCAAGTTCACGATGTCTTCCATGTATCTCTCTTGAGGAAGTACATACTCGAACCATTGCATGTACTGAACCCAGAGGTGGTACAACTGGAACATGACCTCTCTTATTAGGAGCAGCCAGTGGAGATCTTAGACCATAGAGACAAGGTTCTATGCAACAAGAATACTCACCTAGTGAAAGTCTTGTGGAGGAATCATAAGTATGAAGAAGCGACATGGGAGACTGAGGAAACAATGATGCAAAAGTACACTCACCTTTCCGACTAGGCCTTTGGTTTAAAATATCAGGGACGAAATTTCTTAAGGGGGGAAGAATGTAACGACCCAAACTTTTTGAATAGTATATTAACATACTCTTAACGATTTAATAGAGATGTTAATGGTTAATGTAGAAAGAGGAGTCGATGGCTTCATTCAGTAGACTCAAGCCTTATGAAGCCCAGTTATCAAAGCTTGGTAAGGAGGTTGCATCTTTGGGCTTCGCTTTGGACCAAGCCCAAGCCGAACTCTAGCGTGTCAAGCTTGAACGGAAACGCCTGCAAGAAAGTTCAAGTTAGAGGATATTAGTACTTGGGAAATGTTATCTGAGCCTCCCTCAGATTCACTTACCATAGCACACCTTACACTTAGGCCATATGCTATTTTTATAAGGGGCTATGTGACGAGACCATAGCTTCTTTGTGAAATCCTTTGGGATAAATTAAATTGAGATTTCTTCCTTTAGTAAAGTTTGTGAAATTTCAAATGTCCAGATAATTTGAGGATGTATATTTAAATAAAGGGATATTTTAAAATATTTTTGTAAACCTTAAATAATTAATTATGTGTTATGATTTTCAAAAAATGGACTTCTGAAAATGTTTTCATTACGAAATTTAGAGTCTAATAACATCAACTTATTTTTTGGTGAATAGTGTTTTATGAATAGTGATGTTATGCTGAGGATTAGTAATGTGACCAAATGGATTATTAATCTCACTCAAAGAAAGTATTAATATAATTTAAGCACCGTTATTAAGTAGTGTGATTCAATAAAATAGGTAAATAATTGTTTCATTGATTAATAGTCAAGTAATAGTTTTTTCAGGTGAATAGTGTTGATTATTTAAAAATTAATTAAAAAATATTTAAAAAATTGTTTTTATAAAATGGAGTTCATTTTTGAATTCATAGAATTGATATTATGTTAAGGTGAATTTTGGGGACTTTTCTGAAAAAAAAAAGAATTTTTAATGAATAATAAAAATACAGTTTTAGGGTTTCGGTATGTTTAATGACATCATGAATGCATCATGATATTTTCATGAGATATTTTAAGGGATGAACGACTAAAGTAGATGAATTATTTATGAGGTGTCCCAAGTGTCCAATACCATGGGAAAATACCAGGGGCAAGCCCATGGTTTTTCCAATACCACCAATGAGGTGTCCCTTGGCCATTAATGTCTTGTCCCATCACTTTCCCAATAAATACCAAGCCATTATCTCATCCTTTAGACTCCAAAATCATTATCAACGAAGTTATGCTCTCCTTACCTCCAAAAGAGTCCTCCCAAGGTTCCATCAAGCCTCTCAAGGTCCCAGCCATCATGTTTTAAGAGTTATGTTTTAAGATAAGTGATCCTACCTCCCTCTTTCTTTTCACTTAATCTCTTTTACATCATTTCTTTTATGATCCATGTTCTTATGTTGGAGGATGTTATTTTATATTAATATTAATGAATTTTTCATTTTTATATGATGATAGATCCCCTCTTACTCTCATCATTTCGTTTTATGAATGTTTAAGTGGCGTCGTTCGACTGCCGAAATTTTTGTAACAGATTCTTTCATCCTTCTCACTTTCAAGTTCAATTTTCATGTCAAGTCTTTCAAGTTCCTTTTTATAATGTTGGGGAATAATATCTATAACTATTATACTGATATTTTCTGTTCATATTATGAGATACCCTTTTTGATCTCTTCAATTCTTTTTTTTTGAAGTATTAAGTGAGGCTGTTTGGCTGCCGAATTTTCATAAGAGAAATCTTATTTTTGTCTTCCTTCCATGTTTTTTATTTCATAGGGTATGTCTTCCAAATTTCATTACCATGCTATTATATCCATTATAATCTGTCCCTCTACTATTATTTGTATCATTTATGAGTGGGTGACCTATATACCCTCTCTTTTTAATGTTTTCGAAAACCGCAAAACATAGCGGTTATGCTGTAGAATTTCCATCTCAAATGTCTCTCTCTTTTTGTCAAATTATTTTATTTTATTAAGTGAATACTCAATGAAATTCCTTCTAAAGGGGTATTCACATATATACCAAAATGTTCTATATTAAATTCTTGGATTTACATACATGAAACCTGCGTTCCTTTTCCGTGGGTTTAAAGTGACATAATGATCATGCCTTTAAAGATGTTTTTAAAACGTTACGATTATAAAATGAAACCCATTTCTTTTATGCTATATGGGTTATTTATGAACTTTTTGATGATGCTATATTTGTCTCACAAGATAACAAAGGAAAATTTAAGGGTGTGCCATGATAGTGGTCCAATTCATTGGGTAAAGGCTTAATATCTAGAGATGACCATTTTTAACGACGCCTTGGTGAATAAACTTAGTAATTTTTAATGACACCTTGGTGATGGACCTTGGTGAAACAGAAATGATTTTCTGTGATAAATGTTTTAGCCCCATCTTCAAGTAATGAAACACGTTATTTTTTTTATGATATGCCTCATGATCTCTCTCTCATGCCTTAATGTTGTTTTTCATGACTCTTTGATGTATCTCATGCTCACATGTAAAATGTTTCTATTGTATCCTTTATCGGGCCTTCTTCTCACCCATTCTTTTGATGTATGTTCCCAGGTTATGAGATGCAGTAATGAACCAAGGGTTAACATAAGGAGATGCCTTTCATGTGTTTAAGAATAAATTTTTATGTTGTTTTCATGTTATATGTTCCTGGTTTCCAAGACACTAAACCTTATAAATCCTCAGTTTTGAATAATGTAATGAAAGATTAAGTTATAAAAAGGCGGGATGCCATAAACAAGTTATATCAGAGTATAAAAATTTAAATTTATTATTTTTTATATGATTATTGATCAATGAAAATTAGTTTCATATTTTAATTTCATGTTATGCATTATTTATTTTTATCTGAATTAACATGTTATCCACGTGTAAATCATGTTCATTGAATGTTTATTTATAATAAATGATTAATAATAGCTGATAAATGACCAGAGATGCCATCGATAAGTTAAAATACAATGGATGGTAATACCAGGTTACATGGTGTGGTACTAGGACACATGTCGTGCACCCGTACACATTATTCCTAAAATTAATGAGTATATAATTACACATGGAATTTATTTTTCACATCACATTTAACTAGGGACACCTGGAAAACATCCTAAAAATATAGGGTGTGTAGCTATCCAATACATGTCATGTGTTATGACTGAGTAAACACGGCAAAACCCCATGCATCTTACTAGGACAAATTGAAATCGAAGTATATGACCTATAGATGGACTGCACACATCCAGGAGTCTCTAATTAAATACTAGATTTAAAAATTACATTAAATATAAAATTTAAGCATTAAAAAAATACAGTATTTATGGGAAGAGAATTTTGTATATTAAAATTTAATAATATTTTAAATGACTATTAAATTATGAAGAATTTTAATGTTGATAATATGTCGTTATTGGTTATATCTATCTTTTTACATTAATTGAAAAAATGATGTGTATCTAAAATTATATTCAGATGATCATTTAGATGAAATGTGATTAATTAAGTAAATAATTATATAATTAATAAATTCCATCAAGCTTATATGAACTAATAGATAATGAATAAAGAAATAAATTTTATCTACTATCATTTTTTACTCATTTCATATATATCCCTTCATGTGATTGATGAAGATATATGAATGGATTGTATGATCAAATTAATGTTTTTTGAATAAGTATGAAACTATTTATTATTAAATTACTCTATTATTATGTTATATCAGTATGTCTAAATGTATTTATTTAATCTGATGTTAACAAATCATTTTGTTCCCCTCATCTATATGTGAGTCATAAATACACATAATTAATGTAGAATAAAAATTTATTTAGTGGTGGTTAATAATGGAACACTTATGATGTTTACACATGTAATACACATTTGGGAATGATGAATGCTTTAATTCATCATACAACCAAAAAATAGTTATTTTATAAAGGAAATTTTTTGATTCGATGTAATATCATCAAATAGGACAATATATAATGGTCATTAATATGACATTTAACAATTTATCTATATCATTCAATAGAATAAATTATTTTACGATATCAAGGTCATGGCCACATAAATAAATGAGTTATTTTCCAAATATATAATTTAAATACATTTATTCTATGTAAATGTTTTCTATATAATGGTTAAGTAATAATGTTATATCCACTTAATATTAATAAGACATGTAAATGACAAATACAGATAAAGTTTATGATTATTAAATAAAATAAATGAATTACACAATGTTTTTTTTATCAAAATGGATAATTAATTAGGCAATATCCACATAGTATTAGCCATAAATGTGAAGCATAAATAAAGATAATTTTTTTTTCATATTTTATTGAAATAACTAAACCTAATATAAATTTATACAGATCATTTAGTATCCTAATAAGGGACATAACTTACTAGAACTAAGTGATTCATCAACCCTTTATAGGTTAGATACTTTTAAAATTGGAGTTCTTTAAACTTCTTCCGTTAAACTGACAATTTTACATCACGAAGTGTATTCTGTGATATATTTTTTTTAATTCGGTGGGTTATTTTATGGGAAATCATGTTTAGGATTTCAATATTTTTGAGTGTACTCCATATAAAATAGAGAAACAATCCTACAGTTGGAAAATTACTTCCTACCTAAATACCTTCAAGTTACATGGAAAAACATTTTTTGGGTTATGTAAAGGGGAATATTTATCCATTCCTATTGAATGTTGAATAAATAAGACATTTTAAGTTCAACGGTGAGAGCTATTGGGATATGATAAAAATAGTAGGTGATTTAATAAAATCAATAAATTTATTATTCATCAAATAATTTATAATAAATAAAAAGTAAAAATAATATTCTATTTTAAGTATAATATAAATGGAATGATCATTATCCACATTATCCCTATAATCAATATTTGATATAGACATCCTTCTAAATATTAAAAACATCTTTATGTTTTTTAAACAAATTTAGGTTTTTCTATAACATGAATAGAAATAATACATCATAGAACCCTCAATTCTTGATCCACCTTCTATGGAGGCAAGTGATGATAATTTATTTTTCTACCAGTGAAGATGGTTGTATCTACTTCCCAATAGGTGTTGGTGCTACTGGTACACCACCCAAAGGTGCCAACATAGTAATAGGGGCAAGTACCAGAGCCTCGTCGCTCGGTGGGATATCGTTGTACATGACTCTCAGAACTCTAGCCGGCTGTCTACGTGGATGTATCCTAAGAAGAAAAAAGTGTTCTACGGAAAAACATTATAGTTGGGTAGATGACCTGGTGTGTTGACATAAAGAATACTTTTTAAATCACACATGAAATTAGTGTTTTCATGTACTGAGTCAAAAATCATAAGTTAGGGTCCTTGTGAATTGATACGTCGGCCACCACACTCACTACACTTAACACTATTTCTTCATAGAAGAGATCAGAGTCCTATGTTCGATGGTATAACCTCCCACTGATACCAATTTGTCATGACCCGTCCCCCGAAGCCCATGCCGTGACTACCCAAACCCACCTTCCATAGGAAAGGGGCTGGTGAATAGTATGAAATGCGTATTTTACTAAAACTGGGAAGGCATTGCCTTTATAACATGTAAAAGCACAAAATAGAGCAAACAATTGGATACAAAACACTAAGTAAAGTGTATAAGAAAAGAGTGCTGAAAAGTAAAAGGGATGGGAAGTACAAGACCAACTTTAAAGTACAAGAAACTGGAAGTACAAGTACAACTTAAGAAAGGAAAAATAGAAGTTGGGTCATCTTCTAGGATTCTTATCTGAAGGGTTGGTATAGATAGCCTCATTAGCAATCCACATCTGTCAGTCTCCTCCGTGTACCGACTCATTGTACGGTCCACCTCCGAGTACCATCCAGTCCTGGTACTCTCGGCCTCATTCAGCGCTATTTGTCGTCTGCAACCAACACAATAAAGAGTGGGCATATCCCGTGCATGGGTGAGTATAGCGATACTAAGTAGGGACCCCAAGACCATAAAGGTCTCACAGAATACAACAAGGATAAACCACAAAGTATGAAGTCATTAGATAACCTTAGTTAGGTATATTCCCATACTTATACCAAAGTTATCAATAATCCATATCAATAATGATAAAAACACAAAGGTACTGACTCAGATCAACCAAGATTTTATTCACCTTATCGAAACTTCGGCTGCTAGAGAACTCCTTCTATATGGAATATAGTGGGCATGCCACATCACACAAAGGTGCTTTCCACTAACCTTCGACTGATGAGGTACTCCTCCTGTCGATTACTGTGGGTCTGTTGCGTCACATAGAGGCACTATCTACCGTGGGTCTGCTGCTACAACCCGACGCTAACCCTCATAACCTACAGAGGTACTTCTCTTATCGATTATTACGTGTCTGCCTCCACATCTAGCGCTCCTACGCCGTGTTTCTGCCACCACAACTAGGTACTCCCCACCGGGCTTGTCGAGTCACTCAGAGTCAATCAGTCAGCAGTCATCAAGTATCATCCAACTACTTGGTTACTACACAAAACTTCGCTTGTCTCCGAACGTTCCGCTCCACACGCTACATGAAGATTCTCCATCTTCCATGAAGACCCAAGAAGAAGTATCCAGAAGTTCTGACATGTCATAGGGGTCTCAGTGAAACTTATGACGCATCAATTAGACGCCCGGTCTGTGAGTTATTAAGCATTTAGTCCCAGGGGCCCGGTTGGATTCGTGAAAGATCCAACCTGATGGTGTCTCTACTATACCGCAAACTCTAGTGGGGGTATACTCAAAGAAACTATCATGATCCAATATTACCAGTGCCACTGATGGTTCACTAAATGGTCATTTGGTTCCAAAGATATGTCCAAAAGAAAGTAAAGAGTTGAAGTGGGCTCACATCCTGTCCAACCCTGTCTAGGTAACCCCATCCTGACTCATTTGGTATGGCCCAACCCATAGGGCCCAACCCATCTAGAAGCAAGGGGTCTCGAAGGGCCGTGAGGGTGAGGACCAGTGGCGAGGGTGCAGACTGACTGTGGTTCGGTGTAAGGACGGTTTAGCCTAGACGGTTCCATGAGGGCACGACCCGTCCCAGAGTGTGCCACAAGGGTGCGAACTGGTGTGGTCAGGGTGCCTCTAGGGCGTGGGCCGGTTCGGCTGGGGCGCCGCAAGGGGCGGGGCAGAGGCCGGCTTGGTCGGTGCTCCATGAGGGAGTGTGGAGGCCGGCTCGGCTGGGCCACCGCAAGGGGCGTGCGGAGGCCCCCTCCGCCGGGGCACCATGGGGGAGTGTAGAGGCCGACTCTGTCGAGGCTCCGCGAAGGGCCAACGGAGGCTGACTCAGCCTGGAGGGGGGCTCGGTTTGCAGGGCAAGGCTGGTGGATCGAAAGCCGGCAGACGACATCGTTCAGCCCGGGGTGGTGGAGCCGATTTGACTGGGGCACCGGAGCATCGCAGGGGCGGTGTAGGGTGTAGAGGCCATGCGTAGTACGACCATTTCCTTCGTCGCTGTGACGACCTGACCCTACCAGTCTCGAACATTAACTACCTTAAGCTCGCCTCTGTAGGCTAGAGGATGGCGACCAGCGCCGAAGGCGTAAAAATATCGGGGAGGCCTTCACCTATGTACCTGTACTCATTCAAACACAACCCACATGATGCAGTAGTGAAGAGTAAAAAGGATACCAAAAGACAAGAAGCTATAGCCCAACCATAGTCATGCATCAACAACTAAAAAGGGTAAGTAAAGTTCTGGAAGTAATGACAAGTAAACTGAAATGTAAAAAGGTCAAACATGCACCCAACCATGAAGATGCCACAACTCGGCAACAGTTAAACAAAAGAAGATAAATGGATAGACTCCCAATTGAAAACTCTAGCATGACTGCGGTACGCTGCTCCAACTGTTGTGACCTCTATGCTCTTTCGTAGTCACGATCGTTCTATCCGTCGTCTGCAAGGGCACACCAGGTACGGACAAAGCCCAAGCAGGGGTGAGTCTATGGATACTCAGTAAGATGCCCCAAAAGCTCGAGGGACCAACAAAAGAGTCCCTAAAGAGGTGAGCAGTAGACTAACATGAACATTTGAAATTCTTAGTAAAGAGAGTGCTGCTCCACCTGACAGAAATAAGTAGGCACAGACCCCAGGGAGTGGGAACGAGAGTAGGATCCAAATATATATATATATATGCTCAACAAGAAACCCAAACGAGTGTGTAAGGGGATCTCCATCTCCAACCTCATCCCATGATAAGTCATCATTAGTTCCATGTAAATCCATCCTCACAGTCTAGCATATCATTTCGTCTACCAAGTAATCCCAAGTCAGAGGGGCCCAATCACCGCACATCAATATTTTCCAATTTGGGTGGCACTGACTTGACCTCACGGTTTTAGGTCACATCTCAAGGAAGCGTCTCAGTGGGAAAAGTACCCCTCTTCCTTGTGGGTCCTTAGGTAACGTTAAAACTGTCACACCACTAATTCGTACAAGCAGGCTCCCACTCCAGTAGTTAGGGAGGAAAAAATCACCAACTATCCTCATGAGAAGAGATGAGTATGAAACATCAACGGGTGACCCACAGCCCAGCCCTGCTGAAGGGTAAACCCTAATACATCATCAGGTGACCCACTGCCCGACCCTGCTGGAGGGTAGACCTGGAATAAATCGACGGGTGACCCACTGCCCAGCCCAACTGGAGGGTAAACCTGGAACACATCGACATGCAACCCACTATCCGGCCCTGCTGGAGGGTATACCTGGAACAAGAATATTGGTGACCCACTGCCCATCCCTACTAGAGGGTAGACCCTGAAACATCCTAATAGCTCTAACTAATACTGACATCACCAGGTGCCACTAACAACACCACCATGCATTGGTTTGGAGTGCGTAAAAATAAGATCTTCACCCCACATTAAAATTATCTCAAAGGAGGCTCCACATGCCCAAACTGGTTTTACTGTTGCAGTTATCATGGAAAAACATGCGAGACAGACAACTTACTTGCCCGAAATAGACAACCAGTGAATATAGTACTATTCACCATAGCTTGTACGTGTGGGGACCACACCTTGGATCCGATACTCGTCGGGAAAACTATGCCATCATGATGCTCTCAAAAAAACATGCAGGAATGACTACTCATACGCCCCGAATAGAAGTCTGGTGAAAAAGACATGAAAATGATGCACACATCTCAAAGACGACCCATAGGGACCACATCTCAACTCCCACTTCAATGCCTAAAACCATACTAGAAATATGCGCCTCAACTCCAAGGTCACATAACCATTGACGGCGCTCAAATCGGATATCAGATGTGTCTGCGCCAACCAAAACAAGAATCCCAGCGTAGCACATAACGCGCGTGATGCGCCACCGAGCTTCCATAACGGGAATTAAAAATTCCCGACACCAAAAAAAACTTACTCTTTGAGCCGAGGATGATACTTCCGCAGACGGCGTGTAAAACAGACACCGGTAGCAAAAGATACGGGTGTCCGAAGCTGGAGGGGACAAGCCCCTTGGGCTGGACAGGCCCGGTCTGGTCGGTCCGGCCGGTTGTGGCCAGACCTCACCGGCCGGCCCGGTTTGTAGCGCCGGCACACGGTTCGGCCGCACCGGCCGGCCATGGACCCACGGTCCATGACTCAACCGACTGGCCCTCGTGGCCGATCTTCGGTCTATGCGAAGACCCGCTTCCAGCGGGTCTCGGTTCCCCAGCGAGGGGTCGTGCCGCAACCCCGGTCTACCCGGACGACCCCCGTCGCCCGTTTGAAGCAGCACGCCGCCGCCAGAAATCCACACCACCTTTAGCAAGCTGTGCCACCGCTAGCAAGCCGCACTGCCGCCTGGAGCCGGAGCACGCCGCCGGCGAGCTGCACTCCACTAGGAGCCAGAGCCCGCCGCCCGGCGCCACCGTGCCGGAGCTCGCCACCGCCGCTGGAACCCACACCGTGCCCCCGCCCAAGGTCGCCGAACCACCCTGGTTCCACAGGAAAAGGGGTATTTGGCTGGAAAACATCTTGGGGCCACCCCGGGACTCCAAAATTTGATCCTAAAGGATCGTTATGTTGATAAAATCGAGCCATACGAAACTAGGGGTTCCGCTCGACGATCAGTAAAACAATTCGACGCGACTAAACTAAATTGAAGAAGATTGAGAGTATTCAAAAGATTAACCACGAGCCTACCTAGAGGGGCCTTGCCCGGAGCTTCACGATTTGGATGCCGGAGCCGCCGCGCCTTGGCGGAGTGGTGGAGGAGAGGTTAGATCCTTGTTGAGAGCCCTTTCACCAGGGAAGAACGTCCAAGGAGGGGTGAAGAGGGTGGGTGGTGTGTTTAAATAGAAAAAAACACTTAACCACCCGTTCAACGGCCCGTACCCGAACATTCATCGGATCCAGGATTAAGCCTAACTTAGAGTAAACGCTATTCCCTACGGGAAATGGAGGCCTAGAAATTTTAATCTGAGCCTCTGTTCAAAAGTTATAAAATTCGACGCCCGAGACCGCTAAATTACGAAAATTCCCATGGGGTCATTTTTCACAGTTGGCCCGTGCCCACTAAAATTATACTCCTCCTAGGGTAAACGACACATTCTAGACTCAACGGTGCCCTCGGGTTTCCCGTCCGAGATACCGTTCTATAGTTATTCTATTTATTTATCCCACCCAGTGTGAACGCATGCTAAAATTAATTTCAGCCACACCGGGGCTCAGAATCGCATGCAGTCAGAACGCCCTGCTATGAAAAAACATGAAGAGAAATTCAAAGTCATACAGTCTCAAAACCAGAGTTCTTAAATCATTCCATCCTTCACATTTTTCATCCTCGAAAAACAAAACTAAAAAAACAGCTTGGGGTACTGAGCCCAGATCTGGCTCTCCCGCTCCCAGTTTCTCTCCTGCAGCTTCCCGTGCTGCCACATCACACGAACTGGAGAAATGGCCCGTCCACGCAGAGTCCACTCTTCCTGGTCCTCAATCGCCAGTGGGTGATCCGCCAAGGTTGCTCCGTCCTCAATTTACAGCTCTCACCAGTCGATAACGTGCGTAGGGTCATGCATGTATTTCCTCAAGTGCGACACGTGGATGACATCATGCACTCTCTCCAGCTGCGGGGGTAGAGAGAGATGGTAGGCGAAATCACCAACCCGACGCACGTTCTCAAAGGGCCAAATGAACCTCAGGGACAGCTTTCATCCCCGGCCGAACCTCTGCGTTCCATTCAGTGGAGAGACTCTAAAAAAGACATGGTCTCCCCGCTCAAACTCCAAGGGCATGCGGTGTCAGTCTGCATATGATTTTTTTCTCCTTTGAGCCGTCCTCATCCGCTGACGAATGACCTGCACCTTCTACGTCATCGCCTGAACCAACTCTGGGCCCATGAGGGAGGTCTCCCCAACATCCGTCGAGCACAAGGGTGACCAATAGGGTCTCCCAAAGAGGTCCTCAAAAGGTGTCATGCCAATAGTAGAGTGGTAACTATTGTTATATGAAAACTCTACCAAGGGAAGCTGATCCTCCTAGCTCCAGCCAAAGACTAACACACACGCCCTGAGCATATCCTCCAACACCTGGATAGTGCGCTCATTCTTCCCGTCAGTCTGGGGGTGAAAAGCTGTACTCATCTGCAACTGAGTCCTGAATGCCTCCAACAAGCCTCACCATAACCGTGATGTAAACCACTCATCACAGTCAAGAGACGATCTTCAAGGGTACTCCATGAAGACGGAAAATTTCATGGACCTATAACTATCCCAGACTTTCTACTGATCTCTTCCCCCTCATAGAAAAGAAGTGCGCAGACTTCGTGAGTCGGTCCACTATCACCCAAATGGAGCTGTGGCCCTTCGTTGTGCGAGGAAGCCCTGTGACAAAATCCATAGATATTTCATCCCACATCCAATCCGAGATATCAAGGGGCTGCAACAACCATGCCATAACTTGGTGCTATGCCTTCACTTGTTGACAGGTATGACACCGAGAGATGAACTCGGCTACGCTCCGCTTCATGCCAGACCACCAAAACTGCCACCGAAGGTCTCTGTATATCATCCCCACACCGGGATGTACAGCCAAGGGAGAAGTGTGGAACTCCAGCATCACCTCCTCCCTCATCTCCACTAGTAATATAGCTCACCGATGAAACAAGATCTCGTGATTCCCTCATTCAGAATACCCATCAGGTACATCGTCCATGGATATCTTATCACGTAGTACCTCACTATCGACATCTCCCAGTTGTGACTCTTTCACATGCTCAAGGAGCAAAGGAGTCAACATAATCGACTGTAGAAAAGTTTTCCCCTCCTGCTCCACCAAGCTCAGACGAAGGGAATCCAACTGCTCAGAAGCTTCCCTCACTAGATGAGCCTCAGACTTCCTACTAAGGTCATATACTACTATGATGACCTTCCCTAGAGTGTAGACTATTTCGAAATTATAGTCCTACAGAAACTATAGCCAGTGCCTCTGCCTCAGGTTCAAATCCCTCTGTGTGAAGATATACTTGAGGCTCTGGTGATCTGAGTAGACCATAAAATGGTCACCCAAAAGGTAGTTTCTCTATAGCCTGAAGGCAAAGACTGCCGCTACCAGCTCCAAATCATGAGTCACATAATTCGTCTCATGGGGCCCCAACTACCTCGACCTATATGAAATCACTGCCCGCTGCTGCATCAGCACACACTGAGTCCAGCTCCTGAAGTGTCACAATATACAACGAACTTAGCGCCCTCCTCTGGGAGCCTCAACATCGGTGCACAAGTCATCCTCTTCCTCAACTCCTCGAAGGCCTTCTGGAACTGATCAGTCCAGGTAAATGGTTTCCCCTTCCATGTCAACGCGGTCAAAGGGGCAGAAATCCTAGAGAAGTCCGCCATAAACCTCCTCTAGTACCCTGCCAAACCAAGGAAACTATGCACCTCAGATGCATTCTTGGGTGGCTACCAAGAAATCACTTCTTCTATCTTTGCGGGATCCACAGCCAAACCATGTTCCGTAATGACGTGCCCCAAAAAGTGATCCTCATGAATCCAGAAATGGCACTTCGAGAGCTTCATGTACAGGTGGTGCTCTCGAAGTAAGTCTAGGACCATCCTTAAATGCTCCGCGTGCTCCTCCTCTATCGCCGAGTAAATGAGTATGTCGTCAATAAAGACAGCCACAAACCGGTCCAAGTACGGCTAGAAAATCTGGTTCATAAAATCCATGAAGACGGTTGGGGAATTTGTCACACCAAAGGGCATCGCCAGAAACTCGTAGTGCCCATATTGAAAACAGAAGGCCATATTTGGGAGATCAGCCTCACGAACCCACAACTGGTGGTAGCCAGATCGAAGATCGATCATTGAGAACCACTTCACACCTTGCAATTGGTCAAAGAGGTCGTCGATCCTCAGAAAAGGGTACTTGTTCTTTTTTGGGGCCTGATTCAGGTGACGATAATCCACACAAAGTCATAGAATCCCATCTGCCTTTTTCACAAACAGAACAAGAGCTACCTAGGGGGACACACTGGGCCTAATGAATCCCTTCTCACGAATGTCATCTAACTGAAGTCGTAGCTCTCGAAGATATGTGTGTGCCATCCGATATGTTGCATAGGATATCAGAGTAGTCCCCGGCTGCATGTCAATGCATAACTACTTCCCTCCCCTCGGAGGTAGTCCCAGAACATCCTTAGGAAAGACGTCCATGTAGTCTTCTACCATGGTTGGGATCCAGGTGCCTGTAGAGTCTGTTTCTCGGAGATCCATGCTCGCCAGCTGGTGCGAAAAAGGTCGGGGTCTCTTGCTCAGAGTAACCATCTGCTCTGCCACAAGGTCTCGTTACCAAGGATGGCGAACCTCGTCCCATCATAAAACTCACCTCTGACTCATCTGTGATGACAATCAATCTGATTGTGAACCATAGAAAGCCAAACCATACCCAGGAAGATTTCGTAGGGTTTCATCATTATGACGAGAAGGTCCCACATGAAACTCCCTCCCCCGAACGACATTTCACATTGTCTGCAGATAAAATTCACCAACGAGGCACTTCCCATAGGAACCTCAAGGCTAAGTGCAGGTGTCAGCACCTCTACTGAATTCCCCAACTCCCGTACCAACAGAAGCGATATAAAGGAATGGCTGGCGATTGTGTCTACTAGTACCGAAGTAAGTGTGGAGTAAACACAAAGTGTAACTCGGGCCATCTCGTGTGCTGGAGGATCTCGAACACCCATGGCCTGAAGCTGACCGCGGCCCCTACCACCATCTCCCTGAGACTGGCGTGGGACGCCAGGTGGTAGCGGTGGGGGGATCTCAAAACACCATCCCCACCTCCTGGTCCTGCTGCTCTGCCTACGCCGCCTCGATGAGGTCCATCAGTTCCTCACCTAGGTGACCCATGGTCACGGTGCTGCATCTACCTCTACGGTGCGCCCGCTGCCTACCACAGCTGATCTGTACGTCTGGTCGGCAATCTTGTGCTAGGTGACCCAGTCTGTCACTAGCATAGCATCAAATCTCTAATGTCTACCTCGGCACCCTATGGCGCCACTGTGTTGTGCGACCCTAGCCTTGGGTCTGCTCACGAAAGGGCCTCCTCGGCTGAGGCCTAGCCCTATTTTGTCTGCCTACTGAAGACTCTACTCTAAAATGGCCTCTGCTGGGACCTGCTATCTGGCGCCCCTAGGCCAATAAGCTCTCAGTCACAAGCGCCCTCTCCAAAACCCCAGCCTAAGTGGGGATGCACAAGGGCACCACACTAGCTTGCATCTCCCTGGAAGACCCTGCTCGAACTTCCGTGCTCGAAGGTACCTGTCGCAGATCATGTCTTGTGTGTAGCGCGTAAGATCAGTGAACCGGGCTGAGTACTGGGACACAGACTTCCCTCCCTGCTTCAAATCCAGAAGCACCTGGATCCAAATATATTGCAAACACGAGGGGGAGTACTCCTCCCGAAAAAGCTACTGGAAGACATCCCATGTGAGGGATGACTCATCATGGGTCTGCATCACCTGATCCCACCATCGCCCGGCTGTCCCAAGGAATGGACTGAAAGCTAGGGCCACCATCTGGTTTTCTGGGGTTTACACCAGCCTAAAGAGTCATGCTGATGACTCAATCCAATCCTCCGCCACCTGGGGATGAGGGTCCCCACGCAACCTCAGTGGCCTCTGACGCTGGAAGTCTCAAAGCGTGCTCAGTCTGCGTGAAACCTTGTCCTGAGCTGCCTGTACTAACTGCAGCTCCTCAGGTGCAGGGGCTACTACTGAAGCACTGGGAGGAAGGGGATCACGTTAGGGTCCCTGAAATGATGCCTCATCACTCGCCAGATCGTTGTCATGAGCTAGAGCGGGTAACCTGGCTGGCTGCCATCGTGGGGGTATCCTGAAAATTATCAAGTGGTTCCACGATCAGATGAGCATAGATATACATACCAGTAACAAAAAAGGGGAGATGACTCAAACAAAAATAGTCAAAGACTCATTCTTATGGGATGCATGTTTCAAAATTCCCGGTAACAAGTCTCAGCATGCCGATTCGACAAGCAGGTTATCAGGGTCCTGGTGAATGGATACGTCGGCCGCTAGTACCATTACTGGACTCCATGGCCTGAGATCCTCTCTTGAGACACGTCATCTTCATTGACCTAAAACCCAACCAATTACTTTTTAGGGACGTCCGAACAACTCCCCAAGGAACGAACAACCTTTTATACCACTTTTTCACAACCTAACCCCACCGGTCCGGAGCTGCAACAACCTCAACCCCACCTCTATTGGGTAGAGGCTGGCGACCTGTGCCGAAGGCATAACAATCTCAGCGAGGCCTTCGCCTAAGTACCTGTACTCACACACACACAACCCACACGACGCAGTAGTGAAGAGTAAAAAGGAAACCAAAATATAGGAAGATATAACCCAACCAAAATCATTCATCCACAACTAAAAAGAGTAAGTACTGTTCCGGAAGTACTGACAAGTAAACTAAAAAGTAAAAAAGTGAAAACATGTGCCCAACCACGAAGATGACACAAACCGGCATCATGTAAACAAAATAATATAACTAGATAGAATCCCACCTGAATACTCTAGCACAACCACGTTACTCTGCTCCAACTGCTGTGACCTCGACGCTCCTCCGTAGGCATGATTGACTTATCTGTCGTCTGCAAGGGCACACCTGGTACAGAAAATCCCAAGAAGGGGTGAGTATATGGATACTTAGTAGGATGCACCAAAATATCGAGGGAGAAACAAAGGAATACCTAAATAGGTGAGTAGTAGACTAACAAGAAATATAGAAATGTTTAGTAAAGAGAGTGATGCTCCACCTGACAGAAATAAGTATGCACGGACCCCAGGGAGTGGGAATGAGAGTAGGGTCCAATTATATATATATATATATATATATATATATATTCTCAACAAGAAACACAAATGAGTGTGTTTTGGGATCTCCATATCCATGATCAGCCAAGGATAAGTCGTCATCAGTTCTAATTAAATCCATCCTCACTACCCATCATCTCGTCACATCCACCTAGGAATCCCAAGTCATGGGGGCTCAATCACTGCACATCAATACTTTACACTATGGGCGGCACTGACTCGCCCGCACGGTTTTAGGTCACGTATCAAGGATGCCTCTCAGGGAGAAAAGTACCAATCTTCCTTGTGGGTCCTTAGGTAATGTTAAAACTGTCATACCAATGATCCACACAATCAGGGTCCCGCTCCGGCAGTCACGGTAGAAAAAAGTCACCGACTAGCCTCATGAGAAGGGCTGAGTCTGACACGTCAAGGGGTGACCCACTGCCCATCCCTACAGGAGGGTAAACCCTAATACATCATCATGTGACCCACTGCCCATCCCTACTAGAGGGTATTATTGGAATAAATTGACGGGTGACCCACTACCCAGCCCTTCTAGAGGGTAAACCCAGAACACGTCGACAGGCGACCCATTGCCCAGCCCTACTAGAGGGTAGACCTGGAACACAATGACGGGTGACCCACTGCCCAACCCTACTGGAGGGTAGACCCTAAGGTGTCGTCGAGTGACCCAATGCACATCCCTGCTGGAGGGTAGACCCTGAAACATCCTAATAGATCCGCACTGCTACACACATCACCAGGTGCCCCTAACAGCGCCACCGTGCATTGGTTCAGAGTGTGTAAAAAGAATATCTCCAACCCACATTAACATGATCTCAAAGGAGGCTCCACATGCCCAAATGGGTTGCACCGTTGCAGTTATCGAGAAAAAACACATGAGATAGACTAGTTACTCACTCCAAACGGACAACCGGTGAATATGGTACAATTAACCATAGCCGGAACCTGTGGGGCCCGCACCCCGGCTCTGATTATCATCCGAAAAACTGTTCCATCGCGATGCTCTCATAAAAACACGTTGAAACGACTACTCATATGCCCCGAATGGACGTCTGGTGAAAAGGGCACAAAAATGCGGCACACATCTCAAAGACAGCCCGTAGAGCCAACGTCTCCACTCCCACATCAATGCCCGAAAGTATACTGTAAATATCCACCTTGACGCCAAGTTCGCATCGCCACTGACAACGCTCAAATCGGAAATTGGATGTGACTGCGCCAACCAAAACAAGAATCCTGGCGTAGCACGTAACGCGTGTGACGCACCACCGAGCTCCCGTCCCGGGAATTAAAATTCCCAAAAACCAACTCAAAACTTTCTCCTCGAGCCGAGTATGCCACTTCCATAGACGGATTATAAAGCTGAGACTGGTACCAAATGTTACGGGTGTCCGAAGCCGTAGGAGAGAGGCCCCATAGGCGGGACCGACCCGGTCCGGCCGGTCTGCCCGGTTTGGGCCGGCCCTCGCCGGCCGGCCCTGTTTGCAGCGCCGGCCCGCGGTTCAGCCACGCGGGGCGGACGTGATCCCGTGGTCCTTTCCTCAGCCGACCAGCCCATGTGGTTGGTCTTTGGTCTATGCGGAGACAGGCTTCCAGTGGGTCTCGGTTACCCACAAAGGGGTCACGCCGCGACCTAGGTCTACCCGGACGACCCCCGACACCCGTTCGAAGCATCGCGCCGCCGCCTGGAGCCGGAGACCACCATCTGCGAGCCACACTACGGCCTAGAGCCAGAGCCCACTGCCCATTTCCACCGTTCCGGAGCTCACCTCCGCCGCTGGAACCCATGCCGCGCCGTCGCCCAAGGTCACCAGACCACCCTGGTTCCACCGGAAAAAAGGGTATTTGGCCGGAAAACATTCTGGGGCCACCCCAGGCACCCCGGGCCTCAAAAAAATTGATCCTAAAGGATCGTTGTGAAGATAAAATCTGGCCCTATGAAACCAGGGGCTTCACTAAACGATCCAAAAACAATTTGATTTGACTAAACTAAATTGAAGAAGATTGCGAGAATGGAAAAGATAAAACACGAGCCTACCTCGAGGGGCTTTGCCCGACGCTTCACGATTTGGATCCTAGAGCCGTCGCACCTTGCCGGAGTAGTGGAGGAGAGGGTGGATCCTTTTTCAGATCTCTTGCACCAGGGAAGAAATTCCAAGGAGGGGTGAAGAGGGTGGATGGTGTGTTTAAATAGAAAAAAAAACACTTAACCACCCGCTCGTCCGCCCGTACCCGAACTTTCATCGGGGCCAGGATTAAGCATACCTAAGGGTAAACGCCATGCCCTGAGTGCAATGGTGACATCAAAATTTTAATCCAATCCTCAGTTCAAAATTTATAAAATTCGACACTGGAGACTGCTAAATTATGAAAATGCCCCTAGGGGAATTTTTCACAGTTTGCCTATGCCCGCAAAAATTATACCCTTCTTAGGGTAAACGACAAATTCTGGACTCAATGGTGCCATCAGTTTTCCCATCCGAGCTATCATTTAGGTGTTATTCTATTTATTTAGCCTGCCCAGTGTGAACGCATGAAAAAATTAATTTCGGCCACACCAGGGCTCAGAATCGCATGCCGTCAGAATGCCCTGCTCTGGAATAACATCAAGAGAAATTAAAAGTCTTACATGCTCAAAACCGGGGTTCATACAGTCACCTATGTTGCCTTTTTTGCTGTTTCGAAGAACACCACAATGAAGTTCAGTGGGGGGTCGAGCCATGTTTGTTTGGGCTACACCCTCCGTGTTTAGAGTTATAGAAATAAGTTCATCTAGAATGTTAACAAAGAATGAGCATGAAAGATATCTTCAAATCATCAATTTCCATAATCCCTCGTTAAAAATATATTCTTAACCCACAAGGAAAAAAATTCGTAGACCAAAATGATAATAAGTTGGTCCCCATTCATTATTTTAGAAGGAATGAATCAACGGAATAATATCATACTTAAATTAAATCCTTAAATGTTCGAAGTTGGTTGACATCGGAGCAAGAAGGTGGATGTCGATTCATTGTAGACGAACATGTCCTACATCAAATGGAGCTCTGAGAAAGGAAGTCGAAGTCGGGGTAGATGTTATTCTTCATTGGGGTGTTTTCGTGGAGGAAGAATTCATCATTGGAGAGTCTTCTCCCAAGAGCTATAATCATCCTTTTCCATCCTTTTTCCGACAAATGAATAGATAGCCCCTCCAAATAATAGATTATCTATCATTTAGTTTGAAGGGTTTAAAATTCAAATTGTATCATTTCATTAAATTAGATTGCTCAATTACTTAATGGGGGAAGCGTTAAGACCATTAAAAGAGGGGGGTGGCCCCATTACGTTGAGGGTGTTCAAGAGACTCATCCTCATTTATGAGGGAGTTGAAATGTTTTATTCAATTAATTCGGGGTTTTGTCCTGAGTGGTCCCCACACCGTAACCTCTCGTGGGAGGTTAGGTTCTGGTGGGATCCACCACTCTAACCTCTCATTAGAGGTTAAGGTGTGGTTGTACCCACCTCTAATATACACTTTGGTGGTTATAGAAAATAAAATAAAATAAAACATGCGTTTATTTTATTTTATTATTTTCATGAAAAACCCCACAAACTAACTTTCACCCTCAACCAACTTCTGTCGAGGTGAATGTATTCTTACGTGAATAGATGTAATGCATGTTCAAAGGTGTCATCATATTTAAATTCTAAGAACCGGTTCAAAAGTTCTAAAAACTCGCTTGAACATTGACTGAACGTACCCAAATAATGAAAACTATGTAATGTAAACAGATGGGCCCACACAAATTCCCACTAAATATCTGCTATCACTACCTAACAAAAAAAATCCCGGCACTCCAACCTCTTCCAACCATACCACATAACAACCTGCACGCACACTCATGGTCGCCAAAACTAATCATATCCCTACAAAAGACAAATGGACCCAAAACCACATCACATCCCACCTATAAATAGATGGGCCAGAAACCACAACCTCATACTGAAGACACATGGGAATGAACAATACATCTCATCATGAAATCATCTTGTAAAGCACAACACATACCATCCCGAATACACTGGGGAAAGCACAACTCACACAAATAACATATATCATACATAGTTTATTATAAATTCAGACAATACAGCCCATACAAAAACTAAGATCCTCAAGCTATAAAAACATATCACCACCCTTAAGAAGGAGCAGTGAAGAGTGGGTGGCTGGACATCCATCCTCCCACTGTTAAATTTGGGGAACCCCCCCCCCCCGTGATGATGGGGTGTTTGGTACACAGTGCTCAACTATGGTGTGGAGTGTATATATATCATAATAAAAGATAGTTATATATAAATATAGTACCAAAGAACACTTTCCCATTCAAATGGGTTATATCACAATGTCACCAAATCACCTCACAACCTACTAAATGCTAACAACCACTTCAAAATGCATATCCCCACACAAGAATCCACAATCCACATTTAAAAATCCACACTATAATCTATCAAATCAAGCCATTTTCTAGAATTTCCATTTACTATCCAATTAAAAGAAACCCCATTCGTTATATATTTATCAAATATCAACCAAACATTCTATTATCATTTCACGCATTCATTATTCACTCAAGAAATTTCAATTATAAATTTAAAATATAATTGAATTTCATTATTTCCAAAGAGTATTTCACAACTATAAACATTGTCATAACATCAACCTTATATAACGAAGATATCATATTCTAAATTTTAAAAAAATTGGGATTCCACCACATTCAAATTATTTTTTACGGATAATATGACACAAACCATAAATCATGGGGTAGTAATTTTATTAACCAAATATAAGTGATTAAAACATTTTTTAAAGTGTGGTCAAACAATCACTTTAATCATGATTTCACAATTCATATCAAATCATTAGAAACAAAGTCTTTCAAAAATAGAGACGAATAAAAATTGTATAACATTTTCATTAATATTATAACATAATAAAAACAAGTGAAATACACATTTTTCTGGAAGGAAATAATAATTTACTCAATTGGATATCAATTTCTCTTTTCCAGGATTATATTTCAATCCATTTAATTTTAATAACATGAGATAAAAAATAAAATTATTCACTTTTCATGCAATAGTATTTTATATGTATAATAATTGACAACATAATTAATTAATATAAAATTATTTTGAAATTCATTCATTCCTCATCAATTTGAAATAATCAACTAATTATCAGAATTAAGGTGAGGAATATTATCTAACCGGTGAAAAAAATTAGTATAACCCTCCCACATGAAAAATAAAAAAGAGATACAAGGGATCCCCTACCAGGATTTATAGACAAGAGAAGGACGATGAACAATGTGATAAAGGTCTGACGCAAGGGTATAAATGTTAGATTCTCTATTTATAATTATTTAATATAAAAAATATGTATTTAATTAAATTGAAAAATCATGACTTGTTGTATAATAAAAATCTATTTCCATACCATATATTTATCAATAAGATTCCAACAAAACTTTAGTGTGAAATTCTGATTAGTATTAAGAGAGATACGGAATAAGGAAGTCATATATATGTAGTATATTTATTTACACGATTTTTAACTATCAAATCATGTTTTTCATTTAATCCCTGGATTTAATTACATCATTTAACTCACTAAAATAATATAAATACTATTACAAAATTTATTTTACAATTTTGATATATAATTAGCATATTTAATTGAAATAAATATTTAAACCATGCATTAACTATTTTAAAAACCATATTCCCTACAATCTTTTTATTATTATTTCATTTAATTATTTATGTTCATTAATTTTTAAAACCAATTAATCTCATACATTTTAATAAATTAATATATTATTAATAATATTTTAAATTGAAAACAAAACACACTCTCTCAAATATATTTTAAATCATCATCTTTTATGTTTTTGTCTCTGAAAAAACACACCTATTTATTATTATTTATGGTTATTTTTTGACACAATATACGAGTCTGAAAAGGTACCCAACATCAGTCTTAAAATGCTTGTATCATATTTTTGACCAAGATAATATTAATGGTTCCCTGATCTGATACTGTATAATGATATTACGGTATTAATTAGTCCCTGTAACAATAATAATAATACCATTTATTATTGTTATTATTAAATAACCATTTAGACTAT
Organism: Viscum album; assembly: GCA_963277665.1. NCBI lineage: Eukaryota > Viridiplantae > Streptophyta > Magnoliopsida > Santalales > Viscaceae > Viscum > Viscum album. The sequence goes on from OY728135.1 coordinate 1,282,463,788, forward strand.
CTCCATCTTATCTATATCGTATCCCATGATTTCTCATTTTTTTCATCATCTATATTTTTTATTGAAAATAATGACACACTCTCTCCAATTTCTAATTTCTTCAATCTCACCTTTTTACCGTCCATTATTTTTTTCTTTTTTTCTATAACACCCTCATTAATTCTCCCATTTATTTTCTTGTACGTTTTTTATTTCAAAAGTTATTTTGTACCATTAAATTTTTAGAATTATTACACATGTTATTATTATATATGTATATATATATCGTGACATCATATATATATATATATATACAGAATTAATATATATATATATATAATGATTTCCCTCTTTTTTTTAAAAAAACGTGATTATGTGTTTAACAATATATATATATATATATGTACAACAATTTGATATGTAAATAGTTTTACACATACATTCATATATATATTCATATATATATATATATACTTCTTAGAACCCAAACGTTTGATTCAACATTTAATTTTTACATCACTTATTTGATTATATATGTACCTATAGATATATATATATATATATATAACTACATATCTAACATGTCACCAAATGTGTGATAATTTTATTATCAAGCTTACTGTTTGAATATGCTAAAACAGTATAAGCATGTTCTTTATTTTATGTATAATATATTTTGAAATTTTATTTAACAGAAAAATTTAGATATTGAATAAATATTTTTTTAATGACAAAATAAAAATTTGTTTTATGATAACTTAATCAATTAGTTTCCTTTTTTACTATCTTTCAAATCAATTTATTCAAACTTGTTCCTCCCATTAAAATGATAACTCCCAAAACCCGTCATTCATTACTATCACATTATGATATATCATTTCCCAATCTTCTATTTAATTCAAATATCCACCTTTAACATTATTAAAATACACATATTAAACTTATTATTATTATTAAAATAATATAATATCTCCCCACTATTTAGTAACCATATATATATATAAACTATGTTAACATATGTATAACTCAACAGTATATATATATATATATTCCAATGCCCATATATGTATTTTATACATATATAATAATTCTTATTATAAATATAATATCATAATATACATATAGGGAAATGTAATATTTATATATAAGTACATGAAAATATACATTTACCTATGTATATATTTTTATATATCATATTTAGCAACACAAATAATTTTTGAAATGTTTAACAATAACATCGTGTAGGAAAATATACATATTTACACACATGTATACTACATTTAATATATCACTTATAATTAAAATTTTGGAAAACATTTATAAATTCAATAATATTGAATTGAATACAATTAAATTAATCTCACACAATTAAATCATTTCGAAAACATTGAAAATGAAACTCATAAAGATCAAATTTTATGTTAACAAATTATCATAACCATTCAAAAAAGCATTTAATTGTTTTCAAGAATTACCCATCCCTTACATTACTATGAAACGAACAAGAATGATTATATAAGGCTTGGGAATTTTTCAGACATTTACAAACAATACCTCTTAAACAATTCTCATCCTCAAAAATCAAAATAAAACTAGAATGAAAAAAATTGTGGTCTGAACAACCAACCCCCATGACAACTCTCATGTTTATCGATATATATAGAATACAACAACCATTACAGAAATGAAGATTCAATCTACAGAATACATGAAAACAATCTCCCATGAGAGATACCACTCAAACAAGAATATGGACACACAAATGGGTATAACAGGAAAATGAAGAAATATACATTAACCATTTAAGAAAAAAACACTATTTTAAAATCAATTCATAAATAGTAGTTTTAAACTATTATATTCTGTTAAAAACCAATATTCAATTAAAAAATAAATCACTTTTTTTAGACATTTTTCTACCCAATATTTTCATATCCTTTTGAAAAAATGGGTCTAATATTAAAATTCATTTTATTTTATTTAGAAAACATCCTTAAATGTTTATTTTATTAACCCATGAATGTTATTTCATTTTTTAGTGTCTCAAATTATAAATATTATTTGAAGTGAAAAACAAAAAATAACATTAGAAAATCAATTTTTTTAAACATTTATTTTCCATGTTTCCTAACTACAAATCATTTATTATGAGCATAGTATAGAAAGAATTTCACATAACATTTCATGACCAACAAAATAACTAATTAAACACAGAGAAAGACGCCACAAGAATAAAAATAAAAGGTACTTATCCTCCACACCCCGATATTTTCCACTTTGGCTTTTACAGACTCTCCCACACTGTTTTAAAACATTCCATAACATAATGTGTCTTGATGAGTGAATTAGTTTCCCACTCTTCATATGTTTGAGGTTATAAAATGCGTCATCAATAAATAATCATTATCCACAAAACCCAAAAATAGTATAATAGTAAAACATAAACTTCATAACCATTGAAAAAGATTTAGGCATGGAATGAAAGCCCATATTATTAATTTACAAATTTGAAAAGGTCCATTTTATTTTCATACAGACTTTATGTGATTAAACATTTTATGGGATTTAAGGTATTCCTTTAGCATAATCACACCACTACACAAGCCATCCCACAAAAAAAACACACATCTATTCCTCCACACATCACCAAAAATTCCCAACACAAATACTGGCCAAATATACCATCCAACTAAAAAATTTTCTAGAAATTTCACACAACCACATAACATCAACACTTTATCATCAACATGCACTTAAATCAAGGAATCCCCTTCCCATGGTCTGATGTTATCCACTTTGGGTGGTTCTGACTCCCCCATATGGTTTCAATCACATCAAAGTATAACATGTCTCAATTAGGGATTAAGATTTCCACTCATAGTATTCTTGATGATTTTAATGACATATAGAACAATAAAAAAATGAATAACCACACATAGAGGCAGTGTTTTTTTCTTCCACAATAATTTAATGGCATACATTAATTTACCTCATTATTTATCATGGGAATTTCCACACAATTTAAAATAATCAAGAGAAAATCAGTTCATTAAAAATAGATATGTTATTATCCTTTTAATACCTTGTGATCTTAATAATTAAGTCCCATAAATTGCATCATAATCCATGATATTGAAAATAGAAGCAAGGATTCCCATAATTTTTATTTTTATCGTTCTATATCAACACTTCAATGAAATGATAACAAAGAAACCATAAAAACACTTATAATTTCCAACATCAATAGATACATTGTACATTCTAGGATAATTTACATAATTAAAATAACCAATCACATTTACAACATGCTTTCAATTTTTTTTAAAACATTCTCTCATATTATAAAATTAAAACCTCACATGTGATATTGTTATATTTCAGGCCTCGTCACATTTAAACAAAAAATTATTTAATAATTTCATTTATCAGGAAAACATGATTATCTAATGAAATAAGGATGTCATGATTCTACTTCCAAATATAAATAAATCATATTAAATCTTATAAATTCTCAAATATCAAAAAATAATTTTTCCATAGTTACCACACAAATGTTTCGATCAGTAGGCTTGATTCCAATAATTAAATACTAATGAATTAAACTGTGATGTAATGTTATTTGAGTAAATTTAAAAACTTATGAGTCAAAAAATAATTTTTTTAATAATTTAAACCATTTTTAGTCTCAATAGGTTACCAACAATTATGCTTATCATTTTCAATGTTTTCTGAAATAAATGTCACATGGATTTCTACCCCATCACTAGCATACAACAAATGGTTATATCAATACATGAAAGATACAATCAATCAAAAAATGGACAATGTTATTATTATAATTATTTCCACATTTATTGGAATTATAAATAATCAAGATGAAAATTTTTAGTAATTTTACAATTTTAATGATTAATCCATGTTTTAAAATAGTTTCATAACAGATGTTCGTGAAAAATTACAAATGGAATGAAATTGAAGACATATTAACTCACATGGAAACGAAAATAATTATATGAATGGTTTCAAAAAAATTTATTTTTTGTCAAGAATGTGTAAAGTCTACATTACGTTATCATTCGTCACAAGGGGTTTTAAAATTAAATAGTTTATGACAACAAAATACACAGAGTATGTTTCTCTAAAAATGTAAAACAATAAGTAAATTGGATGATGTGTTATATGTTTTAAGTATGGAATTGAAATTCAAATCATTGAGATAAATTCTATCACCGGAAAGTAAAGAACACATTCCAACCTCAAGATGGTTTCAAATAGAAAATTCATGCCACTTAACCATTATATCACTCTTTCTTTTTGGTTATATAAATAATTCATAAAAAATAACAATTTATTAGAAATAATATAATATGATAATGTTGGAAAAAAACAAAAAAATATCATGATTCATTTATTTTCTTTTAACTTAACAAAAATCAACAAATTCAAATCAGTAAAGAAGTCATTATAATGTATGTACCTCTCCTAGGTTTCTACTCTGTAAGGAGGGCTACCTCACATGTACATTTGGAAGGCTCAGAGACTTTACATCGGTTCATGAGGGACCTATAGTCCCTTTCCCTAACCGATTTTCTTGGGCCTGTGACACACACCAAGGTCACCTGACACTATTTCCCTACCAACCCATGAAATCATCATCATTCCTACCACAAAAATTCATCAAATATCTCAACCATCACCTCTAATACCATTCTGTCATGACCTCCTTCCACTAATGATACCCTTCCTCGGATAGCAATGATGAATGTGAGATAATGACCCCCCTGATTCATTCCTTTAGTAGGCCACGGGGTGGTGCATAACACCAAGAGTACAAATATCGCTCAATATGGATTGAATTAACCTTCAAAAGGAAACATTATCAAGATATATCATGTATCAACCAAAACATTTTTCCTAGAAATATTATTAAATAAATCCAAACCATCCAAAAAAGAACATTTAAATGAAAAAATATACATATAAAATTCCCCAAAAAAACAAAAACAAATAAAAGATAAGGTATTGAAACAAAAACAACTCCAGTGGTCTGAACAAGGGATGTCCAACATGGTCCAGAAATAACTCCTTGAAACCTGAAAATAGTTTTAAAAAACTAAAGGTGAGTATATGGCTATAATCATTAGGTGAACCATTGTCTCTTGTGCACATGTAAAAAAAGAATACAGATGAACCTATTTGATATTAGTTGAACTGAACAACACCTAAATATGTATACTGACCATGGAAACCACAGTAAGGAAGATTAATAATATAACTCAAACCAAGTAATGTAATATATTGTAAAGAATGTAAAGGATAGGGTACGATACAACAAATTCCCAATAATTATCTTCTCTCACGCACTATTAAAAATCATTCTCCTGCTCTCACATGTTTAAAACAAAAAACATCACAAGCCTACCTCACACACATGAGCTTTACAAAACATCACATCCTTCCCATAGATACTTGGGCCATAAACCACATCACATCCCACCCTCAGACACCTAGGACACAAAACAAAATTACATCTTGAAGACACCTGGGAAATGACTACATATCTTATCCTGAAAACAAGTGGATGAGAACAACAAATCTTATCCTGAGGACACATGGGAATGAACAAATCTCTTGTATAGCATGAATCATACATCATGTATTATACTTCAAGTCATTATAGCCCATACAAAATGTAAGGTTCCTCATGTTATCACATAATATTATCACATGGAAGAAGAAGAAGGTAAGAGTGGGTGGAAATCCATCCATCCTCCCACTGTGACGTTTTGGTAGACACCCTCTCCCATGATTATAGGGGAGTTCATCCAATAGTACTAAACTAAGATGGGGTTCATATAGAAATCACAATAGCATAAATTTATATATAAATATAGTATCAAAAATCACATGGACACTCTTATGAGTTATATGAAAATGACACTACAACACCTCACAACCTAAAAAACATTCACTACCACTTATAAATTGACAACACCACACAACAAGACACAATACATATTTCATAATACACACATTACATTTCCAAATGAAGCTAATTTCTAGAATTTACATTTAATAAACTATTCAAAGATAAAAAAACATAAGCTAAAAAAACATTCATTTTTCATTTATCAACTGAAATACTAACCAAACATTACATTATCATATAAACCATTCAATAAACACTCTAGAACATGCCCTTATATTTTAAAATTATCTTTTATTTTTATTATTTCTTTGGAAATGATCATAACACAACTCATTTTCAACACATCTACGTCATATAAAAAATATAACATATTCATATTTCAAAATAGAGGGGATTATACAACATTTCACTTATTAAACAAATTAGGATTTAACAACACATATAATATTATTAGAAACAAATGATTTCAAAAATAGTGAGGAATAAAATATGTATAATACATTCAATAATTTTATAACATATGAAAAACATGTGAAATATTAAATTTTGGGGAAGAAAATAGTAATTTACACATTGTGATATCACTTTCACTTTTTAGGGATAATATTTCAATCCTTTAAATTAAGAAAACATGAGATAACAATGAAAATTATACTATATTGATGAAAAAATATTTTACTTGGAAATTTATTAACAACAAGAAGAGTTCATATAAAATACATGAAAAATTATTTAATTCCTCATGAATTTACATCAATAAATTTATTAAATTTATCAAGGTGATTGATACTATCTTCTTATAAAATAAAAACAGTAGACCCCTCATGCATGATACATAATTAAGAGAGATGAGGGATCCCCTACCCTGATTTTCAGTGTCACACTTGGACATCGATAATAGTATTTATTTTATAATTTTTTTTGCGATTTCAATTGTTTTGTTGAGGTGCGGTCATGGCCGGTTTGATCTTTTCATTTCTGTTGATAAATGAATATTTTTGGCTTGTTAGCATCAATTGAATGGGAAGGGCCTGGTCATAGAAAAATGGAATTTCCAAATCACAGTGCTACCTTCCAGGTGTGTGAGTAAATAAATAATTAAAAGAATAAATAGTAATGTGAACTCAAAATTAAAATGAAAAAATAAAATGACTTAAGAATTATTTTATTAATAATAATAATAATATGATTGTTTTTTAATGATTAAATTTGGATATTATAATTATCTTATTTTTGATATTATTACATTTTTATCAAAATTATATTTATTATTAATACTAATTATAAATATTACTATTTTTATTTTTGAATTGAGGATTAATTTTAATTGTTTTTCTGTTTTCTTGTTTCTTTTTTCACATTCCTTTTCTATCTTCCACAATTTTACCCTTATCCTACCAGAACTCCAATCCTTCATGCTAAACCCTAGTTGGTCCTCTTGCTAGAAATGCTCATCTCCCTTAGTCTCTCCTTGGCCGATGCTAGACCACCCCTCTATCTTCCAACTGGAAATAAACCTGACAGGTGCCCCTCCTCCAATCCGATGAAAAAACACAAACCTCCCTTCCTACCTCTCATTGTCTCATGTCACTTCCCATGTATTCCCATTGTTTTTTCTTTATTGGGCATATTTTCTATTGCGGCTTACCACTACCCCCCCTTCTCACTCAGCCAGCCTATCACACCCTTCCTGCTATTGTGTTCTACTCTGGTAATTTTTTTCATTCAATTAGTAGGATTTTGGGTTGAAGTTCCATTATTAATTGGGTTTTATTTTGTTATATTTGGCTCAATGTATTGGTTTTAAGGTTAAATATGAGTTTTTTGTGGTGTGATTGGCATAAAACTAGTGTGTCACACAAACATTCATGGTTTTCTACACCTAGATAGCGGGTCCCATGTGTAAAAATTCTTTTATGAGTAATCATTGATTTCTTGAACATCCTTGAATATTTCTTACCTATTTGGTGTGGTTTGGAAAATATTTTTTTTAAAGAATTGGTTAAGCATTTGATTTGAAAGCAGGATGTTTTATTGAATCTTTTGGATATTCATGTGTAACCCAAGGGGTATATCTTGAGGGATATTTATGATATATTAAAGTGGATTATTAAAGGATTTTAGGTCTTCCAATTCTAATTTTATATGGATTTGGGGTGAATTATGGCTTGAAAGATGGTTTTTAAAAGGTTTTTGTATGAAGAGTCTTGTTTTACCACCCGAAATTATTTTATGAAAATTTAAAATAGATTAGTGAGTCACAAAAAGGGTGAAAAATAAGATAGTTAATGTTTTGTGTGTGTTATTTAGAAAATGTATATTAATTTTCAAATGGTATTTTATAAAATGTTGAACATGTTTGAGTATAAATAGTAAAACCCCAGTATCTAGGTTAGTGGATTGGGACTAGAATTCTACTGATCTGGTAGTGGCTTCATCCTAGTTTCACATATCATGATTGAAAATAAACACACCAACTGAAAGTTCATACTATTTTATGACAACTAGTCCATTCATGTTTCCCCTCTTAGTGTCTTGTCCATGATAAGGTTGTTGGTTATTTTTATTTATACACCAAGATACGATGTAACTAGGGCTACCAAAATAACAAGTTCCTAGGTGTGTTTTCTTGACTTGTTATCATTGACTATATTGTAGTAACTGATGACATACAATGTTCTTTTTTTGGTTACTATAAAATTAAATGTGTTTTTATTTAAATATTTATTTTCATTTATTATTTTCTCATAAAATCATTTCCATTAAAACAAATCAAGAACTTATTTCCTTTCACATATTAAATTTTAATTTTTATTCTTCATGAAATGTTTATATCAGGGAATATTATCTCAATTTCATCCTACTGGTAATTAGCTCATACCCTACATACTTTTTTGGGTGTAATTAGAGTTGGTAATGTTTGATATAGGTATGGTACAAACTTTTGGAGATAATGGATTGGGTTTATAGATGTACTTCATGGTGTGGTGTCTGGGAGATGTCTTGAGGGATGTGTTCTATTTCTAGGTGTTAGGTTTTTATCTGGTTTTGGTTCACCATAAATTTTATTTGTTTTATGTCTGTTGGAAAGAACTATATCTAAATTTTTTTTGGTTAAAGGAATTTTTTTTGTGACATCCAGATTTGGTTTATTTTATATTGATGGTTGTTATATATATATAAAAATATTTGGGAAAATCATTCTGAAACATTACATTTGACACCCGAGAACATATACGAGCCGCTGGATATCAGGAATGCCCTTCGGGCCTTATCGCAAACCGGGTCGTGTGTCGGTGGGACAGGGACCCAGAAGGGATTTTCAAAAAATGGTATAAGAGAAATATTAGATCATTGGGTCATGTTATTTGGGATGAATCTGGTTTGATAGGATATTGGACTATAAAGATTCATGGTTATGGTTGCATGTATGGTTCACGACCAACACACATCATGACATACATCGAGTCACAATGGGATGTTGTGATTCTTGTTTGGCTTCTCTTCTAGGTGGGACGTGCATGCTACATACTTCATGTGAAAATTAGTTGGTGGTGAAGTAGTTGTTTATTCAATTATTTTAATGTGTTTGTTTTATATATATTTGATGTAGTTGATAAAATTTTTCAAAACTATTTTACTAATGATTTATCTGTTGACTGTTGCTTTTGTAGAAAAATTCCTCCCTAGAATGATTCCATGGAACATCTAAAGGAATCCAAATATTGTTACACCTTGAAACTTAATCAATGGTTGGTAGAAGCTATGGTATGGGATGTCCAGGATTTGGTACAGGGAGTGGTCCTTTCTCTTAGTCAATCTAGAGATGATGAGTCTAATCACATAATGTATAAATCTCATATGTTTATCATGAACAAGCCTCCTATCATTCGGGGAAATATATAACCCAAGGAAATAGAGGAATCAATTTAGAATATAGACCACGTGTTTGAATTTCATGATACGCCTAAGGATTTCAAGGTAAAATGTGTCTTATTTTCGCTAGAGGGTCCTAATCGTAGGTGGTGGTAATAATTGCATCATGCTCAGAAGCATACTTGATGAAAAAGAATGATTTCATGACCATATTTAATGTAATGTATTTTCTTGAGGTGAAAGACTTTTCCAGAACCCAGTAGTTCATGGATCTTTTCCAAGGAGATTAGTTAGTAATAGAATGTGAATATTGTTTTTCTCCGATAGTGCGGTACGTGATTGAGATTGTTTCAAATGAGTCTCTGAAATCTCAAAAGTTTAAGAATGGGTTGCAAGCATAATTTTACTCTTATGTACTCTTGTTCAAGTGAGGAAATTCTTCTATATTGGTTGATTATGCATACTAGATCATGATTTAGCAGAAATGAATGTATGTGTTTTATGGAGTGGTTTCCTATGTGGGATATGGCGGTTCATCCGAGAAGAAAAAGAAGCAAGGGGAGTAGGGGAAGAAGGGATAATATGGATGTGGTTTAGAAAATTACATGTTATACGTACATGCTATTTTATCATGACTCATGTTCCACTGTGATTCATACTTAATGAAACTATATGATATTTTCCATTACTTTTGATTTTTCTATATGGTATACATTATATTATTTTCAAAAGTTATGTTCATGTTTTTAGATTCTTATGGTCGATTAATGTTTGATATTTTAGATGTTCACCCTTAAAAAGTAATTGAGCTCACATTTTTCATATGATTCATTTTCCCAAGGATATAAAGAATGGTTTTAGGTAGGAGGACTAATTATGAAGAACATTGTGTGATATATTGAAGACATTTCACCAAATTAGAATAATTTCATGAATGTTTCAAATGAAAATAATCTAATATGGTCTTTGTGCATATATATGGGTAATGTATGAATGATTCTGTCAAAATAATGTAGTTTCTATGTACTTTAAACATTTTTTGTGAGAGTTGTTATTAGAGAGATAGTCTAGTTAACCATTGTAATCTATGGTGAGAAAGCATTAGTAGGTCACTACAGATATTTATAATTATATATATAGAGATATCCCTATAGATAATTCTATGTATTGGTTATAGTTCTAGAATTTTTGTAACGATCAAGGAAAAACATGGATTAAACCTGTTATATTAGAGATTGAATCTACATACACTTGATTATGTGTTTTTTGAGTGTCATTTTTGCTACTGACACTATTATTATTTGTTTGGTTTTAATCAATGACTAGAACTATGAGGATTTATATTAATATTGAATATGAATGATAATGGTTTGATATTCTACATGAGCTACCAAATAAAATCGGAGTTAGAAGTTGAGATATTGTTACTGTTCATAATTAGTAATCTCATAATATTATCAATAAACTCAACCTTGGTGAGTTTCTTGACCCACATAATAAGATAAATATGGAGTAACATAGTGACCACATAGTAACGAAAGATCATCTTTACTCTGGTATATCATGAGGGATGAGGCATCAAGGTGAATGTTTTAACTGGACTTGATTATTCTTTATGTACAGAGGAGAAAACAATTAAGATAATGGAAAATGATAAGGTTTAGTTGACACAATGGAAAAGGATAATTATATTGCTGAGGAATCAACAAAAATTAAGTGTTTTAAATGTGGAATAGATAGAAATTATGAAAATAGATGACCTAGTGGGAAATAACATGAACTGACTCATCAAGGTTATATGAATAATTATTATATTTATGATGATGAAGAGATTGTGTATGAGTGTGAGATAAAAAATGTTTTAATGAATAAATGGATAAAGAATGGATAATTTTTTAAGATGAAATGGGAATTATTTCATGTCAATGAGTTGGAATTCCCGAATATGGTTATAAAAGAATGTATATAGAATTACGGAGTAATTAAACATCAAGGGACTCTACCACTATAGTTTTTATATCGGTATTTGAAAGTATATTTTTAATTTTACTAATAACCATGAATAATGATAATGGTTGTAAGGTAATATTATGGGAGAGCACATGTTTAAGCGAAGGATAACCCTAAATAGTTTCCTAATGATGGGATATTAAAATATGGAGATGTTATATATTATTAGTTACCATGTTAATAAAATGATGAAAATGATTTTTATATAATTTTGGACTTTATGACATGCAGAAATAATTAATTTTACAAACAATTTATGATTTCACTAATGGTTTTTGGTAATATGGGTTATTACCATATTTCAAGGGAATACATGATAATATTTTTCACATGTTTGGTGTATGAAAATGATGGGCTATGTCATGTTTTTTTATAATTAATGATATGTTGATTTCAGAATTTTAGTCAACTTATTTAGATGTTTTAGATATTATCCTTCTACAATGATCATAAAGTTGACCATTTATGAAATTGATTGATGTTTTAGATATTAATTACTAGGTATCCATGATAGAATTTATGCACCTTATAAAACTTGTGTTATCCATTTAATTGTGGTAAAGATATATAGAATGAAACCAATATTTTTAAAAACGACAATTTTACTACCTTTTAATAGGGAAACCATTTTAAATTAGAAATTTGAAACTTTAATAATTTTTATATGACCAGATTGTGTTCTTATATAGAAGTGTCATATTAAAATTTAATTCTGATGAATTTTTTATATCATTCTGGTAAGGTTAATGTTTTGGTGAATTGTAAGAATGTACTAAATATTTATTGGAAACTGAGTTTTTTATAAAAATATTTTATATGTTTAAATTATATTATTGAATTATTTTATAAAATGAATAGATTATATTTTTATATGTTAATTTGATTTAGATCAATGGATTAAATTGTACAATAAATTTATATTTAAAATCATTTCAATCATTAACATTTATAAATTTTGAAACCTTTTTTTCATTTCTAAAATGGGTTAAATTTTAAATTATTTATGATGAATTATATGTATGGAATTTTTCAAAATGGAATTTATATTTGGAATCGGTAATTCAAAATTATATAAATTGATATCTTTCATTTTTGGGCACTATTGAATAGTATCATACATAATGTTAAATTAATAGGATAAAAAGGCTAATTAGTGTATTAAGGATAAAGACAATATTGTAAAATTACACTAGAACATGTCCTAATATAATTGGATTAGATTTTTTATACCTAAATTATCCTTGGTTCAAAATGGTATCCTTTGGATTCCACTTGAATGAGATTTGGACATTTATTATATTTTTTTTAATGAAATGTTAAAGATGTCATACTAAAATTTCAATAAAAATATTAATTTTAATATATGGTTATAAAAAATAAATATTTCTTGATATTACAACTCATTTAAAATCTATTTATCCCCTTTATAAAGATAATTTATATTAAATTTTTTGTATAAAAATTTATTACCTTGATGTCTTATACAATGATGATGTAGAAATTATTAAAAAGAAGAAAAATTAATAAAATAATTTTAATTAATACAATTATAACCATTAAAAGTCCAAAAAACAAGGCCAAATAATATTGTTCAAGTATATATTTATGAAAATAATCCATCTATGTAATTTTTTACCATTTGAAGCCACATGAAAATTATTATTAAACTTATAAAATTTTATCTAAAGTAATGCTTAATTTGTCACATTAAAATTTTAATAAATATAAAATTTTGTATGATCGATTTTATAGAAAATATATTAGATTAAAAGTATTCTCATGAAATATATATAATATATCTTAATTATTGTATTTTTATTTTTAATTTTTATTCAACAAATAAATACATTAAATAATTAAACAAAACATACGTAGTAAAAGTAAGAGAAATATTAAAAAATATAGTTAAAAATATTAACATAAATAAAATTTGGGAAAAATAATATATTCTATAATTTTATTTATTACGTTGACCTCTTCTAAATAAAATAAAATAATCATTTCTTTGTTAAATTGATATATTAACATTAAAAAAAATGAATTGAATAGTGTTAAAATTGACACCATTGATTATTTATTAGAATAAGGATTTATTAAATTATTTAAAAAATAAAACATTTTAAAAAATATTAATTATGAATAATTTTTGAAATATTATAAACTATTTATTTATGGTTTCATTTAAATAAAATAATTAAAATTTTCCCTCTTTTAATATTGACTAACAATTTACCATAATTAAAATTAAAATAGAATGACAATGGGTTAATTTGAATGATAACATTTATATTGTTATAAAAACATGTATAAAACTTATTTGTTGATTATATTAAAGCCTTATATAATATTATATTCTAAATTATGGCATTTTTTATTTTTTAGGATGCTATTTAATTTTATTATAAATTAATATTTCTGGAGATTCCAAATGTACCCCTCACCTTAATTATAAAAGGATTCATCAACCATAATTTATTGACATCACATTCAGCATAAAATATCATCCATAACCTATAAAGTTAACTTATCGACATTTTTATCCAGTTTCTAGAGTTTTTAGTATTCTCAAAACACCATATTTAGTGTCTTTAAAATGAAATATATAGAGTGCTCACTGAAGAAGATGTGATCTCCTTTACCAACTCTCTCAAGATCAATTCTTCATCTACTTCATCTTCATAGGTTTTATCTATTTTAATTAAATAAATATAATATCAATTATATTTTAAGTTGTTATTTCAATAATGGAACAACTATGTTCCACCTTTTATCTGTCATTCCAAAAAATGAAATCACCACGTGTGTGTTCGTACGACCTATTATCTCCACGTCATGGTGTAATATGTATTTCACCGCCACATTACATGGATGGTTATAAAGATATATAGAATAAATATATATTAAAATTATGACATGATATTTATTTTTTAAGGAAATATATAACAACCACCTCCATACAATTTCACAATTAAGGGAATGAAAACGTCGCCTGTGTGTACGTACGACCTACTATGTACACTATGTGATGGGGTTAATTTTTCATGACAATCATTAAAGAATGATACTATAAATGTATAATATTAATAATTATGATAATATTACATTAATATAATTATTTAATTATATAAATATATCCTAAAAAGAAGAACCCTATCATATATGACAAAACCTGTATAAAAAAATGAAGCCGTAAATACCAGAAAGACCTGTAATTATGAAATATTGTTAACAAACTTGTGATAAGATAATAATATTTAATAACATGGTTAAAAAATAATTTAATTATTATATTTAATCAATTATATAATAAGTTAATATATGTAACAAGGTAATCATACCAAAGGTAATGGATTACTATTTTCAAACCATTATTTCTCTGAGACATATTCCATTTACAGAACATGTTTTTTCTAAGTGTAGTAAATGAAGCATACGAATTTATATAATGAGAATTATCCCAAAGGGAATATTATCATCATAATTTTATTTGTTTCATAGGTAATATTAAACCATTTATTATAAAGTGACAATTATTTATTGCACAATATCATAACTATTCAGAATTGTTTTATTTTTAGTGTCTAAAAAAGAATATTTATTATACATGTCCATGTTTTCTAAATACAATTTGTGAAAATGTTTTAATATTATCTTAAAGATATTTAATTTCATTTTTACCATTTTATACTTCTTTATACATTCTTTGAAATGAATATTTCTTTCCTTTTCCATTTGAGGTACTTTTTTTATGTTTCCCTCAAAAGTAAGGGAAGAATGTTTTCTTTTATAATATAAATCATGAATGGAATTTTGGATTTAATAATTATTTATTTCCATGATTCTCCTTTTAAATGATTAAAATGTTATTTGAAATTTTGAAAATTACATTTACCTTCTATAAAAGAAAATATTTTCCAAGAGGAAACAATATTTTCCTCAATAATTATTTTCACATCTTTTATAAAAATTAGTTTTTATTTAATATTATATTATTTTATGTTATATATGAATTAAAGTGGACAATATTTTTAAAGGATATTATCCCTATTATTCTTATGATTTTAATATGTTTATAATGTAATGATATTTAAGAAATAAATTTAATTTTTTTGGGATTATATTGTGATAGAATGATGTTTATAAACCCATTTGTCTATGATAAGATGAATGATTTATGTTATTATAAGAAACATGTGTAGGGTTTTCATTATGAGATTTGTGGGAGAAATATCTCCCCCAAATAAATTTTCCATGGATTAATATCTCATGATATATAATGGGATGTAATACATAATGATCTATGTTTTGTAATACATGGAAGGAGTTATAATTGAACTTGGTTTATTATAGGAATTTTTCCACCCTAATGGTCTCAGATGTTAGACATGGATAATATGGAAATAATTATATATGATTATATGTTTTCTAAAATTCTAGGTGTTCTTCAAATGATATTTTCTCATGTATTATGTTCCATTAATATTTAAATCTTAAGAACTACCGTGATTTATTTCATGACTCAAGATTTTGATATTTTGTGTACAAGGTATGATTTTTAAAATTTATGTCCATGTTTTTATATTCTTATATTCTTATTTTTATTGATTCATTCTTTTTTACAAATACTAAGATTTTGACCTCAACGGTTTCATATGATTTCTTCTCCATGTGATATAAAGAAAGGTTTTATGTAGAAAAACTGAACATAAAGATTTATATGGGGGATATTTAAGGCCTTTCACCAAATTATATGAAAGTGTTCCATGTTTCTAATGTAACTAAACTAATATTCTCTTTGGGAATGTTTTTGTTTAATGTATCAAATATTATGCATAAATAATAGAAATTCTACATATGTCACACTAGGGTCATTATAAAAACATTATTTTTAAGAATATTATGAAACTGTGATAAGATTGTAGTAGATAATATTTTTATCAAGACTTCCTTGATTACTTAAGGGAGTTTTGGATCTTATACCAACTCACTAAACCTTATATACCTCAATAGAATGACATATGTGATAAGAGTAATGACACCTTTTTTTAATGGGTGAGATCAGTGAAATATAATACAAGTATTCCACTATCCTTTTGAGGATACACATTACGAACGATATCACATATTCTAAGACAAAAAAAGAAAAAAAATATATAAATGGTATTCAATTAAAAAAATTATTCAATGAAAAAACATCTTATCAAATTTACATGTGTGGTGAAGTGAAGAAATTTTATAAGGCCACTTATTGTAACAAACATTCACCACAAGTAATAATGTGAAACTTTATTAGATAACCAAAACAAATAAGTGGATATTACTTATTTGACTAGTTAGAAAATATTTATAGCTGTAAAACTTGCCATATTTATTGAGATGATGAAATTCACTAAAAGAGATAGTGGTATCGATATATACTTCAATGATATTATGGCTCAAAGAATAAAATAGTTGACACATAAACAAATTATGAAAATATTAATGAGAGATGAAACTATTCTAGAGACACAAGAAATACGTAAGAGTAAAATAGACGTTAGAAACCTGTTATATTATGGTTATTCTATCACTAAGTATGGTGATTCTCTATTATTTAATAATAATTATCTTATATCCTACAAGGAATAAGTATGTGGAACATATGGTATAATGTTAATAGAATACATGATTTATGAAATGTATTTCATGTACCAAAACCAAGTCTTGATTATGGTAGATCCTCCAAAAGATGTAAATAACATTACTTTCAAATGGTTATTAGAGAAAAAACATGATATGAAAGGATAAGAATGTACCTATAAAGCATAAATTGGTGAGAAAGGGAATAAATAGTTTCATATAATTTTCATTGATGAAATCACTTCACCAGTTTTCACTTGGAATGCCATCAAAATTATATATATCATTAATGATTACCATGAATATAAAATTTATAAAATCTTTTTCAAAACAAAACTCCATAATAGGATCATCTAGGAATATTTCTATATAAAAGAACACGAAGGGATTGTCATCCCAAAGGAATCTAATAATATATAAAAATCGTGAAAATCCATTAATGGGTTAAATTAAAAAATCTAATGACGTTACATTCAATTCAATGAATCCCTATAAAGATTCAGTATCATAACTAATTTGTTTGATCAGTGTGTCTAAAAACCCTTTAGTGGGAGTGTCTTCATTTTATTAAAATTATTTTTATGTGACATAGTATTCATTGGAAATGAAATTCCAGTATAATAGTCTTTCAATATGTGGTTGAGTTAATTATTCTCTGAAAAGAACAAGGGTGAAGCAATATATATTCTTGGGATCAATTAACATAATGATATATCTAAGAGAGTAATTTTAATTTGGAAAATTACAAACATTGACAAGATAATGAAAAGGTTCAGTGTTGACGAATCCATGGGGGTACTGTTACCTTCATCACACATAATTCATCTTACTTGGAAGGTGCTTCCTTAAACATAGGAGGAGTGGAAAAAATGGGAAATATTCCATACACGTTATTGATTTTGTTGGTCAGGTATGTAGTGTTATATAATATAATAGATGTTTCATTCACATTTAGTGTGGTAGGAAGATATCCAGAAAATCTAGGTGTCCACCATTGGATGTAAGTTAATATTATCTAAAAGTAGCAGAATCGTGCTATGAATATATTCCTGGTTTATGGTTGAGATGATTACTAGTAATTATGAGGACGTGGATATTACAGTTTCCGGACTGATCAAGATGAAATAACGTTGAAAACGGTATACATATTCTCTTTTAATGGATGTGATGCTAGTTGGATGGGACTAGAGTAGTTGTGGTTACATATTATATCGTAAATTCTATGTATATCATGTTTTATGATGAAGCTGTGACTGTAGTATAGAAACACAAACTCATATGAGAGATTTATATGTTACCTATTTTGGATTTTCTATCCTAGGAAAATCTTTTTTTTTACTTTTATTAAATTTATATTATATTTCGTGAATATTAATAAAAATTCATATTGCATATATTTTTTATTGTGAATAACTATAATGTAAAAATTTCATAGAGTATATATCCCATTGATATGTTCATTGAAGTTCCCCAATATGATGAGAACCTTGATATACTATTATGATGTTGATATGTAATATTTTATCGCTATATCACATACTATAATTAGAATCATAGTATATAAACTTTTAGGTGTGAGTACTCTTTAGTAGATGATGCATATTCTCATGAAGTTCAGAGTTGGTAATATCCAATATGAGGGATTATGAGAACATACCCCCAGAAAGAATTCAATAGGTTTTTGGGTCATCATATATTAATCTCCATGAGTACTCTTAAGAAGATGATGCATATTCTTATGATTATTATTAATTCATGTACAAACTCACATACTAAAATGTATTTTATAAAAATTGACCGTAATATTTCATGGAGATTTTGGATACATTATACGCGTCAGAAGTGAAATGACAATGATTAATAAGTTAAAGAACAATTTTACCCTTCCATATTTTGGAAGCTAATATATTGGACCTTTTATGGTAATAGATGCAACACATTAACTTCCATGGATATGGTTTAATGACATATTTATTTCAGATAGTTAATGAAATTAAAATTGATCATATAGATCAGTGGAACATATTTACAACTTTACTAATGATATATTTCTAAAAATGTATTATATTACACTTTAGGCATTCACATGTTTTTGTCGATATTACATCATTAAATTCTTTTACTTGGGTTCCCTTACCCATTTATAGATAATATTATTTGACTTTTGGAAAACCTGTATAATGACAAGAAGAAGAAATACTAGAGGGTAACACACTTGGTGATTCCATTGATTATGAATAAATTCTAATTGGGATTAATTAATGGAATAAATATTAATATCATGTTCATGGAATGATTTTATTTATTTAATATTGATTACATAAATTAAATAAATATTTATTCACTACATTGTGAATAATTTTTTTTATAAAATATTTTAATTATTATTTATTCAATAGATTCTAAAAAAAATATTCATTCAGTTGTTCCATAAATTCAAGAGGAGATTGAAGACACCATGTCCATGTCTAGTGAAAATTATTCATTAACAATACCATTACATATTATTTTTTATTGTGCATGTTTCCGCATGACACAAAATAATAATATGATTACTATTTTCTAGAACATATTTTATTAAATGTAATTATTTTTTTAATTGATGGAATATAAGAAAATAATATTTTAACATAATTACTATATTAATACGAGGATATGTTTGTTCAGTGGAGTGTCCAAAAACATGATAATAGAAATATTTTTAAAAAAAATCACTCTAAACAACTCCTTACCTATCACCCTAATTAATAGGAATTAAAGGATATATTTCATCATGAATGAAGAATAGGATATCATAAGAAAACATACAGAAGACAATAGACAGTCAACGCCAGATCCTATAGATAGTGGTGATTCTCAAATATCGTAAGAGAACATGCAGATCATCAATACATGGATTCTATACACGGACCATCAAATGAAAAAAGTTAATATGAAAGGGTCATTTTAGATGGTCAACATTTACCAATAAATGACATTCATATTCCCAAGTATTTATTTCTTCTAGTATTAAAAAAATTAATTTTTAATTTTACATACGAGATCATCCGTATTGATTTCAATAAATGGTTATTAAAATGGATTACATGGTGTACGGATTGTGCACACACCTTATACCCATGCACATTATATCTATATGTGCAATGAAATTAATGACACAAAATTCATTTATTTCACATCATGTGTTGATTGTGCCGAACCTGCATACGAAAAGTGGATAGAGGGTGTGTAGAAAGTATGTACATAAAGTGTAGTCTGACCAATTTAACTTACTATAGCCCTAGGTTTGTGATTTGGATATATCAATAATGAATTACATGGCATGTAGCTATATTTAAATTATTTTTTTCTCCTAGTAATGGAAAAATTAAATTTATATAAAATTTGATAATTTTAGCTTTAAAAACATATTTTCTCGATTAGAACACTGTTAAGTGTTTGATATGTATATAATGTTCTTTAAATTAAATAACCAATTAATTTTCAGTTATTAATATGTCATTATTTATTGTATCATTTATTTTCCCTTATTTTAATTAACAATGTGTATCACCAAATAAGAACATATGATAATTAAGATGAAAGGAACTAATTACATAGTTAATTAATTAATTAATTAATTTCTCTATATCTCAAATACTTATATAATTAAAAATGAAATGAATTCATGCCATTAAATTTTAAATATTCATTTCATAGACTATGAATGATCCCCCTCCATTATTAAGTAGGACATGCATGTCTACCAGTATTCATGTAATCATTTTTAACCAAACTGTTGGTTCCCCTCCACTTCATGTGAGAAAAAATAATTTCAATTACTGGGGCTTCCCAAGATGTGTGGCTGCGATTTAATATGGGAACATTATGCTTCCAACAAAGGTGATACAAAGGTGGATATGTGGAATAATGTAACTCATGCGTAGACCAAAAATATGAGTTATTTCCCCTAGGTTAGTTGTTTCTTTATTGTCCACTCATTAAATCAATTATATAGTAAATCTCATGAACATGTAATTTATTTAATAAATTTTTTCTTTCTATGAAATTATTTATTTTATGGATGCAAGGCCACAATCAAAAAAGTAAATGAATTAATGTAAAGAGACAAAAAATATAAAAATGAATTATGTGTAAATTTTTTATCGAACATGGTTAATTATATAATTAACATCCCAATAATATTAACATGTATGATAAAAGATAAATAAATATAAAATTTTAGAATAACTAATAAAAATACTTCAATTGAATTTTAATTCAGAACAAGACTTCCATTACAGGAATGGGAATGAGACCATAGAGCTACGTGTTGTACATCGGGAATGTTGGGAAACTTACTTTTCATCAGGGATTTCTCATGGGTGTTTCATTTTAAATTAACCGAATATGTATTGGGTTTAATGGAAAACGAATGTTTAGAATAAATTTGGTGTCAGGTGTTGAAGTAATCCAAGTAAGAAATTTAGGATAGGGGACTCCATGAAACATATCCAACAGTAACAAGTCCACAGTTGGAAAGACTGTATACCTAAATTTTCTTATTTTCATTGAAAAATTATATATTATTATATAATTTAATGGGTATTATTTACAGTATAATGTTAGTAAAACTAGAAATGCTAAGTTCAATAGTGAGTTCTATTTTGAATTTATAAAATATAGGGATATTTATAAAATAAAAAATAAAACATTTATTTTATTATATATATCTTTTTTTTTCAAAAAATAAAAGTAATAAAAATATACTCATTTAATTTTAGATTATAATGACACTTTTATCTTACACAATACCCCTATGATAAATATTGGTGTATCATAATCATTTAACATACTATAAATTCTAGAAATGGTTTAGATTACATCTGGTTTTGATATGATATGAATGGAAAAAAGTCATTCTATAATCAAGCATTCCTAATATTATTGTCAAATAATAAATTGACAAAGAGGTACGTGACTAGAAAAACATTTGAGAGATGTTGTAGAATTTTAATGTTTTATTCTTTCAAAGATCTCTAATGAACTAATTAATTCACATGAAAATATGTATTCATATTTCATGCATGGGAACCTCCATCATCTTTTCCAGGAGAGAGCCAGATAATATAAATTTGAGATTTAAAAGGTGATCATTTAATGAAATCTAAGAGAGGGTTCCCTAGCTATCCCATGACTTTTAACGACCATTAAATATATTGAGCACTTAGATATTCTAGGTTTTAAACTCATTGAACAACTAGGATGCTAACTCATTCTAGAATCACTCCCTTAAATAATATCTAGTTTTATTTATAAAATCTTAATATGAAAAACATTGAGAAGTCTCTCCTAGATCATCTCACTCTTCTACTCTAGTTACATATTCTTGTAATTCTTGAAAAACCTTCCATCCTTATAGAGAAATAGTGGAATTGTAATGTGAAGAGATTTAATCGCAATACTTCTCCACTACCATACAAAAATAGGAATAGAATGTGGTAATAAAGTGAACAAGATGATTAATATTTCCCATGTGGAAATAAGGTTCACTCGAAGAAAACCAACATTAATCATAATAACCAAGGAGATTCTTCAGGTGAAATTGTTATTGATTGAAATTTATTTTTTTCAATACATTTTTTGTTATATGAAACATGTGTTCCACACATATTTAATCAAATGTAGAGACCATGGAGAATAATAAATCTTGACTGTGAAGAAGTATATATTCAAGAAGCCAACATAGATTAACTTTCTACTGTAGCTATTAAAAACTGCCACCTCATTTTGATGACCCAAATTATATTAGTTATAAAATGTTTTTATTATGTTCCATCAGTGACCCAAAAAATTATTTCCGTATGCAGAATTGATATGGAAGGAATAATTTAATATTTTGATTGTAAATATTTCTTCTTTTATAAAGATATTATTTTTCAATGTTATGTAATTTTTAAATAACAATATTTATGTGTTTTATTAGACAAATCAATATAAAAAATTCATAATAATGTTATTTAAGATGACCAATACCACACCAAAATTTGTCTTCATCGGCTAGGTCATTTAAATTAAATGATCTTGATTAAATTATATAAATATTGATATTTATATTACATTTAACTAAAACAGCATGGTTTATGACATAGATGAAAATAAGAAAAAAAAACCATTTCCCTATCACATTTGAAATGTGACAGGACAAAAGAAAAACATGAATCTGTCTTTACTGATGTTTGTAGACCATTTACCATTGAATAAATTTGTGCTTACTCATACTTTTTAAATTTCACTAATGCTTATAGTAGATTTAGATATGACAATATAATGAATAATAAATCATATTATTTGGATACATTCAAGGAATATAAGAATGATATTGATTACTATATTTGTAAGAAGATTTTGAAACATCACCTAATCTGTGGTAAATAATATTTTATTCATGACTTTATTGATTATATATGAGAGTTTTGGATTTTATGTCAACCCACTTCTCCTTATCGACTTAGTGAAGAGTGTTAGTGAAATTAGCAACAATAACTTATTGTACATGGCGAGATCAAAGATGATTCATGTGAGTCATACATTATCCATTGGGGGATACATGTTAAAAACAGTAGTATACTAATTTAAATAAATTTGGACGAATTCAACAGATGATATACCATACAAATTATGGAAGGCAAGTGAACTCTGGTTTTCTTACATTCCAGTGTGGGATTGTGATATATTTTCTATGGCCTCACAATGTAACAAGCCTACCCCCAAGTAATAATGTGTATCATAGGATATCCAATAGAAATGAAGTGATACTATATATAATATATTTTAGATAAAAAGGATGTGGTTGCCAGATGTACCACATTTATTGAGGAGGATATTATATCTAAAAGATATATTGGGATAATGGTTTAGTATGATGACTTCAAGGATCAAGATAAACATGAATTGGAATAACAACATTTTTCAGAATTCCCTATGGATGAAAAAATTGATAAAGAGACACAATTATTTCATTTGATTACTAAGGATCTAAGATAACGAAAATTTTATGATTTTTTAGTCACCAATGACGGTGAATCATTAATAGATGATAATACTGAAACTATAACCAATAAAAATAGTGTATGTTGCATTGATGATTCCATGTTGAAAGAATAAATGAATTCTAAAATTGATTCCATGTACAAATACCAAGTATAGGTTTTGGTAGACCCATAGTTAAATATAAATATTTTTGGTTACCAATTGGTATTCATGAATATAATAGTCATTAAAGGACATGTTAGTACTTAAAATGTGTGACTTGTTTCAAAATGGTTTACAAAATTTCATGTACCCTTCTATAACAAAAACTTTTAAATTTTTCTAAATGCATAATTCCATCAGAATTATACATTCCATTATAAAATTGAATGATTATGAGATTTGAAAAATGGATAACAAAACTACCTTCCATAATGGGAACATTCAGGAAGATATCAATATAAAACATCCCAATGGGTTTCTAACTCCAAATGATTCCAATATAATTTGATTTTTGAAAAGATCCCTATATGGAATAAAGATATTATCCACATCATGAAACATTGGTTTTTAGAAGCCATAATGGAATTTTGTTTCATAAATAATAAATTTGAGACATGTGTCTAAAAATGGTTTTGTGGGAGTGTATAAAAATTCATAACAGAATATGTCGATGTCAGATTTCTCATTGTAAACGAAATAACAATGTTATAATTTTGGAATGGAATGGATGTGTAAATTCTTATCTGTAAAGGAATTAGATGAGGTAACATATATTATTAGGATCCAAATCCCTCATTAAAGATCCATTAGGTTGTTCGTCTTATTTAATAGTGCATAACTTGACAAAATACTAAAGAGATTAAGTATGAAACAATCCAAGAGATGATTGTTTCAAGCATCAAAGAGAATTCACATTTCTATGAAATTCTACCATCAAACACATGAGGATGGATAATAAATTAATATGATTTAATACCCCTATGAAAATAGGTCTACAATGTTTAATTTTTTACGTACTATGCTAGAAGTCACATATTCCATGTTTTTGGATGAGATGAGTAACTAGTCATCATATGATATGTATATTCTATTTTCCAAAATAAATAATTTGATCAGAGGTCATTAAAATGATAAATATTAACATTTAATGGAGGTAATATGAGCTGGAAGATATCAATGCAGTCTATGGGTGAAAATTTTAAAGAAGACTCTAAACATATTGCAACATCTGAGGTAGATAAAAAATTAGTATGGATTCACAATTTTTTCCATGTTCTTGATGTGCTATCTAGTAGTAATTTTCCAATCAGACTCTATTGTGATTATACTATAGTAGTAGATCTATCAATATAATCATGGCCACGTTAATGTATGAAGCACATAATCTATAATGGTCTTTTCAATATAGATTTTTTTCATAGAATAGAATTTTTAGTGACCAATATTTCTATGGAAGAAAATGTGTCATACTCACTGAATTCATCCTTGAACTAGAAGAAAAATGACTACAATGTGTGGTCTAGTGGGATGAAGGTTATAGGTGGGTATCTCAAGTGCATGTGGGATTTTTTTTAAGTTAGGGTCCCAAGAAAAACTGTGTTAACATTAATTACATGTATATTCTTTTTGTTGAATATTAATAAAACTTCGCAATATATATTTTTAGTTGTTCTTTATGACATATTATGTAATTATTTCTAAGAGTATACGTCACATTGATATGGTGAAAATAAATCCTCTCTATGAATAAGTACTTTATGTGTTAGGAAGATATTCTCAAATAAAATTATATTGTCTGATAATGTACTATGATGGGACACATATTATATTGACTATCAGACGAGATTACTCAATAGAAGATGAGTGTTCTTCCCATAATGTTTTTACATGATAATCTCTAATATGGGAGATTAAGAGAACTGACCTGCTAGTAATATTTCTACATCGTTTTGGTGTCATCAGTTATTTCTATCTATGAGCATGTGTGATTATCCTTAGACATTATTATTATTATTAATTCACATTGCATCTTCTTCATAATGATGTATTTTATAGACAATGACGATAATCGTTCATGGTGTAGTTGCATACATTGGGAGCGTTATTTGTGAAATGTCATCAATCAATATGTGTATGAAAGATTTAGACCTTCCATAATTATAGAATATGATATTTTATCCCTTTTATAGGAATATAAATTTCAAATTTAAATCCATGGACATGGTGTAATGAAATGATTATTTTTAATAGTCTAATAATGATATATCGTGCATATAGTATGGTCATACAGATGTGAATCTTTCATGATTATATATTATTACAAAGGGATTATATTACTCATTTAGCATTAGTTTGTGGTGGTATTTTTTTAGACATTAGGTTCAATATCTGGGGTTCCTTGACCCATTTATAGAATGTAATATTGGAAATTTGGAAACACATCCTAATGTGAAAGAGAAATAATCATTTAGGGTCATAGACTATTGGTTTTCATTGATCTGAATTAAATAAAATTTTATGATTATTAATTGATTAAATATTATTCTCATGTGTGGTGAGTAATTTTATACAATTTATATTGATGGCATGAATTAATTAAATATTTACTTGTTGGATTTTGAATAAATTATTTATTTGATTTTTTTCATATTCAAATACATATTTATTCTATATATTGTGAATAAAATATTTTTGATGGAGAAATTTTGTTTTATATTGTATAATAAATAATAGAGACGATTGAATAGAACTTGAACTAGTACGGGAAAAAATATTAATTTACACGACCGTTTCATAATATGTTTTATTTCATATTTTAGGGTATACCACAAAATAATTGAAATATATTGATTATTATGTGTAATGGGATTAACTGAAGGTAAAAAATGTTATTTAATGGTTAGTATGAAGTTATATGTTATTATAACATGTATCCTAAATCTATAAATAGATGGATATATTTATTGTGTAGAGCATCCAAAAATTTGAAATAAATAATTTTTTAGCACAACAATGGCTCTCTCAACCACTCCTTCTATATCCCTAGTAATAATGTGATGATAAAGAGAGATTTATTCAAGATTGAAGAATGGGATATCAACAAAAAGCAACATAATACATTCAACTCAATGTACTAGCACCTGGAGATCGAGTGGTGTTGCTCAAATATTATAGGTGCATGTCTGGATCATTACTACACGCATTATCTCCTTGGATTCTCACAGGGAATTTAAGGTAATATGGAAGGTTCTTTTTTTGTGATCATCAATAACCAATGAAGAATGTTTTTAATACCAGGTATTTATTCAATCATCTATTAAATTAATTTATTATACATTTAATGTGCAAGATAATTTCACTTGGTTTTGGGAATGGATTATTAGATGAAACTTTAATATATCACCCATCTCTACATGATTCAAACAACATGATCCATCAAATTAATAGTAAATATCCAATCACACTATATTGTGATAATACTACACTTAATAATATCATAAAATATCAAAATTACCAATAATATATTATGTAATACTTCAAAATTATAATATATTGAGCGGTTTTTCTCCAAGATATGAGGTTTCTATGAGAAGTATTCCCATGTATGGGAATCTGTTGGACCCCAGAAAAAATCCATGACTTAAGAGAAATAATATTATCATTTTAGGACTAAGAGATGAAAATTCTTATAAGAATGGATCATGTCCACATGAAAGTATGTTGGAGTTTTTTCCCTAGAAAAAATTGATTATACATTGATTACATGTATATTTGATGTTTTGAATATAAATTTAACATTTGATTAAATATTGTTCATTGTGTTTTTAAGGATAAAATTCAATATCATAAAATTTTATTTTTCACATTGATAATGTTGTAAAATATTACTACAATGATAAGAACCTTGACATGCAATGACAAAATTCTTAATTATGTTCCGCTTTTGGATAATATACCATCACATGGAACATAGTATTTATATCTTCTTATGTGAGTGAAAATAAGCAAATGAGGCATCATCTCATGAAGTTTACACATTGTAATTTCAAAGAGAGGATATTATGAGAACATAACCTCTATTTGAAATTACATATATTTTGGTGTAGTTAGATATTCATATATTCAAGAATATTTAATGGTCCTTAGACATTAATATTGTCATTAGTGTTTTCTATGACTCGCAGACTTATATTTATTAAAAAAACCCCAGTTGAAATGACATATCACTAATGGATAAGTCGAGGACAGATTTTTCCCTCTCATATTTATGGATTATTAAATATCCTCAGATTTATTGGAGTAGAAATATATCATTAATTTTGATGGACAACCTGTAACAATGTGTTTTCATCAAATTGTCAAAAAATAAGTATAAATAAAATCGGTTGGTGACACAAATGTGAAAATTGAATTATAAGACGCTAAGATAAAGGGATTAAATTACACGGCTATTTTTTATATGTGGTTCTTTATGTTACAAAATTAAATTTTTTCTCTTTAGTGTTATAAACCATTTTTATAAAGTCATATTCAAATTTGGGAAAGCCTAAATAATTTCAATGAGAATGAATCTTTACAATTCACAGACTACATGTTTTTTTGATCTATGTTAAATTTTATTTGAGTTTATTTAAGGTATTACACATTATTATCTTATCCATGAAAAATTTGTATTAATGGAATATTGATCACATAGATTAAGTAAATATTTACTAAATAAAATGTGAATATATATATATATATATATTATTCAATTTGTATTAAAAATTTATATTCCAGTATGTGAATTAAATATTCACATATGAAAAAAAAAATATTCTTGATGTTCAATAAATGACACAAGAGTTTGAATGGATGAGACGTTGTTTTGGGATAAATATTAATTAAGAAGTGTGTTTAATAATATTTAACAGTGCAGAAGTTATCACATGCCAAAAAAATAATAACTTTATAATTATTATTGTTCTGGGGATATTTTATGGTAATAAATATTATTTTAACATTCGTAAGAAATTAAATTCTATTTTAAAACATATCCGAACTCTATGAATATATGGTTATTTATATTGGGTCATGAATCAAAAAATTTGGAATATAGAATTGTGGTGTACAAAATATTCTCCCTTGAATCCTCTTTCTATCTCCCACTAAAGAACGTGAAGTGTGAGAGTGATTTATTTTAGGCCAAATATTGAATGAAAAATAATTAACAATATAAGGAATTTTAGTCTCCATGCTACCACCAGAAGAATGATTTTAATTTCTAAGATATCTTTAAAGCACATGTGGATCACTTCTATAGGGATTATTTTCATAGATCCTCATAGAATAATGATTTTATTCCATAATGGTCTTCTAGGATGATTAAGAATCACCAATGAAGAATTTTTATAACCACAAAATTCATTTTATCGTATATTGATGAATAGTTTTATAAAATTTTCTTCATGATACTCACCCATATTTTTAATCAACAATACGAAAATGAAATTTTAATATATCTCCCACCATCACAAACTTATTATATGCTCAGAAAAAGAAGAAAATTGTTGGGGATAAATGAAAATAAAAAATGGAAATCCTTGGGGATCCCTATAGATGATCAAATATATCATCAATCTGAGATAAAGGAAAACGATCTTTCACTATTACCTTATTCAACCTCCTATTTTCTAACCAGAGACATAGAATACTATTCACCTATTATTGAAAAACTCTTTAAAACTCCATGGAAATGTAATTTTTTTGATAATACTCTCCACTACCCAATATTTTAAATACCCTATAATATCATTCACCATATATGGGTTTATATGACAAGGAAGAGTCCATATCATTTGTTCCCCATTGATTTTCTTAATCTCGAATATATTTAATTTATATGGAGGATCTCCCAAAAGTAAATATGGGAATAAATATCAGTAATGATAAAAAAAATTGAGTGTATGATATGTGGGAATAAAATTTACTATGATTTATGATTTATTCCAACTAACTAAATTAATAACGTGTCAATCTAGATCAGCTCCAGTTCTACCCTGGATTTTCTGACACAACAGTCATCTATAAACATGATCATAATTATTTTAGTCCTCGAGAAAGATACCAGCATATAGATGTTTTTTATATGATCCAAAAAACGTTTCAACTAATGAATTATATATATCATATTGTATCTAGTCATAACTATGATCACGATGTAAATGATTTTTTTTCTAGAAATAACTACAATAATCTCATTGATTTTTAGAGAAAGTATACATTATTTAGAAAAAATGTTTTTGGATATAGTAGATCAGAAGATATATTAAACTAAAAATGTAGGATGAAAATTATGAGAGTAAATATGAACGAATGTGAAGCAGTATTAATGTAAAATATAGTAAATAGTGTGATTGAATAAAAACTATACTAATAAATTATGAAAATACATCTCTTCCAATTACATAAACCTCAATAACTATCTAAACCCATCCAATATATGGAGAAATAATATTACACTATTGTTCCTGACTCATAATAGTTACCAAATAATGTGATTCTTAAGTCTAATGTTGAGAAACATTACTAAAACAATAAAATGTGCTACTCAAAAAGGACATAGAATATTGAAAATATTTTCTCGAGATGAATCAACATATGACATTGTAAAACCCCTATAACATAGGTAGTATAAGAATCTCTAACCATATCTAGTTTATTTTATTGATATTTACCTTCTCTTCTTTCTTACTCTAATAATAGAAATTGGAAATTACTACAATAATGATAATTCTAATCACAATTTTACTATAAAAAAGAAGAAAACATATAACCCTAGGAACTGCTATAATGTTATCAGATTTTATGGAATTGATAAGCTCCCACATACATGTCATTACATCATCTTTAAAAACTAAATGTCAATGATCCAAATGATGACCAATTTGAAGCATACTGGAATTATTCGCATCAGTCCCAGAAGAAAGAGTTCAAAATCATAGAAAATACATAAAATAAGTTTATTATAAAGAAACTAATATAATCTCTTATTTAATATCTATAAAAATAATTTTTTTCTTGGATAGGAATATTGAGAAGGAACTCCATGAATAAAATATCATTAATATACTAATTATAATGTCAACTATGATTTCTTACCTACTCAATAAATCCCAGCTTCTTCGTGGTGGGTCCCTATATAAAAATCATATAATTATCATTACCCTCATATTAACATAAGTCTATACCTAATTACAAATTCCAACTATGATGTATATATAGTCCTTAATAAATTTTGGACCACTAATTCCTTTTAATGCATCTAGTAAATATTGGAAAAAATGTTGGGAATTTCATTCCATTATCATTTTATCATATTGGCCCTGTGTGGGAATAATATATAATATTAGATACAGGGGTGGGTCTACCATTGGAAAAACATGGGTGGCTAAAGAAGAATACACATGTGTATCATCCTGGAGAGCTTATGGTTGAACTGGAATGTCCTCCCTTGATGAAACATTATGCACATCTAAGGAAGAATATTATAGAAATTACAAATGAAAATTTAGAACACCAATAATTTTTTATAATGCACCTTATGAAGCTACACAGAATAGACATGGATTTTTTAGGAATGAATATCCATGTAGATACCAATTCAATTGTTCAAACACTCAATGTTCGGCCGAAGTCTCATTTATTCATCAATATACATAGGTATCAACCAAAATAATAATAATATATATATATATATATATCATAGTATGATAGAAAATTTATACAATAGTGGTGGCAGGGAACTGTAGCGGTGACATGTAACTATAACGACAACAGAGCACTGGAGCAGCGGTGGGTACTGTGTGGTACAATAGCAGGAGGGACTGTAGCATTACTATACACAGAATGGGACTTGGGCCAAAATAATTAGTCCTACTGGCCATGTAATGGGCTAAATGTCCACTAGGCCTTCGGGCTATGTAATGGGTGTTCTTTTAAGCAGTTAAAGAGTAGTTCTCTTAGATTTAATAATAAATAAGGCTTTATCCCCTACCATTTAATAAAAATATATATCGAAAAGAAGATAATACAAGTAAATCATTTAATTGGTTACACAGATCAATATATTTAATAAAAAATTTAAACAAAAAAATAAGAATAAATATATGATATTTGATCCCCATTGGATTTAAAAATATCTGAAATTCTCCCAAATCCCTTAAAAAATAATAACCTTCCCAATCAAGGTAAATCAGTGTTCTGTTACACAGGATTTGGAAAAACACATTGATACTCAATATCCTTATATCCAAAAAGCATATCAAATTTTCGTTTTCCTAAAATATTTATGAAAAATAAAAATTAAATATCAACATTTGATTGTAATTTGTAACACCAAAATCCAAATCACCAATCTCATGCTGAAGTTCCACAAGACCTCAAACATTCCTCCCCATACGTAGGTAGTTACCAACTAGACGAGGGGGTTTGAATGTGGAGTGGGGAGACAATACCCTCAGAAATCATATATATACCACATAATATGAAATTATAAGTATACCAACAATACAATATAGTGGAAGATAAAATTACAATATATAATTATATATTTTATTTCATTTTATACATCATTATACTAATGGGTCATAAATGTGTCACATCATCAACAATACACATTATAATTGGGGTAAGATAAATAATTTTTTTGTAAATGTTTTATATTCTGTCCCGATACAAACTTAATATAATATCTTGATGATCATCATAAACAAGTCATTGGACATATTTATTTTATATATCATAGATAATGATGTTTGAATGCACAATGAGATTCCCATGTAGGCTTTTATTATAAAACTAGCACGACACCAACAATTTATCTTTAATATATGCTCACATTTATATGTTAGTTTATGTCACTACTGAAAGGTAACATGCATACCTAAACACATCCAATTATGTATTGAGATATTCGGTGAAATCCAAACTAATAAAAACCTTTATTGTACCTCTTCGAGTTTTATTACATGTGGATCTCAAAAGTAGACAACACATTCCATAGATCATTTTAACTCAAAGTATTTATATTTTAATATGATATATATTCCTCTAATACTTGTCAAATTAATGATTTCTGTTAAGGTATGTCTAGATCGATGTCTCACAGCTTCTAGATCGCCTCCAATTTTATACAATAGTGAATGACCAAAATCAATGGAACTCTACAAAAAAATGAATATCCCCATCTGTAGTTTGTACTGTAATATAATCATTATTCCAATGAAGTATGTAATTTTCACATGGGATAATATATACCATTCTCAGGAAGTGACCATCTGATGAAAATACAAAACCAATGTGTTATGTCATCAATTCTGCCTCTTTATCAGATCATGAAGAAATTTAGGCCACTAGTCAACCTAAAGCCTAAAAATTTATTTTCTATCAACTACAAACAAATTAAAAAAGGTATAAAATATGAATGAAAAAATAAATCCAAATATATATTTACTAGGCTATGAAATAATACAAATATAATACACAACATAGCATGGAATAATATTGAATACCACAATTTAACTATGTATGAATTAAATATATATAATTTAAAACCTAGAAAAGAACACAAAATCCATTACCAATAAAAGTTCACATGAGCTTCCCATACATTTCATCATAGCATATCATGGAAGGCTCTCCAGAATCAGAAAATAATAAAATAACATGTTAATAAACAATATAAAAAGGAACAAGATTGTAAGTACATTCTACCTTTTGTATGATGAAGAAGCATTTAGAGATGTATGAAACAATAATATCCATATCATACCCATGCTCCAACATTCAGTAAATCTGGACCCAATCCATCAATATAAAACCTCTTGTATTAGAATTCAATAAAAAAAATTATTATGTGTTGAAACCCAAATAAATAAACCAAAGTGGATATATTCTTAGGTAGATCTAGATCCACTCAAATAATATATTACAATTCTATAAATCCTTTTATTTATCCAAAAAAATGTTTATCAAGTTATTCAAAATATAATTCTTATATCTAGACATCATATTTGGGAAATATGATTCCACTTGATATTTAAAAAAGATTTCTAGGATTGAAATGAATAATCTAGGGGAAAATAACATCTTTCCTTTTGTTCACATGTGTCATCTATCTTGTTCTAATGAATTTGGATTATGTAGGATGAGAAACCACAATAATCACTAATATTGTCCATAGAATTGAAAACCGTAGGTTTATGAGAATAAATGTGGATTTTATTAAGAATAAAATAAAAATTGTGGATTAATTAATACCCTCACATTGTTTGGTCTCATGGTTTCCCAAACCATATTAGTATTTATCCCTATTTTTTTATGTATATGGATTGGCCGCATTATTTTATAAACTGTGAACAAATAGTTTTTTGAACTCTTTGATGTCACAAAGTTCATTATCACGTTGAAATAAATATCCTTTTCATGTTTTCAATCAACCTAGATGCATTGTTTGTTTGGGAGAATGAAATTCATATCATAACATCACATATGAAAAAAATATATGGCCAAAATAAATGGATTACAGATGGTGTGTAGGAACAAAATTTAAAATATCATGTAAATTATGGATACACAGAATGATGGAGGAAGTTGTGTATTAGGCAATGTTATAGAGGTCTTTATTACTTAAAATGGTGGGACTTAACAAAAAAGTTTCACAATTATCTATCAATATATTAGATCCACCATCAATGTGTATGTTATATATCCATAGTGGACCATTTTTGTATGAGTTATTTTATTTAGAATAAATATTTTTAAAATAATAAATTTATAGTTAATTAAATCAGTTTCTTTCAAAAAATATATTTATCAAAAATATTTTTTAGACACACACACACACACATATATATATATATTGATAAAACATTTAAATTATATAAAATTTTTATTTGATTAAATTAATTTCAAATTTTGATTCATCATGTTTACACTTTTGATGAGGTATTAAATTTCATTATTGATAATAAATTTTTTTTGGTAAATAATTACGTAAAACAAAATAAGTCAATATTGTGTAAAATTTTATGGAATGAATTTCGAATAATAATAATGACATTAAAAAATTATATAAGACTATTATTAATATGTTTATCAATCCTATAATTCAAACAATCATTGTATATAAAAAACCATATTAATACAATGTTATTTCATCTATTCCCATCACTAGATATATGTTTTGAAATAAATGTCCCTCAAATTATATATTGAAGGATCTCTTATCCACCCTCTCCCAACCATGTCTATTTTTAATTTTTCTCTTCAATACCTAATAAAAAACTCTCTAACATTAATTCCATTTTTTTATTTCCATTAAGAGGTAAATTTTCAAATGAAATGTAATTATTAGGTGAATGGGGGATTTCAACAAAGCTAGTAATGAGTTCATTGTCATATTTTCAAGTTATCCATTCATATATGGTTGAATTAAATCCTAGAATACTCTATAATAATGTATTTATAAAATTATTATAATTCAATAAAAATTATATAACAAACAATTAATTTAAATTTTGAATCAGTCATCTATTATAACATGATTTATATTAAACCATTTTTCTAACCTACGTCAATGATTATTTACCATTTGAGTCCCAAATGGTGACTCCAATATAAAATGTAGAGATATGTTTTGAAAATAATCAATTGAACATAAATTTTTATTTCGATAAAATATATACATATATATATATATATCTATTAGTAAAATAATTTCTTTTGTAGATTCAGTAGTCACCAAAAATGATCATTTTTATCCTTTCATAAAAAATCACTACAAAAACTTTAAAATAATATTGAATCAATAAAACTATTCCAATTACATATATATAACCTTAAATTAAATTATTGAAGTGATATAATACCAATAATTTAGATAGGTCCAAAACCACTAGATTTAATGAAGTGTAAAATAGACATAACCATTATAATGGATGATTCTCTTTACAACTGATTAGTTGCTAAATAGGTATAATTTGTTTTCTAAATTTTTCATTAGAAAATATTATTAGAAATAATGATATTAATTTGACATCAAGTAATTTAATATATATGATATATGTATTTAATTTCCATATAAATAAATAAATAATCCAATATAAGTGTTTTACTTTTAATTTCAATTCATTATGGCATGTTCCATATTATGATCCAGTTTTATATAAAATGGGTTGTAAAATATTTTTTTCATATATTATTTTTATAATTTAGTATTGATTAATTTGGATCATAATTTCATTTTGTGGTATCCAATTCATTTCATTATGAAAAATTTAAATCTATACACATACGCCTTTTCTTGTAACCATATCCTTTCATTATGTCCTGTAATTTTTTCATTATTGTGGTTTTTTTGAATTTAGAAATTTCCACCACTTTTCTAACCCATATGGTGTATTCCCTTCATTTTTAGGAATTTTTAATCTCTTTAATAAGGTATATTTTTTTATTTATAAATAATAATATATTATCACAAAAATAAAATTTCAGCTCACTATACTGTTTATTCATACTTCTAATCATGCATAATTAATAAAAAAGTCGTTTTATTAATTGATAAATATGTATTATATACCCCATATCATATAAGTATTTAACTTTTTGAACAATAATATTTATAGTTTTCTTTATGGATATGAATTTATTTAAACTATTATAAATTTTATAATGGGATTCTCAATGTACACAAATAAATTTTGTACATTTCAAAAATTGTTTCATAAATTTATTATTTTTTTATTTTACATGGATTAATTATCAGCTAAATTAATATTCTAATTGTGGTTTTAATGTTCTGTTACATTATTCTAAAATGACTCTTAATGTGATGATAATATTTCTTCACAAATCAGAAAGAAATTTTTTTTATAATTTTATTTCATTTTAAATCAGAATCACATATATTTTTTTTATAATCTATGGAAATATGCTTCATATATCAACTACCATTTTCTCTCATGATAAAGTTTTTATTTGTGTTATATATTTTTGTGAAATGATCAATTGAATGTTATAAATTAGGTAATACTGCAAGAAAACATAATGAAGCTATTTTTTCATTTGGTTTCCCAATTGATATTGTATTATTTATTTCATATACTACAAATATATGTTTCTTATAAATGTGGTATAAATTGTTTTTAGAAGTATATACAAGTATAAAACATTTTTAAAAAATACATTTCAGCTGATATAATTATGTTATTTGGGAAATGATGTGGTTATAAATTTTAACATTTTATACATGAATATGATGTGGTTATATATGTTTTCTTTTTATGAATTCAACTGATGTTGTGTTATATGTTCACAATATTATTCACGTAAATTATTTTTTTTAACTTTACAGTTTCATCATTATATTTTTAATGATTAAAATATTATTTTATTCCTTCAATAGATTTTTTGATAATAATTTTATGTTTTTTATAGTTATGATGGCCCAATATTCTAATTTCAACTGTTCATGTATCATGACTATCATTGTAATATAAAAATATTATGACATTTTACATTTATTGTCATAATTGTGAGTATTTTGATATAAATTTATATTAATTTTTTTGGGATTATAATATAATATATTAATATCACATCCCCTAATAATACTATTCAATTATATGTTTAATTAATGTTTACATTTTATCACATATTAATGAAACAATCCACTATGACTAGGTGATATGAATTTTACCTTACTCACTATTTTCACTCATTTTTTATTTTAATTCCCCCATTTCTTCAAAACAAATGTGTATGAATAAAACATGTACTAAATCATGTGTGGAATTTCTTGTGGTTTATATTTTGTTACTAGTTATGAATAAAATTCATATATTTCTGGTATTTAGTAGATTAATAATTTGGGTAATTGTAATATTTTTTATTCATGAGATATAATTTATAATTATAAGAAATTATTTATGGGATATGTTGTCCATGAGGTGGTAGAATTTTTCATAATAAAAATCGGGTTTATTTATTTATTAGCATTTGATTAATATGTGTAAGATAACAAAGTATAAATATTCCAAGATTGAATTGAAAGGGTTATAATTTCATCATTCATATCATTAGATAAAATGAAGTATGAAAACATATAATTTATTATTCATGTTCATTTTATTTTTTAATAATATTTTTTAATATAAAAATTTATTAAACATGTAATCCTTCTATTTTTTTTTATTTTCATGAACAAAGATGAAAAATGTTAAAAATATTTTGTTTTATACTGTGGTGGTTTTTAAAATGAGACAATAAGTAGGTAAGGGGTTGGCGAGACAATCATGATGGGTTGTCTATCTTAGGTTTTAAGTAATAACATAAAATGTGTCAAAATCAATAATTCACTAATATTGCAGAAACTCCTTATTATGTCTTTTATGGGATGATGACTATCATCTTCCATTGGGTATTAACCCTAAATCTAGTTACCCCATTCTAGTAGCCACATTAATATATTTTCATAAATATATGGTTTCAAATCAAGAAATCATCACTGTCTAATTGTTTTGAAAATATAAATACATACAATATAACTATATTACATTAGGCAAACAATATATGTCAGAGTAATGGAACACATATTTTATCCTTGATCACATTCAATGAATTAGTCATTATATAATAGGTAAATGTAAAAAAATAAGGGTGCTGTAAAATAATAAATAAGGGTTATGTTCAACAGAATCAATTATGAATCAATATTGAACAATCAATATGGAAAGGTAAATGACAAAAAATATATTTAATATTTAAAATTAAAATCATAATTACACAAGTTATAATATATATGTAGAAGTAAATAATGGATAACACATTACATTTAATAAATTCAGAAAAAAATAAACTATGCATAATATCAATCAAATAATACCACAAATAAAAGTAACAAAATTCACAATGATGTAAATGATTAATTTGAGATTTCATAATATCTAAAATCATGATATCGATATTATCAATATGATTGAAAATATCTATTAAATTTTTTATTAAACCCCATTTAATTTTTCATATTGATTTCTTGCATGAGGTCTTTTAATGAATTAAGGGATTATATAATTCTAGGCCCCATCTATCAAAAAATCTCAATATCATTCCTCATATATCATATTATTTATTTAATTAATGAATGAAATTCTTTTATAATAAATACATATATAGAATAATTGATAAATATTTATCAATATTTCTATGTTTATTCAAATAACATTAATATTAAGCACTATATATAACAACCCCATACTATTTAAGAGACAAACATCTCCATGATACAAAGAATATAGAGATTTATGTGAAATATAATTTTCAATAAAAATGATTGTAATAATGTTACCTTATCAAGGTAATGTTAATAATCACAAAATTATTCATGAAATGGTAGGATATAATTTATTTTTTTAGGAAAAAAGGTTTTTGAAATAAATTCATTTACTTTAAAATGGAAAAATGGGTTGGGAGTTAAATTTTCAAATAACATCCCACAATATATTATTCATTTTAAAATCATTGAAAATGTGTAAAATAATATACATTTTAAAAAAAAATTATCTTTAGGGTGATGATTAATATCTCTCTATAAATAAATAGACATTTGTTAGGAATTCATTTCCTAAAAAGCACCTTTAGTAAAATATCATAAAGATTAATTTTCATTCATTTTATAAATAAAATTATGTATAAAAATTTCCTTAATAATTCAATTGACTAAATAAAATGTATTTTTGAAAAAAAAAATTGTAATACATGGTAAAGTAAGGAAAAAATTAATTATAATAAAATCTATTTTAATTTTTTCCATTTATTAGGTTTATTAGATTACCAATGATAAGAAATGTTTGAAGGAAAATTATAAACACTATATATCTATATTTGATAAGATAATTATTTTTTCATATGATGGATAAATGATAGAATTCAATTCAAGGATTAAAATCAACCATAAATTAAAGTGTGATTGGAAAATAGATTCTTACCTCTTTGGTAACATTGAAATTATAACATCAGGAATGAAACGAATTCTATGATAAAAAATTATTAATAAATAGTTATTATTTTAAAATATATCTAATTAGAAGTATATACAACACAAAAAAGTGAACATGTTCTTATTAAGAAATATATATCAATTAAATGTGTATTGTGAAAAAATCCCTTACCATAATATTCACTTTAGTTTATTATTACAGAAAATAATGTATAATGTTTGTAATAATTTAATGAATTTAATATATAATAATCATTATATTTTAGGTTTCTTATATGATCAAATTATAATATCTTACCCCCAGTTTATAATTATATTTCGTTATATTCATTACACTGGATGTTAATTCCATGATTTTATAATATTTGTTTTCTCATGAAAAATATGGTTATTAAGAATAAGATAAAGATAATTGAAATATATAATTATAAATTTAAAATTAATATTCTATATAGTAAATTAATTTAATTTTAAAACGATTTTAAAAAATTTAACATGGGAATGAAATCACATAGATTCGTGGAGATATTTAGTTGTACAAACTAGTGGGAAACGATATCATTCCATTGATGGATTAATGGGAAATGAAGTGGATTAAATATGAAAATTTTAAAATAAATATAATTATATATATATTAACCATATTAATTATTTAATATTTTAAGAGTATCAATGAAATTCCATTATCGAAAAAAATTACATCAGTTCGCAAGGTAGTATATACTTTAAACAAAAGCGATTGCTTTGTTCCCGATTTGACAGTGAATGAGATGGATAAATATTATTATATAAACATAATCAAATATCTATATATGGGTATATTTTCTATTATATTTGATGTTTTAAGACATTGTTTATGATTCTAAAAAATGATACAAAAAAGGGATATGTTGAGATGGTTTCAGTAACATTGAATAACCTCGTTTGGATATCTTACAATGAACCATATTTTTAGTATTTTTTTATAAGTACTCACTAAAATGTGTTTACGAGTGTCTTTTGAGAATTATTGGAATTTTTTTTTGTTAAAATACTCTTTAAAGGTGTTATTAAGTGAGGTGAGTGAGTGACCTTTTTTAAAGGGTAGGTGTGGCATTTTGTAAGTACCCAAAAATTTTCATTAATGGGAACTAACTCTAACAAAAACTACCATAAAAACTGATAAATAATGTAGGGGATTTCTTTTAGAGTTGATATTAAATTATAACACATAAAAATATTCATTTATAAACATGTTACTCGCTTCTATGTGCTTACAGACATTTTCATTTTCATTTTTGACCTCAATACACAGTTATTTTTAACATATAAGAATAATATATTAATCCTTAAAAACGATACATATTATATAAATTTAACTCACTAATTATAAATATAGAATCTAATTTATCATATAAAAATACATTCTAGGTGAAATATTAATTTTAATAAGAGTGCATGCGATTCACATATCCCCTACATAACTATTTCAATGATAATTATTATTTTTATGTATTTACTAAAAATAATTAAAAAATTCGGATGAAATTATCAAATAATATTAATTATAATGAATATCGATATTTAATTTGTTTTATCAATTTAAATAATCATAATAAGTCGAATTTATTTTAATAACAAACATGTAAATCCTCTCAAGTAACTATTTTTTATGAAAATATTTTTCATGTATAAGATATTCTTATTTTAACATTATTCATAACAATAATCATAAAATTTAATAAAATTTTTATTTTTCAATATATAATATAAAACATTCATTAAACTAATTAAAAATTAAATATAATTTCAAATAATTAAGTCTTGTACACATTATTATTTTTTACAATTTTTTTGGGAAAAGTACGTGTTTCCTAAAAAATAATTATTTTCTCACCTATCTATTATTATCATTAATTTAATAAAATTAACAATTATGTTGTTTTTTAAATTTTATAAAACAATATTATGAATAAATATATTAATATTAGGAAATTTTGTTTTTAAATATTTAAAAAACCTAATTAAATGGAAAATAAAAAAACTCATCCAAGAAATATTTTAACAATGTAATTTCAAAATTGATATTCATCATATAAAAATATTTTTTAGTGAAATTATATATTAAAATGTTATTTCTATTACTAATTTATTAATATATAATTTTTACCTATTATTATAGATGCTTAAGTGTTATATTATTCCCTCATATGAAAATATCACATGTGAAAATGTCTTGATATTACCTTATAAAAAAATAATGTTATTTATTCATTACAACATCCTATAGTTACAAAATTTCATTATACATTTTTTGATTTCACAAAAAATATTTAATTTTTGTTTCCAATGATTCCTATTTATGATCTCTCTGGTGTCAAGAATTTTTATGAGATCTTTACAGTAAAATAAGTCATGTTTTTGTTCCATGTATTCAGAGGTGATAACATGAAAATGGTATGGAATGTACTTCATAAACAATTATATATGAAATAAATAATATAAATTATTGTTTAATGGGTTAATTTAGAGTTGATGAGCCTTATATTTAATACTTTCATAAATTTCATAGGCTTTGATATACCCATGGCTCATTTTTCACTTCCTACTGATACTTATAGTACCCTTCCATAGAGATGACATCCAAAAAACATTATCTATAACAAAATATTCTATATAATTCCTATTAATCCTGATATTAATATTTTCATTCTATAATTCTATTTAATATTTTCCTTTATCATCGAGTCATAAATGAGCTCTTGGGCTACATGTTCCCTTTCAACAATGAATTATCTATTCTTATAATGCATAATATTATACCATTTAAATATAATAACAGAAACAAACATTATAGAGAAACATTACCAAGGGTATATACTAATCCCAATTACCTTAAGTTTCATTTTATAACTACCTCAATATCTCATTCAATGTTTTAATTGTCTTACAAAACTATACCTCAGTTTGAGGATGGTCGGTAGTGTTCAAATAAGTTCAGTATCAAGATCCTTCTAAATACTCTTCCATAATTGTGATATAAAATTGGGATACTGATAAAAAAACAAAATGAGTTTGGCCATGGAGTTTTAGAAGAACATTAATATAATTCTTTGTAAGGATCTCAATAGTTAATCATTTTTTATATCTATAAATGTGTATATTTGGTTATGAAATCAATAATTTCCTATATTGAACCATTATTTCTAGAAGTATGGGGTTTCCCAAATACATAGTACACAATAATTCCATACCATTAACACATCTTAATTAGATGAGGTTGAATGGATCCTCAAAGATTCATTTACTCATCCTTCAATTGTTGACAACAAAAAAACTTGACATATATTCATCAATTTTCAACTACATATTATCCTAGGAAAATTGATCCCTCGAATCCTAATACATCATTGTTCTATCAGAGTGTATTGAGTTATTTATATATGGATATCATATAACAATAGAAAATTTTTAGTAGGTATATATATGACACATAATATCATTCCAAATTATAGGACACTGTATTCAAAAAAAATGTACTCCAACATACCATCACTAATAAATTTAAGTTTCATATAAAAATTTTCAACATCAAATTGAGAAAAAATTATCATTTCTATTATATAAAACTTCACCATCATTATAAAAATGAAAGAATTCAACCAAATTTTCTTTTTGATATTGATCTTTACTAGATCCATGATCACAAGTTCCCTATAAATCCTAATTTGGGTCAGAACCACATGAAGTTTACAACCCAATTACAAGCTACCTTATTTTCATTACATGGGTTATAGTGTATCAATCAATCACAGTCCTTCAGTATCTTAAGACATATCATTTTCCACACATAGATAAATGTAAATGAAAATATATATTACATGATTCTATGGTAGTTTTATTTCTTACATCCTAAACCATAAAGATAATGTGTCCATATATTGAAAAATATATTACATATTCAAACTCATCATCATGGTATGGAATGATCTATTCATGAGTCATTAGATACATTTATTTCTATGAAATAAAATTTTCATTTTTAATAAGGATATAACCAACTCCTTTATTCTATGCATCATTATTATAATATTCTCACTTGGGTTCCACACATCAATTCATTATGTCGTCCTGTGACGTGACCTTAATTTCCCATCCTTATATTCTAGAGGATGCCGAATGGTTATGAAGGTTTAATATAGATAATGGGGAGACTGTACCATCTTTTAAAATGATCAAAATGATTATAATTAAATAATAATAAAATAATGACATTAAAAAAACCAAACCAAACCAATAAAACCTGATGACTAAAATAGGAAATGAAATATTCAAATCGAAATATTAGATATGTAATTCCAAATATGTGTCATGTTTCAATATGGAAATCCTAAAATAAATCAGGATAATAAAAAA
Organism: Viscum album; assembly: GCA_963277665.1. NCBI lineage: Eukaryota > Viridiplantae > Streptophyta > Magnoliopsida > Santalales > Viscaceae > Viscum > Viscum album. The sequence goes on from OY728135.1 coordinate 1,282,508,646, forward strand.
TACCAAGATGGTCCCAAATCATTATCGGTTCCCTTGTCCATGATCAATAACAAATCTTCCTTCTAAAATTGTAATCATTACCTTATTATGTCATGCAATCCTGATGTTTATTCAAGTACTGTTCAGGATTCCTATGTAGGGTGTGTTTTCTACTCAGTAGTCCGTAAAAAATTTCATGTAAAACAATATCTTGTCAATAATAGTGTTGTTAGTTTTCTAAATAATAAAAATTAAATAAATAATTTAAATAGTTCATATAAATTAAATTATTCATTATTTATCCACATAAAAATCCCATATCCATGAGGAATTAGAACCACAATACCTCATTGGTCATATGATAGAGTCTAAACCATATCAAAATACAATTATAATCAATTAATCATTTTTCCCAATTATGTAATTTTGGTACAATTTTATAGTGTCAATATTTGGGGCATAAAACACAAGGTATGAAACCCTGAGGGTATTTGATGCAATATTTTGTGTCCCAAAATTCATCTATAAAACAATAACATATGTGTGGTCTTGATGATTTAGTATGTATCCCACACTAGTAAATAAAACATTAACAAAAATAGGATTGTGAAGAAACAATATGTGTCTCATTATCATAAATCAATTTATCATTGTTTTCTTTGGAAGAAAAATTCCATACTCCACAGAGGTTTATAAATTTATAATCAAGTGATTTTGAATAAAAATTACCTATCTAATACATGTTTGTGAATTTTTCACACAAGTCACATATAACAAAAAAATCAATATAAAAAATCCTTTTTGAAATATTTCACATCATTATAACATCATAATTTATCACAAAAATTAATGATTCAATAATTTAAAAACAATAGTTAATATGTGAAACTCACTATTAACCTTTTTTTAATATTTAATTTCTTAAACCCATTAACCCGTTAATGTCAATCCACTCATATTTTAATTTATATTTTCAATTATTTAATAAGGAGACTCATGTGACATCTGGATGAATAGTTTCGGAGTTCTGCGATGTTGATGCCTACATTATGATGGTGGTGAAAACTATGTCAGTCCCTCCACCACATGTGGGGGAGGGACCTTCATCATCCTTCGAAGAAGGGGAGTATCTATTTGACCCCTTCTTGAAACCCAAGAATTTTCCCCTTTTTTTGTAATGATCCCTATACCCTAAGGTTCCCATGTTTTATAAAGTATTCAATAACCTTCCATTATCAATTATTATGATTAATAAATCATCATATCTCCTTAACCAGACCCCAATAGATAGATTTTTGTAGTGAAGGACTTCATTGGACACCATTGATAGATTCATTTTTAATGATTCATATTTTATGAATATATATAAGATTGGATTGATGTAAAACATGAACTTCATTATCCACTCCCCATTGAAGGAAGATCTGGTCAGGAATGGTCTAACAAACATTGAATCTACTTCGAGTCCTTCTTCTACCTTCATCATTGGACTTACAACTTTCTTATGAAGTGAGAGTCACCTTTATTTACAAATTGGGAAAATTTCTTTAACCTACCCATTCCATTTCAAAATATTTTCAATATTTGGATGCTTGGGAACATCATAGGTAGGTTCTTGATATTAGATAAATTATCCACTATTGTGTCCCATCCTATTTACCGAAAGGTGTGTGTTGAAATTGATGTTTCATGAAATCCATCTTTATTATCGGATTAATGACAGATAATAAATTCATTATAGGAAATAGGTGAAGTATGAATCTTGGGTAGTTTTTTGTTCTCTTTTCAAGTGATTGGTACACCCATCAGAGACATGTATAAGTGGTTCTAGAAAACATGGTATGATTAAGGTTGTGGTAAATGGTGGAAGAATATATCATGGTGAACCACAGGATGTGATCAGTTCTTCTTATAAGGTGAATGTGGCGTTAGGAAATAGTTTTAAAGGCCAAGACAACTGAGATGTGCATAGTCTGGTTGTATGCCTCAATGAATCTGTTGAAGAAGGTGTTATACCAGGGAATGGTAGCCCATTAGAGATAACAATTTTGTATTCACGAGATTCAGGGGATTGGCGGGCTTTAGATTGTTTTCTAATACCATTTTGGTCCTTCCTTATAAGGATTTCTATTCATTGTTTAAGGATCAGTCAGTAACACCAAAACCGAAAGTTTACATTTTTCATAAATTGATCCTTGATCATTCAGGGAGTTGTGTTATTGAGTCTTTGAGCTCAACGAATTCATCTATTGAATCACCAAATGAGTCTTAAATGGGAGTTGGAATTGAAAAGTAACAGAATTAGATGAGGTAGGATATTGGTGAAGAAAATTAATGTGAAACTGCACATAGTGAAGAAATTATAGGTTTTTTGAAGGAAACAGGTTGTATGAGACCCTGAGGAACTATTTCAATGGTCTCATTTTTCAACTGTTTTAATGTCTTGAGGTTGATGACCCATGGTAGTAATCATTGGAAGGTTTTCCTACTGTTATAGACGTCCCATTAGTAGTAATTGTTTTATAATGAATTTTTTATGTCCACATTGCAGACCTCCAAGAATTTGAGGTGTATGAGGTTCGTGATGTATAAATTAATGGTGAGGCCACTCATATGGGATGAGTGTTTCATTTATGGGATTCTCCAGAGGACAATAGCCTCACCTCATATGTCCGACATAATAATTATCATACAGAGATTGATGTTATCATTCCGGAAATTGAATGTGGCCAAGTCAGGGTCTCCATGGATGGATATAAGGGAATCCATGATGGGAAGGATTACTCGTCATTACCTCCTCCAATGGTGACATAGTTATTTATGAGACCAATGAATATAGATTACCAGTGTAAGTATGATGATGTTCTTGAGAAATCCTCGGAATTTCTAATGAGGTCAGAATATGAAGTGGACAATCAGGTTTTATCTCCCAATGTTACTAAAAAATAAGCTACTGAATTTATGGAGAGATCATTAAGGATGACTCTCAATAATGATAAATATACCTGGAGATACATGAAAGTCTAGATCTTAGTTACTGGATTCATCAATAGGAAGATCATCCTTTAAGAGTGAACACTTTCCTAGGACATTCCGATCAATTGGATTGATTATATTATAATGGATAAACCAAAGAATTAGGTAAATAATATATCTTGGAAATATTTTAAGGACATTAACTCTTATATTCATAGAATTTCAATTAATGACTCTTTTATTTCCAATTGGGTTGGGATCTAGTATATCCCTATTTCTATAAAAGTTTTTAATAAAAAAATTAATTTTCAATCAATTAAATCAAGAATAATTTATTTACAGATTTCAAAAACCTAATTCCCAATCAATATAAAAACCACAAAATTCCATTAATTAATAGATCAATTAAATAATCCAATTTCCCAAATTTAAATTTTTTTAATTTAACCCAAATAATTATAACATTGAAATTATATTATATCAATTAAATCAAAAACAAAATTTCACAATCATAGAAATTTATAATGTCAAAATTTCATACACATAAAAGAATGAAGAATATGAGATTTTCAATTTAGACCACCAGGCTCGAGATTGATGAAAAACACTTGGCAATAAAAATCACCAATTTGAAGCCCATTATCGATATCATGATGATGAAATAAATTTAGATCTAAAAACTAGATCGAATAAAAAATGAATCAAGATCCAACAACCAATGGTTATTATCGATCCCAACCATAAAAATAAATCCAATTAAAGGATGATAAAATATGTGATAGAGGGAGTAAAAAATATGAGATGAAAATCTCTTAATGTTGGATAGGAAAATCATTAATTTTATCTTCAATTTTTCTTGAAAAAAGTTTATAATTCTTTGTAATTCTTATGGGATCCTAAAAAATTGGGTGAAATCATTTTTTGGGTCGAGTTAGGGGTTTTAGGTATATAAGACAAGGTTTCAAGAATTTGTTTTTAATAATATTCAATGTTTTCAAAACCCATGTTATCAATTTTCTTCTTGTGGTGCATAAATTATCCTAAATGTGTGGACAACCATGTACCTCATCTCATGGTACCCCATTTTTACTACTAAGAGGGAACATAATATTCCAAACCGTTCATCAATAATGAAGTTTCCCCTTAGCCTGCATATATTCTTATAAAATCTCATCATGAAGATATACTGTGATAAATATCTAAGGTTCTGTGGTGAAAATATCAGGATACTAAGCCTGCATATCCTCTTCTCTTTCCCATGTTTCCTCACGCACACAATCATGTTTCCACAATACATGATCTATTGTCACAACCTTTTCCCACAAAACATTCTCATTTGGATATAACAAATGTATCAGATGCACCTCAAATGGTGTATCAGTCTAATGATAAATATTGTCAACATTGATTACATGAGAATTTTTATGGTGATAACACAAATTTTTTGACACATGAAAACATTTTTGATATCACAATTCCTTCATGTAATAACAAATATGTATGCCACCGACCTGGTTCTCTTCAAAATCACAAACAGTCTAACATACATGGTCCCCAACTTGCCATGTATCATTATAATGAGGTGACCTAGACTAGGACACCCCCAAATAAATACTCGACGACGAACTATATACTCTAGGGAGAATCAATGCCTATCAGTATATAACTTTTTTTATTCGAAAAGGGAGACATATGTTTCAAAAAAAAGCTGATCCTACTATAAATCCTTCAACATGATAGTCAGTCACAATAACTATGAACCTCTATCCTCCATCCAACATTGAGGTGTTCTATATGACCAACCAAAAAGATCCAAATATTGTACCATCTATTTTTTTTCTTTATAACTTCTTCACAACAAATCTTTGCCCATACTTTATTTGTCTCCCAAGACCCACCACTGCCTAGGCCCAAAGATCAAAACATATCATCAAGAACCTTTATATTACGCTTGGAATGTATATATATCTTTCATTGGAAGGTAGTATATATTAATACTTATATCCCAAAATCCGTATGAAATACTTGTAATAAAGCCAATGTAAAATGTGACTCATGGTCTAAAATGATACTCTTTGGACACCATGTAGATAGACTGTTTCTTGAACAAAAAAATCCCCCAACCAATATATTCAGAAAGAATTCTATATAGGTAAGAAATATGCTACCATAGTCAACCAATCCACAAACACCCAAATGGAATAATTCTTCTCAGGTGTCCTTTGGAGACGCACCAGAATTCTATAGTGTCATCACAGAATGGGAAATAGCTATAGTAACCCACCATGTTGTTGATTCTCAGTCGTCACCAGTTGATAGTTATAGCATAACGTCCCAAATCTTGATATTTTCAATCCCATAACCAAAAATCAAAAAACTATTTATAGTTCAGGGTAAATATTCATCAACAAAGAATGTAATTCCCACTTTCAGCCCTGAAAATATTGAATCAGATCCTCCCTCTTGTTTGAGTGCAGAAAAACTTTATTCTTGATATAGATAATATCACCCTGATATGTTGTTGATCCTCAAGGGGTATCCCTACCTACAAGGATTTCCCTCACATAAAAACATTATAGAGCATCATAGTACCTATAAATAATCCAAAATATAAGTTTAGACTCCATTAAAACTGATATGATAGTCATCTGCTCTTGGATCTCCTGAACTAAAACATGAATCTTAGTGAGTAATGTCATCATTTTCTCCCCAACATAAGAATCATGAATTTCCTGGGTCTATAAATTTCTTATTATTGTTTCAACCACATTGTTTCCTTTCATGGGTTTATATATTAGCTCAAAATATAATGACTGCATAAACTCATCTCACTTCCACTATTAGAGATCCAAACCACTTAGAAAAAATATATACACCGTGCTCTTGTGATTAGTATACAATGTAACTTTTCACCCAACATAAAAATCCTCCAACAAAAAAAATCATAAACCAATACAACTAATTGATGTTAATGGATAAGGTAGTTAAGTTCATGTGGCCTCAATAGTCATGACCCATATTCCACAAATTGATCTCCCTGCATCAATATTACTCTATATCCAATTCCAGATGCATGAAAAAACACCACATTATCTACACTTATATCTCATATATTTGTAATTATTCCAGCACAAAATTCATATTCATCTTCTTGAAATCATTCTCACTGGCGTTCATCCATTAAAACGTTATCTTCATAATAGTAAATAAATAAATAGGTTAATCAAACCATGAAAAGACTGTGATAAACCTCCAATAATTTCTAGGAAATCCCAAAGAAGCAATGGATATCAATTTTTATTGGATTCTGTTAAGAAAACACTACATTGACCTTCATTGGGAACAAAAATACACCTTCCTCCATAAGATTTTACCTTAATAGATGTACCTGTTCAATCCATAATTGACTCTTAGATATCTGGTCCTATAGTCCAAGCTCTTTTGGTGTACTCAGGGTGGTCTCGTGATTTTTGTAATGATCGTGATGAGTATTGTACTAAAAAATGATTTCCTCCACAAAACACACATAAGATTATCCATGTATGCATGGATGATTCTATTCATAATTTCCATAAGCACTTCCAATGCCTTTATCACCCCAAATAGCATCAGGAAGTATCCTATAAAACACTTATGTTCTACTAAATGTGGTCTGAGGTATATCGAAAGGATGAAATCTTAAATGATGATACCCTAATCTCAAGTCAATATTTGAGAAAACAAAAGCTCCCATAGACAAGTCAAAATGATAATATATACATGGAATGTGTTACTAGTTCTAGATATTTAACTAGATCATCTTACAGTAATATATAGAAAAAGTAGATTCCCCTCATGCTTATTAGAATACACTATCGTAGAACCCCATGAAAACCGACTCATATTGATAAAACCCCTCATATTTAAACTCTTCTAGCTGAGTATTTAACTCACGAAGCTATATTGTTTCCATTCTAACTATTGGAATAGAAACATTCACATCCCTTAACATGAGATTAGTTGTAAACTTCCCATAACTCTTAGGTGGAATCCATGTGAATTATTCAGGTAATAAATCGAGAAACCTATCCACTAATGGTCAAAAGATGTCCAACATTACTTATACAACATCAATTAGTTTACTAGATACCTTAACATTGAGCTGTTCCAATTTTTAATGAACATGCCGAACAAGACCTGTGTGGATACACCACTCTCTATAGTGAATATATCTATCACTATCAGTAAAAGTAAAGTTAACTCATATTGTAACAATCAATTTTTTATTATTGTGATACTAACCAGTAAATACCCATAGTAATGTCAAAGCCTTATCTTTTTAGGATATAGTGACCAAAACTAAAAATATACCCCCACCTTAAGATAAACCCACTAGAATAAATTGATATATTTTGTCCCTACCCCCAAAGGTCAATCTATCATCATAACCAAGATCATGAACACCACTAATGGGATAAAAACATTCAAATATTGTGATGTTATAAATGGAAAAGATTAACTAATATAAAATAAGGAACTAGATATAGTATAAATTATAAGTATAACACCTCAAACTATTGATTGTTTAGCCTCATTGTCCACAATTATATGATAAAAGGTATGAATCTATCCTACCCCCATTCTTGTTGATGAAATATATTCCCCATATGTTTCTGCACTATACTAATAATGGGAACTCCATCCTAAAAGAATCATTTATACTTCCACTACAGCCACAACTAGTTGAACTCTAACTGGTAGACTCATATGGTGTAAAAGATCCCCATTAGCCACTTTTATTCGACCTAGGATCCCTATCATTACCCATCAGTCACATGTTATATATTATCCTCTATATATTTTACATCATAACACATTATTGGAACTTTACAGGTGTTTGGGGACACTATCTATCATAGTTTCCTGACTTAATGGACTAAGGAGAAATCAATCTAGTAAGGTCATGTGTAACTGATCATTACCCTAGCCACTCTTACTTCATCCACTATGTAAAAATTTATCACAATGAAACATACATCATTCAGATTTTTTACCTCTTAATCAACTATGAAGAAACCAACTATCCGATACCAAAATTCTCTTTTAGGTTCCCCTATGAAATGATAGCACGATTCATCACTTTAGAAGACTTCTGCTGGCTCAAGAAACACACAAGGTTTTTAATTTATCATTTAATACAATCATAAAAATTATCTTTTTTGGTCACATAATTTCAAGAAAATTGTGGGAAATGTGATGAAAATATATATTGAAACTATAATTTTAGTTCATGGACATATTCCCCTGAGTGAACCTCCAAATGGTAGCTTCTCTATCATGACTAAAAATATTATGGTGAAATTCCACCAATTAAATTTCATGAATGTCCATCCACTCCATATTTTCAGGTTTTCCAAACCCAATTTTAATGTTCCAAAAATTCATTTCATTACCATGTAACATGTTTGAATCCAATTTGAATCTCTTATCTGAAATAACTTCTAATTTGGAAAATATATTATCGATATACTCATTCGTAATCCTTACTATCTTTGGTCTATTTTATCTAGTAAATCTCATAGGGATTCAAAAATGAAACTCCCATTTCATATTAAACATGATCATCCCAACCCAATATGTTTCTATTTCCATAAACTACCAGAATATACAAATGTTCTCTCATAATTCCTCTCTGAAGCCCTAACCCAAAACTACTAGTTCTTCAGCTTCCACTACTAGATGATCATTTATAGAGATGAAATTCAATATTCCTCTCAAAAATCCTCATCATCAAGAAATATCTTCACAATTCTAAACATATGTCATCAGAAACATAACACAATATTAACAAATTAAAAAATATGTTTTTTCACAGATTTCATAAAAATTCATTTTCCAAACCCCCATGACACGATCAAAATTGAGGCACTATCACTAATCATAACCATCTAACATATAGTCCATTGATAACAATGGTAAGGAACATTAAAATTAATCAATATTATTATTATACCCCCATTTATTAATATATTTCATTATTTTAAAATAGACAACTCATATTATTTATGTTTTTTTTAATAATTTAAATTAAACTATAGAGAAAAAATATTACACTTTTCACAGCTTACTTATAAACCATTTTATTGTTCATGATAGAAAATAATCATTATTTAATAGAATGGTTCATTCATACTCAATTTTCATAAAATACTTGTACATTGGTCAAATATCTAAAAAACAAAAAATAAATACATTGCAACATAAGTGCATCACTTGAGGGGAAAATGCATCAAATTGGAAGAACACACATCATTAACAAAAATACCATATTGGGAACATGTATTACATCCTAATATATGTTTTATCTTATCCCATGAATGAGAACTTGAATAGGTAATGAAAATTCCAATTATACAATACATCATTATATATAGTAAGATAATATAAATTAAAAGAAATCTTTCGATACCACTTTATAACATCCTAAATGGGGCTCTATATAATGGTGCCCCAATCCTGTTAGTCACAAGACTTTAGGTGGGCCTCCCTATATGACATGGGCCATGAACTAGTAGTCAGGATCTAATATATATCTTTGGGAGATGATACCATTTTTCATTAAAGTAGTGAAATTAACTAAAATAAATAATAATAACCAAATGATACATCCAAAAACCAAAAAGGACCAAATAAAACCAAACCTGTATCCAAATTTGAACAAAACAAGAAATACTGTAGTGTAAACTACAAATTTAATATTTGATTCAAAAATGCATCGACTATGAAAATGTGAACCCAAAAAAAATATAGACACTAACAACACCCGAGAGGGTCCCAAATAACGTCTTATTACCTTTTCTATCCTCCATTCCAAATCATCCATCTAACATCGAGATGTATTCCTTATGTTGTTTTTAAAATAGGATGTTTATTTGAGTATTGATAAGGCAACCTGGTTATGGTTTGAGTACAACACAGTTGGCCACCAACAATGTAATTTAAAAAATATTTTGTCAATAATAGTGTAAAAAGTTATATAAAATATAAAAAATGTAAGAGATAATGTAAATAGTTCAAATATATTCAATTATTCATTAATTAACCACATAAACTCGTAAGTTCCCAAGGGCTCCTAAGCAATGGTGCCTACATCGCCCCATGCCATAGTCTGAACCATATCACAATAAAATTTTTATAATGTAGAGACCCCAAAATTGATGTAAAAGGATAGTACATTGCTTTTGCAGAATACATAATACATAACAAAAACCAAAACTCAAGGATCGTAATAGTTTAGTGTCTTTGGAAACTCAGAACATAATCTTCTAATCATGGTTAAAGATCTTCAACATATCCCATAAAGATATTCTCCTTTATTTTTCTTACGTAAAACATTTATTTATATCCTAGGGAAATTAAAACATATAAAGGGTGAGCTCAAATGCTCAGTAATGGTAAACATAGAGAACTTAAACCAATCAATAAACATTTGAATGTAAAAACATGAGCATAAAATCAAAACATCAAAATCTTGAGCAATAACATAAGACTTTGTAGTACATAAGGAATAGATCATAAAATAACATTAATCATGATAAAATTTAATGGGAATAAAACATGTAATTGTGGAAAAACATTAAGCACATGATAAGATTTCCATAGTATCCAAGGCAATGCTGCCAAGAACATCTTAGTGGGAAAAGTCCATTACTGAACCGAGTTTAATTGCCCTTACAGCCCTGTATTATTGAACCTGATTTACTTTAGATTCCTGCCATGTCTATCTCATGAGATATAAATCATTACCCAATGCATTGGGTGGAGATATAGGTCCCACCCATCTCATAATGAAATCATTCTTACCTGTGCCAGAACATAAACATAAATCATTCATCATATCCCAAAGCATAAATTGGGTTTCATAAATATCATCCCATGATATCATAATCCATAAAAAACAAATATATATCATTTAATAATAAGAATAATGAAACCATTTAAATCATAGAGACAATATACTTGAAAATACATATATGAAATAATGTCATCTTAGATGGAAAATGGTTTTGATAAAACACTTGAAATGAATTCTTGATGAAAATATACTTTCTTTTTGAAAATCATTTTCATTTCCCAAAAATCCATTAATATTTAAAATAAAATGATATTTTTGAAAATACTAATGAAATATTTTACATTAAGCTTCATGAAAATAAGGCATTATGAAACCGTAAAAATCCATTCATGCTGTTTATGTTAAAAAAAACATTCTCCACGTACTTTTGTTGAAAAAGTCAAAAAGATCATTGTATGGTAAAAAAAGGAAATATTCATTCCATAACATGTGGTAAAAGTAAAAAATCGGTAAAAATAACTTGAAACATACATGAGACCATTTTTAGAAAATAGGGACATGGATGATAAATATAACCCCAGTAAATACTTACGAATAAACAATCTCAGATAAAAACGAGATTGGAAATGTTATTCCTTACCTTATTTCTAATATGCTTCGTATGTATCCAAAACTACTGTATAATGATTTAAATTATGACATTGAATTATTACAGAATCATATTCGTTGTTATGATATCATATATGGTTCACTTATGACTTTATATTACCTGTTCTTTTGTAAATTCAATGTTAAAGCAGTGTTTTAGGTAAAATCGTTTCATTTATCGTACGTGTTTTGACTTGTAATTATTCATATGATTACCTAGATCATGATTAATTAATTACATAATATGAAACATGATTTATATATAATATATACTCATAATATACATATATATAATAAATTGATAAATGTAACGAAATACACCGTTCATGGAGACGATAGGTCGTACGTACGCATGAACGATGTTTTTGTTTCCTTATTAAATTTAATAGATGTAAGTAAATAATATATAAATAAATTTAGTATCATTAATATGTCATATATTTCATGATTACTTTTTGTATATACTTTATAATCATTTTTTAATTATTAACATGGAAAATGAATCTTATCGCGTCGTGGAAATGGTAATCCGTACGTACGCAAGAGCAATGATATCATTCCCATATTTACTGAATGGAATTGGAGTGGGGGATATAATATCTTATAATTAGTATGATGTTATAATAATAATATATAGTTATTCTTTACACCATTATACCCATCCATGTAAGGTGGTTTTGGAAAACATTTTACACCACAGCGTTGAGACGGTATTCCGTACGTACACACGCATGGTGATTTCATTCTTCATAGGATGGATAGAATGTGAAATGGGGTTGTTTCATAATTATAATAACATATCATTATATTATTGATACTAATGTTATTACAATATAATGAAACAACTAAATAAGAAGAAGTTGAAGTAGAAAGAAACTTGAATGGATCGGTAGAAGAGATTACCTCTTCCTCTACACACCTCCTTTAAAATTAATCCTAGGGCACTAGAGTTTGCCTTTTGAGAAGACCAGAAAGTCTATGATATAAATAGAGAGGTTTAAAAGAGTAATTGGTAGGGTTTTTCCGAGATTGAAGGCTCAAAATGGTTTGAAGAGAAGAGGGAAGGGGTGCCCTTTTTATAAGGGAGGAGAGGGGCACTTTCCGTAATATAATAAATATTAATTTATAATAAATTTAAAATCACTTAAAAACCACCATAAATAAATAAAATACAAATATAATATGAGATAGGGTTTTAATCTCTTAAACCAATAAAATTTAGACATGTTGGGTATTTATTTTTAACATTATCGACTTGATTTGTCCTTATTTAATCTATTTAATTTTATTTATGGTAACAAGATTCTAATTTTTAAATTGTTATAAATAATTTCTTATGTGTTGTGAATTGTCCATAATTTGGTAATTTATTACATTTTTGAGCATATAAATTTCAATTTATAATTTTTAAATATTTTTTTGATTTTTAAACTATTTTATAATATTTTATTTTTATAAAATATCAATTGTGTCAATTTTGACACTATTCATTTATTTTAATTTAAATAAAATCCACAATGACTATATATTCTAACCAAAATATTTAATATATTCCTAACATGTCAAATTAGTCTAGAAAATTCATGGATCGAATTATATAATTAATATAATATTTATTTTAGAATTTTTAAAACCATTTATTTGGTATATCTCTTAATAAAATAATTAGTACAAAATTTTTGTGTAATTATTTAATATAAATTATTGTTGAATAATAATTAAATATAAAAATCATATGATGAAGATAAATCTCATAGATTTCATAATAACACTTTTACTCGAATTAATCATCTTAAAATCACAACATGTAATTTGTTATATTTATTAAATTATGAAGGTGACAACTTTGGAATCATTTAAAATAAAATAATATAAGTGTCATAATCACCTTTATAAGGATACAAATGGTAAATAATTAGGCCAGTGGATGATTAGGGTTTATATATACACCACAAACACGTTTTCTTCATATTTTTTGTCTTTTTGATATGTATTACTATTTCAATAGAAACAATATTATTGATTTTTCACTAAATAAATAATTTCTGCATCATTAATGTATAAGATGAAAATGTAATTAAATAACTCTCAGAATTACAAATAAATTACCATGATATTGAAAAACATTTTATCCTTCAAATTATTATTTATAACCAAATTTATATTCTGTATAAATTTATATTAAAAATAATTTTAATATTAAAGTTTGAGTGGGACATATTTCACATTCCTTTAAATAAAATAATCTAATGGTCATAATCAAATAAAAGTGGGATCCATTAGATTAAATTTAGACCTAAGTATTATTTACGGAAAAATATAATCATCCAATTATATCAATACTAGTGATAGGGTAATCTTATAATATTATATTTACCCTTAATTACCTGATTTATCTTTAACTATGGTAAATAAAATTTACCATAGTTACTATTCATAATGCCTAAAAATAAAAAGTATCTTATTAACATAATTTTTACATACTGATTCCAAATATGGAATACATTTTTACAAATTCAAATAACAGAAGTTGCAGAAATTAATTTAAAATTAATCCCGCTGATATGAAAATGAGTTTTAAAAGTTAAAACATTTCAAAAGATTGAAATTATTTTACTTATGAATTCAATGTAAAATAAATTCTAATTAAATACATTATATTAAATTGTAATAATATATTCCATTCATACATTAAAACTATTCAATATTATAATTTAACCATGTAAATTATTATGTTGAAAAAAAAATTAATTAAAATATAGCGTGTTTTTACTAATCATTAAAATATGAAGGTTATCAGAATACAATAACATTTTTTTCCAAAGTAAATTTGTATATCCTGATTCCAAAAAAGAATTTTATTTTTTAAAATTGAACTTATATTCATGTCAAAAACTAGATTTAATGTGGGTGCGCCATCAAAAGGCTGCAAAACTGCATTTTTTGATAAATACTTATTTTACAAGGATAATTTATTTTGTTCACATAACATGTTCTAGAAAATGTGTATGATGAATAATAATGTTATAAAATTAATAATATGGTTAATACTATTCATAACGTATTAGTCCATAATAATATTATAACAATATATCATTGTTTAGTTAAACCTGGTATTGCGTACTACACACACTATTGAGGAAGGTCGTGATTACGTGTAATGCAAGCCAAGTCAGGGATGTGTGTAGTAAAAGATCCCACTGGTGTTGCTTATAACATAATTAAAAACTTATTTCATAAATACATTAAACAAAATCTATACTTAATGTTTCATATAATAATTTATACAAAACAAACATTAAATTGAGTGTAACATGAGCCATGTATAGTGTTGTGTATACTGAAAGATAACAAGGTGTTGCGTATAGCACAAAATAATTTTGGTGTAGCATACAATATATGGCATGAATGAAATTAAAAAGAATAATTCTAATAAAATCTCGGGTTGTTACATTCTTCCCCCCTTAAAATTAATTTCTCCCTTGAAATTCGTCAAGGTTATAAATGGTTTACAACTTGAAAGTTTCTTTCATAGAAACCCACATCGTAAAAAGGAATAATAATACTTAATTTTAAAAATTAAATTAAGAAACAAAATGGTTACCCAAATTAACTCATCAATGGGTTTCCACATAGAGGAACATTGGTGAAAATATGTATATGGAAGAAAAATCTAACCATCATGTTATGATGAAGAGTGGTATAGGACATGGTTATGAAAATTCCAACAATCACACAACCATAAATTTTTGATGATCTAAGGTACCATTTGATTCATCAGATATGAAGACACTAGGACAACATTTTTGGTTTTCAAGATCATTTTTCTAATGTTGAAGAGTTTTTGAATTAAAAGAAATACTTACATGATTTTGGTACAATCTTACCGTTTCATGTGCCTTGAAAATTTTCCACATCATATCTTAAAGAAATGAAGTTGAATTTCTCTTTTGCGAAGTGTTAGCAGATCATGTGATAGAATGATTGGTCATTCCATCAGTCTCAAACATAGGATTTGCAAAATTTATATACATAAGTATATTTTATGGTGATATTAATAGTATATGGTTCAAAAAATGGACTTATACTTCATTTATCGAACCTCGTAATAAAATAAAACTGCCTTCTACTAACCAGGGACTTCCTGAAGGCCTTTGGTAGGTGATAAAGGCATGTCGCACTTCGGTTGTGGGTTCGATTCCCACAGCCCTGTCCAACGCGACTAATTGTCACTCATCCTGTAGGTTGTCCTTTTTCTAAAACTACATCATTATAACATTCCATTAATAATATAGAAAAAATTTCTAGCCTTAAACAATACTAACTTATGTCCAACATAATCCATTTCAAATCTTTAGGCTTATCTAAAATACTTCTGTCCAAGCTCATAGTAAAAGGAAAACAATTAATAGAAATTTCATCTACCGAGCATGTGAATACCATTAGATTCCCTAATATATCTTGTCAGTCACATTTCAATCATGTGAATACCTTAATCATGTATTCTTTTGAAAAAAGAATACCCATTTAAACTTAGTGAAAACATGAATGCTGTTAAAAGTTAACTCTTTCCACATACCAAAATCCCAAAATTTCTATATACTCAAACCATGATATTACTTTTTACTTCAATAATTCATTAGCGCATTTCATTTTCCATTTATCCTTTCATTATTCAAATATCATATTCTTTCCAAAATTATCTGAATAACCCTTCATGGATATCGGTACCATTCAACTTATACTTTCTAATACTTTAGGAAAAAAATAGTGTAACAATACTTAGATGTTTCTTTATTCCACAGTACCATTAAATTACCTATAAAATATAACTATTGATAAACATACAATCATTCCACTAACTTATTAAACCATTGACCGAGCTTAAATAATTATTTCATCTCACATATCATTTGTAGTCTCTTAATCATCATCCATGTAAATACTACCCTTACGACCATGCTGATTCTATTCTTGAGACTTTCCCTTAAGGGATTTTTTTTCATAATGTCCGTACAATCCAAATTTAAAACATTTAACCATTGTTGATGTCTTATCAATACCATTATCCATGTCTATGGGGTTAACTGATCCTTTTCCTTTTCAATTACTAGCTTTTTGTCCTTCTTTTCCACACCCAAGGCATCTTCCACTTCCTTTAAAACATTCTCCTTGATGTATCTTCCCACATGATTTATTTGAGGATAATTGAACTTTCATACATCTATTATAATCGTGAAACTCCTTCTCTCTCTTATTAACTGAGTTAGGACACTTACCAAAGTTGAGATTATTGATCATATTATGAGATTGCTGATTAGGCATAATAACAATGTTTCTCCTTCCGGATCCCATTTCATTTTCCTGATCATGAAGAATATCATTCCAGTGTCCATCATAATCTCTGTTAACATGAATCATCTGGTTTCCAGCTATTTTCTAAAACCCAAAAAGAATAGTTAGAGAGGCAAAAATAATGCTAGGAAAATAAAAAAGTCAAGGGGATTACTTTCAATCTCTATCATCATAGGTTTAATCCAAGGTTATTCATGATCGTTATCATAATTCTAGGACTGTAACCAATACTTATAATTAACCTTAGGGAATCCCAAGACATTCCTTATAAATATCTCTAGGTATCTCACTAAAGTATTCGCATCCTAGTTTCCAACGATTGACTAAACCTTTCTTCTGATACATACTATAGACACACCAAACATGACGTACATGGAAAATACATTACTTTTGCAGAATACTTAATACATAACAAAAACCAAAACTCAAGGATCATAATAGTGTAGTGTCTTTGGAAACTCGGAACATAATCATCTAATCATGGTGAATGATCTTCAACACCTCCCATAAAGATCTTCCCCTTTTGTTTTATTACCTAAAACCTTTCATTATATCCTGAGGAAAATAAAACATATAAAGGGCGACCTCAAATTCTCAGTAAGGGTAAAAATAGAGAATATAAACAATCAATAAACATTTGAATGTAAAAACATGATCATAAAATCAAAACATCAAAATCTTGAGTAATGACATAAAACTTTGCAGTACATAAGGCATAGATCATAAATGAATAGTAATCATGATAAAATTGCAATTGAATAAAACTTGTAATTGTGGAAAAACATTAAGCACATGATATGATTTCCAGAGTAACCAAGTAATTGCTTCCAAGACCATCTTAGTGGACAAAGTCCCTTATTGAACTGGGTTTACTTGCCATTCCAGCTCTCTATTACTAAACCAGATTTACTTGTTGTTCCATTCATGTCTATATCATGAGATATAAATCATTACCCAATTCATTTTAGGGATATATAAGTCCCACCCCTCTCATAATTAAATCATTATTTCATGTTACACAACATAAACATAAATCATTCATCATAACCCAAATAATAAAATGGGTTTTATAAACATCATCCCATCAAAACATAATCCATATAAAACAAATGGATATCATTTCATCATTAGAAAAATGAAACCATGTAAATCATAGATACATTATACTTGAAACATACCCATACGAAATAATTTCATCATATATGGAAAATGGTTTTGATAAAACACTTGAAATGAAATCTTGAGGAAAATATGCTTTCTTTTTCAAAATAATTTTCTTTTCACAAAATTCAATGAAAATTTAAAAGAAAATAATTTTTTTTGAAATTAGTCCTGAATTCTTATAGTGTAATATTCATGAAAATAAGGTGTTATGAAACCATAAAAATCCATTCAATCCGTATAAGTTAAAAAAACATTCTCCTTATAATTTTGTTTGAAAAGTCAAACAGTTCCTTGTATCGTAAACAAAAGAAAGATTCCATCGATAACACATGGTAAAAGTCAGAAATGGGTAAAAAGGTCTTTAAAAATAAATGACAACATTTTTAGAAAACAGGGACATGGATGATAAATATAACCCATTAAGTACTTTTGAATAAACAATCTCAGATAAAAACGATATTGGAAAAGTTATCCCTTACCTTATGTCTGATATGATTCATATGTATCTGAACCTCCTGTATAATGATTTAAATAATGTCATTGAATTATTACAGAATCAAATTCATTTTTATGATATCATATATGGTTCCCTTATGACTTTATATTACCCATTCTTTTGTAAATTCGATGTTAAAGAATCATTTTGTGTAAAATCGTTTCATTTGTCATCCGTGTTTTGACTTGTAATTATTTATATAGTTACTTAGATCATGATTACATAATTCTAGAATATAAACCAAGATTTATATATAATATATATTCATAATATACGTATATATATAATAGATCAATAAGTGGAATGAAATACATCGTTCATGGTGATGGTAGGCCATATGTTCGGATGAACACTGTTTTCGTTTCCTTATTAAATTTAATAGATGTAAGTAAATAACATATACATAAATTCAGTGTCATTAATATGTCATATATTTCATGATTACATATTATATATACTTTATAATCATTCTTTAATTGTTATTATGGATAATGAATCTCATCGCGTCGTGGAGATGGTAATCCGTACGAACGCACGTGCGATTATATTGTTCCCATATTTATTGAATGGAATTGGAGCGGACGATATAATATCTTAGAATCAGTATGATGTTATAATAACCATATATAGTTATTATTTACACCATTATACCCATCCATGTAATGAGGTGGTGGAAAACAGATTACACCACTACATGGGGACAATATTCTGTACGTACAGACGGGCGGTGATTTCGTTTTCCGTAGGATGGATAGAAACTGAAATGGGGGTTTTTCATATTTATAATTACATATAAGTATATTAGTGATACTTAGGTTATTAAAATATAATTAAACAACTAAAGAAGAAGATGTTTAAGAAGAAATATACATGAAAGAATCGGTAGAAGAGATTACCTCTTCCTCGACGCACCTACTTTAAACATCTTCTTAGGGCACTAGAGATGGTCTTTTGAGAATACCAGATCCTCTATGATATAAATATAGAGGTTGAGAAGAGGAATTGGAAGGGGTTGGTTGAGCTTCAAGGATCAAAAGGGTGTGATGAGAAGAGGGAAGTGTGCCCTTTTTATGAGGGAGGAGAGGGGCACCTTTGGTAACATATAAAATATAAATATATAATAAATTCATACTCAATTAAAAACCACCAAAAATGACTGAAATCCAAATATCAGTTGATATATGGTTGTAATCACATCAACCAATATAATTTATACTTGTTGGTAATTTACTTTAAACATTATCAACATGATTTATCCTTATTCAATATATTTAATTTTATTTGTTGTAGTAAGATTCTAATTTTTTATTGTTAAAAATAATTACTTATGTGTTGTGAAATTTCCATAATTGGATAATTTAGGACGTTTTAGACCACATAAATTTAAATGTATAATTTATAAATATTTTTGTTATTCTAAAAAAAATTATAATATATTAATTTTATAAAATAACAATAGTGTCAATTTTGACACTATTCATTTATTTTAATATAAATAAAATCCACATAGAGGATATGTAACACCCGAGAATTTTAGGTTATATAAATCATCAAAGGAATCTTTTTCTACACAACACTTTCTTGGCTTGCTTTACACGAAATCACGACCTTCCCTGATAGCTTGCGTCGTACGCAATACCGAGTTTCACTAAACAACGATATACTATTAAAATATTATTAAAACTAGCCGTTATGAATAGTAATAACCACTTTTTGAAATTTTATAAATTTTATTTTTCAAAATGGTCTTTATTTTTGGATTCGTAATATCGAAATTAGCCTAGGGTGAAATTTTGGTATTTTTCTGAAAACATTCAATATTTGATGAATAGTGAAACCACTAAGTGGTAGTTAAAAAACTGAATTTTTCATAAAACTTAATTTTACCGCTTCTGTGAGTGGAATTTCAAAAATTCAAGAGACCATGGTTAAAAGTAAATAGGGTAATTAAGGGTAAAAATGTTATTATTATTACCCTAACACATGTCCTAATTCTATTGGATAAATTTAATTCGATTAAAAACAAACATAGGAATAAAATATGACCATTTAGGCCCACTTGGATTAGATTAGGACATTTATTATTAATTTATTTAAAGAAGGGTTAAAATAGTTAAAATCAATGTGTAATAAGTAAATCATTTTTAATATGGGGTTATACATAAGATAAATTCGACTATAAATATTCATTAGAAAGATAAAAATATTTCCTACATAATGGTATTTTATTTGTAATTTTTAGACATTAAAAAATTTAATTTATTTATGACACAAAGATGATGCAGTAATTATCTTATTAATGAAATATTGACATAATTGATGTTATAAACACAAAAATAAATGTAATTTGACACTTTTTATGAATTCCAATAATTTTATCGATTAATATTACATGTTAGTATTGATTTAATTAACCTTTGTAGAACTAATAATTTTGTTATGAGTTTTACAAAAATTAATTACTAAATAGTGTAAAAATTGACATAAAATAGTTTTAAAAAAATATTATATTAGTAATTGTTATTTTATTCCTAAAAATCTATGGTTCGGCCGAATTACTTATATAAGGTTATATATATTAATAATAAACAACTTGGGGTTCGTTTGTCTGCTTATTGTATGTTTATTAATCTTATAGTATAAGAACACCATAAGACACGGTAAAAGTAAAATTATTTAACTTAATGTTAAATCTACATGATAAGGTTGTAATAGGAACATAAACTTGTCTAAATTCTATTATATGAGAGTATTCCGACCCATCACAACCTTAGCATCGAAATAAATCAATTTGGATCTAATTAAAACCGAACTTGTCTTTATAATAAAATAATATTTTTTGTTATTCCAAAGGTTCCCCTCTCCTCCCTTATAAAAGGGAACCTCCTCCCTCTATTCCTCACACCACTTTGAGCCTTCAATATCGGCCAACCCCTACCACTTTATCCTCTCCACTTCCCGAGAGACATCCTAGAGGTCTTGTTCTTCTTCAAAGACCTATTTTAGTGCCCTAAAAGGAGGTCTCAAAGAAACACTTCAAAGAAGAGGTAATGTCCGTTACCGATTCTTTCATCTTTATTTTTTCTTCCACTTCTTCTTCTTTAGTTTTTTCATTATGAAGTAATAAAATTAGTGTAACTCATATACAAATATGTCATTATAAGTATGAAACAACCCTATTTCACCATCTATCCATCCTACAGAAAAAGAAATCACTCCGCGTGCATACGTACGGAATATCGTCTCCACGTCGTGGTGTAATCTATTTTCTACCACCACCTTACGTAGATGGGTATAATGGCGTAAATAATGACTATCTATGACTATTATTAAGTGATACTGATTCTGAAATAGTATACATACACTCCAATACAATTCCATGATCATAGGAACGATATCATCACTCGTGCGTACGTACGGAATACCGTCTCCACGATGTGATGCGACTCGTTCGACATGATCTTCATTTCATAATTATTATATAAATGAAATCAATTGAATGAATTAATATGATATATAATACCGTAATACCATTCTGGAAATGAGGTATCTATATCCTAAAGAGAAGAATAAGAATTTATTCGACAAAACATGCATAAGAACAAAAAGTTATAAACACATGAATAACAAGTAGCAATGAAATATTACTACTATGAAGCTAAGAATATGACCTAATATGATATCATAAAAATATGTATGATTCTGGAATAAGTCAATAACATTATTTAAATCATTATACAGGAGGTTCGGACACGTACAAAGAATATCGGACCTAAGGTAAGGGAAATATCACAATCTCATTTTTATTCGAGATTGTTTATACTTTGGTATTTACTGGGGTGTATTTTATCATCCACATCCATGTTTCCTCAATATGTAATATTTATATCCTTCTAAAATATTTTATATCCAATTTTACCTTTCGGTGAGTTTTTAGTAAAGGATATGAAAGGAATCTTTTGTCGTTTTTCGTACGAGGTACTTTTTGACTTTTCCTAAAAAAGTACGAGAAGAATGTTTTTTAAACTTATAAGACATGAATGGATTTTTAAAAAAATATTTCCAAGAATCTTCCTTTACAAGTTTTCTAGTTTATTTTTAATCAACTTCTTTTAGTTTAAAATTTTATGACATGTTAAGAAAGGAAAAATGTTTTTGAAGTAGAAAGGATATTTTCCTCAAGAATGGAGTTCAAGTGTTTTATCAAAATTATTTTCCATCTAAGATAATAAACGGTTCTGTTTCTATCCCTATTATTAAATATACTTGATTATGTTGTGATGGAAATATTTTTATGAATTCCTTTATCTTATATGAATTGTTTTATGATGTCATGATGTTTAAGATTCCCATTTTTATTACATGGATTATGCAATGATGTATGATTTATGATTTTGTGGAACACATAAGAATGGTATCATTTTGAGATGGGTGGGACCTATATCTCCCTACAATGCATTGGGTAAATATTTTATATCTCATGAGATACACACGGCTGGAACGGTAGGTTATACCGGTTCAGTGAAACAGGACCGAAACGAGGGTGACTCAATTCAGAAATGGACTCTGTCCACTAAGATAGTATTGGCAATGAGTC
Organism: Viscum album; assembly: GCA_963277665.1. Taxonomy (NCBI): domain Eukaryota; kingdom Viridiplantae; phylum Streptophyta; class Magnoliopsida; order Santalales; family Viscaceae; genus Viscum; species Viscum album. The sequence goes on from OY728135.1 coordinate 1,282,531,695, forward strand.
TTGACTAATAAGATATGATTCTCTATGATTATGTGTGTATGCCACAAAGTTTCATGTTTTATGTTTTGATTATTGGGATTTCATTTCACTACTATGAGTTATCCCATGTTATGAAATTACGCTATCTTTTGCAGGTTAGGATCTCTAAAATGTTATGTTCTTATGAATATGATGTGATTGATATTTATTTTGTTTACTCTTACTGAGCATTTGAGCTCACCCTTTTGTATGGTTTGTTTCCCCAGGCCAGGAAGAAGGTTCTTAAGTAGAATATGCCAAAAAGGGACTCTAGATATGTTGAAATAAATGGGAGGCAAAGTAGATGCTTTTTGAACCATTTGTTTATGTTTCCCAGCTTCTAAATACACTATACCTATATGGTCCTTTCTTGGTTTTGTTATATGTTGTAATAAGTGTGCTTAAATTCTGATGTAAAAACAATTTATGTAATGTATGGGTCGTTATAGTTGGTATCAGAGGAAAGGTATAGTCAACCTTTGGAAACTAGGATGTGAAAGCCTTAGTATGAACCCTATGGATAAGTCTAATCATAGAACACAATCTTTGTGTTTTAGAAATGGACATGAATAACCTAGTATAAGACCTTAAGTGTAAAATTTTATTCTTGATTATGTGGTTTTCCTATTATAATTAGTGCTTCTCACACTATTCTTCATGGTTTTAGTCAATGGCTGGAACCTGAAGGAACCGTGTTAATGCGGAATGCGACGGGTAATGCAATGATTGTCCCCCTGAGAAACCAAAAGTTATGGGAGCTGGAATGAAAAATATTGTAGCCATGCTCACACAACTTTCTCAAGCTATGAATCATGCAAGAATTCCAAATGAGCAAAGGAAGGAGCAACATTCTGTTGAATCCTTCATGAGACAGCGTCCACCTTCCTTCAGCGGGTCTACTGATCCATTAGTTGCTGAACAATGGATTAGTACTACTGAAAAGATATTTTCAGTTCTTCAATGTTCTGAGCATGATAAAGTCATCATAGCAGTGTATCGTTTGGAAGGTGATGCTGATCAATGGTGGAATCTTATTAAGAATATGAGGAAAAGGGATGAAATTGAGTCCATGGAATGGGACGAGTTCAAAAATTAATTTTTCAATAAGTACTTCCCTCGTATTCTCTGAACAAAGATGGATAAAGGGTTTCTTGAACTGAAGCAAAAGGATGATGAATCTGTTGGTACCTATGAAGAAAATTTTATAAGACTTTCAAGGTATGCTTCTGGTATTATTATCCAACCTAAGAGTAAGATCGATCGATTCTTTAGTGGCTTAAAACCAAGTCTTCGAAGGGCGTTATCCATAAGGGACATCAATAGCTACGAGGAAATCGTTCGATGTGCTCTCAAAGTCAAGATGGAGGTTGGAGTAACCCATCAGTCATATGGGTTTGATAAGAAGAGGAAAATGGAATTCAAAGGAAAATATAAAGAGCACACTGAAAAGAAGATGAGCTTTCCCTTATGCTCAAAGTGTGGAAAGAAACATGGAGGGAGTTGTCTTAAAGGGACAAGTAAATGTTTCAAATGTGGAAAGGAAGTTCATCAGGCATTTGAATGCCGCAATGATGGGAAGAAGATGTCTAATTATGAAAACAAAGGAAGGGATACACAGAATGACCCTACAACACTTCAATGTTTCAAGTGCAAGGAGATGGGACATTATTCCAATAAATTCCCTAATCCAAGGGTTGATGATGATGGTCAACGTCAACAAACTCTTAAGGCTAAAGACAAAGGAAAGTCACATGCAATTTCTATCAGCGATGTGGAGTACGATAATAATGTGGTGAAAGGTACACTTACCATCCACTCTAAAGTAGAAAATGTTTTATTTGATTCTGGATCCACCCACTCCTTTATTTCTGAAGAATTTTCTAAGGGTATCACCGTATTACCTCAACAATTAGATGTTGAGTTATCAGTGACAACACCTAATGGCACAACAGTCGCATCAAAAGTGTATAATTCTTCTCCAATTGAAGTTTGTGGGAAAGTGCTTCCTGCAAATCTTGTGATCCTTCCTATAGTAGAATTTGATGTGATTCTTGGCATGGATTGGCTTTCTCTACATGGATCTCATATCAATTTCCAAAGAATGGAAGTCACATTTCATATTCCAGATCAATCTATGATCGTCTATCGATGCAAGGATGAACATAACCTTCCAGTGGAAATTTATTCCATTATATGGGTATTCATTCCACTAAATGAAGGTTATTTATCTCAAATGGTTGGTGAGAAACTCACGATTAAGAATATGCCCATTGTACGGGAGTTTGATGATGTCTTTCTGGAAGATTTACCGGGTCTTCCACCGAATCGTGAAGTTGAGTTTTCAAAAGAACTCGTACCGGGTGCTTTGCCTATTTCAATGACACGTTATAGAATGGCCCCAATTGAGTTGCAGGAATTGAAGAAGAAACTCCATGTGAATCTTGATAAGGGGTTCATACGACCTAGTGCGTCACCTTGGAGAGCACCTGTTCTGTTTGTTAAGAAGAAAGATGGATCAATGAGACTCTGCATTGATTATCAAGAACTTAACAGGATCACTATCAAGAACAAATATCCTCTCCCGCGCATTGATGACCTATTTGACCAACTACGCGGAGCTCAATACTTTTCCAAGATTGATCTTCGTTCAGGGTATTATCAACTAAGGGTCAAAAGGGAGGATATAACAAAGACGGCTTTCCGTACAAGGCATGGACACTATGAATTTATAGTGATGCCATTTGGTTTTACTAATTCCCCTGCTATTTTCATGGATCTGATGAATAGAGTCTTTAGAGACTATCTTGATCAGTTTGTGGTAGTCTTTATAGATGATATTCTTGTCTATTCAAATAGAAAGGAAGAACCTGAAGATCACTTGAGAATTATATTGAAGACCCTGAGAAAGGAGAAGTTTTATGCCAAATTTACCAAGTGTGAATTTTGGCTTCAAAAAGTTGCATTTTTGGGTCACATAATCTCAAAAGAGGGGATATTTGTGGATCCAGCAAAAACAGAGGTTATCGAAAGATGGTCGAGACCAACAAAAGTAACCGAGATTCGAAGTTTTCTTGGTTTAGGTGGATATTATCGACGTTTTGTGAAAGATTTTTCATGATTATCTAATCCACTCACCAAGTTTACTTGAAAAGGAGTTACGTTTGTTTGGACGGAGGAATGTGAAGGGAATTTCAAGGAGTTGAAAAGAAGGTTATCCAGTGCACATTTGCTCACACAGCCTTGTAGTGGAGAATGGTTTGTGATCTACAGTGATGCATCCAAGAAGAGATTGGGGTGTGTTCTTATGCAAAATGATACGGTGATAGATTATGCCTCACGATAGTTGAAAATACATGAGCAAAATTACCCAACTCATGATTTGGAGTTAGCTGCGGTAATCTTTGCATTAAAGATTTGGAGGCATTACATTTATGGAGTAAGGTGTGATATTTATACAGATCATAAAAGTTTAATGTATATTTTCACTCAAAAGGAGCTGAATATGTGCCAAAGAAGATGGTTGGAGCTGATTAAGGATAACAACTGCTCAATCCATTACCACCCTGGAAAAGTAAACAAGGTGGCAGATTCATTAAGTTGACAAGACCACGCTAGTTTATCCATGATGAGGATCAAAAAACACCCAATATTTATGGATTTACAAAGGATGGATCTTGGAATTATAATGAATGGGGAAAAATCGTATCTTTCTCAAATGAATGTTCAACCATCTATACATGTGATGATTAAAGAGGCACAGAAAGAAGATGTCGAGTTACAAAAGAAGTAGAGAAATGTTCCTGAATTCAACCTTGATTGTGATGGGATAATAATGTTTAGGAATAGGGTTTGTGTTCCTCCCATCTCAGAATTAAAGAAGGAGCTGCTGGATGAGGCTCATAGTTCTTCATTCTCTATTCATCCTAGAAGCACAAAGATGTATAGGGACCTGAAGGAGTACTTCTGGTGTGATGGCATGAAAAGAGATGTTGCTAAATATGTCTCTCGATTCTTGGTTTGTCAACAAGTTAAAGCTGAGAGATAGAAGTCTAAGGGGATGTTACAACCATTACCCATACCCGAATGGAAATGGGAAAACATCACTATGGACTTTGTCACAGGACTTCCTAAAACATCCAAAGGCAATAATGCTATCTGGGTCATAGTTGATCGTCTTACAAAGTCTGCACACTTTATTGCTATTAGAGAGGATTTCTCTCTGTATAAGCTTGCCAGGATATATGTAAAGGAAGTGGTAAGATTGTATGGAGTACCACTTTCTATTATATCTGATCGGGATCCGAGATTTACCTCAATGTTCTGGAGAAGTCTTCAGTATACTCTGGATACAGAGTTGAGTTTTAGCACTGCTTATTATCCATAGACAGACGGTCAGTCTGAGAGAACAATTCAAACACTAGAAGATATGTTGAGAGCTTGATCTATGGATTTCAAAGGTGGTTGGGATCAACACCTACCTTTGGTTGAATTTTCTTATAATAAGAGATTTCACTCCAGTATTCAGATGGATCCTTATGAAGGTCTCTATGGAATGAAATGAAGGACTCCAACTTGCTAGGATGAAGTTGGGGAAAGAAAGCTATTAGGACCCGATCTCATTGATGAAATGGCAGAAAAGGTCAGATCTATTCAACAACACATAGGAGAAGCTCAGAGTCGACAGAAAAGCTATGCTGACAACCGAAGAAAAGACCTAAAGTTTGAATTGGGTGATAAAGTGTTCTTATGAATATCTCCCTGGAAGAGGGTCATGAGATTTGGAAAGAAGGGGATGTTGAGCCCTAGATATATCGGTCCTTTCGAAATACTGGATTGTGTTGGGAAGGTAGCATACCGATTGGCGCTTCCACCGAATCTCTCTCATGTTCACGATGTGTTCCATGTATCTCTCTTGAGAAAGTACATACAAGATCCTTCACATATACTCAGCTCAGAAGTTGTACCGCTGGAGCAAGATATTTCTTATGAAAAACAACCGATAGAGATTCTAGATCGTAGCGAAAAAGTCCTACGAAACTGGACCACTCGATTGGTGAAAGTTTTATGGAGGAACCACCAATTAGAAGAAGCTACATGGGAGCTTGAGGATGTGATGAGGGAGAGGTATCCTCATCTGTTTTTTACAAAGTGACGAATTTCGAGGGCGAAATTCATTTTAAGGGGGGTAGAATGTAACACCCGAGACTTTTATGTTATATAAATCATCAAAGGAATATTTTTCTACACAACACTTTCTTGGCATGCTTTACACGAAATCACGAGCTTCCCCGATAGCTTGTGTCGTACGCAATACCGAGTTTCACTAAACAACGATATTCTATTAAAATATTATTAAAACTGGCTGTTATGAATAGTAATAACCACTTTTTGAAATTTTATAAATTTTATTTTTCAAAATGGACTGCATTTTTGGATTTGTAATATCGAAATTAGCCATGGGTGAAATTTTGGTATTTTTCTGAAAACATTGAATTTTTTATGAATAGTGAAACCACTAAGTGGTAGTTAAAAAACTGAATTTTTTATAAAACTTAATATTACCGCTTCTGTGAGTGGAATTTCAAAAATTCGAGAGACACAGTTGATGTCATTAAGTAAAATGTGGTTCAATGAGATGAATATAATTTTTGGGGAATAGTAACTTTTTACTTTTATTTGCCACGTTTAAAAGTAAATAGGGTAATTAAGGGTAAAAATGATATTATTATTACCCTAACAAATGCCCTAATTCTATTGGATAAGTGTAATTCGACCAAAAACATACTTAGGAATAAAATATGTCCATTTAGGCCCACTTGGATTAGATTAGGACATTTATTATTAATTTATTTAAAGAAGGGTTAAAATAGTTAAAATCAATGTGTAATAAATAAATAATTTTTAATATGGGGTTATACATAAGATAAATTCGACTATAAATATTAATTATAAATCTAAAAATATTTCCTACATAATGGAATTTTATTTGTAATTTTTAGACATTAAATAATTTAATTCATTTATGACACAAAGATGATCCAGTAATTATCTTATTAATGAAATATTGACATAATTGATGTTATAAACACCAAAATAAATGTAATTTTACACTTTTTATGAATTAAACTAATTTTATAGATTAATACGACATGTTAGTATTTATTTAATTAACTTTTTTCTAACTAATCATTCTGTTATAATTTTCACAAAAATTAATTACTAAATAGTGTGAAAATTGACATAAAATAGTTTTTAAAACAAATATTCTATTAGTAATTGTTATTTTATTCCTAAAAATCTATGGTTCGGCCAAAGGACTTATATAAGGTTATATATATTAATAATAAACAACCTGGGGTTCGTTTGGCTGCTTATAGTAAGTTTATTAACCTTATAGTATAAGAACACAAGAAGACACGGTAAAAGTAAAATTATTTATGTTAATGTTAAATCTACATGATAAGGTTAAAATAGGAACCTAAACTTGTCTAAATTCTATTGGATGAGAGGATTTCGACCCATCCCCACCTTATCCTCAAAATAAATCAATTTTGAGCTATTTAAAACCGAACTTGACTTTATAATAAAATAATATTTGTAGTCATTCCAAAGGTGCCCCTCTCCTCCCTTATAAAAGGGCACCTCTTCCGTCTATTCCTCACACCACTTTGAGCCTTCAAGCTCGGACAAACCCTGCCACTATCTCCTATCCACTTCCCTAGAGACATCCTAGTGGTTATGTTCTTCTTCAAAGACCTATTTTAGTGCCCTAAAAGGAGGTCTCAAAGAAACACTTCAAAGAAGAGGTAATGTCTATTATCGATTCTTTCATCTTTATTTCTTCTTCCACTTATTATTCTTTAGTTGTTTCATTATGAAGTAATAAAATCATTATCACTCATATACTGATATGTTATTATATGTATGAAACAACCCTATTTCACCATCTATCCATCCTATGGAAAAAAGAAATCACCGCGCGTGTGTACGTACGGAATACCGTCTCCACGCCGTGGTGTAATCTATTTTCCACCACCACCTTACTTGGAAGGGTATAATGGTGTAAATAATGACTATATATGACTATTATAAAGTGATACTGATTCTTAAATAGTATACATACACTCCAATACAATTCCACGATCATAGGAATGATATCATCACTCGTGTGTACGTACGGAATACCATCTCCACGATGTGATGCGACTCATTCTACATGATTTTCATTTCATAATGATTATATAAATGAAATTAATTGAATGAATGAATATGATATATATTACACTAATACTATTCTGTAAATGATGTATCCATAACCTAAAGATAATAATAAGAATTTATTCGACAAAACACGCATAAGAACAAAAAGATATAAACACCCGAATAACAAGTAGCAATGAAATATTACTACTAAGAAGCTAAGAATATGACCAAATATGATATCATAAAAATAAGTATGATTCTGGAATAAGTCAATAACATTATTTAAATCATTATACGAGAGGTTCGGACACGTACAAAGCATATCAGACCTAAGGTAAGGGAAATATCACAAGCTCATTTTTATCTGAGATTGTTTATACTTTGGTATTTACTAGGGTATATTTTATCATCCACATCCATGCTTCCTCAATATGTAATATTTATATCCTTCTAAAATAGTTTATATCCAATTTTACCCTTTGGTGATTTTTTAGTAAAGGATATTAAAGGAATCTTTTTTTTGTTTTTCGTACGAGGTACTTTTTGACTTTTCCGAAAAAAGTACGAGAAGATTGTTTTTTTAACTTATACGACATGAATGGATTTTTAAAAAAATATTTCCAAGAATCATCCTTTACATGTTTTCATGTTTATTTTTAATCAACTTCTTTTAGGTTAAATTTTTATGACATGTTAAGAAAGGAAAAATATTTTTGATGTAGAAAGGATATTTTCCTCAAGAATGGAGTTCAAGTGTTTTATCAAAATTATTTTCCATCTAAGATAATATATGGTTATGTTTCTATTCCTATTATTACATTTACTTGATTATGTTGTGATGGAAATATTTTTATGAATTCCTTTATCTTATATGAATTGTTTTATGGTGTCATGATGTTTAAGATTCCCATTTTTATTACATGGGTTATGCAATGATGTCTGATTTATGATTTTGTGGAACACATAAGAATGGTATCATTTTGAGATGGGTGGGACCTATATCTCCCTACAATGCATTGGGTAAATATTTTATATCTCATGAGATACACACGGCTGGAACGGTAGGTTATACCGGTTCAGTGAAACAGGACCGAAATGAGGGTGACTCAATTCAGAAATGGACTCTGTCCACTAAGATAGTCTTGGCAATGAGTCTTGACTAATAAGATACGATTCTCTATGATTATGTGTGTATGACACAAAGTTTCATGTTTTATGTTTTGATTATTGGGATTTCATTTCACTACTATGAGTTATCCCATGTTATGAAATTACGCTATCTTTTGCAGGTTAGGATCTCTAAAATGTTTTGTTCTTATGAATATGATGTGATTGATATTTATTTTGTTTACCCTCACTGAGCATTTGAGCTCACCCTTTTGTATGTTTTGTTTCCCCAGGTCAGGAAGAAAGTTATTAAGTAGAATATGCCAAAAAGGGACTCTAGATATGATGAAACAAATGGGAGGCAAAGTAGATACTTTATGAACCAGTTGTTTATGTTTCCCAGTTTCTAAAGACACTATACCTATATAGTCCTTTCTTGGTTTTATTATATGTTGTAATAAGTGTGCTTCAATTCTGAAGTAAAAACAATGTATGTAAATTATGGGTCGTTATAGGATATATTCTAACCAAAATATTTAATAGATTCCTAACATGTCAAATTTTTATATATAATTCGTGGATCACATTAAACAGTTCATATAATATTTATTTTAATATTTTTAATACCATTTATTTGGTATATCTCTTAATAAAATAATTAGTACAACATTTTCGTATAATTATTTAGTATACATATTTTTGTATAAAATTTAAAAATAAAATCCTATGATGAAGATAAATCTCATATATTTCATAATAATACTTTTACTCGAATTTATCTTCTTAAAATCACATCATGTAATTTTTTATATTTATTAAATTATGAAGGTGACAACTTTGGAATCATTTCAAATAAAATAATATAAGTGTCATAATAACCTTTATAAGGATCCCAATGGTCCAATATTCGACAGGTGGATTATTAGGGATTATATATACGCTACCAATAAGTTTTTGTCAGATTTTTGGGCCTCTTTATATATATTACGATTTCAATAAAAACAATATTATTAATTTTTCACTAAATAAATAATTTACGCATCATTAATGTATAAGATAATAATGTAATTAAATAACAATTAAAAATTAAAAATAAATTACCATGATAAATAAAAACATCTTAGATTTCAAATGAGTATTTATAACCGAATTTATATTATGTATAACCTTATATTAAAAATACTTTAATTATTAATGTTTGAGTGAGACATATTTCACTTTCCTGTAAATAAAATAAACTAAAGGCCCTGATCAAATAAAAGTGGGTTCCATTAGATTAAATTTCGACCCAAGTATGATTTAGGGAAAAATATAATCATCCAATAATATTAAGACAATTTTTAGGGTAATTTTATAATATTATATTTACCCTTAATTACTTGATTAACCTTTAACTATGGTAAATAAAATTTACCGAAGTTACTATTCATAATGCAAAAAAATATAAAGTAGCTTATTAACATAATTTGGACCAAATTATTCCTAATATTGAATCCATTTTTCCAAATTCAAATCACATAATTTGCATAAATTAATTTTAAATTAATCCCTTTGTTTAGAAAAAGAGTTTTAAAAGTTAAAACATTGCAAAAGATTGGACTTATTTTAATTATGAATTCAATGTAAAATCAATGATAATGACATAAAATATATTAAATGGTAAAAATATATTATAATAATACTTTATAACTATTAAATATTATAATTTAACCATATAAATTTTTATGATGAAAAAATTTGTTTTTAATTAAAATATATCGTGTTTTTACTATTCATTAAAATATGAAAGTTATCAGAATAATATGAAAAATTTATCCGATGTAAAGTTTTATATCCTGATTCCAAATAATAATTTTATTTTGTAAAATTGAACTTATAAACATGTAAAAACTTGATTTAATGTGTGTGCACCATCAAAAGGTGACAAAACTGCATTTTTTTAAAAATACTTATTTTACTCGAAAATTTTATTTTGTTCACATACCATGTTCTAGAAAATGTGTAAGATGAATAATAATGTTATAAAATTGAAAATGTTTTAAATAATATTCATAACAGCTTTTCTAGAATAATATTACAACAATATAATGTCTTTTAGTGAAACCTGGTATTCCGTACAAAACACGCTATCGAGGAAGGTCGTGATTGCGTGTAATGAAAGCCAAGTCAGAGATATGTGTAGTGAAATAACCCTTTGATATTTCATATAACATAATTAAAAACTTATTTCATTTATTCATTAAACAAAATTTATACATAATGTTGCATAGAATGATTTCTACAAAAAGAACATGAAATTATGTGTATAATGAGCCTAGAATAGTGTTGAATATACTAGAAGCTAATATGGTGTTGCGTATAGAACAAGCTAATTTTGGTGTATCGTACAACACAAGACATCAATGAAATTTAAAAAAAGTAATTCTCATAAAATATTGTGTTTTTACATATAAACTATCCACTCTTTTTATTTCATATAATTTATAATTGGAACCATAGTCCAAGGCCATCATTTTGATAATAAAACTCCATGTCTAACACCCCATGGATATTCAAAGAATCAGTATGTGTCCCCTTACTAATTTGTTAATGAATAAACAAGGTGTGACTTTTATGTAGTTAGTCATGTCCAAAAATAATTATATCAAAAAATCACAGAACTGTGCTTTTGAAGTTATCGCCTATATGCAACAATTATATATAAATTTATCACTATGGTATTTTCAAGCAGTACCCTTTTTCCCACACTCATTTATCAATTTATCACTATGGGAATTTCTTGACTAAGTCCACACCCCACACACCAATATAAATCAATAACTCAAGACACATATATCATAAAAATTAGGTTTAAACAACATTAATCCTTTTAACAACACATCAAATAAATTTAAAATCACAATTTATTTGAAAAAATTGTTATTTCATACTTTAATCACTTGAGATAATATGTGAAACTCACCACTACCCATTTTTAAATACTCAATTTATATTACCTGTTAATCCATTAAGGTCAAGTCAAACATCTCATAATATACATTAACAATTAAATCATAATTCATTACTTGACCAATTTCACAATCCCAATTCCCTATCCATTATGAAAACCACAAGATAACTTTAATTAATAGACCAATTTGTTGATCCCATTCCACCAATTTGAATTCAACAATTTTTCCCAAATCAATACAACATTGATATTTAATTAAATCAATTCAATCATCAATGCAATTACCAGTCATTTAAATTGATAGTATCACAATTACATAGACTTAATTAAATTCCTAAATATGACTTTCTAACTTATACCACATAACTCAAGATTGATGATGAATGTTGGCCAATGTAAATCAATCATTTTACCTAGGGTAGCTGATATGAAGAAGAATAATGATATATAGAATATAAACCATGATCCAATATCAAATGAATCATGATTCATGAACCCTAGTAATGGATCCTTAATTTATAGAGGAAAATATCCCTTTAAGAGATGATACAAAGTGGGAAGGGAGGTTTGAAACCATACATGTTGAGAATCACAATCTGGTAGAAATTTAGATCTTAAATCCAGACCACAATTTATGAAAAACAATGATTGTAATTCCTTTTTATTCAAATGAAAAACTCAAAAAAATATTGGAATACAATTTATGTTAAATATATGTGATATAGGAATATAATATTGTTGGTTTGGATATTATTTAGTATTTCTTATGGGATTAAAATCCCGCACACAAAGTTTCCTGATCTGGGAGGATATATTCCCCTAACCATGAACCTAACTGTACATCTCCTCCAACGGGTCACCATAGTTACTACTAATATGGTGAAAAAATTTACAAACTCTTCCCCCAACAATGAAACTACAATCAACCTAGGGTTTCACAGTTTGCTTGGGAAAGGTACATAGTTTTGGAAAAATGTGAACCAACCAACCACTACCCAAAACATCTCCAAAAAATACAAAATTTCTCTCAAATGTATTTAAGATAAAACCAACAAATTATTTACTCAAAACATTGAAATTATTACCTAAATTCATCATGACATAACCCCCTAATGTTTGGGGTTGTTGCCAAAATATATCACAAAACAATCATTTTTTGATGGTAGTGTCAAAATTGAATCATTGACTAAGCTCATATTCAATTATTCAAAAGATTAATTATATTACATTGTCTTATGATTCAAACCACACTTCGTATAATGTTTGAAAAATGGTAATAAAGTACATAAAAATCACGAATAAAATATAATATATACCTTCCAAAAAAATTAAAAATACAAACCACAATTATATTCTTATGTTTATTCCATTCCCTGAATGTCTTTATCATTTTAGAATCAACTGCTATTACATCATTTGAAGTATTATGTCAATAAAAATAATATTCTTCAACAAATAAACCACAATTACTAAATATTCGTTATAATTATTTTATTATATGATTATAAAGAATAGTTCACTAGTGACTCTCACAGTCCTCATATCATTTACAATGAACCATGTTTAATCCAATGAACATGATAATAAAATCATTGAAATAATACATGAATACAATATTCATTGGATATAGATACATATTAGGTAAATTAATACTTCCAAAAATTGAATTAATGTAAGAACACATAGAAAAACCCTACTTATAAAATATTTCATCACAATGTTCTCCATATTTAATCATAATTATTGATAACCATAACTGAGTTCAGTCGTTGAAATATATATAGTAATGTGAGTTTGATTAAAAAAGTCATCACTTCGAGTAATCGAATACATGTTCCTTAAAAAAATATCATTTATTTACCCATATCAAGGAGAAACCTCATGGATTATTCATTCCTTTTAAAGAATAAAACACGTGTTTCACATCATGAATCAAAGGAGTGAACAAATCCCTTTCCACACAACTCATCTATTTTTTTTTCAAATACAATAATTCCATATATTACATTCTATAAGAAGTCATTTATATATATATTTCACCAGAGATTAATACAATGTAAAACACACATAATGATTTGGTGCATGGCTACGATATTCTTCATAAAGGACATCAATATATTTCGATACTGTAGCTACATACTCAATTTGAATATTAATATTTCTATTCAGAGTTTATGATTGGTATTTTACCTTGTTATTCTATTTCTACATTTCTTATGGGGTTGGATTTATATGTGAATATTGAAGTAATATTCTGACTCCAATGATAAGGAATTATTCATATTCATAATTAATTTTAATTTCATTCTTAAGGAAATCCACGTTTATGCATTTATTTTCAAAATTATTAATTTTTTCACTTTTGGAAATATTTATTTTCAAATCCTATATATTGGTTTTGAAAGAAAATTTTAATTATTATAATCATATAACCCTATAGATAAAAATAAATTATGCTATAAATTCTATTTTCAATTCCATTTAATGATTTATTCAATGTAAAATGAATCCTTTCTATAGTTATTACCCCTATGACAAAAATGACTAAATAACATCAAATTTTAGTATCCTGATGGGGATGCAGTTCTATGTAAAATCAAATAATATATTGCAAAAAAACATTGTTAAGATGTTCTTATATACATAACCTCATATTATACAATGGGGTTATGTTTCATAATATATATATTTGAAAATATAGTTCGCATAGTTTCTTATAAAAATCCTCTAAAACCAAATATTACAATCCTAACTCCACTATCCCAGAACAATTTGACACATTATTATATTTCCATTAATTAATGGTGTAGAATTCCAAATATCAATAAGTAATGTAGTATTGGGGAAATAAATATGTACATAAAAATTATTTGAAATTTGGTAAATATATAAAACAATGTAATGTAAAACATTTGGAAATCTTTAATACATCCAATTAACTATTCTTCATATCCTTGTAAATGGACAAAAATAAAGGTGACCAAAAATGTTCTGTAAGGGTTACAAGCCACAGAATATACGATGAATAAATGATGAATAATGAATATATAAAGGTATGTAATTTAAAAAAGTGTTCCATTTAGTCAATAATTTTACTATCATGATTAGATAAGGTCAAAAAAATATTTGAATATAAATTACATAAAACACATTTGATTTAATAACACAAGGAAAAAATGAATACATAGATAATATAAAGAAAGTAATATAATGGACAATATAACTCTATTCTCAATATATAAAATTTTATAATATCGGTAATCATGATATCCCACTCCATTATATTCATAATATTAATAAATTTCCCAAGGAAGATTAAAAATATAGGTAAAAACCCAATTATGTTAGAAAAATAAAATGTATCATGTGATATTTCCTTGCATAGATATCCAATATAATTTCAGGCACAATCAATGACTTCATGTCCAAATTACTCCTCATATATCAATTCATCGATTAAAATGAAGATCAATATTCCTTTTTAATAAATATCTATACAAATTAAAGGATAAAAATTTGTCCATATTTCTCTAGTTAGTTAGATAAAATTCAATGTTAACACAAAATTTAAATATATTTTTTATTTTAGAAAATAATCATATTAATGATTAAAATAATATGTTTATTCAATATAAATTTATTTGAAAATGAAAAATTACTATGATATGGTGATTTTATTAAGATAATGTTATCAATAAACGAATAATTTGAACATTGAGAAGTGACTATCTGTTCAATGAAAGTATAGGTTTTCGAAATATAATTATATCTACTGGAATAAAAAACGGAATTGATGAAAATTATTAAAAAATTACTCCATAAAAAATATTATTTTTTAATACCCATTCAGATCATTTAAAATATTCTACATTTCAAAAAATAAATATGGCAGTTGTGAAGTCTTTTATCACCATATATGTTAAAATAATATTCATCTTTATTTTTTATCAATTTATATTGAATAAATGAATAAATATTCCAAAAAAAATAATTTTAAAATCTACAGAGAAAATAATAATTTTATAATAAAAATAATTCATTAAATAAAAGTAATTTTGTAAAATAATTTTTAATAACAATGCAATAGAAAAAAATTTGTCTAATTAAAAGAAAAATAACATAGGTTTTCCATGTAAACATTTAATGGCTTGATTCATATATCATAGATATGAAAGGATGGAAAAAATTAAAAACAATCCTTAAATATATAATAGATAAAAAAAAAATTTACAGCCTAGGAATGATAAATTTTATGATTCCTTTAACAATAACAAAAGAAATCCCAAAATAATGTGAGATGGTAAAACATGTTCTAACATATTTTGAAACATTTTATTTTAAAGCATTGAATATATATATGTATATAATAAATAAACATTAATAATATATATATATATATTTAAAATAAATGTAATTGGATGTATTTACTAAACATTAATATTAATAGGTCCGTATTAATAAATATGCCTCAATGAAATAGAACATGAGATGTGACCCCATACCACACACTTTCCTTGAGTTAAATGTTCTATAACCTAAAATATAGTGGTTCCAAAAATATTATTAATATATTATATAACATATTCATATTTTTAATATCATACATCACCATCAAATATCATCCTATCACCTATTTCATAATAATATATCATTATTTTCATTAATTTGTTTGTAAATTACCTTCTTTTCTCATGCATGTTTTGCATGAATGTTATGTCTCCAATGAATAAGATATTGTTAAAACATATAAAGAATTTTATTAATGTGATAAGTTTTATATTTAATCATTTTAATAATTTGTATAAACCTTATGTTTGGGTGTATGTGGAAAACGAATCGAATAACTTTATGGGGATGATATTCTATATGTATACACTAGTGACAATACCAATCCTTTAATGGGTGACATGGTATATAAGGTGAGGGAATTTTAAATTTATTTAATAAATATCATTCTATAATTCATATTTTTAATCATTATTTCTTTCATAAATAATACAAATGTGGGTCGATGTTGGAAAAATAATAGCACTAGTTCAGGAGGTGGAAGTTCTCCTTACACTCGAGTGAGGGATTTGTTTCCAATTTGGCGGTGGGCATGGATAATAAGTATAAAATCTAATAAATAACAACTATGTATAAGGGATGAACATTAATTATCATATTGGATGTGATAATACATGTTTTGATATATTGAAAGAATATATAAAAAATGTTATTTTTTAAGATAATTACATTCACATTGAACAAAAACTAGTGGATCTCATTTCAAGGCAATTTTCAATGGTATTTTAGAAGAAAATAAAACTACAGACTATTTTTGTGGATATTTGATATATATTTGGGGGGTTTCTGGATGATAATTGTTTTTTAGTTATGATGCAGTTGGGGGAGGGAGTTCCCTTTTATAATTATGGAGGAGATTCCATTATATAAATATAATAAACAAGTAAATAATTAGAATTCATCCTCACCCAAATATGAAAAAAAATATTATAATTTTGTTGATATATTATATGGTCAATAACCACCTAAGACACATAACATATATCATATTTTAAACCTCTTACTCCCGTACCCTATATGATTATTTACTTTTATCATTTTAGTTTTCACTACGGTAAGTAGTTTTTTACCTAGAAAATTAATCAAATTTTCCTTAAATTAGATTATACTTATTTGAAAATTGGCCCCCATTAATTATATATATTATATAATATATTTCATATAAATGTTTTATATTGGTAAAATAATTATTTTCATGCAACCACATATGATTACCAAAAGTTCCACTTTAACAATTTTCCATGGAAATTATTTATAAATAAATTTACTAATCATTTAGAAAAAATTATGTTGACCATATTAAATAAAAATAAAAATTATTATTATAAAAATTAAATCCATTTGATAAAATTAAATTCACATTAATGGTAGAATTTCTTTTTTGAAAAACCAAAAAATCGTGTGGAAAATCTATTTTTCAATAAAGGAATTCTTCAAGAATAAGATGATCTTATAGTAACTATATTATAAGTAGTAATAATTTCATAGCTTTAAATTCAATATTTAATTAGATGAAATATAAATTTAATTAAAATTATTATCCATTAAATATTATTTTAATTAACTAAAATTGGTCGACATTTTGGTAATTTAAAAAATAGTTTTCTGAAAATTTCATTTTTTATGAAGCAATTTTCTATTTACCTCCAAATGTTTATATATTTTTTGATAAAAAATTTAATTTTATCAAATTTTAAAGTCTATATATAAAAATAAATTATTATGAAAAATAGGATAACTATTAAATAAAACATTTTTATTATTCAGAAAATCAAATATCTATTTTAAAATTTAACAATTTCATTCAAGGATTATTTTAACAAGGTAAGATAAAATTTTTCATTAAAAAAATAATATTCGATTATTAGTTCCATTGAAGAATTTAAATTAAATTTGAACTATAGTAATATTAAAATATAACTTTCAAATACTATAAAGGAGTCTCAAAATTTAAATTATTTCCCCTACATGAAATTCCACATTGAAATTTTAATTGATTTAACCATCTAATCAAATGAGGATTTTTCTTATTCGTAACATCCTATGGTTCTAGTGTTTCATCATCCATTTTATGATTTCTCAAAATTAAATTTAGCACCTATGCCATCTATTTTCTTAATATATTCTCTATGGTTTCAATAATCTGGATATTCTCTACATAGTGAGAATGATCAGGTTCCAATTAAATTGTTTTATAGTAGAGCACATGCTCGAGGACTCAGATGTAATTCCTTAATAATGTTTTATTCACCAAATAATTTAATTTAGGGATAACTTGTATTATTTTTAAGTTTAAATCCACCAATTAGCTAATTTATAGAATTTCAAGGGTCCTAAAATACATATGGCTCATTTTTCCCTTATTACGAATCCTAATGACACACTTAATGTATATACATTCAATAAAAAGTAATCTCCCATTTGAAATCCAAATTAATTCCTCTAATTTTTATTATTAATCCTTTTATTTAATTTATTTCATTTAATTTGAGGATAGATATTTATTAACATTTTCATTTTTTCATAAAAAAAGATATCTTACAATATGTTTTATTTACCAATGTAATCCCAAAACGTTGAAATATGATAATTTGGTAATTTAATTCTTCACCCCACAAAATTTGAATACTAAAAATAATTATTAAATGAAAAAACACTAAAAATGGGAAAATATATCAAAAATTACATCATATTTGTGTTATAATGACATAAAAAATTCATCCAATATTGTAAGAGTTTATTTAGAAAATCAATAAATTTTAAAATTGTGTTTAGTTCTCAAATAATGGTTTGTATCAAAAGGGTAATGACCTAGGTATATATAGAATAATACTTTTTCTTATCTATTAATATTTAAATTTATTTTTTCAAGGTTATGTTGAATATGAATCTTATTTTGATAGCTTACTCAACACACAAAATGTGTTTCTTTGAATTCTTTTGTATCCCCCAACATTGTGTTTTACCGAAAAAATATATAATAATAATATTATTTAAAAAATTAATTTACACAGAGTAGTTATATTGATTGGAATGAAAATAACTAAATAAATTAGGATTATACCTATTTTTTAAATGACATCAAAATTATCCAATAAATTTTTGAGGCTTCTTATAAGAATGAATATAATTTTAAGCATAAAATACTTTAAAATTCTTCAAAATGGGGATTTACCACCTTTTGATGGAGAAACCCTATTTAATATAGTTTCATCACTTTTTTGTGTTCCATTTCAATAAATAAACGTATTTTTATATACGGGACATCAATATTTATATAGGCTAAATTTTTGGCATTTTTCTGATAAAGTTCAGTGTTTAATGAATAGTGAAAAATAACGCATTTTATGTCAAAACTATCTTTTCATCAATTTTATTAAAAAGGTAAGATATTTGTTTTTATTTCATATAATATTTTATTAGATTATATTTTTATCATTTAATCTAATTTTTATCATTAGATGTAATTTCAAATCAAAATAGGACATAAACAGGCATTAATCTTTTGGTAGTTTTTACTTCTTAAAAACACGTTTTTTGGTTTGGACAATAGAAATTAATTTTAAATTAATTTATTCAAATTTTTTTTATATTTAAATTTTGATTCCATATTTTGAATCATTGTGAAAAAATTGTGTAAATAGGTACCTTTCATTTTTAGACATTTTGAATAGTAACTTCAGTAACTATTTTATTTATCATGGTTAAATTGTAAATCTAGTAAATAAGGGTAAAAAATAATATTATAATAACATTAAACTAACCAAAAACCTATTATAATACTCTTTTATGAGAAATATATGACCATTGGATTATTTGGGAATATTTTAGGACCTCATGGAGCCACATTGGTGTGAAAATGACATTTAATTTATTTTAATTTAATGTTAATGGAAATAGAATCTAAACATGTATCTTATACTAAATTTTTTTATGGGGTTATATAAGAAATATCATAAAATATAAACTATAATTATATACCCTAAAATATTCCATACCTTATGGTATTTTATTTATAATTTTTATACATGAAGTAAATAAATTTATTTATAAAACAGTTATGATGTAGTGGTGACCTTATTAATAAAAGATTTAAATAAATGCGATTATAAATATTAAAATAAATTTTAATTGAATATTTTTATTCTATAAACGTAAATTATGAATGAGTATGACGTTTTATATTTTAATTAATTATGTTTTTTAATTAATCATGTTTTTTAGATTTTTTAAAAGTCATGATATGAATAGTATGAAAATTGATTTAAATTTTTTTTTAATCGGGTAATTTATAATTATATTATATAATACTCTTAAAAATATATGATTTAGTCAGCTGGAATATATGATGTTTAGAATGTAATTAATGATGCATTTTTGGTCGCTTGGCATTTTATTGTTACTATAGTAATAATATATTATGAAAATAAAAGAAGAAATTGTAAGAGTTAATTTATTTAACTATTGGTTAATGCTAAATGATAAAGTCAATTTTATGAACTAAATTGGTCAAAACCCATTATATTAGAATATTTACACCCATGCACATCTTATCTTCTAAATATATCACTTTTTTGTTTTTTAAATTCTAAAACCAAATAATAATAAAATAATATTTCAAAAGATTCCAAAAGATACCCTCCTCCTTCTTATAAAAGGACACCACCTCTAACCCATTACTATCACATCTCAAACCATTTTGATCATATATCCTCTAACCAAATAAGCTCCCAACATCCCATTTTTCCTCATAGAATCCTTCCCCAAGGAGGACGGTAATTCAATAAATCCCTTTGGCTCAAATCAAATTAAGTTACCCGATTTTAGGCAACGTCTTCCCTCAAGTTCCATTACAATATATTACATCTCCACTCCCTACACTCTTCATATTCATTGATTACAATACAAAACTAGTATCCTCAATATTCTATTATTATTTTTATGAATTTATTATAACTAAACTTACAAACATCTCTATCAAATTGATAGGAATATAATGTTTCTGTGTACGTCGAACTACTGCCTCCCGAAATTAGGATTACTTGATTTTCCCCTACCACCTATCATGGTGGAAAATTATGATGTAAATGTAATTAAATATTATAAATATGATATTCATATTATTAATATTAACTATTTTTTCCCAATAATTATCATTTTGTAAATATATTTATTCTTTTCATGTTTTATAAATATGATAATTTAATTTGGGGAAGTGCAGACTATCGGCCCCTCAAAGTCATATGACTCATTCATGTGGTACATATATGCTGTGAAAAAATTGAATTAATGAAATCATGTAACAATTATAATATATTTATTATATTTAATTTATAATATACCTATATATCATTTATTTTTAATTACTTTAAATATGAAACTAATGATGTAGCGTTCAAGCGTGCGTAATGTTTACTGCCTCCATGAATAATGCATTTAATTTATTATATCAATATGCTATAGACTATTCTAAATACAGAAATGGTTTATATGATATATATGATATCTAAATAATAAATATCATTATGTAGATAATTTAATTTTGACCACATGAACAATTTGTAGGTTCCAGGTGCTACGGAAGGGCGTTGCTGGGTTTTCCCAACTTTAATTTTTGCATTAACAAAACTTATTCTGATATCCAGCACGAGGTAAAACGCCATATCATTAGAATAGAATGAATAATGAAAAACGAATGTGGGAGTCCTGGATCCATGAATATAGTATCATCATATGTTGGTTATAATTAATTAAATTAATTGAAAAAATTACCTTGAGAGAATTCATTCTTCGTGGATGTCTCCGGTCACGAATCGGTGTCATTCGTCATCTTGTTGTAGAATCTATGTGTATGAATCATCTGGCCGTGATCCACACATGCTCCTCGTATCTTGACATCGACAAAGGGATCTTCGGGTGCTAACACGGAAGAACCTTCCCTTGTGATGTCCGCCTTTGATCTCCTTGATCCGCTGGTGGTGGATCTCTCTCGGTCTTGAGAATGTTCTTGGGAGAAGGAGTTCTTTTGGCCTTGAGATAACTCTCTAGAATTATTGTGTACAAAGATTGGGGAAATGTTTTGCGGTTATGAGGATATTTATAATCAGGTTTGAGGTTATATAGTTTTTACCATTAATAAACTCGTTATGTGTTTTATTTATTTCACAAAATCTAATTGGAAACCCCCCATGTCGAATGATTAATTCCTTGACATGTAGCCACACTGATTATAATTAAAGTGATATAATAAAATGATATTATATCATCAAAATCCCGAATGTAAAAACTACACACCGTGTAATCATTAATACACGATGTGTACTCGTTTTCCATGAAAACTACACAGTGTGTACATTCAATATACACATCGTGTTTATCTTGTTTTCATTTTTCTTTATTTTCTCCACCACATTTATTAGAACATTAGTAATGGATATTTATTTCTTAAATAAATGCAACTTCATTACTCGCTAATAAATATATATTATTTCTCCCAAAATATATTTTCTCGAATAACTTTTGTCGAAATAAATGTAATTAGGAATCCTTAAATAATTATTAAACCACAGTCGAGAATAATCTTTATTTAACATGTTATATTAATATTAAACTGATGTACATGGACACACATAGTGTGTGACCCTCTAGGTCTCTTTTCTTGTTGGCATTAGGTGGGATTGCCTAAAGTCCAAGATTACTGTTTTGCAATGGGTCAAGGCACCCACTTGAAAGTAGATGATGCCACATTGACTTGTCACCTCATACGAAAGCTTACCGTGTAATATAATCCCTTGGCCATGATATCTCGAATCTAGTAGGTTTCATGCCAGTTCCATCAACCCATGTGCTCAATTATTCTTTCTTTGACTTTCTGGAATTGAACTCACCCATACCTTACCATGGACATGGATTTATTTAGGCTATATCAATTTCATCAAAGGGCCTGATATATCTATTTATGTTATGGAATAAAATAGACAAATAATTTCTCGCATTATCTATTAATGTAGTATTACTCGTGACACACCGAATGAGTCCTACCTCACTGGGAACAGTGTGTCATCATAGTTTTTTTGAATACATCTAATTGTGTGGGTTTTTATACCCATTAATAATAATATTAATGTCTAAGGACCAATACACATGTCCGAAAATAGGAACATCCAATGACACTATGAAATGTGGATTTCCTACTTGTGGGTCTTGTTCTCATAATATCCTACTGGATATTACCAAGGGAATAGACCATGAGAATGATCCTTAATGTTTTATGAGTCCTCACCCCTAATGGATTGTATTATTTGTGTCCCTCAAATAATATGATCTGGACATAGGACATATATTAAAGAACAGTGTTACGGAACTTCTAGGTACTCATCATAGTAGGGATCCATTATGACCGTTTAATGTACCAGCTATCCTTAGGAAATTATCACATACATTGTCATGCAGAAGAAAAATCAAGATGTGATAAGGATTTTATTAATTTATAAAGTACAATGTAGTTGGTTCTAGGCCACCAACTCAAAGAAACTCCCACTTGGACTAGAGCCAACTGCTAACAACCTTTAACCCTCTATCTCTCACAAGATATTCATGATTTTGTTCAGATAGGATTTTAGTCACGGGGTCTGCCCCATTTTCTACCATGGATACTTTGCTCACTACATCTTTACCCTTTTGATAGGAATCCATGAAGAGGTGATACTTTCGGAGTATGGTATTTGTCCGTTGGTGTGACCTTGGTTCTTTCACAAGACCCAATGTTGTAGTATTATTACAATACAACGTGATAAGATCAATACTACTGGGAACTACATCAAGCTTATGGACAATGTTCCAAATCCAGACAGCTTCCTTGGCTGCATCAGAAGCCACTATATATTCAGAATCCACTGTATAATTTAAAACAACTGGATGATTTGAACTCTTCTGTCTCACAACTCCTCAATTGTGAAAGAAACCACATCCATATTGCAACTTCAGGTCGTTCTGATCTATCTGAAAACCAGCATCAGCATATCCTTGGATGACAAGCTCCTCTTCTCCGCCATAAATTAGGAACATATCCTCAGTTCTTATGAGATACTTATGGATAGTCTTAAAAACAGTATAATGATGTTCTATTGGATTTTCATGATATCTACCTACAATGCTCAGTTCATGGGAAACATCAAGCCTGATACATACCATGGCATACATAATAGATCCTATAGCGGAATCGTATAAGATCCTACACATTATTTCTTTCCCCTATTGTGTCTGGTGACACATTTTCTTAGAATGATGTTTTCCATGACACACTAGAACCAATCCCCACATGGATTGTTCCATAATAAATCTATTTAGTATCTGGTCAATGTATGTACCCTGACTTATTCAAGTTTCAAAGGCTTTTGTTTTAGTTATAAATTGCCTTAGGTGTTTATGCTTATTTATGAAGGCTTCTGCTATAATGTTATCCTTACTGAGCATCCGAGCTCACCCCTTTCAATGTTTTTTTTTCAGGATTATGAAGAAGTAATTTATGAATGACCTGCAGGGATAGTATGAGGGGATATGAAGACAAGATGTTTTTTTATGATGTAATGTAAAAATTTATGGATGTATCTAGTTATTCCAAGGCTACTAAAATAATCGGTCTTTCGAGACTTGATCTTTCTCATGATCATGCCAATGTTATGTAATAATGCACCGACTCTGGGTAACTAGGGTCGGGGCGTTACAGTTGGTATCAGAGGAAGTTTAGTACAAACCATGGTAGCTAGATTTAGATAAACTCTGATTAGAGCACGTAGACCTAAGATGAACTTTGAGGATTAGTATAAAAGAACTTCCTAGAATTTTGGAATTGTAGAGATTTTGTGAGTTTTCCGAGCAATACATCCATGTCTGCATACGAGCAGGTAGAGGCGGCTCTGGCACAGATGTACCTAGGGGTAAAACCCGAAAACACCGCTTTGAGCTAGACTCGAACGGGAACTGGTACACGACAACGGGCCTTGCTGCACTCTTGGTTACGACACTCCCGGGGGATATGCTTAGGATAATTTACATTTTCTTTACAAACCGATTTAAGTAATATATACATAAGATGAGAGTAAATGACCTTGGTTAATCCTAATATGTTTCAAATTGAGAATATGGTGGCATTTTAATCTCTAAATGATTTTACGACTACTATTACTCACACAATGCTTTCTGGTTTTAGTCAATGGCTGGATTCCAAGGAAGTCATAGTGACTTTGAGAATGATGTACAAGGTGGGAACGGTGGTGGAAATGAGC
This sequence comes from Viscum album, assembly GCA_963277665.1. NCBI lineage: Eukaryota > Viridiplantae > Streptophyta > Magnoliopsida > Santalales > Viscaceae > Viscum > Viscum album. The sequence goes on from OY728135.1 coordinate 1,282,556,826, forward strand.
AACAAAATGGAATGTTGATAGGCGTAAAAGATATCGTCTTTATGCCAAATCAGTTTTCCAAAAATATGATCAACAACATATATATTAACCAACTCCCAGACTCAACAAGGAAGAGAATAGGTGATAAATGATAAGATCTCCAGCAATGGAGACCATGGAGAAAAGAAACCTCAATTTTCATCATGTAGTAATTGTGGAAAGAGACACCCAGGAAAGTGTCTCAATGGAACAACGAAATGTTTTACGTGCGGGAAGGAAGGACATAAAGTGAAGAATTGCCGAAGAAAAATGAAGAGTACTATTGAAGAAGATAAAAATGGTCCCAAGAGTCCATTTTCAGTCATTTGCCGTAAATGTAGGGGACCTGGCCATTACCCGAGTGAATGTCCTATTTTATAGAATATTTTCTTGCTCAAAGAAGAAGCTATGCGGAAATAAATGGTTGGAGAAAAATTTAAAAAGTATTAGCACTCCTTGTTGATGGGTTTACTTTGGAATAATTTTCTCTTGTATTTGTAACCCCTCAGTTTGCCATGTGAGAATGATATTTGAGGAATAATTGTCTCTTCTATTGTGGATATAGGTATAAATAACCATTTGGTTTTATATGATCATTGGGGTTTGAGAAAATGATAAGTTATTATAATTTGGGATGAAAATGCAAAGTATGATATAACATTTGTGGTTAAATTATGTTATTTTGAAAAATTTATCTCATTTTGGTAATATTATAGAATATAGTTTTTGAAAAAGGACAACACGTAGACCGTGTGACAACCCATCGCGTCGGACAAAGCTGTGGGAATCGAACCCACAACCAAAGTGCGATTGGGATTTATCGCCTACCACTGGACTACGTGAAGTCCCTGGTTAGTATGACTATTTTTTTTGTTTAATGATTTTATTGATCAATAATAAGATGATTTGGGTTCTTATGTCTTATCAAATTAATACCCTTGGTATAGGAAAATGATTTGGTGATTAAGTGATAAATGTTATTTTGGAAGATGTTCGTTTTGTTAGGAACACTATATGCCCAAGGAAAATAGAATACAACGAGGTTTCATTTGTAGAGTAATGGTGGATTTTTATCTACATTTTTATTGTTGATTTATAGTGATTTGGGTTATTTATGGAAATGATTAACCTATAACAGAGAATATGTGATGATGTTAATTACTTTTAAGTATGTGACTTTAAGAGTATTTGATGTCATTTGGAGATACAATGTAACATGGGAGACTACATAATCAAATTCTTCTATGTTTTGGGTTTCAATATTAGTTTGGATTATATTAAAGGATTTTAAGGACAATTGGTTATTGAATGGTATCTATTTAACTTTGGGGTATTGTTGGTTTAATTTTAGAAATTAAGATTAGTGCATATTTATCTCAATGAATATCCTTTTGGGGGATCATTAGATCATTCACTAACCATTTTGGTTTTGATTAATCTTCAAAGACAATGTAAATATATGGTTTATCCTGCATGGATCATGTGATTCTATAGAAGTTTATTCTAGCTCTTCCAGTGTGACCAAGTCTTCTTGAATACTCATCGTTTAAAAAAATTGAGTTAGTGGTGGAAATTTATTAAAGAATGAAAATCTACTTAAAATTTAAGTATATCTCATAATGTTCTTAGTCAATATCATAAATGAATTCCTCTTCCTTATGTAATGTAACTTTAAAAAAAATGTTTTCCTATATGGTACCTTAAATCATCACTAATTTATGGCTTTGGGATTGTTGGCCTTTTCATAGCCATGTTCTCTACCACTCTCCATCAGATAATTGATGGTTAGATTTCTCCTCCATATCCATATTTTCCTACATGGAACCCTAGTATGTGTTATTTTCGGTAATCTTCATACTTTCCACTCTTTATTTTAAATAGAGGTCTCATTAATTCATTTTTCGATGTGGGATTTCATCTAAGATATTTTGAAATGTCAAAAATGTGTGATCCCAATACCCTATATTTTGTTGAACCGATGGTACTTCAAATCATCATAGATTGATGAGTTTAAGGACCTCAATTTTATACTTGTTTGTGATTGATGACCTCAACCACTACCTATAAATATTTACGTTTTTCCTCCAATTATATGTCTCTAATTGCCACCAATGTTCTCCTAATCGATATCATAATTTGTTGGTGACCCTTTTATTTCTCTTTTCCTCATATTAAGACTAAATTTAAGTAAACCAATTTCCGATGTGGGTTTTCCCACAAATATATTTTCTATTTTCAACCTTTTATTTTCGAAGAACAATTTCAAATTGCGATGACGCAATTTATTGAAGGAGGGGAGAATGTAACACCCCAAGATTTCATAGTGTGTTATTTCTTCAAAATAATTCAATAACTTGCACTACACGCAACACCGAGTTCAAGCGCACCATGACATACCAAACAAGCCGTTCAAAAAAGGTTATGAATAGTATTAACTAAATTTTAAACTTTATATTATCCTTATAATTTTAGAATCCATATTATGAGTTTCTTAGACATAATGTAAGAACAAATTCATCTTCAGTATTGTAGTTTTACCAACTTTTAATAGTGAACCCTTTTTAAATAAAATATTTTAAACTTTTTGACTAAATGGGGACATCAAAAAATTTAAAATAAAACATCCCAAGCTTCCATGGTACGCTTTCCTTTGAATAAAACAGTAGCGTGTGTTGTACGCAACTTCGAGTTTTAACACTCACCACAACCGATCAAACTAGCCGTTATGAATAGTAATACATAATTTTTTGAAATTATATATATTTTATATTTCAAAATGGACTTCATTTTTGGATTCGGAATATCAAATTTAGCCTAAGGTGAAATTTTGGTACTTTTCGGATAACTTTCATATTTTGATGAATAGTAAAAATTACTAAATTTTAATTAAAAACAACTTTTTTAATCAAAATAATTAATAGTGATAAATTATGAATTTGAGTGGTTTTAAAGTATATTTAGAATATATTTTTACCATTTAAAATAATTTTGGTCATTGGACATAATTTTACAATTAAACCGAACATAAACAAGTGTCAATCTTTTGATAGTTATTATCTCTTAAAAACACGATTTTTGTTTTGACAGCGGGAATTAATTTTAAATTAATTTCTTCCACTTCTGTGTTTTGAATTTAGAAAAATGGATTCCATATTTGGAATCAGGATGTTCAAATTGTGAAAATAGGTAACTTTTATTTTTATACATTTTGAATAATTACTGCGGTAAATATTTTATTTACCATGGTTAAGGGTAAATCCGGTATATAAGGGTTAAAAAATAATATTATAATAATACTAAATTACCCTAAAACGTGTCGTAACCCTATTGGTTGATACATGGTCGACCATGGGCATCTTTGGGTCAATTTCGGGACCCCATTGATCCACTTGAAAGTGATAATGACACTTTATTTTAATTAAGTTAAATGAATACAAAAATGGCATAAGCTTACATATTTTAAAAGAACACTTTTTACATAGGGTTATACATGTTGGATTTTCGATTATAAATATTCATTAGAAAGCTAAAACGATTTCCTACATAATGATATTTTATTTATAATTTTTAGACATCAAATAAGTTAAATTATTAATGACACAATAATGATGCAATGTTTACCTCATTAATAAATCATTTAAATAAATAAGATTATAATGATTATAATATTATATAAAACCTGTCCAATTCTTATTGGTTGATGTTATTTAGAATATGAGTCATCTTATCTTCGACCTCAATGATTTTTGGACCATTATAAACCGAATATAATTATATTATAAAGTAATACTTTCACTCTTTCCTAAAGAGCCCCTCATCTCCCTTATAAAAGGAGACCACTTCTACTCATTCCTCACACCTCTCAAGCCACTTGGCTCGTCCAAACTCTGCCCAACTAAGCTCCCCACATCCCCCTCCTCCTCCTTGAAGCTTCCCCTTAGGCAGAAAGCATTTCAAGAAGTCCTTTGGTTCCAACCAAAGTGAGTTACCTAAATTAAAGGTAACATTTTCTATTAAATTATTTTCAATTATTTTGCTTCTCCAACCCCCAAACTCTTTTTATTTCCTTTCTTTTGTAACAACACCAGTATCCAAAATATACTAGGATGTTGTTATAAGAAGGATTAAAACTACACATTCACACAACTCCATCTAATGGATGATGAACATAATGTTTCTGTGGATGGAAAACTAACGCCTCACGAAATGATGATTGTTCAAATACATCTTACCGCCTCTCATGGTGGCCATTAGGATGTCACTATAATTAAATATGATATTAATGATATATATTTTATATATAAGATTCTGTAATTCCATTTTATTTCATTCAATTATTCGTTTCATGTTGTATATACATACGATAATTTCATTTGAGGAAGTGCGGACTACTGCCCCCTTAAAATGATATGACTCGTTCATACCACACATGGAACGTATAAAGGATGGTGTTAATGAACTTAAGTAACATATATAAAATATTATATTTTACTGGAATAGTAATATACCTATGTATCATTTGGATTCTATTCTTTTAAAATAAAAATTAAATGGAAGTAGTATTCGTGCGTACGGACGGACTACCGTCTCCACGAACGCGATGAGATTCATTCTCCATCGTATCCATTCAAGTATAATTATCATTTGATGATTTAAAAATGATGTTTAAGGACTTGATACCATTCTGGATATGAATAATATACATCCCATTAATAACGAATATGGCTCACATAACAAAAAATGTAAAGTAAAATGAACCCGTTAACACCTGAAATAACGATAATTCTAAGATATTATTAACAAATCAATGTTAAAAGATCATATATGATATCATATTAAAGTAACTGATTCTTTTATTATTCAATAACAATTATTTCACCATTATACAGGAGGTAAACCTACCATCGACCAAGGAAAAAGTACAAAGTAAGGGATTCTCTTATCTCACTTTCAATTCCGTGAGATTTCCATTGTTCGCTACCAAATTATTAAAAGTGGTGTATTGTGTACTTCCATTTGATATATATTATCATGATTCACTTTATATTAATGTTATTCTGTAAATCATTTGGTGGTTATTAACTTTTGGCCATGCGACTCAGTTGATTAACGTGGTAAGGGGTTTCTTGTCTCACTTTTAATTCCGTGAGAATTCCATTGATCACCACTTAATTATTGCATGTGGTGTATGTGTACTACCCATGATTGTATTCATTGTGTAATATACTTTATTTTATGGGTATTTACATCATCATGGTATGATCTTTCTTTCATGGGTGTTTGTTTCTTAAGTTACCTAATCAATAAGGGAATTTGAGATTTCAATTTCCACTCATTTGGCTTTACGCATATTTCATTGATTATATTACCGCAAGATTATGTGTCGAATCACTATTCATTTGATTATGTCATAATTTCCACTCCCCTTCCTTTGGATATACTTTTGATACACATAATCACTCCATTGAAAATTCTCAAGTCATTGATATGAATTTGATAAGAGTAATTTTAACTCTTTCACCATTTGTTGAGTTAAACATCCAATTCGTTGGTGTTGTTTTTACAGGGATATGTGTGAATATAGTTTGATTGTTTTACACTGAATATACAATCATATTTAGTGTATTTATATTTTTCACACATAATTATGTTGTTGATTTATCCTTAACCTAAGGATATGGACTTTATGAGAGATTTCATCTCAACTTACATTCCATTGAGACTTCTTTGTTGATATACACCAAATCACTTTTATGTGGTGTATATAATGTACTTTGACATAGTATATCATGAATTCCCTTTATTCTCATGATATTACAACGTTTTTATTACCTCAATTATTTTCATTCAAGTGTCTCTCTTTTGGTTAGAATCTCTAACTAAAATACCATTTTTAAATGTTTTAAAGACTTATTCATCTAAATCATTCTCATTAATGTCCATGTTTTAAAAATGGTTTTAAGGATTTATTTATATGGACATTAAAGTTTAGAAATTAAAAATCCTTTTAAAAGGTTTCAAAGTGGTATGGGACACTTTGATTCAAAAATCTATTTTTAAATGGCTTCTTGACAAATATTGTAACTTTTAAATGTTTTCAAGAAAAGGGGGATATTTCTCTCAAATAGTTTTGATGATTATTTTCATCTATGTCAACATCCTTCATTATTCATGATTGAGGTTAATGTGATACAATACAATCTTCCATATTGTATCAAATGAGTTATATTTGACTGTGGATGTTCTATTTTTATACCATTCATGTTTTGTGGTTAAAGTATTGACATTTCGTATGCTAGTTTTAATACGAATGTTTATTTTATGCTTAAACCTATTCATATGAGGAATACATTGGACTTAATAAGTGAGGGGTGGAGCCCGCTATAGCTCCTCGATGCATCGGTAGGTCTCATGAGACAAACTAGTGTCTTGGAACAAGGCCTTGGCAAAATCTTATTTGTAGTCTTGGCACGAGGCCTTGGCTATGTGGTTATGATAGTCTGACATTATGCATTCCATCATTATGAAAGTGGTTATTGATATTTCATGTGATCATTCGACTAGTAGAATATCCATGTGAGTAAGTAAATGGCATTATTTCATTTTACCTTTTCCATTTTATGCTGAAGTTCAAGTTTCAAAGGCTTTTGTTTTAGTTATAAATTGCCTTAAGTGTTTATGCTTATTTATGAAAGCTTCTGCTATAATGTTATCCTTACTGAGCATCCGAGCTCACCCCTTTCAATGATTTTTTTTCAGGATTATGAAGAAGTAATTTATGAATGACCTGCAGGGATAGTATGAGGGGATATGAAGACAAGATGTTTTTTATGATGTAATGTAAAAATTTATGGATGTATCTAGTTATTCCAAGGCTACTAAACTAATCGGTCTTTCGAGACATGATATTTCTCATGATCATGCCAATGTTATGTAATAATGCACCGACTCTGGGTAACTAGGGTCGAGGCGTTACAGAATTAAGGTCAAAATTTCCTATAGACTCTTATCATTTTTTCTCATGTTGTAGTTGAAAAAAAAATCTAGAGAAGTTCTTGGGAAGTGATGATAGGATGAGATATGTATGAAACTCATCCAGGAATTTAATCCCTAAGATGTCTAGGCATTCGATGAATCCAATAGGATTAACTACATTAGTCCCAGCGGGTGCAGACGCTCTAAGATTAGTTGTAAAAAAGAATTGTAGATCTCATATCTCCTTGTCTCGACATCTCTTGGTAGATATCCTTAAGGTCATACATCATGTTATATGTGTTCATGTTTTCATGTTTCTTCAAGAGATCATTAGACATGGCCGATAGCATGAAACATTTTAAATTTGTGGCACATCCATTTGTTTCGCATAGAGAGATATTTCCTCATCACTAGCCTATTTTCTAGGAGCAAATGGAATAGGCTCTTCCAGAACATACAATTTCCTTTCATGGCGAAGGATGACGTGTAAATTCTTGTGCTACTCTTTTAAATTTGTGCAGAGTATGGTTCACAATGATATGTTTGATGTAATTTTTCTTGTAGTTTCTACAAATTGAGATGAGTAAAGGTTTAGTAATTTATTACAAAATTGAGACAAATAAATAAATTAATAATTATTAGTTTCCAACTATTTATCAAAATCCAATAGCCCTCACCGTTGACTTCGGAATATTATGTTTCCTGAATATTCTAGTGGCAAGGATCAATATTTCCCGTCGCATTACCCCAAATAGGGTTGGTCAAGAAACTTGAAGGGTTTTAGGTAGGCATTGAAATTCCAACTGCATTAACTCGCAGCTCCTTGATTCGCTGAGTGGACACCCCAATCCTAAAATCCTTTTATTTTTGAATTACTCAAACTTTGCGTCTTGGTCACACCAAGTCTTGCTGTGGAAATCAATCATTGATGTGAACCAAGTCAATTCAACCCAAAACCTTGAAATAGAATTTCTTGAGAATTTGAAGCACCCCAACTGGGGTTGGTCAAGCACATTGAACTATGTTTCGATTCTAACCATGATTATGGAAGGCTATACTTAAATAATATTTCGTTGAGGGATTTTATCATTATACATCAATTTACAATTTATTATCTTATATTATATTTTTGTTAATATTAATTGGGATACACATAAGTGATTAAAAATTTCTAAGATAATAATTACGTATAAGACTGTTTTATTTTAGTACCATCTTGTATGATCATTTAATTCATTAATTGTGTGATCTTGAAAACACACCCACAATAAATATACCATGAAACTAACAGAAATAATATAAATGGTATGATCATGAGCTTTTTCAATTGGTTAGATTATTTTAGCAGTTGATAAACTATCCCAAGACCAAGGGGAGAAACACCTTGAACCTTTCAGGTTCATTTTTATGGCATTCAACTTGTCTACCATTGTATCTTCTTGGATCTTGATTTGATCCACCTCCACTAGCTTGGGAGTTCCATCCATCACATATGAATTTATGTCACACACAGGTGTGGCGTAAAAAGGGGTTTTGACATAAAGGAATTCTTGGGCATGCCTTCCCAACATATTAATGATTAGAAGGCTCGTAGGACAACAAATTTAATTTAAATAAAAAAATTAAAATAATCCATTCACATACAAAGGACTTGGTCTAGCTCATGTTCATCCATACATGAGATTATATTTAAGCATAAATAAAACTGGCATTCAATTCATTGATAGTTCTAGTTTATGATAAATCATTCTTGAATAAATAAATAATATTTAATTAATCAATCCATTTATCAAAATCCCTTTTCTGATTTTCCATGAGATTCTCATATATCATAATTTTAGGTAAATAAATACATTTGAAATTAATCTTGTAAATAACTTGTACCTTGTAGGTAACCCGGTGAATTTCCATTCATTATGTAAATGTTAAATTAAACAAATATATATATAAAATCCCTATCACATGTTTGGCCTCAGCTTTACGCTTGCACTATAGTACACGTCTCAATGGTTTCTATAATATAATAACATATTTTAACTAATACACATAATTTGGATGAGTACACGATGTGTAGTTTCGGCAACACGATGTGTAATTTTTTCTCACCGTCCATCCAAAGTACAGTCCTGGGGACATGGCTTGTTGATGTACTTTATAAATTTTTGGAGTACACAGCATGTTCAACGGGACACAAGCCGTGTATTTTCTGTGTTACACGGTTTCCTGTCGGGAAAGCCATGTATGGGGTGCACGGTCCAACCCTAACCCAAAGGGACTACTCATCGTGTTCAGTGGACCACAGGGTGTGTAATCCAAAAACTGTGTGCCACCTATTCCTGGTCAACACACAGTGTCACTAATGGCGTAGATGGGATCAAATAAACAGCCAGAATTTGAGGATCAATCAATGCATTGATTCTAGACTACACAGTGTGTGCTTCTTAATTCACGCTATGAATTCTGGTGTTGTACGACCATGAGTGTTTGTCACGTATAGATGAGTTCCTCTATTTTATTTAAATCAAAATTAAAAGATAAATTCGTTTCTGTAAGGTAAACGAGAAACGAGAGGGGAGAAACAGATCTCAAGATTCATATTTTTAAGAATGATTAACATGAATTGAAACAACTAAATTATTAAATCCAAAAAACACCAACGCAAAAATAATTAATTATAATCAACGGTATTTCTGCTTTGATACCACTTTTTGGTTCCAGGCACTTCGGAAGCGCGTTGGTGGGTTTTACAAACATTAATTTTAGCATTAAAAACGATCATTCCGAGATCCGTCATGATGTAAAAAGCCATAACTTTGGAATAGAACGAAGAACGAAAAACATAAGGGGGAGTATCAGAACCATAGATATAGGATCATTATATGTTTCTTATAAATAATTTAATTAATTTAAAACAATTACCTTGGTGGAATTCGTTCTTTGTTGATGTCTCCGGTCATGATCCTGTGTGATTTGTCATTTCATTGTATAATCCAAGTATTGTATTCCTCTAGCAGTGATCCACATGTGCTCAACGTATCTCTAGATATCACTGAAGGGATCTATGGGAGCTAGGGCATAAGAACCTTCACTTGCGATTTCTGCCTTCGAACGCCTTGATCCAGTGGTGGTGGATCCCACTCGGTCATCAGAGCGTTCTTTGAGGAAAGAGTTATTTTATCCTTGAGAGAACTCTCTAGATTTCTTGTGCACAACGATTGGGGAAAAGCATTGGGGTAGTGAGGATATTTATAATCAGGTTTGAGGTTATAATGTTATGGAAATAATTAAATGTGTTACGTGTTTTATTTATTTTAAGAACTCTTATTGAAAACCTCCCATCTAAAACGATTAATTCCCTGACATGTGCCCACTGTGATTATAATAAATATCATATAATAAAATGATATTCTTTCCTAAAAAAACATGACTGAAAAAAAAACACGCCATATAATCATTAATACACGACGTGTACTCATTTTCCATGAAAACTACACATCGTGTACAATCAATGTACACAACATGTTTATATTGTTTTCATTTTTCTTTATTTCCTCCACCACATTTATTAGTCCTTGAGTAATGAATATTTATTTCGTAAAAAAATATAACTCCATTTCTCACTTATAAATATAAATTATTTCACCACAATATATTCTCCCAAATAACTAGTGTCAAAATAAAATCGATCAGGCATCTTTAAATAATTTTTAAACCACAGTCAGGAATAATCTCCATTTAACATGTAAAATTATTATTTAACTGATATACATGGACACAATTAGTGTGTGACCCTCTAGGAATAATTCTCATTGGAATTAAGAAGGCTTGCCTAATGTCCATGATTACTATCTAGCAACTGGTCATGGAACCCAAGAGAAAGAAGTTGACCCCACATTGACATGTCACCTCATACTAACACTTTCCGTTTAGTATAATCATTATGTCACGATATCTCAAATCAAGCGGGTTTCATGTTAGTGCCATCATCCCATGTGCTTGGTTATTCTTTCTATGACATTCCAGAATTGAACTCTCACACACCATACCATGGCCATGTATTTATTTAGGCCTTATCAATTCCATCAATGGGACTAAGATATCTACTTCTGTTATGGAACAAAACAGACAGATCCTTTCTCACATTATCTAATAATGCAGTATTACTCATGACACACCCAAAGTATCCAACCTCACTATGAATTGTGTCATAATAGATTTCGTCAATACATCAAAGTGCATGATTTGCAACACACATTAATAATAACCTTAATGTCTAAGGACCAATAAACATGTCCGCAAATTGGAACATACAATGACACTATGAAATGTGGATTTCCATCCGGCGGGTCTCGTTCTCATAATATCCTCCTGGATATTACCAAGGGAGCACACCATGAGAAGGCAACTCAATGTTTTATGAGTCCTCACCTCTAATGGCATGTGTTATTTGTGTCCATCAAATAACATCATCCGGCCAAAGAACATATATTCAAGAACAGTGTTATGGCACTTCCGGTTTCTCATCATAGTAGGGATCTACTATGACCCATTAATGCAACTGCTATCCTTAGGACATTATCACATGAATTGTCACGTAGAATAAAAATCAAGAATTGATAATGTTTTTTAATGAATAAATTACAAAGTAGTTGGTTCTAGGCCACCAACCCCAACACAATTTGTAATTATAACTAGTTCATTTTTGACACAAGTACCAAACATTGAAAAAACTATCGATATGAACATTAATAACCATATAATTGTTATAGAATCGTAATAAGTGATCTAAAAGTGATAATTATCAAGATAAATATTTTAAAACAAGTATAAATTAACTGAAATATATTATTTAGTGAGAACAAGGAACATACAAGATGATATGGATTCAAGGTAAGGGACCTCATCCCATATCTTCATTCATTGAGGTATGTTTTGAGAATATACACATCCTTATTTTATACGGTGCATAATAAACCCCTTTGATTATTATTTTTATAAAATTGGAATATTTTCCCGACAAAGTGTTTCACTAAATGTTAAAAGTAATGTTTCTAAAATATGCGGCGATAAGGACCGTTCCCCCGCTGCAAGAATTATTTTATATTTGGATTCCTTAACAAGAAGTGATGTTTTTTAAAAGTAAAATAAATATTGTATAACATTTTTATTTATTTTTTGTCGAATTTTTAAATGGATTGAGTATTTCATTATCTTGAAATGATTTCTTTTGATTTCAAATGAATTTTTATTTGTGAAATGTTGATATTTACAATATTTAATGTTTTGTGATTATATAATGGTACTTGGACATATGATGTGTGGTTACGTGATAAACCAATGATGGGTGGTTACGTGAAAAAAAAAATTATGGGTGGTTTTGTGATAAACCAAGTACGAGAGGTTACATTATAACCTCCAATGCATTGGATATGGAAGTTGGTCATATGACTATTAAATAATGTGACATGTGTGGAAGTTGACCATATGGTTATTTTATTTAAGTATATTTATGTCCCAAGTTACCTTATATTATTTTTGTTACTTTCTATGGGCAATATGGTAGTCTTTGGGTTACAAAAATGTTAATAATTGAGCTTGTTTACAATGATGTTTTTTTTCTACTTTTATAAGGTGGAATGTATTACATTATGATAAAGTATTAATGAATCAAATGCTGTTTTTATAAACTGATAGTTTTCCATTTTTATGTATCTTTTATTGAGTTTTTAAAGCTCATCCCTTGATTGGAAATGTTTTTTATAGGACATAAAGGTGAATATGGTCAAGGATGGGATCAAGGAGAATTCATGTTGTCTAAAACAAGGAACTAATCATGTTTCATTTGTTATGTGTCTCTATTTTATGAAAAAAAGGATATTTATTAGAAGTATATACTTGTAATATTAAAGATGTTATGTATATCTTATGATCTAATTCACTATAGTCTAAACATGAAAATATATTCAATGGAAATTGTTGATTTAAATAAAGATTATGTAATTTTTATGGACCGATCCATAGAGTTTGTATTAGAGAATAGTTTAGATAACTATATATGTTTGGGTTTTATTTAATAAAATGTGACATAACCATTATGGTTTTCATATTAGAATGAGTCATAGTTAGTTAAGATAAATTTTAAGAAGTTATGATATCATGAATATGTATATCATTGTGTTTACCCTCCTCATAAGATAGTATATGAAGATTTTAATGATATACTCACACTGACATGTTTAGTTTTAGTAAATGGTTGTATCTAGAAGGCACCAATGTAACAGTGGATGTGAAGGAAATTGAGGGTGTTTATGAATAAGAAACCGAATTAAATAGGATATGTAATGAGAACTCGAGTGGTTATTCATAACCAACTATCCAGAGTCATGATTGACCACGTGGACCTTGGTGATTTCTCTATGACATCATATATGTAATAAATGAATACCCATATATCTTTAGGTAATAATCATAAATTAATGTATATTAAGAAACCTCTCTATTAAGGATGTAGAATGAAACGACTAATAAAATGCTTCAAAGGGATGGTAAGATGTTTCAGTTGTGGTAATTAAGGTCATAAAGCAGTAACCTACCATGGAAGAAAGAATCATCTAGTTAACTCTATTAAATTGAAGTAAGATCATTATGAAGGATCAATGGAATGTTTTAAATGTTGTGTGAATGTTCATTTTTAAAATTGATGTCTTATGTAGAAGGATTGGGAATGTGATCATTAATATTGTATAAATATACGTTTACTAATTCATAAATTAATTCTAATTGAATTTGGGGAAATATAAAATTACTTCTAAAAGGTGTATATTGTTTCTTATATCGTGTTTTTACATTAATGAATTCTTAGGAAATTTTGCATGATTTTTTTGTACGAAAGAAGTATAAAATAATAAGATGGAAAAACATGTTAAATGGATCATAAAGAATTATCAATGATTAATATGTTGAGAAATTGAAGTGTTTTTTAGATATATGGGTGATGAAATATCTAAAATATTAATACTAATTGTTGATGGGATTTCATTGGAAGAATTTTCTCTTATATGTTTGACCCTACAGTTTGTTATGTGAAAATTGAAATTTGAGGATGAATTATCATTTCTATTTTGTATATAGTTATAAAAACATTTTTTGTTTATATGATCCATGAATTTGAAGAAATTCTGGGTTATTACATTATGGGAATGTTATTAAATTATATAGTTCTTGAAAATAGAAATCACATAGACAATGTGATAACCTTTCACGTCAGACAATGCTACAAGAATTGAATCCACAACCAATGTGAGACTAGGATTTATCACCAACCACAAGACTATGTGAGGTCACAGGTTAGTATGTCTAATTATTTTTAGTTAAATTATGTTATGGATCAAAAATATGTTGATTTTTGGGAACATATTATTTATCAAATAGATATACTTAGTATAGGAAAATGATTTGGTGACTAAGTGAAAAATGATATTTTGGAAGATGTTCACTCTTTTGGGAACAATATATTCCTAAAAAACTATAATATAATGGGATATTTTTTTTGATTAAAACAGGAAAAATAACTGACTAAAATCAGAAGAAGTACATGTGAAAAGCCATGAAGAGAAATTGTCCAGCCAGAGCTGGTTGGAGTTAAATGGGACATAGGCTTTTAGCTGATGGGACATGTTGTTCCCTTCCCTTTTGGTAAAGGAGAAGGTGCATAATGGAAAGCGTTGGAAAAGTGAGAGAAATCTCCTGATGATGATGCCAAAATACTGGAGGCCACCATCATTGTGGTTAATAGAATCGATAACAGTAATATAGTTAGGCTCAACAATGATATCTCTATATCCGCATTCTAAGGAGAGATACATACCAGCAAGGATGGTCATGGCCTCAGCAACTGCAGGTTCCCAAGAATCCTGATGTGGTTTGTACTTTGTAACAAATATTTTCCCCAGATGGTTACGGGCTAGGAGGCCTAGGGAATCCAGCCCAACCATTGGGAGCGACACGTCCACATTAATCATAAGATCCCCTTCCCTTGGGGGATTCCAATTAGGGTGTAGGAGAGGGTAACACCTCGCATAAAATATCCATTGTGGTCTTTCCATACCTCAATCCAAGAGGTTGCCCATTCAATCCAAAATTCGGGGGGTTTGTGAGCTTGATGAAAAACATCATCGTTGTGCTGGACCCAGATAATCCATGACAGAGTGCAATGTGAACCTGAAGAAGCCAAGGAAGGAGAGGAGCTCCAACGTGATAGAAGATCGGGAAGGTCAGAGGTTGATGTCATTGAAGAAGCTGAAGTCGGGCCCCATTTAGTCTAAATTTTCATAGCTCTCGATCAGTGAATGATGGCGTGCAATGGATTTTATGGAACGTTCGTGCAGAAGGGGAAAAGGTAGTACTAGCCATATTATGGGATTTAATTTGAGGATTAATGGTGTAATTTTAATTTTGAAGAATCAATGTTTTTTTGTGGACCTATAGAGATTTTGATTATTAATGAAAATGGTTATCAAATAACAGATAATATGTGATTAGGTTAATTACTTTTAAGCATGTCATTTTAATAGTAGTAGACGTTATATGGAGAAAAATGTATAGATTTGTTGTGTAATTCTATGTGTTCAATTCCCTATCAATTTTGGGGTTTAAACATAGTTAGGATTACTTTGAAGAATTTTAAGGATAATTGTTTATTGAATGGTCTTTGTTGAACTTTGTATATTGTTTTTTTAATTTCAGAGATTATTGAAATTTATTTCCTTCTATAAAGTATTATCATTTCGGGGAATATCTTATCTTGTAGTAACCAATTTGGTGTTGGTTAATGTCTAAATACTGGGGAAATATATAGTTCATATTTTTTGGATAATGTGATTCTTTAAAAGTTGATTCATTCAATTTTGATGTCACCTAGTTATCTTAGAAACTCGTCATTTAGAGAAAAGATGGGTTTTTGGATGAAATTTATTAAATGTTGAAAGTCTACATGTCAATTAATTATGTTTCATTATATTGTTAGTCAAAATCAAAAATAAATTAATTAACTATATGAAAATGTACTTAAAACAAAAACACTTTCCGATTACATTTTCTTTTAGGGAATAAAAAATCGTATAACCTATCACATGATTGAGATTTTCATGTAGTTAACTTTCTCTTGATCATGATTTCTATCAAACTCTATCTGAACATTATGGTTTGTTTAGTCATACATATCCATGTCGTCCAACATAGAATCCTAGTGTGTGTTATTTCAGGTATCCTTTTTTACATCTCTATTTTTCTTTTTAATGTTATTTATTTATTGAATCTTTTTTCGTTGTGGGACTTTCAATGAAGTTTTCGAGCCCAATTTTTAAAATGGTGAGGACATAATTTACAAATTGGGGGAATGATGTAATGATCCAGGTCTTTATAGAATTATAATTTTTTATATCTATTAACAATTTTCAATAAGATATTAATTTTTGTTTAAAGAGGAAACTATTTTCGATAGATTTATCAACATGAAACAATAGGGTTTTTTAAAATCTTATATTTCTCACAACATTGATATATACCGAAAAATAATATAATAATAATATTATTTTAAATGTTAGCTATCACATTCACATTGTTTTTTGGGAATGAACATAACTAAATAAAAAGTTATTACACATGTTTTTTAAATGTCATTACATTTATCCAATAAATTATATAGAATTAAAATAAGAATGAATCTGATTTTAAGCATAAAATTATCTAATATTTGATATAATGTCGATTTACAGCCTTTTAATCAAGATCTATTTTGAAATATTTTTTTTATTTATATCATCCATATGAAAAAATAATATTTTTATATAGAAGAGGGATATCAAAATTTACATTGGGTAAATTTATGGAATTTTTCTAATAATGTTCATTTTTTAATGAATAATGAAAAATAATTTATTTTATGTGAAAAAATTATTTTAATATAATTTATTTATATGATTATAATTTACTTTTAATTGGTTTTATAGTGTAATTAAATTTTAGTTTTTTCTTTTAATACACTTTTGGTCATTTTATGTTATTTCACTTTGAAATAGGACATAAACACATGCCAATCATTTCTTAGTTTTTATTTCATAAAAACACAGTTTTTTGGTTTTGACGACAATAATTCATTTTAAATTAATTTTTGCCACTTTTCTATTCTGAATTTTGAAAAATGGATTTTATATTGGGAATCTGGAGTTCCAAATTTAGAAAATATGTACCTTTTATTTTTAAAAATAATGAATAGTAACATCATTAAATATTTTATTTACCATGGTTAAAGGATTAATATGTTAAATAAGGGTAGAAAATAATATTAGAAAAATATTACACTAGCCTAACACATGAAATAACCCTAGTGGACGAAATATATCCGACAATGTGCATTCCTGTGTTGATTGGAGGACCCCATGGAGACCCTCATGTCTGAAATGACATGTAATTACTTTTAATTTAATAGTAAGGATAATATAACCAAAACATGTATCTTTTACGAAAAAAATTTTATATGGGGTTATATAAGTGATCCATTTGACTATAAATTTTCATTATAAATTTAAAACGATTTCTTATATCATGGTATTTTTTTTATAATTTTGAGATGTCAAATAAATAAATTTATATATGTCACAATGGTGATGTTGTGATTACAATATTAATGAATGATTTAAATAAATGAGATTATAAATATTATAATAAATTTATTTTGAAACTTTTTATCCCATAAACGAAGTTTATGGATGACTATGACTTTTTATCATTGAATTAATGATGTTTTATATTATTAATTGTGTATTTATGGATTTTTAGAATTTAATGATATGAATAGTATATAAATTGACATAAATGTGTTTTTAAATCAATTAATAGTTTATAAATAATATAATATTTCTATGAATCCATTATTTATGCAACATGACATATACGAATTTAAAACTTTCATTAATGAGACATTTTGGAGTGCTGGGAATTTTCTTGTAACTATATTAACCATATATTATAAAAATACATGAAGACATTATAATAGTTAATTTGTTTATCCTAGGGTTAATGATAAAAGATAAGGATAATTTTATGACAAAAACATGGATAAAACACATTTTATGAGTGTATTTTGACTCATCCTTTTATGATATTAAAAATATATAAATTTTTTATAATTATAAATGAAAAATAAATTAATAATAAAATAATATTTCAAAACATTCCTAAAGTGCCCCCTATTATAAGAAGACATCACCTCTATCCCATCACTCACACCTCTCAAGACCTGTGGCACGTCCAAAATCTACCAAAATAAGCTCCAAACATCTTTATATTTCTCATAAAATCCTTCCCCTAGGAATAAGGCTATTCAAGAACTCCCTTTGGCTCAAATCGAAAGAAGTTACTCGATTTGATTTAAAGACATCCCTCCAGTTTTATTCCATTATTTTCCATCCACAATCCCTATGATATTGTTATTATTTAATTAGATAACAACTGTAGTATACTAAATATACTAGGATTTAGTTATGATATGTATTATATCATCACATACACACACCTCCATATAATGTTTACAAATATACTATTTCTGTGTACGGTGAACTACTGCCTCACGAAACGATGATAGTTCGATTTTCCCCTACCACCTATCATGGTGAACATTATGACGGAACTGTAATTATATATGATATCTTTGATATATATTTTATTTCTATGCTTATTTAATTATAATTTATATCATACCTTTATTGTTTTAATTTTTTATAAAATATAATAATTTCATTTGAGGAAATGAGAACTACCACCCATCAAAGTTATATGACTCGTTAAAGATTTACATGGAACCAATAAAGGAAGGAATTAATTAAATTATATAACATATATAACATATATATTATTCTGAAATTATAATTTTAATATTTTTCATTTTTTTGTCATTCCTTTACATACGAGAACTAAATAAAAGTAGTGTTCTTGTGTACGTACGTCTTACTATCCCCATAAACAATGCATTTAATTTCATATATTCAAATACTATGGATTATTATAAATAAATATATAATAGTTATATATGATATACATAATATTTAAATCATGAATATCATTTGGGATATAATTTATGTTTGACCACATAGAAAATTTGTAATTATAACAAATACATTTTTGACACAAGTACCGAACATCGACAAAATGACCGATATGATCTTAAATAATTATATGATTGTTATAGCATGATTATAAGATATATAAAAGTAATAATAAACTTTTAAAAGATTTTGAATACTGTAAAAATTATCTTAATATTCTTATTTATTGAGAACAATGAATATACATGATGATTTATACTCAACATAAGGGACAACGTCTAAATATCCTATCAATGAGGCATGTTTTGAGAATATACACCTCTTTCTTTTACAAAGTTTATAATAAACCCCTTTGAATTTTATTTTCATTCAATGTTAATCTTTTTTCTACGAATCATTTTAAAAAATTACAAAAGTAATGTTTTTAACATATCCGACAACAAGGACCTTTCCGCTGCCACAAGCATTATTTGATATTTGGCTTCCTTAACAAGCCGTATTGTTTTTATAAAGGGAAAACAAATATCATATACCCTTTTTATGTATTTTGGTATTGAATATGTTTTTTTAAATGGATTGAGTATTTCAAAATCTAGAAATTATTTCGTGTGATTTCAAATGAAATGTTATTAGTGAAATGTTGTTATTTATAATATTTTATGTGTTGTGAATATATATTGGTACTTGGACAATTGGCTTGTGGTTACGTGATAATCCAATGATGGTTGGTTACATGATTAACCAAGTGACGGGTTGATCTATTATAAAACAAGTATGGGTGGTTCTATTATAACCTTGTTTCCTGTAGAATTGGGGATGATCTCATTGATTTATGATTCAAACAATCCAAGAGGTTTCTAACGGTTTTATTCGTAGAACCGGAAAAATCCAATGATTCCATATCCATTTGAACCTACTTTACAAAGGTAGGCACTCAGTAGTTGTGAACTGAAGAATCTTAGGAATCTGCATTCGTCAAGAGAATGGGAGGACGGACTCATCACACCTTTTTTAGGGTAAATATTGTCTACTCCGGGACTCTCTATATAGATTTAAGTTATGTTCATGAATACTTATTACATTACCAAGTATAAAATTAGCTATCCCTTAGATCTGACAATCAATGATTGACATGTAGGAAATTTAGAGAATCTTTTATATGTATTCGAGGTTCTTCATCGATAGAGAATCATATGTATTTGTTAGATATTCTTAGTCAATTGTATCCTTTAATACATAAAATTATTTTTGTCATTATGATGACTATACTTGTTTTAAAGACACTCAGTGGGGTACTTGATGTTTATTGTCATTCAGAAGGAAATTGATTATTTCAGATTCGGGATCGTACCCACAGATGGGCTACCTACGTATCCTTTGTTTTGGAAAAGGAATCTGAATCCACGTAGTTCGAGTAAAGGAGTATGATGTTTATGCATAATTGAGGCTCAAAGAAAGATTTCATGGTTACTTTTACACTCTAAGCTCACGTGAGTCATGCTTGGTGTGAGAAACAAGAGGTTTTGGTGAAACCAGACAATTGTTCCATGCAATGACGTGGGGCTTATGTATGTATGACTAACCAAATAGATGAGGATTAAGATTTAAATCAGGGAATAAATCCATGAACATGGTCCATAAAGGTATATGTGCTTCATGGAGATTTGGGCACTCTAATCTTGGGGCTTACTCCTAAGGAACATGATCAAGTTAGGAGGGGACTTATGGTTGGGTTTTACTCCTGAGAAGGAAGCCCAGATCAAAAGGAATTATGTCTGGTTAAGAGAAATTAAGACTGGGGATTATTCCTAAGGAGGAGGCCCAGGTTAAAGGGATTTGAAATTTATGGGACTTGGGGCCTAATCCTAAGGAGGAATCCCATATTTGATACTGGGGATTACTCCTGAAAAGGGAGCCAAGGTTAAGAGAATAATGGTTGGGGCATACTCTTGAAAAGGAGGCCCAGATTTAATTGAGAATTTATTACTGGGGCTTAATCCTGAAAAGGAGTCCGAGGTTAAGGGGAATTATGACAGGGGCTTACTCCTTAAAAGGAGGCCCATATAAATGAGGACATGGGGCTTATTATTGAAACGTTAGCCCAGGAATAGGGTTCTCTCATCATAAAGGATGAGGTTTAATGAATGAAATATCTAATTTTAGTGACATAATGATGTGTAAATCACTAGGTTTTGAGAGATGTTCCACGAAACTCCTTTCAGATAAGGGGGTCAATTAAGAAAACTTGCCATAACGACTTTGAAGAGTTTCATGAAGACTGAATCTTGAATAGGAGAAATGTAATGGCATAAGAGGGGTTAAATGACCAGGAAGGGCAACCAAAAATATAAAGGATGCTCAAGTCCGGGCAGGCGTGCAGGTACTGCATGGGCATGCAAGTCCTGGTCGCGCAGGTATACCTGCGCAGCACATGGGTACTTGCACGATTGTAAACTTGTAGGGTAATACATAGGAGACCTTTGTTCAAGGCCTTTAGAATTATCCTGAGGTACTTCCAGAAGATTGGTGTGCAAGTTTCAATGAGTAGGTAAGGAGGTGCGCAAATGTGTTCATTTCCCGTAAGGGAAAAAACTTAGGCACACAAGTATTAGTGATTTCTAAAACATAGACCTTATTCCTCTTGTTTAGACCTTCCATTCCAGGTAAAGAATAACCATATAAGTGTTCGGAATATTTGAAGAAGATACTTGGGAATTCAGAGCACTGTATCTGAATTCTGGAAAAATTGCTCTTTAAATGGGTGGCCCACCTGGCGTATTTATAGGCTGGATAAGACCCCAGGAAGTTTCCAAAGAGGGATCACAAGTGTACTTGTGCGACCAATAGGAAGCGCACAAGTGTACTTGCACGAAAATAAGGGAACTTGCACGCCCCAATGTCCTTTCACTCCTTTTTCATTCCTTTGTCGATTTTTGATGTTTTCTTCAAAGGATGAATCAATTTGTGATAATTCATTTCCCTTTCCATTCCTTTAAAAAATGTTACGAAAAGGAGAGTCAACAAAAGTCCCCCCTCGGAGTTGGATCCGAAAGAATATGTATGTGACCCTAAGGAAAAGAAGAAAACCAAAGGGTAAGAGGCGCACAGGTGTTCGCCGTACAACTCTCATCACGCAGGTGTGATTCGCGCAGGGTTGGAGTGCGCTGGCTGTAGGCGCGCAGGCGGCCAACCTGGCCTATATATAAGCACTTAGTTGTTTCACATGACACTGAACATCAGATTTTTGAGCTCTCGATGCGCATGTTATCTTCGAAAGTGCAAGTTTCTCTCTTTTATGCTTTTCCTTTGTTGTCACACTGCAGTCAATGTATTTGGACCTGCGCGGTGATACTTGCACACCAAATACTTGTGTGGCACAATATACTTGCATGACATATCCACACTTGCACACCAAATTTATACTTCCGCGCCTTAATACCTTTTCCATTTTTTTCAAATTCATTCACAAATATAATTAAAAATCAACGTTTTTAAGAGTTAATTATTCATCTTTTGTGCAGATTCAATGGCTCCAAGAAGAATTGGAACGACTGATGAATTGGAAATAAAACGTCTTGATGATATGATGGATATCATTGTCCATGATTATTATACCGTCTCTGATAGCACTAATCCATATTTGGCTAAGTATTTGAAGAAATATCACTTTGATTTCCCGCAATGCACTTATCTACCTTTGTATGGCTATGGTCATCTGTGAGAAGTCAATATTCCAAAAGAAAAGAACTATCTCCCATTTTCATGGTTTCAGAATTACACCAAATTTTCTTCAGAAAATATCTCATGTGGAGAAGGATTTATAAATTCTAGAATAGTGGAGAAGGCCCACATGATGTATCATAGCCCCTGTACGCCATATCTGAAACCTCATAAGCCTGAGCTGCAACCACATTGTCATCTTTAAATATTCTAAAATGCTCAGATAGATCAACCTAGAGGCTGGAAGAAATGTTGGGACTTCCGTTCTGGGGGAGTTGTGAAGCCAACATGGATGTGGGCATACTGGGTGTGACAAACCTGTGCAGAGTTTTTCAAGGATCTGAAAGGAGTGGTGATATACGAAGCTATCTGGGTTGGGGAAATATATGTTTACAGACATGATAACTTCATGCCGGAGATACTCAGCCACTAGAGCCCATAAACCAATTCTTTCCATCTGACTCATGCAGAAGTAGGCATCAGTCTATTGGATGTCCACATGATCTAAGGGGCTTCAATTTTGGGTGACATGTATGATGAATTCATTCCTCCCAAGGTGACATGGAATGATTCAGATAAGACTCCTGCTTTGGCTTTGGGATTATTTAAAATCATCCATAGGCTCAAGAGTTCATAGACCAACATAACTCATTCTAGAAAGGATATTCATCCGGAGGAGTGGGTAAATATATTTATTATTGAGAAGAAAGAGACGGAGCCAAAGGAGAAGGAGTCGAAGGAGAAAGGTTCCTAGAAAAATAAATCCAAGGATAAGAGGCCCGCCCATCCTACCACCTACGCAAAACCTGAGAAGAGGGGTGCTCCAGGCACATTCTGTCCAACAGTATAAGCAGGAGAGTTTGAGAAATGGGGATATGAGGTGAATCCAAGGATCCCAAATAAGACTTGTCTGGTGGACTGCTTGGCATTTTGGATCAGCGTTTATCTCTTTCCAGTTAGAGATTCGAAGGGAGGCGTCAGGCTAGGGACCTTCGGTATTGCGGAAATTCAGGATGAGGAAAAAATGGTTGGGTTGGCTACCCCCATTTTAGCAAAGATTCACAGGAGTTTACTTCATGTCTTCATGGGTAAATCTCCTTTAAGAATAGTGGGACCATTCCACATTTTATGGGGTTAGATCACCACTCACCTAAAGACATATAATGTATAGAATGGAGTACAAATTATTGGAAGTTCATTCAGGTCGTCAGTGCAAGAAATCCTTGGATTTGCTCCATTAGATCTTAACTCCTATGACATGACAGTGAGGCTAAGAATGTTTAAGGAATTCAACTTCTCTCTCTATGGAAATCAGCCAACCGGACGGTTTGTTGATGATGGAACAACCCACTTGGATTTGAGGGAATACATGCTAGCTTGTAGAGATGGTGTTCTAGTTGCCAGGATTGATGGAGAAATTATATGCTAGGACTATAATCCCTATATATTTGTACGTCAATTCAAGTGTATACAACAAATTGTTGTATCTCCCCTAGTACATGTCAGGTTAGAGCAACATCAGATGGTTGCTCGACAACTTTGGCTGCTAACGTCAAGGCAGAAGACTGGGGCAGTATTTGATCTACCAATTCAAAAAGTGGCACATAACCTGACTACATGGTATGTCGAGAACTGGATAGCATCATACCCTAAAGGGGTGATAAATCACCCAATTCATCTGGTGTGGAAAAGGATGATGACTGTAGAGAAAGAAACCCTTCCTCGTGAAGGTGATGCTTCCCCACCTGAAGTTGATTCACAAGATTCCTCCTCTAGGACTGATTCACTGGATTCAGAGGATGTGGATGATGAGGCAAAACAAGTGAAAAAGGGGCCTCGTGCCTGATATAATCCTCCGGTTAGAATCAAAAGACCCACCCCATCAACTCCTGGCGAGTTAATTTATTATCGTAATTTAATCACCATCACTTTATAAAGCATAATTCCTATTTTATCATTATCTATCAATAGGTGCAGGATCTTGGAAGAAATTGATGTCGAAGATTATAGGACCTTCCTCGCAGCCTTCTGGTACATGCACTAAATATCTACGACCAGAGGCTGTCCAGACATGGTAGAATCTATATTGTGGTACTTAGACTGCCTGGCTGGATTTGTGAAAGGGTCTACAACTCCTTGGAATAGGGAATATGGTGGCTCCTACAGATATCCAATACGAGGATAACCCCAATAAAGTGAGGGCTTACATCAGAGAGTTGGAAATCCTCATATATTCCACTAACAATTCCATTCCATTCACCAAGTGGGTGAAAGAATTGATAGATCGTGGTGCCACTGAGGGGACTGATGAAGAGTGTCACAATTATGTGGCCCCTGAAGATGTTTGTTTTTTTCTTTCCTTATTTTCCTTGAAACTTTATTTCAGTCAAATCATTGTTAATTAAGGAAATTATTATTTTTTATCCTACTGCTTGCGAAGAAAGGAACTACTGATGTTCCTTCACCACAGTATAGCCCTAGTGGTACTGCCATTGGGGTTGCTGTTGAATCTGCTCGCGAGTCGGGTGAGATATCTCCAGGCCAGCAGGCTATGAATGAGGAGTTGGACATGGCCTTCAATTTTTCAATTCATGTGCCAATAAGTGATATTGCAGATACTCCCAAAAAACCAAATAAGAAAAAGTCATCGGATGAAGATGTCCACAACTAAATGCATTATTAGTATCGGTAAGTCCTTTGGATAATCATGAATCTATACCCATACAAATTTTGCTCATATTTCTGAGGATTGCAGGGGCTTCTTCAATTTCCCTATAAGGGAGAGGACTGATCCTCCTCTTAAGACCACATTGGGTGTTGTGGAATAATTGCAAACTTAGGCTAACTTGGATGCTCCTAGAGAAGAACCAACATCTATGCCTAGTATCCCTCCTGCTATTGTTCAATGAAGAGAAGAACCTAATACGGGTAAGTTAAAAATGCTTCATAAAATGTTGAATGAAACATATACTGAATTAAATTCCGTGATAGTTCAGGTTCACCCCTGTATTAGAGCTTTTGGTGGCTATTGTAACTGATGACATGATTTTATCCGAAGAAGTTTCCCCGGGTCAGGGACCGCATGATGAAGGTCACAAAGAAGACACATCAAATTCTCCCACTGGTGATACTAACCAGGATTCTGAGATGAAATTAGATGAAATGATGGAACTTTCTGCATCATTCGAAGATTTTATAAATCATGTTAAATTACCATGTAATTTAGAAAATTATGGACGTGAGTGTTATCCTTCGTCCTATTAATAATAACTTCTTATAACATGTATAATCATGATTGGTTCAAATGTGCAGTTTTGTCCGAGAAATCTACTAAACTTCCCATACCTGAAGGGGGTACAAAAAACCCTACCATTGTAGATACATTAGCATAGTTGGAGTTGAACCCAGTAGAGATTCCTCAAACTCATCCTGAAAATCCTGTCGAAGCTAGGAAAGATGGGGAGGATCCTTCTCAGGTTGCTGATCTACTGTTGGGTAAGAAATAACAATATTTGTGATTGTACTTAATTTTCATGACAATTGATTCTTTTGTTACCCTTTGAAACTAACCAAAGCTTTCAATTAATTATGCAGGTCCATCAATTGTAGTGGCCAGATCTGGAGGCGAGTCCCCAGCCTCCGCCCCAACGGGAATTGAAAGTGAAGAAGCTCAGGTCAGGGGGGAAGGAGTAGAACATGGCACTTCCCTGAGTGATTTATTCCCAGATTACATGCCCCCCCTATGATGATGATGTAGAATCAGACCCGGAGGTACTTATGGCGCTCAGCTTTTCATGACTCAAGCCATGGAACAACATATGGAGAATCATATCGGAGGTGCCTTTAGAAGAGTTGTCATCAAAGTTCCCTCAATTTTCATCCATGTTCTTCATGCTAGGAATTGGCGGTTTTGGATATGAAAAGGTCCATGCCATTGTGAAACAGGTCATTTTCAGAAGGCAACAGGGGAAAAAGTGTCGTGATGATCTGACTAGGGTGAAGCTGTCAGCCAACATCAGTGAATTTGAGGTTGTAGTATCCCGAGATGAGGATGACTATGCTTCCAAGATGAAAGAGCTGAAGCATAATATCATAGACAAAGTCGTCCAGCAAATGCATCTCTAGAAACAGTTAGATACTATTACTAGGTAACAAGACCAACTCAATAATTCACAGGTGGGAGCTCAAAATAATGGTATGAAAGCCATTGTGGATGCCAAGAAAGCACTCCATCAGGCCGAAAAGAGTGAAGTTGGTCAGGTGAATGAGCATCAAGTAGCTGGAGATGAAGCTCGAGATGTTTTTCTTCAAGTGAAGACTTATGTTGACGGCCTCTTGTAATTTATTAGAAAATAGAAGAGACTCTAGTCTGTGGATGTCCTTCCAATTCTTGTGCATCAAATGGAAATAATTCTTTCATCTTCAATCACTTGTGCACGTCTTTTCCTACTACCTTCTTTAAATTTTTCCTAAGACAATGGGCCTAGTAAGAATTGTTTGATTTTTACTAGGATTATTATAAATAACCCGACATTATTTGAATCTTTTAATTTCACAATATTACCTAAATCATAAAAAATGTATGTTTAGTGAGCTGGAACTTGACTTTTATTCAGAGCTCCCTTGTCTTTTGTGGGAAGCTTAAAGTCAACCATGTTGGACATAAAGAGGCTAATGTTTAAGGTCAAAATAACTTTGACCGAATGAATTATAATTGAATCAATTACATGAAAATTTATCTTAAAAAAATTACCATATTCAAGTATGAGGAAAAATATGTAAAATATGACTTAAGAAAATTTGAATCTACGGAATGATATGAAAAAGAGGTAAAAGACATTAAAAGAAGTAGTTTCCAAGAATGAAGTTACCATTATTTATCAAACCCGTTAGGGGGTTGAATGATCTAGGGACACCTAAGTGCATTGGCTGCATAGTTAAATAAATATCATCTTTTTGCTGACAGGTTCGTTATATAGACTACTTATGCAAGGCCTCCTAAGGGAACGTGATGTATAGTCAGGAAAAAGAACTCTCAGAAATTTAATTTTCTACTGCTAAGAAGCCAGTGAAAGTTTATGGGGATTAAACTATTTTCAAAGTATTAAGTTTGCTATATGGAAAGAGGTACATGAATATGAAGAAGATATTTTCAATCACGATTTTCTAGTAGTTGGATAAATGTTACTCTTACGAAGGACTGACCCAAGCGTAGGGAAGGAAAATATAAACAATATACTTGAATACATTCATATCAGGAAAAGGAATATGGGACAAATATGTTAAGGATGGCTAATTTTGTGGATCCCTACATATTGGAATTAAGACAAATGAGGGAAAAAGAGGTTTTCCTACCAAGAATGAAGTTACCACTATTGAACAATCCCATTAGGGGGTTGAAGTATGCAGGGCCGCCTAAGGGCATTGGCTGCATAGTCAAATAATAACATCTTTTGGATGATAGGTCCGTTATCTAGACTACTCATGCAAGGTCTCCTAAGGCCACGTTCTGTATAGTCAGGCAAAAGAATTCTCAGAATTTGGAAAATTTTTTATTAGAAGTCATGAAAAGGGTTATGAAGATCTGAAAATATTTAAGGTTAGGATTATGACACACAAAGATGGGTGTTGTCCAATGTGTACAAGGATGCACAGATCAATGCTAACCATAATTATGTTGTGGCTGGGTTCGGAATTGAAATATTGAACTTCACTACGTATCCCATAAGGATGGGTATCAAGCCATACATATTTCTTGAACTACAATTTAACATCGTGCTGGACGAAAATATAGGAGATCATAGTTTTGGGTCATAGATCTTGGACCATTTATAATAAATACACAGTGTGTGTTTTCATGGTGACTTTTCAGCCATGGGACTGAAAGTGGAATTTGGGGCTAGGCCCAAAAGACTTGGGGCTAGATTCGAGGGACACTCGAATCTTCCTATGTTTCCCATAAGGATGGGAATCAAGCCCACGTAGTTCTATAAATACAATATGTAAAAATTTTGTTCATACATGTGAAGGATGAAAGGGGACATTAGTGCAATGATGGTTTAACCCAAGTTAAAAGGTTCGGGAATTTCCATGTATGCACGTAGTCTTTAGAATGAAACATGATTGAAAATCAATGTTAATAATGATTCTCTCTCAGGTGAGGGTATCAAAGAATATTGTAGTTTATTATCGTATATGAAAAAAGTGTTGTACAATTTGGCGTTGTGTAACAAGGTTGAAGGTGAACCAATGTAATGATATTGATTATGGGGGTGGTTTCACGAATCAACATTGTACGAGATGGAGGTGAACCAATGTGAATAGATTGTTTTTGGGCTTGAACTTTTGAATGTTGCCTACATACTCAGCCTAGATGTTAAGGATCAAAGTCTGCATATTTCACCTAAAGAATGAATTAATGATCAAGTTGTTCTTGGGGACAATGACCTAAAAATGATATTGGGACATACATGTGGTTAGTGGACCAAAGAGGGTGTTATGGTTGAAATTTTCTCTAAACTCACATGAGTCATACTCGGTGTGAGAAACAAGAGGTAACAACAGCCTTAAAATGCACAGTTTAATTTCATGTAGGACATATGAAGGGACTATGCAGTTTAATGTCTTTCAGTTAAGACTATTGGTGATAAACAGTTTAGTGTCATGTAGCAGGGACAAAGTATAGTTTAATTTCATGTAAGACGTATTAATGGACATTCTTTACAATTTAGCGTCATAGAGTTAGGACGATTGGGAGATTATAGTTTAACGTCATGTTGGACGAAAGAGAACTGTGCAGTTTAATGTCATGCATTAAGGTCAAAAGAGAACACATTTTAACATCATGTTAGACGTATTAGGGACTTTTTCATAGTTTAAAATCATGTTGGATGAAAAAGTAATGATACTTTTTAGCGTCATGTTGGATGAAAAAAATACAAATAGTTTAAGGTCATATGTATGAACCGTGGATGGTGCAGTTTAACCTCTTTATAGACGTAAGGGACTGCTGTACAATTTAGCATCATATAGTTAGGACGTCACAGTTTAATGTCGTGTGGGACCAAAGTAATACAAATAGTTTAAGGTCATATGTATGTACCGTGACAATGCATTTTGTGTTTTTAAAAAATACTTCTTCAGAAATCTGGCATTGGTTGGAGTAGTGATGAGTCCTCCATCCATTGAGATTACAGAATAAGCTCCATTGAAATAGGCCCTATGTATTGAATAAGGTCCTTACCACTTTATTTCAATCTTGGTTGGTTTCTTTCCTGGTATCATTGGAGTTCTATGAACTAATACCAATTCTCCCTAAATGAATGAACGAAGGCGAACTTTTTGTTGAAAACTCGTGCTATTCGATTCTGATAGACTTCCAAGTGGTGCAGAGTACACAATATTTTCTCATTTAACTGTTCCAATTCATTCAATAGCTTTTTAGATTGATCATCTGTGGATGAATGATCAAAAATGGCTACTCTATGTAAAGGTAATTGAACTTCAATGGGCAAGACTGCTTCCGTTCCATATACTAGTGAATATGGAGTGGACCGCGTTGCAGTGCAGGTGGTGGTTTGATTTACCCATAAATCATGAAAGAGTTTATTAGGCCATGACTTATTATATTTATCCACCATATTTTGCATTATATTTGATAGAGTCTTGTTGATGGATTCTATCTAGCCATTGACCGCTGCATGATACCGAGATGAATGATTGGATTTGATGTTGTATTCTTAATACAACTTCTTCACCTTGGATCAACAGAAGTTGGTGCCATTCTCTGTCAATATGGTATGAGGAACACCAAATATGTTAATGATGTTATACTTGATGAAGCTAACAATGCATTTCGAACTGAAATCCGTGAGAGGTATTTCCTCTGCCCATTTGGAAAAGAAATCAGTAGCAGTAAGAATATACTTAATCTGGTTGGCCGTAGCTGAAGGGTAAGGTCCCACCACATCCATTCTCCATGTGGACAATAGCCACAAGTAAGTATTTAGCCGTTTGAATCAACTCTGGAGGTTGATGAATGAAGTTTTCATGTAATTGGTATGAATGAAACTTCATTGTGAAATCAACACATTCTTGTATCATTGAAGGCCAAAAGTACCCAAGCCTTCGAATCTGATCAGACAGTTTATGTCCAGACTAGTGGGCACCACAGACTCATGCATGCACTTCTTTCATGACACCCATTGTCTCTTCACCATAAATGCATCTAAATAGAACTCCATCAATACCATGCTTGTAGATAATTTTCTCTAGGTGATCTGGGCCATCATAAAGAGTAAAATTGACCACACCTTTTCGGATTTGTTATTTCCAAGATCTATCATGTGTAAGTTATTGATTATGATGGTATTACCTGATTGGTGTCACCTATCATGTACTGTGACCGTATGGTTTAGAGATGGGACTAATTTCATTGATTTCCTCTGTTCTGATTTGATCATAAGGTGAAATTGTACAACGGTGAAAAATACTGATGGTTGTCTCATCCGGATCTGGATCTGCCAGAGTTGTGGCTATATTAGCCAGTGCATCAGCTTGGGAATTTTGTGATTGCGGGACATAAGAATATATCAGTTCTGAAGGGAATTCCTCCATTAACTCTCTAGTGTAATCATACAAAGGGATTAGTTATTCTCTTCTGATTGTATAATCCCCATTGACTTGTTTGATTACCAGGTCTGAATCACCTTTCACCCTTAAATGATTCACTTGTGCCTGAAGCACCAACTCTACTCCTGCGATGAGAGCATGGTATTCTTATTCATTATTTGAGCCACCTCCCAATGACGAGATGGAATAAGTTTGCACTTCCTTTAATAGAGAAATGAGCACAATCCCTAAGCCAACTTTGTTAAATTTAGGATTTTCCATTTTCATTCCTGCTGGACTTCTGGAATAACCATCAAATTACATTTCCCATGTTTGAGGAATTTCATGAATAGAGACGACTTCCTTATCAGGGAGTTCAATCTCTGATGATGTATCTTCCACTTAAGGGTGTTCGGCTAGGAAATCATCCAGATCTTGGCCATATATTGACTTTTGAGACACATATTGAATATCAAATTGCTTCAAGATAACTGGCCACCTTTCCAGACTTCCTGTAAGTATTTGACGACTAATGATGAATTTGAGCGGGTTATTTCGAGATACCAGTTAGACCTTGTGATGTTGAAGGTAGTGTATTAACATCATGAACTGCAAATATTAGTGCCAGGCATCACTTCTCAATACTTGAATATCGGGTTTTTTCTTCAAGCATAGTCTGACTGAGATAGTAGAGGCTATTTTCATTCCCAACATCATTCTTCTAAGCATGAAAGGCACCCAATGATCGCTCTAAAGATGTCACATAGTGGATATGTGGTTATCCTTAAACATGTGTCAAAAGTACCGGTGGAATCAAGAGAAATTGTTTTTAGAATATCGAATGCCTCTTGACCTTCTTCAGTCCACTGGTAAGTGACTCTCTTCTACATCAATTTTGGGAAGGGTAAACATTTGCCTTCCAAATTGGCGATGAAACGCTGAATATAGGCTATGTGTCCTTGAATTCCTCTCTATTCTTTCAAATTTAGAGGACGTGACATACCAAGGATTGACTTTGAATTCTCAGGATCGACATTGATACCACGATGACGTAAAAACAAGCTTGAAAATTTTCCTGAGGTTACTCCAAAAGCACCTATTAAGGGGTTCATCTTCATATTATGTTGTTGAAGCTTGCAGAATATGACTTCCAAATTAGCCAAGTGATTAGAACTTTGTTTGGATTTCACAAAAAAATCTTCCACATAACTTTCAACAAACATTCCCTAAAAGGGTTTGAAAATATGATGCATTGCATGCTGATATGTTGTGCCAGCATTATTTTTGCCAAAGTGCATTACCCGATAGAAAAACACACCCTAACGTGCTATGAAAGATGTAGATTACTCATCTTATAGAGCCTTTAGGATTTGATTATATCTGAAATATCCATCCATGAAGGAAAGTTCTTCGTAGCCAGCTGTTGCGTCGATTAAAAGTTCTGTAATCGGAACTGGAAAATCATCCTTAGGACAATGTCGATTACGATCTCTGAAATCAAGGCAAACTCTAATTTGCCCATTATTCTTTTTCACTGGGACAATATTATCCAACCACTTGGGATATTGAAATTCTATGACAATGTTAGATTTGATGAGCTTATCCACTTCATCCTCAATTTTAAAAGCATAAGTTGGGTGTGTTCTTCTAGCAGCTTGTTTGAATCCTCGATGTTTTTTTGGAAAACCCAATCAATGAGTGGAAACATAAGGATACAACCCTGGAATCTCTGTATAGTTCAAAGAAAATATATCTCTATTCTACTTTAAAAAAGAAAATATACATCTCTTGCTCTTCAAGAGTCATGGTCGCACTGATTAAAGTGGGGCAGGGATCTTCTTTTGTACCCAGATTGATTTCTCTGAGTTCATCCACGGTGGTAGAAATACCCTCTTCAAATGCTGGAGGAGCATCCCTGAGATCTTCTTATTCTTCTTTAACATGTGTTACAACTTCTGTTTCTACTTACATAGTAGATGATAATGTAGAATTTCCATGATTAAGAGAGTTGTTAGAATTTGAACATCTTGAAAAAGAGGCTTCCATTTCTGACCCAACTGATGATGAAGGGTCTTCCATAGGTGATAAAGAGGAGATGATGGATTGAGAATCGATATAATTGTTCACCACTAGTGTTGCTATAAATTCTTTTGGCTTGGATGGAGAAGTATAGACTTTCTGGTTTTCAGCATATGAAATGAAGACATCTCTATTTGAGATTACATGATTTCTTGGTGAATCACCACTTTGTTCCATGTTGTCTGGATCGATTTTTGTAATTGACATTATGGATATATCCATAAGAGTATTTAGATTTGGGTCTATCTTGTCAATTTGACTAATAGGCAACACATAATCTATACTCACATGTGCAAATGGATTTACTAGAATCTTTTCCAAACCATACGGAGCATTAGCATTTTTAATCTTCCTTGTTGTGGATTTCTCCCTTCCCTTCATCTGATAGAAATCCACCTCAATGTATTGAGATTCACATGTCTTAAACGGGGACGTATCATCATAAAATTTCCCAACATGACCATCGAAACAAAACATGAGGCATTGATGGTATGATGAGGGGATAGCCACATGTCGATGTAGCCAGGGCCTTCCAAGAAAGATGTTGAAGCGTAAGTCTTGATCAACAACCATGAAATCTGAATTGGACACAAGATCTCCACAGTGAGTTCTGAGTGTAATATCCCCCAGTGGTTCTTGTTCATTTTTATCATATCCTTGTAACATAATAGTTTAAAGAGATAAATCAGATTCTGTGAGGCCCAATCGACTAAGTGTACGAATGGGCATTAGGTTGACTCATGAACCATTATCAATGATATCTTTTTGGATGTCTATGCCCTTGACCTTTCCAGATAAGTACAAAGGTCTAATATGTACATGCACTACATCATCTTCATCTTCATCAGTAAAATATATTAATGTATGGCATTTTGCAGGATTATTCTCTACATGGTAAACATCAGCTGCATCAATTTCAGTCTCAAACTCCTATGAACTTAACAAATCCTCGAAGAGTGCCTCCCGAATATCCTTTGATTAATTCAAGAAATCCATAATTGATAACTTGGTCAGTACATGGGCCAGGTGTTTCAATATATCATACTTTTTATCCAGAGGTCTGCATTTCCCAATAGGAACATGTGGTTTAGTAGGTTCCTTGGAATTTGATGCCTTTGAATTTGATGCATCTTTTATTGGTATAGGAGTTGGAAATACTCCTGGATTTGGAATATTAGACCAATTAGGACTATCTACATGCTGAGAGGAAGATGATGGAACCTTCAGCCGATATTCCAGAATAATTGTGCTAGGGATGAGTCCACCTTGTGTGGAAGAACTTTCTTGTTCTTGTTGAGATAGTTGAAGGGCTCTACCACGAGTTTCTGTCACATACACAGTTCTAGCAGGGGTAGAATTGGAATAGTGGCCTCTGAAAGATCCACATCTTCCCCAGTATCCTGATCCTATGAAACTTCCTCTGGTTCCTCTATATGATATAGGGAATTCGGGCTCATCAAAATCAAAACTGTGGCTAGAATATGGATATGTTAATTGAATCATATTAACAGAACCAAAAATCAACTATTCATCTGATGAAGACTCTGCCTGATTAACCTGTTTAGGCTATGCCGTTTGGTGGGGCGGTGGTCGTGGAAATCTACCATAGTAAAAGATAGCTTAGGCTTTGACACATACTCAACTTCTTCTAAATCTTTTTCATTCTTTGAATCATGTCGTTTCTTTGAGGATTTTTCCTCTGATGAAGAGGGTTTTGCTTCAACATTTATGGCGGAAGTTACAATTGGTTTCTTCAATTGTGTTCACAAAATATCATGAGTTCGGTTGATCGTCTTTCTGACCATCCAATCATAATATTTTTGTGAATTTTTTATTTTTACTTCTTTCCATTCGCAATCCTCCTCTGGAACTGTAGAAGTAACACATGCTACCAGGGCTGAAGAGCCTTTTAGTTTGACTTGTCCTGAGTCGACCATCATTTGCAGGTGGTCTTTGATGAAAAAACGCTCCTGGATGGGATTCCCCAACATTTGATGAAAGGGGAAATAGTTGGGTCAATCTTCATCTCCTTCCTTATTTGGCCTCTTGGCCCTTCGATACTAAACCAAATTATTTTCCAGAGCCGAAATAAAGTAACCAGGAACTTGTTCATTTCGGAAATAGTATGTTTTTCTCTTCATATCCTCAAATTGTTTTTATCTATGATCTCTTTGATCATCTTGACAAAACGGCCTCTTTGGTTGGCGCTCAAGAGGTGGAGCCCTTCGAGAAGATGAAGGTTTTGAAGTAGAAGTAGGTAGGGGTTCTTGTTTAAGCATAACTGTAACAGTGTCTGCTTTACCCATTCTCCTTCCATGAGATAATGGAATTACACGAGATTTATACTTAGTCTTTTTAATAGAATCTTCAATCTGTTGATATATTGAAGTAAGTTCTTGAAACCCTCCTGTGTATTTCATAAGTATCAACGGTGTACACAATTCTTCATGCTAATTTTCCACACATATTAGCAACATTTCTACTTCAGGGAGTGCTAATCTTAGGGAATAAGTTAATCCCTTCTAGCGAGCAATGAAATTTGAGACCCTTTCATTCTCCCTTTGATTACAGTTTGTAAGATAAAAAATTGTTGTCTTTGGCAACTTTGAGCTGAATAGGAGAAGTAATTTTTTACAGAGATCTTCCCATCTGGTAATTGACCGGGACTGCAAGCTTGTATACCAAACAGAAGCTAGTCCTTGCAAGGTTTGCACGAAGCATTTGAGTTTCACTACCTCTTTCTATTCTAGAGATCCCATCATAGGATCAAAACAAGATACGTAATGGGTCAAATGTTGTTCAAGACCACCTGATCCATTGAAAATAGGGAATACAGGGTTCCCAAAACTAGATGGAGGATATATTGAATCTACCCATTCAGGGTAAGATCTCTTTTCTAGTTGAACCTATGCATTCTTTTCTTCAATAGTCTCTAACCGAGTTTTTAATGACTCAATGGTAGTTATTAACTTTTGAGAAACATTCGGTTGATGTTGGACTTGGGAAGGTGCTATGACTAGAGCTGGTACAGATGTGGTGGCTGGTACTGAAACTGATGGTAGCACTGCCAATTATTGTTGTACTTGACTTGTAGGATTATAACTTTGAGGGTGTAATGATAGAAGAGGATATTCTTGATCCATATCAGTAACTGCAACAAACTCCCTTGGCTGAAAGACTCCAGCACGCTTAGGAGGAAGACTACCCTGAAGTAGTTCTACATTCATCTTTCTTAATTCCTTCATTTCATCCTCCTGTTGCGCAAACCTTTTCTCTAGTGAGAGTGATTAGCCATCTCCATAGGAAGGGTATGTAACCTGATTCATTCCATTCCCCTTGATAGCTCCTTTTCAGAGAGGGGTATGTGGGTTATCTGAAGGATAACCTAGGTTCTGAGTAATCCTTTGATTTAGTGTATGCACACCTTCTTCATTTGTGTCTGTGCATACAACTTCTTAAGCAGGAACATATTCATCTGATCCCTCTAAGGGAGCCTCATCTGGTGGATCACCAACAATTACACTAATGACATTAATTGATACATAATGCATTGCATCCCTTCCATCAGCATTTCTGTGATATTGTCTTCTACCATGCCCCTGACAAGACATTGCCTTTTGTTGATTTTAACCCTCAAGAACTTCATGGTGAACCGTAATTTGGAGACAATCTCCTGATAATTTTGTTCTTCATTCCTCTTGAGTCATCTTCCCCAATCGATAGAATACTGACTTTCTTTGAGGGATGGATTGAATATTTGAAAAAGTCCCCAGTCTAGTGGACTGGGGCTATTCATGCTTTCTTTGATCAACTCCACGAATCCTATTTTTTGATTCCAAGAGTTGAGTTAAAAGAGTCTTCGGTCAGGAGAGATGGGGTGGATCTTGACATGCTATGTCTGAGACTTTCTTAAATTCTATTATGATATTGTGGACCTTAGTCTGGAAATTAGCCGGATGCATCAATCGAAATCCACTTTTATCACCCGATTCAAAAGACCATTGGATTTTTTATGATACTTCTGTCACTTGATGATGTGCTTGCTCTATATGAGAGGAATGTTCAATATTCTCGTTTGCTTGATACAGAAGTAATTCAACAAATATTTCTCTATATTCTTGATTTTGACAAGAACTACTTGAGGCCTGTTCTTGGGAATGCTTTTGATTACCAACAAAATCCATTGACGGTGGCCGGCCATAGGAAATAACATTGCATGGGACCATTTTCGGTGGGCATTGTTGACTGGAGAGCACTGGGAAATGTACTTCTCCATGAACACCCAATCCTCTGACATGAATACAGGATGGGGAATTGTCAATTAACTGGCACAATCATCATAGTGCACCAAGGTATGAACGTTGAAGGGATCTTTTCTGCTTTTCATCCTTCAGATATCGAGAGACTGATAGATATGCCAAATCAATCTGACATTGTAATCCTTCTATTCTCTTAACATTATTTTCATATTCATCATAAGATAATAATTTCTTTTTCAACTGACAAAGAGTTTTCCATATGTTGAGACGAATGTCATGAATTCCATATTCCGTCAACATATTTGGAATGTCATACTGAGAGTCATCCAGAGGCCAAAACATAACTGGCACTTCACCTTTTGCCGGTTTTTTTTCTCATGTTCAGCATTTCCTTTTTATCATTCAATGAAGATTCATCTACCTGATTTGACCAGAGCTAGTGCTTACTTATTTCTTCAACAGATTCAACAAGATTAGTATAGAATTCATTGTTTAAACTAGAAGATACATGACTTAGGGGTGGTTCGAAGAATGAC
Source organism: Viscum album (assembly GCA_963277665.1). NCBI lineage: Eukaryota > Viridiplantae > Streptophyta > Magnoliopsida > Santalales > Viscaceae > Viscum > Viscum album. The sequence continues at coordinate 1,282,595,127 of OY728135.1, forward strand.
CTACACCCTGGGCTATCTTCTGATTGAGAAATTATTTCACCTACTAGCGATGAAGTATCAACCATGGCTGGTTTCGCATTTTCAAGTGCCTCAAGATAAGTGGGATTTCTCATCCCTTTATGGACCACTAGATCATTTTCCGGGCAATGTGAATCGCTACTGCGAAGAGGACTTTCACAGCGAAATTCCTCATCATGGGGAGGACCACCAAGATGGGTTACAACAAAAGATGATATCTCTTGCTCCTTGTTCATCTATCCACATAGATGGTTCATGTGGCTCTCATTTGTTGGTGAACATCGAGATCGACCGAACTTTCATGAAGCAAGCCTTCATGAGGAAGTTTCTGTTGAAGACCTTTGGAATTAATGTTCCCACTATTGGGAACTGAGGGAGTAGAATATTTAATTCCAATAGATAAATGATTGAGGGCTTCAAGAACTCCAGCATCGAGCAATGCCTTGTTAGAGAATGGCTCTTGATCACTTGAGTGTGTTGGGAGGGTCTTCTTCTTAGATACCTTCTTACTCGCCTTTGAAACCACTTATTGAAGAAAGTGGATACTCTGAGAAGGTGTATATTCCTGATCAGGAGAGATGGCTAGGTTAGGCTGACGATCTCTACTCAAATCAGGTGTATGTGCTTGACTTGGTTGCCTATATGATATGGGGGAGTATGCCCCACAACCCTCTTGTACTTAAAGAGATGTGTGTGCCTGTTCTGGAGTGAACTATTGATGTGTAACTTCACAAGTAGGGATAGATTTATGTGTCTTTCCTTGAGATGCTGCTGAAGCTATTATAATATCCTGGAAATCATCCAGAATATGAGCGAGGATTTTCTTATATCATTCACCATTGATAGAATATTCTTGGTGACTTCAGCTGCCGGAACTGGGATATATGTCTATTCCATGCTTTGAGTAAGTGTGTGTTCCTGCTCTTGTCCTCCTTTTCCTATTAGTGAATCCTGAAAATACTCAAGTTTGGGGGTAGAGAGTTGAGTCTGCCTCCTATTTGTTGGTGGAGCATTCTGACTGACTTCTTCGAGTGCTACCAAGAGAGACCGTTGGTAGGCTTGATCAATACTAGCAAGTGTATGTGCCTGCTAATTGCACTTTTCCAAATGTGGTTGACTAGATCCATCATATATTGTCAGATGAGCCTGCTAACTAGCTGATGACGTATAAGCATGGGTATGTTCCTGCCTATAGTACTCCTTCAGAATTGCCTAGCGGGATTGGCGTGATGCTGCCAGACGAGTCTACTGGACAGTAGAATTAAAACAGATAGGTGCGTGTGCCCGCTTGTTTCTTTCCAAAATTTTAGGTTGGTGGACTTCTCTGGAAATGGAAAAGATGAGAACCTACACACTGTTGACCGGATTTCACCTCTGGCGATTCTTCTTGCCTGCTTGGGTTCGATTAACCTGAGCCGAACACCTGGAGTTGATACTCTCATCATGTTGAGGGTTCACATCCGCACAAGTCTGGAGGTGATTGTGGGTGGGATCCCTTTGGAAGGACTCTTGTCTCCTTGAATTAAGGACCTGAGGGACCTTCTCATTCACCTCCTCAGAATATGGGAGTGAATGGTTGTTGTGCTCTAGGGATAACGACCCGAAACAGTTGGAGACGGTTGTTTGCACTTCCTTCTTCATGATCACTGGTCGTCACTATATGGATGATCTGGTTTAACTATTCACTTGGAGGGCTTGTCGAGCAGCCTCTAGAGTTTGAATAGTACTGTGTTGACAGTACTCTTTATCCAGCGCATTTGATACCCATCATTGAAAATGCTTTGTAGGTGATGTCATCCTTAGAGCGGATGATGATCCAGTAGGAGTAGCAGCAGTGGCATTTTCAGTAGAGGTTTTCACAGCAGAGGTATTCACAGATGTGAACTTAAGGGAAGCCATTCTGGAAATGCATAAAATCATGGAAAACAGTGCCTGTTTGATATAATAGACATAATAAAGATAAGTCCAGCCACTACATCTTTTGGGTGAGAAAATATGTCATTGATTTCATTTATGGTCCTCTCATTGAGTTTTAAATAGGGGCTTAACAAATAAGAAAACCATCATTTTAACTTAGTAAAGGATTCACGTTGGGTTCACCATTTTTTGTTTCCTCTAGAATTGGGGATGATCTCATTGATTTAATATTCAAACATTCTAAACATTTTCTAATAGGTTTATTCGTAAAACCGGAAACATCCAGTGATTACATATCCATTTGAACCTACTTTCTAAAGGTAGGCGCTCATTAGTTGTGAAATAATGAAGCTTAGGAATTTTCATTGTTCGAGAGGATGGGTGGTCGGACTATTCACACCTTTTTGAGGGGAATTATTGTCTACTCCGGGACTCTCTTTATAGATTTTAGTTATGTTCGTGAATCCTTATTACATTTCCAACTATAAAATGTGCTTTCCTTTAGAACTGAAAATCAATGACTGATATGTAGGAAATTTATAGAATCTTTTATATGTATTCGAGGTTCATCATTGATAGATAATCAAGTGTATCTATTAGATATTCTTAGTCGATGGTATACTTTAACACATAAAAGTCTCTTGGTCATTATGATGACCATACTAGTTTTAAAGCCACTCATTAGGGCACTGGAAGTTTATTGTCATTAAGAAGGACATTGATTATTTCATAGTTGGGATCGTACCCACAGATGAGCTACCTACGTATCCTTTTTTGGGAAAAGGAATCAGAATCCATGTACTTCGAGTAACATAGTGTGATGTTTATTCATGACTGATGGCTCAAAGAAAGATTTCATGATTATTTTTACACTCTATGCTAATGTGAGTCAGGCTCGGTGTGAGAAACAAAAGGTTTATGTGAAACTAGAAAATTGTTCCATGCAATGATGTGAGGCTTATATATGTATGACTGCCCAAATAGATGAGGATTAAGATTTATTTCAAGGATGAAATCCATGAACAACGTCCATAAAGGTGTATGTGCTTCATCGATATTTGGATACTCTAATCTTGGGACTTACTCCTAAGAAAGAAGACCTAGTTAGTAGGGGACTTATGGTTGGGTTTTACTCCTGAGAAGGAAGCCCATATCAAAAGGAATTATGACTGGTTAAGAGAAATTATGACTGGGGCTTATTCCTAAGGAGGAGGCCCATGTTAAAGGGATTTTAAATTTAAGTGACTTGGGGCTTACTCTGAAGGAGGATTCCCATATTTGATACTGGGGAATACTCCTAAATAAGGAAGCCCAGGTTAAATGAATTATGGTTGGGGCTTACTCCTGAAAAGGAGGCCCAAATTTAATTGAGAATTTATGTCTGGGGATTACTCCTATAAAGGAGGCACAGGTTAAGGGGAATTATGACTGGGGCATACTCCTACAAAGGAGGCCCAGATTAATGAGGAATTGTGGCTTATTCCTAAAAAGGAAGCCCATGAATAGGGTTCTCTCATCTTAAAGGATGAGGTTGAATGAACGAAATCTCAAATTTTAGTGACACAAAGATGTGTAAATCACTAGGTTTTGAAATATGTTCCACAAAAATCCTTTCAGATAAGGGATTGAATCAAGAAAACATTCCATAATGGCTTTGAAGAGTGTCTTGAAGACTGAATCTTGAATAGGAGAAATGGAATGGTACAAGAGGGGTTAAATGGGCATGAAGGGCACCCAAAAATAGAAAGGGCACAAAAGTCCTGGCAGGCGTGTAGGTACTGCGTGGGCGTGAAAGTCTAGGTCATTTAGGTATACCTGCGTAGCATATGGGTACTCGCGCTATTGTTAACCAGTAGGGTAATACTTGGGAGATCTTTAATCAAAGTCTTTAGAATTATCCGGAGGTAATTCCAGAAGAGTGGTGCGTAAGATTCAATGAGTATGTAAGGAGGCGCGCAAGTGTGTTCATTTACCTTAATGGGAAAAAAACATAGGCACACAAGTGTTAGGGATTTATAACACTTAGACCTTATTCATACTGTTTAGACCTACCATTCCTGGTAAAGAATTACATTATAAGTGTTCGGAAGATTTGAAGAAGAGACTTGGGCGCTCAGAGCTCTGTATCTGAATTCTGAAAAAATTCCTCTTTAAATGGGGGGCCCAACGGGGGTATTTATAGGTTGGAGAAGACCCTGGGCGGTTTCCAAAGAGGGTGTGCAAGTTTACTTGCACGACCAATAGGCGGCGTGCACGTGTACTTGCGAGGCAGTAAGGGAACTTCCACGACCCAATGTCCGTTGACTTATTTTTCATTCCTTTATCAATTTTTGATGTTTTCTTAAAAGGATGAATCAATTAGTTCTATTTCATTTCCATTTCCATTCATTTAAACAATGTGACGAAAAGGAGCGTCAACAAACCTGTAATTCATTGGGTATGAAAGTCGGCCGTATGGAAATTCCATTTAGTGATAGGTGTGGAAGTCAAAACTATGGTTATTCCATTTAAGTATGTTTATATCCCATGTAACCTTATATTATATATTTTTTTTATGTGGGCTATATTTAAATATTTTGGTTTCACAATGGTAACCAATGAGATAGTTTTTAGGGATGTTTTCTTTCTACTTCATCATGGTGAAAATTATTAGTTTTGGATAAATTATTCATTGTTTAAGTATTGTTTAAAAAAAATAATATTTTTCCTTCTTTATGTATCCCATAATTAGTTGTTTATTATCATAATAACTTTTTAAGTGTTTTTCATAGGATATAAATATTATTAGGGTTAAATATGGGATCAAAGACAATTCATGTCGTCTAAAACATAGATATCAATATGTTTCTTTTTTAAGGGTTTTGTTTTATGAAAAAATATACAGTGACCAGATGTTTCTACTTGTATTATTCAAGTTGTAATGTATAATCTATGACCTAAGTCTCTTTATATGTAAACAATAAAGGATACCCAATGTTATTACTTGATATAACTCAATAATATGTAATGTTTATTGCCAGGTCCTTATAGTTGGTATCATAGGCTGGTTTAGAAAATTTTTGAGGTTAGGGTGTTATATAAGGAAAAGTGACATAGCCATAATGGATAGAATATTATAAAAAGCCAGAGATATTATAGATAAATTTAACGACTATTAGATATTATGAGTATTTAAATCATAGTGTTTACACTCCTCATAAGGTAGTATATGATTATTTTTTTGATATACTCACAGTAACCTGTTTGGTTTTATTAAATGTTTTTATCTAGTAGTCAGTAAGGTAACAATGGATGTGAAGGAAACTGTGGTGGTTTTATGAATAAGAAACCGAATGAAATGGGATTTGTATTTAGAACTCTTGTGGTTATTCTTAAACAGCTATCTTGAGTCATGATTAACCTCTTTAACTTTGGATATTTCTACAAGGTATCACATATGCAAGAAATATATATCTATGGTTGTTTAGGTAATAGTAAAAAAGGTATGTATATTCAAAAACATATGTGTCCTATATGTGAAAATAAAAACCTATGAAAATTATTCAAAGATACATAAAGATGTTTTAGATGTGTTAATGAAGGTCATAATGCAGTAACCATCCATGAAAAAAATAAAGAATCTAGTTGACTCTAATAAAGGAAAAAGATTTATTTCCTAAGGATTAAATGAATGTATTAAATTTGGTGTGCATGTTCATTATACAAATATATGTCATATGAAGAAGGTTCTGAAATGGGATCAGTATGATCATACAAATATATTTTTAACAATTCCTAATTCTATTTCAATTGTAGATTAAGAAACATAAAATAACCTATTGAACGTATGGATTATTTATTATCCCTTTTTTTGACATTACTAAAAAATTAGGACATTATGCCTGATTTTATTTGTAAGAAAAAATTATAAATGAATAATATGAAAAAACATGGATAAAGGATCACGAATAATGTTTGAAAAATAATATGTATATGAATTGAAATGTTATGTTTGATATCTGGGTGATGAGATGTTTAAATGTATTAATAAACATTATTGATGGTATTAATTTGGAATACTTTTCTCTTGAATGTGTAATATTGCATTATGTTATGTGAAAATTCAATTTGAAGACGAATTATATTTCTTTGTGGATATAATTATAAAGAACCATTTGGGTTTATAAGATACATGAATTTGAATCAATTACGGGTTATTACTTTTTTCAATGTTATTAAATAATATAGTTAATGATAAAGGACAACATGCAGACCATGTGACAGCCTGTCGCGTCGGACAAAGCAGTGGGAATCTAAAAAAACAACCAATGTGCGATTGTGATTTATCTCCAACCACTAGACTACTTGAAGTCCCTGGTAAGTATGAATAATATTTTTACTTAAATTATTTTATTGATTGATAATATGTTGATTTAGGTAACATATGATTTATCACATATATATCCATATTATCATAAAATGTTTTTGTGATTAAGTGATAAATGTTATTTTGGAAGATTTTTGATCTATTGAGAACACTATATCACAAATGAAAATAGAAAACTAATGGATTTTAATTGAGGTGTATAGGTGGAATTTTATTTTGGAAGAATCAATGTTATTATTGTGGACTTATTGAAAATTTCACTATTTATGTAAATGATTAACCAACCATAGAGAGTATTTGACTAGGTTAAATTCATTTAATTATTTGATTTAAAGTGTAATCTATGTTATTTTCAAATAAATGTTTTTATTTATCACAGATGACTATGTGACTCAATTCTTATGAATTTTGGGTTTTAAACATAATTTTTATTACTTAAAAAATTTTAAGGAATATTGTTTTTTGAATGGTATTTATTAAACTTTGGGAATTTTTTGTTGAATTTTTTATATTGAGAATAGTATTTCTTTCTATAATGTATTATCCTTTTTGGGATTATCTAATCTTGTACTAAACCTTTTGTATTGGATAATGTGTAAAGACATGGGAAATATGTAGATCATCTTGTTCAGATTATGTGATTCTCTAGAAGTTGATTCTAGCACTTTTTATATCACCAAGTCATCTTGAATACTAAACATTTTGTGAAAAGATGAGTTAGTGGTAGAGAAATTGTAAAAGATAAACTTCTGCATGACAAGTAAGTATGTTTCCATATGTTCTTAATACATCTCATAAATAAATTCCATAAATTTATTAAAAGTAACTTAAAATAATAACATTTTCTATTTAATTTTCTTACTAGGTAATCAAAGACGATTTAACCTATCACGTGTTTTAGATTTTCACGTAGTTAACTTTCTCCATATGACGCTTTTATCACTCTCCATAATTACTTATGGTTGGTTTTCTCTTCAATATCCAACTTCTCTTACATGGAATCCTAGTTTGTGTTTGCTCAAAAAAACCAATTTAATTACGTTTGTTTTTCTTAATGTGATAGTTTTATTGAATCTTTTTCAAATGTGGGACATTCAATTATGTTTCTAAGCACAATTTTAAAATTTAAAGGACAATGTTTCCAAAAGGGGAGGAAGGATGAAACGACCCAAGAATTTATAGAATAATACATATTCCATATCTTTTAATATTTATGAATATGATATATTGTTTTAAATAGGACACTTAGGTTGATAGTGTAATCAAAATACAACAACATGTTTTTTTTGAAATCATGTGTCACACACAACATTGAGTTATACTGAAAAACAATATTATAATAACGTTATTTTAAATGGTAGTTAACACATAGTAATTGTATTTCTAGGAATGAACATAACATAATAATTTATGATTATACTTGTTCATTAAATTTATTTAAATTTATCCAATATATTTTAGAGGCTTATAATAAGAATGAATTCGATTTTACACAAGAAATACCCTAATATTCATTAAAATGATGATTTTACAGCTTTTGATGGAGAACCCTTTTTTACTCTACTTTTTTCACTTTTATATGTTATATTTTAATAAATAAAATTATTATTTAGAATCGGGGCCTCAAAATTTACTTTGGTTAAATATTTTTTATTTTTCTGGTAATGTTCATTTTTAATGAATTGTAAAAATACCACATTTTAATTCAAAACAATCATTTCATCTAATTTATTTATATGGTTATATTGTACTATTTATTGTTTTTAAAATGTAATTAGATTAAATAATTATCATTTATTCTAACTTTGGTAATTGTATGTAATATCATTTTGGAGTAGGACATAAACACATGACAATCTTTTGGTAGTTTTTACTTTTTAAAAACACATTTTTTTTTGTTTTGACAACGAGAATTAATTTTAAATTAAATTTGGAAACATCAGTACTTTGAGTATGGAAAAATCGATTTCATATTTTGAATCATTAGGTCAATTTTTTTACATAGGTACCTTTTAGTTTTAGACATCATGATAAGTAACTTAGTTATATTATATTTACCATGGTCAAAGGGTAAATCTGGAAAATATGGGTAAAAAACTAATATTATAATAATATTAAACAACACAAAAACATATCCTAACCATATTGGGAGAGATATTTAAGACCATGGGAATCCTTGGGTAGATTTTAGTACCCCATGGCGCCTCCTGTGTGTGAAAATGTCATTTAATTACCTTCAGTTTAGAGTAAAGTAATATATAACCTTAACATGTATCTTTTATAAAAACTTTTTTTGTATGGGGTTATATTAGTGATCTATTATACTATAAATAGTAATTAGAATTATAAGATGATTTACTACATTGTGGAATTTTATTTATAGTTTTTATACATCATATAAAAAAATTTATTTATGACACAATGGTGATATAACGATTACCTTATTAATGAATGATTTATATAAATGATATTATAAATTTTAAAATAAATTTATTTTGAAACTTTTTATGCCATACATGAATTTTATGGGTCGTATGACTTTTTATATTTGAATTAATGATGTTTTTCATAATTGATATCGTATTTATAGATTTTTAAAAATCCATGAGATGAATAGTATAAAATTGTCATAAATCAGTATTAGAATCAATTAATATTTTATTAAATGATATAGCAGTCCAAAAAATCTAAATACCCACCAAATTAAAAATAAGATGTTACAAATTTCATTAATTATAAATTTTGGGTCTCTTGGGAATTTATTGTAAATATTGTAACCATAGATTATGAGAATATAATAAGACATGATAAGAGTTAGTTTATTTATCTAAGGATTAATGCTAGAACATATGATTAATTTTATGACATAAAATTGTATAAAATTTTTTTTAGATAATTTAATCCCACCATCATATGATCTTTATAATATATTAATTTTTTTAATTATAATTCTATAATAAATTAATAAAAAAATAATATTTCAGAACATTCCTAAAGTGCGCCTCCTCGCTCTTATATAAGGTGACAACCTTTAATCCATTCCTCACACATCTAAAGCACCATTTATCGTCAAAAATATACCCACATAATCCCACATCATCCGTAAATTCGTCCTATAATAATTCCCTTAGGAATACGGAAATTCCAGAAATCCCTTTGCCCCAAATCAAAAGAATTTACCCGAATTTAGGTAATGTCTAATCTCATGTTCCTTTCCATTATTCTCCTTATCGAATCTCATATAATCATATTATTCATTTATTACATAAAAAACCAATATAATAAATATTATAGGTTAATTTTATGATATGGATTCAAACTATGAATACACACACCCCTATATAATGGATACAAACATACTATTTCGGTGTAAGGCTAACTGCTGCCTCACAAAACGATGATTGTTTGATTTTCCCCTACCACCACTAATAGAGGTAATTATGATGGAAATTTAATTATATATGATAAATATGATATTTGTTTTATATATATTCATTTATAATTATCATTTAGAATAAACATTTATGCTTTTTATGTTTTATAAATACGATAACTTCATTTGAGGATGTTCGGACTACCACCCCCTCAATGTTATTTGACTCATTCAGTTGGACGTAAAACGTATAAAGGATGTAATTAATGAACTTATGTAACATATATAACATATATATTATACATGAAATTTTAATAACCTGTTTAAATTTTTTTATTCTTTTAAATATGATAAAAATGAATGTAGCGTTCATGCGTACGTACGACTTTCTATCTCCATGAACGGTTCATTTCATTTCTTATTTCCAAATTATATGATTTATTATAAATAAATATATAATTGATATATAAGATCTATATGATATCTAAATCATGAATATAATTATGTATATAATGTATTTTTGACCACATGAACAATTTTTAATTATTACACGTTCATTTTTGACTCTAGTACCAAACAACAACAAAAATGACTGATATAAACATAAATAATTATCTGATAGTTATAGAACTGTAGTATGTTATATACACGAAATAATAAAGTTTAAAAAGGTTATGATGAAAGTATAAATTATCTTATGTTTATTATTCATGGAGAACAAGGAAGATACATGATGTTTCATACTCATGTTAAGAGACTTCGTTTCAATCTCCCTTCATTGAGGAATGCTTAGACAATAAACACCATATTATTTCAAATAGTGAATAATAAACCACTTTTAATTTTTTTTATTCAAAGGTAATATTTTTTTCTATTTATTGTCTTACTGGACAACAAAAGAAATTTCTTTTAAATATGTGGTGATAATGACCTTTCCGCAACCACAAGCATTATTTGATATTTCTCTTCCATTAACAAGACTTAATATTTTTTAATGGAAAATAAATATCGTATAACAATTTATTTATTTTGGTATTGAAAATGTTTTTTAAATGGATTGTGTATTTCAATATCTTGAAATGATATCTTGTGATTGTAAATTAAATGTTATTAATGAAATGTTGATATTTTCAATATTTTATATGTTGTTATTATATAATAGTACTAGGAAATTTTATTAGGGATTAAGTTATAAACCAATGAAGTTTGGTTACACGATAAAACAAATTGTGGTTGGTTCTATGATAAACCAATAATGGGTGGTTACATTATAAGCTCCAATGCATTGGGTATGAAAGAAGGTCGTATGACTATTCTATTTATTGATATGTGTGTATGTTGGACCTATGGATATTTCATTTAAGTATCTTTATGTGCCATGTTACCTTATATGATATGTGTTTCTTTATATGGGATATATGGTAATCTATTGGTTACAAAACCGATAATAAATGAGATTGTTTTCAGTGATGTGTTTTTCGACTTCTTAAAGGTAAATAGTATTACATTATGATAAATATTTCATGGTTTTCCATTTGTTCTGAAATCTAACTATTTCACTACATTAATTATCCCTTAAAAAGCTTTCAATACTCACACCAAGTTTTTAAATGTTTTTTTATTGTAATTAATGATGAATATGGTCAATTATGAGATCATGGAAAAGTCATGCGGTCTAAAACATGGAACTAAACATGTTTTTTAAGTGATTTTGTGTTATGAAAAAATGGACAATGAGTAGAAGTGTCTACTTGTAATATTAAAGTTGTTATGTATATGATATGAACTATTTCTCAATATCTCAAAACCAAAAAATAACCTCAATGAGAATTCATGATGTAACTCATGATTATGTACTCTTTATTTTCGGATCCTTATAAAGAGCCTTCTGAAGACTCTTCCTGAATTTTGATGCAAAGAAGGGTCATTAACAGAAATAATCTATTTTTGTGCTCTATGAAGTCTTAAAACAACATTAATATAAATAATATTAGGTATCTATAGATGCATATTTTTTTACATAAATAATAAATTGACATATTTGATATGGTGATCAAAAATGGCGCAAATGTATTAATTATTTATAAGAGTGTTTTCATGTATTATGGAAATATACATCTTCAAGACACGTTATTTAAACAAAATAACTAGAATAAGTTTCATGATTCATCTATCATGATATCTCATACATTTATGTTATTGAAAGCCCATACACATTTACATATAATTATAAATTTACCACATCATGTTATCTCACGAAAATTGTAACATCAAATATAAATACATCCTGGTTTGACATGGGTGTATAGAATCCTTAGAGATGTAAATATCATCCAAAAATACAATTATCTAATTTGGTATAGATGAAATAATTAATATCTTTCTACATTTTATGAGTTGATTTTCATAATCAAATTTTACAAACTTTCCATAAATCACAATTTTAATTTTATTTTTGACAATTATAATAATGAGATAGAATTTTTATATATTTTTCATTAAATAATGTTTCACAATAATCTAGAAACATTTTTTAGTAGGTTCCATGAAATATGATCCCTCTCAATCCACTATTTGGTAAGAATACCATAAATTTTCAAGACTGGTGTATATACATCCTTATTTAATATTACAATGAGGTAGAATATAGAGATATATTATTACTTGAGTAGGTAATGTTATGTAATATATAGTCGCTGGATGTATCCACATTAGAAAAAATACAACCCAATCATTGATGAATTGTAGAACAATATATAGTCAACACATACATTAGGAATATCATGATGGTAAAACTCACCAATTTCTACCTAATAAAATCAAAAACCTTTTGGAAACTATCTTTCCACATGAAAGGAATCATATTTTCTATAAAAGTTACTTATGAGATAATATCCTAAAGAATTTAGTTATGAATATCCAATAGTAGTCTCCCAACCAATGAAATATGCACTCATCTATCGCACACTTTGGTGCCTCCCAATATAAAAAAAGCTCGAAAAATGTTGGGTCCACTTCTACACCATTTTATGAGATAAACATTCCCACAAAGTGGACCTCCAAAATCCAAAATATGTACATAATGAGAATTATGTAATTTTGGTTTTTTCAGAAAATATATATAACCATATTCAAGTGACTCATATGATCCCTCATATATTCTAATTATAATATATATTATTGATGAATACTTCCAAAAATACGTCTACGAATGGATTAAGGATCTAGTCCATGATTCTCATGACCTCTCATAATGAATGTTTCAGGCCGAACAACATCACCATGTACTCATATTGATTGTACCGACATGTAAAAATTTTCTTTTTTATATTCTAATCTTGTAACTCAAACTAGAGATAGTATGATCTGAGTTCAATATTAATTAAAAATTTTCACCTATAAAAATTTCTAATCGGACATTGGTCCCCTTAAGTGGAACATTTTTCTCAATGGTCAACTGCTTTAGGTGATAGAGATCAACACACAACAATATGCTCTGATCCACCTTCTTTGTGTAAAATACTATGGATACATAGGGTGAAACACAAGGTTTAAAAAATCACATCCTCATAATTTCCTCCGAATACACCCTCTATATGGGAACCATATGATATGATAGCTCAAATATCAGAAGCATTCAAGGGTCTAGTTCAATACATACTTCCATCTATTGGTGGGGAGGTATTCCTTGAATTTCACCTAGAAACACATCATCATACTCCTCCGCTACTGAAATAAAACTAAAAATTAATAGAATACACTACACCGATGTTCATGAAAGAAAACTAATGTGTATTCAAGTGACCCATCTTATTTCTAAACACAAACTTCTATGAATGGGTTTACATTTCAAACAAACTAGAAAACCTTATCCCATCACTACTGAAAAAGTGCATATTCTATATAAAATATTTTATATGGAATGTACTATAGGGATCCAATCGATAATTATGATGATTCCCTAAGGCCTCATTGCTGCTAGAAAAAACCAAAATAAAAATCTCGCATCCATGGTTTAATTCACATCATAAAAGTGTGTTCTCATTGATTCCTCTCCATTTGGAGTCTCTAAAAACAAGGCTTGAGCCAATGGATCAACATGAATCCTTATCTTTCGAATCCAATAAGTGTAAACAAAAAAATTTCATAGTTATATATTTTATTATTTACAGATATGGTGAAAAATGAAAATTTTACACCTCTTATCATCATTAAGTCCTCATGTTCATAAGCCTAAAAAACCTACATGTTCTGTAACCCCTAACATCCATCTCAGAGATCCTATAAAGGATACTTGGGGTGGTGGTTGGAAAAATTCAAAATTTCTTCCACATCTATATTCTTTCTTTACATGTCTACCACATATTCCAACATCATGCCCTTGTATCTCTTATTTTTACATATATCTAGGTGATTCATCCACTATGTATCGATTGGAAATATGATGGGTTAGAGAATCCCACATGTTATCTACCCTTCAATAGAAGAGTTGAACCCCTTTTTATAGGCTTACCAGATCTATTTTTGAGTAACAAATCCATAAACCCACTATCATAGGATCACATCCTATAACACATCACATGTACATATCCATGTGTCTATCATTGTCTCCCATCCACTAACGTCTCTTCTCTTAGGATCCCACTACAAAAAAAATATATGCACATAGTAGTCCATGAAACTTTAGACAAATAAAGAACACTCTTGAACTATATAAATTTTTTGAATGCGTTTAGTTATATTAGTTGATCAAATATATCGATGTGGATATTTCTAAAATTCCTGATCCAGAATGAATTGATCCCACACCATATCCCGTAAATACTATGAGAAGAAAGTAATCCTTAATCTATATACACCCACATTTTTATTAATCTATTCATGGTGTAACATATCATATATATACAAATTACTCAACATGTCCATACAGACATCCTCTCTAAAAAAATTCTCAAACTCTAGACATGCTAGAGTCACCTATTCTTATTACTGGGTCCCTAGGCCACACCATTATACTTCAGATCTATAAAAAATATTATTACTAGGGAAACCATCTAGTCTTTGTGTTTCTTGAAATGATATAAGACTTATGTAACCATCTCAAGCCAGTCCTAAGCTGCCTGAAAGATGGAATATCCTCAGAAACTATGGGGAGACTATAAAAAAACTCATGATTCTTTTGCATCATCCATAAATCATTTCCCAATACCAATGATTCCATAAGATCCATGATATTTGGTGGTAAAATATGTTAATGGAATGGATGTATCAACTCCTGAATAGGTCTGTCGTACCAAAAACACAACATTAAGGGTATCACCTTTGTAATACTTCTACAGAATCCCTGATTGAAAACATCTTTGAGGAGTCCTAAAATAAAAAAAATGTTCCCTGATCAATGAGTTTGTATTTTGAGCTGATGAAATGATGAAATATAAACTATAACTTATTTCTATTGATTCATTTACCAATGTTTTCACTATTAATAGATTGTAAAGGAAAACTGTTAACAATCACGAAATTATTATCCTGCTGTATCAATACATCATAATCTGCATAGATACTAGAGTCTCTGGACTGAACGGTGAACTCGAAAAACGTTGCAATATTTATAGAACCAATATAAATGCCTCCAGTCATATTTGATGAATAAATTATCCAATTCCACAATGTAAACACCCATCCCAATATCTATCATGTTGCAAATACCCCTATATCACCTTTAGTAAGAGCTGGGAAACTAACTAATTCTGAATAAGGTTAGTAGACACATGGTAGTTGTCATCATCATTACACACACACACACACACACATCTCTAAGCTTGTACGGAAATGAAATGCAAACCAATTGGTAACCATGGATGAATACATCTTAAATCCCTCTAAAAGAGTAAAACAATTGACGAAAACATTACCAGAATACATGGCCACAAAAAATATAATGAAAATATGTCCAAATTGTATAATGGGAGAGGATTGTTGTCAAGGTAACCACATGAACACACATAATTCTATCTGGATCACTATACTTCATGTTGTTCGGGTCCCTCAAGGATTACATAAAAAAATTTTATATCAATAATAAAAGAAACACATGGGAAAATCACATTCAGGTGTGAGTATAATAAGACATAGTACGACACCCTTAAATCACTAATATTAAATCATCATGAATAACCATCAGCTAATCATAGGTTTAAAAATTGGGAACATATAAAATTATTATCCACATAAAGTAAAAAATATAACCACTCTATCATGGTATATACACAACTCTAATACCATACATGGACACATTATCAAAGGATACACATAGAACTCATTTCGGAGAACATACACCATGTGTAAAATAGAACTGATGGAATCCTTCCGAGATTTCATGCCCATCAGTTCTAATCATATGAATTAAAAACTAGACGTCTGAAGAGAAGGATGCAATGATGGGGATCACATCCAAGTACATGGGTTTATAATGACAACCCAATCTTGATTAACCATATATGTAGAGGATCAATTATCTCATTGTGTTAGTCATTTTGATTTAAATAACCCAACATTGGGAAAATATGGTGATAGTGGATATCACTTCGGGTCTGGAAGATGGATTTTAACAACTCTATCCATGAACAATGTTCCTCAATAGGGATCACCATCCTCGATATAAGATGTGACACCGTACTAAAAACCCATGTAAATAATAAAGGGAATTTACTGTATTGAAACTATTCAAATATGAAGAGGACATGGGATCTAGGACATATTTGGTGGTGTACACGGTGAGCACTAGTAGCACATGGCATGTGTCGTTGGAAATGGGTCCATCTTGTGTAACATGGACCAAGAATAGGTCCATGTCCATTATTGAGAAAATAGTGTTTCAAAGCCTATTACCAATGGCATTGTCATTGTACCATATATGTTACACACCAATCCACTAGGAAAGGGTCACATTTCGTTGGATTGATGTCACATGTCGTGTGATATTTATTTTATTGGGGAACATTAGTGTTGCACAAGGGGGTCTAAAAGAATGAACTCTAGAATAAAATTATTGTCACATGAGATTTAATTAAATAAGTGAATTATTACTTTTTTATGTTATTAAACTCTATCATTTCATTCTTTCTCGATCTCTCTTTGAGAATTAGGTTCTTCTCCGAATTGATATTTGTGCAGATACTCAATAGATTCCAACGACCATAATGCATATGAATGTATTTTATATAGTTCACCATCAATGAATCATTCCCCACAAGAACTAAGGGTCTAAAATGAAGCCTCAATATATTTTCATCATCATTATATCTCAATCCTATATTTGATATAATCAATGAGTAGTGATATTGAACTATTGGACAATGGAAAGACTGGAAATAATTTATTATCAGTTATTTTGACAAACCACCAACAAAATGGAATACTGATGACTAATTAATTCCAAAACGTGGGAGAAAAACAAGAAAATTTAAATATGAGAATGAAACACTGACCTTTTTGCATTTTCCTCAATCAATTCCTACTATATCAACTAACAAATATCCATAAAAATAATCATTTTATCTTAATATTCATCACCAAATCATGCCACAGCAGTAATACAATCGAGCCGTGAATCAATCTAGTTGGAAACTAATTTTTGTTACTTTTATGACAAAAAATTCACGTTTAATCAAAAAAATACCTACATCATGAATTTATCAGGATTAATCATTAGTGAATAATGATCACCCTTAGCTTTGTTTGGCATGATCCTCACATTCTATTGGCACACCGATCATCGATCCATGATCTGGTGGTTGTTTAGATGATAAAGATCCACACAAGCACTCTGATGAATCCATAATGATTTTACTATTACTATAATTTCTTCATGGCTATATATTTATTGAAAAATAATTAGTTCACCACATCACGTAATGAAATAAATAATTTATTTAATAATATTCCCACAATTGAACATAACCAGAACATACAATTCACTATATCTTTATGACATGACTAGGTTAAAACCCAATGTCTAAACTCAATAGAGGAATCATATTTCTCACATGACTATTTTTTAATATATATTATTCTTTTATAGGACAAATTCACGCATGTGATATTTAATATATTTTATATTTTTCCAAAATCAATTCTTAGCACACCGTGCCTCAGAATCTCACTACATATTAGGGCATATCATTGTAAATACTAATCATAATATTTCATTGAAATAAATGAAAAAATAGTATTATTACATTCTAACATATCTCATAATCCAAAAAATGATTACAAGATATTCCTCTAATCTATAAACATTTTCTTAAAAAATGTGCACACTATAAGATAATACCCCCAATTAATATACCATCATACAATAATATATAACTCCATTCTACAATTCCTTAATAATCACACCCAATTATAAATTGATATAATTCAATAAATATGTATCTTGATTATATTACAAATATATTTAAGATTATGTTTCACACCAAAATATTTGGATTATTTGATCACGAATTATTCTACTATGAATTCAACATTTATCCACAAATTAAATTAATCCCACATAAAATATCATTCCCAAATGAATGTTTCAAATTAATATATGATAATAATTTTTATTAGAAAACTAAATCACACTAAATCCATATTAAAATAACATTAGATTATAAAAAATATCAGAATCTTAAGATGAATAAATATTTTTAAAAAAACATTGATAAAAAACATATAAAATATAATTATAGAATCCAAATCTAAAAATAATTTTACCTAAATTATATATATAATGTATACCCTTCAATGGTTTTGAAATTCACCATTAGAAGATGGTATTAACCTACTTAATTCCACGAAATATAAAATTTAATACAAATAAGTACAATCAGATCACTAGGATAGAATTATTTTCCCTCTATTTAAATATTAATTATTCTTCACCAATTCATTTACCTACAACAATCATTGAAATATATTAATTTTATTAATTTTTTTGGGAAATTATCCTAGAATTATCTTCTATATTTTATGAGATGATGGAAATTGTGCCTTATTTTTTCCATGATCTCTTCCTCCAAACAACATAGAATAATTCATCATTCTCTTATTTGTTATGTATGCGAGTTTACTTAGTTAATAATATAATATAACAACATATTAGGAATATTAATGACTTTTTTCAACTTTAGTAATTATTTTACATAGTTTATGAAAATCATTATATTTTAATCACATTCAATGGTTAAAATCATCCATTAGGGTTGCGGCTAATGAATATAACAAAAAAACCTTGTATAAAAAAATAAACATTTTCATGAAAAATTAATTTACTAGATGTATATATCATGAAAACATATTTTCAATCTATGTAACAATATTATTTATCTAGGTCAACCATGATTATCATATATCAAAATCTTTCACAATGTTTCAAAATGGAAATTTAAAAAAACCCTCTATAAATCCATTACGAGTGCCAAACTAGGTTTTCTATGATGAGACATCCACCATAAATTGGAATGATAGTAGTGATACACTCAATAAACTCTCTTTGTTTCACACTTATATATATTTGTTAAAAAATATAATAAACATGAATTATCATGAAAATGATTTATTACTGGGAAAACCATATAATCACTTCCTTAATAAAACATTATGATTATATACAATATATATTCTTATCCCTTGGGATTTTAATAATGTTATCTAATCTTAATATCAAAAAATACCTACATGTCACTCTAATACCCACTATAGAGGCCCAAAAGAATTCACCTATTATCACATTATTTTTAACATAATCATATATTAATTAAAACCCAATAATCATGTTGCCTAGTGTCTTTAGATGAAATTGTATATTTTATATCACAAGAAACTCAAACATAATAAATATATTTTTTTTATAAAATTTATGATACAAATTTATCTTTGGGATCCTAAAACTGTATAGGATAACCTTGGGATAACATAAATGAAATCAGTGATCTAAAAAAATAACATAATATAATAATGACACATTACATGGTCATTGAAGGTAAATATGTGATATCATAGAAGATAATGTCAATGTGTAATCACATTGTAGCATTACATATGGAATATTGTATCATAAGATCATAGAAATAAAGGAATTTAGATGAAACATACATCCTGATATAACTATATGACAAGTATGACTACATACAAAACATCACATAGTAGAAAAAGTCCCATTATATATAAGGTTTACTCCATAATCTCATATATAATGTCTTAGTAGAACAAGAAAATAACCCAATGCATTGGGGAATTACCTATGTGTAGGAATCATATCATTCACTTTATTACTAATTAAAAATATAATAATTCAAAAAAAATTTATAAACATAATTTCAATCCCTTGAAATAAATTAATTTCAAAGCATTGACTCATATATTAAGAAATGGTTATTTTAGAACGAATTAATTATTTTTATAATCATATAAATGTATTAACCCGTCAATATAAGTGAGAATGAGCAGACTATGTATGTAAGAGAAATAAATATGGAATTAATAAGCAATACATAACATCGTATGTTCTAATTATTAATTAAAATGTATTTAAATGCACATTTGTAGTATTATATGTGGAAAACAACATTTTCACATTGAAACTAGTTCATTACAATTGAAAAAAATATCCATATGTTTTATTAAAAAACGTAATTTCCAAAGAAAAGTTAAGAGTTTAAAATTAGGCTAAAAATAACTCATTGGTCACGATGACATGATATTATATTCATTCAATTTATCTAAAAAGAATATTATTATTTTCTGATTTTGTAAAAATACAAAAATGTACCATGTTCAAATAATAAATTAAATAATTAACTTTAAAACATTCTAACAAAAATAAAACATGGATAAACATTTAATTGATAAATAATTTGAATTTATTTTAAAAAAAATGATAAAATTATTTTGAGGAATTTTTAGACATGGAAAAGAATTATTCCAAATGTAAATAATGATATAGGATCAGTAATAATTACATTCAACTTTCTTGATTATTATTTATTCAATATGGAATCAATATTCAATTAAAACATGTAAAATTATTCATAACCATAGTATAATAAATTTAATACTGTAATAGATACTAATTTCAAATGATTCCCTCCAAATGTATCCTTGAAATAAAACAATTTATAATATAAAAAACATTATAACACTAATCCATTACCCCTAAAGAAGGATTTGAATCAAATCACATTAAATGAATTAAAATGAATTATACCAATAACAAAAATAAATTCTGAATGATTAATTCTATAATTTGAAAAATAGGTAGTATATAAACCATAAAAATAAATTAATCGCCTAAAATTAAAATATTCCCCAATGAATGAAATTTAAATGAAATCTATTTCACTAATTTTTTCTGACAATGTTTTTAAATTATTTAAAGAATAATAATATTATGATAATTATATAATATTTAAAAAAATATTTTTAATTATATTTTATTTATTGCCATGTTAAATTTAGTTTGATATCAATTTAATTCACATCGGTCTTTATGATCATATTGGGTTAATAAGTATAAAATTACATCGATAGGATGACTATGGTAAAATAATTCTATGTTCACCCATTATGGAATAATATAAATTTAATAATAATAATTTTGAGAAATAAATATTTCCTAATATCTTACCATGAATAATGGTTATTTAAAATGTACATTGTTTCAATCATCGAAAATATTGGCCATATCTTGTGACCAAGAACCCAATATCCCCTGATTTTGTGGTTAAATTAACAAATTGGGACTAGATACAAGTAATTTATTCCCATATGAATCAATAATTATTTAGTCTTTAAAAACAATGTATATACATTGAATTCAATGTATATTTTAAAAAATATTATAATAAAATTATTTACATTGAGATTTACCTTATTTTCCTTATGGTATCCCATAATATCCTATATAAAATACTTATGTTTAGAATTATAAGAATGGGTTGATCTAAGGATCTCATACAATGTATGCATACATAACTAACTATAATTAAATAATTTACAATCAATATAGAATGGTAAATAATATATACTCTAATCATTCAAAAAATAGAATAATTACATTGAATATATTAGACTAAATTCACAAAGAAACAATGAATAATTGTGGAAATATTAAACATCCTTTCAATTACCCATTCCAAGATTATTTACTACCAACACCTGGTTTCAAGACATCTTACTTAAATGCCTACGACCTTATTAAAATACCCATGATAATATCTATAATGAGATCTAACGATGCATAATTGGGCTATATAAATTTTGGACTATCCTTTCATATAATAAGTCCAAATAATTTCTCTTACGAATGGGGTTAATAATAATAAACATAAACATTCATATTGAAGAACTATCATGAAAAATGATATAACATTCCCTAATCAACAAAAATAATCATAAACCATCATGAGTAATATAGTGAATGGTAATAAAATTGTAAATCAATAGTCAAACTGATCACAATCTGTCAAAAAATATAAGAAGGATGGAATCAATAAAAATATCCCTAGTATGTCATATGTATAATAATTTTTATATGTCGTTGATGAATAGAGATATAATACAATTTTAAATGACATCATTTTTGTGCAAAAAATGCTTTTCACTATGAATACATCCTTTTAAATATAAGAATCTAATAAATTATTGATAATAATATTCTTTGAAATAACATTTAAATAATTTTAAAATTATTTCAATAAACTATTTGATATGATGTTATAAATTTATATTCATTTTATACACTTTTAAAAAAATATTTCATACAGATTATAAGTAAAAGGAAAAATGACTCATTCAAAAATGACATAAATATTGTTATGAGTATTTTTTTCAAAATACAAAATTGGAAAAAATTACATTAATAAATAATTTTAAAATTGTTATGATTAATATTTGAACTTTTTTAAGTCATTTAATTTGTTTTAAAAGTAAATTTGACAAAAGAGAAAAATATAGATCTATTTTTAAAAATAAAACATTTTCTTAATAATTTTATGTACAACGAGAAATGAGTAAATGGGACAATTATTAAAAATATTCCTAAGTAACCATAAGGAATGTAATATGATAATTCTAAGATAGAAATTTTAATGAATTACAATATGTGATACTTATATAAAAATAATATACAATAATTATGAGATTGTGATATAAAGCCTCACCAATTTGGTAAATTATAAGCCCCATAAAAGAAATAACATTTAATTTATCATTTAATAAAATAAAAATACATATTTTAATTATATAAAATATAAAAATGTGGATTATATATAAAAAATAATAGAATAAGTGGTGTATATTTCATATGTATCGTGAATGTAAATGTGAGAATGGATTACCTTACTCAATTTTGAATTCAATAATATGTGTTTGAACATCTAATATAATAAATAGGGGTTTTCTGTACATCATCTGTAGAACCATAATAGTAGATATAATATCTTATATTCTCTTCATAATACACTAAATCACCAACGTAATAATTATTCCTCGTTAAAATAATAGATTTTTATTATTATTACATCATTTATCGTTAGTGATTTAATTTGGAAATTTTGGGCACAATAATTTGATTATGGTTAAATAATCGATAGAATTTTTACCACGATATAAATATAATTTATAATAATTATATATATATATATATTCTATTATTTAATTTAATAGGTATAATTTGGATTTCACTAATTAGTGGGATGGTAGGTCGTACATATACATGATCATTTTTTCATTTTTTTTAGATTAATATATTGGAAGGAAAGTAAATATTAATTTTAAATTACATAATAATAATTGTTTAATATATTTCATTCATATATTCAAAACAAATCCTTCCAACCATACATGTAAAATTAATGACATATATTTCACATTGCTATGTGAAGGTGGTAGTCCAAATGTACACACGAGTGACATTTTTTGATTTCAATGGATTTGAATTTGAGAAGTTTTATAAGATACTATATTTATAAAATTAATTTTATATCACAAATATAAGATATTTATGTTTAATATTCTCATTACTAATTTAAATTTAATGCATAATAGAATAGATAATCACATTGCTTCATTCTCTCGTAGTCTGCCATACACACGAGCGACATAATTGTATTCCTCAATGAGTAAAAAGTATGAATGTATATGTGATATAACAAATACACAAATCTATTAATATTATACATAACACAAAAATAAATATATTTATGGTAAATACACCAATTAATACATCATTTAATGGTGGTGTTTGGAAATTATCTACATCAATTCGTGAGGTGTTATTCTTCCGTTAAAGATGATAGATGGGTTCATTTTTCATTTGATGCAAATAAGGATGGAGATAAGTTACAAAATTAAAATTATAATATATAATTTTATTTTATATATTTTTTGTTATTTTTAATCATTTTTAATATATTTTTAGGGTTTAAAAGAAGAATAAAAATCAATATACATATTTAATAACATCACATATTCTCTAAAAAACCTCATTAAGATAATTATGAAGCCGTTATAGATTATATTTCTGAACTAAAAACATAATATATGATATTGTGGAGGGATTTATTTAAGTCATTTTATCAATTTGTGAAAAAATAGAAGGTTTTGGTAGTGTTAATAGGATCAGAGAGGGGTGTGAATTTATAACTGAGGTGAGTGATAGACTTGTAATTTTAAAAAAGAAAAAGTGAAAAAAAGTTTTTCCGATTCCATAAGGAATAAAAATAAAAAATTATAAAAAACAATTATAGGTGAGAAGGTCTAAATATGGTTTGATAATGGGTTTTGTAATTGATTTTACTTCATTAAACCCCAAATATTTGTAGTTTAACCCATGAGATGACCATTTCCATCTTAACAAGGATACATAAATTTCACTATATTAAATATTAAAAATAGTCAACAATTTAATTTACCTTATTAGATAATATAAAATATTAATGTTATAAATAATGAATTAATTTTCCATATAAATTTCATATTTGTGTAAAAATTAAAATAAAATTAATCCTCCATACCAGATGAAGAAATTATTTTCCAAAGTGAGTAGTATCAAATGAATGAAAAGTCATTGTACAATAAATTAGTAATAAATTGAATAAAATAAAATAAATTATATTTTTAGATATATTATTTAATTATTTTTAATTATTAATGAAATTATAATAATATATTAATTGTAAATTCATTTAACAAAAATCATTTTGATAAAAAAGCAGTAATTTGTTACTGATCATTGAAACAATTATTTATTTTGAAAATTATAAGAAATTCAACCAAAGGTAATTTTTAGATTCCAACATAAAAAGATTATTTTTTCATATTAATTTTTTATTAGTGTTTGATTTAAATTTTAAATTATGTAAGAAAAGCATGCCTATACAACCTTTTTTATAATTATTTTTTTTCAAAAAATGTTCTTTTCCTTTCAAATGGTTCTTTCATTAAATCAATAGATATTGATTGATTTTATCTTATACATGTGTATAAAAATATTTTTCATAATTTAGTCTGTAATATTCATACCTTACAATATCATAACTATGTTATAATAGAAATGATTAAATTTAAATATTTTAATACTATATCACATTTCATTGAAACCCATATATTCATGAATGAAATTATATAAAAGAGACGAAAATTGTGGGAAAAATATATTGAATATTTTCCGTGTTTCATATTTTCTTTTAAGCCTTATTATTTGGGTCATAAATTATTTCTAATAGTATGTTCCAATTTTAAAATACTAAGGTGTTATATTCTACCATGTTAAATATATTTGGTGCTCACAATTTAATATTTACATTGGTAATCAAGTGTTTGACATTTGAGAAAACACATATTGAAATCCCACATCATGATAAGGGTAAATAAAAAACGTATAGATAATAGTTAAAAGGATATAAAATGATCATCCATATTAATTAAAAAATAGGTTTCCAAGTAGGAGAACATAAGAGGTAAGTTATGTTATGGACATAGATAAAAAGCATAAATAAATATAAATATTGATTGAGGTTATTGATATTAAAATATTTAGTGATCTAAATAAGGTTAATTACCTAAAATCAATAAATATATAAGGGGTGAAAGGATATTCTTTTCATTAGAGATTATGTTTTTAGGATAAATGTTTTTGTTTATAGAACAATTTCTTCATGTGGATAAATTCTTTTATTTTCCTAGAATATTTTTGAAATATATATAAATAATATAATTATATTTAATACAAATAATTTCATCCATTTTTAACGATTCTATAAATTTCAATTTTTTTCACTCTATTAAAAGAATATCAAAAAATAATATTTATACCCGAAGCAAATTTTAATGATCACTTGAATTCCAAGAACATCACCCTTTAGTTACACATCTTAATAAAAAATGCATAAAACACAATACCCATCTACATGAATATTTAAACTTAACCAATTACATATATAATAAACCATATTACTCGTATTAAAAATTTCTACTCAAATTAAAATTCAATAAATTTTAATGTAAGGTCATCATATCAACATAATATTCCCTACAAAATATAATGTGTCAGCCTATATCACATTTTAAATATATGAATACATTTATAACCATATATCCATTAAGATATCTTGTATTCTACTAAACATAAAGTATCATATTTTCAAATATATTCCATAAGTCAAAAAAATGCATACTCCATAAACAATCAAATATAAACAAAATCATGGTCAAAATTACTGTACAATAACCATTTAATTTTTATTATTATCTAAAAATTTTACATATATTTAAAGTTACCATTAAATAATTTTTTTCCCAAAATTATATACTCTGATAAATAACTTTTCTTAATACTATTCAATATAATTATTCATATTGTTAATTAAATAATAATTTAGTAAAATCATTATACATTACATTACTTGTATAATGATAATATCATCAATAAAATATATTTCAAAAATATTTCATGGATCCAAATACAAGAAACACAGTAATTCATAAACATTGGCTATATCAATTGCATAAACTTGGCTAAGATCTATTATACTCTTTTGAGTAATGTTCATTTGAAGATTGCCGAATTGGATAAATTATTTCCCTTTATCATTACTATGAATGCAGTGTAAATTGTGTGATTATTACTTACCCTTGTATTCATGATCCTGATGACCTTTTTATCAACACTTAATGAAAAATTTATTTCCATGAAGTAATGTAACAACATTATTCTTTATAAAAGTTTCACTAATTCTTATATCTTACTTTCCCTTATTTTTATTATCAATGTTTTCATTGAAAATAATCTTCTACTATTACTTGCCCAAAAATCCATAAGACTTTGAGAATTTATTCTCTGTCTTGATAAAAAGTGATAATATATCCTCATATGATGAGAATTAGTGGGAGAATAGTTCTATGCAATGTCTTCTCTTAACTCCCCTAATGAAAATTTTTACATTTCCTATTAAATAACACATATATTATAAAAAATTGTTTTCAAGCCTTTAGAGTTGGATTAATATATAGATACATTTTCCTAATCCTTCAATCGTAGACTCATGATCTGTCATTCAATATCTACTCATTTCACGTGATGATAATATTTTCCATGTAGAGTTTCATTAAATCCTTTTAATAAATATTTATTATTTCTATTTTCTATTATTATTTTTTGAATAAATGGCCACCATTGATTCTCATATTGGGAGAGATGATAAAATATGAAAAAAATTATCCCTTTCAATATATCACATAATAATAAATATATTTTCTATGAAAAAATTATACTTCTTAGCTAAAAATGGATTTGTAGTACTATTGAAAAATGTTTGGTTATTACCCATGATGTTTTCTTACATTGCCACATGTTTTTGTAGATCAAAAAGAATCTACATACAAAAATGGTTATTACTCATAATATTAGTCATCTAACCCAATATGGTTATAATTTTATAGTTCAAGATAAATTTACATTTCCATATGTATTATCATCCATTGGATGATAATTATTAAATGGAGTTTGTGTATTGATAATATTCACATTATATGCATTGGGTTATATTTTTAAAAAATTGAATACACAAGATTTGATAATAACATTATGGAAAATAAATTATATTCATAAATCTAGTGAAACACATTCTATAAATTTAAAATATTATTCAAATACAATGTCATATTAATAAACACAGATAATTTGGGGATATATTTAATTTCAAATATATCATAATATATTGTATGTTAAATTTTAATTATCACAACCATATTCCATGACAGTGTAAAATTAGGAGTGATGTAAGGTTCGTTCAAATGTACTCGTTAACCCTTGAATAAATTCTGTCACATACTGTTGGGGTTATTAAGAAAAATCAATATATTCTATAACAATGTAGACATCTTGTATCCATAATGGTATTTATTTCTCTGAAAACCACATAATCTAAACTATACTAAAAAATTATTATTTTTCATATATATATCCTTAATATATAACCTATTGTTATGTTACATAATCTATGATTTGCAAAAAAATATCATAAGTGTAATTGTAAACATGGTCTGATATCAACTATTGAAACCATGATCCCAATAGTATAGATATGATGGAAACATTCTTACATTCCCACTATATAAAAGTAATCACATCCTAAAGGGCCTAGTAAATTACTAGTCTTGTTAAAATAAATATAAACATGAAATTCACATTATATTTTAAATCATAAAATAAATAGAGTTTTATTTTTTATTTTCATTGTTCCCCATAGAATATCTTTTCATATCATCAAATAAAACATCATTGTATCCATGGGATAAAAAATCATAAAAATGGGATGAGATCAGAAGCTTATAATCATATACATAATGTGGAAGCTACAAAAAAATATAGAATAGTCAATATGTCATGGTAAATAAATGAAGAATACTCTATTTAGTGAATAAATTAAGAATAATATAGAAAGAATAAATTATGATAAAATAATTCCAAATATATAATCACATTACCTTGAAGCATAACCATGTATATTATAAAGAATTTAATAATCACATGGAATATTAATAACAAAATTCATAATTTTGGGTTGTGTAATACAAGATATAATAATCATTATTTCAAGACCTCATTACATGACTACTTAAACTTATTTCCTTCTTCCATGGAATCCTAAAAAAAGCAGAACAAACTCATTCAAATACCAAAACAAAATTCTCATGAGGCCAACCAATAAATCTATGGGATATATAATTTTTGGCCACACTCATAACATATTCAGTCCAATTAATTAAACAAAATGATGGGGTGAAACATAATCAATTTCAATATTAATTTTGAAAAATAGGAATAACAAAGATGAATACGTCCCTATTCATTAACCATAATAATATAACCATCGAAGGGAATATGGTGAATGGTAATAATATTTTAAATCCCCGATAAGATGATCATAAAACATAGGGAGAAATAATAATGATGACATCAATGAAAATATCCATATTATTTCATATCTACGACAAATGAATTATTTTATTTAGGAAATGATATACATTAAAATTTTCATTATAAACAGTTTTGAGGAAAAAAATATTTTGCACATTGAAAATTAAATTTCAATAAAAAAAGATCAAAAACAGTTTTTTAATTGTCTTATTATAAAATATATTTTTATAATGTGTAAAATAACCATTAAAATATTTATTGTTCATGACAGAAAAATTTCAATTCATTCTAAGCATGTTAAAGTAGTGATTTTTTTCACAATTCTCAGTAAATGCCAAATGTGCCATTTTTTTGAAAAAGTATAAATGATTCCATTGATTTTTTTATAAAATCTATAATTTTTTTTTAAAATAAATAACATTTAAAGGGATATTAAAAATTCAAAATACTATTATATATCATTTATTTTGATGAAAAAAATGAATTTTTGACAATAGAAAGAAAAAAATTATTTTTGAAAAACACTTCTCAGTCATTTGAAATATGGGAAAATAATTTTTTTTAATATTACTTGAAATTTTTGAATAATAAATACCACAAATGAAAATATAATATTTTTAAGATGTAAATATCAATTAATTGAACCAATAGAGAAATAAAAAAACAACCCTAAATGATTATGTGATTGCGAAACAACCTCTTACCACATCAGATACTCTTTAATTATAAGACCATAGATATAAATAAATTCAATAGAATATATTACTTAATAGAAACATAGATATGATATAAAATATCATAAGAGGATGTATATACACCATGAGAAATAATAAGGGGTCCATATGGCATATTTGTCCTGGATATAAAAGTGATATGAGAAAACCATAGAAATGGTTTTCATTCATTAGTATATGTATGAACCTTATATATAATAAATATATGGTTATTATAAATATATTAAAGAGACATACAGTATTTTTAATAAAAATTTATTATATATATATATCCTTTTATCGCCTTTTAATTATGAATTCATTGAAAAAATTTCCAATTCGAGAGGTTAATGATTAATTTTTCATTTATTTTTTAGTTCAATAATTTTTTTCATTTTAGTATTGTAATGGTTAAATAATATATAAAAATTTTATCATGATATTAATATAATATATATTCATTATATTTTTATTTTCTTTAATATGTTATAGTTACATAAATATATTGAATTATACAGTACATGGAGACGGTAGGACATAAATATGCATGGATATTGTTTCCATTTTTCTAAATGGAATGAATGAATGAAAAATATATATTAATTAACATTTAAGTAATAATTTTTGTGATATAAATATAAATATATATATATCATTTATATTAACAATATTAATAGTTATTACCATCTATCTATGATTTAAATGAAAAGAATTTAACACCACTATGTGGATGTGGTAGTCCACAAGTACTCACGAGAAACATAGTTTATTTTTTCAATTAATTTCAAGGTATGAAGAGAAATTTTATATATTTATTATTGGATTTATGGTTATATCAAAAATATATTATCAATTAAGTAAATCTTTTCATTTCTAACAACCAAGAAAATTGTAAATGAAAAATGAATCTCATTTCTTTCTAAAGTAGTAGTCTTCTATTCAATTGGGAAATGTTTTCCAATACCTCATAGAATATAAATTTATAATTTATATGTGATATGATAATTAAATAATTGTAATAACATCATAAATCTATCATAATTATTTTAAATACATCATTTATTATCTCCTTGAAAGGTGGTGATAGAAAATGATCTACCTCATTTCACGTGGAGGCAGTCCTCCACGCACATCAATGTTGTTTCCAAAGTTCAAGATAGTTGATAAAAAATAAAACTTATTATCTATTAAAATTTAAATAATTATTATTATTTAAAAAATATAATTCAAATTAGTAAAATACATCATTATTATCATCCATTTTAAAAAATTTAGTCATTTCGCATCGCTATGTGGAAGTTATGGTCCACATGTATGAGTGAGAAACATTATTCTTTTTCGACAGAATAAAAGCTATGATGTTATTTGTTATATAATATTTCTAAATTTTGTTTCAGATCATAAATAATATACATATTCATTAATTTATATCCCTTCTACATAAAATGTAATGTGTTAGGAAAAAACTAATCACATCACTTTGTTATGTGGTAGTCTTTCCTATAGATGAGCGAAGATATCGTATCCCTCGACGAATGGAAATTAAATAGTTCAATGTGATATAGTAATTCCAAATGTCTAACAATATCATAAAAATCCTATACATATTGTAAATCCATAATTACATCCTTCATTGAATAGTGGTGATTGAAAAATATCACCATTAGTTCTTGAGGTGTGATTTCATCGTAACAATGATTGATGATGTAATTTTCTATTTATTGAATTTGGAGACATTTTTAGGTGATTTAATTATTATAATAACATATCAATATATAGGATATACTTTATTTATGTTTAATCATTTTTAAATTATTTGAACGGTTTTGATGAATAATAAAAATGAATATTCCAAGTAACAAACATTACATCTTCTTCTAGAAACCTCATTATGATTAATATGATGCCACTCTGGATTATATTGATGATATAAAAATTGAAAATATGATATTTTGAGGGATTTAATTAAAAAAAATTATTTGTCTCCTTAAAAATACATTGTTTTTTAATGTGATAATTTTATAGTAGTGGGGGCACTTATAACATAGATGAGTTTCACAATAGTAATTTTCAGAATGAAAAACCATTTCCAATGTTCATCACATTTCAAAAATATAAAAAATTATACATTAAGAAAACATAGATGTGATATAGGCTAAATATTTTTAGATAAAGGAAAATTGGAGAGTTTTTATTTCTTTATACCCCTTATATTTTTCGGTTACCCTCCAGTAAGACAATTTCCATCTTAACCATAGTAATTTAAATTTAATATTTTCGGAAATCATTATAATAATAAAATTAATATTAAAATATTTAAAAATATAAATTAAAATTCTTTGAAATGTAGCATCCATTTTTTCCAATTTAAAATTACATTAGTGGATAAATTTAATATATAACTAATCTTGCATACCTAATTAAAATGCAATTTTCAGAAAAGAAAATTTTTGAAATAAAAAAATGATTTCATATTGAAATTAATGATGAAATGGAATATGATACCATAAATTTTAATAATGGTTTTGTAATTTAGAGAATTTTTCATTTATAACAACATTAAAATTATAATAATATTTTAAATTCAATAAATGAAGATAAATTTTTTCAATAAAAAATAGTATTTTCCAATTTTCACTAAAAAATTATTTTTTATAAAAGTAACAGAAATTAAAAAAAATATAATTAATACATGTGGATTTTCATGGATTAAATTTCAGATTTTATTGTATATGTTATCAATATATCATGATATAAAAATCCAGATATAAAATGGTTTTTTTGGAAATTTTAAAATTAGATCTATACTATAAAATATAAATCCATTAGGATGATAATTGGATTCAAGACATCGGTATGAGATAATAGATCATGGAAATAATAATGAGTCATTTATTAGAAGTAAAAAGAAACAAGAATTATTATTAGGTCCAGAATAATATGTTGATCAAAATGAGAATTTCCTAAAGAGTCTAATTGGAATTGATGTAAACCTAGATATGCTTTTCCATTTTTTATTAAAAATATCATAAGTGTTATAGGGAAATTTTTATATAATTGTTATGAAAAGGGGGATAATTTATGTATACAATCATATTGTGTTCTGATTTGAGAAGAAAGAAGATTTTGGAATCTTCAAGAAGTTACAATACATCCCAATGAAAATCATACAATGCTGCGAAAATATCAAATGTGATTAATGTAATGAAATTTCATGATACAATATTGAGTTTGTGGAATATGAGAGAATATGATATAAATCATTTCAGCCAATGATCATCGGTATGAGATTCATCATTCTAACAATATCAAAATATATGAGGATTGATCTTATTGAAGAAAAAATAGTCACTACTTACACAAGTCCAAGGGATGTGGTATCCCACTGATCCATCATAATTGATTCAAAACCCATTTTTATGATTTTCTAGTATGATTATGACATACGATATATAGTTATATCACAAACATAATTTATGAGAAATTTTGAATATCATTTCAACTGGGTTATGAAAATAATAATTTATACATTGTTACCATACAATTGAGTTAAGATTAAATGAAAAAATAAATTGTTTATATCTCAAAAAGTGGTGATGTTCGATTAGACTGAAACTGATTATATTTATCAGACTTACACTGAGAACAATCCATCTGATGTGTACCAATACTAATAAAATCATCATATGATGGATCATCAGTTTGATGAAAAAGTATAAGAGGAGAAATACATTGAATATTTCACAAAAATGGTCTCAATGTCATTATTTTGAGAGTTAATATAGATGATCTACAAGATAATACATTCAGTGTCTACAAGATTCCATAAAAATGGGTTGTATTCAGTAATTCATGTGTTTTTATAATAATAATATATAATGGAGTTTTCTTATATGATAATACTGTATAAAGAAATATAATAAAGAAAATAAGTGAATTCTGATGTTTTGAGATGGTCCCAGTAGTGTTACGATATATTAAATATGTTATAGATATATTAGACATTCAATGAATATTAATGATTTAGGAAATTTGGTTGAGTGGAATAGATATTCATAACCTCGCACGAACTATATCAGAGTCTCTTATAAAAGAATAACATAATAAATTTATAAATGTCTCTGAAAAATTAGATTATTAACATATTATAGAGCTACAATGATTATTGAATAGGTATTGAGATTCCAACCAATTATTGTATTTTTGGTTGAATATGGGTATGTTCCATTAGAATGAATCAAACGATGTGAGGTTTAATTTTGTCATTAGAGCACGTTCCAATGACTGGTGCTTCATTGGAACAATTCTATCAGTATAATCTCATTAGAGTTACATTCATCAGAATGAGGTACATCTGATCGAGTTCCATCAGAGGGAGGAATTTTGATATTCAAATTTAGTTCAAACACAGTTGGATAAGGATGAGGAGATGGAGAATCATATTTGACAGACCATCAAATAGATACCTTAAGAATGACGTTACAGGAATGGGAAGATCATACTAACAAAAATGATGCATAATTCATGAATTTGTTTTTAGAATATATTTAAAGAACTACATCTTCCTTATAGAATTTTTTATGTTCTTTATGGTTTTAAGTCTTTAATGATTAATTTAGATTACTTTTGGAGGATGTAAAAACATTTTTAAGTGGACCAGAAAATAAGAAGACAACTTAATATTGTAGTTTTGGATACTTACTAGTTGCTGAAAATGATAATCTTATTAGGTGGAATAAAAAAAATGAGAATGTGGATACTGAATCAAATAGTGGGTGTATAACCAAATATTGTTGGAAGTTTAATACTATGATTTTAGGATTTTTCACTACATGTGACTTTGTATTCTGGAAAATATATTGTTAGTGAATCCATGTTTTTTGGACTATTTAACATTTTAAGGAGTAGGTGTTTGTACCTAAAAATGTAAATATCATTTAATGAATTCTATTAATTTTTGATTCAATTGAAATATGATGGTGTATATTAATGTTTCATAAGCGAATAATGGTTTTTCTATGGAGTTATGAAGCATTCTTGTAAAATAAAAAGGAACCACTAATTCACCCCCAAATCCATAATGGTCTCAATATTACGTGGGAACAAAATTTTGTATTAGAGGATAGGATCCCATGGATATATCAATTTATTATAATGGAGAATTTAAATTAAATGAAATATAATCATATTATCATTTTAAATGGTGAGAACAATCATATGTAGATTTATTGAATGCTGTAATATCTTAATTCTCATGGATTTTATGTTTTGGAATATCCAATATATGGATTTTATCTCTGTGTTTAGAATTCTTCTCTTAGTGATACTGATAAAAGAAATCATGAGATTTATGGAAGTGAAAAAAATATTGTAAACTCATCTCAAACTGAAAGTGAGTTTCTAATAGTATTGGTAATTTAGACCGATAAAGCTATCTTGGATAAGTTAAAATTCAATTTTGAAGGCAATATAAAGTGGAATAAAAAAATATGAATCATTGGATATTAATGTATGAAAATATAAAAAAATTGATAAGAATGAATCAATTTTTGACACATTTATAATGGTAAATTAGATTTTTATCACCATTGTTTGTGTTTGTGAGAAGTCATAAAACATTATTGAAATATATAAAGTATTAATAATAATAAGTTTGAAGACAATGTTTTATCATTGGAAGATAGATATCCTGAAACACCATCTTTGGATGAAAATCAATGTACTCTTGTTGTAACAGCCCAAGATTTTATGAAAAATATTCTTTTTAATTTCACTAATGTCTTGTGTTGTACGCTACACCAAAAGGATCTTGCACAACACGCATCCTTGACTTGCCTTGCATTACACGCAATGGCGACCTTCCTCGATAGCGTGTGTAATACGCAATACCGAGTTTCACTAAACAACGATATGCTATTAAAATATTATTAAAATTAGCAGTTATGAATAGTAATAACCACTTTTTGAAATTTTGTAAATCTTATTTTTCAAAATGTACTTCATTTTTGGATTCGGAATATCGAAACTAGCTTAGGGTGAAATTTTGGTAATTTTCGGATAACTTTCATATTTTGATGAATAGTGAAAATTACTAAATTTTAGTTAAAAACAAATTTTTCAATCGAAATAATTAATAGTGATAAATTATTAATTTTAGTGGTTTTAATGTATATTTTGAATATATTTTTACAATTTAATACAATGTTGGTAATTGAATGTAATTTCACATTTAAACCAGACATAATCAAGTGTCAATCTTTTGATAGATATTGTTTCTTAAAAACATACTATTTGTTTTAACAGCGGGATTTAATTATAAAATTAATTAATTAAACTTCTATGTTATGAATTTGGTAAAATAGACTTCATTTTTGAATTCGGAATATGAAATATAGCTTAGGATGAAATTTTGGCATTGTTCTGAAAAACATCAATTTTTTATGAATAGTGAAACTACTAAGTGGTAGTTAAAAAACTGAATTTTTCATAAAACATAATTTTACCACTTCTGTGAATGTAATTTCAAAAATCCGAGAGACACGGTTGATGTCAGTATGTAAAATGTGGTTCAATGAGATGAAAATAATCTTTGGTGAATAGTAACTTTTTACTTTTATTTACCACAGTTAAAAGTAAATAGGGTAATTAAGGGTAAGAATGATATTAATATTACCCTAACACATGTCCTAATTCTATTGGACAATTTTATCTCGACCAAAAACAACCTTAAGTGTAAAATATTATCATTTAGGCCCACTTGGATTAGATTAGGACATTTATTATTACTTATTTCAAAGAAGAGTTAAAAGAGTTATAATCAAAGTATATTTACTAAAACATTTTTAATATAGGGTTGTACATAAGATAAATTCGATTTTAAATATTCATTAGAAAGATAAAAATATTTCCTACATAATGATGTTTTATTTATAATTTTTAGACTTTAAATAAATTAATTTATTTTTGACACAACGATGATGCAGTAATTACCCGTTTAAGGAAATATTGACATAATTGATGTTATAAACACCCAAAATAAATGTAATTTGAGACTTTTTATGAATTCCACTAATTTTATAGGTTACTATGATATATTAGTGTTGATTTAATCAACTTGGTTCGAACATATAATTCTGTTATGACTTTCACAAAAATCATATATCAAATAGTGTCAAAATTGACACAAAATAGTTTTTAAATCTAATATTATATTATTAATTGTTATTTTATTCCTAAAAATCTAAGGTTCGACCAAATGACTTATATAAGGATATATATATTAATAATAAACAATTTGGGGTTCGTTTGTCATGTTATAGTAAGTGTATTAACCATATAGTGTAAGAAAACAAAAAGACACGGTAAAAGTTAAATTATTTAACTTAGAGTTAAATCTAATTGATAAGGTTAAAATAATAACCTAAACTTTTCTAAATCCTATTGGATGATAAGATTTCGACCCATACCCACTTTAGCTTCTAAATAAGACCCTTTTAAACCATTATAAACCGATTTTGACTTTAATATAAAATAATATTTTGAGATATTCCTAAAGTGCCCCTCTCCTCCCTTATAAAAGGGCACCTCCTCCCCCCCCCCCCTCCTCACACCAATTTGAGCACTCAAGCTCGGCCAACCCCCGCCCAAATCCCTTATCCACTTCCCTAGAATAATCCTAGAGGTCCTGGTCTTCTTCAAAGACCATCCTTAGTTATTTACGTGGAGGATAAGTGAAGGCGCGTCAAAAAGAGGTAATATCCATTACCGATCTTTTTCAATTTCTTTCTTCTTCAACTTCTTCTTATTTAGTTGTTTCATGATAAAGTAATAACATCAGTATTCCTTATATACTGATATGTTATTATAAATATGAAACAACTCTAATTAACCTTCTATCTATCCTATGGAAAAAGGAAATCACCGCGCGTGCGTACGTACGGAATACCGTCTCCACGCCATGGTGTAATCTATTTTCCGCCACCACATTAATTGGATGGGTATAAAGGTGTAATGAGTAACTATATATGATTATTATAAAGTGATATTGATACTTAAATAGTACACATACACTTCAACACAATTCCATGACCATGGGAACGATATCATCGCTCGTGCGTACGTACGGACTACTGTCTCCACGACATGATGAGATTTATTCTCAATGATTAACCAATCATGAATGATTATAAAGTATATATAATAAGTACTAATGAAATATATGACCTAATAATACTGGAATTATTTATATTTATATGTATTTCATCTACTTAATTCCATTCAATTCAATAAGGAAATGAAAACTGCGTTCATGCGTACGTACGGACTACCGTCTCCATGAACGGTGTATTTCTTTCCATTTACTGATTTATTATATATGTGTATTATGAAGATATATATATAAATCATGTTTTATATTATGGAATTAAGTAATCATGATCTAAGTATCATATGAATAATTACAAGTTAAAAACATGAACGACAAATGAGATGATTTTACCCAGAACGCTTCTTTAGCATGGAATTTACAAAAGAACGGGTAATATAAAGTCATAAGTGAACCATATATGATATCATAACAATGAATATGATTCTGTAATAAGTCAATGACATTATTTAAATCATTATACAGGAGGTTCGGACACATATGAAGCAAATCGGACCTAAGGTAAGGGAAATATCACAATCTCATTTTTATCCGAGATTGTTTATACTTTGAAATTTACTGGGGTGTATTTTATCATCCACATCCATGTTTCCTCAATATGTAATATTATTTACATTAACCTAAATTTGTTTAAAACCTATTTTACCCTTTGGTGAGTTTTTAGTAAAAGATATGAAAGGAATCTTTTGTCGTTTTTCGTACGAGGTACTTTTGTTGACTTTTCCGACAAAAGTACGAGAAGAATGTTTTTTTAAATTATACGGAATGAATGGATTTTTAAAACATTATTTCCAAGAAACATCCTTTAAATGTTTTCAAGTTTATTTTTAATCATCTTATTTTATTTTAAAGTTGTATGACATGTTATGAAAGGAAAAATGTTTTTGAAGTAGAAAGGATATTTTCCTCAAGAATGGAGTTCAAGTATTTTATCAAAATTATTTTCCATCTAAGATAATAAAATGGTTCTGTTTTTATCCCTATTATTACATGGATTTGATTATGTTGTGATGGAAATATTTTTATGAATCCCTTTATCTTATATGAATTGTTTTATGATGTCATGTTGTTTAAGAATCCCTTTTTTATTACATGGGTTACACTATGATGTATGGTTTATGATTATGTGGCACACATAAGAAAGGATTCATTATAAGATGGGTAGGACCTATATCTCCCTCCAATGCATTGGATAAATATTTTATATCTCATGAGATAGACATGTCTGGATTGGTAGGTTATACCGGTTCAGTGAAATAGGACTGAAACGAGGGTTACTCGATTCAGAAAAGGACTTTGTCCACTAAGATAGTCTTGGCAATGAGTCTTGACTAACAAGAAATGATTCTCTATGATTATGTGTGATTTCCACAAAGTTTCATGTTTTAAGTTATGATTATTGTGATTACATTTCACTGCCATGATTTATCCCATGTTATGAAATTTGCTCTCTTTTGCAGGTTATGATTTCCAAAATGTTATGTTCTTATGAATATGATGTGATTGATATTTCTTTTGTTTACCCTTACTGAGCATTTGAGCTCACCCTTTTATGTTTTCTTTTCCCCAGGATATAAAGAAAGGTTTTTAGGTAAAAAAAGAAGATCTTTATGGGAGATGTTGAAGATCTTTCACCATGATTATGAGATTACGTTCCGAGTTTCCAAAGACACTAAACTATTACGATCCTTATGTGTGTGTGTTTGTTATGTACTAAGTATTCCGCAAAAGTAATGTAATGTCCATGTACGTCAGGATTCAGGTCTCTACAGTTGGTATTAGAGGAAAGGTTTAGTCAACCTTTGGAAACTAGGATGCGAAAACGTTAGTGAGATCCCTAGAGATATTTCTAAGGTATGTCTAGGGATTTCCTTAAGGATAAGTATACGTATAGGATATAGTCCTAGAACTATGGTAACGATCATAGAATTTAACCTAAGTTGTTAGATATTGAAGTTACTCCCCCGTTATTATGATTTTAGCCTCTAACACTATTCTTTTTGGGTTTTATAAAATGGCTGGAAACAAGATGATTCCCGATAATGGAGGATATGATGGACAATGGAATGATATTATTCATAATGAAATAGGATTTGGAAGTGCCAACATCATTATTATGCCGAATTAGCAATCTCATAATATGATCAATAATGTAAAATTTGGTATGTTTCCTGACTCGGCTAATAAGAGAAAGATGGAGTTTCATGATGATCATAGAGGAAAGAAAGTTCAATTTCCCCTATGTAAATCATGTGGGAAGAGGCATCAAGGATAATGTTTCAAAGGAACTGGAAGATGCTTTGGGTGTGGAAAAGAAGTACACAATGAAAGTAAATGCAAAGGAAAAGGTTCAGTTAACAACATGGATGAGGATAATGGTATTGCTACGACATCAACAATGGTTAAATGTTTTAAATGTGGAATGTGCGGGAATTATGCAAACCAATGCCCTAAGGGAAAGTCTCGTGAAGATAATCAGTATGGTCGTATGGGAAGTATTTATGTGGATGATGATGAAGAGACTACAAATTATATGTGAGATGAAAGAATTGTTGAAGCTCGGTCAATGGTTTAACAACGTAGTGGAATGATTACATGTTTATCATGTGTAATGTTGTATAAGTAATCTCATGGTACTATGGAATAAAGAGACATCTAAGGATTGTTACATTGTTGTCATTCCTTGAGTTTTAAAAGTGTTTTATTAATGTTACCAGTATCCATGAAAGGTTATTCATATATTTTTGGAATGTAGATGATATGCGCATAATGTAGGGATAAGGAGAAAATTAAATGTTTAACAGTATTCATGAGCTCATGATTGATATAAGGACTAAGTGATATCATGATTTGAGTATATATAATTTTGAGGATTTTGGTATGTGGAACGTGTTAACTTTTAACTGCATTCATGTTTTCACTAAGGTATTCAAGAGAATACATGATAAAGGACTTTGAATGTTTGGAATGTGACCAACAAAACATATCTTATGATATATGGGGATCGACCATGGTGTTAAATCTCTGGTAATCGTTTTCACTATGTTATGAGAGTGGACTGCAGTATTATGGATAAGCCTAAAGATTGGAATGGATTATGTTGGACATAAGTTAGTATTGTTTAAGGATAGAAGTTTTCTCGATATTATTGATGGGATGTTATAGTAATTTAGTTTTAGAAAAAGGACAACCTACAGGACGGGCGACAACCCATCGCTTCGGACAAGGCTGTGGGAATCGAACCCACAACCGAAGTGTGACTGGCCTTTATCGCCTACCAATGGCCTACAGGAAGTCCCTGTTTAGTAGAAACTAGTTTTATTATATTAAGCAGTATGATATATGAAGTATAAGTCCATTTTAGGAACCATATATGATTAATCTCACTATAGATCGACTTATGTATATAATTTTTGCTAACCTTTTGTTTAAGACAGATGGAATGACCCGTCATTCTATCACATGATCTGCTAACACTTCACGAATAACAAATTCAACTTCATTTATTTAAGAGATGAAGTAAAAATTGTTAAAGGCACGAACAACAGTGAGGTTGTACCAACAAAAAGTAAGTATTTATTCTAAAACTTTAGGGAAACGATCTTGAAAACCAAAAATGATGTCCTAGTGATCTTATATCTGATGAATCAGATGGTACCTTAGATCGTCACAAATTTATGGCTTTGTGATTACTGGCTTTTCCATAGCCATGTTCTCTACCACTCTCCATCAGAACATGATGGTTAGATTTCTCTTCCATATCCATATTTTCACCTATGTGGAAACCCAGTGATTAGTTTATTTGGGTAACTGTTAAGTTTCATACTTTTGTTTTTAAATATTGGTTTTGGTATTCCTTTTTACGATGTGGGTTTATATTAAAGAAACTTTCGAATAGTAAACCATTTATAACCCCGACGAATTTTGAGGGCGAAATTCATTTTAAGGGGGGAAGAATGTAACAGCCCAAGATTTTATGAAAAATATTCTTTTTAATTTCACTAATGTCTTGTGTTGTACGCTACACCAAAAGGATCTTGCACAACACGCATCCTTGACTTGCCTTGCATTACACGCAATCGCGACCTTCCTCGATAGCGTGTGTAATACGCAATACCGAGTTTCACTAAACAACGATATGATATTAAAATATTATTAAAACTAGCAGTTATGAATAGTAATAACCACTTTTTGAAATTTTGTAAATCTTATTTTTCATAATGGACTTCATTTTTGGATTCGTAATATCGAAACTAGCTTAGGGTGAAATTTTGGTAATTTTCGGATAACTTTCATATTTTGATGAATAGTGAAAATTACTAAATTTTAGTTAAAAACAACTTTTTCAATCGAAATAATTAATAGAAATAAATTATTAATTTTAGTGGTTTTAAAGTATATTTAGAATATATTTTTACAATTTAATATAATGTTGGTCATTGAATGTAATTTCACATTTAAACCAGACATAATCAAGTGTCAATCTTTTGATAGATATTGTTTCTTAAAAACACACTATTTGTTTTAACAGCGGGATTTAATTATAAAATTAATTAATGCAACTTAAATGTTATGAATTTGGTAAAACAGACTTCATTTTTGAATTCGTAATATGAAATATAGCTTAGGATGAAATTTTGGCATTGTTCTGAAAAACATCAATTTTTGATGAATAGTGAAACTACTAAGTGGTAGTTAAAAAACTGAATTTCTCATAAAACTTAATTTTACCGCTTCTGTGAATGGAATTTCAAAAATCCGAGAGACACGGTTGATGTCAGTAAGTAAAATTTGGTTCAATGAGATGAAAATAATTTTTGGTGAATAGTAACTTTTTACTTTTATTTGCCACAGTTAAAAATAAATAGGGTAATTAAGGGTAAGAATGATATTAATATTACCCTAACACATGTCCTAATTCTATTGGACAAGTTTATCTCGACCATAAACAACCTTAAGTGTAAAATATTATCATTTAGGCCCACTTGGATTAGATTAGGACATTTATTATTACTTAATTCAAAGAAGAGTTAAAAGAGGTAAAATCAAAGTATATTTACTAAAACATTTTTAATATAGGGATGTACATAAGATAAATTCGATTGTAAATATTAATTAGAAAGCTAAAAAGAGTTTCTACATAATTATATTTTATTTATAATTTTTAGACTTTAAATAAATTAATTTATATATGACACAACGATGATGCGGTAATTACCCTTTTAAGGAAATATTGACATAATTGATGTTATAAACACCAAAATAAATGTAATTTGAGACTTTTTATGAATTCCACTAATTTTCTAGGTTACTATGATATATTAGTGTTTATTTAATCAACTTTGTTCGAACATATAATTCTGTTATGACTTTCACAAAAATCATATATCAAATAGTGTCAAAATTGACACAAAATAGTTTTTAAATCTAATATTATATTATTAATTGTTATTTTATTCCTAAAAATCTAAGGGTCGGCCAAATGACTTATATAAGGATATATATATTAATAATAAACAATTTGGGGTTCGTTTGTCATGTTATAGAAAGTTTATTAACCATATAGTGTAAGAAAACAAAAAGACACGGTAAAAGTTAAATTATTTAACTTAGAGTTAAATCTAATTGATAAGGTTAAAATAATAACCTAAATTTGTCTAAATTCTATTTTATGATAGGATTGCGACCCATCCCCACTTTAGCTTCGAAATAAGACCCTTTGGAGCCATTATAAACTGATTTTGACTTTAATATAAAATAATATTTTGAGATATTCCTAAAGTGCCCCTCTCCTCCCTTATAAAAGGGCACCTCCTCCCCCTCCTCCTCACAAAAATTTGAGCACTAAAGCTCTTCCAAACCCTGCCAAAATCCCTTATCCACTTACCTAGAATAATCCTAGAGGTCCTGGTCTTCTTCAACGACCATCTTTAGTTCTTTAAGTGGAGGATAAGTGAAGGCGCGTCAAAAAGAGGTAATATCCATTACCGATCTTTTTCAATTTCTATCTTCTTCAACTTCTTCTTATTTAGTTGTTTCATGATAAAGTAATAACATCAGTATTTATTATATACTGATATGTTATTATAAATATGAAACAACTCTAATTAACCTTCT
Organism: Viscum album; assembly: GCA_963277665.1. Classification (NCBI taxonomy): domain Eukaryota; kingdom Viridiplantae; phylum Streptophyta; class Magnoliopsida; order Santalales; family Viscaceae; genus Viscum; species Viscum album. Next base: position 1,282,639,260 of record OY728135.1, read on the forward strand.
ATCCATCCTACAGAAAAAGGAAATCACCGCGCGTGCGTACGTACGGAATACCGTCTCCACGCCGTGGTGTAATCTATTTTCCGCCACCACATTAATTGGATGGGTATAAAGGTGTAATGAGTAACTATATATGATTATTATAAAGTGATATTGATACTGAAATATTATACATACACTTCAACACAATTCCACGACCATGGGAACGATATCATCGCTCGTGCGTACGTACGGACTACCGTCTCCACGACGTGATAAGATTCATTCTCAATGATTAACCATTCATGAATGATTATAAATTATATATAATAAGTACTAATGAAATATATGACCTAATAATACTGGAATTATTTATATTTATATGTATGTCATCTACTTAATTCCATTCAATTCAATAAGGAAACGAAAACAGCGTTCATGCGTACGTACGGACTACCGTCTCCATGAACGGTGTATTTCTTTCCATTTACTGATTTATTATATATGTGTATTATGAATATATATATATAAATCATGTTTTATATTATGGAATTAATTAATCATGATCTAAGTATCATATGAATAAATACAAGTTAAAAACACAAACGATAAATGAGACGATTTTACCCAAAATGCTTCTTTAACATGGAATTTACAAAAGAACGGGTAATATAAAGTCATAAGTGAACCATATATGATATCATAACAATGAATATGATTCTGTAATAAGTTAATGACATTATTTAAATCATTATATAGGAGGTTCGGACACATACGAAGAAAATCAGACCTAAGGTAAGGGAAATATCATAATCTCATTTTTATCTGAGATTGTTTATACTTTGAAATTTACTCGGGTGTATTTTATCATCCACATCCATGTTTCCTCAATATGTAATATTATTTCCATTTACCTAAAATTGTTTAAAACCTATTTTACCCTTCGGTGAGTTTTTAGTAATAGATATGAAAGGAATCTTTTGTCGTTTTTCGTACGAGGTACTTTTTTTGACTTTTCCGACAAAAGTACGAGAAGAATGTTTTTTTAACTTATACGGAATGAATGGATTTTTAAATTGTTATTTCCAAGAAACTTCCTTTAAAAGTTTTCAAGTTTATTTTTAATCAACTTATTTTATTTTAAAGTTGTATGACATGTTATGAATGGAAAAATGTTTTTGAAGTAGAAAGGATATTTTTCTCAAGAATGGAGTTCAAGTATTTTATCAAAATTATTTTCCATCTAAGATAATAAAATGGTTCTGTTTTTATCCCTATTATTACATGGATTTGATTATGTTGTGATGGAAATATTTTTATGAATCCCTTTATATTATATGAATTGTTTTATGATGTCATGTTGTTTAAGAATCCCTTTTTTATTACATGGGTTACACTATGATGTATGGTTTATGATTATGTGGCACACATAAGAAAGGATTCATTATAACATGGGTGGGACCTATATCTCCCTCCAATGCATTGGGTAATGATTTTATATCTCATGAGATAGACATGGCTGGAATGGTAGGTTATACCGGTTCAGTGAAACAAGACTGAAATGAGGGTTACTCGATTCAGAAAGGGACTTTGTCCACTAAGATAGTCTTGGCAATGAGTCTTGACTAACAAGAAATTATTCTCTATGATTATGTGTGATTGCCACAAAGTTTCATGTTTTATGTTATGATTATTGTGATTACATTTCACTGCCATGATTTATCCCATGTTATGAAATTTTCTCTCTTTTGCAGGTTATGATTTCCAAAATGTTATGTTCTTATGAATATGATGTGATTGATATTTCTTTTGTTTACCCTTACTGAGCATTTGAGCTCACCCTTTTATGTTTTCTTTTCCCCATGATATAAAGAAAGGTTTTTAGGTAAAAAAAAAGATGATCTTTATGGGAGATGTTGAAGATATTTCACCATGATTCGGAGATTACGTTCTGAGTTTCCAAAGACACTAAAATATTACGATCCTTATGTGTGTGTGTTTGTTATGTACTAAGTATTCCGCAAAAGTAATGTAATGTCCATGTACGTCAGGCTTCGGGTCTCTACACTTGTTACTTATAAAATGAGAATATATAGTTCAAAGAAAGGTAAAGAAAAATTTAATAAAGAAATGTCATTCTAATCCTTTTTAAAATAGGTAATAAATTTTAAATAATTTGAAGAATAATACATTGATTCAGAAGTATCAGAATAAGATGAAGATATCAACACAATATTTTACCTATATAAGATGAATTATAATAATGAAAAATATAATATAAAACCTCTCATATATTGGAATTGTGAAGGGAATGTAAATTTTTCACATAATATTCATAGAAAAAAACATCAATATTACATTTCAATGTATGATGTTGAAAAAACTCGAACATAAATGCTGATGAAAAATATGGAAATATATCCTTATGATAGGAAGAAGAAAAGTTAACTAAGTTGAATAATGAAAGATTGTTCCACATTGTGTAATCAAGATGATCACCAACTCATTATTATTTCCCAAGTCAGAAATAAATGTGATTTATCATGCGTTAATGATGTGTATGATGATATGACATAAATTGAATGGATTATCAAAATAAATTTTAATAATGAACATGAAAAAATACAAAACCCTAAAAAGAATGAAGGATGTTCAACATTATGTCAATAAAAGGATTTTTTTAATGATGATTTTGAATGAAAATTGAAGAGATATGAATACAAGTCAGTTTCAAATGAAAATGTTAACAACATATAATATAATCTTGTTGAAGAAATAAAACATAAAACCTTGAATATAATTGAACTAAAAAATCAAAGATGTTTTGAATAGGAATATGTTTGATAAATAAGACGAGTTTTTAGGAACACAATCAATGATTCATAAAAAACATAGTGAAATAAGAATGAGGATGGAAAACATCAATGAGGAAGTCGATGTTAAAGGTAAAAATTCTAATGTAGGGGAAAATAATGGCGTAAAAATTCAGTGCTATGATATCACAAATTTCATCAAGAATTATAATAATTTTTTCATGAATGTATCCACATGAACAATGTTTTAAAAAATGTTTGATGAAACAACAACAACAATGATCTGATCACTTTTTCACTCAACAGGAAAGATTAGGATTCAGAATTCAATGTAGATGTTGTGAAATTTTCATAGATAGAGATTATTCATATTGGTATAATATATATCTTCCGTCAAGTATGTATGAATCTTGGGGTGTCTTTGATGAAAAAAATTATCAATGTTTCCAAAAATAAATTTCAAATAAGAAATGGAAACAAATATTTAAAATAAAGATGAGTATATTAACAAGGTGTAGAGAAAAACTTGTTGATACTAAAAATTAGGTGTTCTTAGTAATATAACTAGAGAAAGATATCATGCATAAGAAGTTACAAGAATCCCAAAATAATTCAGATGAAAACTAGTTTAAAACGTTGTCTAAATAGTTGATAATTTTTTTAAATAGATATCTATATATTCAAATCCAGAAAAGATTCAAGAAATATGGAAATGAAGTGAGTTTAAAAACATTTTTTTGAATATCCCACCAAAACATGAATGTAGAAGGGATTTTTGTTTTTACAAATTCACTGTAAAAAAATGTTTCCAAACAATAAAAGAAGAGGACACTTTCATAAGATGAATCTATAGATGAAAATATACATGTCAAAAAATACGATAATAATGAATAAAAGGCTAAAAATATATCTATTTAAGAATCCAAGAATAAGATTGAAAACGAAATATTGACAGAGTAATCACATTATGAAAGATGATTCTAATAAACAATTACATAACTTGAATATTTCCATCATATTTTTTACTTTTTTTAAAATTTAAGTTATTGAAGTAGTAGATATGAGGATACTGCTATTATTGTTTCACTTACTATTGTTCCATAAGAAAGTAACATTGTAAAAACATTTTTGGTTATTTAATGTTTTGTTTATAAACCAGAACATTATGATATATTTGATTACATAGTACATTATAATTTTATCTTAATGAAATCGTTTAGTGATTTCCCCAAAAATGAGAATGGTTTATGAAACATGAAATGAGAATTAATTGAATATTGTACAATTGAAAACATGGATATCATAGATTATTAAATCATGTTTTCTACACCACGATCTCCCATAAAAAATTATTGTGGTTTAGGTAAATTCACTTGGTTATGAAACTCATATGATATATATGTTATCCTAAATAATAATTACATTTTTTTTGAGATGAAAAGTTCCAAACCACGGAAATGATTTTATTTATCAATAAGTGGGAATCATATCATGATGGAGAAATTGAATTTTACTTTCAAAATGGGGTAAATATAAAAAATATATGAAATAATTAATAAATGGGGAGAAGAAAATATGGTAAAAGAAACAACATGTGTACTTTTTTGAAATGATTGAAATGTGTATTGAATATGGTGGGTATTAACAAAAAACACAATGGATGATAATGATAGATCCTATTTTATTTTTTATTGTAATTTTTTTAATAGATAAAGGCATATAAATCAAGATAAAATAATGGTTTTTGTAATGATTTCAATTAGAATTATATATAATATATAGAACTATCCAGATGATATTCAAATCATGTACATTAGCATCAGTCAAGAGATCCAAGAAATCGGAATGAGAAATTTTTGAGAAGGTATAAGCTATTGGAAATTGTATTGGGTCCAGAATGAGATGGTTATTATAATGAAAGGTTGTTTCATAGTCAAAATGTCTCCAATGTAAACCTAACATTGTTTTTTTTGTTTGGTAATTTATAATTTCAACAAGTATTCTGAAGAAATATGTGATATATGTATTATGAGAAAAGGGTGGATAGCTAATGTTAGAAATACTATTTAGGTTTTATTGGAAAATAAATATGTTTCTGAAAAACTAGGTATGTTTCTATATTATGTATTAAATTTATATTATTCTATTCCAATATAAAACATATTCAAAGTAATGAGGAATTCATAATAAAATCTTAATTTTATGGGAGTGAGGACAATACCATTTGAATCATAATACATACTGATCTTCATAATGGGAATCATATGTATATCAATATGAATATTCTGGAATATTAATCTTTCTAATGAAAATATTTAAATAATGAAACCATTCCAGTAGATGCGGTGTGCCATTAATGATGGTGACACTAAATGATAGATTTTCTTCCTCCTTTCCTTCATCATCATCTTCCTTAGATCCTTCTTTAGCTTCTGTAGCTACCACATCTTCTTGGGAAGCTCCGTCTCTCATCATAGATTCATGTTTTAGTAGAGGTACTATGGATTCGGAAAATTGACTATTTGGGGTGATGGAGTTTTTGGTGGCTTTGGGATTGGTGGTGACTCAAACGATGGAGAATCCTTTAGTTGGAGTCTTGCATTCTGATCCGGTACCTCTGTGATGGTAGAGTAATCTTTCGGTTAATATCGGCTATGGTGCGGGTTCCCAGGTGGTGTGGTGGTGGATTTTCTAGGTGATGGTCTATGGTTAGATTAGGGGAACATATGCTCCTTTCAGTCTTTATCTCTTAATGAAGCGGTGAGCTCCTATGGGAGATCACTGCATTGCAGGTGTGTTCTTTTGGCAATGCCATCATAGAGGAGGCGCATGGCTTGGGATTTTATGTCCATCACTTGTGGAAAGAACATGATGATCGCTCAACATGGCATGTATGGAATGTATTGTGAGGCATCAACCATCTATGGCCTTAATGGTTGGGAGGAAGGGATGCAGTGAGATATTTCATGGTTTTGCTGGGATTTGGGCTTTAGTTTGTTTTAGAATATAGTTTTATTTAGGTGTTTGTCCCTCTATGTTTTTGGGTCACTGAACATTGAGGCTATATGACATTTTTCAGAGGAGCATGTAATGGGGTTTCACATACCTTGTACAAAGGGGGTTTATTCTTACTTTTTTTAAAGTAAATGCTCCTTCTCAAACCATTAGGATATTTTACGATTTTTTGGTTAAAATAAGAAATCAATTATATATTTCTATCATTGGAATAATGTTTGAGAATGTTTTAATTTTAATTAAATTGGGTAATGAAAAAATATTCATACTTCTTTCTCATACAATTATTCCATGAGAAAAGGAACAAATGTATATATTGTTTCTTATGAAGAGTTAATGAATCTTAAGACTAGTGATTATAAAATTCATTTTAGTGGTTGTGATAATGATCCATCAGTTCTATAGAAACATTGGTAAAATAATCAGACACGAGATCATTGGTTGGAGGAAAAATAACAAAAGGATAAAAATTGATAATATTTCAGAATGGGTTTTAATGTCTTATTTTTAAGAGTTGATACACTAAATATTCATGGGAATACATTGAAAATTTTCATGGGGTCCCCAGAATTGGACAAATTCAGTATTTCATGTGTTTGTATCAGAATGGGATTTTATTTTGTTTTCATATAGAGTCATTTATTATGGAGAAATAAAAGGAAGAAACTATTTTATGACATCATTGTAATGAAGAATCAGAACAGAGAATCATAATGATGAGTCTTATGAAAGAACATCAAGAATTATGACATTTTGAGATGCTCCCTGATGTACAATGAATTGTTGAAAAAGATAAGGATATATATGAGATTCATGTAAAACTTATGACTTAGGAAATCAAATTGAGTGGTAATGATTTCCAGAATCCCGCAGAATCCGAATCTTGCTTCGCTATAAAAGGAGAGAATTATTTTTTTTCTAAATGTGTGCAAAACATTTGACTATTCATGTATTATATATGTAAAAAAATTGGTAGTTGAATTTAGTTTCAAACCATTGTTTCTTTTTCAAGTTGAAGTGGACATTGCTCAATTTGAAAGAATCCATTGAAGTTTCGTACAATTCGATAATCAGACGAACTTACAATTAGAGATGCTTCATCAGAGAATGTCCATTGAAGTAAGATCAACTGAATGACATCCATTAGAATAGGGTTAATCATAATGAGTTCAATTTGATGGAGGAATTGAAATATTACAATATAGTTCATTATTAGTTGATGAAGGAAGATAATAATGAGAATCAGACTTGAATGACAGTCAAACAAAGACCAACAATCATATGTTACATGAACATGATGATTCGAATGATACTACTGAGTATGATTTCTCGACTGAGATTTTGGATAATGTTTCAAAACCAACTAGTTCTATAGATAATCGTTGAAGTTCATCATGGTGGAAATCAAGAAATGTATGATTAATTTTACATGTGGAATAAGTGAATACATTCTGAAGAAGGTTAGAAAATAAGAATAAAGGTGAATCTTGTAACTATGGATTCATACCATGTTTTGAAATGTCTTATTTTGTGGGGCTATATAACTATATGTGGGAAAGTGGATACTAAAAAGGATTGTTTGGGGGTATAATCTACTATGGAAGAAATAGTTATACAATTATTTTATAATTATTCATAACTTTTTCCTTTATAATTTGAAAAGAATATAATTAAAAAATACATGTCGGTGGGACTATCCAACATGTTATGGAGAAAGTATTTGTATTGAACATTTTACTTATCATGTTCTTACATCAATTTCAATTTTCTGAAAATGAATGGTGAGGTTGTGATTTAAATTTGAGTTTATCCTAGATATATCATGTTTCGACGATTTAGAATGTTTTCTAAAGAGATACGAATCATTCCTATAAAAGAAAAATGACCCACTAATTCACTCCTCCCTCTCCCAACTCTCAGTGGTCTATATCATATAATGGAAAAATAGATTAAAAACATTAATTTTTTATCAAATAAATGTTATATAAGTGGTAGAAATTAACGTTAAATTACATGACAAAAGCATTTATAGAACCTAATTTTGAAAATTGTAGTCTTTTTGAACAATTATTTTCTCTTAAAATGGTTCTTTTATTTAAATCAATATATAACCAGTGAATGTATCATATAAATGTGTAAATAATTTTTTTTATGAAATTTAGTTATTATTATTTATTCATTATAACATAAAAACAATTTTATAATGGTCTGGATTAAATAAATATATTTTTATAGAATAGAAAATTTCTTTTAAATCCAAAGTTATGTGCATCAAAATAATTGGAGATATTAAATATATAAAGAAAATAAATTATATTGGTGTCATGTTTTCTTTAAATACTATTGTTTTGGGTCATATATTTTATCAAACATGTTTTTCCAATATTAAAACCCTGAGGTGTAAAATTATGCTCCAAAAATAAATTCTATATTAATAATTTAATATTGATATTGGTATAAAAGTGATCGATATTTAAAAATACCCATATTGAAATCCTACATTGTGAATTGAGTAAAAAAAATATTATAGATAATAGGGAAAGGGATATTAAATTTTCTTCTATAATAATTACAAAATTGGGACTCTATATAGGGTCATGTAATTTGTATTCCACATGTAGACAAGAATGATGTCCATATTTTTTTGGAAAATGAGAAAGGTTAATTAATAGTTAAAACTTTTACTAAAATGAAATTAATAATATTTATATGGATATATTAAATTGAAAAAATGTATTTGAGGATAATTGTAGAGAAGAAAAATTATAATATGTTATTATTACATAGGATAATACTTTTAACCTCCTATAAGAGTAATAGAAGGCAATAGAAGATTTATGGATTTTTATTGGACAAAAGTGATAAATAAATTTATTTAAAGAAGTTATGGAAATAAAAATGATAGTGTGTCACTAATAATTTATTTTTTTGAGTGTAATTAAAGGTGTGTTGAGGGACCCTTTTATTAGTGTAAATAATGTCATTTTTGTATTTAGATCGTCATAATATAAAAGTAACACATGTTTTAGAAAGAATGTGGAATAAAAAATGTATAATATTGGAGATGGTATTTGTTTTACTCAGTAAAATCATTGAACACTAAAATAGATACATGTTTTCATCATGTGTATTGTACTTTACACTTAGTGATGCTTTTTTACCATATATTACCACTACAATTGCCAATACATTTTTTATAATTGAAAAATAATTATTCTTTATAAGAATGAAAAATATCGAATTACATAATTTTTATAATTATTATTTAGTTTACAAAATTCATTTCATAAAATGATATATATTTTGTTAGACAAAATGAATATATTTTTTGTCCGCATTACGCATTAAAAACATTTTTAATGAACTTTTATTTGTGACCATAAAAATATTGTCTTAGATAAATTTATTAATGATGATTATTTAAATGGCATTAATAAGTTTACATTAATCAAAATGGTGATGTGGAATTAAATTTCTGTCAAATATGATTTCATCCAATGGAAAAATTAATTAAAATTAATAGAAAAAATAGTTTATATTAAATAAAATATTTCTTAAGATTGAACCTACACAACATGTGTTCTCAAAAGTAAACATATTATTAGGTAAATTAGTCATTTTAATCCTTAATTGTTCTTTTATTATTGAAAACAATTATATAAGACCTAGATTCATTCTTAGTTTTTAGAAATACATGTTATTGTATTTTAAAAAATCGAGTTTGTGTCATATCCACCTAAAAATATATCATTTTAGTTAAAAATTAAAAGATCATGCCATGATAATATTTAAATGTTAAATCCCATAATGAGTTTTGTTATGTCAGATTAAAATTAAAAATTTTATTAATTTGATTTTTTAAATGACATAATTAATATCATTGCGATCAAATTCAAAAAAAATTAATTTTGAAATAATAATAATATTATTATTTATTACTAATTAGACTATTCATTATACAATATTCATATAATATATATATATATATTCTAAAACAAATCTCATTTTGAGATAATATTAATAATAAACATGTGTATGACTAATGTTATTCAATTATTTATATTTAAACACTAATTGAATTTTATAAATTAATTTGAATTATAAATTCTATTTAATTTATTAAAACTATATTTCATATAGATGGTAACACTTTTCGTAACCACTAATTCAATAGATTAATTTATATTATTATATTAATAATAATTAAAATTTGTAATGTTTAGTTTTGGATCAGGGTTGAGTATAAAATATCTTATTTATCACATTTTTTTTAAAATTATGTATATAAATTATAATTAGATGTCATTATATATTAATATAGTTAAAATGAAATTTTCCTCAATTTTTATTATTATAATGAAAACAATTTCAAGTAATCTCATCTTATAGTATATGAGGTTCCATGTTTGATTCCTTTTATATATGATTCTATCAGAGAGAATTACCTAGTTCACATATATTATTTGATAAAGTATTTCGCTTGGAACCTTAATTTGAATAGGTTATTCCTCTTATGGGGGATCAGGTCCTAGTTTCATTAATTACTAGTTTAGAATATGTGAAGGTATTGTTATGTACATTAATAATAGTGATACATTTATCAAATCATGTACATTATATTTCTCATAGAGGATTTATAATAGATGAAGTAAATCCATGATGCATTTAAGGATCCTAAAGGTTATATTATAAAGAGGATCGATTTCTATTTGACCCTAAATTTCTTAACTGTAATATAAGTTGATAAATGGAGGAACAAATTTTGAAAATCACACACACACACACACACACACACAGATATATATATATATATATCAATTATTATTATTTAAAAAACTCTTATATCAACTTTGTTCCAATCTCACTCTTCATTTATTGGATTGAACATAATCTGTTACCTCATATACATTGTAATGTTCTATTATCATCCACTATTTATTATAATACTATCAATTTACATTCCATCATTTCTGACCATATAGATTTCATATTATTCCATATAAAGTCTATAATGGAAACAAATAGGATATAATGACTCTATCAATAGTAAGTGTGTATCCAAACATCCTTAAAAATACATTTATCTTGATATTAACACATCCTCTTTATTTTTAATTTTTCTATCAAAATATATTCATATATTATTAAGATAAGTAGCGTTGATGTTCAGTTATAAATCCTATTCTTAAGAAAAACTATTAATTAACTATGATGTAATCCTCAAATCCCAATTAAATAATATAGAATGATGTAATCCATTCATCCTACCAATAAAAGTTATGTTTATAATGGAAATTTATTCATTATTGAAATATTATTTTATTATAATAAAATGTGTAAAAATTTGATGGAGAGAGAGTACAACCAATATTGAATAATGAACATTAAATTTCTTAGGGTACATTGCAAAAAAAATACATTGTGATTTTTTTGAGATTATATATTGGTATGTGTAATGGATTCATCATCCCCTTTGAAATCTAACATTCTACCAAAACACACTATCATACCTTTCATCATGTTTAGTATTCTTGGATACCCTTAGTCTTATTATCCAAAAAAGTATTGCATTAGATATTTATACATCTTTTTAAAATATATAATAATATATAAGGATGTGATATGTGAATAATACAAAATTTCCCATATTTTTTTTTAGTTTTGATTATACACATATCTATGTTCCAAATCTAATAAAATTATCTTTATAAAATTAATACTATGAGATATTTTCAACTTTCCTCTATAGCTCCCAAACATCATTCATGACAACATTGATATTTATATATAAAAATGATTGTGTAATAATTTGGAAAAGATATTATTACTCCATTATCCTTATGACATGAATGATCAAAATTTAAAATTATATTATTATTTTGTATTTTGTAACCCCATTTTTGATATGGTGGAATTATCTTTCTTTCTTTGAGAATCATCCTACATTTATATCATCTCTAGATTTTAATGTATATCAGATTCGTCATCTTTGATCAGTTCCAACCATATCCTTTGTATAAATGTAAATTGTTTTTATTTGTATATAAATTTCATGTCCATACATTAAGTGTATATGTCACACTTAGAATCATAGAGACAAAGCCTTTAGATAATTAATGAAAATACCACTCGTGTTATCTGAAAATCAAGAATCATTCATTTTTAGGGTTATTTTTTAATTTACATGATGTATAAGATGATAAATGTTCATTATACTTGTAATGATTTAGAATTCCCATTGAAAAGTTTATTTCATAAATACATAGGAATTTTACAAGTATCTAAAAATGGACAGCGGATGATTTCGAGGCCCGGTGTGCCCGAAATCAATTTCTGAAGTTTTGTTAAGGTACGTTCAGTAAATGTATGGAAGGTTTTTTTTTACTTTTTAACCGGTGCTCAGAATTGAAATCTGAGGGCACCGTTGAACCTGTAGTGCAGGTATTCTCTTCAGAAGTCTTTCACTTCGACGATAGTGGGTCGAGATTAAAAGATAGTTTTAGGGATTTGTGGAAAATAAAAAATAAATAGAGCTTCACTTTATTTTTATTCGAGCTTCCAAGTGGGTGTTTGGTGGTTAAAACCTCATCATGGGGGTTGGAGGTGAGACCACCACACCTTAACCTCCCATGAGAGATTATGTTAGTGGGGCCCACCCGAACATAACCTCCCATGAGATGCTATGACATGGGGACCACACGTGCCTACACCCCCTACTGATAGAGGAGAGTAAAACCTCTCAACACTCCCTCAATAATGAGGGAGAGCCTATTGACCTGTACATTAATTAATTGGTTCCAACTCCCGTAATTAATTTGTTCCAGAACTCATTCATTAATTAGGTGGGGCTAATTAAATTTAATTCACCAATTTTAATTTTTGTGCCAACAACTAAAATCATAGACAATCTATTATTTTTGGTTGGCATTTCACATTTGGTGGAGCTTGGGAAGAGAAGTTCTTGGGAGAAAATCTCCCAACGATGAATGAAGAACGAAGATTAAAGAACACCAGTGAGGAGTGACTTCAACTTCATTCCTCAGATCCTACAGACATTGAGGGTTTTCCACAACCGTCCTACCCTCCGCATCTTCATCAACAAGCCTATGCAGCTCGATATTTGGAAGTGTATGGGGGACGCGACGAATGATGAAATACATCATCTTCTTCCCATGATTTCAACGTCGAATACCGACAATCAAAGGTTGGGGGTTTATTTTGTGTAACATTCCTTTTCTTTTCTCTTCTTCATGGTACTTCATGAAAGTTGGTGTATTGACCTGTATCTCATGGAGCAGGTTCTCCCGAAGATATGTGTATGTAGTGCGAAGACCTAGTAGCTGGCTGAGACCTGACGACTGCTGACTGATTCGACTCGGAGTTATTCGAATTGCCTAGTGGGGAGTTCCTTGGTGATGCGGTAGACCCATGGTGGGGAGTTCCTCTATGTGAGCGTGGAAGACTCACAATACTCAACAGGAGGAGTACCTCAGAAAGCTACGAGGGGGAATGCCTATGTGCGAGCGAGGAAGACCCATGGTGGGGAGCACCTCTGTGTGAGTGTGGCAGACCCAGTGTACTTGACTAGAGGAGTACCTGAGTAGTCCAAAGTTAGTGGGAAGTGTCATAGTGTCATGTCATTCCCATTGTACTCGATAGAGAAGGATTTTTCCAGTAGCCGAGGTTTCAATAATAAAAATCCATGTTGTGCTGAGACAGTAACTTTTGTGTTTACCTCATGATTAAGATGGATTACTTGGTATCATAGTTATATGTATGTGAATATACCTAAGTGAGGTTATCTGTTGATTTCATACATTGTGGCTTATCCTTTTTGGATTTTGTGAGACCATGAAGGTATCAGGGTCCCTACTGAGTATCGTTATACTCAACCCTGTACGGGTGATTCTTGCACCTCATTATGTTGGTTGCAGATGATGGAGAGTGTTGACTGAGGATCATAGTAGCATGATTAGAAGTTACCCGTTGGTGGACCTTACAATAAGTCGATACACGATGAAGACTGAAAGAAGTGGAGTTTTGAGGATGATATCTGTACCTACCCTTCAGGTAAGAATCCTCGAAGGGAGACCCAGTATCTACTTTACCATTTCATTAGTTCTAATTGATTTTCAGTTGTACTTGTACGTTCCTGTTGGGCATGTATTATGGCCGATTTACTTTTATCACTATTTGTATAAAGTTTTAATTACTATTTTTCTTCCAACTCGTACTATGTTGTGTGAATTTTCATGTTTTAAAGGAAATGCATTCGCAGTATATGGATTTACAACTATGGTGCTAGTCGCTATCCTATTGCCTATAAAAGACAGGCTTGGGGTAGTCACATAACGGGCCGTGGGGGACGGGTCGTGAAAAATTGGTATCAGAGGAGTCAGTTCTACTGCAGAACTTAAGACTCTGATATTTATTTTCTATGAATCATTAGTGTTATAGGTACTTAGTGAGGTGCATAGTTCCGGGAGTCTAGTGTTTGTGTGACAACTGACATATCCATACATCAAGACCCTGACTTCTGATATCCTACTTAGTGCATGAAAACAATTATTGCGTGCGTGTTTTAAAAAGTTTTCTTTATGTTATCTCAAACAGGTCAGCTCACCAGGTATAATTGTTTTACTGTGTTGCTTGTATTCCATTCAGGATGCCTCCCCACAGACGACTAGTGAGATCCCAGAGAGTTGTATGCACAGATAGCCCACCGAGTGACAAAGCCTTGGTGTAGGGCCCTTTTCCTAGGGAGGCACCAGTGGAACCACACCCCATTGGGCCACCGATGCCACCAGCCCAAGTAGCAGACAATGCATTCCATTTGAGCACATTTCACGAGTTCCAACTCCATAGGCCACCCAAGATCAAAGGAGTTTTGGACCCGCAGGTAGATGAGGATTGGTTGTAGGCTATGGTGAGAGTCATTACACTGGTTGGGACACCAGCCAACTTCATGGTGATTCTTGCTACCAACCATCTACAGGAAGCAGTATGCTGATGGTGGAGATTGATTCTCTAGGTTCACAATGAGATGAAGCTTCTCTGTGCAGACTTTGAGAGCCTGTTTTTGACAGATTTTTTTCCAGCGACTCTTCTCTCATTGTGCACACAAGAGCTACTTCATCTGTAGTATGGAAACATGAAAGTGGAACAATACTCAGTGAGGCTCACCGACATCTTGCGCTACTCCATAGATATGGTGCAGTACCCATTCAACAGGGCTCATACCTTCGAGTCGGGACTCAAGAAAGAGATCAGAGCTTCAATGATCTCACTTAACATCCTGATGTAGGCAGGGGTGTTGGAGCGTACCCTCTTAGTGGAGAGTTTATTTGCTGAGTAGTCTCCAGTAGTGAGACCCACCACTTGTCGATATGCAGCGAAGACTTCTACAGCTCATAGTAGATAGATGTCACTAAGTTCCAAGAGGACTAAAACCAGGGGTGGATTACTGCAAGACTCAGGATCGGTTGTACGACGCAACTGGGGCAGAGACCCACAGGCCAGGAGCGGCCATTGTTACTCATGCGGTGGGCATGGTCACAGGGCTCGTGACTGTCTGACCTACAATTATGATGATCAACAGATGGTCAAAGGACCACCCAGGTAGAGGAAGATATTCAATTGAGTCAGCCCGTAGGTAGAAGGATGATGTGGCAGAGGAGTTGGTCGTGCAGCTGGCAGTGGGTGATGTTTCGAGGTGTTAAAACCACCACCACCAGGAGGTCCACCCCGATCACAGGGAGCATATGGGCATGGGAGAGCTCATCTCCAGGCAGCTGAGGCTTATGATCATGGTGCACCAGAGATGATTTGAGGTATGATCTGTGTCTACTCCACTATAGATGTAGTTATTATAGAAACATGTTCCTTTCACTCTTTCATTGCAACTGTCATCATTTAGAGCTCAGAGATTCCGATGCAGTCGTTGGCACGATCCTTATGACTAGAGACTCCTACGTGAGAAGACTTTATGATTACGCACAAGTTCTAGTAGTGTCAACTTACTCTAGGAGGTGAGATATTCAGCTGGGATCTCCTAGTTGCGGCATCGAGGTCGTACAACGTCAACATGGGTATGGACTGGTTATATACAGTCCACACTCATATTGACTATATTAGGCGCAATGTGTGGTGTGTCTACATGGACGAGACCATGTATACCTTCTCCAGTGAGAAGGGATCCTTTTCAGCATATAACATACATACTCAGAAGAGGGAATAGCTGATCACTCATCAGTTGGCATGCCTTACCCTCAGAGTAGTTGATGTAGAAAGTCTGACTTATCCTGTATTGGTGGACCAGTACATCACTAGTAGAAAAATGGTTTTTAACGTTGGTTTTTTTTTATTTTCCATGTCGGTTTTTAACCGGCGTCGAAGTCGCAGACGTAAAAAATATGAATTTTTACGTCGGTTTTTGTAAACCGGCGCAAAAAATGAATAAAATTTGTTTTTTGGCATCGGTTTTGTAGAAAACCTAAGCCAAAAAACTAATTCACATCATTTTTGGTGTCGGTTTTCATAAAAAACCAACGTGAAAAATTAAAAAAATTAGTTTTTTCGCCAGTTATTTAAAAACACCGACGCCAAAAAGAATTTTTTTTTCTATGCTTTAGTTCATTTCCTAAGATTTGATTTGACAAGTTCTGGACCTAAAACGGAGTTACAGATCAAAAGTTATCGTCGTTAGAAGTTGAACCTATCAATGTTTTGATTGATACAACTCGTTTCAAAGAAAACATGATAAACATAAATTAAAATCATATACACCAAATGAAATAAAATAATCATAATACATCAAACATATTTCAATGGTTTTAGGGGATTTCATCAAAATGATATGTTTTTTATCATCATATAACATGTATTTAGAAATGAGAATGAATCATCATTATAAGAAAGCTAATCGAGTTGTCTAGAATTGAAGGATAATAATAATATAGAAAAAAAACGAATAGAATATGTACCGTGTTCAAATTAACGATTGAAGTCGCATTGAAATCTTGATTGAATCGAAGATGTTGAAAATGATGAATAAATGAGAAACTGGATATATATATATAGTAAACGGAAATATTTTCAATTGCGTTATACGAAAATGTAGGCGGGATTTTTAAAAGTTAAACGTGCATTGTGAAAAAAATTGAAATTCGGATCCCGCGTTACTCTTTGGCATCGGTTTTGTTTGAAACCGATGCAAAATAGTATTTACATTGGTCTTTTGGCATCGGTTTTTTAGAAAACCGATGCCGAAAATGTCAATCGATATCCATTTTGGCGTCGGTTTTTAAATAAACCGACGCTAAAAAGTTAAAAAAATACATTTTTCGTGTCAGTTTTTTTATTAACCGATGCAAAAAAGAAAAAAAAAATTTGGCATCGGTTTTTTAACAAACCTATGCTAAACATTTTTAAAAAAACTATTCGTGTCGGTTTTATTAATAACTGATGCCAAAAACAGAAAATAATTTTTTTGGCGTCGGTTTTAAAAATACCGACGCGAAAAGATAAAATATATTTTTTGCGTCGGTTTTTATTAAAAACCAAAGCCAAAAAATTAAAAAAAATTACAGTGTTTTATATATTTCTCTAATTTTTATTTGACTAGTCATGGAGAAAAAACGGAGTTACGGATTAAATGTTATGGATGTCGGAATTTGACCTTCTCTAAATGAAGTCTTAAAGAAGTTCAAATTTCAAAGGCCATAACATTTAATCCGTAACTCCGTTTTAGCTCCACAAATAGTCAAATAAAAGATTAACAAAATATCTAAAACACTGTAATTTTTGTTTTTAAGTTTTTGGTGACGGTTTTCATAGAAACCGATGACAAAAATATATTTTAACTTTTCGCATCTGTTTTTTTAAAAACCGATGCAAATTTTTTTTTGGCGTCGGTTTTTAAAAAAACTGACGATAAATAAATTTTTTTTAAAACTTTTATAATGTTGGTTTTCATAAAAACTGATGCCAAAATATATTTTTTTTAGTTTTTTGTGTCGGTATTTTTAAGAACCGACGCCAAAACATTTTTTTTCCCTTTTTGGCTTCGGTTTTTAAAAAAACCGACGCCAAAAATTCACCGCAAAAATAATTTCCATCGGTTTATAAGAAACTGACGTCAAACTAGCGACGTTAAAAATCATTTTTTTACTAGTGCTTGGATGTTTTCCCTGACGATGTTCCAAAACAACCACCTCATAGAGAGGTGGAAATCTACATTGACACGTACCTTGGGATGACATCGATATCTACACCATCATATTTGATGGCTCCCGCATTGCATCATAAGATGCAAATAAGGCTAGAGGACTTACAAGGGAATAGATTCTTCATGCCCGGTGTTTCTCTCCAGGCAGCCCCGATTCTGTTCTCCAAGAAGGCAGATGGAAGCTTGAGGCTTTGTTTCGACTCATGTCGCATGAAGCAGGTGACTTTGAAGAACAAAAAACCACTCTCGGGGATTGACGACCTTTTTGATATACTGAAGGAAGAACACTGGCTCTCGAAGATAGACGTCAAATCAGGCTATCACTAGCTCAGAGTTCAATATGAGGATGTGCAGAAGATGACATTTAGATGTCAAAATGACCACTACGAGTTATTGGTTATTCCTTTTAGCATACCCAACACTATTTTAGTGTTCATGGGATTCATGAACATGATTTCCAAGCCATACCTCGATTGCTTTGTCATAGTCTTCATCGATGACATTCTGATATACATGACTACTGAGGAGGAGCATGCATACCATTTACAGGTAGTACTGGACACACTCCATGAGAACCAAGTATATGTTAATCTCTTGAAGTGCCAGTTTTGGATCCAAGAGGTTTACTTTTTGGGAAATGTCACCTAGAAGGCTGGAGTTGCAGTAGATCTAGTGAATATTGAGGTGGTACTTGCTTGGGAGCCACCCAGGAGTGTGAAGGAGGTACTAAGTTTCATAGGTTTGGATAGTTACAACCACAGATTCGTTCCATACATCTCAAGAGTTGCAACACCACTATCAGCATTGATAAAGAATGGGAAACCCTTCGTCTGGTCAGAGAGATTCCAACAGAGCTTTCAGGAGTTGATGTAGAGGCTAACTAGTGCACACATATTGAGGCTTCCAAGGGTATGTGTAGGGTATGTAGTCTACTGCAATGCATCAGGGACTAGAATCTGGTGTGTCTTGATGCATGAGTGAGTAGTGATGGAATATGGCTCTCGGCAGTTGAGATAGCTCGAGCAGAACTATGCTACCCATGACCTGGTGTTATCAGTAGTGGTCTTCGCCTCGATGATGTGGCGATAATATCTGATGGGAAAACATTTTACCATGTACTCTGATCACAACATTATCAGGTATATCTTCTCTCAGAAGGACCGGAACTTGAGACAATGGTTATGGCTTGAGTTCCTCCAAGACTATAACTTCGAGATAATATATACTCATAGGAAGGGGAACATTGTTGCAGATGCCCTCAGTAGGAGATCTGGTATACAGTTACTAGAAGTGGCAATGGAGCAGCTGACTGCTTTACAGATATCCTTTGTGGATAGAAGTGGAGCATATTTCCATCAGTCTCTTATAGTAACTCCTCCAATCCTTTAGTGAGTTAGGGAGGTAAAATGAGTAGACACTGACTATGAGACACGACATGCTCAGATATCCATAGGGTATGCACCTGATGGATTTTTTGAAGGTGGGTAGAACACCATCTCCATTAGAAGACTTAATATGGTACCTGTTTTACTTCCGGAGGAAGTGATTAGGGAGCTACACACATCGCATTTAGCAGTAAATCTAGGAGCGGCGAAGATTTACCAAGACCTCCGACGATGGCACTGGTGTCTAGGTATGAAGAAGGTAGTAGTAGAGTTTGTACCTTGATGCCTCACTTTTCAGCAAGTGAAGGCGGAGCACTAGATACCAGCAGACTTTGTTCAACCTTTAGAGATCCCAAAGTGGAAGAGGGTTGGAATATACATGGGCTTCATGAAAAGATTTTCACATACATCCGGTTGTCATGACTCAATTTGGGTGATCGTTGACCGGCTCACTAAGTCGGCTCACTTCCTACAAATTAGAGAGTAGGGTTCAGTAGAGATTTTGGGATGCCTCTATGTGTTGGAGATTATGAATCAATAAGGGGTACCTTCTTCTATTGTATACGATTGTGATGTAAGGATCACATCATGGCTATGGAAGAGGTTGTAGGAGGTTTTTGTGAAACAGCTTCATCTGAGTATCTCCTTCCATCCTCAGATAGATGGTCAGACTGAGCAGACCATACAGACCCTCGAGGACATGCTACATGCATTTTTCCTTTAATACGATCACATCTTGGAGGATCACTTAAATTTGGTGAATTTTTCATAGAACAACAGCTATCACACCACCATCGGGATGGCACCTTTCGAGGTGTTATACGGGTGACCATACAGATCACACTTGTGCTGGACAGACCGTAGGGAGTCAGCACTAATGGGACCAGAGATGGTATGAGCTACCACATAGAAGGTGCAGATCATCATGGTACGGATTGAGACTACACAGAGCAGGAAGAAGTAATATAATGACAACAGACGAAGACCTCTAGAGTTCGAGGATTTCCACCACATCTTCTTATGAGTCTCGCCTCGACAATATCTACAGAGATTTGGTCGAGGCGAAAAGTTATCTAAGCATTTCATCAGACCTTTTCATGTACTCAGAAAAGTTGGTGAGGTGGCATACCGTTTAGCTCTTCCACCTCAGTTGCACTGGGTGCACGAAATCTTCCATGTATTTCAGCTGAGGAGATATGCGAACGACCCTTATCAAAACATCGACCATTAAGAGCTGTACGTCGATAACAAGGCAACGTTTATGGAGGTTCTAGTGGAGATTGAGGATCGACATGAGCGATTATTATGTGGATGTTCGATACCTCTGGTGCGCGTTCTCTTGTAGTATAAGAACCTTCGGGATAGCACATGGGAGCAGGATGTTCATATGTGGGCTTAGTACCTCAAATTTTTCCCTTAGTTCAAGTTGTAGCTTATAGGGAAATAAATCCCTAAGGTGGGGAGAATTCAATGACCTGGAATTCCTGAGGAAATGTTTTTTTAATACATGAGATATTTATGAGTCTTTGAAAATTGATGGCACATGATTCCGAGGCCCGGTGTGCCCTGAATCAATTTTTGATGTTTTGTTGGGGTATGTTCAGTAAATGTACGAGAGGATTTTTATATCTTTTGAACCAGTGATCATAATTGAAATCTGAGGGTAATATTGAACTCGCAGCACCGATATTTTCTTAAGATGATTTTCCCTTCGACGGGAGTGGGTCGATTTTAAAAGATAGTTTTTGGGTTTTGTGGAATATAATAAAATAAAGCGAGATTTAGTTTTTTTTATTTGAGCCTCCATGTTGGATTTTGGTGGTAAAAACCTCCACATGGGAGTTGGAGGTGGGACCACCACACCTTAAACTCTCATGAGAGGTTATGGTGGTGGGGCCCACCCAAACCTAACATCCTGTCTGATTATATTATGTGGAGACCACACGGGGCTAGACCCCCTATTGATGGAAGAGAGTAAAACCTCTCAAACATCCCTCAATAATGATGGACAGCCTCTTGACCACCCCTTTAATTAATTGGTGCCAACTACAATAATTAAATTGTGCCAACACTCATGAATTAATTAGGTGTGGACAATTAAATTTAATTCACCAATTTGAATTTTCGTGCAAAAAACTAAGATAAAACAACAATCTATTATTTTTTGTTGGAATTTATCATTTGGTGGAGCTTGGGAGAAGAAGATCTTGGGAGAAAACCTCCCAACAGAGAAAGAAAAACGATGAACGAAGAACGCCGGTTAAGAGAGACTTTGACTTCCAACCTCAGATCCTACTGATGTGGAGCATTTTCCACAACCAAACTCTCCTCCGCGTCATCTTCAATGAGCCAACACAACTATAGATTGGAAGTGTATGGAGGACTTGATGAATGATGAACTCCTTTATATTTTTCTCGTGACTTCAACATCGATGACCAATAATCAAATGTAGGGGGTTTATTTTGTGTATCATTCATTTTTTTATCTTCATTATGGTACTTCGTGATAGTTTGAGTATCGACCAGTAGCTCATGGAGCGAATCCTATTGAAGATGAGCGTGCATAGTACAGAGACGTAGTAGCTGGCTGAGACCTGACGACTGCAGACCGATTCAGCTCAGAGTGATTTGACTAGATCAGTGGGTAGCTCCTTGGTGTCATGATAGACATAGTGTGGGGAGTGCCTATGTGTGAGAACCAAAGACCCACAGTACTCGATAATAATTGTACAATATCATGCTACGATGGGGAGTGCTTCTGTGTGATTGTGGCAGACCCATGGTGGGGAGCACCTCTATGTGGGCACGACAAACCCACGGTACTCGACATGAAGAGTTCCTCAGGAGTCCAAGGTTAGTGTGAAGCTCCTTGGTGTTGTGGTATGTCTAAATTACTCAATAGAGGAGGTGTACTCCAGTAGCCGAGGGTTCGATAATAAAAATCCTTGTTGTGCTGAGTCAGTAACTTTTGTGTTTACCTCATGATTGGGAAGGATTACTTGGTAACATTGGAATATCTATGGGAATATACCTATGTGAGGTTATCTATTGATTTCATACTTTGGGGTTTATCCTTACTTGATTTTCGGTGTCCTTGAGGGTTACTGGGTCCCTACTGAGTATCGTTACAGTCACCCTGCACGGGCTATGCCTGTACATCATTGTGTTGGTTGCAGACGACATACAGCGCTAACTGAGGATCAGAGTATCAGGACTGGATTATACCCAGAGGTTGACCTTATGACATGTCGGTACATAGAGGATACTGAGGGACATGGAGTGCTAAGGATGGTATCTGTACCTACCCTTCAGGTAGGAATCCCTAAAGGATGACCCAGTAGCTACTTTACCATTTCTTCAGTTGTACTTGTTTTTCAGTTGTACTTGTACCTTTCTATTGAGCTTGTATTCTGATCCCTTTACTTTCATTACTCTGTGTATATAGTTTTACTTAGTATTTTTCTTTTATCTCATACCCTATTGTGTGTGTTTTGATGTTTTAAAGGCTATGCCTTCCCAGATTAGGGGTTTATGCCTTTGCTGCTAGTCTCTAGCCCCTGGCCTATGGAAGGCGGGCATGGGGTAGTCACGACACGGGCCTCGGGGGATGGTTCATGACAATACAATAGGACACATCGCATCCCCTTAGATGAATAATGAATATATATAAAAAACTATTACAAAAAATTTTGTAATTTACGTATAGTTTCCGACCTATATATAATTATGATCCACCATTCTCTACACACATTCTTCCTCCATATTGAACATTACATATTTATAGTTTACCAGTCCTATAGTATTGTAAAATGAAGATAAATTTATCATGAATAATTTTTAGTATCCTTCTAATACAATGTAAAAATTATAGATTAGTTTACATATTCAGTCTAGGATATTCTTTAATAACATTCATAATTAAATTGTCTACAAAAAATCCATTGTTATTTATTAAATCTCCAATAATTACAATGACTAAATCAATAATTATCACCTTCAATTTTTGAAATTAGTTTCATATTTTTTATGAATTTTTACAAAACAGAAAAATAATCATCATTCTCATCATTTATTTTTGAATATATGAAAATATAATCTATATAGACAACAAAAAATTGACCAACATATCCTAATATGAAAAATAATTTAGATCAATTATGAAATTAATGAATTTTTGTTAGATTTAATAGAAGATATAAAAATTCATATAGTCTATAACTCATTCATAATTCAGTCTTGAAAATTTTATCTTTTTGATCCATACTTAATTATAAAAAGACCAAGCCATAAAAAATCTATCAAATTTATTATTTATAAGATATTTAAATTTCATTCACTTCTATAATTATTTTAGGATTACAATTTTTGTTAATTATTCATTCACCCATAAATATATAAAAATTATACCAGAAAGTGATGACATTACCTATGTATAAATGTTTTTCACAATAAAACCCATTAATGACTTAATAAGATTCATTTTCATGATATATTGTTACAATTTTCTTTTTGAACACATATTTATGGATTCTTGTACACAAAAACGTATGCAAAATTAGTATAAAACATGGGAATAACATTAAAATTTATGTATGTGATATATAAAAACAGAGAATGAATCCTATAATTCCATGACCATTAATGGAAATTATCATTTTATAAAATTAACATTTATTTAAATATAAATTTTTTTCTATTTGTAAAATCCAGAATATAATCCAATGATTTTTATTAAAAAATCATAAGATATATTAAATGAAAAAATAATACTCTTAAATGATAATCATAAATAATGAAAAAATGATGAAATGTTTTACCTTCAACCGTCATGAAGTATCATAGAAATCCATTTAAACATAAGATCATTAGCATACCATGAGAAACTATAATATTACATGAAACTAATTGAAAAAATATATAATTCATGTATGTAACATGTGACTTAATTTTCATATCACTTCATAAAGTTCTTGTGAAAATAAATTAAACAACTAGGTAAATTAAATTAATTTCAAATGATAAAATTAACAAGATTTCCCCATCACAGTATTTATTTCATCAGATAGTAATGTCTGAATCACCTATTATCATTTGTTACATTAGTCTCACCCAAAATCACAATCTACACAAGGATTTCACATTATCACAAAAACTCACATGAAACATGAAATATTCATAACACATGAATGATTTCATTTTTACCATCTACTCGAAAATAAATTCCTCATACCCATTAGAAAAAAAATTCTACAAGAAAAGTTATCTATTCCATTTGAAACCCATTATGAATAATCTGATAAAAAGGAAGGATTATTTTTCATTAATGAATATATAAAATTATCTAATGTAATAAAATCATAATATAATGGATACATAAAATGGAATAAATATTAATTGTGTAAATGTAAAATTTTGACATTTAATTTTTCATTCCTTTTAAAACATTTCTTTTAAAACATATAAATATATTATTTTTAAAAAAACATTGAATGATAGAAAATAGGGACTTATAATTTCCATCATAATTAAATTATATCCCAAAAAATACATTTAGAAAATAAATTTAACATCATTTTAATAGATGGATAATTTTTCTAAAATAAATCATTAAAAAGTTTAAATTAGGGAATATACGTTAAAGTGTCACTTATATTGAATCTGGTGCATCACGTACATTATTTATCACATTTAAAATAAATATTTTTATTATATAATTTATTAATAACATTATTGATATTTAGTATTCCTTATATAAATTTATTATAATGTTATTTTTAATAACATGATAAACTAAATTCACATCGAATATTTTGAATATATTTGGATCATATATTAAAAATGTTTTTAATAGGTTGGATGTTGTCAATGTGGATGTTATTCCGTTATCTATTGTATAATAACATGATATAATAATAATTTTTCTACATTAATTATAAATTTATAATAAACCAAAGTGATAGTTATAATTAATGATTTATATCATAATCATTTAGAAAATATGGTATGTTCACTCATGAATAATGATTTCATTTCTCAAATAGTATGAGTGAAAGATGGTTAGTATAATTTAATATATAAAAAATTATTATTGTATATAATATGTAATATAATATCAGCCAAAATATATATTTATATATTTATAAATAAATAAATAAATAAAGTATCTATGTGATGTGGTGATGAAAAATGCATCACATTAATTGGTGGAAGAGGAAATCCACATATTCGCATGAATGATGTTATCAATTTTTAACGGATGGAAAGGTAAAAACATTTGACTTATTATTATTAAAAAAGTTTTTTTGTATCATAAATATAATATTTTTTTTATTGAATCCTTTATTATAACATTTTGTGAGAGGTGATGATGGAAAATGTGTTACATCAGTTCATAGGGGGATAATAATCTATACACATGAATGATCGCATCATTTCACATTTGATGTAAGTGGAGATAAATATAGGATATTAATTTTTTTAAAATAAAATATTTATATAAAGGAAATAATGATTCTATAAAATTATCCTTGATGAAAATGATTCATTAGAGGGAGAATTTGAAAAAAAATCTTATCAAGGATGTATACATCTTCTTTAAAAAACACCTTTGATTTATAACTAAATTCATATTATGTGGGTTTAATAATAAAACCATAACCTATAGGTCATATGGGTGATTTTTTGATGTTTAATTTTAGGTCTTAGATAAACATATTTTATTGATCTATGGAGATTATAAGAGAGTGGGGGTCCTTTTATATGTTTTGAAGAGGGCACAAATGACGTTTTTAGTAATATTTAAATATATTAATGTTTTAAAAATCCAAATGTATATACAATAGATATTTTATGAAATTTAGAAGATATATGATAGAAAAAATTCAATAAAATATGATATAAGAATTTTATTATTTCATTTTAACCCTAATCTATATAGAATAAATCCCAATATATCTTTAATTACCTTTTCATTCCTAACTGATTTTTACTATTTTAATATTTATTATGACCAAAAAATTAAATGAAATTTTAAAAAATATTCAATAATATCATTTAAAATATTTAATACTTGTTAGTAAATTCAATTCACAGTAGTGGAAATATGTAATTTAAAATTGAACACGCATATGATGACAAAAAATGGATTCATAGAAAAAAGAATTTTTTTATTTTTAATTAAAAATCCACGTACATTGGTAATTATAAGAACTCTTATTGGATAATATTTATAAGAATGGATTAAGTAAATTTCTAAGATAATCCAAAATTTAATGTGTCATTTTATACATAATAAATAGAATGATATCTTTCTATAAAAATATATTTTATAACTATTCATTAAAAATTTATTTTATAAAAAATATATCAATAAGTCTTCCTAAACATGTATTTAAAGTTTAAATTAAAAAATGTTGTTCACTTTTAGAAATATAAAATTTTATAGTTTTTAAATTAATTATTTTTTCTAATACCATATAATGCCTGAAAACCTGATTTAGGTCAAAATGAAAATTTTTTCATTTTAAATGAAAATTTTTTATATATTTTCAAAGAGAATATAAATTAATAAAATAGAAATAATTAATATTAATAATTAATTATACTAAAAGGGTTGTTAAATGTTTCCAAATTTTTTGGAAATTATTGTAAAACAATTATTCATTAAATAGAAAAGTGGTCATATTTTATAATTCCAATAATTCTCTAATTCCAATTTTCCTTCATCAAACATATGGTTTTTACAAACAAAACTACTAAATCAAAATATACCTTAAAAATAGCTATCTATGATAATGAATGTATTTAATTTCCCTTATATAAAATATTTTATTTAATCTAATCCAAATTACGGCTGATAAAATGAGATTAATATAACATATATTTTATATAAAATAAAACATGAATGATCCATATACCTTATACAAATATGGGGATATGAAAAAATAATATAAATTTATCGAATAATATCTATAATATCATATGTTCTAATAAACCATTCAATTTAATTATCCTTTTATTCAAAATTCGAATTAATTTTCCATGGTTATAATTTTATAATAACATGATAACCTTCCTCTAATGAATTATTATTCCTCCTATAATCTGTAAAATATATTTCCCTATATTGAACAATAATCATCTGAAATTGAATCATTATAACCTTATAAACTATTATAACTTAAAATTCTATTCCTAGTAAATTTTTAACCATATCAATATCATATAAAAAAGGTTCCTGAGTCTACTTTCTATATAATTCATCAAAAGGATCCATTTGTATGATATACTGAAAATTATTATTACTAGAAATATCATCCAAAGTATGATATTAATCCAAAAATCCCTGAAAATTCATTGAAAATTCAGTAATAATATCCTATAATGTAATAATTATTCCCTCTATCTATCCATCAGATTGAGGATGAAATGATGTGATGATATTTATTTAACTTCACAATGACGTCTAAACAATTATAATTAAGATTTAATTTTGGGACCACGATACGATAAAATTTAAATGAAAACTCCATATAATATATTTATCTGTTTATTATAATGTAATGAAATTAAATAAAAAGGAATATTATCTATAATGGAATGAAAATAATCACATTATGTAGGAGATAACAAATTGGACAAATATAATTATTATTCGTTTTTATCTGGTAATACTAAAATAAAATCAAATCTTTTATGCTACCATTTAAATAAAATCACTAGAAATGGCCAAAAAATCCCCTTTTAAATATTAGTTTGTTATTATACCAATTTTAAAATCATATATTCTATTGTAAATTTATTACTTCCAATCTTCAATAATTTCTGCTAGAAATATTCCTAATGTAATATATATGTCTTTTACATCCAAGATCAATTTATTATTTAACATGGGGGAAAAAGAGATTACCTTTTTTTGATCTCAAATGAACATCTTTATTAATATTTAATCTAAATAAATTACCTTTAATAAATGAATATATTTTTTAATGTATAAGTTACAGTCCTTATAATTTATGTTAATAATTTTATAAAATTTTGTTTATTCTAACACCTAAAACAAAACAGATAGAATACCTATATGAAAAGTTTCACTCTAACATTATTCCTAAAAATAATCAATGAATAATTTTCTAGACATACAAATGTTATTGATTAATTATCTTTCCATCTTAATAAATTAGAGAAACTATATCACATTTATATATGGTAATGAATTGTGATGTCCTCATATTTATTAACTTCCATTCATACCATCTATCTCATATGAAAATACTTCCAACTAAATATATAGTTATATCTTTAATGATCTGTTTATTTTTAATCTTTTACCTTGTATGATTTCATTCCACAAAATTATAATGTAAATAGTGAAATTGAACATTCATGTTCATGTGTGGGATAATATATTTACCACGTTGTTCTAATTGACATTAAAAAATTTAATTACAAGAAAAATATGTTAGAGCGTAAGAGTATATAATGGCTACAAGGGGGGTGAATTCGTTTTTAATTTAAACAATTTTTTTTCAATCACACTATCATTAGAAATATTAAATCAAAATACCTTAAATTATCTGTTTATAGGTATAAGAGAAATAAGTCATCTTAAATGTAATATTTAATATATAGAAATAAAATTAGTCTAGTTAAATTGACATTAATAATATTTAGTAAAAAATTTCATATATAAATAACAGCGAATAATATAAACATTTTTTAAAAAATTACATAGAAGATTATGATAAATAAATTATAAAATAAAATTATTATAAAAAATATTATTCTCTATAATTTTATGAAATTTGAAAATTAAAAATCATGACATATTACATCCATAGTTTTCAGACAAACTCGATGGTCTCTCTTTTGGTACTCACAATGCCCCCCAAAAAAATATCATAATTTCTTTGTCTATCTTTAAAAAGAAATCCATCAATCCAAATATTAGTAACAAACCTTTCTTCTAATCCAATGTAAGCAGATAATTTTCATAATCAATATCACATATCATCCTATCCCTTTACACCCTTGATCTAAACCCATATTGGAAACAATAAAATGAAAATGAAAATGATCTATTTAATTTTAAAATTGTAAGATGGATTACATAAATGAGAAATACCTGAATATTTAAAATGTTTAAAAATGAGAAGTTAAGGTAGAGATAATCTTAGACATGTTATGTTTCAAATTCTTCATCACTTAGATCTTAAAATAAACTCTTATTTATTTTCATACCTCTAATGATTCTATTTTGAATGAGTCACATATTTTGTTACAGCATCTTTATTTGTTCTTTAAAAAATATATCTCACATTTTATTATCATTTAATGTTGTTTGGTAATACCATCAAAATTATATTAAAATTTATCTCAACAAGTACTAAAAATTCTAAATCCATTTATAAAAATCATATTACAATAAAAAAACATAGTTTTAAAATTAACTAAACCATTTATATAAATAGACTATAAATTATCAAACTAAAAGTCTTAAAAATAATACAATGATATATTTAATCTCATAAATATTGATATGATAGAAATTTTCAAATAGAATATAGAAACATTTCATTATAAAAGGATGAATATGATCAATCTGATAAACTAATATAGAGTTAATCTATTGGAAAATAATATTTCTAGTCTAATGGATAGAACATTGTTTAGAAACATATACCAGACCTTTTTTATCTGATCGAACATACACTAGTTATTCTAATAGATTGAGCTAAATTATTAGAAGTTTAAAATCATCTATCAAATAATAGTTTCTATGTTCAGTAAAATAAATTTTTTCTATTAAAAAATTTAAAAGGATTGTAAATATAATGTTATTAGAACATATTATTTAATGATGTTCTTTTGATTTTCATAACTAAGTAAAGTCAATATAAAAATTTAACATTCCAATCAACAATATCCCCATTCTTGAAAGGCACAAAAGACACCACATAATATGATAGACTATTAACATTGAAAAATATGGAATCCTTTATATGATTATGAATATCATTGATCATTATAAAAAATAAAATATCCACCAATTTATTACCTTAAAATTATACTATCTATTTATATTTATTTTCTTTCATTACTCCATCTTTTATAGGGATTATTGTTAAATTTTAAAAATAATAATTAAACTCCCTCATAGTACGATCCTTTAGCATATGATGTCCCTTTTTGAAAAACACTCATCCCCTCAATAAAATTTTCCACATTAAATATTTTCCCCCTATTGTGGTTTTAAAAAAAATTACGTAAAATAAAAATATATATCTCTAATACAAGAATGTATAATAAAAAATGTGTTCGAATAAATATTCATCCAAGACAAATAGAAATAAAATTTATCCTAGTAATATTGGAAAACATTGAAACAAAATTTGTTGAGACAAAAAATTTATTCAAACTATAAAAAATGTAATAATATTATGTATAAAATGTCAATAGTTTAGAAATAAAATGTATAGTATTTATTATAGGGACCTCTAATTAAGGATTTTATCTTCCTGAAATCCTCTCAATTCTTCTCATTCTCATCAAATACGGACATGAGCATCACTATTTGCTATTCTATGACGATAAAATATTGATTCTATTCCTTTATAATGACAATTTATTCTTCAAGGAGTATAATATAATTTTTATTCCATTAATATAGGAAACTACAATTCAAATGATCAGTGTTTTGAATTATGATCTTATAGTTTTTTAAAATCTTTTTTAAATTCATCAATTTCAGGATTATTCTAATCCTACGAAACATTTTACTATTAAAAAAATTTAAATATATGAAAAACAAATAATTATAGATTTTTAAATAGATCACAAATTTCAAAATATTGTATCTTATCTTATTTAACATATTCTCCATCATTTATAAAAATTTATCTGCTTGTCGAGACCATTTGAACATTTCAAAAAATCACATTTTATTTTCCTATCATTTATTTTTGAATAATCGCAACTGATATTAATTTTTCTTAACATAAATTATTAGAAATATTAAAGACTATGATTTCCCATAAAAAATATTCTAATGTTTCCATCAACTATGATTTCATTATTAGAATGATAAGGCCTTCAATCCAGAATATATCTTAAGGGTCAACAAATATATTCATTTCTCTTTGAAGATTTAGTACTTGATGCAACAGTTGAATCCAAGGATGCTTCAAAAATTATTTTTAATAATGGTACAATACTTTTATGTTTCCCTTTTCTCATTTTTATAATTCAATATATACATTAAATAATCAAATATATCGGCCTAATATTTTTTGGATAACTGTTATGTTAAATTTTGTCTCCTTTCTTTCTCATGTGATAAATATTTTTAATTCATATAAATATCTTGGACATGATTTTTTTTAAAAATAGGGTTTACATAGATGTAAATGATTACTATGACTCCAAAAATAGTTCTCAATCTTTATCTATTTCAACTTTTCTCCTCTAATTTTTATTCTTGTTCATATTCTAACAATTTTTCTATAACTTCTCATGTTATTTTAGATTTTTTTTATGATGTAGAATTTTTTTGAACTATCTTTTTAATTGGATTTAAACATGATTTTATCCTTCAACCTCCTTAAAATATTCCATCACTACTATTAATAAAAGAACTTATGTTGTTCTATAAAATTATATTTATTATTTCACCGATTAATATGAAAAAATAATGGTAAAAAAAATGTGCCCCAAAACATGAATTTTATTAAACTACTATTAGTTATGATATTGTTAATTGAATATTGGAGAACACATTTTTTACACCATTAATCATATTATTAATCACAATTTCTTTATCAAGACTATTATTCCTATATTTCTTCCTCCCTGCATCATTCACAGCCTCAAAGCACTTTATACAAATAAAAATCATCAAATTTATCAAATATAAATGTTATATATTCTTCATTTTATTTGACTCATGTGAACAAAATTTAAATATGGCCTTATCAAACACAATTTTATGTTTCATTTAAAAATTTATTGGAGGATAATCTTCTTTCATTCTATATTTTAATGGTTATTTTTATTTAACTACTTCATCATAAAATGTTGCCTTGTAAAATTTGTGTAAAATCATTTTCGATTTTATATTGAAGAAAAAATTAATCCATGGAATGGTTTCATTTTAATTCCAAGATACTATTAAACAAACTTCATAATCCTAATTCTATATTAAAAAAATCAATATAATAAACCAACATTTTATTTATCAATAATTGAAACACAATAATTCTCAACATTATTAAGGTTTTTATTAAAGGTAAAAGTAATAGAAACATAAAATTTACTTGGTTTTTCTTCCTTATATTTATTAAGAAATCCAATATGATGATGTTTTGAAATTTCTATGTATCCCTCACTCTATTTCTAGAAATGATATATCCTTGCATACAAAAAGTAAAAACTTCTATGTTCATAGTCATATGATATAATATTCATGTAGTTTAATAAGAAGAGGAAAATTAAGATTCAAAATTGTTTATTTAATTCAATTATTATTTTAAATCTTTTTGTAATGAAAAAATGTTTCTATTTCCAATTTTTTTTAATCATGTATTATATTATCGTAATAGATAATTAAAAACCATATATAAAAAATTTAAAACTATTACATCCAAAAATTTTCCCATACTGAACTAAATAACAGAATGTAAATCATTAATAATTTTAGATAATGGTGATCTATAAAATAATATGCAAAAAAAAAACAATTTTATATCATTAAAACATTATAAATTTTATAGAGAAAGATTCATTATTATCCTATAATGATTTCTCGATAAATCTTTCCATTACCACTTATCACATATAAAAGTATTTACTAGATTCCACCATGCTAAAATTGATTCCTAGAATAGAAAATTGTAATAATGTGAATCCTCATGGGATGATCAGAAAAAGGATTTTTGATATTTGAGATAAAATTATGAAAAAATATGTGGGATAGAGTGGATCATTTTGTTATATATGGGCTCAATGAAACTCCCTTTAAATTCAACAGATCCAATGATTCATATTGAAAATAAATTATGATCTAAAAATTGATATTATTCATTGATGTAAATAGAAAACATTGAAAATTGTTTTTATATAAATTATGAAAAATTATTCATCAGACTAAAGAATTATATAATTATATAAAAAAGCAAATTTTTTTAAAAATTGTTTTTTTCTGTATCTTTTTAGAATATTAGAAAAAAATTTAAAATTAAAATAAAGAATCTAAAATATTATGAAATTTTCCCCATGGAGTATAATTATAAGATTTAATATGAATAATTATTTTGTTATATACATTTATAGTTTTTCTATTATCATTTGAATTTGATAATCTTAAAAATTAATAAATGTTCGAAAAAAAACTAGATATAATTTTCTAATTCAAATAATTCCAATAAAAAGTTTCACACTAAGAAGAAATATCTACTAAAAAATTATTTTGAAGAACTATATTATAAAATTTTATTATAATAAATAAAGATTCAATAAATAATATTTTTTTAGAAAAAACACAGCATATGTAATCCCTCTTTTATAAAGAGGTTGTAAATATATGATGACATGGATAATACAAATAAATATTAATGATCACATTATATTGAGTACATTTTGATTTGGTTTAATATATTAAAATATATCAAAGATAAGGTGTTCATTAATATCATCAACATTTTATTCCTTCATTCGAATGAATTGTAAAATTATATCATCTTTTTGTATGTGATCTCATAGAAAATGGTGTGTCATATATCTATGACATTATCAAGATTTATGTGATCAATTTTAATGTAAATAAATTATAATAGTGTTATCACACAATATTTGATTTTTTTCAATATGCATTCCATACATATTATTAATTTTTCATTTTAAAAAGCCAAGGTAGATGTTGGATAATATGATCATTTATTTTTAATGTGAAAACACTCTCATAAAAATTTATCAAAAGTATAAAATTTTCGTTGAACATTGAACAAAAAAATCATTCATAATGTTAAAATAAATTATCTAATCAAATAATTGAATTATGATTATATGGTTTTTCTAATTTCCTATAAAAACTAAATAATTTGAATTTAATTCTTTTACAAGGAGAAATATATTTCCAATTCTAAATATTTTTTCTTGAATAGTGTCACAAAAAAGTACTTTGAAACCATTCATATTTATAATCTTTTATAGAAATAATTTTTCATAAAAAATATGTTTGAAATATCTATAATTTATATACCAAATATAGTTACATGTAATTTTTTTATCATCCAAAAAAGTGATTATATTTTCAGATCCCAAACATGCTTGCATCAAGTGTTATTAGAAAACACAATTTTTTTTATTACCTATTTTTATAACATTAATTGTTTAATAAAAAATATACTCTTTTGGAAATATAAATTCTATGAAATAATATTTATTAAATTGATCTCAATTAGAATTTATTCTTATAGTGTCCACAACATTAACACCAAGTGTAAAATAGAGAACATTTTTTATCAATGATTATATTATTTAAAAAATTCTAATGGTAAACCCATTATAGAGAAATGATGATGACAAATAATTTTATTGTGAAAATTTCCAATGATTCCTTGCCAGTGTTGTACTTATGACAATGTTTTTAACCATGATATTTTATTATTATGTTTTACAACAGAACACTTATCCCGTGTATAAATTTTATTCAAAATTATTATTTCTAATTGATTATGAAATTTTATTTTTCCAAATTAAATTATTTTATATATTTCAATGGATAATATTTCTCAGAATTGTAATTTTATAATGCTTTATAAATATTTAATATCTTCGTACTAAAACTTGAAATCATTGAATTTTCATTCACATGATTTTCTTGAGAAATATCTAGTATTTTTAGATATTTTAAACTAATTTTGTAATAATTTATAAATTCTAGAACTATAAAATCCCATGTAGTTATATATATATATATATATATATTATTTTTCATATATATTTATATGGATTTATGAATTACCATGTTTATAAAAATATTATGTTATTTTTGATAAAAAAATAGTTTATTTAAATAAATTTCTATTAATATTTTATCTGAAAAATTTGTTTCAAAATTTTATTATTTTAATTTAATAAATATAAAACGAATTTTGAGAACTTGATTTAAATATTTTTATTTAGATGTTGTTGGTGATTTGTTTTTGAAAATGTTTATTTTATCAGAGAATAATTATAAATATTGATCTTGTAAAAAAGTAGTTTATTTTTAATAAATTATATATTTCATAAAAATATTTTTATGTTACCTAATTATATATTATTTATAATTTTTATATATAATTACTTTAAATAAAATTTATATGTTTTATATAATATTTTTTTTTGTTTTAAAGAAAGCTTATTATAAAAATTATATTAAAATAGAAAATGTTTCACATTTTAACTTTCATAAAAAACCATAATAAGACATTTTTGAAAAAAAATGTATATAATATATATAATTTTTTAGTAATTTATATTCATAAAATTAATGTATTTTGTCAAACAATTAATTTGAATCTTCTTTTTCTTAAAAATTAATGTTTTAAAAAACATGTTGTATCTTTATGACTGCCTGACTAATATAAAATAAACAATTTACCCTTATATTAATTTAATATTGAAAAATGAATTCCATAGTTGGAATAATTATAATTATATAATTTATCATATGGTAACCATAATTTTTTATATAAGTGATTCATGAAAACAATTTTAATTAATCACAACAATTAATGTAAACATTAGTTCACTATGTAACTGAACCCTGATCATAATATTCTAAATGACCTATAAACATGAAAACTAACCCAATTTATAGACATATATCTCCATTATCCCTAATATGATCTAGATATTAGAATTTTTAAAACCATTAGGCTAGGAAATTTTTTTTTTATTTCACTATTTAAAAAAAGTACAAGTTATACACTTACCCTACTAATAAAAGGCCTCACCCTATCCTCCTCTATTCACAACTATAGAGATATTTGATTTATATAATACCTTCCCAAACCACTTTTACACATCCAGTCTCTATTAATAGTATCCTTAATTTGGGTATAAATGAATCCATGAAAATACATTGATTAAAACATAACGGATTTACTCGAAGAAGATGCAAAATTTAATAACATGGGTTTTCGTATTATTTCATCTCCACACACTAAATTTATTACTATACAATGATTAAATAATATCCTATTTTTGATAATTATATTTATATTATTTATGTTAATTTTAATACATTAAATTTCATACACTTTCTCCTATTGACTAAAAAAATCATCATTCATGTGTATGGAGGACTACCAGTTCACAAAAAATTATCATTTATTTTTTCATTTCCATAGATCATGATTTTGAATAATGATGGATATAATATTTATATATTTTAATTTTTATATTTATAAAATGATTATAAAAATTTAGTTATTATTTAATTTATACCAATTTTATTTTCCAATCAATGAATGATATGATAACATTGTTTCTGTGTTTGGTGGACTATCGCATCACGAAGCGATGTGATGCATTTCTCACAATCACATTGAATAAAGGAAAATAAGGGTAAATAAAATGATTATAAATGATAATAATGAAACAATAATGATATTAATCAAATTATTAAATATATTTAAATATAATATATATTTGAATTTTTTCCATTTCACACATGGAAACGTGATAATGTCATTCGTGGTCATGTGGACTACCGCCTCCTCAAAAAAATGGGATTCATATTTTTTCAACACTACAATCTAATAATGATATATATATATATATATATATAATTTTACTTAATGGTGTATATAAAAAAAATAAAAACATGGAATGATAAAATATTACATACCTTCTTTCCATAATGGTCATTGAAAAATTTGAATGTTACTCATTGGTACATACATCCTATTATCTCCATGATCGCAATGTTGGTATATCTTTCTAAAACATAATTCATGAATGATTTTAATAAAACAATCTATTTATAAATATATATATATTATTTCAATATTATTATTATATATATGTTTAAATAATTAAATTATTGACCTTATTTGTTATACAAAAGTTGGTATTGACACTTAAGCTGAATATGGTCAAAAAATAATACATAAACATCATCGATTAAGTTGTTGTATATAAATTTTTACAAAGGTAAATAAAATTAATATGATTCTTGTAAAAGGATTTAAGGAACTGTTTCTACTTTTTAAATTTATAATTACTACATCTTTGACAGTTTAAATGATTAATTTTCCTATTATCATGATAGTAATGATATTTAATGTCAATCATTCATGGGGTTATGATTCATGTTTTTCCCAAGTGATAAGGTAAATCTCGTAATTTATTAATTTTAATGTTTTTCCTCAAACTATAGAGACCATAAATTTTATTACTGGAATATTACATCATTTTAAAGTTAAAAAACATATTATTATTACAAAACAAGGATATGAAGGTTTATTATAGTGGGAAAATTATTTCCATACATACCATGTATATTATTAAACCAAAACATTAATCTAAACAATATTCACTATCTTCAAATGATCACATTATCTTTAGTAATTATTGTCCCATGATGATGTAAACTAATTCATAGGGTGATAAAAAATTCCATTAAGATGATAAATAAGAATGTGTATTTATATAAAATGATTGCCAATAAGAATTATAATCATCATAAACTAAACATGGGATATTTATCAACATCATGCAGGAAACATTGGATAAACTCATCGAATGTTGATATTTATAAAAATGAATCATCGTGAACTAATAGTAAAATATTTCACGTAGTTTGGAACAATGATAATGTCATGTTCAAAAATATTACACATTATCTCATTAGATAAAACAAATTACCCAATGCATTTGATGTCGGTATAATTCTAGTCCCCTTTGTTATTTAATAACTTTTACATTATCACACATTCCACATAGAACATATAACAATAATTAACATAAAATAAACCATGGAACAGAATGGATTAAATAATAATTCAATAAATAATAAATAAATGAATAATCATTTGGAATCCCTAATGAAATTGAAAATACTTACATTGAGTAATAATCATCAATATTGAAAGGAGAAGGATCTACAGGATTAGTTTGAAAATATTTCTATATGACCTAAATCGAAGTTGGAACCTTGTTATATTTTGAAAGTAAAGGGAATATTACATAAATTATATTTTCGGAAATAATATCCGAATAGACATTTTCATAAATGGGGAATAATCTAGATAAATTTCTATTGACATCAATATATTAATTATGAAATCATAAATAAACATCTACATTGTATGAAAATATCTATACTAAATTTATCAATTTGAAACAGTTCTATACTTATATATTTATATAATTATATTATATTTTCATTTAAAATATGTTAGAATTTTATTTATACTTTGATAGGGGACGTCACGATTCTATTTTCAAGATAACTATTTATAATGATTATATTAGTATTCTACTGGACATGTTATTATTCCATCAGTATAAGTTTCATATATTATATAAATATCACATATTTCATTCTTCACAAGTAAGAATAATGTTTCTATGGGGTTACCTATGTTATGTATGTTTTTATACTATATAATGTAACAATAAGAAGTGAAACCTAGTTGATAAAATTTTGGGACAATACATTATTCACCCACTTTTAACATTATCTATTGAATTTTATTTATATATTAAGGTAAAAACATGTGAGGGTACTTTCATTTCATTAATTAGATTGGTTCCTATGTTTCCTCTGGATACATATGGTTCCCCCATAAAACTTTTATAAGTTGGGTCATCTTATTATACAGGATATTGTATATGTGGTCCAATATCATCACCGACTGCTCTTTATATGAGAGGTAATTTTCCAGTAGTTCCACCTCAGGATTTAGTACATGTGATGGGTCATGTATATTATTTCCTCTAGAGTGAAATGTGGAACAAGTCACAAACATGATCTATTTGTGGTTAAAGTGGAAGACGATAGACCATTTCTCAAATAAAAACAGGTATTTTAACAAGGAAAATGTTCCATAGATTAATTTTCCATTTCAATCAAAACCATATGACTCTCTCCAATGTTTATATTTGAAGGCAGTATATGTCTCCAACTTCTATATAAAAATATATTAAATGGTTTTCAATAGAGATATTTTTTTGAATTTCGATAGATTCTATTGTTATTAGTTATCATGAACCATCATGGGAATATCTTTCCCATGATCTATACCAATAAGTTTTTTCTTTCCAAATATATTCCAAAATGTTGGATTACTACATTGATTCACACACATATTTTCATATTGATCCATATTAATTCTTAAGTGGAAGATGTTTCTGATTGAGAAAACAACCAATATGATATGTTGATCTCATCCACATTTGAATTCCATTGAGTAGACTGACCAAATTTCCTTGAGTTTCAAAATAGGCAATTAATTTTTTCATTTATTAGGTCGTGATAGGTTGTTATGAAATTTAATTCAGTACTTGATAAATATTAGATACTTCTCCAGAATTTATATATGAACCTTTGATCATAATTTGAGAT
Source organism: Viscum album (assembly GCA_963277665.1). Lineage (NCBI taxonomy): Eukaryota > Viridiplantae > Streptophyta > Magnoliopsida > Santalales > Viscaceae > Viscum > Viscum album. The sequence continues at coordinate 1,282,679,286 of OY728135.1, forward strand.
GATTGAATGTTCAACCCCATGCTACCTCACTAATTAATTAACATATATCATGGAAATTTCGTTATTTATGAAATTATATCGAATAGAAATATTGTAAGAATTATTTGTTAGTTGATCAAACAAAAACACTATTTCATAATTAATAACTATTAATTTATCTCGTTGACCATTAAAAAGGTCTATAGTATCATTCTATTATTTCCACATTGGTATATGAAATGGTCACATTATCCCATTGTAATTTGGTAATCTTTCTTTATCATCCTGAGATACCAAACATCTAGAGATGAAGTTAGCAATCTCTTTCATCATGTTTTCGAACAATAGGTTTTCTTTATGATCATGATACAATATGGTACCTCTAAGATATATGGAGAAATATGATCTATGTGAATTATCCAATATATTATTTTTTATATCAGGTGCTGATGAAAAAAATACTAGTACCTAACTGAATAAAATCATCATCATCAATGTGTAACTTCAGTAGCATCCCTTACTTTTCCACTTGCACACAATTTTGTAACTCAAAATCATGGTTTGTGCCTTACTGGTCTTCCCTTAGATATATGGTTGGGAAATAATTTACTAATGGTTGGAAGCATTCTATTCCTTTATAATTCACTAAATCATATTTTTCATTTATATAATGATTGAGTCTTTCTGAATAAACATCATGGATATGGTAGTTGGTTCATTTCTACTAAGAGCATCAACTGTCTTGTTCACAATTTTTGGATGGTATTGAATAGTGAAATAATAGTCCTAAATAGCTCTTACTACTTATTTGAAACTTGTTTAGATCCTTATGTGTGAATATATACTTTCAAATATTCTGATAGTTATAAATGTCACATGTCTCACAATAGAGGTTGTGCCACAATATTTTCAATGAAAAAAATCATCATCGCCAACTCCATATTACGAATTGGGTAGTTATTATAAGGGATATTCAACTATCATGTGGCATAGGCTATCATTATATAATTATACATATGTACCTCATTGAATACATTCTTTAATGAATAATTTTATTTCATTACTCCTTTTCCACTTTTTAGTAGTGTTATTACCCTCTTCTTTTCCTCCATGAATATTTCTTAAAATTATTCTATCCAAATATAAATTACACATTTATTTGATTGCAATTTTAGTAGGTTAGAGAATCCAGGGAAATTCCTTAAAATCCATCAGTAGTATCCATCTAATCCAAGGAAACTATGGATTTTTTTTATAGTAGTGAGTTTGGGGAATTACTCAATTACCATTATTGAAGGTTCCATTTAAATTCAATAACATTTGATATTGTTCCACTTGAATATGAATTTATACATCCAAAAGTAACACATAAATATCTTATTGCCCAATTTCTACTTATATAATGTTTCCAGCACAATCTTTATATGATCATTATGTTCAACCATTTTTAATCATGTAAATGAGAATATCATTGATAAAAGAACAGACATTTGAGGACATAGTCTCTAAATAGTGTACTCTTGAAATCCATTAATATCGAATGGCCCATAATATCTCTTAAATAAATCACTATGAACTGAAAGCTCCCATACAATTCATGAAAATAATTCTTATGATAATATTACATATTCATATTTAATTAATGATATCCAAAATGAAGATCCACCTTTGAACAACCACACTAATGAAACCATCATCACTAGACCCAAGCTACAAAACCCCTAGAGAAATCTATTTAGAATGTTGTGAAACCATCAAATAACATGAGATAAACTACCAAAAATCATTAGGGGAGAACATGTTCCACAAAATATATCCACTAAAGAAGCCAAATCGAGGAAGAATTTATTAGATTCCATCTAATAATTGCATCTATTTTTTAGCTATCATAATTGGTGTAACACAAAATCAACCATATGTTGTCACCATATCACCAAAAAACACTAGAATTTGACCAGAAAGAGAGGAAAAAAATCAATTATAACCCCCAACATAAAACACCAAAATCCAATGAGAGCGAGGATGAAGGAATGAGGTTGGAACCCAAATCAAAACTAGTAAAAACCTTAAAATAAAAAGTTAAATACCACTAAATATCACATCATGGAGGGGATAAAATACTAAAATGAAAATAGGTGATGAAACCCTTGACCTGGAATAAATTATATTCTGAGAGGAGCATTAACCACCAAATCAAAATCCTAAAGCCTCGGTGTTTCCATCACTCTAGATCCGACCTGGATTATAGAGGTGGAACTCGAGGCCAGTGCATGGAATTCCAGCCACAGAAATTCAATCACGTATATGAGGACATGATAATAAGAACTGGGGATAGATAGATAGAGGAATAAATAATAAATAACCACTATTGCTTGGGAGAGAGGAATGCCTTATATGAGGAATATTTTTAGTCGAGGCAAGATCCTGAGAGAGGCCCATGATAATGAGGTGTTGTTCCCCTCTAAGTACAAATTTATCTTCTTCTTCAACCTCTCTAATTCGATAGGGTCCATAATATTGGGGAACGTTTATATATGATTTGTGTTAGGTTTATGTTTTTTGGAGTCCTCTGCCTCAATATTTGAGGGAATCCCTTATATCACCTAAAAAAATAAATCCATGTACTCCATAATAATGGAAATTTCCACAAGGATTATACCTTCATTTGAATCAACAATTATATCTATGTATGACTATTCACAATTCATCAATATCCACACCATTTATGTATTTTATAAAGTAATTCACGATCATTATTACATTGTAAAGGAGAATGTATTGTTTTATATAATGAAATAATATTTTTTCGTTTTAAAACAAATAATGTATGTTCTATATAAAGAGTGCCTATCTACACTCAGTATTGTATTGAATTATTTTCATAGACATGTTTTGTTGTTTTCTTGAAAAATATTACCAAATATGACAATAAGAAAATAGTCCCGCATATGGTGTTCGATTATAACACTGCATGATTTTTTTATGGATATTTCATCATCATGGTTTTGGGTAATCCATTCAATAGTTCTAAAAAAAATATAGAATTCAATGGGATACAAAAAAACATGATTCAAATAAAATATTTTATATTAATGAGTGAATAGGAAGTGAACCTTGCACGACTTCATTTTTATGGTACAATTCATCAGTAGTGAAGGTATAAGATTTTCCTTTATCTTTTTTCATTTGTGGATACTGATGTAAATTCCACTAAAATTCTTGTGGTTTAGTGCAGTGGATTTTGTTGTTCCCCGTATCTGAATAGATGACACACTGAATAATATAGGTTGTATTAGGAGGGTTCGACATTCCCTCTATCATGTTTTCCAACATCATCACATCTATATAACAATAATGAGTTTGGTTTCCTTATCTCCCATACATGAATAATTTTTCCATCACGTTGTGGAATTTACCATTACATTTATTACGAAATTTTTGACACATTGTTGGTTCGATCATCTATCATACATTATCATTTGAAACACTGGTTTGTAATTTTTTTCATCTCATATTATATCTATAACCGTGGTTTTATATTCTAAACCCTATCTCCACTATGAGAGAACATCATCCCAATTCATTATAACACTCAATTTCTTGGATAACTAGAGTCGTTTGATGGTTTTGTTTTAATAGATTATGAATTATATTTATTTTAATATCATTATTGGTAAAAATGTAAGACATACCTTCAATTCCTTGTGGACTTTACATCATAAGACAGAAAAAATTTACCATAGATTTTCATTAACTATATAAATTCTCACTTCATTTTTGTACCAATAGTTTTATATATATTCTTATTCATAATTATTTTCAAAAACTCTTACTACTCCATATATTTTATTTAATCCTTCATATTTGGGTTGTTAATCAAAATACCACATTAATTTTCATATCTATCCTAATGATAGATGACAAGATCCACCATCTCTTTCTCAAAATAATAAAGAACCAACTTTATTTACCCATTTTTATATCTCATATTTCTACAATGAGTGTATTAGAATATAGAATAATGGTTATTGGTTGATGACACATAATGAAATAAATGGATAGTTTTTTATTATTTAATGATGTTGGGATTTCTTCATTGTTCATGTAATTATTGATAGCATGAGATAGTTGGGTAATATTCACCATGATATTTTGAACACCACCTGCCATGTATTGATGGATTCATGGTCAGTTTATTGTATATATATGTCGGTGCTCATGTAATATGAGAATAATTCAGGAGATTTGAAATTAAGTGTCATTAATGATCATAAAAATTAAATGTTATAATATATATTTTTTTGTTCTTATATTAGGATTATTAATTATATAAAATATTAATGAAAATGTTTAAATTTATTTTCCTAGGATTTATTGCCATCATAAACTAATATCATTTTTTATTATCATTTTTATATAATGTTTGAATTAAATAATAAATGTTATACTATATACAAATATATAATAAAATATAATTTAAATATATAATGGTTTTATGACTATATTTTAAGGTGGTAATGGAAAACAAATAACCATCAACCAAAAAGCAATGAATCGACACATCATATATGATGTTTTTATTTTTAAAATCAAATGAGGGAAGAGAAGTGTTTCAACTGGATGTTAAGTAATAAATATGAAATTATTATATATATATATATTTATGTAATTCTTAATTTATCTTTCTTATTAGAATAATGTAAGTGATGATTTTATTAAAATATAAATGAAATTTAAAAATAACATTTTATGATTTTACCTCTTGAATGTTGTCTCTTTGAGAACCTCTTTAATGAAATTTGGTTATGTAATTTATTGATACCATCAGAACTAGGAAGTGGGTAAGAGTATAGGTAATGAAATTTGGCATAATTTAGACAAGATAAAAGACATTGATGTTAAGAGGGGATGGGTGTTTGAGTTGGTATTTAAAGGGGTGGTGAGAGTTGATTTTAGATTTTTTAAGAATTTGTATAATCGTTTTTCTCAATACATATAATTATGTTTACTTACATGAATAAATATAATACATTAAAATAGATATATCAATATTTTATCCACTTATATTATCCAAGATTCAGTAATGACTCAGAAATTCATTTATTTGTTTAATATTTAAATTACCTAATGTCGCTATTCACAAAAAATATTAATGTCTTCAAAATGATTACAAAAAAATAATATTGACCCATTTATTGATATATATATTTCAAAACTGGACTCCATTTTATGAAAATAATTTTATATATGTGATATGTGTAATTTTTAAATTAAATCAGTATTTATTTAAAAAAATGCTAATTTCAATATTATAATCAATTTGATGGACCATTGAAAAATTATTTATGGTCTCAAAAAAAATCATATAATTATATCACAATAGATAATTAATTTATGAATCAATTTTATGAAAAAAGTAAATTTAATATATTTATTATTACATTATGATGACAAGTTTACATTGTAAAAAAATATCTACATGTAATTTATCATTTTAAAACATTTATTTACATATAACATGTTATAATTATGTAATATTTTCATTTGTAAGTAGAATAAATTATATTTATACACTAATAGATGATATCAATATTCTATTGTCCAAATTACAATTCATAATGGTCATATTACTATTCCAGTGATCATATTAATATCTATCAATATAGGTTTCTTAATTTTCTATTAATACCACATATTTTGTATTATCTTATAAGAAAAATGTTTTTTATTTTTTTCTCTATGTTATGAACATGTTTTATAAAATAGAAAATAAATATGGGAAGGAAAATTCAACAGATAATTTTCAAGATCCTTAAAAAAACTAAATTTCTCATCTATGCTCATGTTTTAAAAATGATTTTATATAAACCTAAAAATTTTATATTTTACATTTTATGTCTCTTAACATTATTTAAAACGTTTTAAATAAAGTATATTTTTACGTGTACTATGTGGAATGATTTTATAAATGATAAAATATATGTTCTATTCCAACATCAGATGAATACAATGACATTTACAACTTCATGGTTGTTATTTTATTTCTAACTTCATTTAAAAAAAGTTCATGTTTCTTCAAAGAAAACACCTTAATTTTTTTTGGTATTGAAATTTTCTATCAATAGAAATATTTATTCTGTTTTTGAAAATGGTTTTAAAATAGTAAATTATATTTATTTCCCAATGACATGTTATAATGTTATTAAATGATAATTTAAAATTAATTATGATAAAAAACTGAATAAATAAAAATGTTTTATTCAATATATGGTACTTGAGATTTATAAATGAGAAATTAGTGCACCAATATAGTTTTATGCAGATTCTTTATAACATAACAAAGAATAGAATTAATACCACTAGGTAACACCATTATAGACTAACTTGGGGTGGCCTATACATCACTGGGCATGCCCATAATTGTATAAATAATGGGTACTACTGGATAGTTCTCTAATTCATAGAGTAATGATGAAGTCAGTGGTCAGATATATGGTTGTTCTAATTAAACTATTCTTGGATGGATTTTATGAGTATGATTCTCTATTTCTACAAAAAAAAGTTTTAATTCCATTATGTTGATTTTTATGAATTTCAATGAGATAAATAGTGTTATTTTTCATATAAACATTTTTTATTTAACATTATCGAGAAGAATTGATGATAAAGGATATGGTTATTTGTGTCAACATGATTTTATAGGACTATCAGTTTTCCTTCATTCGGTATCCCTAATTAATATATTTTTACGCATCCCATACTTTTAATTGTTTTTCATTGGATTTAAGGATGGGGTTTTTAATAGAAGAATTATAGTTGATTTTCATAATTATTTTCCATGAAATAAATCATTATTCATATCAAAAGATTTAAATTATGAGAAAATTGATACTAATATTAATTTTCAACATTTTATTATGTATTTTTGTAATATTTTATTTATTGAATAATCCTCAAAAACTAAAAAATGTAAAATGAACTTCAATGTAAATTAAATAAAATACATGAATGATACATCAGATTATGTAATGTTTAATTTTGGGTCATATAGTTGTAATAAAATATTCATTTATAAAATTTTAGATGTTATTATATTAATAATTTTATAACATTTATGTTTCGAACTTATTTTCCAGTTAAAATGATATTTCATTTAAAGAGTACCATGCATTTTCATCTTAATAATTTATTTTTTGAATAGTTTTCTACTGGGGAAACAATAATATAGTACTGGTAAGGCACTGAGTGGAAGATATCCTTCAAAATCATTATCTTTAGATATTTTTGAATCGATGAAAAAAAGTTGTGGATGTGATGGATCAATTGACATAACAAATAAATGGATGTGGTATATATGATTGAGGGAAACCTGATCTACCAATAATGGACTATGGAAAATATCATAAAAAAATCTATATAAATTATTTGATCAATTTATCATGTAATATATGAATGGTGACTCAATTATCATAAAAATATTTTTGATTTCATGGTATTTTCGGAATTATAGATGATATCGTTTTCCTATTATCATTTTCATGGTGAAGACGATTGAAACTGGTCAATGGATAAGAAAACTATAGTGAAAGATGATATTGATGCCATAAAATGAGAAACATTCAAGGATCATTTACATGAGAAATATTTCCCTACAAATTGTTTACGTCTGATTGATAACACTCAATAATATATGGAGAATGACAAAGATTATTTTGTGGCATGTGAGGAAAAATCACTGGATTGGCCATTAATGTTTTAGATTTCCTATAGGACACTAATATCAATGATAATAGGGGTTTTATAGGGTTAACCCATTTTTTATAAATGGTTTAGAAGTATAATAATTTCAATATTACATGACAGTGGTCTATCGTGGAGAAACTTTTTTGATGGATTGTTTTGGCAGATATGTTCCTCAAGATGAAAAGAATAAAACATTTCTAGGTTGTAGTAAATGGGGAAACAACTAGAAATAATGTCTATAGGTAAGATCCCAAAATGTTATGAGGGTGGAAAATATATATCAAATATTTTTATATATTTTTTCTACTCGGTGTGGTCATATTCGTCCACAGAATCATGACTAGAATTAAAAAATACTAGAACAACCAAAGTATAGAGAACCTGATAGGCATTTTAATGACACAAACTTTTTCAAAATGTTATTTGATTCCTTAATGAATTTTTATAATATACTATAATATATCATATATTTATAAAACAATGAAAAACCAAAAATATATATCTCTTTAATAATGAACATTACCCTAGTCATCAATTAAAATATTTAAATTTTAAAAAAAAATTAAATTAACAAAAAATATAGAATAGAAAATCTAAATTGGAAAATTATATATCTCTCCAATCTTCTAGAATTATTAGTACCCTATTTTATTATATATAAATAAAAATATATTAGTAAACTAGTCATCAAATTATGAAACTAACTATATAAATCTACGATATATTCTAGTGAATTTTGAGTGAAAAAATGAAGTGTTATTTCAATGTGACAAAAGGAAATGTGAGAAGCTAAATTAAAATTTTATATAACTGTAAATATGAACTTTTGAAAATATACCCTTTCTGGATAATATTACCTTTATAATTAGTGTTTATATATATCAATGTCAAAGGGTAATTGATACAAAAATGAGAGTTGATGGCCTCAACGAGTTGAGTCATTCCGTTTAAATCACATTTTTAGAACATGGTTGGAGGTATCATCCTAGGGGTTCCCCCTCTTCTGAGCCTCTGATTAACATTAGAACAAAAATCATGAATGAAATAGCATATGGGAAAAGTTCAAATTAGTAGAGATTAACATTCATACGATGTTAGCCGAGGCACCCCATGAAAATACCATCATCTCACACCTTACGCTTAAGGAATATGTCTGTGTAATAAGAAGTTATTTTTCAAGAAATATTTTAAATATAGTATAAATTCCACTATAAAAATTAAAATTGTATCCATTCAGTTATTCTTAAGAATAGTTTTCCATAACAAAATATATGTTTAATTTAGATGAAAATGATCATTTGATATTAGTGGAAAATTAAAAAATATTTTATTTTTTATATAAAATTATTATACTAATAAAAGGTATTATAAAAAGTTTTATTTATATATTATTTTTAAATACTATTATTTAAATAATAAATGATAAAATAAATTTATAAATACCTAGTATTTTTTTATAAGTTTCTGAAATTTCATAGTATAATAAAATTTATTATTTTGTAATAAATAAATATATTTATATTTAAAAGTAATGATTTTCATATTTAGAGAATTTTTATTATAAAATATACATAATTTTTAATTTCATAATTTTAAATAATCTTATGGTTAATTTATTACATTTTTCTAATATAAATTAATAATTTGGGAAAATTAAAAATATAATAATTTATTGTATCAATATATTTGATGATATATTATTTTTTTCACTAGGATTTATTTAATAAGTAAAACCAATATAGGCCCTAAAAATATCAGTTTATTATTATTTAGTATTTTAATTAACTTTAGTAAATTTCAAAAACAAAAATTAACCCTCCAATGTCTGAAAGGGTATTTTTTTAAAAACTTCCCCTTTTTAAAAAAGTACATTAAATGTCAAATGACGTAATAAAAATGGTGATATGTTTTTTGGATTAAAATTACATAAAATGTTTCCAAAATCACCAAACCCATGGTTAAAATTAACTAGATGGAAAATGGTTTTTCATTTTCCATGGCCATGTTTTCCAAAAACTATATTTGAAAATTATTGATCAATCCATCAATTTTTTCATTAAAAAACCATCAATTTCACCTATAAATTTCCATACTAATAATCCCTCCAAGATGTAATTGTTTTTTACTCCCATGTAGTCCCCATTGGTTTCCATAACCCCATAGTTTGTTCCTTATGATTTATGAACCACATTTCAGGGATAATTAAATCTCCCAATCTCTTTTCCATTCATGTTCCATATTCCTGAGGAATATATTCTAATTTAAAAAATTAATTTACTTGTCCACATTATATTATTTATTTCCTGTACTAGTATTCAATAATTAATGGAATATAAATTTCTAATCTAATTTTACCATTTTATAAACCCATGTTTTATACCTTCCATGTAATTGAATTTAGTTATAAAATGGCCCCCATTCACATGATAAATTCACACATCCTTTTAATATGAATACCCATAACATTTTTCTTATCAATTTGTATTGATCCATATATAGTGATGAATGTTTTATTTTTATATTTACATATATTAAACCTAAATTTCATTTTGATTGTTAAAATCGATGTGACAATCATGTCTTTTGTCTATGACATGATTTTTATAAGAAACCCATTCCTTATTCTACATTTGTCATTGATGAAATAATTTATTGTGATATAGTTTTCTGAAATAATATTAATAAAAATTAAGGGAGATATTTTATAGATATATAAGTAGTTGGTCAATGAATATAATCAATATAGATTACATGTTTCATGAATTATTGGTGAATATCGTTGGTAATTTTCATTTATAACAACTTAGTGATTAAAATTGTTGATATGCTTATGAATTTTACAATTATATGTCGTCTCCAAATTTCCATGTAATGATTCATTTTATTGTTATTATGATGTGTATCTTTCTTATTCATTAAACTTTTTCCTCATTTTAATATGGATATGTCTCATGATCACATGCTTTGTATTAATCATGCTTATTCCCTTACTAGGATTCAGGCTCACCCTATTCCATTGATGTTTTTCCTCATGATATGCGATATAGTAAATGTATCTTTGGGTAAACCCCTAAAGATATAATTCAAGATTATTTTGAATAATTTTGTATTTTTTCATGTATTATATACATTATTTTCAAGAAACCAATCATTAATAGATCTTTTATTTTTTACCACTTAATAAAATGTTATGTTATAAAATTATGGGATTTAATTGTAGGTATCAAAAGAAAATTTATTTATTTTTGTAAATTATCTTATGAAAACATTAGAAAAACCACACCTACATGCCTAAATATTTGAAAACGTTCTTGTATTATAGTTAATTACTATTCATGTGGTTTACGATCAAAGAAATCCATGTCTGGATACCAACAGTTATGTGTGACTCTTGCACAAATGTACCAAGGGTAACACCAAAAAACAACACTTTTATCTAAACTAAAATTATAATTGATGAACAGTAGTGGGCCTTTCTAATATTCTATTTTGACACTTTAAGGGATATGTTTAGATAACCACAATATTTTTAGGAACAATTATAAAGGATATATATAAAATATAATTTCTATTATAGAATATTAGTAATATATATAATAAATATATTTTAATATCTAAAATCCCTATTTAATTATAGTGTTATTAATATAAGTTTTGTTTCTATATAAGGAATTTTTATATATAAATATTGTTTGGAATAAGAGGAATTTTTAAATGATTAGTGTAAGAAATGATACACATATAATGTGCCACTAAAAGAGAGAGTAGAAAAAATAACAAGGATGATGAATCATTTAACTAAATTTGTGAATAAAAAATTGAATAATGTTAAAAGAAAAAATTCACCTCTGTTTGAAAAACTCCCAATTAAGACCTTCAGGAACCAATGACCACCATCTTCCAATTGATCTATTGGTCCCTATATTGATGAAAAACAGATATGTTCTATAGAAAGGATTTATTATTTAATACATTACTTAGAGAAATAAAATAAATCCATCAAAGCATAATACTTTAATGTAGAATTTAATTATGGTACGAAACAAATTAAAAACATAAATCCAATAATGGAGATAAATTTTATAGTGTGGGAATAGTTTAATGGAATCAATTTTAATAAATATTTTCCCTCTATGATGAAAAGAATTGAGATGGAATTATTTAACTAAAGAATAAGGAATATAAATCATGGGAATGTATTAGATTAAATATACATGACTTGGTCGATACACCTCTAACTTTCTTTTGGATCCTATGTGAAATTATTATACATTATTCAGTGGACTAATACACCATATACAGTTGAATATAGAAAATATTGACTATGAAACACAAGAGGAGATAATGCAGAGTGATATTATGTTTGAATTGGAGTTTTTATAGATAAATTTGTCACATAATTAGAATGGTAAAAGAGAGAAATAGAGCCAGACTCCTAGAATATCTTTGATCATTGATGGGGAGGAAAGACTATGACACATCCTAAGGTGAAAAAAATATTAAAGTATTCATTCTTGGGACTTTATGCTTTTAAGTGGAAAGATATAAAAATATAGAATTGATGTCCATATTTATAAAAATAATCATTTTGAGGTGAAGCTTCAACTTCTCAAAAATAATGAAAAAGTGATGATGTTGCATGCCCGGTCAAAAGGTCAATGATTTAGGTGTTTAAATATGGAGAACTTTTCCAATAAATGTCCAAATCTGGTAATATTGGAGGGGAAAACCCATCAACCATAGAACAGTCTAAGGGACAATGGTATAAAATTTTCATTCATTAAAATTGAAGTGGAGTGTATGAATGTTGTTGAGATAGTTACACTCACTATGCTATCAATGTTTATAATTAATGTTTTTATTCGGTTTAATCAGTTTCCATTATTTATCCATGATTTCAAATAATATATAATCCATCAAAGAATATTCTGATGTAGAGTTATCTATCAAGAACATAAAAGAATTATATTAGAATCAATAAATTTTAGAAACTCTATTATTAACTTTTATGAGTAAAATCTAATCAAAAACATATTAGTTATTCCCATAGGGTAATTCAACACTACAGTAAGAATTTAGTGGGTCTAAATGAATTAATTTTATATTAATAAAAAAATCAAATTTTTAGAAATATTGAATGAAACCCCTATATTAATTTTCAAATTTGACATATCCCAGTCAAATATTTAACTAGAAGCAGTGCCTATAGCCATCTGTATGGATATGATTGATTAAGAGGAGAAGAAAATAATGTTATAAATATTGAGAATGTTATTACCATTTTAGAAAATATTCATGTATCTCCAAATGAGTTACATAGAAAATCCTTGAAAAAGGAGGTATATTTATCCATTGAACTTATATATTAATACAAGATGACATCTAATACCCCATATAGAATGGAAAATATATATTTAAATGAATTTACCCAAAAAAATCAATATATTATTGATATGCGATATATTGGACCGTGTTAGTCACCTTGGGGAACCTATTCAATTAGTGAATAAGGATGTTGGATTAATGTGGTTATGAATTGACTATAGAGAACATAACAAGATTATAGTCAAGAATAAGTAACCTCTATAATTAATTGACTATTTATTTGTCAACTTTTTGGGGCTCAATTCATCTCTAATATTGACGGCTCACTTCTGCACCATGAATTGATTGTAAAAATTGAAGAAATTCCAAATTCTCTAATATTAAAAGTATATCTTAATTTTTAGTTTGTTTGTATGCACATCTTAATTAATAATAATCTTGATATTTTTATGGATTTAATAAATAGAGTCCATAAGGGATATAATAATAAATTCCTATAAGTTTATTATTGATTATATTATGATAAATTTCAAAATTCGTGGGGATTATGAGGGTCATGTAAGTGTTTTTTTGAACTATGGTGAATGAGAATATCTTTATAAAATTTAAAAAAATTGAACTTTGTTTAAAAAATGTCTTTCTCATGTAATATTATATCCAACGATGGAATATCTGTTGACCCATTGAAGAAAAATTTTGTTGAGGAATGACTTGATCCAAAAAAATTTAACTAATATTTTATAGTTTAATTGGATTATCATGATTTTATATGAGGTTTTTGATAATGCATTTTGTGAATTTATAATCAACTCACTCTGTTATGTGAAAATTAAATAATTTCATCAAAAAAATAGTTTGATGAATGTTTATTTATTTTGAATAAAAGAATGGCTATTGGACCAATAGTAACTCTACCATCCATATGATAATGTTTATTTATTTATATCAACTCATCTATGATATATATCTTTTGTTGGTCATCATGAAAAAATAAAATGTGATTTCTTATGAATATTTGTAGTTAAACACTCAAAAGATGAATTATCCTATGCATGACCCGGAGTTAGATGCTATTATTTTTTATTTGAAAACATTTTGATAATACCATTTCTGGATGAAATTTGATACATAAATAGTCAACCAATGGTTGATGTATTTTTTTATGAATAAGTAATTTAACATGAGACAAAGGATATGATCAAAACATCTTAAATAGTATGGGTTTTCAGTTAATTGTCACCCCATAAGAGAAAATATATTTTCTGCTGAATTATGTTTGAATGACACAGTTGTGTTGGAAATGATGAGGATTCAAAAAGATATTATGATCAAGGTCTTAGATAAATTGGACATGCAAATATTATGTTAAGGGACATCATCAACCATATCCAAAAATATTTCTCAACCATAATTACATGTGATGATCAATAGATATCACATAAAATATACTTTATTATATGGATGACTAATGATGTGAAGAATGAGAAGTTTCCTGAGTTCAATGTTCTTTAAGAAATTGTATTTAAATTCCATGAAAGTCTATGTGTCCCAGCAATCCATGAGATAAATAATGATACAATTTTTTAGTCACATATATATAAATTCTATATAAATCTTGTAGTAACATAAATGTATAGGGAACGTCATGACCATTATTATTAGGATAATATGTATTGGGATATTTCTGACCACATTACAATATTCTTGTAATGTCCATAAGTGAAGAAAGAGGGAAAAATTCCAAAAGGGGTATTACAACCACTACCCATACCAACTAAGATGTGGGACAATATAACAATAGACTTCATCACTAGTCTCCAATGAATAACCAATGGAAACAACGTGATATGGATTATAGTGGATTGAATTTCAAAGAATCCACATATAATCACAATTCACGATGACACCACTGTTTAGCAACATCCCATGATATACATAAAGGATATGTAAATGTTTCAATTGGGCTGATTTATATCATTTTTCATCATGATCCAAGTTTCAAATATAATTTATAGAAAATTATTCAATATTATCAAAATACAGAATTCAATTTCATTAAAGAATACAATCCCAAAACCAATGGTAAATCTTCAATGACTATTAAAACACATGAAGTCATTCGTAGAACATTATCTATAGAATTTTAAGGTCGATGGGATCATAATCTTCAATTGTTTGATATCTCATAAAAAAATTCAATATTGTATTAAAATAACACCATAGGAAGCTATATATTAAATGAAATATAGAAGTCATACAAGTTGGGAGGTAGTTGGTGATATTAAATTTCATGGGATTGATCTTATGAAAGAGTTGACCTTAAAAAATCATGACATAAATCAAAATATATTTGTTGTTAACAGTTAGAATAAGGTATTTGATGAAAATCGTTGAAGTGAATTGGATTTTGATGTTGGAAAAAAAAATTTACTTTAGATATCACTATGAGAGAGAGTCTTGTTGTTTGGGAAGAAAGGTAAGTTTATCTCGTTGAACATTTACCCCCTTGAGTCCTAGATCAAATAAGGGAAGTGTCCTATCAGCTATTTCTTCAACCATATATTTCTCATGTTCTTGATGTATTCCACTTATCTCTCATGAAGAAGTACATACATGATCCATAAAATGTACTGAACCTTGATGTGGTACCACTGGAACGTGGCCTCTATTTATGAGGAGAACCTCATAGAGATCTTGGATCATAGGGATTTGTTTATACACAACATGGCTTCCCACATAATGAAATAATTGATATGGAAGACTACATATTAAGATTTGATGTGGGAACTAGACGATAAAATCATTTAGAAATACCCTCAACTTCTCTCAAATGAGAAGAAGTGTTGAAATTTTAGGGATGGAATTTCTTATTGTGGGAGTCAATAAAAACCATGAAAATTTCATAAATGATATTAATTTACATAAAAATTTTTTTACATATTTAATAATATTATAAAATTATAAAATAATGATAAGCCTACAAATTTTTATATTATTAACAATGATCCTTACATTTATATTCCATGAAAATAATTAAAATGTCAAATAATACAACATTACAACAAATAAAAAATTGAAAAACAAAAATTTGAATTTATAGATCACACTAATATACTAGAATTATATATACCATATAAAATGTAATTAAAAATTAATCAATGTTTTAGTAAACCTATTGATATCTTATGAAAATGAAAGTATATTATCAAGAAAAATTGTAGTGACTTTTTTGTGAAAGAATGATCTGGTATTTATAGAGTATAAAGGGAAATAAGATTGTTGGGATTTGACCACTAGATGATTATTGCTAAAATATGAACATTTTTCATTATGATAGATGGTCTTTATAGCCCATGGAAATAGTACAATGGGTGGAAATTTGTACCTTTATAATTAATGTTTATACACTATAATGACAAATGAAAATTAATAAAACCAGAAAAATGGATTCCCTTAACCAGTAGATTCATGTTTTTTGAAACCCATTTTATAGAACATGGGAGGTAGGTATCATCACTGGGGAATCCCTAGAATAGGCTCATGAAATGTTTCAATATGTGATATTTTAATGAAATTTCATACAGGGGATGTTCAAATTTGGGAAGAATTCCACATGGTTGATGTTATCCAAGTTCCGCCTGAAATGAATGCCATGGAAAACAAAACACAAGGATTTTATATGAGAGAAATAAAGGATTACATGTTAAGACCATAGTAACATAAATTTTAAATTTTCATATATAAATAAAATTTTTATTCCATAATTTCACAGTAATCATATTTTTTTAATAAAATTTATCTTATTTTTGGGGAATTTGAAAATATGATATTTATAACAAAATCATATAACTTTATATTTTTATAAACTTTTTATAACGGAATATATTATTCAAAATTGTATTTGTTTCAATGAAATATTTATTTAAAATAGTATCATTATAATAATAAATGATAATCTAATTTTATAATGGTTGGTGAACTATTCTATAATTGTTATAAATTTCATTGTTCCTTACCAAATAAAATATTTTTTAATAAATAATAAAATTTAAATGTTACATTAAAATAATCATATTTATATAATTTTTTATATAAAATAAACATCAATTTTAAATAAACCCATCAAAATAAGGATTGGGTGAATTTATGTGAATTTTTTAAAATATAGTAATTTTTTCTTGAATAGAAAAATTTAGAGTTTTTAGCTTTTGGTATATTTTATGTCATAATGCATATGTTATAATAATTTAATACATAATTAAACACAATACATGACATCATATATGTAATTTTATTAATATTATGCATTTTAAATGATTTTAATATATTCCTAAAACAATAAGTATAATTTTGAAGTCAAAAATAGAAAAGGTGTTTTTAGATTACATTATCCAAACACTACTTTTACATACAGAAAAAGTAATAAAAATTATTATTCATTCTAGGGAATTAAAATAACATAAATGTTTTCCTAAATTTAGAAAATAAGTGGAAAAATATACATAATCCATCAAATTTCCATTTTACAGAAGTGTAATTTCGAAGTCACATATTTAGAATGTGTTACAAAAATCCTCCACGTTATATATAAATACCAAATGATTTACACATTACCATTAATTAAAAATACATTCCCTATTATGTAAAATAGTTTTTTCATCCCAAGGTGTCCCCCATGGTTTCATCATTCCCCAATGCTTCCATATTTAAGTTTTAGGTACAACACATCAAATTAAGGAAATCTCATCTTTTCTTTTCCATTCAATTTACCTTTTTATGTTCCACCTATATTGATTTCTAAATGAAGTTATTTTTTTAAATTTCATTCATCTCATTACTATAATAATAGTATCGTATGGATTGGAGTCCCTTGTCACATCTCATTTTACTGATTCCTGAAACCGTGTTTTTAAAATTCATGTTGCCGAATATATATCACAAATTTCCCAATTTTACCTGAGAATTTCACTTCTAATTTTTATTTTATATAACTAATCCTTGATTATTTTCCATTTTTTTAAATATATATAGTAATGAAAATTTTATTTGGGGATTTACATATATTAGTCCCACATATATATTTTTTGGTTTAAAACAGAAGTGATGATGATGTCTTTAAGATCTCTTATATGTCATTAATTTTAATAATATACTTATTTTTTACCCTCCATGAATTATAAATGAAATTTTTCATTATTATCTATGTGTATAATGTGAAATTAATACATATTAACGTTTTTCCTGGATAGAACTCAAATACATGGGGTATATAATTTAATCATTATAAATTACATGTTTTAGTATACCATGGTACATAACAAAGGTAATTTATATTTGTGGAACCGTAGTGTTAAAGCATTATTATATTATTATTAATTTATTATTTAGATATTATATATATGTTTCCATTTTAAGATATATATTGTTTTTATTATAATATTCAACATGCACATGTTTTTTGGTATCCCTTACGTTCTTATTGATATAACTCAGGACCTAATGGTAAATGTCTCTATTTATTAATTCATTACTATGATTCATTCTCACATGTTATGTTAATGTAAAACCCTAAGATATGATATGATTTAAAAGTTACTTTTTTGGGATCCCATGATGATTTATTTTTACTGTATTAAAAATAATTTTTTATATTTTTATATATTTTGAAACTTATTTCCCTAAAACTAAACATTAAAATATTTTCAATGTTCATGATGTGATAGAAATTTATATAATAATGAGGTGGGATTACATATCAATCCAAAATCTAGGAATTTTAGTTGTAATGAGTTTGTTCATTATTCTAATTCACACACAACATTAGTTTCACATGATGGAATTATTTATGACCACAAATACAAAGGTGTATAAAATTACCATTCGTATAATGTATTTGATGTTCAGCCACAGATTGACGTTTTGATGTTATTTTACTTGTGTTTTGAAATTATTATAATACCCATTTTGATTCTATATCTATGCATTCTTTCAACAATGGTTACTTTTCTTACACATTGTCAATATCACCTCCTAAAATTAAGAATAAACTTTTGGTGTGGACTATGAGTGGAAATATTAAAGTGGATAATATTATTATAAGTCTTACTATTCTTTTAAGTTGGGTGATCTTTAATGAGAATCATATTTAATGAAACATAATATTGATTGATATAATTATTTTCGTTGTACTGGATTTTAGTTTTTCATGTAAAGATAGAATGCATTACTATGAATTTTCTATTCGATGATTTCATTCTTTTGATAACATACCTTGAAAAAATGATGTTGAATAAAGAAGTAT
This sequence comes from Viscum album, assembly GCA_963277665.1. Taxonomy (NCBI): domain Eukaryota; kingdom Viridiplantae; phylum Streptophyta; class Magnoliopsida; order Santalales; family Viscaceae; genus Viscum; species Viscum album. The sequence continues at coordinate 1,282,698,634 of OY728135.1, forward strand.
GTGAATGATACATAGATAATATTGTATAAAATAAATAAACTGGTCCAATTAGAGATTTTCCAATAGTAAATGAATACATTTATGGTTTTCTATTATATATTCCCTGTATAATTGTTGACACTTTGAAATGTGTTCTATATACATTTCCCTATAATTTATTATGTGAACCTCACATATACACAGAATTCAATGTTTTATTAGAAATTAATATTTATATTAGAAAATGGAGAAAATTTTATTTCCATTTTTCATGAACCAAAAGTCGTTGAGATGTACTAAAGTGTTTTTGGGTGTGACTCTCCTTTTTATGGGGTTGGTGATTGTAGTTAATGGATTTGAATTAAAGGATAAGAGTACAAATTGTCACTGATCCCAATAAGGGGTGTGTGGGTGAATCCCTTGTAGAATGTATCTAGTTGTTCCCCGACATGGCTCAGTTCCCATTTCTTGTGCACCATTATGCTTTCATATTCCAGGACTATGAATCCCAGAAGGAATATCAATCCCTATGTGAGGTACCATCACCCTTCAACACTATGAGGCTTCGTATGTTCAACCACCCCTTGGATGAGAACCATCATTAGTAACTTGTTCCATGGAAGTTCATTGATAAACTCAATCAAATAGGGTTTCTTGTCTTCCTATAAATTGGACAACATGACTCCTCATTTGAAATGGTAGAAAAACAAATGAAATCATGAAGATCTAGTTTTATAGTAAATTTTTCTTATTTTGGAAAAATCTACCGAACACCCCTATAAACTCCGAGAGAATGGGAAATAATAGTGATAATGGGATTAATGTCCCTCCAGTGTATAAAATACATGAAACCTTCTAGAGGACCCTATTTTTACTCATGTAAAGAATGTTGTGTGAGGCACCATCCCTAATCAGGGACTTATGAAAAAACTTCCATAGACAACTAAGAAAACCCGCAGTGCATATGATGAATCCATAGATAAGTTTTTTGAAAAAAGTGGTTCATTTACCAATTAATTTGTAGCTCACATTGGCCTATTACCCATTAGTGGAGCACTTCATGTTCCACATAGGACTTTTTCCTACCACCATTAGTTTCCAAGATAGGACATGTGTAATCCACATAAGAGCCCACATACAACACACAAATGGAACATCCCCTTATCCTATGGATAATTCAACTGAGGGTGACATAATTGAAACCTCTAATGAATCTTATAGACATGGAGAACCATGGTAAGATGTGAAATTATAAGTCACTGATTAGGATATACATTCCTTTGGTCAGCAGAGTCCCACCCTTTCCCTACCTAAAATATTGGATCTGTACGGTGCATTTGAGTATGAATTCATTCTATGAAGAGTTATCTTAAATAAGGGGAAGGGTCAAGGATCATCCAGTCTCACAGATAATGGGTTGTGTCTTGTGCTTCATAGGTTTTCTATGAGACATAGGACCTCAAATTCTAGGTGGGGATACATGTAATGAGTTCATCCCCTCATCCAATGATTTTTTAGTAAATATCCTATAAATCCTTATGAGACCTCTCAACCTTTATTCCATCCTACTTATCCACACCTATGTGAAATAAAAAGATAGATCATCAAATTGACTCTTTTGGTTACTAAAATAATTGTGGATATGCGAAATTCAATTACATTTTGAACTTCTTTTGTGTCCATGGTATAATGAAGAGTGTGATCTTCCATCATCCTGGCCTCCTATACTAATGGAATATGGATTATGTATTATTATGGATCATCTAAATTGCCTTTATTTTGGTGAATTATTACCCATGATAAAGTGGATGTTTCCAACAATATTGGAAATCCACATATACTATTTCATGTTTTGGTAAATAATGTTTTCAATGATCATCCTTTTTTCATCCTTCAGTGGGCATCCATGTGCATGGGTCCTTAATTACATGTATTTATCATTTAAGGAATAATAGATTACGTGGTTCCATGGATCCAATGATTCGTATTTTTTCTCACAACAATTATGAATCACGTAGGAATATATGATAGTAGCGATCATGAAACCCAAATAACACTAAAACTTTATGAATAATTCCATGTGTATCCCCTAACCAATCCAATTGTCCTTCTCTTTGGTTAACCACCATCTATTCCCCATACTAATTCATTTGGGACTCCTACATAAAACTATGTCCCAACAAGAAGTAAAATCACAAATGAATAATTCTTAGGATGAGGCCCAAACCTAATCCTCTCAGAGATACAAACCCCTTTGTGAGACAAACATACAGTGGTCCCACATGGGTGTGGGTCCTCAAAAAAGAACATTGTGGTCTTTAATTCCTGTCTAAATGGGATATGTTGGAATAATCCACGAGGTCTAAACACCTATAACCAAATGACTAGAAATTATATCATGGAAACATTCCTAGTAGAGTCTTCTTCAACCTAGGAATCTCTATCCCATCTAGGTTCCATGTGCTTTTTCAATATAATCTCCCCACCCATATTTCGAAAGAAACCTTCTATCTATACGTCTTTTCCACGTGATACTAAAAAAAACGTTTTTTCCTTATATAATAACCTTAAAATGTATAATTATCCAAATTATTTTTCTTCAAATATGTGGGTAATGATTATTTTCTCAATGATATTTATGAATTCCATCTCTTGTGTGGAATATGAATATTAAAAAAACTACATTCTCCTCGAACAATGATACACTATAGAGCACCCCAATGTGTGGCTGAAGACCAAAATCATAATAATAACAAATGAATATTCCCATATCCATTGATAATTGGAAATAATTGATCACAAACCAAAAAAAACTATTGATATTTTAAATGATTAATATCATATGATACATACAGATGATTGAATGTTCCTTAGATGCTAAAATTAATTATTAAATCCCAGGTGACAGATGTCATTCATGGGAATTAATTAAGGATTCAAGAACATATAAAAAATCTATTAGAGAGTCATGTTATAAGAAATAATTCATAAAAAATTGCCTGATGAGGCCGATTTAGCTTCCTCTAGGCCAATGTGAGTACTTATGTATGGTCAATCTAGATTCTATATGAGCAGATACTTTTGGAAGGTAGCTCCATGAGTGATCATGTATATAGAACTGTTTTTTATTTTCAACTAAATGGAAAAATACTATTGGAGTACATTTAGAATTAGTGACCGTCACATAGATTATTTCACAAATCACAATCCCATTCAATAAATATTGAGAAAAAAATTCCTCTATTTTTTTTGTAAACTCGATAAGAATAATTAAACAAGATGATAGTGTCACCAACTTGTCAAGGCCATTTCTCTTTCACATTTAATGAGTTCTTGGAAAGGAAATAAATTATGAATTGGTCCATTATAGGTTATCATAATTTTTTGGGTTCATTTGGCACATATATTATAGAAACATTGAACAATATGTCCCTTCAATCCATTTGGTGTCTTCGTAAAAACTACATATACATGCACTTTTGTTGGAGTATCTTGTTAACATTAACATCCCAGCCCTGGAGGCTTTTGGACATGACCTCCAACTAGAATTTCCACACAGATAAACTAAATATTGAAAACATGTGGTATAGATGTAGATGACACCTATCACCATCTTTAACTAAATTAGGAGATAATCCTTAGAATGAAATAACCCATCCATCCATTATCAAAGCAAGGTGAATCATGAAGCTAATGAAGTAATATTATAAAATAAACATGTTTCCTTCAAAAGGTACATTTCCTATAATTTCTAATACTATCATCACATGATAGTTAAACTCCAACATGATGAGGGTTCTATCCTTGATAGTATATCCCTATTCATTTAGACCTGGACACTCAATATGTCCCTCCAAGGTTAGAAAAGTGAAAACCAGAAATATGGGTACATCTTTATCCCCTCCATAGAAGTATTACAATCACACATATTTAATTTTTTTGAAATGGAACCTACACCCACCCACCAAAATTCAAATGGCCAGAAGACTTGTCTTGTTGCATATTAGTAATCCCCTCATTCAAATTCGGTAGCAATATCCGAGAGTGAACATAAACACACCCCCATAAATGAATCCCTCCACCAACCCATCCTGGCACTATACAAAGATTACAATTGTTTAAATTCAATGTCAATCCACAACCCGGCACACACACATACCCACACCATTCAAGCTTGTTAACAACATTTTATAGAAACACTTGGAGAAAATAGTTGGAACATCCCAATACTGAATAGGTGCGAACACAAATCTATGCACATATACCTGATCACTTTCAGTATCCACTACATGGAATGGTAGGAGATCTTCATAATCATACCCCCACTCGTGATTCATTATCGGAACATATCCACATTCTGATGGATAATAAAACCATGAATATCCTAAAAATGGAGAAATTGAAGACATGAATTCATTCCCAAATCCTATAGACATTCCATTACAATACGACTATAAAAACAGTAGTTTTGGAGGGAGGAAAACACAGTTACATAGCCAAAAAAGAGGTGTATCTTCATAATGTCACCCTATATTAGACACATACCTATTCTCCCATCTATGATGGTTTGGGGTGAAAAATCCCCTGTGATACATTAACTACTAGATCAGGAATATAAGCTATATCCAATTGGATAAAATATCCATATTTCTATGGACACTCCATGGTAATCACAAACCCCATCCAAAATTCCATAAGCCTATCAAAAAATTATGGAAGCTACACTATAACTAATCAAATAAGTGTTTGTACCTAAAAACTGCATTCACAATAATGTGTCCCCAGTCACTAATAATAATACATCCAAAAAAATATTCAAATGAAATTACTATAAATAATAATGACTCAAAATATAATTATACTATATTTAATGTAAAAATTTTGAATCCTTCATAATTGTATATTTTTCAGCTAATGATCTTATGCTTCCAGTACCAAATTATTGTTGTAGTAGAAAGAATTTAGATGTTCCTCCTTGGAAACTATGCAAATAAGTGTTTCTTCATAATAATAATTTGATCTGTATTGAGTCAAATATTCTAATTATAGTCATGATAACCCTCTACATTGAAAATAAAATAATGAAAAATAGGTTCTTACACTTTATAAAAATCTAACACAGTGATACCTCCCATGAAGGCATTCACTATGAACGTTTTATCCATATTATTGTTTCACTCATTCAAGAGGACCCTCCCATTGTAAATGTTGTTATGGGAAATACATCCTTCAATAACACATGAAGGAAAAATGGCCAGTGATGTATAATGAATTTTCCTTGAAAACCAAATTACGTTATTATATTGCAAATATCCCATAACAACTCTAATTCATTGATCCACCATTGAATCACCTTCCTTCCACATGGGATGATGAATCTCTTGATAGTCATTCTACTTGTAATAAAGAACAAGGGATGTGTTAGCATTAATCAGACCTGATTGATGATCATGTAGTGAAAGATAAAATTATGAACATGCGGAAATAGTTTGTTAAATATAATATAGTTTTCATGATTAGTTCTGAACCCCCTTATTATATCATTCCAGATGTGTTTTATGAAGATTTTGTTTCATGAAATTTTCCTCAACATGTGGATAACTATTCTTCATTGTAGATAAAGAGTATTATTTTATGATGAGAATCAAAATCAGGTCATGGTAATATAAGTGATGAAATTCCAAATTGATTTGGTGGATCTACCATATAAGGGAAATCCAAATTTCAATAAATAGAAAGGATCCCTTCAACCTACATGCCTTTGTGAATCAAATGTATTTTGATAGCTGATCAAAGATGCCCCATATTTTTTCATATAAGAGGAAAAAACTAAAAATTCGTCATTACATTTCACCTCATTCCCTAAAGAGATTAGTTTATTGAATTTGGTATCATGATATTTTGTACATATAGTTTTTCCTAAAAATTACTATATTAACAATTGGAAATATTCTCAATAGAAGAAGGAATCAAAAAAGTCTCACCAACATCGTTCCAAAGGAGATTAAGATATTGAAATATTTTTTCATAAAAAATATTAAAATATCAAGGACTCCCACATATGAGAATTTAGTCATTAAATTACTTCTATGTAATATATAGTGAAACAATCATAAGAATTCGGTGATTCAGCTGAATACCAAATGATAAAATTAGACCACGTTCAATAAAATATCCATCAAACTATAAGGGTAGTCGTAACGACAGCAACAATGAAAAACTAAGAGAAACTGCAGCCTATAGGTCTATGTTATTTTTCATCCCAACATTTTAGGTCATTAGGTCATGTCTAATGAGTTCACAATGTGGAATGGGAATAGCCTCATTCCTCATTCATGGTGTCTTTTTAACTTCAATATCTTACTCCTAAAAAAATATAAGTATTGTTCCTATTTTGAGAATGTCCATTGAATGATTCTTCCCAATATGTCTCATCCCATTATTCAATATCCTCATTGGAAATTTCTTATATTCAATTGAATAGAGATTCCATTAAAATTACCATCCACATAATGACTCGTAGAGAAATAATGAAATATAAGACAATTCCTCGTGGTGGGATAATAAAATTTTGTCTAATTAAGACATAGAGAAAGTGCCAAAAATTCATTATGGGATAATAAATTTCATTCACACTACCCATAAAGAACATAAATAAAAATAAGCCAATATAAGAGATGATTTAGAGGAGGATGTTTCAATTCAAAATTTTTGCCCACTGGAATGATTGAATGAGTTGTACCAAAATGAAACTAGTGACTCACATAGAATCTCTGTGTTCCCTCAATCAGTATTTTACTACCTCCTCAAAGAGTACCTCATAATGAAAAGGGAAGGGAACGTTCATACCTCACCAAATACTTGAAAATGATGGAACCCTCAAACAAATGGACTGTATTTGGTCAAAAGTTTAAGAGATAAAGGAATTGTGGAGACTCAATGGAGAAATACTGATAGAAATCCCTTCAACATTATATGTTCCCTATGATGATACTTAGATTACTCACATAGATGATGCACCTTAAAAAAGAGGATTTTTCAACAATAACTAAAATATATCAAAAAAACTCTTCATGGGATAACAACCAACAATATACATGTACATTAGGATAGAGGATTAGAAATTACCTACATTTGGTGTACATCTTGAGAGGGTCCATGTGCATCCATACATGCCTTCCCTAATTTTTTACAGAAGGAATATACCAGCATTGCCACTATATAAGGCCGTACCGAATTCTTCCCCAAGTCATTATCCTTCTCAACCTGACATTATTCAAGGAAACATGAATTTCATTGAGTTTATAAAAAAATTATTAGAATCTATAAAGGATTGTCATTTGATAGTGAAATGAGAGATAAAGACTTTCCCTGAAATTTTTAATGCAAAAATCCGATAACCAAACAACATGATTCCTACATTTCCATTTTTTGTGGATTTAGGGACCGATAGTAGCATGTGACACATTTCATGTCCCGTAATGATCTCATGATGGGGATTCATGATCACCAAGAGGTAGTGAAAATCATGTTCCTCCTGTAGTTAAAGTAGGAAACATCCATTGTAAGGCACACCAACTTGTTGGCCTTGTCAATTATAGGGTTTTATGTTCTCCATCAGAAGATTATTATGAAATTAAACCTGAAATTATAGATTAAAACTATCCTTGACCTATCAAATTGAATATAGTGTTAGAATGGTAGGTTCCATAATTTCATTAATAAGTCGAAATGATTTAAAAACTATTTAAAAAATGGCTTCCTCAAAAAGAAATTTTTTGCATATATAGATATAATATCCATGGTGGAATTGTTCACAACAATCATCCCGATAAATTATGATGTTGGTTCTGGGACCTCAATAATTTCACAAAATTATATGAAGACTATATTGAAAAGATCATGATTATGCATCGTGTAATTGATTCTACTAATGTATGGAGAACTGGGAATGAAGGGTCTTCCACGGTCACAATTATACATGCCCCTACACCACCTCCCTCTCAACGTAGAACAACATATTATGTGTCTATGCCTCCTAAATGTCATAAAATTCAAAATTAATTATGAAGATTTAAAGTAAAATAGGTGAATTGTTTTATGAGATGAAAAATGAGGACTATTGTTTTTGACGTGATCGTGTCTCCAGCTTTTTAGACATGGAATTGTAAAACAAATAGGTTATGAGAAAAAAGACAAGGAAACCCAACACGGGTGGTGAAGAAGATCTCAAAAACTATTTCACCTTCCCTCTATAATTGAGGAACACCATCCATGAATGTATCCATTTCAAATAATCATTAAAAAATGGTGGTCTCTGGGTTAGTGAAGTTGAGATTGCCTCTTTATCATGTAGCATGTATCAATTCCACTAATTCAAAGGATGATAATGAATTTTTGGTAGTTAATTGACATTGAATTTTCGTGATTGGATGGTCATAAAGATGATCAATCAGACTCATGATATCATCATAGCATTCTTGAAACTAATAATTGTATCGTCTTCTGCTAAAAAACAACCTACTCTATCGATATCTCAATCTTATGAAAGGTTGTATTAAAAAAACATTTTGGATGGATGATTAAGGTTAAAAGGTTTAATATGATACTGTTTCAAAAATAATGTGCTATTTTACATTATTATAATTCATTCCTATAATCCTCGAAGTACAAGCAACACCCTGCCATTAGTACGAGAAGGTTTAACCAAAAACATGAGGTCTACCTTAAATGGGGAGTTGATCTTTGGTACCATTAATTTTATTCACATAATGTATCCCTTCTCAAATGAAGAGTCTAACTATATAACAAAATGTTAAAAAATTTATTGGGGATGCAAGGGAAGTGTCCATTAGAGATGAGGATATATGGGAATAAATAGACATGATTGGGGTCCCTTCTCTAACTAGATCCCTTTATGAACTGTATAACCAAATACAAATTACAGGAGAGCTCTATATATATATATATAATTATGAGAAATAAAGATTCCCAAAATATATCATATTTTTTCCTTGAATAATCATCTAGGAAGATTCTCTATTCGACATGTAATCAACAAATCTACATTGGCGTGCAGGTAGACCTAGTTGGACTAATCAAATGACAGTATAAGCACATTAAATTCCTCTTCATAAAGTTTATCCTTCCACATAATCTGCTTTAGTTCCTAACTCACCTTCAAAAGAGTGTCCACAGGCTAGTAAATGAATAATCTTATAATATTAGTATTATTATTTGATTAAACTATCCATAGTTATTGTTGATTTTAAATATTATATGCCTTGGTTCTATCAAATTACCTATAAGTATAACACATAGAGGAAATATCATTACCTAGGGAATATGAGGTATAATCCGTTGTATAGATACTATATCATAAAAATATTTACTCATTATAAGTAAAAAAATCATATATTTCATATACCATGATGAGGATACCATCATGTAGTGAAATTTCATAACATTTTATATATCTGGTGGAGAAATTAAATTGATATCAGATGAGACATCATAAAAAATATCTTGGGGTACATAATCATTCTAGAATGGATATATCATCAATTATGTTTCACTGAATCTCATTTTCCCAACGTAATTGTTTTCTTCAAGGTTATGATACGAATGGTAATAATACACTTATATAAATAAAAAACAATTCATAGTACATATACTTAATATTTGACATTCAATTCATGGGTTTTTAGAAAGATGTGGCATTCAATTTCCATTAGGATTACTATGGATACATCAGCAAGAAGATATCCAATCATTATACTGAAAATGTAAAAAAAATGTTTTAATAGTCAGATTGAAAACATTCGTATTGAAAAAATTCCCATTAAAATCCTTTTGATAATATTACATTGAAACAAGATTACTTCATAGTAAATGAAAATAATCTATTATGTACGATAATTCTCAAATCAATTCCTTGAATAGTTTGAAGATGATTCTAGAGAGATCTTTCATGAATCTAAATATAGAGTATGTTCTTCTCATGAACAGAGATGAATAGGTGGGTGCTAATTTGAGCACACATTTATTGATTTGTGTGATGTAAATAAAAAAAATGATCCTTAAAATGTTAGATATGGTTTCACCACTCCGTTCTATAATGAAATTTCAGATGAAAATGTATTTATTCTATCACCATATCACTGAAAAATCACCACTACATCTGCTAGGATGGAATACATTTTATTATCGGTGGAGGAAGATTAATATGAAAATTTTTAGTCCCTATTCTATCTCTCAAAGATCCAAAAAGGTCTTTATATATCAATCAATCCAGAAATAGTTATTCCATCTTCTAAATGACCAAATTTTTCCACCTCAAATATCATTTTCAAATATCATTCATCCACTACTTCGAAAGAAGTGATAGTCTAGGTAAACCCTAAGGAAAAGGATGTGGAGGATGTCCTTAGTAAAGATCCGATAGTAGTTTATGAAGGCGAATCCACAATTTTTGATATGTTCAAGGAAATAAATATTGGAATAGAAGAAGATCCAAAAAAAAACTTTGATCTTTATGTCTAAGACTTCCAAATATTAATATTTATATACCCTATTATAGACTGAACAATGAAATGTGATCAACTGAAATTATACAGAGATGTGGAACCTTGATCCTAATGTTTCCACCCACCAATTGGGATTTCCAACATAACAATGGGGATGAAATAATTGTATCCATATGGACGCACCCGAATTTCAAATCCAAAATTGAGGCTAATGTCGAAATTCATATCAAGGAAGACTTCATCAAAGATGTTATATATATGAATTGTTTATCTTATATAATCCAAGTGTATTTAAAACATGGATACCTTTTATAATGCATAGACTATAGATATATCATACATTATTTTCAAAATGATAGCTTCTCAGTTCCAATACCAAAAATATTATGGATGGGAAAATTGTTATCAAGGCCTCTTTATCATGGATGGATATTTAGATTGAAAAAAAATTAGGATGGCCCTATAAGACGAATAATACAATAAATTTACGGAACCCCATTGATTATTCTTCCATCAGCTAATTCTATTTTCATTAAGAACTATAGTTCAATATAGAAAAATTTCATGATTTATTTATTCAAACTCTTCAAAGTAATTATTTTTTAATTCCATGTTGAAAATCTAGAAGTTATGTCCCATAAATTTTATGACCACCTGGATGATCTTGATAATATTTCCACACGATAAGACTACATAGAAAAATAATTCTCCCCCTAAATTGTTCGTTAGGAGATCATAAAATAAATTCATATCTATTTCGTACATATCCACTACATAAATGTTGAAATTTATAAGGAAAAATATACACATTTTTCTCACCTCTTAAAAAATGCAATGATTTGAGAGGAAATCATGGAAACATGTCCTATATTCATTTCATTATAAACAACATCAAATTACTATTTATTTCCTTTAAAAAATTTAGGATTAAAGGTGTCACATATTAATGGACCAATGACTCTCCAGAATAATTCAATATCATCAAGAAATATATTTTGATCCCATTATGGATAATTCACCCTCTTGAAGGAAATCTAGTCATTTTATATGAAATATCCATGGATTGATCACTAGGAACCATTCATGTGAAAATGAATGGTGTTGGGAATGGAAGAAACCTATTTTATCTAAATCAAACCATGATTAATTTTGAGTCTCTTTATTCATATATTGAGAAGATATGAATTTGTTAATATTAAATGTTTAGAAACTTATGCACTATCTATCACACCACAATGTCCATTTCTTCTCTTATAATAACCCACTCAATTACATCTCCATCCTTCCAATGTCGATAAGTCATTTACAATAGAGGGAAGTGATCCTACTATAGTTTTATATTTAGGTTGTCACCTTGGATGGTAGTGAAAGCCCATAGTTCAACATATTTGTTTGTAAGGAACATGTTTGTAGAAACTAAATCATCGATTACTATAATTTCAGTTAAACCGATATTATTTTATCAAGAATCCTCCATATGATGGAGGTGTATTTTGATGGATCATCCATTATCTCGATAAGGATGTTAATTGAATAACCTCTTCTCAACAAATTTAGGTTAGAGTTCATACTCATTTCCACAACGAATGTATTTTACCTTACTCTTTGCTGCATCTAGAATTATATAAAAATACTATAGTAGAATATCACATATTAATTATAATTGTTGAAATGGGTCTCCAAATACTATCAGACTGCCTATAGGTAAAAGGTGAATCTGAGTTGGTAATCAAATAGACCAATGGGCGTTATTCTATATGAAAAGGATAGCTATTCCCCTCTTTTGATTAGTACTAATGGTTAAAGGATTATGACCCCTTAGGGACAATATTCAATCATGTCCCACAATCATTTAATGACTAGATATATGTTATGTAATGTGAATCTATTTATTTTTTGGATTTAAAAATTGAAAAATAGTCATCCTCATTGCACATCACCAAATAGTCTCACCATTGGTTTATATCATAAATGAATGGATCAATGAAAGAATATTGATCACTGAACCATATATTCATACCTATAGGTGGATGACTCTCATCCTGAACTACCTATATAATGGGGTACTCACATTATATAGAATTGGGAAAGGGAAGATATGATGTTGAGCAACCAACAAGACTCATTTTGATGTTCTAAATACCTATAAATTCACAATAAATGGAGCATTGATTAGGTCAATCTCGTATGTACTTGCGGGAAGTGACCACTATTATAATGAATGTATTACACATCGGAGTCTATCATGAAATTCAATGACATTTCATTCACTTCAATCAAATAAAAAATCATGGATTTCCAAGCCTTTGATGATGTAGGAGTGCATCGAACTCACCAAGATGTATCATTCCTCCAATGTGTATTCCAACATCATCCATAAACCCTTGGTGTTTTTCTTATAACTAAATAAAACTAGGAATTTTCCATATATGGAATGTATATTGTTAGGCCATACCCCCCAGCTAAACAATGTAGATCAAATTCCTCTTTAATACTACTGACCTATTATCCAAATGGGATGAGAAAATTCCTCTAAATGAATTTGGATCCAAATACACAGTTTTCCTAACGAAGGCCAGCATCAATACAATAATTTTGCCCCCTCAAACTATATTGTTGGAAAATGAAACCAATATTAAGTCAAATTAGTTTGAAAAGCTATATCAATAGTAAAACATCACAAACAACCCTTTATCTCACTACCATGTTGTGGATAATTGGATGATAAGGTCCTTAAACATGATCCTATAGAAAATACATTAGATTCTGGTGGATAAATATAAATTTTATTGGTCTGATCTTCTCATAAAATTCATGGGGGATTACTATATTACATCACATGCTTTAGGACTGGTGACCCTATATTCGGTTAGAATGCCCCAACCCCAGATGTCCGGAGTCGGAGCACTATTTCAATATAATCGCATGATCACAAGAGATCAAGTCTCAAAAGACTGATTAGTTTAGTACCCATGAATTTAATAGACACATACATATGTTTTAAATTACATCATGAAATAAAAAACAACAATTTCCCCCTTTGAACACAATCATATCCCTTAGCCTATTAATCTAGGTTAATCATAATATACTTCTACGCATCCCAGGAAAAATAAAAAATAGAAAGGGGGGACCTCAGATGCTCAGTAATGATAAAAATATGGAAAAAACTATCATTAATTATAATAAACAATTAAGTCAATGTATAAGACTAAAACACATGCCTTTTAAACTTCAACATCAACATAATGTGGAAAAGATAAATAAAATATTGCCTTTTAACTATTCACATGGATATTCTACTAGTCCAATAATCATATGTATTATCAATAGCCAATTTCATAATGGTGGAATACATAATTACAGATATCATAATAATGTATTCAAGTCCTCATGCTAATAATAAAAATAAAAACATTGTAAATTCCCTCTTCCAATACACTAATTTGTCTCATGAGACATACCGATGCCTCGAATAGTAATAACGAGATCCACCTGTCACATACAATGCCCAATTCATTTCTCAAATGAAATGGTTGAAACAAAACATAAACATTTGTATTGAAGCTAGAAAACGAAGTGATAATACTTTAACCATAAACAAGGAATTGTGTAAAAATAACACATCTATAGTCAAACATATAATGAAACAACCAATATAATATGGAAGATTGTATCATAATAAATCAACTTCAAGAAAGTGTGAAATCCATTAAAGGATATTGACATAGATAAAATCAAAACCATTGATGAAAAATATTTCATTCTATTTTGAAAACATTTAAAAGATACATAAATATAAAACAAAAAAATTATTTTGAAAATTTTCATATAATCTGTATGAGAAGCTTCGATGGTGTTAGAACTGCAGTAAATTGTTTCACCAGCCAAATAAGTTAAAAATATTCTAACCATAATTTTTTGGAATGGTCATAGAATACATTCTTTGGAAGATGATGGAATGATTCCATTCAAAAAAATTCTAAAAGTAAAAAAAGGGTATACCAGACTTTAAAACGTAGTTCAGTAAATAGTAAAAATGTTTTGAAATACTTTTCATGGAATAAGGATGCGGATGATAAAGAGGTCCCAGTAGATACTCACTTATAAACAACCTCAGATAATAAATAGATTGGAAAATGAACCCTTTATTGTACTTTCCTTTAGACGAGGGTACATGTATCCTCATGAATATGGACCATATTATGTTATTATATTATAAAAAAATATTCGTATTTTTGATATCATACTTGATTCATTTACTGATTCATACTACCCATTTAATAATAATTCCAATGTTAAAATAACATTTCAGGTAATACTCACATTCGTTATCATACGTTTTAACACGTTAATCGTGTTCATATAAATTATATAAGGATTTAACTAATTCAATAATATAAAAAAATATTTATGTATCATATATATTTATAATATAAGTATGTATAGTTGATAGATACATGAAATGGAAAACACCATTTATGGAGATGGTAGGTCGTACATATGCATAAACGTCCTTTCTGTATTCATATCATATTAAACGGATGTGAGTGAATGAGATATATGTAAATTCATGAATATATATATATATATATATATCCAGTTTAATTTTTATGTCATATACTGCATATTTATATATAATATATATATATAATCATCGTTTAATGGTGAACGTGGAAATGAATCTCATTGCGTCGTGGTGAAGACATGCCATACGTACACACGATAAATGATATGATTATATTGATGGTGAAATAATATGTATATGGATGGTATATTACATATAAAAAATCATTAACATGTTATATATATTATTTACATCAATTATACTCTTTATTATACCCATCTAAATAATGATTTGTTGAATAACAAACTACACCACGACGTGGAGACTCTAAGCCGTACGTATGGACATATGGAGACTTTGTCATTCATAGGATGGATAGAATAATGAAAATGGTTGTTAATATTTATAACAAAATCACAGTATGTATAAGGTACTGTAGTTATTATTTTTGGAATGGAAACAATAAGGAAGGAGGAAGTGGAAGATGAAGGGAACTTTGAAAGAGGTGATGAAATTATAAACTCTTCTTCGGGTTCTTCCTTTTGATTTGATCCTAAGGTCTCCTTATATTGGATTAAAGAAAACATTAAGGTCTTTAGGTTTATATTTGGGTAGTTGGGAAGATATTTGAGTAGGGTTTGGCTGGGAAGCATGGCATTTGAGGTGTGAAATTATGAGAAGGGGAAGTACCATTTTATAAGAGATGTGAGGGTCACTTTAGGAAAATATTCAAATATTATTTTATTGTAAAATAATTTTTTGTTTATAATGGCTCAAAATGGATTTATTTCTAGGATAAGGTGGGTATGGGTATAGATAATCTCAACTAATAGGTTTTATAAATGTTCAGGACACCATAATAACCTAATCTATTATATTTAACTCTTAGTTTAATAGTTTAACTTTTACAATGTATAATGTATTTTTATATTACATGGTTAATAAAAATACTATAAAATTCCAAGATAACCTCAATTGGTTCCTTAATGAAATACGTATAATTATATAAAAATTTCTTTTGAAAATTATATTTTAAAGAAAAATTATTTCCTTTGATAACATAGAATTTGTTTTAACAACTCATTTATGTCAATTTTAACACTATTTAGTTTTTGGTTTTTGTGAAAGTAAAAAAAATTTATTACTTAAAATAAATTACATTAAATAAATACTATCATGTCCTATTAACCTATAAAATTATTTTAATGAATAAAAATTCTCAGTTTACAATTAATTTTATATTTATAATATTTATTATTTTAATCATTCATTAACAAGGTTATTCTTGCATCATCATTGTGTCATAAATAAATTTAAATAAATAATGTATAAAATATATAAATAAAATACCATCACATTGAAAATATTTTTATATTTCTTATTAATATATATTGTTGAATTTAACTTATTTGTAACCCTATATTATAAATAGTTTAGTTATCAAAATTTAAAATTAATACTTTTAGCTATTATTTATATAAAATAATAATAAATGTCATAATCTATTCCAAGTGGATAAAAAGGGTCATATTTTATTCCTAATATTAATTTAGATCGAAACAGACTAATCTAATAGAATTAAGATATGTGTTAGGGTAATTATAATATAATTTTTACATTTAATTACCCTATTTACTTTTAACTGTGGTAAATAATATTCATAAGTTACTATTCAAAATAATAATAATTGTCATCATATTGAAAAAAATTTAACATAGTTATGTCAATTGTGTAACTCAGATTTGTGAAATTCAATTCACAGAAGTGGTATAATTTCATTTTATGCAAATTTTCAAATGGGTCTAGAAGGTGGTTAAAAGACATTAAATAGTTCAATAATATTTTTCATATCAAATATTATTATAAAATGAGTCCAATTATTTACATTGGACTAATATAGGTATTGTATATGTATTTTAAATTTAAAATAAATATACCTAAATATATAAATTATTTAATTACAATGTTTGTTTTAAATAATAAGGTAGTGTTTTTCAGTATTCATTAAAAATTTAATGATTTCAGAAAAATACCAAAAAACCAACCTAAGATAATTATTATATTCCAAATTCAAAAATAATTTTTATTTTAACAAATTTTAAACATAATATTATATTAATTAATTAAGAATTAATTCTCATTGTCAAAACCCGAAAGCGGGTTTTTAAGAATTAAAAACTATCAATAGACTTTAATGTGTTTATGTACAATTTTAATGAAAAATTAAATCCAATGACCTAATCTATATTAAAATTTTAAAATATAATTTAATGATAAATTGAAACCAATAAAATTTATAATTTAACAGTATACATTATTTTTTTAAATGTTTTTTAATTTAAAATTTAGTATTTTACACTATTCATCTAAATTTGAAAGTTATCAGAAAAGTAAAAAAATTTAATTGAAACTAATATTTTATTTCCCACCATTGAAGATGAATTTAATTTCATTAAATTGAATATATAAAAGTTGAAAATATTGGATTTAAAAAGGTTTCTCCATTAATAGGCGAAAAAACAGAATTTTTTAAAAATACATTTTGTATCTAAAAAATTGAATTTTTTCATATATTATGTCTAAGAATCATAAAATATGAATGTTAAAATTATATAAAATATATTTAAAAATCAAAATTTTGTGAATACTATTCATAAATGATTTTTAAATGGTTAGTCTAGTAGGTCGTTATGCGATTGAACTTTATGTTGTATATAGTGAAAGATATTTTATTACATTAAATATATAACATTATATGAAATATTGGGGTGTTACCTTCTCCCCTCCTTCCATAAATTTCATCCTTGCAATTTGGAATTGTTCATTGATATAAAAGGTTGAAAATTGAAAATACCTTTGTGGATAACCCACATCTGTAATAGGGTTACTAAAATTTAGACTTAATAAGAGGGAAAGGAATGTGAAAAGGTCACTACCAAATTTGGGTTTTGAATAAAAGAACATTTGTGGAAATTATAGTAATATAATTGGAGGAAAAAAGTAAATATTTATAGAGATGGATTGACTTAATCAATAATAATAATTTTAATAGTGAATTGAAAATCTAGGGAATAAAAGCTATAAAAATATCCTCGATTTTACCAAACCTACTGTATTAGGATAAAAAAAATTTTATATTGATATAATTTACCGAATTTTTATGAATTAATTTCTTCATAGAATAAGAAAAAAAAGAATTATTGACCTGAAATGTCCCATCTGATAACTAATTTCAACCACAAATTCATCTTTCTCCACAAATGATAATATAATCCAAAAATATTCAATTAAACCTAATCTTAATGTGATTAAAAATAAAAGAATTTATGATTCATCTGTCTTATACATTAAAAAACATTATTATACAAACTAGGATATCACCTAGGCTAGTGGTCGGTGATGCACACTTGTCGCCCTTCGGTTGCAGGTTCGTGTCTCACGGCCTTTTCGGACGCGACATGATGTCGCTCGTCCTCTAGGTTGACCTTTTTATAACAATCAATAAATAATCATAAGAAATGTTTTAACCTTAAACAATATTATCCAACATCAATCTTAATTCATTAAAATCATTAGACTTATCCAAAATATGTTTCCCAAACTCATAGTCGAATATTTATATGGAAGGTAAACATAATGAAGATATTTTTTCCACGTAATAATATTTGAATACATTCATTATGTATTCTCTAAAAACATGGTAACACCCTGAATTACAATAAAACATTATGGAATACATTTATTATACCTTATTAATTATTGAATACATGATATACACATTATATCAAAAAATGTTTTAGACACCAACAATGATGGAATAAAAAAACAATTAATTAGTACCAATGTAGTCAATAATATCCAATATAATTAGTCCAAATCAATTATATCTTATTCTGGAATCATAATCTCAGTATCAGGACTATATTATGGTTTATCATTAGATCAAACATGTTGTTTTTCAAAAAGTTTAACGTGTTGTTGAGTCACTTTTCATAGTACCATAAAATCTCAAATCGTCAATAAAATAGTTTTGTAGTACAATTCTTATTTAATTACATAATTTATATAACCAATACATCATTGATAATACACATAAATGAAATAATTCATTAATAAAAACTTAACAATAATATGCATTCTTCTTCTTATGTGGTAGTATCAAAAATTTATTTTTTTCCAATAGCATTATTTGGGGTATACTCTGATGATTGGTACATTGATTCGTGTAGTTTCCAAACACTTTTCACACGAAACATTGTACATTTAAAACCATTTTCTTAATCCTACAATCATGAACATGGTGTCCTTTTTCCCCACACTTAAAACTAACTCCCATACCCTTTAGGCATTTACCATGGTGATTATTTCCACAGTTATCATAAGTGCGAAAATCATTCTTTCACTTCTTCCCATGATACATATTTTTCCATACCATCTTATTATTCTCTTGTTTCCCTTCAAATCCATAAGACTCGGAGAATTCATTACTTATCTTATTAATACATTATACCGTTTCTTTATATGATGAGAATAAAGGGGAAACTATTTCCCTTATAAATGTTGTCTTAACACCATGAAATATATGATCCTTCTAATTCTTTGGATCATGCATATTTCTAAAGTACCCATTCCTTCTACTAGGCCCTAATCCAATTGGACGACATAATCTAGGTTAAATAATATCATACTATATAATCTTAGTACTTGAAAAATTATCACCATTAAAAGAAAATATTCACCCATCTAGTATCATAATAAAAAAATGGATTAATTACTTGTATATTTACTCATAAATCCTTGAGAATGGTTTGTAAATAAAATGTGCATTATCCTATGCATAACCACATTGAGTGTCATAACCAAGAATACAAGAAGGGATATTGTTGTGTACCAAGATACCATGGGTCATGCCTCAAACTCTTTACCGATGTTTTCACTGCTATATACATCTGTGTTAGAGACGCCGCTACCTTCTCATATCCAGACAGAGATGTATTTTCTTAGAAAACCCACATAACATTTACACAACCAAATTTTTTGGATGTTCTTCTAGACTAATCCCCAAAGTCTATATTTTGGTAATGTTCTCCAATCAATGATTTTCTAAATCTTGTTTCTGTTGTTTGTACTAAACTTCCTATGATACTAAGAGTAATGCCCCGACCCAAGAAGCCCAGAGCCAAGAAATTATTTTAATACTCTGGAAAGATCATAAGATATCATGTTTTGAAAAACTGATTAGTTTAGTAGACATGGATGTACTAGATATGTACAGATGTTTTAAATTACATCATGAAGTAAAACAAAATATTGTGTTCCCTTTAAACACACTCATATCCCTTAGCCTATTCCTATAGGATAATCCTAATATACTTCTTCACATAGTTGGAAAAATAAATAATATAAATGGGTTTGATTAGATGCCTAGTAAGGATTACAATATAGAGAAAACTATCATAAATAAGAATAAATTTTTAATGCAACGTATAAGAGAAAAACAAAAACATTTTAAACATAAACTTATACCTAATATTGAAAAGATAAATCAAATAATTCTATTTAATTATTCACGAGGATATTATAATAGTCTAATAATAAAATTTAATATCAATAACCAATTACATAATGATGGAATGCATAATGTTAGACATCATAACCATGTATTCAAGGCCTCGTGCAAAGACTAGAAATAAATATTTGGTCAAGGCTTTGTGCCAACCCACTAATCTATCTCTTGATACCTACCAATCCATTGAGGAGATATAGTAGGCTCCACCTGTGACTTACTAATTCCAATGAATTCCTCATATGAAAATGATGAAACATAACCTAAACATTCATTTTTTATCTAGTATATGAAATGTTAAAACATTAACCATAAACATGAATTGTATAAGAATAACACATTTACAATAAAACATATCCCAAAACCATCAATAAAATATGGATGACGTTATCATAACAAATCAACATTAAACAATTTTAAAATCCATTAAAGTTTGTATACATAGATGAAATGAAAACAATTTGATAGAAATATCAATTTTTATTTTGAAATCATTTAAAAGATATATAATTATAAATTAAAACATTAATTTTGATAATTTTTTATATGATTTTAAAGGATGATTTGAAGGTTTTATAATGGAAGAAAATTTTCACAGCTGATGGATAAGTTCAAAAACATTTGTACCTTAGTTTTTCGAAAAGGTCATAATGTACGTTGATTATAAAATTACCGAAAGATTAAATTCAAAAAAAATTATAAAAATAAAAACAAGGGTATAAATGAATTCAACCCATAGTCTAGTAAATATTAAAAATGTTTTGCAATACATATTTACGAAATAAGGATGTGGATGATAAAGAGTTTCCATAAGATACTCACATATAAACAACCTCAGATAATAAAGTGATTGTAAAATTAACACTTACCTTGTACGTGGTTTGGTCAAGAGTACGCTTAACCTCCTCTATAATGACCATAGTATGTTATTAAATTATAAAAAACCATATTCATATATATAATTTTATACATGGATTAATTATTTATTTATAATATCAATTTAATAGTAATTTCTATGTGAAAATAACATTTCATCTAACAATCACTAACTTTATAATACATGTTTTACATTGTTATTCTTGATTGTATAACATATATCATGATTTAATTGATTCTAGAATATAATAAATTATTTATGTATCATACTTATTCAGAATATAAATAAGTATAATATATAGAAATATGAAATGGAAAACACCATTTAGGGAGATAGTAGTCGTACGTATGCATAAGCCTTGTTTTGGTTTTCATATCGTGTTGAACAGAAGTGAGTGAATGAGATATATGAAAATACACACACACACACAAACATATGTATATATATATATATATCTTGTTGCATTATTAGTTCATATATTAAATACTTATTGATAATATATATATTTATAGTCTTCGTTGAATGGTGAATATGGAAATGAATCTGATCATGTCGAGGAGATGGTAGTTCGTACTTATGAATGAGTGATTGTATCATTCAATTGATGTTGAAATACTATGTAATTGTATGATAAATTTAATATAAAAAATAATTAACATGTTATATTTATTATTTAAATTAATTATACTCATTATTATACCCTTCCAAATTATGAATTGTTTAATTACAAACTTCTACACAACATGGAATCGGTAAGCCGCACGTACACACGTATGGTGACTTTTCCATTCATATGATTGATTGAATAATTAAAATTATTTTACCATATTTATAATATAATTAATGTATTTATATTTTATTGTAGTTATAATTTTGTAATTCCAACAATAGTGAAATAGGAATAGTATGAAAAAATAACTTTGAAAGAGGTGATAAAATTAATACCTCTTCATCAGGTTCTTCCTTTTCATCTAATCAAAAGGGAACCATAGGATGGAATTTTGAATAATATAAGGCCTCTTGGTTTAAGTGATAGTATTTGGGAAGATATTTGTGTGTGTTTTGGTTGAGTCAAATGGCATTGGAGGTGTGAAATTTAGATAAGGGGATGCACCCTTTTATAAGAGATGTGAGGGTCACCTTAAAAAAAGAATGAAATATTATTTTATTATAAAATAATTCATGTTTTAAAATTTCTGAAAATATATCTATATGGATGATAATGTGAGGATTGTTCTATATCCTATCAACCAATACGTTTTAAAGTAGTTTAGGTTCATATATTAACCATATCTTTTATATTTAACTCTTAGTTAAATAGATTAACTTTTACAATGTCTTTTTGTATTTTTATAATACACGGTTAATATACATTCTATAAAATTACAAAAAACCTTATGTGGTTCATTAATGACACATATTAAATTATATAAGTCCTTTGGATGATCCTTATATTTTTTGGAATATTATATCATTTAATAATATTGTATTTGTTTTAAGAAACCATTTATGACTTATTTGTCATGATTTAGTATTTGGTTTTTGAAAATGTCAACCAAACATAATTACTTTGAAAAAATTCATTAAATAAATACTAAAATGACATATTAACCTAGGAAAATAGTTTATTGCCTAAAATGTCTCATGTTAAATTTATATGGAAATTTATAATAAATTATTATGTTAATCTTTCATTAACATGGTTATTATAGTATCATCATTGTGTCATAAATAAATTTTTTTATTTATTGTGTAAAAATTATAAATAAAAAACAATGATGTAAGAAATATTTTTAGTTTTCTAAAGAATATTTATATTCTAATTTATCATATGTTTAACCCTATATTTAAAATATTTTAGTTATTAAAATTTGAATTTAATACATTTAACTGGTTTTTAAATAAAATAATAATAAATTTCCTAATAATGTCTAAGTGGCTCAAAAAGGATCATAATCTCTTCATATGGTTTATTTGGCTCGAAAAAAAATTATCTATTAGAATTGTGAATTTTTTTACCATAATTATAATCTCATTTCTACCTTTACTTACACTATTTAATTTTAACCGTAGTAAATAAAATTAAAAAGATACGATCCACCACATATTATTTTAACCCTATTGAATGAAATTTTACTTACAAATGTCAATTGTGTCTCTATTATTTTTGAAAATCAATTCATAGATGCCGTAAAAGTATGTTGTACGAAAATATGTAAATATGTCTAGAAGGTGGGTAAAGACGATAAATAGTTTAATGAAACTTTTCATATCTAATATTATTATAAAATGACTCCAATGAATTACGTAAGAATAATATATGTATTAGTTATATATTTTTAATTTAAAATAATTTTAAATAAAATATTTATATAATTAAATAAAATGTCGGTTTTAAATAATAATGTAGTCGTTTTCACTATTTATCAAGTAAGTGAATGTTATTAGACAAATAAAAAAAATAAACCCTAAAATAATTTTGATATACCAAATGGAAATATAATTTTTATTTTACCAAATTTAAAATATAAATGTTTTATTAATTAAATTTAAATTAATTCTCATTTTAAAAACAAGAAAGCAGTTTTTTAAGAATTAAAAAATATCAAAAGATAGACATGTGTTTATGTACAATTCACATGTGCAATTACATAAAATGACCTAAATTAAGTTAAATCATAAAAATATAATCTAATTATAGTTTAAAATCACTCAAATTACTAATTTAACAATATAAATTATTTTTATTAAAAAGTAATTTTACATTAAAATGTTATAATTTTTACTATTCATCAAAATATTAATTTTATTAGAGAAGTACCAAAAATTTATCAAAACTAAATATTTATATCCCTATACAAAATAAGAATTTAATTTCATTAAATTGAATATATAAATGATTGAAATATTGGATTTAAAAAGGGTTCTTCATTAAAATGTGCAAAAACATCATTTTAAAAAAAAATACATATTTTATCTGAAAAATTGAATTTTCCCTTATATTAAGTCTAAGAAACAGAATACTTGAATGTTAAAATTATATAAGAGATATATAAAATTCAAAATGCTGTCAATACTATTCATAACCGATTTTTAAAAGGCTATTTTGATATATCATGATGCGCTTGAACTTAGTATTGTGTGTAGCATAAGCAATTGAATTACATTAATGAGACAACATACTATAAAATCTGAGGGTGTTACATTAGTGGTATATTGAATACATATAGTCATACCCATAGAGATTCAATTTGAAACACTATATATTTTAATTTATGGTCGGCTCTTCATAAATGATAAATACATTTGATTACTAAATGAAATAGATTCATTGAATGAGAATAATTGAATACAATGTGTCACATGGATGTCTATAAAAATATGATTACATGATTTTTTTAACAAAAAGTTAATCATCATTTAATTCATCAAGGTATAACAAGTATTGGTCCTTTGGACTCAAATTGTACCAAAAATGATGCCCCCCATGTTTGAACCAATGTGGGAAAAAAATTAATACATACATGAGCTGCACTATTATTGACATTATTCACTGATCTTTATTAATCGAGATCTCAGTGTGAACACATGAAATACATGGTTCTAGAATAAATATTTCATGTAATAACATGAAACTCATCTCTCCAATAAGATGTTAAACTACGTAGATGGTGTCTATCACATGACCCTAAAATGCATGAAAATCATCCTAGACATAGGATGCTGAACTATTAAACAGTACATATAGTCCTTTATTAAATACTATAAACTATGTTGAGTTTATTCCAAAAAACATTACAATAAACATAATTGTGTATGTATCATCTACATGACATTAAACTATGAAGACCATATTTGTCTCTTGACCTTAAAAATCATGAAACATCATCCACGTCGCATGACAACAAACAGAAGGAAGAAAAATTTAAATAAAAAAGGCATTAAACTATCAGAAAAGGCTATTTTGGAATGACATAAAAATATATGATTCATGTATGTGTAGTAAGGAATAAAATCGCATTGCATTCTGATATATAATTGAGTGGGTTATATTTATTGCTTTCGGTTTCTTCCCACAACTTCATTTCAAAACTGTGTATGAGTTTATTCTCAAGTACAATTATATCTAGTAATTCAAAGAAATAATTTATTTGGAAAACCCATCATTCTAGAAAATATGAAACCCCCATTTTTCCAATCTAAAAAACTGGTTTATTTAGGGGAATATTGTAATGAACTAAGACTGGCTTTATTTTTTTCTCAAACTGGATATATAGTGACTCCAATTTCATATCAATAAGTACCGTCACAATATTCCTTTCCATGTCAATTTTCCGACATCATTAATATAATATACTAAATTGAATTAATAGCTTCCTTGTTTCATGATGATAAAATACATAAAATTTCCAATAAATAAGTATAGAATGATTGACATGTCCATGTGATTTGTAGTGATTTATCGATTTCCAAGCCTATTTCTAGACCTAAAAAATAAAAAACAAATACCAATAACCGTTAGTATGAACTATTTATACCTACACATGGAACACTTTAGGAGCTATTTGTGGATTTATTATTTCTAAAAAATGACATGAAGTTACACCCAAGTCATAATTCTGGGCCCATCTGCAACAATATTTTCAGCTTCGTGTCATTTAATCTTCACTATATGATTTAAAATTGAATGGTATTTCAAAACAATTTATGAATTGAATTTCATTTTAATGAGATATATAGAGATTCCTAGATTTAACATCCTGTAAAAACAACTAAAGAACATAAATTCCTATATCCTTCACATTTATTGAATTTTGTTTCGTGAAAAAAATCTTTTACCATTCTTTGTTTGTCAGATGGATCATATCTCACATGTGCTTAAGAGAATAGGTTTATAATTTCCCATCATGATTAAGGAATATAAATTCTCATTCGGGTTATCATTGTCATGGATATAAGACCATAAAAGGAACACTAGATATCTTGTCTTCATGACATTAAAAATCATGGATTCCTCATAAAAACCATGTGGATTGATTTTCAACCGAATGAGATACATTATGAGATCAGAATATTCCATCATTGGATTAGAAACAATTAAATAAGGGATATTATACAAATATTCCAATTAGGTGTCTAATATACATTAATGGATTCAATATAGTGTCACACTGCATGTGTGATCTCATATTAAACAATCCCTTTTCCCCACACATGACTTAAATAATTTTGATGAATATTTTATAGAACTATCCATGTCTTGATTTTTACTTCATGAAAATACTTTTCACTTCCCATTTCTTATACCCTCAGGTATCAATAATATTCCTTTTTCATGATTACTCACAATCTTCACTATTGGATGACATTAAACTATGTGGCTACTTTCAAGGATGCATGACATTATATTGCATGGTACCTCAAGAGCTATGTGTGGCTTGATTCTCATTCCAGTGTGATATGTAGTGACACCTTGGATTCATTTCCATATACTAGTAATGGGGTAAATAAACAATTTCCAATCACATATGTAGAGACAAATATCTTTTTAGGAGCTCTTAATTTGGGGTTCCTCATTCAAGGTCCCACCAAGAAAACAAAGGTGTCACATACGACATATAATATAGATATATGTAATGTAATATACAATCCATTATTGATATTGATCAAATTAATTCTTTAATGTTCTATCATTCCCATTCAACACGTCAAACTCCAAAATAGGCACACTTTAGGATCCTAATAATCAATCTCTAACTATCAGCAATAGAATGCCTGATGCTTGAGGAATATATTTCCTAAATTTTTTGTATCACATGGTATTTTTTTTATAATTCCACCACATAATGGTCCTATCAGCAAAACGATTCCACCATTTTACTATAAATTAACACACCATAGTTTTAAATTCATAAAATATCCAAATAATAGGGTTTCCAAATATTGATATCTTTTCCCTCTACAGAATCCTAATCAATTTGTGATATCCTTTAGGATATTATATTGTAAAATGTTATTATAATTTTGTCTCAGGTTTTCCCCATCATAATTCTTCCATATAATTTATCCTGATATGGGAAACCCTAGGATCTTGGTTTATTATTTCCTCCCTCATGTCAGATTTATGTCAGAAGGACCATGAATTGTTAGTTCATATATTACATATCATTTCCATAATAAATTGTCCTAGTTTTAGGACCAAAAATTACATACACCATTCAATCTCATGTTTTGGGTATCACCTATGAATGAACACCTTACTTCGAATCATGAGTTATTTTAAACCAAAAAGAACCTCCCATATTCAGGTATATTCCTTCCACAAAACTAATTTTTAGTTTGGGGAATCTGACTCTCCAGAATCATACATATTCCATTATAAATAGAAAATTGATATTATTGAGAAATTATATTCTGATCCATGTTGTATGAAACCCCATTTAGATTTTCATATGTTTCCCACAATTTTTAATGTCATAAAAACCAATAAATTGAGATATATTACTAAACAGTAATGTGTACCTATTAAATTTATTTAATGTCTCTAACAAAATGTGGATGTCATGTAGTGCTAAGTTCAATCGAAGGAGATAACTCGTATATAAAATTATTACTCTTCCTTATACAACTATTCATATCCAGAGATACCCATAATAAAACGTATAATATTTTACTCCTAGTACATGAACATGATAGTTAATTCTCATAAAAACAATCATGAAAGTATAGAAATACAATCAATTCAGTCAATGTTAAATAACATGAATTATATATCTCAAATTGCATTGTTTTATGAATAAAATTACAATTCAAAAAATAATATTTTTAAGACATTAAATTATCAAAAAATATACTACCATAAGATATTATGTTGAACTGTAAATTTATATGTTGTGTGATATTAATGCAAATGGTAACACCCCAAGATTCCACAGTACATTTCCCTTTAAATAATAAAATATCTTGCATTGTACGCAACTTTGAAATTCAATCACACCGTGAACAATTAAACTAGCTGTTATGAATAGTAATACCCCCTTTTTGAAATTTTATAAAATTTATCATTCACAATAGACTTCATTTCTGGATTGAGAATATCAAAATTATCCATGGGTAAAATTTTGGTATTTTTCTGAAAACATTCGATTTTTGATGATTAATGAAAAACACAGAGTTATAGTAAAAAACCAAATTTTTATTTAAATAATTATTTATTTTATTTAAATGTATTTTAGGTAAAAATAGATACATAATACCTATATGATTTCAATGTAATTAATTGGAGTCAGTTTATAATAATTTTATATAGATAAAAATTTTATTAAACTTTTCACCGTCTTTTACAAATCTCCTAGGAGAATTTCCAAATTCACATAAAACATAATTTTACAACTTTTGTGAGTGGAATTTATAAAATACGAGACACTGTTAATGTCAAGGAGTAAAATGTGGTTCAATAAGATAAAAATAATTTTTTTTGAACATTAATTTTTTACTTTTATTTACCATGGCTAAAAGTAAATAAAGTAATTAAGGGTAAAAATGAAATTATTATTACCATAACATATGTCTTAATTCTATTTTCTAAGTATAATTAGGCCAAAAACAACCTTAGGAATAAATCATTAACCACATTGGTCCACTTGGATTAGATTAGGACATTTATTATTATTTAATTCAAAAAAGAGTTAAAAGAGTTAAAATCAAAGTTCAATAACTAAAAAAATTTCATATAGGGATATATATAAGATAAATTATATTATATATATTCATTAGAATGATAAAAATATTTTTCTAAATAATCATATTTTTTTATAGTTTTTAGACATTAAATAATTTAGTTTATTTATGACACAATGGTGTGAAGTAATTACAAAATTAATGAAATATTAAATTAATTGATATTATAAATATCCAAATAAATGTAATTTTAGACTTTTTATTTATTCCAGAAATTTTATATGTTAATATGACATATTAGGGATGGTTAGATGAATTTTTTAGAAGTAATCATGTTGTTATCAATTTAGAAAAAACAAAATACCAAATAGTGTCAAAATTGACATAAAAGAGTTTTTAAAACAAATATTATATTATTAATTGATATTCAATTCATAAAAATCTACGGTTCAGCCAAGAGACTTATATAATGATATTTATATCATTACTGAACGACTTTGGGTACTCATGGATGTATATATTTTGTTTATTAACTATATAATTTAAAAATACAAAGAGACAAGGTAAATATAAAACTATTTAACTAAGAGTTAAATAAAAAATATAAAGTTAATATAGTGACCCAAAACTATCTAAAACAAGTTTTTTGTTTGGTTTTCAACCTATACCCACCTTAAACTTTAAATAATCTACTTTGGATTCATTATAAACTGAATATGAATTTATTATAAATTAATATTTCTAGCTTTTACTAATGTGCCCCTCACCCCACTTATAAAAGTGAACTCCCCCTTATCTGAACTTCATACATTAAAATCATTTTAGTTCGGCCAAACCCTTCTGAAATATTCTATCAACTTCCCTAACTTCATTTTAGAGGCCTTATTTTAGTCATAAAACCAACTTACAGAGCCCTTTTGATCAAATAAAAAGGATGAACCCGAAGAAGAGGTAAAAATATCACAACCTCTTTCAAGTTTCTTTCCTCTTCCACTTCGTCATTCTTTTTTATTTCCAATATAAAATAATAAATCTAGTATCTTATATATAAATTTATGTTATTACAAATATGGTGAAACAATATTCAGTATTCTATCCATCCCATGGATGACATGTCACCATACGTGTGTCTGTACGGCTTACCATCTCCACGTCATGGTATAATTGTTATTCAATACATTATTATTTGGATGGGTATAATAATGATGTTTAATTCATGTAATTACTAAATATAAAATTATAATTATTCTGTATATATGATACACCATCCAATAATATAGTATTTTAATATAAAAAGAATGATATTGTCACTCATGTGTACGTACAGACTACCTTCTCCACAAACGGGATGAGATTCATTCCCCATCATATCCATTCAAGGCTAATTCTCATTTGATGATTAAAAATAATTTTTAATGACTTGATATAATTATGGATATGAATAAGATACAACCTATGGATAACAAACACAGCTTATGTAACAAAACATATAAAATTAAATGAGTAAGTGATAACCCGAAACAACGATAATACTAAAATATTATTAACAAAGAAATATTAAAAGATCATATATGATTTCATATTTATGTATATGATTCATGTATAATTTAATAACAATTATTTCACCAATATAAAAAAGATTAACCTTCCCTCAACAAATGAAAATTACAATGTATGGGTTTATTTCACAATCTCTTCATTTTCTGAGGTTGTTTATACGTAATTATCTATCAGGACCTCTTTTGCATACACATACATTTTTCATAATAATGTATTTAAAAGCATTATTAAAATTTTATTGACTATGGTTTAATGTAATTTATAACCTTTTTTGAGTTTTTATAATATTTTTATAAAGGAATATTTCTGTCGTTTTCCAAACAAGGTCATTTTTATCCTTTTCGACAGGAATAAGGTAAGAATATCTTTTTTAACATATACAGTGGGTGCAGCTATTTTCAACCTTTATTAAATCATCAATGCTTCCCTTACAAGATTATAAAAATATTTTCAAATTAATTGTTTTATTTTATAATTATTTGACATTTAAATGATTTCAAAAAAAGATATATTTCTCCAAAAAACTTTTGATTTCATCTATGTCAACATCCTTTGATAGATTTTAATATTATTTCAAGTTGATTTATTATGATACAAAACTTAAATATTTTATTTAAGGTTTTGTGATATGTATGACTATTGATGTGTTATTTTTATACCATTTATGGTTTATAGATAATGTACTGACATTTCGTATGCTAGTTTTATTACAAATATTTATGTGTTGTTTAAACATGTTCATATGGGGAATGCATTTGACATAGTAAGTGACGGGGAGAGATATCTATAGCTCCTAGATGCATCAGTAGGTATTATGAGAAAAACTAGTGTCTTGGAACAAGGCCTTTACAAAATATAATTTGTAGTCTTGGCATAAGGCCGTGACTATGAGGTTATGATTGTCTGACATGATGCATTCCAAAATTATGAAAGTGGTTATTGATATTTCATGTGATTATTCGACTAATAGAATATCCATGTGAATAAGTAAATGGCATTATTTCATTTTATTTCTGCCATATTATGATGATGATCATGTTTGAAAATACTTTTTTTAGTTATACATAGTCATAAATGGTTTCGGCTTATTTATGAATGTTTCCGCTATATTGTTATCCTTACAAGGTATCTGATCTCACCTCTTTATTTGTCTTATTTTTTCCAATATGTGAAGAAATATTTTATGAAAGACCTCCAGGGATAGTATGAGGGGATATGAGTGTGGTCTATGGAGACAATATGTTGTTGTAGTTTTTCATTTTATGATGTAATGTAAACTTTATGAATTTATCTAGTGATTCCGAGGCTACTAAACTAATCGGTCATTCGAGACCTGATCTTTTGTGAGCATGCCAATGTAATCTAATAAGGCACTAACTCTGGGTAACTAGGGTTTTGGTGTTACATTTATTATGAAAGGCATTTTATTACAAACCTTGGAAGCTATATTTAAATAACATCATATTAGAGAACATAGCCCTAAGATAGACATTGAGGATTAGTATAGAAGAACTTCCTATAATTATAGTATTATAGAGGTTTTGTGAGTTTTCCATGAAATACATCCCTCTCTGGATACGAGCTGGTAGTGGCGGCTCTGGCACAGAAGTACCTAGGGGTAAAACCCTAAAACACTGCATTGAGCTAGACTCGAACTGGAACTGGTGCACGACAACGGGCCTTGATGAACTCTTGGTTACGACACTCTCGGGTTATATGCTTAGGATAATTCTCATTTTCTTTACAAACCATTATAATGGGTTTATGAGTATATACTTCCTCAAAGAAATCATTTTTATGATTATGGATTATATCCATAAACTGTTCACTTAATGTTAAGTTTTTTACAAGTTTGGAATTATGTATTTTAATTCATAAACTGATCTACTTTATACCATTGTTTAGAAATGGTGCCTAGTGGAAGGAATGGAAACTGTATCAATTCATGCACTCCATGTAGGGATTTCCCTCCTACTCAAGATAATTATACTGTATCTGGTGATGCAACTAGTTCTAATCTACTAATCACCAGACTGGGACAACTCAATTAGGTTATGAATAATAATCTTACCCGTATAGAGCACCTTGATTTGCAGCGTGGAGGATCAATGTTAGATATCATAATGAGGCAACAACCACCAACATTAAATGGGGGTACAAATCCACAGGATGCTGAGAAATGGATAAATTCTTTAGAGAAAATATTCCACACCTTGGGGAGTGGCGAAATGGAAAAAGTTGTCATGGCAGTTTATCACCTCACTGGAGATGTTGATCAATGGTGGTCATTTATTCAAAACGTAATGGAAGATTGTGAAGTATCAAGTATGGAATATAGGGATTTTAAAGATATATTCTTAGAAAATTAATTTCCTCATGACCATTGAGCACATATGGAAAGACAATTACGGAGTCTGAGGAAAAAGGAGGATGATAATGTTGCAAAGTATTATTCAAACATTAATAGTTTAGAAAGGAATGATATAGATTATATACGTAATCCAATAAGTAATATTGATCATTTCTTTGATGGGTTAAAACAGTTTCTCTGCCAATAATTAGTATGAAAATCCTTCTAATTGTATGAAGATGTTCTCTCATGTCCTATCATGAAAGAAAAATAATTCTATAAGTATGATGACTTTAAATCAAAGCAAGAGATGAAGAGATATTCTGATCACTCTAGAAATAGAAATAAGAGGAAGAAGGGAAAAGTTTAATATCCATCCTGTAGTAAATGTGCAATGAAACACCCCGATTCTTGGTTAAATGGAATGGGAGTCTGTTACATGTGTGGTGAAAAATTCCAAGAAACTCGTGATTTAAAGGGGAAGAAAGAAGCTACTGATGTTTAATTCTACAATTGTAGGGAGATGGGACGTAATGAAAATGAATGTCCTAAGCGTCCGGAAAAATTACCTCATAAAAGGGAAAGGGATCAAGGCTAAGCTTATGTTATCACTACTATTGAGGTAGAAGCTTCAAAAGACACGGTGGCAGGTATTTTAATGGTTTCCTCAAGTTTAGATAATGCTTTATTTGATTCTGGATCATCACATTGTTTCATATCATCCCAGTTTTGTAGAAAATTAGAAATTTTCAATTTTATTTAATAAGGGAGTTGTCAGTCAAAACTCCTAAGGGAAGATCATCGCAACAATGTTTTGTGAATTCGTCCCAATTAGGGCATATAAATATTCTTTATTAGCTGTTCTCAACATCATATCTATGATTGAGTTTGATATAATCCTCAGTATGGATGTCCTTCAGACCATGATGCGATGAATTATTGTATAAAGAATGAGGTTATGATTTTTGATAATGATGATAAGGAACACTTTATATTTAGATCAGAATCATCACCACCTAATTCTTTTCTAGATCCACCCCCAGTAGCTCAACTAAATTCAATTATTGGGGACAAAGTGAATTAAATGGCTGTGGGTGAGGACAGGAATGTTCAAATAGATTATGTACTTATTTTGAGAGAATATGTTGATGTGTTTCTAGAAGATTTACGAAGATATCCTCCAGAATGAGAAATTGAGTTTTCCATTAATTTAATTTCTGGATCAAGGCCCATATCGAAGACCCCTTATAGAATGGACACTATGGACTTAGTGGAACAAAATAAACAACTAGATGACTTTAGTAATAATTGATTTATTCCCCCTAGTGCTACACTATGGGGATCCCCTGTCCTGTTTGATAAGAATAAAGATGGATCTATGAGGTTATGTTTCAACTATAGGGATATCAATTCTATAACAATAAAGAACAAGTATCCCCTACCACGCATTGATGATTTTTTTGACCAACTGCATGGAGATCAATACATTTAAAATATTGAGCTTTGATCTAGATATCATGAGTTGTCTATGATGAAGGAAGAAATTCTGAAGATATCATTTTGAACTAGGTATGTGCATTACAACTTTATAGTAATGCCTTTTGGGATGACAAATGCAACATCTGTTTTCATGGATCAAATGAACAGTGTTTTCAAGGAATATCTTAATCACTTTTTAGTGGTATTTATTTATGATATCTTGGTATACTCTAAAAGATATGAAGATTATGAAAATCACTTTCACATTATCATGAAGTCTTCTAGAAGACATGAATTATATAGGAAGTTAATCAAGTTTGAATTCTGGCTTTAGGATATTTCTTTTCTTAGCCATATTTCCTCTAAAGATGTAATCTCTGTTGATCCTTCTATGACAATAGAAATCCATGAATGGCCAGCACTGACGAGTATAACTGAGGTACACAGTTTTATTGGTTTAACTGGTTAATATCGACGTTTTGTCCCGAATTTTGCTTGATTGGATTACCCATTAAAAATTCTCACATGAAAAAGGGGTTAATTTCTTTTGGACAAAAGAGTGTGAAGAATGATTTGAAGAACTAACGAAAAGATTATTGAATTATCTTATATTGACTGTACCATCGGGGAATGATGGGTTTGTTATTTATAGTGATGCTTCAAAGAAAGGACAAGGTTGTGTCCTTATGTAGAATGAGAGGGTTATTGCCTATGCATCATGACTGCTAAAAATTCATGAAAAAAATTATCATACTCATGATCATGA
Organism: Viscum album; assembly: GCA_963277665.1. Classification (NCBI taxonomy): domain Eukaryota; kingdom Viridiplantae; phylum Streptophyta; class Magnoliopsida; order Santalales; family Viscaceae; genus Viscum; species Viscum album. Next base: position 1,282,733,984 of record OY728135.1, read on the forward strand.
GTTAGCTGCTGTAATCTTTGTTTTGAAGATATTCAGACACTATCTATATGGTGAAAATGTGAGATTTATACTGATAACAAGAGTTGTAAATATATTTTCTCATATAAAGAACTCAACATGAGGCAAATGGGATGGATGGAACTACTCAAAGATTATGATTTCACTATACACTACCACCCTGGGAAGGAAAATAAGGTGGAAGATGCTTTGAGATGAAAAGATTATGGAGTTTTGAACAGGATGAGAGTTGAAAAGGATCCTATATATATGTGTCTAGTAAATATGGATATGGGAATAACCATAGAGGGTGAAACATCAATACTTTTTCAAATGGTTGTCAAACCATATTTACTAGAAAGTATAAAGAGTTCTCAGACCGATGATGAATAGTTTCAAAAGATGATTAAAGCTGTGAATGATGGGATATTGAGTGAATTTGCGTATGAAGATGGAATTTTTAAATTTGGGAAGAGGCATTGTGTTCCCAATATACCTGATTTAAATGGGAATAGTTGGATGATGCTCACAGTTCCAATTTCCCTATACACCCAGTTAGCACTAAGATGTATAGAGATTTGAAGTAAAATTTTTGGTGGGACAACATAGAGAGGGAGATTTCTGATTTTGTGTCAAGATGTATGGTTTGTAAACAAGTGAAAGCGGGAAGGTAACAGCCTGGAGGAGTCCGGAAACCTCTTCACCTACCTGAGTGGAAATGGTATAATATTACGATGGACTTTTCCATGGGACTACCAATGACTCCTGGAAGGAACGATGCAATATGGGTCATTGTTGATCATCATACCAAGTTAACACATTTTCATGCTATAAGAGAATATTTACCACTTGAACGTATATCACGATAGTATATTAATGAATTTGTAAGACTTCATGGAGTACCCCTATCGATTGTTTTTTATCTTGATCCCTGTTTCACATCAAGATTCATGAAAAGTATTCAAAAAGACCTGAATACTGAACTTCGTTTGAGCACTGCCTACCACCCCCAAACTAATGGAAAATCAGAACAGACAATTCAAACCGTTGAAGTCATGTTGAGATCATGGTCACTCAACTTTCAGGGTATGTGGGATCCATATTTACCTCTGCTGGAATTTTCCTATAATAATAGATTTCATTCAAGTATTCAGATGGAACCATATAAATCATTATACAGAAAGGGAGGTCGCACACAAACCTGTTGGGATGATGTTGGTGAAAGAAAACATGTAAGCCTAGAACTGGTGGAGGAAAATATGGAAGAGGTTAAGGTAATCCAAAACCACATAAAAGCTTCTCAAAGTAGGCAGAAGAGCTATGTTAATAACCTATGGAAGGATTTGTAATTTCAGGGAGAAGATCATGTTTTCTTGAAGGTATCTCCATGGAAGGGTGTTATACGATTCGATAAGAAAGGTAAATTGAGTCCCATGTACATCAGACATTTTGAAATTCTAGAACGAATTGGGGATGCAGCTTACCATTTGGCAATGCTGCTAAATCTCTCCAAAGTTCATGATGTGTTCTATGTATCATTGTTGAGAAAATACATGCCTGAACAAACGTATGTACTCACCTATGAGGAATTTGAATTGTAACCTGATCTGTCTTATTGTGAAGTGACCGTCAGGATTCTTGATATAAGAGAACAATGGCTGAGAAACCAGACAACTCGTCTGGTAAAAGTTCAACGGAGAAACCATAATATGGAAGAGGCAACGTGGGAACCCGAGGATATTATGATGAAGAACAACCTGAGTTTTTTCATGCGGTAGTATTCTAGAAATTTTGAGGAAGAAATTATTTGAAGGAGGGGAGAATGTGACACCCCAAGCTTCCACGGTACATTTCTCTTTGAATAATGCAATAGCTTGCATTGTACGTAACTTAGAGATTCCAACACACCGTGACCAATAAAACTAGCCATTAGGAATAGTAATACCCATTTTATGAAATTTTATAAATTTTATCATTCAAAATGAACTTCCATTTTGGATTCGGAATATCAAAATTATCCAAGGGTGATGTTTTGGTATTTTACTGAAAACTTTCAAATTTTAATGAATAGTGAAAAAACTGAGTTATAGTTTAAAACCAAATTTTTATTTAAATAATTATTTATATTATTGAAATTTATTTTTGGTAAAAATAGATACATAATACCTATATAAGTTCAATTTAATTCTATGGAGTCATTTTATAATAATTTTAGATACATAAAAAGTTTATTGATGTTTTCACTGTCTTTTACCCATCTCCTAAGAGAATTTGATAATTCAAATAAAACAAAATTTTACCACTTCATTGAGTGGAATTTCGATAATTCGAGTGACTTGGTTAATATAAAGGAGTAAAATGTGGTTCAATAAGATAAAAATAATTTTTGGTGAATAGTAACTTTTTACTTTTATTTACCACGGTGAAAAGTAAATAGGGTAATTAAGTGTAAATATGATAATATTATTACCCTAACACATGTCCTAATTCTATTGGATAAGTACAATTATACCAAAAAAACCTTATGAATATAATATGAACCTCTTTGGTGCACTTGTATTAGATTAGGACATTTATTATTATTTAATTCAAAGAAGAGTTAAAAGAGTTAAAATCAATGTTCAATAAACAATACATATTTAATATAGGGTTATACATAATATAAATGCGATTATATGTATTCAATAAAAATCTAAAAAGATTTCCTACATAATGGTATTTTATTTTAAAATTTTATACATTAAATAATTTAATTTATTTATGACACAATGGTGATGCAGTAATTACCAAATTAATGAAATATTAAAATAATTAATATTTTAAATATCCAAATAAATGTAATTTGAGACTTTTTATGAATTAAATTAATTTTATAGAATAAAATGTCATATTAGCGTTGGTTTTATGAATTTTTTTCGATGTAATAATGTTTTTATGAATTTAGCAAAAACAAAATACCAAATAGTGTCAAAACTGACATAAAATAGTTTTTTTTAAAATATTATATTATTAATTGATATTCAATTACTTAAAATCTAAGGTTCATCCAAGAGTCTTACATAATGATATATGTATCATTAATTAACCACTTGTGGTTCTCATGGAAGTATATAGTAATTTTACTAACTATGTAATATAAAAATACAAAGAGAAATGGTAAATGTCAAACTATTTAACTAAGAGTTAAATCAAAGAGATAAAGTTAATATATTGAACCAAATCTGTATAAAACTATTGGATGAGTGTTTTTTGACCCATCCCCGCCTTAAACTTTATATAATTCACTTTTGAGCCATTATAAACTGAACATTAATTTATTATAAAATTAGATTTCTAGGTTTTCCTAAGATTCCCGTCACCCCTCTTATAAAAGGGAACTCCACCTTATATCAAATTCATACTTTCAGTGCCTTTTGGTTGGCCAAACCCTACACAAATATTCTCTCAACATACCTCACATTATCCTAGAAGACTTCCTTTAGTCAGAAATCGAACTTAATGAGCCCTTCTTATCAAATCAAAAGGAAGAACCCAAAGAAGAGGTAAAAATCTCACCACCTCTTTCAAGATCCTTTCTTCTTCCACTTATTCTTTATTTGTTATTTCCATTATTCAATAATAACTCCATTATCTGCTATATACTTTGATGTTATTATAAATATGGTACAACAATATTCAGTATTCTATCCATCCCTTGGATGACATGTCACCATACGTGTGTATGTACGGCTTACCGTCTCCACGTCATGGTGTAATTGTTATTCAATACATTATTATTTGGATAGGTATAGTAATGGTGTTTAATTCATGTAAATAATAAATATAACATGATAATTATTCGGTATATATGATTCAAAATCAAATTATATATTATTTTAATATCAAAAGTATTATATTGTCTCTCGTGCGTGCGTACGGACTACCGTCTCCACGAACGTGATAAGATTCATTCCACATCGTATCCATTCAAGAATAATTTTCATTTGATAATTAAAATTATTGTTTAAGGACTTTATATCATTCTGGATATGAATAAGATAAATCATATGGATAAAAAAATAGCTTATGTAACAAAACATATAAAAGAAAACGAGTAAGTGAACACCTGAAACGACGATAATACCAAAATATTATTAAGAAATCAATATTAAAAGATCATATATGATATCATATTTATGTATATGATTCATGTATAATTTAATAACAATTATATCACCTTTATAAAAATTGTTAAACTTCACTCAAACAAGTAAAATTACATGGTCAGGTTTTATTTCACAATCTCATCATTATCCGAGGTTGTTTATACGTAATTATCTACCTGGACCTCATTATCATCCACATCCATGTTTCTTAAAAATTTATTTCAAAACATTATTAAAATTTTATATAATATCAGTTAAAGTCATTTGTAACCTTGTTTGATTTTTTATAATATGTTTATAAAGGAATCTCTCCATCATTTTACAAACTAGGTCGTTTTTAACCTTTTCGACGTGATTAAGGTAAGAATGTATTTTTTAACTTATACGGAAGGTGTAGCTATTTTCTACCATTATAAAATTTTTGAATATTCCCTTCCAATAATTTAAGAATATTTTCCAATTAATTGTTTTATTTTATAATTATGTGACTTTTAAATGATTTCAAAAAAGTGATATTTCTCTCAAATAGTTTGGATTTCATATATGTCAACATACATTGTTGGATTTTAAGATTATTTGAAGTTGATTTATTATGATACAAAACTTCCATATTGTATTGATGGTTTTGTGATATGTTTGACAATTGATGTGTTATTTTTATACCATTCATGGTTTATGGAGAATGTATTGACATTTCCTATGCTAGTTTTAATACTAATGTTTATGTTTTGTTTAAACATGTTCATATAAGGAATGGATTGGACATAGTAAGAGACGGGTGGAGCTCGCTATAGCTCCTCGATGCATCTGTATGTCTCATGAGACAGTCTACTGTCTTGGAAAAAGGTCGTGACAAAATCTTATTTGTAGTCTTGGCACAAGGCCTTGGCTATATGGTTATGATAGTCTAACATTATGAATTCCATAATTTTGAAATTGGTTATTGATATTGCATGTGATTATTCGACTAGTGGAATATCCATGTGAATTAGTAAATGACATTATTTTATTTTATTTCTTCCATATTATGATGAAGTTCAAGTTTAAAAAGGATTTTGTTTTAGTTATACATTGGCTTAAATTGTTTATGCTTATTTATGAAAGTTTCCGCTATATTGTTTCCTTACTAGGCATATGAGTTCACCCCTTTCTATGTTTTATTTTTCTCAAGATGTGATGAAGTATTTTATGAATGACCTCCAGGGATAGTAAGTGGGTATATGAGTGTGGTCTATGGAGAGAAGATGTTTATGTAGTTTTTAAATTTATGATGTAATGTAATCTTTATGAATGTATCTAGTGATTCTAAGGCTACTAATATAATCAGTCTTTCGAGACATGATCTTTTGTGATCATTCCAATGTTATGTAATAAGGCACCGACACTAGGTAACATGGGTCAGGGCATTACATAAATGATTCAACTAAAATTGTCAGAAATATATCATTCCCGTAATATCAATCATTTAAAAAAAATACCCTCCATTACACAAGACATATTAATATATCATTGGTATCATATTCATATTCAATTCCAATAAAAGTAATCACTTAATGAACATAAATCATATATGGGAAAACCACTGATCATAGTCTTATGAAATATGAATCTCCATAAACGTCATTTGTCCATCTGCAATAGAATGGATGAATTCATAAAAACTCTTATGTCTAACTATGGAATAACATTCCCCAGATGGATTTTGATATTATACCCACATAGAAAGACTTTTAGAGAAATGATGCATGTTTTTACCATGCGGTAACATGTTGTAGTTGGCATTTTATAATATTTTACAAAAAATCGGTTTGTTATCATTTGATAATTTAGTCCCCAGGATAAACCACCTCTATTCCCATATACCATGAAAATTTCATTCTAGAAAACATTATTCAAACATGGTCAATGATAATTTCTCACATACCATTCTCATATCATGTTTCTAATTTATAAATCCCAATATCATGAATCAATATTTGTCATTAGATGTATGAATAATTTCAGAACATTAAGAACCCACAATCCATGTTTGGTTCATAATTTAGAAAATTATGGAAAAATATATTTTACATAAACCAATTATCATATTATTTAAACATGAAATACAGTATACTGCAATAAAAAATAGACACAATACTCACTAGTTTGATAAACCATAAAGGTAACTCTATGAAATAGTTGAGTCTCAACTAAATATACACACACCTTATATTTTTTAATGGAAGAATCAAAAAATTATAATATAAAAGTCATAAAAATTATTACACAAAAAACCAATAAAATGAAGGCTAAATAAAAATATAAGCCACGTCCATTCATCCATCTTCATTGGGAATATGATATAATTATGGAAAAGATAAAAAACAAATGAATATAATGTAGGTTTTATAGAATGACCATAGAAATAGTATAACATTGTTCTCAGGGCTCCTTATCTCATGATAAACTTAGTACACCCTCTCAAAGTTTATGTAGATCTAAATATAACATAATGATCTTAGAATTCATCATAGTTCTCTAAAATTTCAAATTAAATATATTATTTTATTTTTGAAAAAATCTTTTTATAGGGGGTGATTTTTTGGGGTAATGTTAAATGTGTTCCATGAAAGTTCTCACAAAATTGAATATATGGACCTCACATAGAAAAAAACCATTGTGATTGAGTTGAAGTGAATCTTTATACTAAAAAATTGAGACGATTGGATTTACATGCTTCATAAACCAAAATTTCATTGATATATACTGAACAGATGGAAGTGTGACTCTCTATTTTTCATAGATATAAATAGAAATTTAATGGGGAATGGGAAAAATGAATAGGAAAACAACTCAGCACTAATCCCAAGCAGTGGTGTGGGGGTGTAGGCCCCATAGTAGGAAGAAGGTGGTTTACCAAGGTTGTTAGACCACATGGTTCACCTTTGAGGTTTTCTAAGTTGTTCATGCACACACATCATTCACACAATGTGGATCACCTCAGCCCCACCTATGTATCCCAAAAGGCACAACTATCCCTGTGGGATGCACCTAAACACACTGAACCTACGTGATGCTAAATGGTCACCCACCCTTATATTAGGAACCATGAATATATACCAAAACCATTGACCTATAATGATGGGATCCTTATCATAGAGTTCCAAATTATTCTACGAGTCGGATCCATGATCCCCTTATTTGAATAGGTGAAAAAATTAGAAGAATACTTGAATCTTTGGTCACATAGTTCCTTCCCCATGCTCCCCCAGAATCCCTCAAGTAGCCCTATAAAGGATTGTAAATGATGGAATTAAGGTCGATAGTTGGATTGATGTCCCTCCATGAACGAAAATTTAAGACAACTGTAGGAAGAAAATATGCCCCCAAGTGGACAACCATATGTGTGAGACCCCTTTACTAATCGGTAACCAATGTGGGACCCATATGACGACACCCTGAGGGACCCTTGGTTCCTATTATAAATCATATACCATGTGTTCTTTTCTACATGGTTTGTTTTTGAAGACATATACAGCTCTCACAAGCATATTCACCATGATAGAATCGGTACTAGATCCCCCCATAACCATTTTAGAGTATCATTTCACACCAATATCAAACAAGCATGAATATTTTTTGATCCATCTTTTAATCCAATAATGTTAGTGGCCTTTCTCATTTTGATCCCTCCTGTGAAGGGGATTAAATTGGAACATCCAACAAACCCAATAATCTTGAAAAAAAATTGTAAGTATAATAATATAATGCCTTTTATTTGAATATGCATTCCTTTATTTATAGTTTTCACTCACTTATCCAACCTGACAAGTAGGGTCCTTGGGTTTCATGTTTGTATGAATTCTTTTGTTCAATAGGTCCCCAACCCTGGAAAGTGAAAGAAACCCCATATTCTTAGAGAATTCATTTGGATCCTTATGTTTCCCATGTATTCCATTAGACTAGTGAAATTCAGTTTCATATGGAGATACGTGGATTTAGATATTCCAATATTCCATATCATCCAATTTTAGTGAAAGGCTAAAACCATTTTTGGGGGACCTATTTCTCTTCATTCCATCGTCATTATCCATATGCATTATATGTAGTAAGATATATTACCAAATGTGACTATATTGCTATAACAAATAATATTGATGATGGGAATTTCAATGAACATTATATATTCTACCACAAAGAGTGTATAATTAAGGGAGGGATGTGTTATCAACCTAGCCACTTCCATAATTCGAAGAAGGATTGTATGGGTTTCATGGTTTTCTCCTTCCTCTTTCTCAGATTCAAGACTGACTAGAATAATATTATAGGTGGGGTATGATGATAAAATATGTATATTTTGATAAATTTTTTGTAGATATTCTATTATCATATTATCCCTCCATCTTCATTAAATGGGATTCAATTTTTGTGGGTCATCATGGACATGAATTTGTCCATAGAACAAAAAAAGGCATTGTTTCTCAAATCCAACACAACTGATTCTTTCTCAAACTGAGCATAACTAATGATGGATTAATGTTTTGTAGTGATCATGATAGATTAATGATGCTATTAATTTGGGAATCAGTCCACGTGTATGCCTCATCAAACATATGGGCCTCCTTATCTGATTAGGACCAAACATTGTCACCATACTCATTCACTATGGAATCCCCCAATATGGTAACACAAAAAAATTAAAAAATCAATAAGGAATCCATGTTATGATTAATATCGAATAAAATCACTTTAATGGGCCATACTCCCATGTGATTAAAACTTTTAAAGGGCCTCCATAGGCAAATATCCTTCCATCCAAACTACTTGGGATTTTATTCCCATCCAAATGGATAAATAGAAACCGTCCTTGAGGTTTAAACACAAAAACCTCAATCAATGCTAATTATCTATAGGCCTCATTACCATTGTAGTCATATTCATCCGAGGAATACACATCCCTTCAATGTTCTCATGCCTTCTTTAGTATAGGTCCCACAAAAAACATTAACTAGGAAACTTCCTCGTAGACATCATTGTTGCATGATTCTAAAATTCAATGCTTGGACCTTAGAATATGACCTCAAAAGGAACAATTATCCCTATTAAGACAAACCACACTATATGGGTTAAATTACCTTTTACAATGATATGTTGGTAGGGGAAAAAATGGATTAGATCACATAATCAAAAAAACTCTCACATCTCTAAATGTTGATACACTCTAGAGTGCCCCACTATGTGGATTAAAACCAACATCATGATAATAATGACAAAATAATCTATAATCCTTATATAAGAGGATACCATTAATAGAGATCCACATCTATATATTGATATCTCCCTTGATGAAAAACCACTAATACATTCAAATGTTGATATGTTTTTTATATGATAATAATTGATTATTAATTAATGAGTGACCCACTAAATCCTTTAATTTTTTTGAATATTCTTATGATCATATCTTATATATATTTATATATGAGATTATTATTGTAAGAAATATTACCCATCAATAATTTGTGATGAGAAAGGCCACCCATCCTCATGACTAATGTGAGATCTTAAGTGTAATGAACCATACTGTTATCAATGTACTTTATACCATATTATAGTAATATCATATATTATAATCACATACATTCACATTATAAAACACAATGACACATCCGGATTAAATGAATTGCTAATTTTTATGTGATGATTAAATTTTTTTTTCAACTTCTATGATTTTAATTTCAAAAATATAACATACATAGTTGTGATCATGAATGTTGATTGGAGTCAGATAAAATAGAAATAATTTATTCTGAATAGTAACACAACTATATGAATAGTAATGTTACCCATATGAATAGTGATACAACACTTATGAATAGAAAACCAGCCATGTAAATATGATCCTTACCATTGACGGTATAAATAGAATTTATACATCCTATAAGTGACAATATGATATACTTATATTATTATTTTGGTATTTTTGTATGTAATGAATATTTGACTATTAATTTAATAATTTAATATAAAATAAATTTTCATTAATAAGAAATTATTTTATGTATTATGATTATATGAAATTTTTATAGGACATTAATTTATTTTTCAATGTGTTTGAAAAGTAGATTTTATCTTAAAATTTGTATTTTCAAGTAAATTATATATTTCATTAAATAATAAGTTACTCATATATTAAAAATTATTTTCATATAATGGATTAATTTTTTTTTCTAAATGTAGATAATTTTTTGGGGTGATTTTTCGATATTGTTCTAAAATACTTTAATTTTTCGGTGAATAGAGAAATTCAATAATTTAAAACATATTCTAAATAAATTAAATTCTAAACAATTCTAAGGTCATAGATTATTGAAATGGACATTGGATCAAAATATCATGACCTATTTACAGTATTTATTCAAGGAATAATCAATTTTTCTTGAATTTAGGGAAATTAATAAACAAATTAATTAAATAATTAGAAAACCCCTCTCCCTTCCAATATTAATACCAACCCTCAAAACCTCATTTCTTCACAATTCTGAAGCCTTATGAAAACAAAAAACTCTTCTCAAATATATTCCCAAGATCCTATTACATGTCCATCAGCCCTTGGTCTCATGGAATTATCAAAACCTCTCCCTTAAAAGGGTTTTAATGATGATGTATTCAAGAGGTGATTTCCCAATCTCGTTTAATTCAATTTCCTATAAAATTTCATTAGTTTTCTTAACTTATTTTTATTTTATATTATCCAAATTTCATGATAACTCAATAATTATTGATTTAATAGTTTTATATCATGTTAATGAAATATTATTAATTATAATCCTCCCTCTTCCACTTTTTTTACAAAAATTAAATCATCTCTCGTGAAGTGTTAATTGTCCTACATCATGGGTGATTCACTTCCATTTTCCTTAAACGCTGCCAGAGATGGGAAGAAAACAATTAAATGGTTGAAATGATATTTTAATATTTTTTTACCCAATTTATGTTTTGGAAACATCTTTTATACATAATAAAAAATTATAAAACAATTAATGCTTGTTGTGATCCAAAAATTGACAAATTTAACCAAAAATTATTGTTATTAAATTTATATAATGATTCATCCTAATTAAAAAAATTAATTAAAAAAACATTCAAACTCATGTAATGTCATTAATACCATGTAATGGATATTATGTATGTTCATCAATGATCTACACGAACATCTATTTGTTTGTACAAGTGAACTGTTTGTGAAAATGATGAAAAAGAACACCCCCAAACAATGAATTTTAACAATACAACTCATCCGAATGACTATAAAAGAACATAATAAAATAATAATGAATCAATATAATGAATTAAATATCTAAAAAATAATTAATTAATGAAACTAACATAATTGTAGAAGACATTAATTTGAAGAATGAGTTCGGATAAAAGAGAAGTATAAATCTCGAACCTAACTTTCATTCTTTAGGTTTTCCATTTGTTACTACATTTTCTGTATGATTATTCTGTAAAAATAATTTCATCATAATAATATTAATTTTTCTAGTATAAATAAGTTTTCAAATTGTGTTTATATCAAACCAAATGGTTTCCAAATGATATCTTCTCTTAAAAACACACCTTTTACTTCTCACTCAAGGTTGATAGTTCTTGTATCAAGTATGTTATTACCTCATTCATTTGGGACACCAATGTTTATGATTCTATGATTAATGAAATGAAACCAATTACTTTACATGTGTTATTTATGTCCAATTTCGATATATTTTCTATGCATACTGAATGATAATGTAACATTATGATATGATGGGTGCGTCCAGAATTATATTGTGAAATGTTCATGTTATGTTGTAACAGGTGCACCTGAATTTATACAGCACTACAAAACATTGGTTAATATGATGAATCTCATGAGTTAAATATAAATATGTTTGAAAAAGATTCTATCTTTTTTCAAAACCACGTGTTGTAGTTAACCAATAAAATTATGTTTTATCTCCTTGCATTGCATATTTTCAATTCTTTTAGTAATTATTCCTATCATGTTTATGATTCCATTATTATTTTATGATGATAATGATTATTCTCAGTCAATTTTGTAATGTATAATATTGTTATACTCTTACTCAGAATAATAGCTCACCCCCTTTTTCATTTATATCCTCAAGAGATTATGTGTAATAAGGAGACCTCGAGTGCCTATAAAAAGCTAGAGAATTAGGAGTTAAATAAATTATTATCTTTTATAGTGTTAAAGTTATGTATATTCCTAGTTATCCCAATATAGTAATACTTTGGATCATTACATTGTAATATTTTTATGTATTGTATCATTAAAATGATGTACAAAATTCATGAAAAAAGGGTCGCTATATTATGTATTACTGGTGATGTTTCCAAATGGTAAACATCTTTTAGAATATATGTTAATGTGTAATGATAGATATATAACCATTACTGGTTTTCACCTCAAAAAATATACACAATTGGTTTTTTAAGATTTATTTAACTCTATTTGAATATTTTAACCAAACTCAACCACTGAAAATCTATCATCAGTATAATTTTTTTATCAAAAAAAAATTTGGATCGGGAGGATGTGTTTAATATTAACTTAGTTTAGGATGGTATGATTATTTATAAACCCTCTTATCAAATGCTGTAAGTGGACCATTTAGAATTGAAAAATAAATTGAATTAGTTTTTAGATAATGGTTTAAACCTATATAGAAATTCACCATGGGGTTGTATTCTTTTTCTTATTAAAAATAATGATAGTTAAATTAGAATATTTATTGATTAAAAATCATTGAATAACATCATAATTAATAAAAAATAAATTTTTACTCATATCGATTATTTTTTTGATCATCTCTTAGTAGAAAAATATGTTTCCATGGTTTACCTAAGGTTTCGGTTCCATCAATTAAAATTGATCAATGAATACATTCTCAAGGATTAATTTCATAGTAGGTATGGGAACAATAAATTTCTGGTAATTTCATTTGAGTTTTCTAATGACCCATCTATATTATGTAAATTATATATAGATTTTTTCAATAATTATTATACATGATTGTTGTCATTTATATTCATGAAATTTTGGTATATTCGAATAGTGAATAAGAACAAAAACATAACCTAAGGGTTTATTTGAAAACAATAGAAGAAAAGAAACTACATAAAAAATTATGCATGTGTGAATTTTGGTTGAAACAAATTTCTATCCATGTGAATATTTTTCCAAATTATGGACTAACTCTTGATCATACTAAAAAATTTATTGTTTTTCAATTAACAATATAGAATAATATTATATATATTAATTGTTTTCTAGGATTAGTCGGCCAATATAAGTGGTTTTTTTAAAACGTTGGGTTTTTTTCCTATCCCACTAATTAATATAACATGAAAAGTAGATAAGTTCATTATGAATAAAGAATATGATGATTTCTTTTAGTAAATTAATACACTATTGGTGAAGGAATGTGTTTTGGATATGCGTTTAGAAAAATAAGAATTTATCATCTACATTGATTCTATTTTAATTGACTAGGTTGTCTCTAAATGAATAATGACCATGATATTTCTTCTTGTTTAAAATAGCTAAATCCACATGAGTTAAATCACCCTAAACATGATTTGGAATTATCTGTTTTTAATTTTGGTTTAAAAAAATAGGGGAATCATGTTTATGGAGTATTATGTGAAATAAATTCCAATAACAAAGGGTTGATGAATTTTTTACTCAAAGGAATTGGACATCCGACAAATTATATTAAGATAAAAAATCAAGTATTAAGATATCATGATTAATTTCAATGTAATAATATCGTACATAGTTGTTTCTGGATTCAGGTGAAAATGAAATTCTATATTATCATTGTCTTGTTTAGAACATGTTACTTTGGTTAATTATTAGAAGAATATTTTCTTAGATTTTTTGGATATATGGAAAACCAATGTTTTCAATTGGTATTCAAAACAATAAACACTTTCAGAAATATTTATGATGGATCATAAAAAGGATATTTTTTTGGGATACAGAATAATTGTTTAAAAAGTGTATGATTCTTGATTTTAATATTGAAGAAAAATGTGTTTTATGAGTTTAAAAAGCATTATGTTTACCTTGTGATGAATTGAATGTTCATGAATTTTACCATAAACAAGATTTTTAACATAATAAGGAGATTAAAAGTGTTAATTTATTACATAAAAATCATATCATTTAAGATCCAAAATTGTAACATAAAAATGAAATAAGATAATCATGTCACCAAGTCATAAAGTAGTTAATAAAATTTAAATAATAAAATTTATAAAAGTTGTATGGTTGTAAAAACCTATTAAATGGTATAACAAATATTCTTTCATATTTATTAATATGAATTACATTGTTACTTTCTGTAAAAAATATTAATTTATTTTTAATAAATACATAAATAATTTAATTAAACACATTTCTTATAAGATTTTTCTTATATTATTAGTATCTATAATTAAGAATTTTATTTTGATAAAACTATTGTGAAATATAAAATAAATATATAAAAATTTACTTTGGGTAAAATTTCGTGAATGTTTGGAAATTATTGATTTTTTTGTGAATAACGAAAATACAAATTTTTCTAAAAAATAACTTATTTTTAAAAAATATGTTATGATTTGAATATGGATGAAAAAAAATCTAAATATTTTTATATAGAGGAAACATAATTTCATAGAATAATTTTTATATTGTATTTTAATATGTGTTTGTTTTTCTTTTTAGAAACCCTATTTCTTAAAAGTTTTATTTATATTGTTTTGGTTACTATAAAATCATGTTTTTCTAAGAAAATATCATAAAAAAACCCCATTACCTCATCGGGATGGTGAGATTTATATTAAATTAAAATTTTCATATAATATGAATTGAATTGGTCAATATTTGTTAAATATTTTTATTCATTGTAATTTATAGCATCTAATTGGGTCAACATATTTATTATCTCTGTTGTCAGTGAAAATGATTAAATCTAAAAACAACAAATAAGTTAAAAATTAGTTTACTAAGTGAATAAACAATAAAACTTTGAAGGAAAATGAAAAATAAACAATCAATGATTCAATTGTGTTGAACTATCTTATACTTAATACCTCTATGATCTACTTTAGTGCATTATTTTTTACAAATTACATGGATAAATGTGGGTGGATTTCACACTTTAAAAAATTTACAACATAACCACTCACCAAACATATAAACGACATCACCAAGCCATACTGTCTTCACACCAATAAATCCCTTTGTATTATTAAATTCATACCCAAATTCATTCTAAAATTCCATAATATAATTCTGTAATTCATAATTTGGGCCTAAATATAATAAGGGGATTCCATTGTTGAAAACAAAAATAACTTACACGAAGATGATATAACGTTTATCAACAGGTTTTTTTGATTTATTTAATCCTCCATCTATTATGTTTATAATATATAATGAATATTAAAAAATATATATGTCCATAATATTATTAGATAAATTTTTTGTATCTATACGATCTATAATTTTGAACACATCTATTTTAGAGGTTACAAAATAATCATTCTTGTGTATGACCAACTACTGCCTTACAAAATAATGTCATTATATTTATACATAAACATCACTCATGGATAATAATAGTGATATACATATAGTTTATATTTTATATTTGTGATATTTTTAATATTTTTATCCTTATTTAATTATTATTTTATATATACCCTTTTTATACTCCATTACATAAGTGATACGATAATATCACTCGTGTTTATGATAGACAAATATCTCACAGATTGATGTGAAGTATTTTTCTATAAAGCAATAAAATGGAAAAATATAATATATAATTTTATAAATATGACATATAATTTCTATATACAATTTAACATAATGGAAAAATGGTCTTTCTTAGATGTGTGCACTACCACCTGCACAAAGCAATGTGATTCTTCTATTTTTCATCACATCAATAAAATAATGATATATTTATATATATAATTATATAAAATGTAATTTATATTAAAATAATAATTATTTAATGAATAATATATTACTTACCATCTTTCCAAAATGGCTAGTTAATAATGGGAACATTACCCATGTGTATGTACAACCTACCATCTCTATGATCATAACATTGGTTAAATTTTCATAAACATAATTAACGAAATATTTTTACAGCATTATTTGTGGATAAATATGATAATAATTTCATGATTATTAATCCATATATTTTTAAATAATGTAATTTTAGACCTCTTTTGACCTAGCATATTTAGTTTTTAAACAATATACATAAATTGTCAAAACATCCAACTTAACATTAATTGATTATGTATTGGTATAAAAATTGTTACCAACGGAAATAAACATAAAAATTGATTAAAAAAATTCACAAACACTTAAATAATTGACACAAGTCATCAATTAAAGAATATAATGACATATTTTAAAACACAAAGTCAATTTTTGAGACATCTTATCATTATCCTTTTAATAATGAATAAAATATTATATGATCCATTATTCTTTTAAATGGTGTATATACATCGATGTTGACATTTTATAACAGGTATTTCTATATTCTCATTTTATTTATTTTTAATTTATTGTTAAACATTCATGGGGTTATGATTCAAGTTATTCCTATGTGATAAGGAACGTTACCTTTCAAAATCATTTATTAATATTTTATCAAAATAACTCTTTCTATTTGATGTGTAATTTTTAAAAATTTATTTAATTATTTGTTTTTTATCATCATAAAATATATATATAATATATTTTATATCTCATTAATTTATTTTCATGACTTTTTAAAAGGATTAATTTACATGTTTTGTACATAATGTTTTGACATACTACATGATATATTCTATATTTTTTACATAGATAAGAATAGTAACATTTTCCACCACTATAACCATTTATAGATTTCTAGCATCATTTTAAATCATTAATATTTTCTTCAAAGGGATAATATTTCTGTAGAGACCCGAAGCTTGATGTACATGGACATTACATTACTTTTGCGGAATACTTAATACATAACAAAAACAGAAACCAAAGGACTATAATAGTTTAGTTCCTTTGGAAACATGGAACATAATCTTCTAATCTTGGTGAAAGATTCTCAATATCTTCCATAAAGGTCTTCCCCTTTTTTCTTACCTAAAACCATTCCTTATATTCTGTGGAATGGAAAATATAAATAGGGTGAGCTCAAATGCTCAGTAAGGGCAAACATAGTGAACTTAAAACAATCCATAAACATTTGAAAGCAAAAACATGAACATTAAATTTAAACATCAAAATCATAAACAAAGACATAAATCATGGAAGTACATAAGGAATATATCATAATGGAACATAAATAATGATAAAATATATTGGGAATAAAACATGTAATTATGGAAACCATTCAGCAAATTTTTTGATTTCCATAGTAGCCAAAGCATTGCTGCCAATAACATCTTAGTGGACAAGGTCCCTTTCTGAATCGAGTTCGCTCCTCGTTTCAGTCCTGTAACAATGAACCAGATTAACTTACCATTCCATCCATGTCTATCTCATGATATATAAATATTTACCCAATGCATTGGAGGGAGATATAGGTCCCACCCATCCCATAATTAAATCATTCTTACTTGTTCCACAAAATAAACATACATCATTCATAATAACCCAACGAATAAAATGGGTTTCAAAAAAATCTTACCATCATCACATAATCCATATAAAATAAATGGATATCATTTCATAATAAGAAAAGTGAAACCATGTATATCAGAGATACATTATACTTGAAACATATACATATGAAATAATTTCATCTAAGATGAAAAAATGGTATTGATAAAACACTTGAAATGAATTCTTGAGGAAAAATATCCTTTCCTCTTCAAAATAAATATCTTTTCACAAAACATCAGGAAATTTTAAAAGAAATATATTATGTTGAAAATAGTCATGAAATATTTTGGAGTAATCTTCATGAAAGTAAGGCATTATAAAACCATAAAAATCCTTTCATGCCGTATAAGTTAAAAAAACATTCTTCTCGTACTTTTCCCAGAAAAGTAAAAAAGTACCATGTATGGTAATAAAAATATTCCTTACATACCATGTAGTAAAAGTAAAAAAGGGGTAAAAAGGACTTTAAACATATATGAGAACAGTTTTATAAAACTTCGACAAGGATGATAACTATAACCCCTGTAAATACTTACGTATAAGCAATCTCGGATAAAGATGAGATTTGAAAAATTATCCCTTACCTTAGGTCCGATATGATTCATACGTATCCTAACCTCCTGTATAATGATTTAAATAATTTCATTGAATTATTACAGAACCATATTCATTGTTATGATATTATATATGTTTCACTTATGACTTTATATTACCTGTTCGTTTGTAACTTCCATGTTAAAGAGCGTTTTGGGTAAAATCGTTTCATTTTACTTCGGTGTTTTGACTTGTAATTACTCATATGATTACTTAATTCCGGAATATAAAACATGATTTATATATAATATATATTCAAAATATACTTATATATAATATATCGATAAACGAAATGAAATACACCGTTCATGGAGACGGTAGGTCGTACGTATGCATGAACGTTGTTTTCGTTTCCTCAATGAATTGAAGGGAATTAATTGGATGACATACATATATATATATACATAAATCCATTATCATTATAATGTCATATATTTCATTATTACTTATTATATATACTTTATAATCATTCATGAATGGTTAATCATTGAGAATGAATCTCATCGCGTCGTGGAGACGGTAGTCCGTACGTACGCATGAGCGATGATATCATTATCATAATTATTGAATAGAATTGGATTGGATGGTATAATATATCAGAATAATTATGATGTTATAATAACTATTTATAGTTATTCTTTACACCATTATACCCATCCACGTAAAGTGGTGTTGGAAAAATAGATTACACCACTGCGTGGAGACGGTATTCCGTACGTACGCACGCGTGGTGATTTCATTTTCTGTAGGATGGATAAAAGGTGAAATGGGGTTGTTTCATATTTATAATAACATATCAGTATATTAGTGATACTGATGTTATTACTTTATAATGAAACAACTAAAGAAGAAGAAGTTGATGAAGAAATAAGCTTGAAATAATAGGCAGAAGAGATTACCTCTTCTTCAATGCACCACCTTTAAACTTGTTCTTAGGGCACTAGGGTTGGACTTTTTAGAAGACCAGTACCTCTATAATGTTTATAGGGAAGTTTTTAAGTAAAATGTGCAGAGGTTGGCCAAGATTCAAGGCTCAAAATGGTGTGAGGAAGAGAGGGAGGAGGTGCCCTTTTATAAGGGTGTAGAGGGGCACCTTTGGAATCCTCAAAAATATTAGTTTAATATAAATTCAAACCCCACATAAAAACCTCCAAAAATTACTAAATTCAAATATTAGATGATATAGGGTTGTAATACCATCGACCAATAAAATTTAGACATGTTTTGATCTTTTTTAAAAATTATCATTTTGATTTATCCTTATTTAATCTACTTAATTTTATTTGTGGTAATAAAATTCTAAATTTTAAATGGATATAAATAATCACTTATGTGTTGTTAATTTTACATAATTGGATAATATATTACGTTGGAGACTATATAATGTTCAATTTATAATTTCTAAATATTTTTGTGATTTTTAAACAATTTAATAATATGTTATTTTTATAAAATAACAACAGTTTCAATTTTGACACTATTCATTTATTTGAATTTAAATAAAATATACACCAAGGATATATTCGAACTAAAATATTTAATAGATTACTAACATGTCAAATTTGTCTATAAAATTCATGGAGCACATTAAATAGTTCATATAATATATATATTAATATTTTTATAACCATTTAATTGGTGTATCTCTTAACAAACTAATTACTAAACATTTTTGTATAATTATTTAATATACTTATTTGATGCATAAAAATTAAAAATAAAATCTTATGATGCAGATATATCTATTAACTTTCACAATAATACTTTTACTCGAATTTATCATCTTAAAATCACAATATTTAAATTGATAGATTTATTAAATTATGAAGGTGACAACTTTGGAATCATTAAAAATAAAAAAATATAAGTGTCATAATCGCTTTTATAAGACTACAAATGGCCAAATATTCTAAAATTGGATGATTATTGTTTATATTTACACGACCAATATGTTTAGGTCTGGGTTTTGTGCCTTTTATGGTCACTATTAGTTTAATAAAAACAATATTCTTGATTTTTCACTAGATAAACAATTTATGCATGACAATTGTGTCACAATTAATGATAATTATTTAATCCCTAAAAATTATAAATAAATTCATATGATGTATAAAATTTTATTATATTTCTAGAGAATTTTAATGTTTGAAGTTTCATGAAGTTTATCAGTAAATTAAAATTAATATACTTATAAGATTTAAGGAAGTGACATGTTGTCACTTTCTTTGGTTTTAATAATAATTATATTTTTTCATGGACAAAATTCAATGAAATTAATCTATTAAGACCCTTAGGTGATATGGGTCTACTTTTATTCATCCAATAGGATTTTTCCAAGTGTTAGTGTAATTTTATAATTTTATTTTTACAATTAATTACCAGATTTACCTTTAACTATAGTAAATAAAAAATTACAGTAGTTACTATTCAAAAAACCAAAAAAATAAAAGTCACCTATTAACATAATTTGGACCCACTAAATCGAAATATGGAATCCATTTTTTCAAATTCAATATAAAAAAGTTGAAGAAATTAACTTAATATTAATCTCGTTGTCGAATGAAAATGAGTTTTTGTTTAAAACATTGCAAAAGATTGAATTGATTTAACCTACGAATTAAATGTAAAATCAATGCTAATGACATACATTATATAAAATGGTAAAAATATATTATATTTATACTTTAAAACCATACAATATTATAATTTAACCATATAAATTATTACAATGAAAAAATGATGTTTTTAATTAAAATATAGCGTGTTTTTACTATTCATTAAAAAATGAATGTTATCAGAATAATATGAAAAATTTATCCAATGTAAAATTTTATGTCCTGATTCCAAAGAATAATTTTATTTTGTAAAATTGAACTTATAAACATGTCAAAAACTAGATTTAAAGTGGGTGCTCCATCAAATGGTGGCAAAAATGCATTTTTTTAAAAATACTTATTTTACATGAAAAATTTATTTTGTTCTTATACCATGTTCTAGAAAATGTGTAAGATGAATAATAATTTTATAAAATTCAATATTTAGTTAATACTATTAATAACGGCTAGTTCATAATTATATTATAACAGTATATCCTTGTTTAGTAAAACCCTGTATTGCGTAGAACACACGCTATAGAGGAAGGTCGCGATTGCGTGTAATACAAGCCATGTTAGGGTTGCATGTAGTGAATGACTCCTTTGTTGTTGCATATAACAAAATACATTGAATATATATATATACTTAATGTTTCATAGAATAACATCTATCAAACAAATATGAAATTGTTTGTAACACGATCTAATATTAGTGTTGTGTATACTGCAAGCTAATACAATGTTGTGTATAGCGCAAGATAATCTTGGTGTAGAGTACAATAGAAGATATGAATGAAATTAAAACGAATATATCTTATAAAATATCAGGTTTTTAAAGTTTCCATTATTTTTGTTATATTGGCATTGAAAATGATTTTTCAATTTAAATGTTTATGATGGATTTGAAAATTTCCTTTTTTAAAGAAAAAGAAATTTTTATGTCCAAAAAATATTTTATTATGAGCTAAAAACTGTTTTTAAAATACATTATGATGAAAAATTGAAAGAATAACATTTTTTAGTTATTTATATTGTTTATGAGAATTATACGTGTGAAATAGTTGTTACCAGATAACATCGGGAATGCAATTTACATCTTAAATTTAGGTTGTCTAGATAGTAACGGGTTAGCCTATTACATCATAACATGGGGTGTCCTAGATAGAGCTGGTTATCTTAGTTCATATTAAATGATGGTTAAACCTAGATAATTCTCAAATACATTGGGAAATGATAATTTTATAATTTTTACTTATTATTATTCCAATTATTTGTGGCTTCAAATAGATTTATGAAAATTATGTGATTATTCAACAAAAATAGGTTTTAATTACTTGTTATGTGTTTTAATGAATTTATTTGAAAAAATAGGTATTGATTTTGTAACATCCCAGGTATGAAAAGGATAAGATAGTTTTATTTTAATTTTAATTAAATATTTATTTTTATTTATAGGGTATTCTATGTTTGATGGCATACCTGACATGAAATAATGGGTTTCTAAAAAGTCTAATATTTCACACAATGCTCAGTCATACTGAAAAGTAAGAATATAATAACATTTTAAATTATTTTTAATGCCTAGTCATTGTATTGATAGGATTGAATAGAACTAACTACTATATAAATATATATGTTTTTTAAATGTTTATTACATTTATACAATAAAATTTAGAGGCATAAAATGTGAATGAATATAATTTTAAGTTTAAGTAGTCAATTATTCATAAAAAGGTCAATTTATCGCCATTTGATTGAGAACACTATATAAATATATTTATGGTCCCATTTATATGCTCTATTTGTATGAATAACGTTCTTATTTAGAATCAGGACATCAATATTTACTTTGGGTAAATTTTGGGTATTTTTCTAATAAAATTCAATTTTTTAAATGGTAGTGAAAAATACAATATTTTCAATCAAAAATGATTTTTAATAAATTTTATTTATATGGTCATATTATATTTTTAATTGGATTTAATGTTAAATTAGATTATGTATTTACCGTTTAATATAATTTTGGTCATTGGTAGTAATTTTCCTTTCAAATTGGACATAAACATGTGTCAATCTTTTGATAGTTATTATTTCTTGAAAACATGTTTTTTGTTTTGACAACGAGAATTAATTTTAAAATAATTAATGCAGTGTTTATGTTATGAATTTGATAAAATATAAATCATTGTTTAACCCAGAATAATAAATATTGATTAGGCTGATTTTTTGTTATTTTTCTAAAAAAGTTATATATTTGGTGAATTGTAAAAAAATGATTAGTAGTTAAAAACCAACTTCATCATTTAATTGAAATTTTATTTCTTCTATGAATTGAATTATGAAAATATGACATACATGGTTGTTATTAGTAAGTAAAATGTGGTTCAATAAGATGATATTTCTTGGTGAATATTATCATTAGTCTTTTATTTACCGTAGTTAAAGTAAAATTGTTTAATTCAATGTAAAAATAATATTATAATAATATAAAAATACCTTAATAGTTATCTTAAAATTATTCTATGAATCGTGGATGACAAATACAATCCTTGGGTGGGATTTTTTGCATTTGAAATCTATTTGGATAATATAATGACATTAATAGCTTTTTATTTAAATTAAAAATGAAAATATCATAAACATGTATTGTTTTGCTAATACAATTTTAATACGGGGTTATGTAATTGATATATTTAACTAAAAATATTATTTATAAATTAAAATAAATTTCCTATATCGTTATATGTTATTTATAATTTTTAGACATCATATAACTAAATTTATTAATGACACAATAATGATGTAGTTTTTACCTTATTAATGAATGATTTAAATAAATAATATTATAAAAACTAAAACAATATCCAAAACATGTCCCATTATTATTTGATGAATTTATTTAGAAAAATATTCAACTTATATTCCACTTTAATATGTTTTGGACCTTTAGAAACCGAAAATTATTATTTAATAAATTTTTTTAAACATTAAAAAAGGGACCCTCCTCCCCATTATAAAACTCCCTCGCCTATAACCCATTAATTACCCCTCTCAAGCCCCTTGTATCATCAAAACTATGCCCAAATAAGCTATGAAAATTACTCTCTTACACATAGATGGATTACCTTAGTCATAATGCACTACAAGAAATCCTCTTGGTTCAAACCAAAAGAAGTTACCTGATTTAGTGGTAACATATTCTCTTATGGTGTTTTCATTTATTTTACTTTTCCAACACCCTAAAATTATTTTATAAAATTATTTTATTTAAAATCCGATATAATAAATATACTAGGTCATTTTTTAGATAATTATTTGAATAACACTTAGACACAACTCCATCTAATGGGTGAAGACCATACTATTTCTATGGACGACGAAGTGCTGCCTCAAGAAATGATGATTTTTAAGTCTTCTCCTACCACATCTTATCATAGAAATTAAAATGGAACTATATTTATATGTGATATATATTATATTTATATTATCTCTATACTTCTATATTTTTCATTTATATCATACCTTTATGTTTTCCATAATGGTTGAATACGATAATTTCAATTGAGGAAGTGCAGACTATCACCCCCTCAATGTGAAATGACTCATTTAGGACATACGTGGAACATATAAGGGATGGAGTTACTGAAATTGTATATATATATATGGTATTATACTGGAATTATAATATAATTATGTATTATTATGTATTAATTCCATTAAATACAAAATAGAAATGAATGTATCCTTCATGTGTATGTACATCTTACCGTCACCATGACCGGTGCATTTAATTTCTTACATCCAAATGTCTTTAACTATTGTAAATACATATATATAGTGGATATATATCATATATATGATATCTAAATTGTGAATATCATTCTGGAGATAATGGAATTTTGACCACATAGACAAATTTTAATTATAAGAAGTTCATTTTTGACTCAAGTACCAAATATCGAAAAAATTATCGTTATTAACATAAATGATTATATAATATTTATAAAAGGAAATAAGTTATATAATTTTAATAATAAACTTGATAATGGTTGTTATGAATGTAGAAATATATTTAATTTCTTATTCATGAGATTAAAGAATGAACGTGTCAAGTCGGAATCGAGTTAAGGAAAATCATCACAAACTCTTTTCATTGATTCATACTTTTATTTACACACAACTATATTTTATACGGTTTATAAACAAAAATAAAATTTAATATCATTAAAAAGTAATATTTTTTATTATGCAGCATTTTAATAAATGAAAAAGGGAATGCTTATTTTTAATTTACGCGGTGATGATGACCTTTCTGCCACTACGAGCATTCTGAAATTTGGCTTTCTCAACAAGATGAAATGTTTTCAAAAGGAAAATAAGTACCACTTGCACTTTTTTATGTATTTTGTTATTGTAATTTTTTTTGAGAATGTATTTATTTTATAAATATATTTAAATGATATATTGTGGTCGAAATGTGGGAATGTTATCTTTCCTTCATATGTGTTTTATGTGTTATGAATATGTTATGGTTCTTGGGAATTGTTTATGTATATGGGATGTTAAATGATAATCCTCGGGATGGTAAGACTAAGATTGCACACCAATGCATTTTTTAAAATTACAAGGGTAAAGGTGATTGTTTATCCTATAGATTTAGGTAATATTTAGTCATGGGTATTCCAAATGCAACTTCCTACATGGATGTGGAAGCAACAATGTAAGTATGTTATCAATGACACAAGTTACCTTTATGATTTGTGCTGACTAGTTGTTATTCATAAATCTTCTTCTTTCATGAGGTTTGTTAAAAAGATAATGTTTTGGTTGACTTATTTTTTCTTTCCTTATTTTATAACACTTACTGAGCTTTTTATGATCAACCCATGTTTTGAAATGATTTTTCATAGGGAAAAAAGATGAATATGGTTAAGGACGGTATCATGGAAAAGTCATGCTATCTAAAACATTGAACTATACATGGTATTTTGTTTCAAGATTTTTTTCTTGAAAAAAATGTAAACTGATCAGAAGTGTTTAATTTTTAATTTTTGAAATTTAATTAAAATATTATGGCCTACTTCATTAAAACTCTAACCATGAAAAGATTCTCAATGTGAATTATCCATTTAATTCATTATTATGTAATGTTTTAAGGATCTATCATTATTTTTGGTATAATAGGTATGTTTAGACAATTTATAAGTTAGGATATTGTTAAATTAATATCCACCAATAAATTAATGTTGAGATTTAAATGATATATATTTTACAAATTACCCGGTTTCTTCGCCTTTGATATTTCTATGTTCAAATGGTTTTCTATAGAGGATCATGGAAGCTTTGTTAGGAAGGAATATAGATGGAAATAACCATCCTAATCAGTATCCTGGGATGGTCAAAATCTAAATTAAATAGTTTGCTGTAGTGAGGGCTATGTTGATTCAGGAGATAAATGGTGGTTGGTTTTATTGATGATATTTTGGGTTATTCCAAAAGTAAATAAGAGCATGAAATTCATTTAATAGTTGTCTTGTAAACCTTAAAATAAAATAAACTGCATGGGAAATTTATCAAGATTGAGATTTGGTTACAAAAACTTTCATTCCTTGGTCAAATTGTTTAAAAAAATGGAATAATTGTTGATCATGCTAAAACAAGAGTTGTTAAAGAATGTCCAAGATCCAAAAATATATCTGAGATCTGTAGTTTTCTGAGTTTGGTAGGTTATTAGTAGAGGATTGTTGAGAATTTTTCACAGTTTTACAATCTAATGACTATGTTAACTCAAAAAGTTGTTATGATCAGTTGGAAAAAGAATGTTATGATTGTTTTCAGAATTTAAAAAAATATAGGTCAATGGTCTTGTTTTGGAAATACCTTCTAGAAATGGGGAAGTGATTGACTTTCCAGTATGTTAATGAATATAAGTAGTTATCAAAAGGGATTCTTAAGTATTTACCAGTTCTAAAGTGGGAATTGGAATATATATCCATGGCCTTAATTGTAGGATTACCAAAGACATCTTAAGGTAATAATTTAATATGATTTATTTTTGATCAAATGTCTAAATCTTCCAATTTCCTTTTATTTGAGATACATTGTCTCTAGATCTACTTTCTCGGTTGTATGATAAAGAGATAGTTAGGTTGCATGGAGTTTCCATCTCCATTGTATCGGATCATGATCACAGGTTTACTTATTACCTTTGGAAAGGCCTTCAGAAGATGTTGGGTGCTGGATTAAATTTCAGTATATCTTTTCATCATTAATCAGATGGGCAGTCAGAACAAACAATTCAGACCAAGGAGGACATACTACGTTCTTTTCCACATTATTACTAGAGAAGTTGGGATAAACGTCTTTCTTTGGTTGAGTTTTATTACAATAACATTTTTCATTCTAGTATATAGATTGATCCATTTGAAGAATTATATGGAAATCGGAGTCGAACACCAACTTTATGGGATTATATAGGTGAAAGGAAGTTGATGGTATCAGAATTGGAAGAATATATGGAAAAAATATTCTTCTTATTTATAAGAACCTGAGAACAGCTTCAAAAAGGCATCCAATTTATGTGAATAAAAATATGAAGGATCTTTCTATTGATGTTGGTGATCATTTCATTCTCAAATATTCTCCATTTAAATGTGTGATTATTTTTGTAAGAAGGGAATGTTCAGTCTGAGGGTCATTGGACCTTATGAAATCCTATAGAATATTGGATCAGTTGTGTAAAGAGTGGCTTTACTTCCATGTTTATCCTAGGTACACAATTTTTTCAATGATTCAATATTGAGAATTTATACGCCAGATCCATCTCATGTTTTGATCCTAGAGGTAGTTCAGTTGGAAGATAATCTCTTTAATGAGGAACAACTAGTCAATATTCTTGACCGAATACAGCATGTGTTGCAGAATAAGGTAATTTATCAGGTAAAGGTTATGTGGAATAACCATTTGGTTGAAGTGGAATCATGTGAATCAAAAAAATCTATGAGGCATAAATACCACCACTTAATTTCATGTTAATAAAATTGTGAGGATGAAACTTCCAAATGGGGGTAAGGATGTGACATCCTAGGTAAATTAAAAACAAGAATTTTTTTTATTTTTTAAAATTAGTGAATGAAATATTAATTTTAATTTAAATGGGATGCGATGTTTGATGGCATACCCAACACACAACATTGGATTTCTCCAAAGTCTAATGTTTCACAGAAAGCTGTGTCATACAAAAAAATAATAAAATAATTTTTTTTTTAAAAAATAGTTAACCCCCGACTGTTGTATTAGTGGAAATAAACAGAACTAACTAAAATATTATTCTACATGTTTGTTAATTTTTCTTAATTTTTTCCAATATATTTTTGTGGATTAAAATTTGAATGAATCTGTCTTTAAGCATTAACACCCTAATATGCATTAAAAGGTAGATCTACCACCTTTTGATGGTAAACCCCGTTTAAATACATTTTTTCACTTTTATATGCATTATTTTAAAAAATATATTTATTCTTTATAATAGGGACCTCAAAATTTATTTTGGGTAGAGTTTTGGTATTTTTTTTAAAATTCATTTATTTAATGTATAGTGAAAGATATTGTATTTTAATTCAAAACAACCATTTAATATAATATATTTATATGGTCAGATTATATTTTTAATTGTTTTTTAAAGTGTAATTAGATTATATTTTTACCATTTAGACCAAGGTTGGTCGTTGTAAGTAATTCCACTTTGAAATTTGACATAAACAAGTGTTAATATTTTGATAGTTATTATTTCTTAAAAACAAGATTTTTTATTTCATCAACATGAATTAATTTTAAATTAATTAATGCAATTTCTATGTTTTTAATTTGGTTAAAAAGAAATCCTTTTTGAATTCAGAATATCAAATATTTCTTAGGTTGAAATTTTGGTATTTTTTTGAAAAACATCAATTTTTGATGAATTTTGAAGACACTGAGTAGTAGTTAAAAATAGAATTTTTCATTTAAATGATATTTCACCACTTTTGTGAATAGAATTTCAAAACTCCAACA
This sequence comes from Viscum album, assembly GCA_963277665.1. Classification (NCBI taxonomy): domain Eukaryota; kingdom Viridiplantae; phylum Streptophyta; class Magnoliopsida; order Santalales; family Viscaceae; genus Viscum; species Viscum album. Next base: position 1,282,763,074 of record OY728135.1, read on the forward strand.
TACATAGATGTTATTTTGAAAGAAAATGTCAATAAATAATATGAAATTCATATTTCTAAATTTTATCTTTTGACTTTTATTTACAGTGTTCAAGGTAAATATGGTAATTCAAGGCAAAAACAATATTATAATCATATAAAATTAAATTTACGCCTATCCTATCCGTATTGGATAACTCATAGTAGACCAATAAAATCTTTTTGTGAGATCATTGGCCTTTGAATTCTATTTGGTAATGATAATTACATTAATAACATTTTATTTAATGTAAAATTAAAAATATCATAAACATGTATTTTTTTTCTAAAAAAAATTAATAAGGGGTTATGTATTTAATATATATTACTATAAATATTTACTATAAATAAAAAAATATTTCCTACATCCTGGTATTTTATTTATAATTTTTAGACATCAGAGAAATAAAAAAATTATGACACAATAATGATTTACTGTTTACCTTATTAATGAATGATTTAAATAAATAGGATAAAAATTATCCAAAAATTATCCAAAACCTATCCTATTATTATTGTATGATTTTATTTTAAATAATAGTAATCTTTTTTTATCATTAATAGGTTTTTTCCTTTAGAAACTGAAAATCATTATATAATAAAATAATATTTTTAAAATTTCCTAAAGAACCCCTCTTGTACTTATAATAATCCCTCACTTATAACCCATTACTAAAACCTCTAAATCCGCTTGGATCTTCCAAAATCTACCAACTATAAGACATACCTTAGGTATAACTCACTTCATTAAATCCTTTTGGTTCAAACCAAAAGGAGTTACCTTATTAATGGTAACCTCTTCTTTTATGTTTTCTTCATTTATATTTCATATTCAATCCCATAATCTCTTTCATTCATCATTTTATTAAAAAACCCATATAATAAACATAATAATAGTTTTTTTAGAAGGATTATAACTACACTTCCACACACCTTTGTCTAGTAGGTAAAGAACATACTGTTTCTGTGGACGATGAACTACTACCTCAGGAGACGATGATTGTTCAATATTCTCCAACAATTTCTTATAGAGTCCATTAAGATGGAACTCTATTTATATGTGATATAAATTATTTCAATATTATCTATATACTTTATTATTTTTCATTTATAGTATACCTTTATGGGTTTCATAATAGTTAAATACGATAATTTAATTTGAGGAAGTGCGGACTACCGCCCCCTCAAGGTGATATGACTTATTCATGCCATACGTCGAACGTATAAAACATTGAGTTACTGAAATTATACATTGATATTATAATGGAATTATAATATAATATAGAAAAATTACGTTTTTATACTGGTAAATATGAAATATAAATTAATGTAGCATTCATGCGTACGTACGGCTTGTCGTCTCCATGAACAGTGAATTTCATTTCATACCTCCAAATGTTTTTTATATTATAAATACATATATATAGTGGATATGTATAATATATGTGATATATAAATCAATAATATCATTATGGATATAATGGAATTTCTACCACATGAAAAACTTGTAATTATAAGAAGTTCAATTTTGAATCAAGTTCCAAATATAAACAGAACAATCGTTATTTACTTAAATGATTAAAAAATCATTATAAAATTTAAATTAGAGATATAAAAGGAATAATAAACTTGAAAAATGTTCTTAATAAATTATAAATAGTTTTTATTTCATTATTTATGAGATAAAATCATGAACGTGACAAGTTAGACCTCATGTAAGGGGCTTCGTCACAATAATCTTTCATCAAATCATCCATTGATTTATACACAACTTTATTTTACACATTGTATAAAAAACATTGACATTTAATTTCCTTAAAAAGGAAACATTTTTATGTATAATTTTAATAAAAGAAAATGGGAATGTTTATTTTTAACATACGTGGTGACAACGTCCATTCCGTCACTACGAGCATTTTGATATTTGGCTTCATTAACCAGCTGCAATGTTTAAAATAAATTCCATATACTCTATTTATATATATTTTTTGGAAAATTCATTTGATATATAATTTATTATTTCAATATCTTTAAATTATATATTGTGATTGAAATGGGGGAATTTTATTTTTTATTATTGTTTTTTTATGTGTCATGGATAGGTTATGGTACTTCTAAATTATGTACGTATATGAGTGGTTCTGTGATAAACCTAGGGAGGGTTGGCCCGAGACAGCTCTCCAATTCATTAAGTAATGTGATAGAGCTAAAGGTGACTGTTTATCCAATGATATTTAGATAATATAATGTGATGGGTACTCCAAATAAAACTCCCTATGTGGATGTGAAATCTACAGTGTTATTATGTTATAAATGCAACAGTTTACATTTATGATTTGTGATTTCAATTTTTTATTCATAAATCTTATGATTTCATGATGTTTGTTAAAAATCATATGTTTTGATAGACTAATGTTCTCATTTTTTTATATCACGGGTCTTTTTATTCTCTTCCCAATTTGTTAATTGTTTTATCACATGACTTAAAGATGAATAGGGTCAAGGATCAGATCAATGAAAAGTCATGTTGTCTAAAACATGGAAATATAAATTACACTTTTTTGAAAGAGTTTTTATTTAATTAAAAAAATGGAAACATAGTAGATGTCAATACATTGTAATTTTTAAGATGGAATGTAATAGTTATGGATTAAGTATCTAAGACTCTAAACCTATGAATATCCTTAATGGGAATTATCCATTTAATTCAGGATTATGTAATGTTTTATGGCTGGATCCTTATTGATTTTGAGGTGAAAATGTTTATTTTACATTCTTGAATAAAATTCATGATAATGGTTATCATTATATTATTTCTTATTTATTTATAGAAAAAATGGTTTTCCACATTTTTTATCCCTTAAATATATTTTTTGTGATCATCCCATGTTTTGAAAAAACATTCACTAGATTTAAGGAAGGGTTTGTAAATGGAAGAAGTATTGCTGAATTTTTTAATGTTTTTCCAAATAATGAAATCACAATTTGTTTTAAATAAAAACTATTATGTAAAAAATGGTACCAATAATATGCTTACACTTTTTAGTTTATATTATATTAATTTATTATTTATGGCATATTTTTCTAAAACAAAAATCTTGAGAAGATAATTAAATAAAATGAAAGTAAAATCATGACTAAATTTAAAGATTATATAATTTTCAACGACTAGTACATATAAGAAACCTCATTGCCACATTTTATTAATTAAATTCATCATTTGAAGAAGCTTATTCATTAGAAGATATTGAAATATTATCTTAAGTATCACTATCATGGTTATTTAAATTAAGTGGATAAATTTTAGTGATTTAGTGGTTATGTTTTCAATGAACTAGATAATATTAATTTGTTTTTTTTGAACTGAATATAATATTATTTTCAAATGATAATTCAATATTTGATAATTCTTATAATCATAGTCTATGCCACTAGAATGATAAGTATATGAGGTCTTTTGAAAATTATTCCCCTTTTTATAGTAATACATTTTGTAATTTCTATTGGAATTTCATTCCTTTAGTTAAATCATCCTCATATTCTGATAGATTGATAATATGTATCCAAATTTCTTACCTTCATAACAAACAACTTATGAAGAAAACATTTTATCATCTCTCATCTTATGAATCTACTTATATATTTATCTTTTATACCACTTTTTTCCAACTCTCTTGTTAATTATTTTTAAAATATCATCCAAATCATTTCTATATGTTTCTAGAGAAACAGTATCTGATTCAACTATATGTTTTTTATTTTTAGATGAATTTACTACATTCTCTGTATATTGAACATTAATAGGAACATACGAAAATGTTGAAAAATAAACTCCTCCATTATATATATTAATATTTTATACATATATTTTACACATTTCAGTATACTTTATTAGGGATCTAGTTTGATCATTAAGTGTTATATGAATTTTTATTCATGTATTATCCAATATAATTTTCATAGACTTCCATTATTTTAGGATTATCTGAACCGTTATTTCTACTATGATTTCCACTATACCATCCTATAAACGAATGTATTGTAATCTATTTAAAATTTTCATAAATCAATTATGTATATTTGAAATAGTGTCCCTATGTAGAAAATAAAATGCATGATAATCCTTTTTGATGAATATATCCTCTATTTTTAATAACCTTAGAGGATACAAAATATGTTACCATCATATTCTTCCAAATACTATTTTAATCTATATAATATTATATCTAAATATATATTGTTTTTTATATAAAATATATCCAAATTTATCCCATTTTATATAGACTAAATTTCTTATTTCTCTTTATTAGTAAATAAACATTAATCATTTTATGGAATCTTTTATTTACCTGTCAACATAAAAAAATTATAAAAACTACTATTAATAAAAAATATAAGTATTCTATCTATCCAATACTCAAAACCTTCTCTATCTAAGATTGGTGGTATAGTAGCATTCATATTATCAAGTGTACTATATTTCAGACCTTCTATATTTTGGAAACAATACTATTTATAATATTAATACATTAATGTAATTAAAATTTATAAAAAGATTACTTTAACACATAAGTTTCGAAACATGCCAAACATGTAGTATATAAAAATTGGAATATGACATCATGTAAATTAGTAAAATCATCTTATATAAAAATTGAGAGATTATAAGATTATATATTTAATAAAAATGGGACAAATTGTAGATTAATAATTTAAACTATCATGAAACCCAATATATATTTTATTATAATAATTAGACACAACATCCATTTTATGATCATATTATAGGTATCTGACACCAATGTAGTCTGATAAATAAGAATTACTAAATAAACATACCAACTATCTACATTAATAGATATTATTAATATTTAAAAAACAAGGATTGAAAACTAATTTTCATATAATAATATAAACCATGTTAAAATATTAAATATGAAGGATTATAATAAATTTATAATTAATTATAATATTTATAAAGTATATTATACTCATTATTCTTAAAATATATGAATATCCTAATTCCTGAATTACATTATGCATAGTTTTAAACCTAGCTATGATGTTATTCTTTTATCACTAGGAAATCCCTTGAAATAAATATCAAAATAGATCTATCTATCTAGAACATAAGATACATCGATATAAAGATCAATAACATATCTATTTTCCAAAAACATGGAAGCTATCAACCTAACCTATTGATATCATCATTATTCCTACCCCAAGAACCCCTTGTTCTAAAACCATATTGGAATTATTGATTTCAAAATAAAATGGTTCTAATGAATTTACAAGCTTCCATTATATACCAAATAATAAAAAGTCTCTGAATATTTACTTTGTGTAATAAAAAGATGTTATGGTATGGAGAATTTCATACCTTTTCATTTGAAAATGAATTTATTATTATAACCTCAAAATCATTCATATTTTTAGGACTCCCTCTAATGGTCATATTTTCACTGAATCAAAAATAGTTATTAAAAGGTCCATGACATTTTTCAAATGGCAACACAGAAAATTATATCCTCAGCAATGTTTTGGCTAGTCCTACCACTAAAATTTTGTATTTATATATTTAAAAAAGTTTTAATAACTATAACCTATATTATGAATGTTTTATTCAAATGAAATAAAAAAATAGTTCAATGTACTAAACCTGACATACATATTCATTATAAATCATCACACCTATAGACAAAATATGATCACACTTATATAATGAATAGTAGTAGCTCTAATGGACTAGAAATTTCCATACCAACAAAATGTATCTTTTGATTCATATAGATTGAATACCGTATATCCAATAAAAAACTATAATAAATATGATTTCGAATAATATTTCTAGTATGATTGATATGACATTATTTATTCTGATGAACATGACCATGTTTAGTCCAATGGAAAAGAATTGTTTTTTCTAACGGATTAGGGTCATGTATTACTTTTTTTTCTCACCTAAGAATTATATCAATTTATAGTATAATAATTTTTTCCTCCAAAAAAAAAATTAAATATGGAAATGAAATTTTTATATATCATAGTTTTTCATGAGGTTTTTTGTATTTTAAAAACTATCTAATGGAATATTATAATGTAAACTATCAATAAAATACATTATACAGTAAAATAGAATCTACATGGATAAATGATATAAAACCCAAAACACAGACTTCTAGATTCAGTGCTAAAAATTTCTATGTTTTTCATGAATAATATACTACTAAAAATTTGGTAAAAAATTGTACAAATGAGGACCTTTTCCAGTATAGGTTCTTTCGAATTAGAAAAAAACTTACATATAATGTATCAAGGTTTACAAAAATAATTACATTATAACTAATTGAATTTATAAGTAGTATAACCGTAACTATCATTTGATCATCTAAATAATCCCATGAAAGAAATTTTAAAAACATGGCATGAGAAAAATAGCTAGTAAGGGATATAAAATAAAGGAAGGGAACTCTTAGTCCACAAATAATTTTTAACATAAGAAAACATTTTCACAAGACATATTTTTTACCCAAAATGTATCATATACATACTTTGTGAATACATTGAGAACATATATAAAACAAGAAGGTAAATTGGAGAATTAATTACATACAATTTTAACCATCAATGATACAACATCATTATTAACCATAAATATAACCTTATAATGTAACCATGATGACTGACATACAATATAATAGTCATGGCTACCTGGTGGTGTAACCATCACAGTTACACATGGAGTAACCATACGACCAACTTCCAACAAAATCATACTCAATGTATTATAGGGAGATACAGTTACCACTCATAATCATAACAATTTCCCAAGAACTATAACATAATCATACAAAATGAATAATTTCATTAAAAATATTTTTATTTTAAATATTTTAAAATAGAATTTTAAAAGAGGATTTTAAAAGAGGATTTTAAAAGAAAATCCACTTAAAAATATCATATAATTAATGTGTGGATTAATAGAGTTGATTAAATATTTATATAAAATGTATATAAACATAATAAAACATAATATAGTGAAAATTAATCTCAAAATTTGTTTTGATACCACATAAAAAACGATGTAGAAGGTTAACCCATAGAATAGAAATTAGGTTATGAATTCCCTTACCTTGAGTTTTTCTTACTTCCAACTTTTTTAATCATCTTGTATAATGGATAAAAGAGTGGTTTTAATATATTACATAAGAATATTGATTTTTATAACACCTTATATTTCCATTTCGTAATATTATTCACCCTATAATTATTAGTATTCTGATCCTTTCATTGTTTTGTGTATGTTATTTACATTATTTTCAGGGTGGGTTCATAATGGATTTTATTATCAAATGAAATTAATACTCTATAAGTGAAATGAAATTTTATTTTGATTTTTAATTAACCATAATTTAGACAATTTTCCATTATGAATTCTGATATTAGTTTGATTCATCAGTTAAGACATTAATGATATTTGATAAGATTATTTTGCACATTCTTTGATAATTACAAACACATTTTGTTTTGTAGATTAATATCATGTGAAAAAATTGATTATAGAACAATAAATAAGATATAATAAATAAATAACTAACTAATTAAATCATAAAAAGCATTTCATGACTAGTCTTTACAGAGTTATAATCAATTAAAAACACATTGTCCATGACTTCGGCAAATTGACACATCACTAAAGATGTTTTAATTTCTAAAATAAGTGGGATATGATAAAAAGTATAATTGGGAATCTTCAATAAAAATTATTAAATCTAGAATATGTAAGACAATATATCATTCATGCTTCTTGGATAAGGGTATGTTAGAAAAGAAGAAAAATATAAAAGAAAATGTATCAGTAAGAATGAAAACGAAATAAGATGTTTTTGTCTTGATCGATAATCTTTTAGATCCTTATTAATGCCCTTGGTTTGGGTCATTAGGTTAGACCAGATGGTTTTGGACATGAGAAAGGGGATTTATAGGGATATTTGATAGAACTCAGACAAGATTCCAGGCTTGAGATGTGTGGGAGGAAGATGGGGGAAGGGTTTTATTTATATTGGAGGAGAGGAGGAGTTTTAAATTATTATAGACATTAGTTAAATATTATTACTAAAGATTATGAATAGTATTAATTCTGTTGAAATGATAGTAATGAGGGAAGGTGAGTTTAAACCATGTTTTCTTACATCAACTAATGATGTAAAAAATAGTGTATATAAATAATAATTTATATTGACGATATCTTACTAAATTTAACTATTCATAGAAATCAAGTATTTCAGAAAAATCACAAAAATTCATCCTAGTAATTTCACAATGTATTGAATCAAAAAATAAAATGTATTTTTTAAAATAATTTTCAATATATAATGAAAGTAATTTTTAAATAAAATCATATATTAAAACAGAAGTAACAATATTTATATTAGAACTTCTTTTCTAACACATAGATGAAAAAAACATAAGATCTCGTAAAAATAAAATATAAATATAATTCAGTAAAAGAATTATAAAAAAATAAATATTATGGAAATAAATCTTCATTTAAAATTTTAAATTAATAAATTTTTTTAAATAAATATATATGAATTAATAAAAATACCAACACATTATCAATAAATTAAAAAATATTTATTTTCATATATTATGATATAATTATATCATATTGAAACATATAAGAAAGATGAATTTTATTTATAATTTCATTGGTGAATTTACTATTCATAATTTTTATGTTACTATTCATAAGGTTAAATTACAATTCATAAGGATCGTGTTACTATTGTTAAGGTTATATTACAATTCATGAGAGTATGTTACTATTCATAAAGGTAGGACAGTATTCACCAAAAATTAATATTGTTCTATCAGACTCCAAAAACATACATATCGCGACCGTGTATGTCCATTTATTGAAATTCCAAATACATTAGCGGAAAAATTTGGATTAATGGCTTGTTTATAAAGGTCACATATTATTTTGTAGTTCATTTACGTATATAGTGTTTCCTTTTTAAAATCACGGTTTGTTAAAAATGAAGAATCTATTTAGTTATAAAATTCAACATTTCTACACGGTATGGACAAAAGTTGAACACCAATAATATTATTTTCAATTATGAGAAACATTCATCCAATTCTTTTGTCAAGATAAATGAAAATATTTTATAAAAATGGTTTTTGGTATACATAAAAATTTAATGTTTTTAATATTTATCCTATAATATTTTGGTAATTCATAATATATATTAATCTCAATAACGTTTTTATGTGATGGAAATTTTCCAAAATAAAATTAGTTTATTTGGATCCCATGTTTTTCCATATTTATATATGATATGCCCAAAAAATAAAATTTTGTGTAATAAATATTCATATTTTCAATATTTTATATATATGTTATTTATTATAATCATTTCTAGAATAATACAAATAATTTTTTAATGACCTAGATTATTTTTATATGTATCCAAAATATTATCAGCTTACACAAAAACAGACATTTCAAAATATTCATGGAAGACTCTATTCATAAGGTTATAGAATAAAGATCGAGAATTCTTCAACCCAACAGGAATAACCATATATTCCAAGTGCACATACCTGGTATAAAATGAATTCTTATGGATGCCATATTCATTCCATATCAACAAAGTATACCTATAATTGAGTTCAACCATGGGAAAATAGTTTGTTTCCAAGATCTAATAAAACAAGTAGTTTATATGCAAGAATAGATAAATTTTTTTAAGACTAATGTTTTTCAATCCTCCATAATATGTGAAAAGACTCATGGAACGATAATTCATATTTATAAAATATAAAAGAAACCTTATAATGTTCTTGGAATAATTAAACATTAATTGATCAATTACTCTCATTTGTTAAATTATGTATTTTCTTCATTATCTATTCGATTTGGGGGGTTTGAAAGTAAAATATCATTAAAAACAAATCAAATATAAATTCATCTTTTTATATAGTGTTATATTATGAAACTCATTCATAATTATCTCCAAATATTCATTAACTATAAAAAAATAGATAATCAAAAAGGAATTCTTATTTTCTATAATATTTTCAACATAACTTCCATTACAATATTTATGTATTTTATTGATATATTGATATGCTATCAACGAAATGAAATTATTATTTTATACAAAAAAATACATTTTTTTAGAAAATAACAACTTTAACATTGTAAAATATCTTTTAATGATAAAATTAATTCATATCCATATCTATAATGAAATCTAATTCTATAATGGTAATTATAACTATGTTTATAGTGAAAAACCATTGACATATTATAACATGAATATCATTATAATATTGGGTATTCTTAATACTACCCCCGAGTTTTTTTTCCAAAATTGTGATCCTCATTCATTGAGAGGGGAATTTTATATTTAAATAAAATTGATAATAAATAAATATTTTACATACCATGTATCAAGTAACATATTATCATAATTTGAATAAAAATGTATTGTTCCTCTCTCCACATTGTTCTATATCTCAACATCTACTGATATATTTGTAATGGGAGTCATTACACTCTTATACATATAATCATACTACTTTAGATCATTTATTATCTACTTCATAAAATAATCATCATATTGAACCATCTTATTATATATAAATCACCTTATTGAAATTTTATACATATTATATTTTCCATTACTAGGACAATTTTATTTCAATCACAAGCCATATTCACAAATATACAACATAAAAAGATCATCCAATTTTTTCTAGTACACTATATTGGGTAGTTTTTTCCTCCCCTAATAAAAATTGAAATCATGATTTTATTACTATAAAATTAATTTGATGGAATTTTACAATTTACCACCAACCTAGACTGATATTTACTCAATTTTTATAAGGAAATAATCTATTAGAAAACACCAATACCACCATCTCAATAGAAAACATGCCTTTGATAAAAGATACATCCATTATATGGTAATAATATATTGTTCATTTTTTATAATCATGTGTAAAACTAATCACTTTTACTCTATATATTCTAGATACTATTTTGTGTGCACATTTTGAATCTGTTGAAGAATACATCATTAGAGGTGATTATTTCTTCCACTAATGTCCTCAATTCAGTAAATTTTTTCTATCCTAAGTTGGATAACACATGTAATCTAATTTTCATGTAAATAAATCTTATATTTTTTCAATTACATGGTATCGATCAAATGAATATCACATTTATAAATAACCATTAACTACCATTGGACATATCAACCTTAAAAATTGTATGTATATTGTTTTTTTATTTTATGGTCAGAGCTACCCATAAAAATGAATATATTTTCTAGTTATTTAATATATACCCTAGATAACACTGGTTATGAATATCTACCACTTTTTTGAGGGTTTAATGTCATTAAATACTATATTTTCAGCATTTTACTTTATGGTAGATCTAGTTTCTCTCTTACATGGATATAGAAACCATTTATTACATATTCAAAATCACCAATCATATAAATAAATTATTTTTCTCTCATTCATTCCTTTATTGAATACATTTTATGGATATTTTCTTCTTGGTTCATTCCAAAATTAGTTTTCCAATTTTCTCAGTGAAAACTCATTCTGAATGAACATCTTTTAGATGATGCAACATGATAATATTAAATTTCATTATATAGGTAATGATAATATATAATATATTAAGATTATATAAATATGTAATTATATCCCCTAAAAATATCTAAATATTTCCTCTTATATCCCCTATAATGTCCCATTATTAAATATACTATAAAATTTACTCTTTTGAAGGGAATTAATTTTATTATATTAATGGCGATATATTTGTATTACTATTTTAGATAATTTTGGTTTCACCCTTTCAAAAATTATTATTACAAACTGAAGCATAAAATTTCACTTAATATAACTTTTACATAAAAAACAGCTAAGATATATCATGATTTTTTGGACATGTCATCACCATTTTAACCTTTACATCATCATTTTCCATAATCATCATTTAATATATATTGTTTTTTATATTTTTGGGATGTTCATAAATACATTAGTAATGTACATATAAGAAAATTAAAAATAAACTCATTTTTTAATTATTACTCATAAAAATATATCTTTTTGAAAATAAACATTGATCCCAAAAAAAATTTATACAAAAAGAAACAATCATCAATGAAAAATGATTTTAATGAAACATTACACAATGAACTATAATGTAAATAATAATAATCATAATGATTTATATGTAATCCTTAAAAACTAATTAATATTTTTAATTTTCACCCATAAGATGTATCTTAAACTTCCTATTCAATGTAATCTCATTAGCGTACCATGAGAATTCAAAAAATATATTTCAAAATAGTTGAGATAAATGGTAAATGGTGTTATTAATAGGGAAACCATTTATATAAAACTTTTACAATTATAATTAAGAATATATAAACCTACCTTGTAATTTTTTATAATATTTAAGGAGAAACCATTCATGTTAATCCAATCCTTTTCCCAATTCATTAAAAATCTATATCATCTTTTCTCATCATCAGGAACAATATCAAGATTAGCTACCATCATGAGATATATCTAGATCACATATCATTCTATAAAATAACTAGTATCTACATGATAATAATAACTCATGAAATATAATATTTAAATCATCATACTTAAACAAAATTTCCTTTCACACATAATAAAATCAATTATAGACATTGAATTACCAATTCCATTTTAATGATTTTTTTAAATAACTAAAATAAGTTGAAATAAGGTTTTTATTTTAAGGAAAAATAACTCCTATTAATGTAAATAAATAATACAAAAATTGTTATGGTGGAGGGAAACTCACAAATATCCGATTGTTTGAAATAGAAAATTCATTTTGTGATTTTTCCAATATTTTCCATATAAAATAAGTATCTAGTTTGATTTCAATATCCATTCAAGTAAAGAATAAAGTGATATAATGTTTCAATTGTGATACATTTATTAAAATATAAATTCAATTTTAATGTAATTTACAAAAATTGGAAATGGGAAAAATATATTTTTAAAATAAAGCCGGGAAATAGTTAAAACATAGTTGTGATGGTAAATTGTGATTACATTGAGTATGAGTCATCATTTGAGTTAATTAGCATCATAACAAATAAAAATTAATAAATTATTTAATTTCTTAATATCCATTTTCAGGTTTATTATTCATTGATTTTAATTTAATAGCATATTTTGTTCATATTATTAATTTATTAAACCCATGTCAGTTTTTTTGAAGGTGTTTCGATCAATGATAAAAATGATAATAGTTGGATGTTTATTGTCAGATACATAATTATTCAATCATCTACCTAATTATAAAAAAATATATAATAATTATTTTTATTCATTATTTATACCTTATAATTATTCATTAAATACAAGAATTCAATTTCAATTGTGTTACCATCATTGAGATGGTATGTCGTACAATCACAATATTATCATTTTTTTCTATGAGAATGAAGGATAGATGTTAAGTTTCACTTTTCCATTATACAATGATTAATAAAACATAAATTTAGAATAAACCCCTTAAATATTATTATATATTCTATCTATGGTAATTGGTGCTAAAAACGAATTTCATCACTTCATAGAGGTTGTAATCCACATATATGAATACAATACATTATCAATTATCCATTGTTACAAGGATATGAAAATAAATTCATAAAAATTAATGAATTATGATTTTTTCATTCATATCAATTTTTTATAGTAAATACGACAATATATTCAGCCGTTATAGGTGTTGTTGAAAGTTGAGTTACAATAGTTCATGAGGAGAAACTCTTTAATACACATGAATGATGGTTTCATTTCCCATATAGTGGATAAATAGATTCATATATTTTATTCAATTGAAATAATAACATATCAGTGTTTTTAATATACTAATGTAATTATTCTTGTATTTTCCATAACATTTTAATAATGAAGCTGGACATAGAAACTAAAAATTTATGAGTATAAACTATAACTCTTATTCATAAAACATTTATTAGTATACAGATATAGGCATTATTGGTAGATTAAATAAATAAACTTAAACCTCAATGATATGGGTCGAGATGTTATTAAATTATTTTGGTTTGTATTTAATCATTAAAATATCTATCTATGTTTATTTATATGTTGGGAAGTTACAACTTTTTATTTGTGGGGGAGAGGATATAGTTACAAACAAATTATAATATATTATTGTCTTAATCAAACAAAATGGATAAATATTTAACCATTTAAAAATATAAGAAGATATATGTTATATATATGGCTGAAAATTGTAATTAGACATGTATTTATATCATTTGAATCCAATATCCATTGATATTATCCCATGGTTATACCTATTTCACCTTAATCATGAAAAAAAATTATTAACATTTAATATTCATTATGAACATTCATTAGGATAACTATATTACGTAATATTAGTTATTATAACTACGAATATTTGATACATTTTATCAGGTTTAATACATGTATGTGGAATAATTTAATTTATAATTTAACTGTAAAATGTGACAGAAAATAGTGTTTTATTAATAAGACATAATTATATATAAAAATGTTTTTATACATGATTCATGTTGAATTTTAATTTCATTAAATTTAATTTCATTATGTTATATAAATAAAAAATAATTAATTTTCAATCCATTACAAATTATAATGTGAATTTTTAAATATTTGGAGAAGAATATGGATCACATTAAAAATAATTATATTTTAATATTTATTGAATAATCATAGTTTTCTAAAAATTATCACAAATTCATAGAAATATAATATTAACATGATTAATATAAAAATTAATTTAATTTAATAATATATATATATATATTAATGAAAAATATATATTTCATGAAAACCCAATTTTGTTAGAAATAATTCATATTTTCTTTTGACTGAATTTTTATTTTTTATTATTTTAAACCTTATAAAGCTATAATTTTTAATTAAAGTATATTAATAAGGATTAAAATTTAGTTATATTTAAATTAAATGGTATTTTATATATTATATCCCTATTAAAGTAACAACTTTTAGAATAATAGATTTCCTTTGAGTTGGCCAAAAAATCATTGATACCGGGTAGAGGATACCTTCCATTGAAAATATTTTTTATGATTAGTCTATTGGATGAAAATATTATCTTTTATAACATTTTTTTTTAAAATGAATACATTTACATAGGGTGAATCAATAGTCCATATAAATTATAAGGCCCCATCATTAAACAATACTTAACTTTGAGTTATTACAAGATTACAGATTGAGGATCTTTTCAGGTTTAGTGTTTTAGAGAATTAGATCATAAATCATGCATTTCATTCCACATTTAAACAACGTGGTTACATTAAATACAATATTCACTTTTCCCATCAAAGAAAAAATATTTAAAACAAAAAATGGATTCTTTAATGAAACTTCCTTGACACTATAATCACATCTTTTACCTTTCCCAGGACCAGTGAAAAGCATTTCAAAAACATGGGATGAGCATAAAAATCTCAGTAAGGGATATAAAAGTACGAAATGAAAATGTTAGTCCATGTATAAATAAGAATTAATGAAATAATAATTTATTCGAAAAACTTAAGAACTTTAACATACCTCATCAAATCATTAATAAATCATAGAAATCATAAGACAGAAAGGTAACTTGAGGCGTTCATAACATTCTTAGGTAGGGAGTAAACCACATGGTTATGTTTGGAATACCCATCACAATATATTCCCTAAATCTCTTCATAGAAACCATAGAATTTAACCCCTTCACATTACCCAATTCATTGGAGAGCTATCATGGGCTCACCCACCCTTAGTTTATCACGGAACCACCCGTCTTCATAAACAATGCCCAATAACCATAACATAATCTTATCACATAAAACATGCATAAATGAAAACATAACATTTAACATTTCAATCAGAATATATCAAAAACACATGGATATAATAAAAACAATATCAAAACCATATTCTATACCAAAATAAAATAAAAGTAACACATGGGATTTATTTTTCATTAAAAATAAGTTTTGGCACGTAGAGGAAGCTGAAACTTAAATAATGGTCACCACGGTGGAGAAGTCGTTTTCGCCGCATACGTACGACAAAAAAAATCGACTTTGTCATTTAGTAAAAAAATTTGTATAAAAAATAATCCTTTTGAATAAATGTAAAAGTCAAAGGGGTTTATACACCATATTAAAGAAAGTTTTGTATAAAACAAAATATGTCTCAATGAAAGGAGATTGAGACGAAATCCGTTACCTCATGTCCGACTTGACTCGATCGTTATTTAATCTCATGAATAATAAACTTGAGTTAACTTATATTATATTAAGAACCTTTTTCATGTTCATTATTCCTTTTATATCACTTATTAAAATTTTATGAACACTATGTAATTATTTACGTTAATAATGGTCGTTTTGTTGATCATTGGGATTGGAGTAAAAAATAAACTCCTTATAATTAAAAGTTGTTCATGTGGTAAAATATCCATTATATCCAGAATAATATTCATTATATAGATAAAATATATATAATTTATATCCGGTATATACATGCATTTATAATATTACATAACATCTAGAGGTAAGAAATGAAATGCACTGTTCATGGAGACGGTAAGTCGTACGTACGCATGAATGATGCATTCATTTATATTTCATATTTAAAGGAACACATTCATAATGATATAAAGATATATTATAATTCCAGTAGAATATAATATATAATATCATTAACTCCATCCTTTATATGTCCCACATATGGCATTAACGAATCGAATAACTTTGAGGGGGCGGTAGTCCACACTTCCTTAAATGAAGATATCGCGTTTACCCATAATGGAAACCATAAAGGTATGACATAAATGTAAAATACAGAAGAATAATGAAAAAATAAACATAATATATATCATATATATATATATATAGAGTGATATATTAATGGCCACCATGAAAGGTGTTAAAAGAAGATTGAACAATTATCGTTTCTTGAGGCAGAAATTAGCCATCCACAGAAACAGTTTGTTCATTAACCATTAGACGGAGGTGTGTGTAATTGTAGCACACATCCTTCTCATAAAAACATTCTAGTATATTGGAGATACTGTTTTTGTTACAAAATAAAGGAATAAAAAGAGTTTAGTGGGTTGGAGAAGTAAAATAAAACAAAATATTACAAGTGAATACATTACCATTAAATCGGGTAACTATTCTTGGTTTGAACCAAAAGGGTTTATTGAAGAGAATTATGCCTAAGTTAAGGCTTATAGGATTAAGGTATGGATTTGGAGAGATAAAATGAGCAGATATGGTCCCATCCAATGGCTTGAGAGGTTTGGTTAAGGAGGTATAGTTGGGGACCTTTTATAAAAGGGAGGAGGGGCACTCTTGGAAAGTCAAGAAATGTTACTTTATATTAAAATGAGTTTCGGATTTTAAAGGTCCCAAATTGATATATTTCGAAGTTAAGGTGATAAGGGCTCTAAATATACTCATCCAATAGGTTTTTGACAAGTTTAATTCTTATATTTTACATTATCTTTTCATTTTATTTAAATTGTTCATTAATGAGGTAATCGCTTCATCATCATGGTGTCATAAAAAATTTTATTTATTTAATTTATAAAAATTATAAAACAATTACTATGATGTAGGAAATGATTTTATCTTTGCAATTAATATTTATATTACAAGAGATCATTTATTTAGACAAAAATAAAATTGTTTTAAATGGGTGTTACATACTTTTGTGATAATCTTTTTTCTTTAAAAATAAAATGATAAAGTGTCACTATCACCCAAATGTGATTCTATGGGGTCCCTAAGTTTGGAACAAGGCGTCCCATGTTCGGACACGACACAACCAGTATAATTAGGACACATTTTGGGGTCATTTTGTATTAATATGATATTATTTTACTACCCTTAACTACCCAATTACTAATTAATAACGATAATTAAAGATAATTACCGTCGTTAGTATTCATAATGTCCAAAAACAAAATAGTCTTAATTAAACAATTTGGACCTTATGATTCCAAATATGGAATCAATTTTACCAAATTCAAAACACAATAATTTCAATAATTAATTCAAAAATAATTCTCGTTGTCAAAACAAATAGCTGGTTTTTTGAAACAATATCTATGAAAATATTAGCACTTGTTTATGCTGAATTCCAAAGTAAAACAAATTCTAATCACCACCATTAGATTAAATGGTAAAAATATATTCTAATTACACTTTAAAACAAATTATACAGTAATTATAACCATATAATTCAATTATATGAAAAATCATTTTTGTAGTAAAATGTAGTATTTTTCACTATTTGTTAAAAAATGAACATTGTCAGAAAAATACCAAAAATTTATCCAAAGTAAATTTCAATATCCCAATTCTAATGAATATGTTTATTTTGACAAATAGAGCTTATAAAATTGTCAAAATGTTTATTTAAAAATGGTTTTCCATCAAAAGGTGGTAAAACAATCTTTTAAAAAATATTAGAGAATTCAATGCTTAAGATTGGATTTATTCTCATTTTAATCCTCTAAAACACTATCTAATTCATAAATATACATAGATAAGAAAATAAATAATTATTTACTTACATGAGATGTTGCATCCTTCCCCCCTTTAGAAAATTTCATCCCTGCAATTTATTTACTTATCGAATAAGTGTGGGTATTTATCCCTCATTGCATTTTCAGATTCCCATGTTGCCTCTTCAATCAAGTGGGTTTTCCACAAAACCATTACATGATGAATCACCTTATTCCAAAACACTTTCTCCATATGGTCAAGAATCTAGAATGGTTATTCCTTATATGATAGATTCTCTTCCATCGGAACTACCTCTAGACTCAAAACATGAGATGGATCTGGCATGCACTTCCTTAACACTGAAACATGAAAAACATTATGTACCTGAGATAAACTCGGAGGTAAAGCCACTCGGTATGCAACTAATCTAACTCTCTCCAGAATTTCATATTGTCCAATTTATCTTGGACTCCTCTTTCCTTTCTTACTAAATCACACCACAATTATCCATGTTGAAACTTTGAGAAAAACATGATCACCTACCTCAAATGAGGGATCCTTCCTTATGTTGTCTGCATAACTTTTCTGCCTGCTCTGAGCTGTTCTCATGTGTATCTCTATCATCTGAAATTTTTTCCCCAACTATTCTACCAATTTTGGTCCCATAAACTTCCTTTCACCCACTTCATCCAAAAAAGATGGAGTTCAACACTACTTCCCATATAATGCCTCAAATGGTGCCATCTGTATACTAGAATGAAAACTATTATTATAAGAAAACTCAACCAAAGAAAGATGTTGGTCCTAAATTCCCTGATAATCCATCGAACAAGAACGTAGTATATCCTCCAATGTCTGAATTGTTCATTCTGACTGCCCATATGATTGAGGTTGAAATGTTGTACTAAAATTTAATTCAGTACCCAACGACTTCTGAAGGCCTTTCCAAAAGTTAGAAGTAAACCTGGGATCACGATCACATACAGTAGAGAGGGGAAATCAATGTAATATTACTATCTCTTTAATATAAAAACTAGAAATTTTATCTAGGGAAAAAGTATCTCATAGATCATGTAAATTAACATATTTAGTCAAGCGATCAACAATAACTCAGATTGCATTATTACCTCGAGGTGTCTTTTGGAATCTAACAACGAAGTCCATGGATATATTATCCCATTTACATTATGGTATTGGTAATGGAAAAAGCATCCCTTTTGGTAACTGCCGCTCTACATTAACCTATTGATAATTCAAACACTTAACAGAAAAATCAGCAATATCTCTTTTCATTCCATCCCACCAGTAGTACTCCCGAAGATCACTATACATCTTAGTACTTCCAAGATGAACTAAAAATGGAGAACTATGAGCTTCACATAACAATTCTATCTTAAACTGTGAATCAAACGACATACACAATGTCTTCCCAAATATCAAAACACAGACATTATCAATGTTGAATTCTGGAAACATACCCTTTTGAACCAGCTCTACCTTTTTTTGCAACTCACTGTCTTGCTTCAGTGCATGCCTAATTCTGTCTGATAGAGATTATTTCACTGATACCTGAAACAAAACATAGGAACATCTTGTACCAACAGCTTCTATGCCAAATTTCATCAAATCCTTAACCAAAGGATCATGTTCCAAATGTAACATGGTTAATGAAGCATTAATTTTTCAACTCAAAGCATCATCCACTTTATTTGATTTTCCCGGATGGTAATGAATTGTACAATAATAATGCTTGATTAATTCTATACATATTCTCTATATAATGTTCAATTCATTCTGAGTAAAAATATACTTTCAACTTTTGTGGTCGGTATATATTTCACACTTTACTCCATACAAATGATACCTCCAAATTTTTAAAGCGAAAACAACAGCAGATAATTCCAAATCATGTGTAGGGTAATTTACCTCATGAGTTTTCAACTATCATGAAGCATAATAAATTACCTGATCATTATGAATTAGGAACCAACCAATTCTTTTCAATGAAGCATCACTGTATATAACAAACTCACCATTCCTAGAAGGTAGTTCCAAAACTGGAGCATTCACCAATCATCATTTCAATTCTTGAAAACAATCATCTAATTATTTTTTCCAGATAAACATTACACCCTTCCTAGTTATCATAGTCATTGGACTAGATAACCGAGAAAAATTTCCAACAAACCTTCGGTAATAGCATACCAAACCAAGAAAACTACGAATCTCAGTTACATTTGTGTTTCTTGGCCATTCTTTACCAACTGTTGTTTTTGAAGGATCAATTGTTATTCCATCTTTATAAAAAATATTACCAAGGAAATAAATTTTTTGCAACCAAAACTCACACTTTCTGAATTTCCCATACAATTTCTTTTCTTTTAAGGTTTTCAGAATAACCCTTAAATGACTTATATGCTCCTATTTACTTTTAGAAAACACGAAAATATAATCAATGAAAACAACCCCAAACTTATCCAAGAACTCATAAAAATTTCTATTAATAAGGTCATGAATATAGTAGGTGCATTGGTTAGCCCAAAAGGCATTACTACACATTCATAATGGCCATATCATGTGCAAAACGTGGTCTTTAAAACACCTTCTTCCTTTACCTTCCACTGATGATACCCCTATCTCAGGTCAATATTTGAAAAATACTAAGCTCCTTTGAGCTGATCAAACAAATCATCGATATGAGGAAAAGGAAATTTGTTCTTAACAGTGATTTTATTAAAGGCTCTATAATCAATGAAATATCTCATAGAACCATATTTCTTTTTAACAAATAAGACAGGAGCACCCCATGGTGATGTTCTAGGTTGAATGAAACCGTTCTCTAATAAATCTTGTAATCATTCCTTCAACTCCAAAATTTCAATTAGAACCATTCGATAAGGGGGTTTTGAAATTGGCATAGCATCAGGAACTAAGTAAATAGTAAATTAAACTTCCCGATCTGGTATTATTCCAGGAAACTCATCAGGAAAAATATCACGATACTCATTTACAACTAGCACATCATTAATCTGAACAGATCCTTTATTTTAAACAATATGTGCAAGGTAACATTCATTTCCATCTTTAACGAGTTTCTCGGTCTCTTGATATTTTATCAACAGTAAGTTTTCATTCATGTACACAAGCTGAATGTCTTTCTGAAAAGAAACTTCTTTATCTCTACAATCAATCTTAGCATGGTAAATAGTGAGCCAATCCATTCCAAGGATAACATCAAACTCTAATAGAGATAAAACAATAAGGTTTGAAAGTAGGTTATTTCCATAGATAAGGATTGGAAGAATCTTATAAATTCTTTTTTCCTCAACATTTACCCTAGGTGTTTTTACCACAATTTCAGGAGACATTTCTTGAGATGAAATTCCAAATTTAATAGAAATTTTTTCAGAGATGAAAGAATGTTAGACCTCGAATCAAACAAAACATTGTCATAATCTGAGAAAACAAACAATGTACCTGATACCACTTCATTTACTAGCCCAACATCTGCTGAAGTAGGTGAAAAGGATTTCTACACTCTTTTTTGCTTGTAGTCATAGTGCTTCCCATCATTTGAGCTCTTTCATGAACACTTGTTTGCATAATTACCCATCTCATTGTACTTGAATCATTTCACCAACTGTAAATAAAAATTGGACTTACCATCACCCTTACCCTTTTTAGTGCAATCACGAGACTTATGTCCCATCTTACCACATCGGTAGCACTTTCTAGAATTCATAATACATTCCCCATCATGCCTATTACCACTTTTATCACAAATTGGAAATTTAGTTTTCTTACCATCAGAACATTTTGAAGAATTCTTCCCTTTCTCTTGCCACCTCAGTCACTTCTTCTTTTTGATGTTATAGAACACTTGATCATTAGAAAACTCCATTTCCACCTTCTCAGCACATTGAACAAGATTTTCGTAAGTCTTCAACTCACGAGAAGCTAAAGCCCTTCAATATTTTGGCATTAATCCTAAGTAAAAATGATTGATTTTACTATCAAGGTCTCGGATAAAATTTGGAGGATACCTTGACAATTGATTGAACCATTCATCATAAGAAGCCACTGAGTTGTCCTCTTGCCTCAATTCCAAGAATTTCTTTTCCATCCTAAGTCCAACAGCCTTAGGAAAATACATTTCAAGAAACATTCCTTTTAATTCATCTTAGACGAGAGAATCAATCTCACCAGCATCCCTGATATTTTAAACCATCGACCACCACTGATCTGCTTCACCCTCCATACGGTTAATTTAATGACTAACCTTTTAATTTTCTGAACACCCCATGACATCGAAAATCTTCTCCAGTGCTTTAATCCACCTTTTAGCTAGCATAGGGTTATATGATCCTCTAAATTATGGGGGATTTTGCCTCATTAAATGTTCCACAACTGACATGTTCCTCTACGGTTGATCTGGCTAATCTCGTGCATGGATACCACCACCATTTATTTCTTAAGTCAACTATGCCATTACTGCAACAAAATGTTCAGTTCCAATTTTGACCATCTCATGATGCTGATTCAGAAGTTCATTTCCTTCTGTTTTCCTTCCTACACTTCTTCCTTGTTTCCTCAGCGGAAAACCATTCTGAACAAACCTGTCTTAGATGAAGCAACATGGTAATGTTCAAATGCTATATCATTTCAATTTGACCATAAAAAAAATATTTTTGGATAATCATATATTATAATTCTAACTTTTAAAATTTTTTAAACCAACCTCTGATACCATCTATAAGGCCCCAAACTTAAAAATTACTTAATCTTGAGTTATTATAAGATTACACATTGAGGATCCTTTCAAGTTTAGAGTTTTAGATAATTAGATCATAAATCATGCATTTCATTCCACATTTAAACAAGGTGGTTACATTAAAGATAATATTCACTTTTCCCTTCAATGGAAACATATTTAAAACAAAACATGGATTCTTTCATGACACTTACTTGACACTATCATCACATCATATACCTTTCCCTTGACTTGTGAAAAACATTTTAAAAACATGGGATGAGCATAAAAAGCATAGTAGAAGATATAAAAGTAAGAAATGAAAATATTATTCCATGTATACATAAGAATTTATCAAATCATACTTTACTCATAAAACATAAGCCCTTTAACATACCTCTTCAAATCATGAAAAAATCATAGAAATCATAAGACATAAAGGTAACTTGAGGCATTCATGACATTTTTACATAGGGAGTAGCCCTCATGGTTACGTTTGGAATACCCATAACAGTATATTCCATAAATCGTTTAGGAGAAACCTTACCATTTAACCCATTCACATTATCCAATGCATTGGAGAGCTATCACGGGCTCACCTGCCCTTATTTTATCGCGGAACCAACCGTCTTCAAAAAACAATGCCCAAGAACTATAACATAATTGTATCACCTAAAACATGCTTAAATGAAACATAACATTTCCACATTTCAATCACAATATATCAAAAAAAATTATATAAAAAAACTTATCAAAAATATTTTCAATACCAAAATAAAAGAAAAGTAAATCATGTTATTTATTTTTCATTAAAAAACATTATTGATTGTAGAGAAAGCCAAAACCCAAATAATGGTAACAGCGGGGGAGAAGTCATTGTCGCCTCATACATACAACAAAAACATTCAATTTTTTTTTTTTAGTAAAATTATTCATATAAAAAAGATTCATTTTGAATAAATGTACAATTCAAAGTTGTTTATAAACCATATAAAAGAAATTTGTGTATAAAACAAAATATGCCTCAATGAAAAGAGATTGAGACGAAGTCCCTTACCTCATGTCTAACATGACTTGATCATTATTTAATCTCCTAAATAATAAACTTGAGTTTATTTATACATTCTTAAGAACCTTTTTCAAGTTCATTATTCCTTTTATATCACTTATTACAATGATATGAACACTGTGTAATTATTTAAATTAATAACGGTGGTTTTGTCGATCATTGGTATGTGACTCAAATATAAACTCAATATAATTACAGGTTTGTTCATGTGGTAAAATATCCATTATATCCATAATTATATTCAGGATGTAGATATCATATATATCATATATATCCAGTATATACAAGAATTTATAATATTACATAACATTTAGAGGTAATAAATGAAGTGAACTGTTCATGGAGACAGTAAGCCATACGTACGTATGTATGCTAATTTCATTTCTATTACGTATTAAATGAAATGAATTCATAATGATAAAACAATATATTATAAATCCAGTATAATATAATATATAATATCAATAACCCCATCCTTTATACGTCCCATATATGGCATTAACGAATCAAATCACTTTGAGAGGGCGGTAGTCTGCAATTCCTAAAATGAAGATATCGTATTTACCCATAATGGAAACCATAAAGGTATGATATAAATGAAAAATAAATAAGAATAAGAAAAAAAAATAATATATATCATATAATAATAGAGTGTCAACTTAATGGCCACCATGAAAGGTGATAAAATAATATTGAACAATCATCGTTCCGTGAGGCATGAATTTTCCATCCACAGAAACAGTATGTTTTTAACCATTAGACGGAGGTGTGTGTCAGTGTAGCTCAAACAATTCTCATAAAAACATCCTAGTATTTTGAATAAAATGTTTTGGCTACAAAATAATGGAATAAAAAAGAGTTTTGGCAGTTGGAGAAGCAAATTAAAACAAAATAACACAAGTGAAGACATTACTTTTGAATTGGGTAACACCTCTTGGTTTGAACCAAAAGGGTTTCTTGAAGAGCTTTATAACTAAGGTAAGGCTTATAGGATGAAGAGAGGGATGTGGAGAGATAGAATCGGTAGAGATTGGCTGAGCCAATGGATTGAGTGGTATGTGTACGGAGGTAGAGGTGGGGGCCTTTTATAAGAGGGAGGAGTGGCACTCTTGGAAAGTCAAGAAATGTTACTTTATATTAAAATGATTTTCGGATTTTGAAGGTCCCACATTGATAAATTTCAAGGATAAGGTGATAAGGTTTCAAAATATACTCATCCAATAGGTTTTTAACAAGTGTATGTCTTAGATTTTACATTATCTTTTCATTGTATTTAAATCATTCATTAATTAGGTAATCACTGCATCATCATGGTGTCATAAACAAATTAATTTATTTAATGTCTAAAAATTATAAAAAAATACTATGATGTAGGAACTATTTTTAGATTTCCCATTACTATTCATAGTCCAAGATATAATTTATGTAGACAATATTAAATTTTTTTTACTTAGGTGTTACATAATTTTGTTATATTCTCCTTTATTTAAAAATAAAATGATAAAGTGTCACTATCACCCAAAAGTGATTCCATGGTGTCCCTAAGTATGGCACAAGGCATCCCATGGTCAGCCATGACAGAACCAGTAGCATTATGACCCATTTGGGGGCCATTTTTTATTATTATGATATTATTTTATTACAATTAACTACCCCATTAAAAATTAATCATGATAATTAAAGATAATTACCGTCGTTACTATTCATAATGTCCAAAAACAAAAGTGTCTTAATTACATAATTTGGAAATTCTGATTCAAATATAGAATCCAGTTTACCAAATTTAAAAAATAAAAATAGAAATAATTATTTTAAAAATAATTTTCGTTGTCAAAACAAATAGAGGGTTTTTTTAAAACCATATCTATGAAAAGTTCTCTATTGCTTATGCCCGATTACAATGTGAAACTAATTATAATGACCACAATTGGATTAATGGTAAAAATATATTCAAATTATACTTTAAAAATAATTATACAGATAATCTAACCATATAATTAAATAAGATGAAAAAGCAGTTTTGAAGTAAAATGCAGTATTTTTCTCTATTCATTAAAAAATGAACATTGTCAGAAAAATACCAAATATTTATACACAGTAGATTTCAATGTCCCAATTCTAAATAATATGTTTATTTTGACAAATATATCTTATAAAATTGCTAAATTTTTTATTTAAAAATGGGTTTCCATCAAAAGTTGGTAAAACAATCTTTTAAAAAATATTGTAGTATTCCATGCTTAAAATTGGATTTATTCTCATTTTAAACATATAAAACACTATCTTATTCATAAATATACATAGATAAGAAAATATATAATTTTTATTTACTTGTGATGTTACATCGATCAATTATCCATATTCTCTTGTTGTTATTTCATTAATTATTCAAACTCAATGAGGGTCAATCGATAAGGAATTAATAAATTTTGACAAGATATATGTGTCTATTCAATAAAAAACCCAAAATCACATATCAAGGGAAAACATGTATTTAATATAAATAAAAAATATTATATAATTTTATAATTTTAATTTTATAAATATTGATATACTGTCTATGAAATTATGATACAAGTCCATCATTGATGGATATCAACTCGCATATAATATAATTTCACCCAAAACAAATTCATGATCATCCTATCATAGATAATTAAGAAAATGATGATTCATGATTTCAAATAAGATTTAATTATCCCAAAAATATTTATATTGTCTGTTTTCTAAAATCTAATTCATATAAAAATTATTTCATATCCAACTAATTGATGAAGAACTATATCTCAATGGAGTATCAATCCAAATATTTTCATTGGAGAAAAATTATATATAATTAATTGTTTCATCATGACACAAGTTGTTTTCAATGTTATTTCAATATCTAATGCATTAATTAGGAAATTGATATTCTTTTAAAATATGTATGAGATGATCTATTCTAAAAACCACAATCAAATAGGGTATTCGACGTTCAAGAGTAGTGAAATAATGTATATTATACTCCTTCATTATCCTTACCCACCTTATTTTAAGTTAATATATAAAACCCTCTTTTTATATTTGATTAAATAGTTTTTTTTATTATTCACTCTGATATATCTAGGGATATGGTAAATTTATTTCCAAATGTCATTATATTTGATTCATTTAATATTGGGTGGTGAAATAACTATGCCCCTCCATTCTTCAATCGTATTTACTATCTTCTTCATACCACTGAAATAGTCACATGGATGATTGAAAAGACTTTAAAATATATATTATTATCATAATTAATTGTGTAAATAATCATTGTTTTATCTACCAAATTTTTTTACATTAGAAGTATTCATTTCCTCGCCCATGATATCTATCATCAAATCTTCCAATATACTTGTAATGAGAAAATTAAATTCATATTTTGAATCAAATTTATATGTTTTTTTGAATAATTTAATTTGATATTCCCAAATAACATAATTTTTTAATTATATATGTTATAATATGAAATTGGTAGGCTTTATTTGAAAAAAATATAAAACTATTTTTTTGTTATGGAATTAATTTGTGAATTTAAATAATTTACTTTATTTATGAATGATTTATGATTCAAATATTTCTGAAGTATTATCCTATATTTTAATGTGTTTGATTTATAAAAATTTCGTGAATCCTTATCTAGTACTCAAACATGTGGGTTTGAACAACATATTCATCCTCAATGATTTATCCCCCATAGTGAAAATTGGGAAATACGATATAGGATTCATGGAGGTAGCTCTTAGAGAAGTTGTGAGTGAATAATAAGCCCAATGTATTGTTTGGGTTATGAAAAGTAGATCAACCTGGGTCAGTGTGTTATGTTTCTTCTTAGATCCATCCTCAATGATTTCTTACGATCCGAGAACTCATAAAAATTCATTATATGTTATCTCCCTCCATTCATCCAATTTTATGTAGTATGGAGTTTTATATGATACAAAACATTGCTTTTAAATTCTTTCACATGGTGTAGGATTACATTGAGCCACCACAGTCCACCATATTGGCTCCCCATATACAAAAGGCCCCATTTATTCCTACATTAGAATCATCACTGTGTCACTATAGTTCTTGGTCTCAAGATTTCCTCATGTGATGTCAACTTAGATCACCACTATAACCTTTGGATGTCCCTAATTTAGCCTAATTGAAATATTTATCTCACCAGATATAAATCCAAATGATGTATGAATTCCTTATACCATGTGCTCATGATTAACACATGACTACCATGTCCACATTCCATGAATTCTAATCCCCCATCATCCCATTCCATGCATGTTAGATCAAGGAACCCCAAAGCACCCCAATTCAACACTAATTATTCAAACAAATGTTTTTATTGGTTGTTTGGAAATTATAGACATTGAGTATCTGGGGGAATTATAATAAGAAAATTCATAAGACTCACATTGAACCATGTAGGATCACCTTCCATGGATGAGCTAATAATTATTATCTTTTCTCTCTAATTTTTTTGTTTGGTTTCATTTTAATGTAATTATGAGATATGTTTAAATGAAATAATCCAAAAACAATTTAATTTATAGTGCGATCCATAATATTTTCATTTATTTTTCTTTTTATTATTTTCTTACTCCCATAGTTTTATTATAAACAATATCAATTTTTCTATTTTTTTACATTTCTATAATTTTATTTTTTATTATTAATAATTCTTTCTTTCTCCCTCACCCCATTCGTATTTTTTTTAAATTTTTTCTTTATCTTCACTCATTCTATCCACGTTGACCACTTCCCATAAAAATGATCATAAAATATGAGTCTTGTACTAGGGGAGATAAGGGGTGCTTCCATATCATTATATTCTTAAATTCATATATTTTATTAAGCACAGGGTGAGCATGTGTAAATTTAATGAGTTTGGAGATTTACCACATGGACACTAATATCTAACTCAATTGTGTTATTTTTTATAACTTTTCACATCATTCCATTAAACATAATATTTTAAAGTAATTATGTAGATACATTTAGTTGATAAAATTACTTATGAATGAGTCAGTTCCTAGATGGTGGCACACTCTTATTAAAGGAGTACCATCAGCATTGATTGTAAGAATATGTGAAATTCATAATACTAAAATAATTAAATATATCACAACACTAAATAAATTAATATTACTTTAAGATAATGATTTCATGATTAAACAATAAAAATATATTTAAATAACAAAAAATAAAGACAGAACAATAAAAATAATCGAAAATTGATTATTACATTTGCAATGATTAAATTATTTCTTATGCATTTTACATTCAATTTTAACAGTTTATATTTATATAAATTCCATTTATTTTATTAAATAAAAATAAAAATTGATTAATTTTAGCTCAATTAGATTTTTAGTGGAATAATGATAAGTATCCTCAAATGAGATAACCATGGGCTGCCACAATGATGTTGTAGGAATATAATGATTTCATCCAATGGCGTATGATAGTTGTGCATCCAAAAAGTCATCGTTGTAGTAGATCCAATAAGTTTTATACTATTATTTAACACATTAAATATATTTCATTTTATTCAAAATAAAAATATAGATGATAAATTAATTTCCCATGATGTATCAAAATATACCATAACTCTTTTAATAGAATAATTACTCATAAAAGAAGGAGAAAAAATTAGAAAGAACACGATATGTTAATTCACAAGAATTTGAACATAAAAACCATACAAAAACTCTATGAAATAATGGTGAGATGATTTGAATAAATATATGTATTTATAGATAAACCAAAAAATGATTTACATATAGGATATTAATATGATTTTAATTACACATGGAATGGCACTAAGGAATTACATGATCTCACAAAATAATAAGATCCAACAAAATTTAAGGTAAACAAAACAAAATAAGTGTAATTTATAGAAAATATTGATCATCCTAGCTACCTTCGGCAATCCATTGATTTCTGACATCATGCGACACATATAATTTAAAAACTATTAAACTAGAACTAACTCAAGGAGATTATCTTTTCATTAAATATTTATTTTCCAATTTTATTTAATTTTATTTATGTATCACTCAATAATTCTATTATGTTTAAGATTTTCTCAATCAAAATTTTAAATTTGATTATTGTGAATAAATCTGACATGAATATGTCATGGAACTCTTGACGCACCATGATTTTTATAAACATACATTTGATGAATCTACTGACGAAATAAAAGTGCTCAATCATTAGGAAATAGTAAAAGATTCCTCTCCAATTGTACGGGATGTATTTATTATTAATAAATGAAAAAAATTCCTATGTAAAAAGACCCTCTTACTTTACCTTTGATCATTAAATCCATGGAAACCATGTTGAGCTAGTAATAGAAAAAGAACAGGGTTTCAAAGAAGTATAAAAGAAGGAATTGGATGTTCCCTACATCATTCTACCCCAGAAATTCATGATATACCTATTTATAAAGGTGAGGGGGGATCAGGTATATATTTTCCATGGATCATTCTTCACCATGAATGAAGATGAATACGCTATGAAAAAACACATATAGTTGTTCAATTCAATGAAGATCCACCCACCACCAGACTATGGATAACATTATCTACTTCCCTCTAGAGGTAGTAAAAATCTATGTCCCACATAGGGGATTATATGAATATTAATCTTTACATGAATTTTAGTACATTATATTTCATTTCCAAGAATGATTATAGTATGGATCCCACCACCACTTATCATTTTGAGCTTTAATGTCCCAATACTATATCTTAATTGATTAATTCCCTTTTATAGTTTTATAAAGGTACAAGGTTTCTCCCAAAAAATTTAATGAGGAGTAAAAAATATTTGAGGGAAATGGAGTTCTACTTCAGTGTTTTATATTTTACATTGATGAAGTATATATCAAAAAACATTTTTTAATAATAAAAATATAAAATTTCTTACCTATGATTAAAATTGTTTCTTTACATGACATATCTAGGATACATGAAATTATTTGGAATCATATGTCTCAATGTTTTCGATTTCAATTGTAATTATATTGAATGATTTAAATCATAAAAATTATATTTAAATGAGGACCATTGATTTTAGGGAATAATATGATTACTGAATAAAAAAATTTCTTAAAAAAATTATGCTCTGAATTTCTGAAATCAATGTGAATTTATTTCTTATTATTAGTCTTACCCTGAGTGATTTTAATGAATATTATATCCAATTATTGATAGTGCTGATATTCCAAACACTTCTAATATATTCTTCAGAATACTTCATGAAATATCATGTGACATGTCAGTAACCGGAAAATGCATTTGAACATAACATAGCTATGAATATACTCAAAAATATTAATTTTTTTGATTTATCATTTGAAAATTCCTTATCCATATATGGAAACAATTACATCCATTATTATTTAGCTCAAAAAAACAATGAATAAACTAATTTTGGATGATCCATGTTTCATGAAATTTTTATGCATTCGTACCCCATCTTATTATTTTCATTATATTTTTATTTTTAAGTATGTAGTTGAATGGATTCACGAATGATGTCATGATTTAATTCATAAAGAAAATGTTTGGGGGTTCTATAATGAATAATAAAAATATTCATTTGATTCATTCATTGTACATTCACTTTTCCCTTCATGATAAAATTATAAAATATAAATTACTTCGGGTATATAAGATTTATGAATTTAAATCAAAATAACAATTATTATAAAAATGTTTCTTTTCATAATATATTGGAGGATTATTCTAATAATAACATTCAAAAAAGATAAAAATTGACAAATATTTATTGAGAAAATAAAATAAATAATAATAGTTCAAAAAATTATGAAGGAGTATGTATAATTTATTATTAATCATTTTGATCCTGAGTAGTGCATTGAGATTGGAAATGTGAGAGTGATTATTATAAATAGATAGAATTTCATTTTACATTTACTTCTAATACCATAATTTATGCCTTAAAATATATATCTCCTCCAAGAACAATAATTTTTAAAATCAATTACAACCAACCATAAGCCTCATATTAATTATAATAATAATTTAATGCCATCATTTTTATAGGAAATATATTTGTGGATTTGGATAAAGTAGTTACCTTAGAATCATTTGGATTAGGATTATATTATCAAGATATGATCATAACTATATTTGAATAATATTATGAGTGACATGTCAAATTATTCGATGGAAATATAACAGATAATTTTTAATGTAATATAATAATAAATTAAAGAGTTTTAAAGAATTATAGAATAAGCTTCACCAATTTCACATGGTAGATATTAAATTATTAAGATGAATAGTTTTTTTGATAATTATGAAATTTAAATAATATTATATGTTAAAATTTAAATTTTCTTTGAAAATGGTAATTTTTTTATACATACTTTGAAATTTAAGTAACAAAAACATTGAGACTATCTGGAATTCCGTTTTGAGATTTTATGCATGGGGACATGAATAGTTTATGTGTTGGTGTATGTGAAACACATAAATTACATGCATCTTTTTAATCTATTTTCAAGGATATTTTATTAATTTAAATGGAAAATACCGTATAATACATTGTTTTACTTAATTTTTGGAAAATATTATTATAGTAGTAAAACATATTGAATTAAATAATAATATGTTAATGTAATGTTATGGAATTTTTGTGTAAATTTGTATAGTTAAATCCATTTATGAATGAATTTTACTTCAAATATTTATGAATTTCCATATTTTATTTTTAGGTCTATGAATTATAGATATTTAATAATTCCTGAATAGGCCCTCAACAAGTGGGTTGATGACACTTAGACAACCATAATGGACATTCGACCATGAATACCATTGTGAGAGACAACATGCGTTACATAGATTGATCTAAAAAAGAAGCCAATGAAGTAGATAATGCTCAAATTCCTATAGAAGGTGAGTGGAAAAGATCTTCCTAGGAAATTCTGTATAGCGTATTCCTGGATACCAATCTAGCTAAGTGTTTTGGGAACAAAACTGAGAATATTTTATTATATTTTTTCACCCTCCATTTCTCCAATTTGGGGTGGGTAGAATATTATATGTTAACAATAATTTCTATAAATGTATTTCATCCCAGACACACACACCCATCTTCCACTACTCCTCTCTATGATACCACTACCATATAATCCGAGAACCATCAATTCCAACTATAAAACCACATTTTTCATGCTGTAGAGATCGAGATCAAGCTCACCTTCACAACCTACACCTCAAAAAAACCATTGATATAATAAAATGACCAATATTGAGTCTTATTTAAAGCCCCATAAGAAAACATCAAAGGCCCGATGAAGGGACCTTCACCACTGGCACATTTTCAACCTCAACTCACTACTACCACATCCACATTCATTATATATCGAGCCTCTATAACATGCAGTTTTTTTAATGAAATATATTATTTATATAAGTAAAATTATTCAATTTCTTTCATTACACACAATCATGGTTTTGAAAGAACTGTGAGACACCCTTAGTATAAGATTTTCATTTTAACCAAGCAATTTGGTTAGAAGGAATAAATATATCTAACTTATGAAAATGTATGGTGAATTCATTGGATACAAATTATTTACAAAAACAAAATATTAATAAATTATATATTAATATTTTTGTATTAATAAATTATGTTTATTACTATTTGTAAATGATTTTTTTAAAGTATATGTGTTGTCCACGTAATAAAATATTTTAATATTCATCCAATTGATTTTTTACATAGGATATGAATAAACTCTACTTGATGTATAAAGACCTATATTTTTACAAAATTTTAATTTTACCACCGTTTAATTGGTAAAACTTTTTAACGTATAATTTATATGCAATAATAATTTTTTTATTAGAAAATATAACTCTAATTTAGAAGATTGTTATAAAAATTTACTATGCTTGATTTTTTGAATTATTTTGATAAATTTTATTATATTTATAAATTGTAAAATCACACTACAATTTAATTGAAATAAATATTTTTCATAAAAAAATTCATATTCTTAAATTATAATATTTAATTGTATTATAGTATAAATAGTTTATATTTTAGTCATTTAATAAAATTAATTTCATTATCAATAAGGATACATCGAATTCAGGTGTTAAGAAATTTCAATATTTTGTAATGTTTTAACATTTAAAAATTGTTATATTTTTCTGACAATGGGATTAATTTTAAATTGAAATCTAAATCTACTATGTTATGGATATTTAAAAATGGATTTCATTTTGGGAATCAGTAATTACAAATTATGTAAATATATTACTTCTATTTTGGGGAAATATAAATAGTAACCTCGATAATTATTATTAATATGGAAAATGGTTGAATCAAATAAATAATGGTGATGATAATAATATTACCCTATAATAAGTTTTAATATCATTGGATGCGTTTTTTACCTGAATCAACCTTGGGTCAAAATAGTATCCTTCTAGAGCCACGTATATTAGATTTGTTCATTTTACATATTTTAATAAAAACATTTAAATATGTCTTACTCAAATTTTAACAACTATATAATTTTCTAAATTAGGTTACAAATAATATAAAATTTATTATAAATATAAAATTTAAATAAAAAATATTTGTATTTATCATGAAAAATTATTTATAATTTTTTTAAATAAATTATTACCTTGATGACTTAAACTTTAATGATGCCAAAATTATCTAATAGATGTTAAGAAAATCATTATCATTAAAATGATAAGAACCATTAAAAGAAAAAATCCCTTCAAAAAATATTATTGGTAGATTGTATATTAACCATATGCATCCAAGGGTTGAGTTATTAACAATTTGGATCCTTGTAGAATATTTTACGGGACCTATAATATTTTATCTAAATTGAGGATATAGTTTTCCCATTCATGTTACTAATAATATAACAATTATAATATGGTATTTAACAGAATATATATTCATTTGTAATTATTCTTATGAAATAAAAAGGATTTACCTTTTTCGTAGTTTTTTATTTTTATTTTTTATTGTATAAAAAATCATATTAAATATATACACAAAAGTGTTATGATAGTAATTTTATAAGGGGAAATATGAAAAAATTGTTATAAAAAATATTAGAATAAATATAAGTAGTTTAACTAATATATCCAATGAATTTTTCAGTATGATATTTACCAAATAATAATATAATATGATAATTTGTTTTAAGGTAACTTGTTATCTAAATATTGTATAAATTCGTTGAATGGTATAGTCTCAAGATTTACATTCTTGTTTTTTATCTTGATAATGATTTATTAAATTATTTATAAGTCATAAATTCCTACAATAAAATAAATATAATATTTATTATATAGTCTAAAATGATCTTTGGTATTATTTATAGTCTAATTGACATCAAATAACTAAATTTTTGACCCTTTTAATATTGACATATTTTTTACCCATGGTTTAAATTAAAATGAATAACTACATATTAATTAAAATATTAACATTTAAAATGATAGAACAAAATATATAATTTTTTTAATGATGAGATAAAAACAATTTACCATCTCATCATTGAAATTTGGAAATTTTGGTGGTATTTTCATATTATTTTATTTTATTATAAATAAATATTTTTTAGATCAAAAAATTTCCCCTCATAACTAATTTTTTAGGGCACCTCCTCCCTCACCACTCCACTTTAGAATGATCATCCAATCTGACCGCTCCCCTAAAAATTTACCTTCTCAGAATCCATGGTTACTTTATATGGGTTTCACTCTCCAAATGCCTACACTAGTTCTATTAAGAGGTTATTTATAGGGGAAAATCTAAGAAGATGAAATCTCCAAGTCTGATTCATTCAAAATTATTTCTTCCTCTACCTTTTATTCATGATTTGTTTTATTATAAAGTAATAATTTAATTATCACATATATAATGAGTTATTATTATGATCATGAAACAATCATGTTTCTAAATTTATTTATCTTATGGAATAAGGAAAAACCACACGTTGGTACATATGGCTTACCTTCTCTACATTGTAGTATAATAATTTATTCATCACCATAGTACCAGGATGAATATAATTATTTAAATAATAACTATATATTATTATTATAACATTATTTTTATTATTGAATATTATAAACCATACACTTCAATACCATTCAACAATTTTGGTAATGATATTATTGCTCGTCTGTATGTTTGACCAGCCATCTCCATGCTGCGGTGCGATTAATTTATATGATATTTATTAATGTTGTATTATATGATTGAATTAAATGAATAGAAATGATATATATATATTATTCAAATATCATTAAGAAAATTATATAATTATAACCAACTAATAGTAAAAAGAACTTATTCGAGAAAAATGTGCATAAGCTACTAGAGGAATTTACACCCGATGGATGAGTGATATTATATCTAATAAACTTATTTTAATATGATCAAATATGAAATATAAAAATAACAATGATTTTGAAATTATTCATTAAATTTATTTAAATCATTATACATCAATATAATATCTATACAAAGGAAATTCGGCCTCATGTAAGTGAGAATTTCACAATCTTATTATAATCTGAGATTTCTTGTTTGTAAGTATTAACTAGGGTATATTTATCATCCACATCCGTGTTTCCTCAATCTGTAATATTATTTATATTATTATTCAATTTTTTAATTTTAATATTACCAATTAGTTAATTTTAGTGATTTCAATTAAAGGAATAAATTTTCATAGTTTGATAAGCGTCGCTATTTTTCTTCCTGAATAAGGTATGAGAAGAATTTTCTATTTTAATTTATAATTATTGAACATATTTCTACACTTTAATAACCCTTTATTTCAATGAAGAAACCTTTTAAATATGTCATGTTTATTTTCAAATAAATTCTTTTCTATTATAATTTCATTGAATTTTAAGAAAAGTATAAATTTTCAAAGAAGAATGAATTTTTTCCTCAAGAATTAATTTCAATCATTCCATAAAAAATATTTTCCATCTAGAATTTCATTATATTAAAGGGTCATTTTTTTATAATATTTTCCCTATTATTTTTATGATTTTTATGAATTTTTAGGGAATTATACTTATTAAACCAATTTCTTTTACATGAATTATATTATGATAGAATCATGTTTTTGAAACCCATTTTATTTCTTAAGTTATGATTTAATGAATGATTTATTTTATTATGGTACACATAAGAATGATTTAATTATGAGATGGGTGATACGAATATCTCCCTCTAATTAATTGGGTACTTATTTATATCTCATTAGATATAAATGTTTGGAACTGGAAATGTTCTATATTTTGTTGTATAGTGATAGAGCATGGAGTGTACTCCGTTTAGTAATAGAAATTTTGCCCTAGTATGTTATTGGAAATTATCCTTGACTATTGTAATATGATTTCATATGATTATGTAAATTCCAAAAAAAATCATATATTATGATATTAATTTTTTGATTATTTTAATTAAATATTATGAACATTTATGATTTATGTCATCGCATAATATTATGATCATTTATATTAATGATAATATTTTCAAATATTATGTTGTATTTTATTAGGATTATGAGATGATTGATATCTCCCATATTGACCTTTACTGAGCATTTGAGATCAGCCTTTCAAATGTTTCTTTTCCCAAGGTCATGAAGAAGGGTAACGATAATATTTTTCAAAAAGTTGTCTAGTTATGATGAAATTAGTGGGAGAGAATAAATATGTCTTATGAACCAGTTTTAAATATTTCCTTATTTCTAAACAAATTATACTTATACGTTCCTATCATGTATTTTTTTTTATTTTTTAATGAATATTCATCAATTTTGAAATAAAATATATGTATGTAAATTATGGGTTGTTACTATTGTTATAAGAGTAATGTTGTAGTTGACCATTAAAAAGAAGGATGATAAAACCATATAAAGAACCATAAATCTTTGATGATTTATAGTTTAACATCATATTTATTTAGAAATGATCAACAATAACCAATGTTAAAACCAAATAATTAATACATTGAAATTTTATTTTTGTTTTTTAGTTTTCCCATTATAGTTTGTGTTTATCATACTATGATTATTGGTTTAGTCAATGGTAGGAACCTCTAGCGACTGCTTTAATGCTCAATTCCATGGGTACTGAATGATTGTCCTCCTGAGAAACCAAATGTTATGGGATATGGAATTAAAAACCATGTTGTTATGCTCATACAAATTTCTCAAGATATCAATCATTCAAGAAATTAAAATTCACATAGGGAAAAACATTTTCTTATGTACTTCAAGAGGCATCATCCACCATCAATAAACAGGCCTTCTAATCTATTATTGCTAAACAATGATTCAATTCCATTAAAAATATATTTTTACTTATCTAATATTTAAAACATGATAATTTCATCTAAGATGTCTATCATTTAGAAGATAAATTTGATAAATAGTGGATCCATATCACGAATAAGAGGAAAATATATGAAATTTAATCCATTGAATGGGAAGTTTTTAAGATCTTATTTTCCAATAATTACATCGTCGTATTCCTCAAACAAATATAGAGATGTCATTCCTTGAATAGAAGAAATATGATGATTAATCTATTGGTACCAATAATGAAAATTTTAAAAGACATGCATAGTACTCATCTAGAATTAATATCCAACCAGAGAATGAAATTGATCAATTCTTTAGTGATATTAAACCATGTCTCTGAAAATAATAAGCCATAAGAGGCTTCAATAAAATTGAGGAAACAAATATATGTTCTCAAAAGGTTTATATAGATATTTGATTTACAGATTAGTTTTATCAGTATGATAATAAAAAAAATATTGAATTTAATGAAAAATATGAAGACTACAATGAAAAAATGATTAGTTTTCCCTTATACTAAATACCAGAAAAGAAACCCAATGGAAATTATCCTAAAGTTACTATCAAATGTTTTATGGCTAGAAAAAAAATTTGTGATGCAGCTGAATGATGATGTGATGAGAATAAAATTTCTATCGTTTAGAATAAATAAATGGATATACAAAATGAACCTCTTACACTTCAATTTTACAAGTGAAAGTAAATGGATCATTATGCCAATAAAATCCATAACCCTATGATTATTGATGATGATCTATGTAATAAAACTCTTAAGGATATAGAAAAATAAAAGTTTCATGAAATCAATTTCCCCAATGTGGAGCATGATAAATATTTGGTGAAAGGTACTCATACTATCCACTATAAATTATTAAATGTTTTATTTGATTTTGGATCCATCCACTCTTTAATTTATAATGAATTATCTAAGGTCATTGTCATATTACCTCAACAATTATAATTTTATTCAGCCATGAAAAATCTTAATGGAACAATAGTCACATCAATATACTATAATTCTTCTCTGCTTTAAGTATGTGGGAAAGTGATTCATGAAAATCTTATAATCCTTACTATAGTGTAATTTGATGTTAATATTGGTATAGGTTACCATTCTCTATATAAATTTTAATAATATTTCCAAGGAAGGGAAGTCATATTTCATATTCCAGACTTATATATGATCATCTATTGACGTAAGGATCATTATGAACTTCAACTAATAATTTTTTCATTATTATCGGTCCAGATTCCTGTAAATGATGGTTACCCTTCTCAAATGATTGGGGAGTAATTGAAATATAAGATTACCACCATTTTACGGATGTTTAATGATTCCATTCCTGAATAATTTCAATATCTTCCAATGAATCATGAGGTTTAGTTTTCAATAGAAGTCATATCATGTGTCATACCTATTTGAATAAAAGGTTATAGAATGTAGCAATTTCTTTTGAACGAATTAATGATGTAGATCTAAGATATTCTTGGAAAGAGATTCATAAACCCTAGTGCATCACATGAGGATTCCCCTGTTATTTTTGTTAAGAAGAAAGATAGATCAATGATACTCTTCATTTATTATAGATAACTTAACAAGGTAACTATCAAGAACAAATATCTTATTTCATGCATTGATAACATATTCAACCAACTATACAGAGCTGAATATTTTTTGATGATTTATATTTATTCATGATATAATCAATTAAGGGTAATGAATGAGGATATAATAAAAGGGAATTCTGTATAAGGTATGGACACTATGAATTTATTGTTATGCTTTTTGGTATTACAAATTCCCCCTCTATCTTCATGGATCTAATTGATAATTTCTTTAGTCACTATCTTGATAATTTGTTATGTAGATATTACTAATGATATTATTGTCTAATCAATGAGTAATTAATAATATAAGATAACATGACCATTATACTGATTACCCCAATAAATGATAATATTTATAAAATATTTACCATGTCTGAATTTTTTCTTTAGAAAGATTCAGTTTTGGGACACATAATCCCATGAGATGGGATATCTATGGATCCAGAAAAATAGAAGTTATTGAATGTTGGTCTATACCAACAACGGTAACTGAGAATCGATGTATTCTTGGCTTGGCTAGATATTATTGACATTCCATGAAATATTTTTCATTATTATCTAATATACTCACAACATTGTCTTGGAAAGGAGTAATGTTGATGTGGTTGGGGTAATGATATGATAATTTAATTGAGATAAAAAACAAGGTTTTCTAATGATTCTCTTCTTACACTACATTGTATTGTATAAAATTTTGTGATGTATAATGATGCATCCACGAAGGGGTTGGGTTGTTTTCTCATTAAAAATGATATTTAGAATTTTTATTCCTCGCTACAACTGAAAACTCATGAGCAATATTAACCAACTCATGATTGAGAGTTATCTGTTAGAATATTTTCATTAATGACATAGAGACAAAATATTTATTGTTAAAGTTGTAATATTTATATTTATCATTAATGTTTAAATAATATTTACACTAAAAAGGAGTTGAATATGTGCTAAATGAGATGTATTGAGTTCATCATAGGGAAGAAAAAAAGGTTGCAGATGCAATGAGTTGAAAGGACCATATTGGCCTATCCCTAATGAGGATAAAAAAATATCTAATATTTTTGGATTTGCAAAGGATAAATCATTAAATTTTAAATAATGGTGAGAAAACATAGAATTCTATAATTAATTTTAATCCATATATTCTTTTAATGATTTAGAAGAAAAAAGGATGATGTAGAGAAAAAAAATGTGAGAAATGTTCCTGATTTAGCCTTGATTGTGATGGAATAATATAATTTAAGAACTGAGTTTGTATTCCTCTGATACCAGAATTAAAGAAGGAAGTACTGTAATAAGATCGTAGTTATTCATTCTATATTAAATCTGGAAACATAAAAATTTATGAGGACCTGAAATAATATTTTAGGAGGGATGGAATGAAAATATTTGTTGTTCATTATCTCTCTTGATTCTTGGTATGTCAGCATGTTAATGATAGGTGACAGAAGTCTAAGGGGATGTTACAAATATTACTTATACCAAAATTTAAAAGGTGAAAATCACTATGTGAATTGTTTTTATACTTATAAAACATCTAAGTCCCATAACTAAATATGGGTTATAGTTGATCACCATATGAATTTGGAACACATCATTTCTATTAGAGAGTATTTCCCTCTTCATCAGCTTTTACAGGATATATATAAAGTAAGAGGTATGATTTCATGGAGTCACACTTTCCATTATATCCTCCCAGGATCCAAGGATTACCACAATGATATGGAGAAGTCTTCACCTGGATCTGGGGTCAGAGTTAAGATTAATCAATAATTATTATCCTCAAATATACATTCAGTTAGAGAAAAAAATTCAAACACTATAAGCCATGTGGAGAGATTTATCCATTCATTTA
Organism: Viscum album; assembly: GCA_963277665.1. Classification (NCBI taxonomy): domain Eukaryota; kingdom Viridiplantae; phylum Streptophyta; class Magnoliopsida; order Santalales; family Viscaceae; genus Viscum; species Viscum album. The sequence goes on from OY728135.1 coordinate 1,282,805,433, forward strand.
AACTTTGGTTGGGGACAACACATACGACTGGTGAAATTTTCATAGAATAATAGAATTTAACCTAGAAATCAAATGTATCCTTATGATTCCATATATAGAAATATTTGTAAAAATCCATCATATAGGGATGTAGTTGAGTAAATAATACTACTAGGAACTTATCATTTTGAGAAAATTATATAAAAATATAGATCAATTAAAAAACACATTAGAAGAGATCGTAGTCGACAAAAAAGTAATGCTGAAAACCAATGAAAATACCTTGAGTTTGAAGTAGTTCAAAAAGTGGTTCTATAAATATATCTCTAGAATATAGTAATGTGATTTGGAAATAAGGGCATGCAGGTCCCTGGTTCTGTCAAGTGATTTAAAATTATGGATTTTTTTGGGATTGTATCTTACATACCAACACTTCTAATGAATCTCTCACAAGTTAATTATGTGTTCCATCTACATATCTTGAGAACGTACATACATGATCCTTCAAATGTACAAAATTTAAAAGTTTTATTGTTAAATAATGATCATTATTATGAATAAAAATCGATGGGGGTCCTGGATCAAAGAGAAAAAGTTCGATGACACAATACCACTATCTTGGTAATCTTTTTATGTGAAACCCACTAATTTAAAGAAGATATATGGAGACTTGAGGATTTGATGATAAAAATTATCTTCATATGATTAATACTAGTGAAAATCATCTAGGGTTAAATTAAATAAAATGACGGTAGAATGGAACTCCAATATGTTTTTATAAATATTTTCCCATGTATAGTTTTAATTCTTCAATATCATACATTGCACATAATTATGAGATTATATTTACCATGATACACAGTTAGTATAAAATTATCATTTTATCTATGTTGTTAGGTTAGTAAGAACAAAAATAACAAAATTATGAAATTATATGGTGAATTCATTATATTCCAGTTATTTATATAAAAATATGAATCCAATATATATTTTTAGTTATAGTATTAAGAAATGGAGTTAATTTATTTTATTAAATGATATTAATGAAATATATATTTCACTTACTAAATAAATTATTTTTATATTCAGAACATATATATTTTTGTCTTAGGGAATCATTAAACCCTATTCGATGTATAAAAACCAATTTTTCTTTCTAATGTGTAATTTTACTGCATTTGAATGGGGAACCCTTTTTAAAGAAAAATATTGAAAAATTAATAATTTTTATATCACAACATAAATATACTCATTAGAATCATGACATAAAAATTTACATTGGATGAGCTTTTCATAATTATATGATAACATTAATGTTTTTTTGAATAGTAAAATACACTATATTTTAATTAAAAACATGTTTTTTCATAAAAATTATTTATATGGATAAATAAAAATCCTTAATAGTTTTATACTATAAATGTAATATATTTTAATCATTCAATATAAATTATTTAATAAAAATTAATTTTAGATAGAATTTAGATGTGAAAACATTTCAATCTTTTGCAATGTTTTAATTTTTAAAAATCCTTCTCTATTTCCAGAAATAATATTAATTTTAAATTAATTACTAAAACTAATGTGATTTTAATTTGGAAATATTTATTCTATATTTGGATTGTGTATTTATATGTTATTTAAATGGATGCATTTTTTTTGTGAATTATATCATCCGTAATTTTTTTAATTCTGTTAAAGGGTAAATAATGTAATTAAAGGTAACAATAAAATTTTACACTAAAACTCGTCTTAATATAATTAGATGTGTGTGTTTAGTCCTAAATCATCCTTCTATATGAATATTTTCCTCTGGAAGCCACTTGGATGAGAATAATAATGTTATTTTATTTTATATAGTGAAAAATTAAATATGCCCTACTCAAATTTAAATAACAATACAAGTTTTAAAAAAATGTTATATATAAGAAAAATAAAATTAAAAATACTCATTAAAAAACAAAATTGTATTTATTTATCATGATAAATAATTCTCAAATTTAGGAAATAAATAATTACGTTAAATATTTATACTTTAATGATGGAGAAATTATTTAAAAATTAGTAAAAAATATTTATTTTTAATGTGATGGAAACCATTAAGAACTGAAAATCTAGACCAAATCATATGAGTCGATTATATCTGGGCCATGACCATTTAATAGTCACTTTATTGACCATTTATTTCCCTATAGAAAATATTATGACACTTATAATATTTTATTTAAATTCATGAGAAAGTATTAAAATTTATATTTTTATTAATATATCATTTTTAATGTAGGAATTTACAGAAGATATAATATTTTATAATAATTATTATGAAATAAAAGGGATATGAATTGGTTATATTATATTATTTTAAATTTTTATTCAACCAATACTCATATTAAATATTTACACAAAACTATTATAGTAGTCATTTTTTAATGGAAATATCATATAACATTAAATAAAAGTAATAAAATAAATATAATTTGGGATAATTAATATTTATATAGAAATTTAGTATATTACCTTATCTACTTAGTAATATAATAATTTTTTTTGTTTGAATTTTTCTTTTAATCATAACATTTTTAAAAATCAAGGAACAGAATAGTGTCAAAATTGACACTATTGTTTTTATCAAAATAATGTTTTCATAATATATTTAAACATTAATAAAAAATTTAAAAAATATTTAGTAATTAATATATGGTTTTAAATGATAAAATATATTTCGTTATATCCTAATTGACATCAAATCAGTAAATATTATACCCTTTTATTATTGAATTATTTGTTCCACTAGGTAAAAATATAAATGAATAAAAAGTGTTAATTAAAATTATTATGTTACAATTAAAAAAATACATATCTAAAATTTTTCAGTGGATTAAATCACAACCCCATATTGTCTCATGTTTTAAATTTGAACATGTTCTGGTATTTTCATGGGGTTTGATTTTATTATAAATTAATATTTTTTACATCCCAAAAGTTCCCATCGCCTCAATTATTAAAGGTCACATACTCCCTCACCTCTCTAAACATTATTGAGCCTTCAAGATCAAACATCCCTAGACCATTTATATTATTAACTTCTAATGTAACATTTTAGAGTTTTTCCATCTCCATAGTCAAACTCTAGTCCCATTAAGAGAATATTTTGAGGGGGTACGTTGAATAAGAGATAATATGATATATTGATTCATTCATACTTATTTGTTCTTCAAACTACACTTGAGGAGTTAATTAATTATAAATTAATAAGTCTATTACTACATATATACTAGGTTGTTATTATGATTATTAATCAACCATATTCATTCTTTTATTCATCCTAATCAAAAATTAAATCTCCACACGTTCATACGTACGACTTATCATCTCCATATCTTGGTAAAATATTTATTTCACCACTACTATACACAGGTGGGTATAAATATAGAAATAGTAAATATAATTAAAAATTATAAAATTATATTTCTTCATAAATATTATACACTATTCAGTTCAATAAAATTCAATAATTATGGGAATGAAATCATTTCTTGTGCATTTGTACGGCCTACCATCTCAATGTTGCGATGTGATTCATTCTACTTGATCATCATTATATCATGATTATAAACATGAATAGAATGAATTAATATAATATTTATATATATATATATATTATTTATTTCATTCTGAAAATGATATAACTATTACCTTTGATTAGGAAAACGATCTTTTTTGGAAAAACTAGTGTAAGAAAATAAGAAAGTTAACACCCCATGGACATTTAATAATGTTACTAAAAAATATGTGATAACATATGAATATATGGAATAATAACCAAGAAAATGATACATATATATTTCAATGAAATTATTTAAATCAATATATAGTATGTTTAGATACATACAAATGAAATCAAACCTAAGGTATGGGATAATTTTTCAATCTCATTTTTATCCAGTATTGTTTGTATGTAAATATTTACTGGTGTATATTTCTAATCCATGTCCATGCATTATAAATAATTAATATTATTTATATTAATATAAAATTTTTAATGTAAATTTGACCCATTTTTAAATTTTATTAAATGTTATGAGATTAATGTTTAACCGATTTTTTATATGATGTACTTTATGACATTCTGAAAAAATTAAAAGAAGATTGTTTTATTTTAAATTATATGTCATGAATAGAATATTATGCTTTCATAATTCCTTATTTCCATTAATAATTCTTTATAATAATTTAATTTTTATTTCAATTAAATTTTTTTATATAAAATTTACATGGTATTTTGAGAAAAGAACATTTTTTAAGAAGAAAAAATATTTTTCCCAAAAATTAATTTCAAGTGTTCAATCAAGATTATTTTTCTTCTAAGATAGTAATATTTAATAGCATCATGATTCAAGTACATTTTCCATATTTTTATTATGTTTTTTAGTAATTTTAATTTTGAAATCTATTTTACATACCAATATTATGTTTATATGCATTTATATATAGGAATCCCATTTTATTTCATAGGGTTTTCTATGAAGAATAATTTTTGTTTTTGTGTCACATCTAATAATTTTTTAATTATGAGATGGGTTGTACCTACATCTCCATCTAATATATTGGGTAATGATTTATTTATAATTAGATAGTAGTTAATGGAAAAGGAATTAATCATTGTTCAAAAGTTCAAGGATGGAATGAGGACTGATCTCTATTAAGTAATGGACATTATCTGAAATGATGGTGTTTAGAAAGAGCCTTAACTATTACGAAATTATTTTCTATGCATATATCTATAAAAATAAAATTCATGTCTTATGGTATGAATTTTGATATTATATTCATTTATTCTTATGAACTTCTGTGATTTATCCCATAACATAATATCACGATCATTCATATACCGGGTAAGATAATAAAATGTTATGTAAGTATGCCTTATTATTATGATATGATTGATATCTCTCTTTTTTTTAACCATACTGAGCATTTTAGCTCACCCATTAATATGTTTATTTTCCACAGGGCAAGACGATGTGTATTAAATATAATATCTCATAAGGGGTCTAGTTATGATGAAATAAGTTAGAGACATTGAAGATGTCTTATAAACCCATTATTTATGTATCCCAATTTCTAAATAAACTATACCATTACGGTCCTATTAGAGATCTTTTATATTTTCTAATTAATATTATTCAATTTTAAATTAAATACTTTGAATGTTATGTATGGGTTGATATAACCCCAGAATCTTATTCCATGCTCACATGATCATTGCACCTTGAATATTCGCAAGTCCACAGTCATTAATCAAATACCTAATTTTATCAGGTGTTTTCAAATTAAAAATAGTCAGTCACTTGTGGAATTTAAATGAGAAGAATATGATGATTGACCTTGACCCTAGGAGAATACACTTCATTCGACGATCAATGAATCATTATATTTTCATTTAATTTTTTTTATTTTTTTTCTATTAATTTAATGTAATTCTTATTTATTTTTTAAATAATATAATCAATGACTTTTTTATTCAATGTGTGTCTACCCTATTCTATATTATTCTTCATCTTCATCTTCTTATCCTCTTCTATTATTTTTATTATTAATTACTTTAACAGGGAAATTTATTTTTTATTTATTCTTTTTATTTCTCCCTTCCTCACCTCCTTCGTATTCTTATTTTTTCTATTATTATTATATCATTTATTTAATTGTGACCTTTAATCCTAAATTGTTTTGGTATGACCCCATGATTGTGTTTGTGGAGGTCATTATTTTTTCCACTTAATCATGCTCTTAAATTTATATTTTTGACTTTTTTGTGATAAATAGAGAAGTTTATAAGTGTGGTAATTTTCCACTCCCATAGTAAGCTAAAACACATTTATATTATTTGTTTAAATATTTTTCCACAATTAAACTAAAAAATATCTTAATGTAATAATGTTATTCCAGTTAGTGGATTAAATGACATGTATTGCATTCAAGTCCTATAAGGTGTCTCACAATTGATTGAGGTGTTATATCTTTTGTTCTTATAGGATGAGGTGAAGATGAGATTACTACTAAAAATAATGATTTCACTTCACTAAATAAATGGTTCGTATTTTACAAATGATATTTCGTGGTTAAACTGTCAAACAAAATTTAAAAACAAACAAGGAGGATAATATGACTCATAATTAAGAAATGATCAATTTCCATCATACTATAAATGATATTAATTACAATTTATTATAAATATTAATATTAAATTAGTATTTTAAATTATATTTCCTTAATTAAATTATAAAAAAAAAATCAAAATAAAAAGTTTACATGAGTTTGATAATGATTCTGAACAACTGAGAATGTTTTTCATGTGAGGTAATCATGGTCAGCCTATGTGATGTATCATTAAAATAATTTTTCTTTTTTATAAACCCCATGATAGGAATGAATAAAAAATTGGGTCATCTCAACATTTTATTAAAATATTTGAAATTTTTTTGGGGAGTTAAAATGATTTGATATATATAAAGTAAATTTATTTGGAAAATTTTAATTTAATTATATATGTTTTCAAATTGATTTAGTATAATTGAACCTTTTTTTTGTTTTTAGAAATTCAGAATTTATGTATTTCCTAAGTAAATCCATTAATCAAACCCCTTAATCTACAAGGGAGTCCACTATTGGTTGTCCGAATATAAAGTGAAACAAGAGACCCCATGAATGGGGATTTATATGGGAATACAACTTTGGTAAAGGTGTGATGTGGATGGCCAACCCCTTATGAGGATATTCAGACCAAAGGAATGCATAGTCCATGTGTATGTGCAGCCTCTATGTGGGGTGTGCGTTGTTTTATAAAGGATTGTCTCCACTATAGATTGTTATGGAGGCATGAAAAATACCTTGAATTAGAGATCACCATACTCTAACATCATTTTTTTATGTGGGGAAAACATTTATTGTTAAAATTTTTCAATTAAATAGGATGATTCTGCTTCATTTAGCTCCCGCTAAAATGTTCTGTAAAAGATTCATCCACAATCCTCAGTCGTCCTCTTATGATCCAGATTGTCGACTGATGCATTCAACTCACTAGTATATTTGTGTACGCACCTGTAGATCATGGTCTCAAGATCCAATTCCACTGCCGATTTCATGGTCACCAAGAGTCACTCCTAATACCCTCAACCAATAACTCTTATACCACAATGAGCTTCATAAGTCATCTATAAAATCCATATGATAGAGGATGTTGGAGGAGCTCTACTATTGTAGCTCACCATCACATGATTCCATTGTAGTTGAAAACCCATCATTCCTCCTCTATGATGAATCCATGTTTACTCTAAGTCATTTCCTATGAAGAACTAAACAACATTTAAAAAATATAGGCACCATGTTTCCTTTTTTATTTCTTAATTCAAATTTAGTGGGTCATGGGGTTGGTTAAAATAAGATATCTACAAGGTGTAATGCTATAAAAGGATACTAAAGAATTCCCAACCTATATAAAGGAATATAGACTCCCACTACCAAATGACGATCACAACTACATTGGGGATATATATCAATCATTTTAAAACATTCACCCCCTTCTATTCTATTTTTTTAGCTTTTATTTTTGTTTATTTTCTTAATATACATTCTTCTTTTTTTAATTGAGATATTTTTATTCTATTAAATAAAATGTTCATTAATTTTTTAATGTGTTCTACCACCCATTAAATTTATTGAGGCTTCCTCTTATTCTTTATATTTATTCTTTATTTCATTATATTTTATTATTCTCTATATATGATATATATTTTTTATATTCTGTTATTATTATTATTATTAGTTTTATTTTTATCTATATATATCTATATATAATTCCAATCCCTTATATTTATTTATTTAATTTTTATTCCTCTCTTATATTGATATTTTTTTTATTCTTCTTCTTTTATTTCCCATTCCACTATGTGATCTCTAACACTCGATAATGAGAGGCTAATCCAAGGTATGTACTGAGGGCGGAAGTATTTTCTTCAATACATTTTTAATGTTTATATTACATTTGTTGTAGATTGTTGTGGAATGTATGGGTGAATGAAAGTTCATGAGGAGATGAATCTCATATATATTTATACTAATTTTTTAATTAATTTTTGCTCTATAAATTGGTTATAACTTCACATGATTGAGATGAGAAAATAAATAGATGAACCAAAATTTAATTGAGTCGGGTCATAGAGGATGTCACACATTTGAATGAGGTGCGCTGTAAATACTTATTACTAAAGGAGGTGGAATTTATACAACCAAATGTATTCAAGGATTCATATTACTAATTAAAATTACAGAAAATAATCATGATATTTCGTGATTATATTGTGAAACATTAATGAATCAAAAAATATATTAATTGTAAAATAAAAACCCCCAATAAGAACAATGTTGCTTCCTCTTAAACTTTACTTATTAGCTTTTATTGTTAGTTTAATTTAAATATTCATATTGACTGTCCTTTCATTTTTTTATAAATTTAAAAAAATTATATGTTTCATCATAAAACAAATATAAAAAACAATATAGTTTAGGTGATTTATAAATTTCAAGTTAAAAACTAGAGAAGGACCCCATGTGAGATTACCTTAGTCAGCATTCCTGCTGAATTAGGATATTAAAAATTATTTTTTCATTCCATATGAAATGCATTAAATCAAAACTAGAACTTTTTTACTGGGATAATGAGTTATTTTATCTTAAATTCCAATTTTCTTATCTTAAATTTTAATTTTCCTAATATATACATTATAATTTAATTAAAAATCATTAAAAAATATTTTGTACATAAATTATTCAAATGATTTTTATTCTACATGGAATGGTTACTAGTAGGTGTAAGAATCTATTATTGAATCAATGTGGTCTATAAAATATTGATTTACATTATTTTAAATATAGACTAGGGTATCCTGGATCCAGATGTGAAAAATGGAGGATCTCATTGACCTCATCCAACATCATAAAGAGTCCTATGAAAAACCAATAGTGGAGTAAATAACAATAAAATTTACAAAATTCTAGGAAAAAATCCTAGAATTTTTAAAATAAACATCATAGATACTAGTGGAATGTTCCTTGTTTCATCCATTCATTTTTAAAGATACACTCCATGTAAAATATTATGAAATTATGGTCAAACAAATATACTAGAGTAATTCCATGGTATGTGCATCCAACCAAATGACATGTTATGAAAAATATAATGGAAAAAGTCTTATTAATAGTAATCATCTGGGAATCCCAAATTATGAGTCAAAAGACAAGGAGGAAGCACCAAAATCCTTCTATGAATTGTTTTTGATTATGTCTATGATGTTATGGACATGTTTGAGGAGAATCCATTGAAAAATAATTTGAAGAACAAAATTTATGATTTCCATGGTGATCTATAGTGGATTTTTGTTAAGGATGTTTTTGTAATTTAGCTATGTGTGGTAAATTAATATGATATAGATGATTTATTATATTTTAATAATGTAAAACATTGATCTCCTGTGTCCCTATAATGTATAATATCCATCACCTTTTAATATTTTAAAAAAATGGAAGAATACACAACCCATGTGGTGAAATTTGTAGAAAGGAATAGTACCGTCACTATTTACCCCCATCTACTACTATCCAACTCAAATATAATGTTACCATTGAATAAGATATTGAAACAGAACAAATTCAATGTGCATATATTATCTATGAAATTATTTAATTTAATTTATTCTCTGAGAATTTGTTCGTCAGAGTTGAATCTCAAGAGGGGATGGGGTTAATACGGTTCCTTCATATAATTTATGTTAAAAATTTATGTTAAAGACCCCCCCCCCCAATTTTTAAATGGAACTGTTAATTATGTAAGTAGAGATTTAAATGTTTAGTTGGACAATAGGTTTCTCTAACGGTGATACTCATGAGATGAATCAATGTAAAACACTTCTCCATCTTTGGAACCATTTTTACTAAATAAAATACATACACACCCTTACTATAACTAACTATGGGAGTTTATTTATAAACATATTTATGTTTTTAAAATTATAAGTACTATAAAATATAAAAAGAGGGTTTTAAAAAAACATACAACATATTTTAGTAAAAAAAGATGTTCAGTCTCAATCCGAGACTTAATCCTCTCTAATTGGTGACCACCTAAATCCAAGATTCTTGTATTAACAATAAACTTCTTACACAGACTATATCGGGCTTCAAAATAGTTTTCACAAAATATCCAGGGATCACACCCTCTACTAGAGTTCATCAGGAGAAAAAAATATAGACCACATGTGTTCTCTTCCATAGTTGCTCATGGGAAACAAGGTGTAAGAGATTTTTTATGTGAGGATTTTCAATATCCACTTGTTCAACCACATGAGATAGTTTGAGTAATACAAAAACAGACACACTACTCAGAAATGTAAAAAATAATAGAACACAATAGAGAAAATATTAGAAGATTCAGATTAGAAATCTCTACATGTTTTCAATTGAGATCTTGAATCCTTTGAGTGAAGAATTTGTAGTGCGAGTCTTTCTCTAGAAGTTGTCCTCAAAATAGATTGTCACAAATCCATGTTATAGCTTCCAAGTACTGAGGTTTTCTTATTCTTCTTGGTTTGATATAGATTTGAGGATTCATGGTAGAAATATATGGAATTTGATTTCCAAAATGATCTTCATGATGTTCTTAGGTTCATAGTGTAAGGTCATAATGGTTCTTCCTTTTTCTCATTTATCTAGTGAGTATGATCATTTATCATGAATTCCCCTATCTCCAATTCCTAGCAAAGCCTCACTTCTCACACTACATATTTTCTTCCATGGTCTTATCTTTTATATTTAAGGTTTGACAATATGAATTAGTAAACCACATGTGGTGCACCTCATACCTCAAACTGTATCTAGATATTGTCTCTTGATAAGTCTACAAACAACATTATTTAATGACAGAAGCATTAAATTTATCAAATATGGATATTAGATTAGTATTAATAATTAGAAAAATAATGGAGTAGAAGAGTGAGCGTTGATAGACTAGTATAAATAGCTTTCTCAACAACATGATTCAATAGTAGGCTTCATTGGTAAACTACACATGTATCCTTCAACAATAACCATCAATAGTAACTATACATCGGTGAACATTAACAATGAATTGTTACTATCTATCAGTGACCTTCCATTAGTGGAATTTCATTGGAGACCATTATCAGTGACCTTTATCGATGACATTCATCGGTGACCTTTCATCGGTGACCTTTATTTGGGTGACCTTCATCAATGACCTTTCAACGGTGACCTTTCATCGGTGACCTTCACTGGTGACCTCTCTATCGGTGACCTTAATTGGTGACCTTTCATCGGTGACCATCAGTGTTGACCATTCTATCGGGGTCCTCCATCGGTGACCTTTCAAACATAGATAAATTTTTTACTGTGAGTTTAACCAAAATAGGATTGTGATTAAAAGTACATTATTATTACTTTATAGAAACTAGGAATATTAATGAATCATGATTAGAATATTATAGAAAATTTATTATCACATAAATGAAACATGATTTTGGATTATCAAAATATTTGACTCCAAAAATCTCCCCCTTTTGATAATAAAAATTTATGCTAGTGAAATTTTAGATTAACATATTATTGAATTAGGGTTACGCACATTTTCTAATATATTCAGAATTGTGAGAATAATTATATTAAGTATAAATAAAATATGAACGATGTTTATTGGGGAAAATATTGATAGTGTATACAATCAAGGACTCCAATCAAATGATACTCCCCCTTTTGGATTAAAAAATCGTATGGAAGACAAAAAGAGAAAAAATAGGCCTTTGTTATTAATGATTCAATATTGAAATGTATAATTATAGTACAAAGATCCCAATCTACAAAGACATCTCGCATTCAATGAACATAAAAAATGCCCATGGGAGCATTTTTTTGGATGTTGAGGAGTCAGGTCCAAAAGATGGAGGTATAGTCCTGGGTATGGCATTGAGCAGTGTAGGAGGAGCTACTGTAGAGGCACTAGTAGACCTATATTGAGTATATCTTTGAGGATTTATAGGGTCAATGATTTTGATGGCTTGTGCAGAAGTCAACAAAGGAGAATAAATTGTAGAGAGCGATGTATCTGAGGAAGAAAGTAAGGCTGGTGGATCAATTATGGGAGTGCATTCCACATGGAGTAATAATAGAAGAATATTTTTGAAAACAATAATAATACTTCCTTGTTTTTCCATAGATATGATAAAATATTCCTTTTCTCCATGAATTTCACTAAGGAAGGAGCCAACTCTCTGATCCTGCAAACTTGATCCTTAAACGCCTGAGTGACAGGTGGGATCCTCATGTTTCCTAATAGAAACATAATTTTACCATCCATCTGATGCTTAGTGTACACCCATTTGTAATATAAATCACTTTTCTCATTGATGGCCTTCTGATCTAGAGAAACTTATCATAGATAATCACCCTGGAATATTATGAATTTCTATGGTAGTGGAAATGACCTGAGTTAGATACTAATGGTTTGAGGTACTTGCACCAGAGAAATTTGCCACTTCTTCTCTGAAAACTGATCTGAATGCTTCTAGATTAATATAATGAGATCGTGAATAGGAAGCAGATGCACACAGAGGTTCCATAGTAAATGATACTATCTCCTTAATAGATTTGGCCAAACCAGTAATAAACATCTTCATATATTCATCTGCTCTACTCACATGTTTCTCCATAGACATCTTAATGTCCTCAAACACAATGACCATCGACATAACAATACTCTTGAAATTTTTAATAACTATGTCCACTTGAACCCTTAAATCCATATATGATTTAAAAAATGAATGTGACTGTTTCACATATTCCGTAGACTCTTCCAAGGTTTTGATCTGATTCTGAAAATCCTTCATTTCATGATATAAATTTTAATGAGAGGTGGACATAATTATTTCTAAGGCAGATTCCACCACTTATTGGTTGAGAGAAATTTTCAGCTCTATCCCAATAGATATCTCATTAAAATACCTCTTAAAATTTGATTTCAAGGATTATAAATCATACTTCATCACATAGTCCCATTTTAAAAGCACTACTGGATGTACAATGGTTGTTTCTATAACATAAGGAATTGTAGGGATTCTATTAGGATTTTCATCATTAGAGTCTCCATATCCTATGCCAAAGACCATGAATCCAGGTACTTCATACCAGTCTTCTATACCATGAGAAAAAATAACTAAAAATGTGGAAACATGTTCCTCCCCCACACATGGATGATTCTATTGATCAATTACATCAATCTCTGCTATTCCAATTTGATATACTACATCACCCGGAGAGTCCATTCCCTCTTCTTATACATAATCATCAACTACTTACATTGCAATTCCAGCTTCAACTGAATCAGCAACCGATTCCTCAACACATTCTTCCATTTCTATATTTCCAATTAGTGGACTGAGACCTTTACATTCATATGCACATTCATTAGTAGCTATATCAAAATCATCATGAATAGATTCAGTGTCCTCTTCTTCCGCTGAGGTCTTTCTAAAGTTACTTATGAAATATTGATATCCTTATTTTTCACTGGTTTCCTCATCATCATTGTCCCTTAGTACGATCAATCTTATATGAAATATCTTTCATGGGATAAAATCACCAAAGGATATAGTATTGATACATGGATTTGGGGGAAGGCCAGGATCACTCATGTCATCTATAAGAGAATCCTCTCTTTCTTGCATTACAGCTGCTTCCACTTATTCATAGGAATATTCAGGCTCCACTTCACCAGGCTTTAAAATAGGGTCTCTCTTATTCATAGACCTAGTAGGATGAGTAAAATTTCTGAATTCTTCTTAAATATTATGCTCATCATTCTCCCATTTTCTTTTCTAAGGGTTCCAGTTTATCTTAATCTATTTGAAAATCATCTTGGTAATGCAGAATTTTCACCTTACAACAATTGTTTTCTACTTATTTTAGAACACCCATTTACATTCAATATTAAGGATATTAATCTTGTAAGAAAAAATGCATTGGAGTTGGAACTATTTTTTTCGTATCCTTTAATTAAATCATCAGCAACGTACAAAATTTTCCGTTTTGTTTAGGCTTCAACAGACACTAATGAAATATGTCTTGATATTTTATGGTAGAAATGTTTCCTCTCCTAGGACTCAAAACATACTGAAAAAATTTAAAAAGTAACTTGGCTTCTCCGTCCATTTAAGCTGAAATCACTATCCTTTGGTATCCCATTACCTGTCTGTTTTTTCAATGATTATTCAAAATAGTATAAATAACTAATGGGAGGTACAACTAAAATGTAGTAATCAAAAATCCCTTTTATAGGGAACTCTTTAACATTCCACCAATTCAAGAGATTAGAACCTCACACTTACTCTATTTACCATTGAAAACACTATATTATTATTCATAAACTACATGAACATTAGAGACTCATAAAATTATTTCACTTGCTTCCTGTAATAAAGTCCATTGTAATTTGAAAAGAATTCAACTATGTCCTAAACATCAAGTGCCTTCAGTACCAGAGACATTCTTGATAGCAGCCATCCGAACATAATTCCTTCCCAACCATGATTTCCCACATAAAAAAATGTGGATTTATCTTCTTTTCCACTACCTTTCATCCACTACAAGACATTGATCGAGGAATTTTAGGATTTGGTGCATCTCCTTTATCACTGACCATATGTCTCTTCAATCGTTCCAATTTCAGTCTAGAGCTGATAGAGGGTTTCAACAAGAGGTGAGGTTTTAAGATTATAGAGAAAAAGGTTTGTGGGAGGTTTAATGTGGATAAAATGTGGAGTGTACATTGTTTTTATCATTTAAGGATCAAAAAACAAATCATTTAAAAGAAATAGGACGAACTAAAAACATTTTAGATTCTGGGAGAAAAGTGTAAAGTCCCGGAAAAGTAGACTATCGGTAAAGAGACAACGGTGAGGTCCCTAATGGTGTGGTCCAACCATAAGGTTCCAAATGGTGAGGTCCAACGGTGAGGTTCCTAATGGTGAGGTCTAACAGTGAGGTTCCTAACAGTGATATCAAATGGTGAGGTTCTCATCGGTGAAGTCCAATAGTGATGTTCCTAATGGTGAGGTTACAAATGGTGTGGTACAAAAGTTAGGTTCCTAACATAATAGTTTATCATACCTAACTCATGTTTTTTTAATTTAACCTCTTATAACTCAATGGATTTGTGAGAATATCATCTAATTGGTGTACACTGCCAATAAATTCAATAGTGATATCACCTATTTGATAATGATCTCTCAAGAACTAATGTCTAACATCAATATGATTTTTCAAAGAATAAGATATTTTGTGTTTAGTAATGTTTATAAACAATTTATTATCATAGTTTATAAATAATTGTTTGAATTGATATCCATAGTCTAGTAAAGGGTGGTTCATCCATAGAATTTGGGCACAACAACTAACATAAAATGTATATTCAGCTTCGGTAGTAGATAAATCAACATAATCATAAATCTTACTACACCATGATACTAGTGGATTTCCTAGAATGTGACCTGTTCTAGAGGTTCTCCTTCTATCTAACTTGAACCCCTCAATGTAAGAATACAAATAACTTATTAACTCTATTGATTGTCCTCTTGGATAAAATAGTCCTATGTTTTAGTATACATAAGATATTTAAATATCCTTTTAACAATATTTAAATGAGACACTTTATGATTTTCTTGAAAATGAACACACATGCATACACTGAAGAAAATATCTGGTCTACTAGCAGAAAGTTAGAGCAGACATACAATCATACCATTGTAATTGGTGTGATCCACTGGTTTACCAGTTTCATCAGCATTCAACTTAAAATTTGTACACATAGGTGTATCACTAACTTTATTACTATCCAAACCAAAATGTTTCAAAGGATCCTTAGTATTTTTACATTGATTAAAAACAATACAATTTTTTTTTTGAAAAATTTTAAATCCTAGTAAAAATTTATGTTTCCCCATTAAACATATTCCAAATTAATCTTGCATCATTTTTGAGAAATCATTACATAAATAAATTTTAGAGGATCCAAAAATAATGTCATCTACAAAAATTTTAATATTAAAACATAATTGGAAATCCTTTTGATAAAAAGAGTAGGATCAACTAATCCTTTTGTAAAAATTTTAAAAATATGAAAAGAACAAAGTCTATCATAGAAAGCTCTTGGAGCATGATTTAGACCATATAAGGCATTAGAATATTTATAGACATGAGTTTAAAAATGTGGTTGTGTAAAAATAAGGGGTTGATCAATTATTAAATCCTCAACTCTGTACCCATTTAGAAATGCACATTTAAGATCTATCTTATAATGTTTGAAATTTAGATGAGGTGAAAAATCATGTAATATCCACATGGATTCTAGTCTAGATAAAGGATAAAAAGATTCTTCATAGTCTATCCCTTCTCTTTGATTCTATCCTTGTGAAACTAGTCTAGAATTTTTTCTAACTATGTTACCATATTCATAAACTATCTTTATAAACACACATTTAGGGTCGATGGTTGAATTGTCTTCAGGTCATTCTACTAATTCCCAAACTTTGTTTCATTCAAACTAATTTAATTTATCATGCATAGCTATCACCCAAAATTCATCATTGATTGTATCATTGATATTTTTATATTCACTCAATGAATGAAAGGATTAATGTTTAACCTGGTTTCTCCTAGAAGCTATAGTTGGTGTCCCTCTGTTTAGATCACCAACTAAAGAATCTAAAGGATGATTCTTGAGAGTTCTAATACCTCTAGAATGGGTTAAACGTGACTATTTATCATTTTCTATAGGTTCTGATTCATTATGCTTAGATTCATGAAAATCTCCTAAACTTGTATTTTTCAATATGGGTTCATGATATTTATCATTATTGTCTAGAATTGACGTATCATCCCCAAGATGTTCAAAAATGGTTTTGGGTTCATTCAGATTTGTTTCATCAAATTTGACATGAAATGATTCTTACACACATTTGGTTCCCATATTTAATACTGTATAAGCTTTACTTGAGATATATTAACCAAGGAAAATTTTATCATCACTATTGGAAGAAAACATGTCAAGACTGTCCCTAGTGTAAATAATAAAGGCTTTGAAAACAAAAACTCTGCAGTAATTTTCCATAGGCATACAATTATTCAATAGCTCATAAGGTATATTCTTATGAAATAGTCCAACTAAGACTCTATTGATGATCTGCCAAGTTTTATTAATAGCTTCAACACAAAAATAGAAAGGTAGGTTATAATCATTTAGTATATTCCGGTCAATCTCTTGATGTGTTATATTTCTTCTTTCAACAACTCCATTTTTTTGAGGTGTTCTAGGTTCAAATAAATTGTGATTATTTCCATTTTTTATGAAAAACAAGATTCAAATTCCTGATTTTTAAACTCACAACCATGATCACTTCTCAACTCCTTAATTATAAGTCCACTATGATTTTCTACAAACTTGGAATATCTAATGATGTAAGAACATGTTTCACTCTTGTTAGCTGGATTGTATACTCATGTATATCTAGAAAAATCATCTACAAGAACATAATCGTATTTCTTTACATTTAAATGTGAAACTCTAAATTTTCCAAACAAATCACTATGAACCAACTCATGTGGTTGAGAAGTGTAAACATCAGTCTTTTATTTGAAATAAACATTATTTTTTTTCTTTTTGCAAGGATTACAAACCTTGTTAAGTGGGAATTCCAATTTAGGTAAGTATCTTACTAAAACATCCCTACTTAGTTTCTTAATTGAGTGCACATTGTAGTGTCCTAATCTTCTCTACTATAAGAAGTATTTATTATGAAATGCATTTAAACAAGAAAATTTTTGCATAGATAAATATTTTAAATCAACAGAAAATAAATTCAAATTTCTAAGAGGAGTTAATATTAATGAATTTTTAGAATTAAAAAAAATATCATGCATCATTTTTAAATATAAAAATAAAAAGATCATCACAAAAATATGAGATACTATGTATATTGTATTTAAATCCATAAAAAACTCTTGAAATTAATATAATATTAGGATTAACAATTTGGCATAAGCTGACGATCTTCCGTTTAGCAATTTCCACAAATGTGACATATCAACCATCAACATTAGTTAGGATCATGAAGCATGTATAGTCTCATGTAATATGTCTTGAGCATCCAATACCTGTGTACCATAGAGTTTTATTGGATTTCATTAAACAATTTTTATGAAAAACAAATTAACCATATGTTAAATTTGGTACCCAGAATTTATAGGGTCCAGAGTGGTTAGCATATAAATCAATGGTAACTCATTATTGTGTCGCATGTTTCCAATAATTAGAAGATATATTTTGAGACATGAAAAAAAATTAGGTTCCTTTAGGGTATTGTTTTTCAAATATTGGTATAAACCATGAACTAGTAGTAAACTCTCATGATTTTGGGAAACAATTATTTTTAATAATCCTTCTATGTCATGGTTGATATCCTGGACTATTTGTGTATTTTTGAGCAATTTGTTTCCTAGTAACTGAGTCAAGGATTCTCAACCTGCATTAAAATTCTCATTATCCATTTTTAATTTCTCATTTGATTACTTATGTTCAGTATTTTATTTTAATAGATGAGAACATTTTTTTCTCAAAATCCATATCAGAATTATAATTAGCATTTAAATAATGTTGTCTTATCACTAATTTATATTTATTCTTGATTTCATTCAAGGTATCCTAAATCATTCCACTATATTTAAATAGTTCACCCTTAGTCATATTTTCACCATTATTTGGTTCACTATCATTCCCAGAATAATAATCATTTTTTATTTGAGAATTGGGTTTTACCTCATAATTTTTTGTCATGAAACACGGTTTTGCGTGTTTATTATTTTTAATATCCAAAGTTTCAGATCCACTGGCTCAATCAGTTGAAGAACTCCATGTCGATTTCATATCCATCCTGTATCACTTTCCCTTGTATTCATATTTCTTCATTAATTTTATCTTTGGGTAATCAGCCTTCATATGGCCTTTTCATTTACACTCATAGCATATTATCTCTTTTGTGTCCTTTTTCCACTGTCCTTTACTATCATACCTTATTTTATAGTCTGATTTTCTAAATAAAATCATCTTACAGTAGACCATTTTTAATCTCCTAGAAAGATGAGAAATCTCATCATCACTGTTAGAATCAGAGTCTTCACTGGTAGATGTGTCTACAGGAGCTTGAACATTTTCATTATCTTTTCTCTTTGATGTAATAGCCTTGAATGCTACAGATTTATATCTATGTTCTTCTACTTCTCGATTTACTTTAAGATCTTCATCTTACATAACATAATTTATAATTAGTTAATTCATGGGTATGTTGCCTATGTCACAAGATTCTCAGATAGAAACAAAATATACTCTCCATCTGTCAGGTAGGCATAGAAGCAACCTCATAATCTAATCCTTGATGTCTACATGATTTCTAAGAAGAGTTCTAGTATTTACTATTTCAATGAAACTAATATACATTAGAGATATAAGTTCATCAGGATTCATTTTAAAATTATCATATTTAATAGTAGAAGTATTTAATATCATTTATTTAACATTCTTTGTTCCCTCATTAAAAAAACAAAGGTATCCAGGATTTGGTAAGCAATTTTACAGGAATAAAATATATTGAATTCTTCATCTTCTAGAGAATAGTGAAATACATTCATTTCTTGAAAGATATTGTTATATTTATCTTTAATAAAATGAGACCTTGTTTCACGAGAAATTATAGAAAATGCGTGTTGATCTTTTATTGGGTCCCAGATTTCAGGACTCATTCTCTCTAGATACATTTTCTTTTTTAATTTCTACTGAGCATAGTTAATACTATTAATGAAAGGTGTAATGTTAGGTTCATCACCCTAAACTATTTTATCCATAATTAATTACAATTTTAAAGAAATAAAAATATAGATATGACATAAATTTTATGGTCATTAAGATATAACTTAAATCACATTTGAAAATAATTTGAAAACATGTACAATAGTTCATATGGAAGCACTAAACATGTAATCATCTAATACCAAATATTGGTCGGAGTGGAATCAAAAGATGTGGGTGAATTAATTTCCAACATAATATTTCTATTAAAAACATTCTGTTAAAGATACCCCAATTATGAAACGACCTAGTTAATTAAGGTAGTAGGGATATAAATGATTAGTTGGTCAATTGGTTTCTCAAAGGGTGATTAGTTCTCAGTTGAAGTAGTGTCACCACTTTTTCAACTTTTGAAACATGTTTTATAAATTAAACACATACACAAACTAACTATAACTATCTACCATAGTTAATTTATAATAGCTATCTATTTTTGAAATTATAAGAATTAGAATATAGAAAAACAATGTATTACAAAAACAAATAACACATCAGATTTAATCAATATGTTCGGTCTCAAGAAGATACATAATCCTATATACTTGGTGATCACATACCACAAAGTATTTTATATTAACAATAAATATGATACATAGAATTTATCATGATTTACAACTATTTTCACAAACTGTCCAGGGCCCACACCCTCTACCACAGATCTTCGGGGGGGAAAAAAATACAGACCACAGAATTTCTCTTCAACAGTTGTACATGGGAAATAAGGTGAAAGAGAAGTTTGATGTGAATATTTTTAGTATCCTCTAGTTAGAGCACATAAGTAAGTGTGTGTAATAGGAAAACACACACGCTTATTAGAAATAAAATAAAATAAAATAACACAATCAAGAAAATATTATAAGAATGAATTTAGAAATATCTATGTGTTTCCAGTTCATCTCTATACTCATTAGAGTGAATAAATTGTAGTTCGAGTCTTTCTCTGGAAGATTTACTCAAAATAGAGTGTAAAAAATATAGGTTTGAGCTATTAATTATGTGGTGTTCTTTTTCTTCATGGTTGGACCAAGATTTTATGATGCCCAAAATATAGACTTGAAATTTTTTTCCCAAATGATCTTCATGAATTTTTTGGTTTCACAGTGTATGTGCTTGATGGTTCTTCATTGCTCTCTTTTTTCTAGCATGTATGTTCTTTTTACTACATTCTTATATATTCATTTCTTGGTACACTCACCCTTCTCACACTATATTATTTCTTGCTCAGTCTTCTCAAGTATATTTGTGGTCCGAAAATATAAATATGTAATCTATGTGTGGTCCCCCTCGTACTTCATACTATATCCAGATATGGTCACATGATACGTCTACAATAAATAATAATTAATGATAGATGAATTAAATTTATCATATATGACCTTTATAATAGAATTATGAAATAGAAAAGGTATGGATTATAAGCGTTAGCATCATTACACTAGTAGCGACAACTTTTTCAATAGTATGATTCAAAAGTAGGATTCATTTGTAAACTACACCAGTAGCCTTCTATAGTAACCATCATTAGTAATATTCACTGGAAAAATTTCATCATCACCTTTATCCTTAAACTATAACCTTCTACCAGTGAACTTTTATCTGTGACCATTCATTGGTGACCATTCACGCGTGACCTTAATAGGTGACCTTCGTCGGTGACCATTCATCGGCAACCCTTCTATTTGTTACCTTCATCAATTTCCTTTGATGAGTGACATTTCATCAGTGAAATTCATCGGTGACCTTCATCGGAGACCTTTTTATCAGTGACCATCATCAGTGACCTTTCATCGGTGAGCTTCATCGGTGACCATTCTTGGAATGACCTTTATCAGCGCCCTTTCATACTTAGAGAAACTTTTCCCTCTAAAC
This sequence comes from Viscum album, assembly GCA_963277665.1. NCBI lineage: Eukaryota > Viridiplantae > Streptophyta > Magnoliopsida > Santalales > Viscaceae > Viscum > Viscum album. The sequence continues at coordinate 1,282,827,301 of OY728135.1, forward strand.
GTAAACAAGTGAGTAGTGAGATTAAAAGTACATAGTTATTACTTGATATAAAATTGGAATATTAATTAAAATCGATCAACATATAATAAAAACATGATTATCACAAAAATGAAACATGATTTGTGGTTATCAAATCAAGAGAGTCCTAAGGAATTGTTAATTAATGATAACTTTTTGGAATTTTCTGATTGATAAAATAATTTCAATTCTTTAGATGAAGAGGAAGAAATGAAATATGCACAAATTTAGTAACACATGTATGTCATTGAATTTAATGAACTTGTTTTTGGAGGATTACCTTGAAGAAGTCTATGTGGTTTATCCTATGAAAAACAAGGAAAATGACTCTCAAAATGAATAGGAGAAATTTATTATTAATAATTCAAATTTTAATAATTTTCATATACAAATTATTATTTATATTCCATTTAATTATTAAATTCATCCATCACATGTTGATCCCACAATGGAAATGAAATTAGATGTTGAATAAGTAGAATCCAAGGACTAGGATGATCCATACAACCTCATAACCTTTTATGAATGATGTACATAAATGTGAATGGGATGGATCTATTATACTCTACCCATGGATCATTCCTCGCCATGAAATAAGATGTGAATCTACTAAAATCCACAAGTAGCATTTTACATCTAACATGGCCCGTCCTCCATTATAAAATAGATAATACTTAATTTTACCCTCAGAAGGTTGTACAAATTTTTCAACAACTTGGGAGATCATACTATGAATTACCCCTCTAATCTCATTCGAGGACTTTATATTTATATTTAATTATTATTATTATTGTAGTATATAGTCCACTCCCTACTATAATTTTTTTGGATAAAATAAATTGTTCTTTTCATTTAAAAATGGACTTTATTATGAAGTCCTATGACAGATTAAGTTATCCACCAAATAGTGAAGGAGGTAAGATTACTAATATTCATAGAATAGGTAGTTCATTTTAACATACATTATGTTAAAAATATTTTTTTTACAACAATCTATTTTGAGATTTAGAACTATTAAATTCATAATCATTCTTGGATTTATGCTTTACATGACTTATCTAGGATAAATGTGATTCTTCACAATCAATTGTTCATATATTTTTGATTTAAATGATAAATAAATTTAATTGATATGATTGATAATTATATGATTAATGTGAAACTATGATACTAAAATATGGACTAATGAATTTAAGGAATTAATTTATTATTTTAAATGAAATTTCCAAATTATTTTCCCAGATTTTAATTTATAAAACTAACATGAATATATTTTCCAATATTATAAATTCCATGAGTATTTTCCCAAATCAATTTTATATTCATCATATGATTTATAGACCAATTAAATTTTATTTATTCTTGATCATATTTATTATGTTATATCGGATCATTCAACCTTATAAAACATAAAATTGAATTTTTTAAATCTATGTCTATTAAAACACACATTTAAAATCACTATGGAATAATTTCCATGAATACCACCACTACATGAATTCTTGTTTTTCCCATAGTGTCCGTGAATAAACTTAATTGTGATGAGGAAAATTTCAGGAAAATTTTATACATTCCTTCCATTGAAATAGTATTTATAAGATAATTTAAAGGGGAATCTTAGGGGTGAAGCATGTAATGATGAAAGGGACAAACTATATTTTAAGGAAGATGTGTGGGATTATACTTTTGGAATTAAGAATGGTTAATTGATTCATGGATTATCATTCCCTTTTTTCACTTCAAAAAATTATGAAAAATACAGTAAGGGGTTGTTATATAGAAGATTAAATAATCACCATCATTAGACATGCGATTTTTATCATATTTGGTTAGGTTGTGGATGTGAGGTTAATTCTACAAATTACTTTTTTCAAATGAATAAGTAAATTAGAAATAAAAAATGTTTAAAATTATGGAAAAATATATAGGGTGATAAAATCATTCATTATGATTTTCATTGGTCATGAACATCTATTTTAGTTTTTTCAGAAGTAAGAGTTTTTATTTTCGATAGGGACAATGTCATTACACCTTTAAATTTGATATAATGGTTTACACATTAATATACAAGCATCCTATTGGATACATAATTTTTACATCAATTCTAACCAACCAAAATCCACTAAATCATTTGAACTATAAAGGAATTTACTCATTATTTATTATATATATATATATATATTTAAATGTATAGAATGATGTTCAATTACAAGCCTATAGGTATATAGAATGTTCTCATGATATGAGAATAATTATACGTTAATTTATATCATGTGTGATTTGAGAAAATATTTATGAGATGTTGGTCATTACATGGAATTTTTAGTTATAATAATTGAATTAATGTCTACTAAAGAGAATATATGTGCCATCATTTCAATATATAAAAAATTAGACTAATTGATTAGAATATTTCTTTTAAAATTTACTAATTACAATAATATTTTTCTGTGGATTGTTGGATGTTTGGATTAAATTGGTTACTCATTTTATTCTAATAGTATAATAATTTTATAATTGTTATATTGGTGACCTCATGAATTCAATTTTGAGATTTGTTTCGTAAAGAATACATGGTTTATCTGCTGGGTTATTTGTCACACTTGAATTTATAGAATGATTCTCAGAGGGTTATAAGGCATTTTTGTAATTCTTATTGATTGATTCTATATTTTTCAATGATTTATTATATTTTATATTTTATATTTTATGAGATAAATTTAATTCTAGATGATAAATTATTGTTATTTTAAAAATTAGAATCGATATTTGTATTATGATGAATTTGAAATAATATATATGGTACATATCTTGTATTGTTTTTAGGTGATCAATGTGACTGCCCAACCCTAGTCTAATACCCCAACCTCATCCAAAAAAGAAAAATAGAAATCCTCTAGGGTTCTCTATCCATGTAGGGTCATGGTAGAGCATATGCATGGTGGATTCATAGTGGTATCAAGCCCCTAAAAATGTGGAACATGGGTGGTCAATCCCGTAAGAGCATAGTTTGTACAAAAGCCCACACAATCCAAATGTATGTGTGGAGGTATATAGAGTGTTTAGCTTTTTTAGGAGACCATCCCTTTAATATTCAAATTAGGTGGGTCACCCCCCACATTTGCGTATAATCAATAATTCCCTCACTTTAATATTACAATGTTGGGTAAATGTTTCCAGTCACTATTTATTTATTAAAAATGTTGATGGATCATGCTCAACCCCACCTATCCCTTAGTCAGAAAGAAGCTGACACCTTCCTCAGTCACCCTCCACTGTCCTCTGCCACTAAAGATAATCATCCACCACCTTCAACTCAATGGAGCCACCATGGATGTTGTTGGAGAACTCATTCCTAAGATCAACATCCAATACTGAATTCTTGGTCATAATGAATATCTCCCCATAACCCTTGATCAACCAGCCCAAGTCCTACGTGGGCATCATCTAGCCACTATGAAGTACAGATGAATGATGATCTTTTAAAAGATCAAATTCTACCACTCACCACCACTACCTACCTCTAAATAGACTACCACAATACTATATCTCTATATTCAATTCATGCACATGACATGTAACTACCCACATAAAATAAGTTCAAATTTTTAAAATATATAATCCATGTATCCATGGGTGTTTCCTAGTTAATAAAAGAGTGGTTCATGGGGGGAATATAAAACATTCCTCTACAATATACATCCTTTAATATGGAGAATGAGACATTCACTACCTCTATAAATGGATATTGACTTCACTTCCAAAAGTATGTTTACAAGCATGTTAAGGGGGAGTCCATTAATGCAGAAGAAAGCTTCCCCTCTATTATATTTTATTTTTATATTATTTTCATTTTAATTATATTTTCTTCAATTATTCATAATTTATTTCAATTTCCATTTATTAAATTAATAAAATGACCAAATTTTTATGATGTGTTCCACCACCAATCCAATCCTCTTCTTCAACCACATTTTCATCTAATTTTATTTTATTTTATTCTTTTATTAATATATCTATATAATTTAAAACAATTCTCATGTATTTTTTTTTAATTCTATTCTATATCCTTATTATTTCCCTCCCTACTTTTATCTTTTTTATTCTAATTTCTCTATAGTTTATATTTTATAATTATTCTAATTATATTCTTCTAATTTACACCATGTGTCCTCTTACCATCAATAATGAGGGTTTGAAAGAGGATGGGTTGGGAGAAGTTACAATGCTCTATGAATCATTATTAATATTTATTTTATAGTTTTGGTAGATATGAATGACATTAATATGTGTGTTAATTTACCCCATGACATTAAATTTTATATACTTCTATTGGTTTGTTTTAAGTTTTTCCCTCTCTTAATTATACAGATATTAACATGATGGAGTTGAGCTAATCGATAGATAAAACTCTAATTCATTTATCGATTTCCAAAAGTATGTCACCCATTTTAATTAGGTGTTCCATCAATCCGGATTATAGGAGGATTTTGTATTTATACCTCTCAAGGAATTACACATTTCATAGTTACTAAATTAAATATTTTAAATTCATCATGAGATATCATGATTGGATTATTAAAGTAAAATATATCAAATAATGGTAATATTTATGTAACTCAAAACCAAAATTAATACAATTTTTATTATTTATAAATACATTATATTATTATTTCATGATGATTTAATTTAAATTTTCATATTGCATGCCATTTCATTGTATTAGAACTTATTCAAAACCATAATACATCATTGTTTTCATAAAATAATAAAAACAACAATAATATATTGATTATTTTAATTTGGATAAGAATATAAACAAACTGAGATGTTTCTAAAGAGAGAAGAGCTTGATCCACCTCTATGGCACATTATGAATAAAATTTTCTTTTTCTACTCAAGTATTTTATGATATAAATTATTGAGGTTATTTTTTTTTGGGAAAAACATTTAGATTTTGAGAGATAATATAAATTTTTAATTATAATCAATTGTTCATCTCCAATTATAACCAATGAATAAAAAGAAAAATTGGGTTATGTATGAAGAATATCAAAAATCAACATTTCTAAACTAATGATCTTTCATTTTTTGTGTTCAGGTAGTCGATATAATATTTTGTTAATTATTTATTCGAAAATAATTTTAATATTAATAATAAACAATGATATAGAAATGGATGATAAGTACTCATTATTTTATGTGAAATTTGTCTTTATAATTTAGAAGAAGTAAGTACTTTGAAATAATATAGATAAGAAGAATGTACTGATGATATAATCATATATATATATATATACATGAATTACTACAATGAGTGATGAGTGAGAAGATTGAAAAGGATGGTAAATCATGATTTAACAAGTCTTTTAAAATTTAAATACAGAACATGAAAGAATGAAAATTGAAAAACAATCAATTTAAAATGTGGAGAAATAAAACAAATGATATGATAGTTTAAAAATGGAGAAATGAAATTGATATTTATTTTTGAATTTTAAACATTTATTTTACATTTATAATTAATTTATTTCATTCATTTGAATGTTGAATATTAGAATAATTTTTGACCTCTAGAATAATATGTTTATATTTTATGCGTAAAGAAAAGAATGTTTTCAGTGTGGTAGTTTGTGAAACACTCATATTTCATATATAATTTATTGTTTTAATTAAATTTGAATTATTTTTAATGAATAATTCTATATTTTCCATGATTTATTATAATTATTGAATTTAAATTTTCGGTGTTAAAATGAACTAAAATATATAAAATAATTTCATTTTGAAATTTATAATTTAATAATTATTTAAATGGTATTTGATTTAATATATTAAAAATGTGTTTGGTTGTTAGGTTTTCAAAATTATGGTCCAATACTAGGTAAGTCCTCAACCACATTTCCACAAGACATATAACAAACTATATTAGGAGAGTTGGCCAAGTAATACAACAGGAGAGGCTATGCATTATGACTGCATCAGGGAATCATTCTTTTGTAAGGTTGCATGTCGGTGCTATATACTTAATAAGCATAGTGTGCCTAAGTTTCTATAGAAGTTTTATTTATATGCAACTCGTATGTGGTGTATAATTTATTTTTTGGGAGACCATCTCTACTTCAGACAGTTTTGGTGGGTGAATGTGTGATATAGAAGATAGTCTAACACACCCATGATTCACCATTATAATGTCGGACATGAATTTTTTGTTACTATTTATTCATTAAACAATATGAAACCAACCTACTCAACTTTACCTCACCTACGATTGGAAATAAGATTCCAACTTCCTCAGCCATCCTCCGCCCATCCAGATAAATTCCTACATCCTTCAACTCATTAGAGTCAACATAGATACCTCTATATAGCGTGGTACTGAAAAATAATTTCACTGAATATAGCCTAGTCACCATGAGTCGACATTGATACCCTCATTAAACCACCCCGGGACAATATCTAGCATCTTCCATCCACTTCGGAGGCCATACGAATGAGGATATCAAAGAATCCATGTTGTTTATACTTAATAACACTGCTAGCCTCTGTAGGATCTGGCATGTCATAATATATATATTCTAAATCCATTAAAACAACAATCCACTGACCATGAGTTACCAATCCATGTTTAGATAATATATACTCCAGGATTCCAAGATTGATTCCCAATTCATAAAAAACAGTTCATATGTTGAATTTTGAAAAACTTTATTTCAAAAGATCCATCCCTCAAGGAAGAGAATGGGGAATTTCCTTCCACTATAAATGTTATGGAATAACATTTCAAGAGTTCACACCCTTGATAATGAGGGAATGCACCAAGGATGAATCATGTCACACCTCCATTCATTTTTAATTTTAATTAACTTAATTTTTTGTTTTAATTTATTCATTATGTAATTTTATAATGTAAATTTTATTTAATAAATCATTATTTAATTTATTGTTAATTGTTACCCCACCAATATAATTGTATTACCATTCTTCCACTTCACCATTACATTCTTCTAATATTTATTTTATTATTAATTATTTTAGTATTTTAATTTATCTCTTTTGTTTCATGTAATTGTTTTTATTATATATCTCCCCCACTCTATCTCTCATCTAAAATTGTTATTGTTTTGATTTCATGTGTGTGTGTTTTGATACTTATCTTATGCATTTTAATTTTTTATTCCTTATCTAATTTTTTTAATTATTTTTATTTTCATCTCTTAATTATATCCCTAAAAGTGATATCATGCCCTAAACATTGAGAGGTTGACCAGAGGGTTGTTCGAGGGGAGTTATGGATTGTCAGTAATTCCTGATTAATGTTTATTTTATGTTTTTATATACATTATTTTCATGCATGTGATTGTTAATTTTTCCCATAACATGAAAATTAAATCTATTACAATTAATTATATTATTTTATTTTCCCTCTCCCCATTATATTATTTCATTATATAATGATGTTCAGAAAATTAATGGATAAAATGGAATCTAATTGAACAACATCCTAAATGATGTCACTCCTTCGATAAAGGTGTTCAATAGAACATGATTACAAGAGGAGGATAATTTTAGAATGTTTAAGGCATTTGAAATATCAAAATATTTGAATAAAAGGATATTAATTCATCAGGATGCTTCCTGATTATATTATAAAAATAAATTTAAATAGAAAAATGAGGTTAATGAATGAATATAAGACCAAACCTAGGATCGTGTCTCTTATATCTTATTTTATTTTTTTTATAATTTCATACTATTTAATTTAAATTTTCATATTTCGTGTATTTTAATGATTTATAAAATAATAAATACATAACTGTTTTCATTTAATATAAAAATTTAAAAATGATAACGCTCATATGACTTGGATGAATAGAGTGAAAGAACTAAAAAGCTACTCAAGTGAGATTACCCTTCTCATCCACTATGTTTCACTATGAATGATTTTTTGAATTTTTTTCTTAAAAACTTCATGAATAGTGTGTTACAATACTCCATATTAAACTACTTCTCCATAGAATAATTAATTTCCATAATTCAAATCACCTTTGTTATATATTTTGAATAATTTCATTGTATACTCCACTGTCTATTATGGATAATACCATTTAAATAAGTACAATTAAGGCCAAATTAATTTTGTATATGTAAAACATTCACAGAAAATATTTAAATCAACTGGGTCATGGTACCATAAAAAACATCAAATGACTTACGGGAGTCTCCCATTGGTCAACCTCACCTCACAAACTATTAATTACTAGAAAACAGATCTCATGTTATACGCACTAGATAACTAAATATATCATTTCAATCACAATGATCCATTTCTCAGATATTTGTGGATTGTAAGATCTAATAATGGACGGAGATAATTATTTTAAGAAAAACATTTTTTCATGTTTCTCATTCATTTTAACTATAAAGAGATTAATATTTTCTGTTTTGTTCTTTAGATACGTTTACTGTTGGGTGACCATTTCCATAATGTCTTGTACTGTATCTCCCATCTGATATGGTATTTTGATTGAAAACTTTACAAAGTATCATTCAAACACATTGATAACATTGGTTCTAAAAGATCTATAAAGAAGATTAAATATTATGATTTTTTACGTTAATTGATTATTAAAATATATTAATAAAAATAGAATATTAAATGATAAATTGTTTCCATACCTTATCATATGAATCTGTTGATTTTAATAATTTTTATAGATGTTAATATAATATAATTTTCTCTAATTTAAATTAATTTTAATGAATCATAAGGATCATAATTAAAATGTGATGTGCTAATTAATATCTCATAGGGGTTATAAACATGTGTGATTTTAGTATTATTTTTCATGGACCCTATGAACATTGAGTTAATGACACATATAATATAGACACCTCCTTTTAATGGTTCCCCAATTGGCTAGAAATAATTGATGATAGATAATGTCCCTCAGTTCCCACAAATTATAGGCCCTAAATTGTTGAAGACCATGAAAAGTATGAAAATAACACATATGAAAATCATTACAATCTATAATAAAAAGGATAATGGGATATTATAAATCAATAATTAAAAAACAATAATGAAATATATAAATTTTGAACAAAAAATAACATATATTTCATAAATAGTGTTAAAAATTAAAAATAAATGAATTTAAATAAATAATTAAATACTTGTCTGAGGAAAATATCTCAACAAAAGCTCTGACTTATAAGATATAAATTTCTAGGCCAGTCCAATAAACACTCCTATAATGATGAAAAAAATTATATATATATTGAGAAATATTGATATGTGTACTCTATAGGATCATACCCACAATCTCTCATGCATACGTGAAAAGAGAAAACAAATTCACCATAGTATAAAAAAAGAAACAATATTAACCAAAACATGTCTTCTAACCAAACTTTTCCACAACATATCACATTTACAAATTAATTCATATAATACAGTATCATAATATCATGAAATTATAAATAAATTCGGCCTGATATATCATCCACATTGATCATCCATTATCAATAACAAAATGAATTTTATTATTCACCCATAAATTGTAGGAATATTTCATCACATATCTGTCCATTTAAAATAACGGTTTGTATGAATCCCTCTAAATCAAAACCCCTGTCATGATCATGTATTCAATGGTAGAATTAGTAATCATTATGTTACAAAATCATCCAATTTTCTATGTACCATATATAGGGATGTAGGGTATTATAAATTTCAAGGAAATAATTCAAATTCCCTCACACTACAATGAATTCCTACTTCTGAATATCACATGTCCATCATCATTTAGTGATCTCCAATACCAACTCATATCCTCACTAGTTGATCTAAAACACCAAACCATATCACTGGTTCATATCCATTACTATTCCACATCACCTTTACTACATTTTATGGGTATGTGGTTAAGAGGGGGGAGCATTGTAATTCACCAGTGTCTTATAAGTTTGGGAAATAGTAGTAACCTCCAAAAAACTAGTGTATTATTAAACGTACCCAATATAGGTTGGATTCATATAAAAATAACATAAAATAAAAGATGTGTGTATATGTATATATCTTATCATACTAAATATATAGAATAACATCTTATACACTATAATACACCACATTAACTAATATATATATTTGTGTCATCAACCAAAACCATTTTCCCCACTAAATACAACACAACACACAACCGCTCCATATTAAAACAAAATTGAACAATCTTTTCATGGTTCTAACATTACTAAAAAAATTTATATTACACTAAATTTCATTTAACAATCCATTTCATTTAAAATTATCATAACCTATCAATTTTTTTATATTTTGATTATTTCATATTCGATAAATTAATTAATAAAATATTTCTTCATGGTTACATGTTCATTTTATCAATTATTGGAAATTAAAAACAACCACACAACAGAATTCCTTGTTTTTGTTATATTTTATTCCACAAAAATATAATATATATCGAACCATATTTTTAAAACAACCACATATCACAACTACCACACATATTCCCATGTAACTTAGAATTCAGACAAATTGTCCCATCACTCCTCAACATATTCAACACTCAATATGGTTACTATCATCACTGAAAAAAGGCATTAAATTTTTTCATACATAAAAAATAATACAAAACAATCATATATACACATAACAAAAAATCCTATATTTTATAATTTACCACATATTATATTCAACATGTTTATTAAATAAATTACATCATTAATTTCCATGGGTATTGCAACAAAAATTTCATATATCCAGGTCAAACTGATTTATTATACATATATAATTACAGAGACATTATTTCAATGTGAGATAAACGAAACCACGCGATAAGTGTTTAATGATCATTTTAACTATAGAAAAACAAATTCTCTTAATGGAATTGGTTTTTATAAATGTGAAAAAGAGGTTTAATTATTTGAATAAAATCACTAAATGGGTTAAAAGAAATCTAATACTACCATTACCATTCAATTACATTAATTTATATTCATTATCATCATTAATATTCCTTATATTAAATAAAAAATGATGATAAATAATTATAATAATGCTTAAAAATCCTGTAATTTACATCAACTTTTATGATTATTTGGACAATTACAAAAGAACATCCCTAAAGACTGTAACAGTTTATTGTCATTGGAAACTAGAAACATGTTCTTGTAATTGGTGAAACATATTCAACATCATAGATAATAATATTCCCCTTTAGTTACTCCTAGTACAATCCTTTTTTCATAACAAATTCATTGGAAACATAAGAAAGGGTTGTGCTCATATGCTCATTATGGGTAATTAAGGGATATATTTATAAATAACATGAGCTTAAGAATATTAAATTATGATCATAAAATTATAAGATAATTCCAGGAATATTAAATATTATTATCAACTATCCCAAATTAAATATTTCACATTCCTAAGACATGAATTAGAATGGGGTCAATGAGCATGTGTGCGATATCATAAAAAAGTCATAAGTGATTTAATCGTGGAATAAACATCAACTTATAACATTTTGAACAAGAGTAAAAAAGAAATAGGATTACTCAGTTAGTTGTGGTCCTGAAATTAGGCCCTCAAATAAACAAATGAAATTGGAATGATGTTTATGAATAAAATTGAGAACATGTAATCAGGTTCATGCATAAAAACATTATTCCATATAAGTCTTTCAAATTGACAAAGCTTTTTATGTCACATCTTGGGGACTACATCTACTGAGTTGTGCACACCCCCATCCCCATTTATTTTAATTTTCCAATAATGAATTGGGTTTCCCCATCATAACATAGTGTATCAAGGTTTTCCAACTTCCCGTAGTCTTACATGTTTTCCTATCATCCCAAACTGGATTGAGTTTCACCATCTTCTATTGTGGATCAATCCTCTCAACATGATTTCCATCATTATCTCAATATATTTAAATCATTATGAAATGAATTGTAGAGAAATATAGGTCACACCCATCACAGAAAAAATTATAAAACATCCATCATATCATGAAAAATAAAATAATTTGGTTTCTGAAACATTTTACCATAATCCATAAAATAAAATCGGTATTATAAACACTCATAATTTAATTTTATATGGAAATGAGAGTGGTCTCATAATCATTTCATCAAAGTATAACCCATTAAAACAATAAGGTTTGAAAATCAATTAACCCAATGTAGATTTGAGTATAGAGACCCATAATTTCAATATGTACATATTAATTCAAAATAGATGAATATTCATTAAAAAATATCACAATGTCACAATAGTTCCTTATAGGCATAGTGTCATTATAAATTGAAAAAAAAAATAAAAAACTGGTTCATTAGGTAACTATATTGTCTCCCGCTTATTAATTCATAACATGATCTTTTTTGACATATCTTACCTATTAACATTTTTCATGACATAGGGAAAAGAATCATAAGAAGGTGTGAGCTCAGATGCACATTATGGGTAAATAGAATGAAATCAATCGTATCAGAATCATAACACATAGGAACATAACATTGTAAAATATTGTCATACATATGACCGACTGTGATATCATGCCATGGTATAAACAACAGAAGTTCATTATAATTATTGAATGTATTCCCAAAAGTCATAACAAAATACATTATGTTTTGTGGCAAAGAAATAACCATCTAAAATCGTTTCATATTAGTCAAAGATCATTTCCATGACCATCATAGATCAAAATTTCCCTAATGAGTAGAGTTCACTCCTCAATCTAGCCTTGTATTACTAAACTAAGATCATTTTCCATTCCATACATGTATATATCAAAACATATAAATATTTACCAAATACATTGGAGGGCGATATAGGTCTCACCCATCTCATAATTAAATCATTCTCATGTTTTCCACAAAAATAGAAATCATTCATCATAGCATAACCAATGAAATAAAATGGGTTTCATAAACATTATTCCCTGATAACTGGATCCATGTAAAAAATGGATTTCATATATTGAATTGCATTAAAAAATATTAGACTAATAGTGATTGTATACCAGAAACAAAACCATATTAAATAATTCCATCATTAATGGATAATAATTATAATTAAGCACATGAAATCAATTCTTGAGGAAAACATCCTTTCATCATAAAAACTATTTCTTTTCTCAAAATTCCGGATAATATAAAAAAAATTATTTCAAAAAAATGTTGAAATATTTTAAATGAAGATTCATGGAATAATTGTGTTATTAAAACATACAAACACGTCATTTTGTATAAGTTAATATAAAAATAAATTCTTTTACATTTTTTGGAAAGTAAAAAAGTACATTGTATAGAAAATGGCAGAATATTTGTTTCATTCCATTTCATAAAAATTCACCAATGGGTAAAATAGATAATAAAAAATAGTATAATAACATGAAAAATATTTATAATAAATACGTGTAAATCATTGACATTGATTATATATATACCACAATAAGTACTTATATATAATCAATCTCCGATAATAATGAGATTGGTGAATTAACTTATACTATAGCTCTGATATCTTTTGTACGTATCCAGACCTCCAAAATAATGAATTATAAAAATTTCATTGAAATATTCTATAATTATATTCATTTTTATGATATAATATATGATCATTTGGTTTTTAGTATCATTATTACTCGTCCATATGGTACTAAAATCTTTATTTTCATACGCGTGTTTTTCAGAAAATTTCTTGTTACTATATTTAGGATATAGTTATAAAATTTCCAAAATTCAATTAATCAAATTTATATAATATTTAACAATTCAATTAATTTATACTATCATGTTGTAATGAATATCATGTAGAATAAATTTCTTAGAATCATGGTGATTGTTGGTCGTACGTACACATAATTGAAGATATCATTCCTATAATTGATGAATAGTGTAGAAGTGGAAGGTGTATAATATATTATAATAAGTATAATGTTATAATAATAATATTTATTATTTATTACCATAATTATATCCATCCATATTATGTGGTGGTGATAACATTTTACACCACAACGTGGAGATGGTAAGACGTACGTACACATGCTTGGTAATTTTATATATTATCAGATGAACAAAAATAGAAATTTTGATGTTTCATAATCATAATAAAATATTAGTATATAAATTATAATTTATTTGTAACTTTGTAATAAAAAAACTTATTAAGAGGATGTAGAAGAAGAAGGACGTTTTAATGATTCGTTAGAGGAAATTGCCTCTTTTTTGATGTGCCCAGTCAAAATATTCTATTAATGCCAAAGAGTTGGTCTTTGAAGAATAAAATAACCACTATTGCATTATTATGGGGTTTATAATATAAATTTTGAGGGGATGGATGATATTTAAGGTGCATTGTGATGTGAAGTGGTGAAGGAGGAGGTGACCATTTATAAATGAGGTGAGAGTCTCTTTGGGGATCTCCAAAATATTATTTTATAATAAAACCCAACCACATCAAGAAAATGTCATATATTTTATGAGGAGATGAGATAGGGTCATAATATAATAATTTTAATAAAAAAATAGACATTTTTTTCTATCAATTTACAAAATATCATTTAAATTAACACTTTGTTATTCTATTTAATTTGTAACCATTGAACTATGTATTTTAAAATGAAAATTGGGAAATATTTACTTATATGATGTCAATTATACCATAAATCAATAACCTATAACATTTTAGAACATATCATAATTATTATATATTTTATAATAAATTTTTTTTTATGTAATTCAATAAAACATACATTTTTTAAACAATGAATAGTGTCTCTTTTGATAATATTTAATTCATTTATTATTTAAAATATTAATATAACAAGATAATTTTTACGTACAATTTTATTTTATTAATAAAGATCAAGGTATTATGTAAAATTCATTGTTCATATTAATTATAGAAAATTCTATTTATTTTATAATTTTAATTACATTCCATTTTTATATCCACTAATAAAATCATTAAAATATTTATTTTGTGTAATTATTTAATACACTTATTTGTTCAGTAGAAATTAAAAATAAAATATTTGGATCAGGTAAAATATACAATATTACAAGATAATTTTTGTAGTTTAATATATCTTTTGTTAAAACCAACATAAAAAATTTTATACTTATTAAAACATAAATGCTACAACTTTTACAAAACTACTAATAAAACAATATATGTGTCACAATTTATTCTAAAAGGATCCAAATGGTCAATAACATGACCCATTGATGAATATGATTTATATATACTCCACAAAAAATATCGAGTCATGTTTTTATGCCTTTTATTAGTATTTATTATTTTAATAAAATTTAGATTATTTTTTTCAACAAAATTAATAATTTATACTTAATCAATATATAAACCATTAGGGAAAGTATTTATTACCTAAAAATTAAAAATAAACTACCATGGTGAATTAAAAAGTTTTATATTTTTAATGTATATTTAGAGTCGAATTTATCTTTTGGATAACCATATATTAAAAATTGTATAGTTATTTACATTTGAATAAGACATATATAACTTTTCAGTAAATAAAATAAATTAAGTGTCCAAGTTTCTTCCAAGTGACTTGAAAAAAATACCAATTAGATACAAGGATGATATTGGTCTAATCATAAGCATACAATAACATTATAACTAATGTTAGGGTAATTTCATAATTTTAATTTTACCCATAATATCTTTATTTAGTCTTTTACTATATTAATAAAAAATAGCTAATTTACTATTCCTAATGCCAAAAAACAAAATAAATTTATTTACATAATTTAGAAATACTAAATAATAATTTGGATTCCATTTCTGAAAATTTAAACCATTTCATTTGTGGTAATTAATTTAAAATTTATCTTATTTTTAAAATTTCAAAACAGGTATTAAGAGTTAGAATTATGCAAAAGTTTGAAGTCATTTTATATTTGAATTCAATGTCAAATTAATTCAAATGACCTAAATATTATTTTCTAATAAAAATATATTAAATTTGTACTTCAAAACAGTTAAATAATATAATTTATCAATATAAATTGTTTGGATGAGAAAATACGTTGTTAATAAAAATTTAGTATATTTTTACAATTCATCAAAACATGAATGTTAACAGTTAAATATAAATAAGTCTTAAAATGTAAATTTTTATATCGCAATTCTAAATGATTTTTTTTTTAAAATATATTTTTTTCAGAATTATAATTTAAAAAGGGTTCTCCTTTAAAAAGAGACAAATTTCCTTTTTTGAGAAATATTGGTTTATATTTATCAAAAAATGTTTATTCAAACACTACAAAAAAATATATGTTGGATGAATATCAAAAATATTATATTAAACATATATCATATATATTTCATAAATTTCATTTACTAATTTTGATTCACTTAATTATTAATAAAAAAAGTCAAATATTTCCTTTATATTTAATTTGTTTATATTTTTCATAAATAATTAGTTTCCAAAGAATATACCATACATTTTTATAAGTATTTTATATTTATTCTCCCTAGCCTACTAGATAGGTAATAATTTTAATTTTATACGATGGGTGATTGGCAGGTGATTTGATTTCATGATTTTTTGAAATTTAAGCTATCGAAGAAATATTATATGAATAAAATATTTCATAGTATCATAGAAGTGTTACAATATACCACACATAGATAAAATATTTCCCCTAAAAATTCACCCCTTAGATAAAAATAGATGAGGTTTCCTATTCCTAATCACGTCTTCAAGATCCCACGTAGGGTCCTTAAAATCGTGGATCATCTATAAAACATTAACAAAGCTAGTGGTATTGTTTTGTAGACCTTTTTATCTCCAATCTGGAATCTCTATTGGTTGTTATTCATAAGAATGATATTTCTCTAATTATTCAACTTCTGAGTTTATTAAATGTGAATGATCAACTATGTACCTTCTCAGGATAAATATATTGAACACATCATGAAGTATAGAGGGATTCATTTAAAGCAAAAATCAGTAATATACCTTCCCAAGAAAAACCAAAATTTCAAAATTACTTAAATACCATTACCCTAGAACAACCTCATTTCCGAATATCATTACTCTCTTCTAAGGAGATATATGTAGAAACACCTTTTCACCTTCTCTAAACTCTAGGACTTTTGTTCATTTTACATCATAACATTACTATCAACTCTGATCTCCTCTTATTTTTTTTCAAATAGATCAAACATTTCCTACAATTTCATCAACAATATCATGTTCTAATAGATTTATTTCCAAAATTCATCTTAGAATATTTTATTTTTGTACTTATTTTCATATAGAGATTTATAATAATTCATCTAAATGCTAGTGTAAAAGTTATTTTCATAAGAAACTTACATAAAATAAAGTTGTTGATCCCAACCAACATTGAAATCTATAGAGCTAGATCTCAATAGGACTTATTGATATAGAATTTTCTATAAAACTGACATTAAATCTAAGGATGATAAGAAATATTAAACAATACACTATATCTAGATCATACTAATGAATTCTCTTGAAAAATGAGGTAATCCATAGATCCTGATCAGATATAATGGAAAGTGGTGCCCCATGAAATCTTACAACATCCCTTATATAAATCATTGAAAGATGATCAGGAGATAAATACACTCTAATAGAAATGAATTGTGTTGTTTCTATAAGAAATCAACTATAATCCATATATCATTTTAGCTATTATAAGTTTGGGGAATTTTGCTAACAAATTGCATTGTGAATTTTTTCTATTTCCAATATAGAATGGGTAATGGTTGTAACATCACCGGAGACATTTTCCTCTCTACATTAACATGTAGATAAAACAACCAATGGGAGACATAAATAGAAATTTCTTTTTTCCTCCCATCCCACAATAAAAACTCGTTTAGATCCCTATACATATTTTTTCTTCCTCGATGGATATATGATCATGAACTTTAAACCTCATCAAACAGCTCCTTTAATTCTGGTAATTGTGGAATACAAACATTGTTCCTGAATCTTATCGTTCCATCAAAACGGAGGTTTTATTTACGAACATTTCCCACCTTCTTTTACAGCTCTACATATTCCTTCTATGAATTCTAAATATTCACTTTTATATGTTGATGATCATTCCTTAGAGGGAGAAAATTTTTATCCCATTACAATAAAATTTCATGATCCATCCTTTGTATATTCATAAATATTGGATTTTTTATCCTCATTATGGATAGGCTATCTTGGTCCTTTCTTATCAAAGCATCTTCCACCATTTTATATTTTATAGAGTGGTAATGTATTTATCATTTATTATATTTAATCAACTATAACCAAATTATTTGATGCATATTGATTTCTTTTGGTGTGAATATATACTTTAATATTTTATGATCAATATAAAAATCTCACCTTTCACCATAATGATAATTCATTTATATCATTAAGGAAAATATTACCTCAACTAATTCCAAATCATTGTTTTGGTAAATTGTTTCATGTTTTTTTATTATTATGATGAATAAAATATAACTATATCATTTTCATGGTAATAGAACGCACCCCCTTATTAGATGTGTCAGAATAGATTATACACCATTCTCCACATCAATGAATTATGGGAACATATCCACTATATTACATTATTCTTAGTTATTGGAAATTCTATTCACATTATTCTATGAACATGAATATAAATCCTTTCCATGTCAACATGGTTAGTGGATTAGATAACCATAAAAATATTTCAAATTTTTTGTATAATATCTAGAAGACCAAAGAGAAATTCGGATCTTAGTTACATTTATTACCCTTGAACTGCATTAAATGGATTTTATTTTTTTCTAAATCTATAGATATGGCCTCTCTTTAGATTATGTGCCAATAAAATGAAACATTCTGGAGAAAAAATTCACACTTGGTAAAATTTTACTAAAGACTCTTCTTTCCCAGGGTCCTAATTATAATTTTCATGTTAACTTCATTCTTTTCCTTCTTGTTTTAATAGACATAAATATCTTCTATAAATACTACCACATATTGATCTAGATATTCTGAAAAGACTCAATTCATTTTACTCATGAATATAGGTGTGGAATTAGAAAGATAAAAAATAATCACAATAAATTCATAGTTTCCAAACCTTGTATAGAGTATCATATTGGGTATATCCCTCTTCTTGACACTTAATTTATGATATCCTAAATGAATATCAATCTTGGAAATGAATTAACCTTCACATATTTGGCCAAGTAATTCATCAATTCAGGGAACATGATATTTTTTCGTGATAGTTATCTTGTTATGTTCTAAATAATTAATGCTTAATCTCAATGATTTGTCTTTATTCTCAAAAAACAGAATATTCTCACCCCAAGGTGACACACTAGGGGGTATTAATCCCTTTTCAAAATTCTCATGAAGTATATTCTTCAATTCTACCAACTCAATAGGGCCATTTTATATGGGTTTTTTTATAGACATAACACACATTTTTGAGAAATAATATTCATGATTTAGTGGAATACCTTACAATTATTTTAGAAATACATATTCTAAATACTATAAAATGGGTGTATTATTAATTGTGAGTTTATCCCCAAATAATTGAGATAAATTCCCTTAATATATAGAAACCCAAATCTATGAAATAGATGAAATTTATTCTAAATTGTCATATTTATGATTACATAGACAAATGATTGTATATTGATTCTGATTATGAAATGTGACTTCCCTTAGTTTGAAATTGATATGAGATTCATATAGAGAAATCGAATTCATTCCAAGAATAAAGAAAATTACTGTATAAAAAGTATCACAGTATATGGATTAATCAATTTCCCATAAACACCAACTGAAGATGAATTATGAACTTTTTATGTGACTATTTTTCAATTAGAATTTTTCTCATCTGACACAACATCTAATACTTGAGGTTATATATAGGTACCATTAAAAAATTCTTCATAAATAAAAGAGTGGGTGTATAAAGAACCATACATTACATACATTGTTAATACTTCAAAATTGAAGTACACTTATTACAACATATAACAAAACCATGAAAGGACCATATAGGTATAGTGTCTTTTGAAACTGGGAAACATAAACAACTAGTTCATAAAGCATCTACATTGTCTCTCATTCATTTCATCATATCTAGAGTCCATTTTGGAATATCCTAATTAATAACCTTATTCCAGACCTGGGAAAAAAAACATACAAAAGGGTGAGCTCAAATGCTCAGTACGGGTAAACAAAATAAATATCAATCACGTCATATTCATAAGAACATAACATTTTGGAAATCATAACCTGCAAAAGAGATCATAATTTCATAATCATGGGATAAATCATAGTAGTAAAATGTAATGCCAATAATGAAACTTTGTGGAATACACACATAATCATAGAGAATCATTTCTTATTAGTCAACACTCATTGCCAGGACTATCTTAGCGGAAAAAGTCCATTTCTGAATCGAGTTCACTATTCATTTCAGTCCTGTTTCACTAAACAGGTTTAACCTTTCATTCCAGCCATGTCTATCTCATGAGATATAAATCTTTACCCAATGCATTGGAGGTAGATATAGGTTCCACCCATCTCATAATGAAATAATTCTTATGTGTTCCACAAAATCATAAATCATACATCATTGCATAACCCATGTAATAAAAATGGGATTCATAATCATCCTGCCATCATAACACAATCCATATAAGAAGAAAGGACATCATAAAAATAATTCCATCATAAAATAATCAAAAAAATGTAAAAAAATAGTGATATAAACAGAACCCTAAATTATCATAGATGGATAATATTTTTGATAAAACACTTGAACTCCATTCTTGAGGAAAATATCCTTTCTTCTTAAAAAACAATTTTCCTTTATTAACATATCATACAATTTTAAACTAAAAGAAGATGATTAAAAATAAAACTTGAAAAC
Source organism: Viscum album (assembly GCA_963277665.1). NCBI lineage: Eukaryota > Viridiplantae > Streptophyta > Magnoliopsida > Santalales > Viscaceae > Viscum > Viscum album. Next base: position 1,282,848,283 of record OY728135.1, read on the forward strand.
TTGTAATGGAAGCTTCATGGAAAAAATATATTATGAAATCATAAAATCCATTCATGCCGTATATGTTAAAAAACATTCTTCTCGTACTTATGCTGGAAATGTCAAAAATCACCTCGTACGAAAAACAACAAAAGATTCCTATCATATATTTTACAAAAAACTCACTGAAGGGTAAAATTGGATTAAAAAAATTGTAGGAGGATAAAAATAATATTATATATTGATGAAACATCGATGTGGATGATAAATATTCCCCAGTAATTTCTAAAGTAAAAACAATCTCGGATAAAAATTGAGATTGTGAGATTTTCCCTTACCTTAGGTCTGATTTGCTTCATAAGTGTCCGAACCTCCTGTATAATGATTTAAATAATGTCAATTACTTATTACAGAATCATAATAATTGTTATGATATCATATATGGTCATATTATTAGCTTGTTATTAGTAATATTTCATTGCTACTTGTTATTCGGGTGTTTATTACTTTTTGTTCTTATATGTGTTTTTTCGAATAAACTATAATTTTTATTTTTAGGTTATAGATACCTCAATTACAGAATGAAATTAGTGTAATATATATAATATTTATACATTCAATTCATTTATATAATCATTATGCAATGAAGATAATGTAGAACGAGTCACATCACATCGTGGAGACGGTATTCCGTACGTACGCACGAGCAATGATATCGTTCCCATGATCGTGGAATTGTATTTGAGTGTATGTATACTATTTCAGAATCAATATCACTTTAAAATAATAATATATAGTTATTCTTTACACAATTATAAAAATCCAAGTTAGGTGGTGGTGGAAAATAGATTACACCACGGCGCAGAGACGGTATTCCGTACGTACACACACGCGGTGATTTCGTTTTTCATAGGATGGATATATGGTGAAATAGGGTTGTTTAATAATTTTAATAACATATAAATATATTAGTTATCTTTATTTTATTACATCACAATGAAACAACTAAATAAGAAGAAGTGGAAGAATAAATAAAGTTGAAAGAATCGGTAATGGACATTACCTCTTCTTTGAAGCGCCTCCTTGAGACCTCCTTTTAGGGCACTAAAATTGGTCTTTGAAGAAGACCAGAACGTCTAGGATGATTCTTGGGAAGTTGAAAAGAGAATTTGGCAGGGGTTGGCCGATCTTGAAGCCTCAATGTGGTGTGAGGAAAAGAGGGATGAGGATCCCTTTTATAAGGGAGGATAGGGGCACCTTAGGAAAATCTAAAAATATTATTTTATTATAAAGTCATATTCGGTTTTTAATATCTAAAAATTGATTTATTTAGAAGCTAAGGTGGATATGGGTCTAAATCCTCTCATCCAATAGAATTTATACAAGTTTAGGTTTCTATTTTATCCTTATCATTTATATTTAACTTTAAGTTAGATAATTTAACTTTTACCGTGTCTTCTTGTTTTCTTACACTATACGGTTAATAAACATAATATAACAAGACAGACTAACACAAGTTGTTTATTATTAACATATATAACTTTATCTAAGTAATTTGGCTGAACCTTAGATTTGTATGAATAAAATAACAACTAATAATACAATATTTGTTTTAAAAACTATTTTATGTCAATTTTGACACTATTTTGTAATTATTTTTTGTAAAAATCATAACAGAAATATTAGTTCGAAAAAAGTTAATTAAATCAATAATAACATGTCATATTAACCTATAAAATTATTTTAATTCATAAAAATTGTAAAATTAAATTTATTTGGGTATTTATAACATCAATTATATCAATATTACAATAATAATATAATTACTGCATCATCATTGTGTCATAAATAAATTAAATTATTTAAAGTCTAAAAATTAAAAATTAAATACCATTATGTAGGAAATCTTTTTATACTTATAAGGAATATTTATATTCGAATTTATCTTATGTATAACCATATATTAAAAATTATTTACTTATTAAACATTGATTTTAACTATTTTAACCCTTCTTTAAATAAATTAATAATAAATGTCCTAATCTAATACAAGTGGGCCTAAATGGTAATATGTTATTCCTAAGGTTGTTTTTGGACGAATTACAATTATCCAATAGAATTAGGACATGTGTTAGGGTAATAATAAGAGCATGTTTACCCTTAATTAACCTATTTACTTTTAACTGTAGACAAAAAAAAGTAAAAGGTTACTTTTCACCAAAAATTATTTTCATCTCATTGAACCACATTTTACTTAATGACATCAACCGTGTCTCTCAAATTTTTGATATAATGTTTTATGTAAATTTTCAAATTCTCCTAGGAGGTGGGTAAAAGACGGTGAAAAGTTCAATAAAAGTTTTATATATCTAGAATTATTATAAAATGACTCCAATGAATTGCATTGAACGTATATTGGTATTAGACATCAATTTTGACCTAAAATAAATTTAATTAAAATAAATAATTATTTAAATAAAAAGTCGGTTTTTAAATAGTAACCCAGTGTTTTCACTATTCATAAAAAATTTAATGTTTTCAAAAAAATACCAAAATTTCACCCTATGTTAATTTTGATATTCCAAATCCAAAAATGAAGTCCATTTTGAAAAATAAAATTTATAAAATTTCAAAAGGCGGTTATTTTTATTCATAGTAGCTAATTTTAATAATATTTTAATAGCATATCGTTGTTTAGTGGAACTCGGTATTGCGTACAATGCAAGCTATCGGGGAAGGCCGTGATTGCATGTAAAGAAAGCCAATCAAGTGTTGTGTGTAGTGAAAGATTCCATTGATGATTTATATAAAATAAAAATAAAATATTTCTCATAAAAGTCTCGGGTGTTACATTTTACCCCCCTTTAAATTAATTTTTCCCTCGAAATTCGTCACATTGTAACAAATAGATGAAGATACCTCTCCCTCATCATATCTTCAAGCTCCCATTTAGCTTATTCTAATTGGTGGTTCCTCCATAAAACTTTAACCAAGCGAGTGCTATTGTTCCGTAGAACTTTTTTTCTACGATCTAGAATCACTTTCAGTTGTTCTTTATAAGAATGATCTTTCTCCAGCAGTATAACTTCTGAGCTGAGTACATGTGAAGGATCAAGTATTTACTTTCTCAGGAGAGATACATGGAACACATCGTGAACTTGACATAGATTTGGTAGAAGCTCCAATCGGTAAGATACCTTAACAAAACGATCCAGTATTTCGAAAGGACCGATATACCTAGGGCTTAACTTTCCCTTCTTTCCAAATCTCATTACTCTCTTCTAAAGTGATATTCGTAAGAACACTTTATCACCCACTTCCAAAAATAGGTCTTTTATTTGGTTGTCAGCATAACTTTTTTTCGACTCTAAGCTGCTCTTATTTGTTGTTGAATAGACCAGACCTTCTCTGCCATCTCATCAACAAGATCAGGTCCTAATAGCTTTCATTCCCCATCTTCATCCCAACAAGTTGGAATCCTGAATTTCGTTCCATAGAGAGCTTTATAAGGAGCCATATGAATACTGGAGTGAAAGTTATTATTATAAGAAAATTAAACCAAAGGTAGGTGTTGATCCCAACCACCATTGAAATCCATAGAGCAATCTCTCAACATATCTTCTATAGTTTGAATTGTACTCTCAGACTGACCGTCTGTCTGAGGATGATAAGAAATGTTGAAACTCAACTCTGTATCTAGAGTATGCTGAAGACTTCACCAGAACATTGAGGTAAACCTCGGATCCTGATCAGATATAATGTAAAGTGGTACTCCATGCAATATTACAACTACATTTACATATATCCTGGAAAGCTGATCTAGAGAGAAATCTTCTCTAATAGTGATGAAGTGTGCCGACTTTGTAAGACGATCAATTATGACCCAGATAGGATTATTGCCTTTGGATGTTTTTGGAAGTCATCTGACAAAGTCCATAGTGATGTTTTACCATTTCCATTTAGGTATGGGTAATGGTTGTAACATCCCCTTAGACTTCTGTCTCTTAGCATTAAATTTCTGACAACCCACGCATCGAGAGACATATTCAGCAACATCTCTTTTCATTCCATCCCACAATAAGTACTCTTTCAGGTCCCTATACATCTTTTTTCTTACAAGATGAATAGAGAATGAATAACTATGAGCCTCCTCCAGTAGCTCCTTCTTTAATTCTCGGATGGGAGGAACACAAACCCAATTCCTGAACCTTATTATCCCATCACAATCAAGGTTGAATTCAGGAACATTTCTCACCTTCTTTTGTAACTCTATATCTTCTTTCTATGACACTTTAATCTTCACATGTATAGATGGTTGAACATTAATTTGAGAAAGATAATAATTTTCCCATTACATTACAATTCCACGATCCATCCTTTGTATATCCATAAATTTTGGATCTTTTTTTATCCTCATCATGGATAAGCTAGAATGGTCTTGTCGACTTAATGCGTCTGCTAGCTTGTTGGCTTTCCCAGGGTGGTAATGAATTGAGCAGTCGTAATCCTTAATCAGCTCCAACCATCTTCTTTGACGCATATTCATCTCCTTTGGTGTGAAAATATTCTTTAAACTTTTATGATCAATATTAATATCACACCTTTCTCCATAAAGATAATACCTCCAAATCATTAATGCAAAGATTACCGCAACTAACTCCAAATCATTAGTTGGGTAATTTAACTCATGGATTTTCAACTGTCGTGAGGAATAAGCTATCACCATATCATTTTGCATAAGAACACACCCCAACCCCTTCTTGGATGTATCACAATAAATCACAAACCATTCTCCACTACAATGAAGTGTGAGTACAAATACACTGGATAACCTTCTTTTTAACTCCATGAAATTCTCTTCACATTCCTCCGTCCACACGAACTTAACTCCTTTTTGAGTCAACTAGGTGAGTGGATTAGATAATAGTGAAAAATCGTTCAAAAAAATCGATAATATACAGCCAAACCAAGAAAACTTCAGATCTCGGTTACTGTTGTCGGTCTCTACCATCTTTCGATAATCTCTGTTTTTGCTGGATCCACAGATATCCCCTCTTTTGAGTTTATGTGACCCAAAAATTCAACTTTTTGAATCCATAATTCACACTTGGTAAATTTGGAATAAAGCTTCTCCTTTCTCAGGGTCTTCAATATAATTCTCAAGTGATCATCATGTTCTTACTTGCTATTTGAATAGACAAGAATATCGTCTATAAAGGCTACCAAAAACTGATCAAGATAGTCCTAAAGATTGTATTCATCATATCCATGAAGATAGCAAAGGCATTAGTAAGACCAAATGGCATCACTATAAATTCATAGTGTCCATACCTTGTACGGAAAGTCGTCTTTGGTATATCCTCCATTTTGACCTTTATTTTATGATACCCTAAATGAAGATCAATCTTGGAAAAGTATAGAGCTCCACGTAGTTGGTCAAATAATTGATAAATGCATGGGAGAGGTTATTTTTATTGATAGTGATCTTGTTATGTTCTCAATAATCAATGCAGAGTCTCATTGATACTCCTATATTCTTAACAAATAGAACAGGTGCTCCCCAAGGTGATGCACTAGGGAGTATGAATCCTTTATCAAGATTCTATTGGAGTTTCTTCTTCAATTCCTGGAACTCAATTGGGGCCATTCTATAAGGTGTCTTTGAAATATGTAAAGCACCGTGTAAGAGTTCTATTGAAAACTCAACTTCACAATTTGGTGGAAGACCAGGAAATTTCTCCAGAAAGTCATTGTCAATTTCTCGTACAATGGGCATATTCTTAATCATGAGTTTCTCACCATCCATTTGAGATAAATAACCTTATTTTAGTGGAATCAAGACCCATAATATGGAAGAAATTTCCACTAGAATTTTATGTTAGTCCTTGCATCCATAGATGATCATAGATTGATATGGAATATGAAATGTGACTTCCCATATTTGGAAATTGATATGAGATCCATATAAATAAAGCCAATCAATTCTAAGAATCACATCAAATTCCACTATAGGAAGGATCATAAGATTTGAAGGAAGCACTTTTCCACAAACTTCAGTCAGAGAAGAATTATAAACTTTAGATGCGATTGTTGTGCCATTAGGGGTTGTCATAGCTTACTCAACATCTAATTGTTGAGGTAATATGGAGAAGACCTTAGAAAATTCTTTAGAAATAAAAGAGTGGGTGGATCCAGAATCAAGTAAAAAATTTATACATTAGATTGGCTGGTATGTGTACCTTTCACCACTTCGTTATCATACTCCACATCACTGATAGAAATTGCAAGTGACTTTACTTTGTCTTTAGCCTTATGAGTCTGTTGACGTTGATCATCATAAACAACCCTTGGATTAGGAAATTGATTGGAATAATGCCCCATTTCCTTTCACTTGTAACATTGAAGTGTAGGAGGTGCACCCTGTGTAGCCTTTTCTTTTTCAAATCACTAGACATCATTTTACCATCATGGCGGCATTCAAATGCCCGATTACCTTCCTTTCAACATTTGAAAAATTTACTTGTCCCTTTAAGATAACTCCCCCCATGTTTCTTTCCACACTTTGAGCATAAGGGAAAAATAATCTTCTTTTCAGTGTGCTCTTTAGATTTTCCATTGAATTCCATTTTCCTCTTCTTATCAAACCCATGTGACTGATGGGTTACACCAATCTCCATCTCAACCTTGAGAGCACATCAAACAATTTCCTCATAGCTATTGAAGTCCCTTATGGATAACTACCTATGAATACTTTGTTTTAAGCCACTAAATAATCGATCGATCTTACTCTCGGTTTGTATAATAAATCAGGAAGCGTACCGTGCAAGTCTTGTAAAATTTGCTTCGTAGGTACCAACGGATTCATCATCCTTTTGCTTCAGTTCAAGAAACACTTTCTCAATATTTTTTAGAAGAATACAAGGTAAGTACCTATTAAAAAATAAGTTCTTGAACTCATCCCATTCCATGGACTCAATTTCATCCATTTTCCTCGTATTCTTAATAAGAATCCACCATTGGTCAGCATCACCTTCCAAACGATACTCTGCTTAGATGACTTTATCTTGTTCAGAACATTGAAGAACTAAAAATATCTTTTCAGTTGTACCGATCCATTGTTCAGCCACTAATGGATCAGAAGACCCACTGAATAATGGTTGATGCAGCCTCATGAAGGATTCAAAAGAATGTTGCTCCTTCCTTTTCTCATTTGGAAGTCCTGCATGATTCATAGCTTGAGAATGTTGTGTGAGCATGGCTACAAGATTTTGCATTCCATCTCCCAAAACACTTGGTTTCTAAGGGGGACCATCATTGCATTTCCCATCGCATTCCGCATTAACACGGTTCTATCGAGTTCCACCCATTAACTAAAACCAAGAAGAATAGTTTGAGAAACACTAATTATAATAGAAAAAACACATAATTAATAATAAAATTTTACAATTAAGGTCTTATCATAGGTTGTTCATGGCCATTTCTAAAACACTATGATTGTGTTCTATGCTTAGACTTATCCTTAGGGTTCTTACTAAGGCTTTCACATCCTAGTTTCCAAAGGTTGACTATACATTTCCTTTGATACCAACTATAACTACCCATACTTTACATACATTGTTAATTTATAAAAATTGATGTACACTTATTACAACATATAAAAAAACCATGAAAGGACCGTATAGGTATAGTGTCTTTAGAAACTGGGAAACATAAACAACCGGTTCATAAAACATCTACATTTCCTACCATTTATTTCATCATATCTAGAGTCCCTTTTGACATATCCTACTTAATAACCTTCTTCCTGACATGGGGAAAGAAAACATACAAAAGGGTGAGATCAAATGCTCAGTAAGGGTAAACAAAATAATATCAATCACGTCAAATTCATAAGAACATAACATTTTGGGAATCTTAACCTGAAAAAGAGATCATAATTTCATAATCATGGGATAAATCATAGTAGTAAAATGTAATCCCAATAATGAAACTTTGTAGAATACACACATAATAATAGAGAATCATTTCTTATTAGTAAACACTCATTTCCAAGACTATCTTAGCTGAAAAAATCCATTTCTGAACAGAGTTCACTCCTCATTTCAGTCCAGTTTAACTGAACCGGTTTAACCTGTCATTCTAGCCATGTCTATCTCACGGGATATAAATCATTACCCAATGAATTGGAGGGAGATATAGGTCCCACCCATCTCATAATGATACCATTCTTATGTGTTCCAAAAAATCATAAATCATACATCATTGCATAACCCATGTAATAAAAATTGGATTCTTAATCATAATGCCATCATAACACAATCCATATAAGATAAAAGGACATCATAAAATTAATTCGATCATAACATAATCAAAACAATGTAAAAAATAGGGATATAAATAGAACCCTAAATTATCTTAGATGGAAAATAAATTTGATAAAACACTTGAAATCCATTCTTGAAGAAAATATCCTTTCTACTTAAAACATTTTTCTTTTATTAACATATCATACAATTTTAAACTAAAAGAAGTTGATTAAAAATAAACTTGAAAACTTGTAATGGAAGCTTCATGGAAATAATGTTTTATGAAATCATAAAATCCATTCATTCCGTATAAGTTAAAATAACATTCTTCTCGTACTTATGTCAGAAAGTTCAAAAAGTACCTCGTACGAAAAATGACAAAAGATTCCTTTCATATCATTTACTAAAAACTCACCGATGGGTAAAATTGTATTAAAAAAATTGTAGGAGGATATAAATAATATTACATATTGAAGAAACATGGATGCGGATGATAAATATTCCCCAGTAATTACTGATGTAAAAACAATCTCGGATAAAAATTGAGATTATGAGATTTTCCCTTACCTTAGGTATGATTTGCTTCATAAGTGTCCAAACCTCATGTATAATGATTAAAATAATGTCATTTACTTATTACAGAATCATCATATTTGATATTATATCATATATGGTCATATTCCTAGCTTCTTTATTACTAATATTTCATTGTTACTTGTTATTCGGGTGTTTATTACTTTTTGTTCTTATGCGTGTTTTGTCGAATAAATTTTCATTATTATTTTTAGGTTATAGATACATCATTTAAAGAATGTTATTAGTGAAATATATATCATATTTATTCATTCAATTCATTTATATAATCATTATTCAATGAAGATCATGTAGAAAGAGTCGCATCACATCGTGGAGATAGAATTCCGTATGTACGCACGAGCGATGATATCGTTCCCATGATCATGGAATTATATTGGATTGTATGTATACTATTTGAGAATTAATATAACTTTAAAATAATCATATATAGTTCATTTTTACACCATTTTACCCATCCAAGTAAGGTGGTGGTGGAAAATAGATTACACCACAGCGTGGAGATGGTATTTCGTACATACGCACGCGCGGTGATTTTATTTTCCGTAGGATGGATAGATGGTGAAATAGGGGTGTTTCATACTTATAATAACATATCCGTATATGAGATATACTGATATAATCACTTCATAATGAAACAACTAATGAATGATAAGTGGAAGAAGAAATAATGTTGAAAGAATCGGTAACGGCCATTACCTCTTCTTTGAAGCGCATCCTTGAGGCCTCCTTTTAGGGCACTAAAATTGGACATTGAAGAATACCAGGACCTCTAGGATATTTCTATGGAAGTGGATAAGTTAATTTGTCAGGGTTTGGCCGAGCTTGAAGGCTCAAAGTGGTGTGAGGAAGAGAGGGAGGAGGTTCCCTTTGATAAGGGAAGAGAGGGGCACCTTAGGATAAACTAAAAATATTATTTTTTTTATAAAGTAATATTCAGTTTTTAATAGCTCCAAATTGATTTATTTCGAAGCTAATGTGGGGATGGGTCGAAATCCTCTCATCCAATAGAATTTAGAGAAGTTTAGTTTTCTATTTTAATCTTATCATTTAGATTTAACTTTATGTTAGGTACTCTAACTTTTACCATGTCTTTTGGTTTTCTTACACTATAAGGTTAATAAACTTACTATAACAAGAAAAAAGAACCCTATGTTGTTTATTATTAATATATATAACCTTATATAAGTCATTTGACCGAACCTTAGATTTTTAGGAATAAAATAACAATTACTAATGTAATATTTGTCTTAAAAACTATTTTATGTCATTTTTGACACTATTTGGTAATTGATTTTTGTGAAAATCATAACAGAATGATTAGTTCGAAAAAATATAATTAAATCAATATTATCATGTAATATTAACATATAAAATTATTTTAATTCATAAAAAGTCTCAAATTAAAATAATGTGGGTATTTATAACATCAATTATGTCAATATTTCATTAATAATATAGTTACTGCATCATCATTCTGTCATAAATGTATTAAATTATTTAAAGTATAAAAATTACAAAACAAATACCATTATGTAAGAAATATATTTATATTTCTAATGAATATTTATATTCGATGTTATCTTATGGATAACCCTATAATAAAAATGATTTACTTATTAAACATTGATTTTAACAATTTTAACCCTTCTTTAAATATATTAATAATAAATGTCTGAATCTAATATAAGTGGGCCTAAATGGTAATATTTTATTCCTACGGTTGTTTTTGGTCAAATTACACTTATACAATATAATTAGTACATGTGTTAGTGTAATAATAATATCATTTTTACCCTTAATTACACTATTTATTTTTAACCGTGGGAAAAAAGTAAAAAGTAACTATTCGCCAAAAATTATTTTCATCTCATTGAACCACATTTCACTTACTAACATCAACTGTGTATCTCAGATTTTTTAAATTATGTTTTATGTAAATTTTCAAATTCTCCTAGGAGGTGGGTAAATGACGGTGAAAAGTTCAATACAATTTTTATATCTCTAAAATTATTATAAAATGACTCCAATGAATTGCATTGAACTTATATAGGTATTATGTATCAATTTTTACCTAAAATATATTTAAATAAAATAAATGATTATTTAAATAAAAAGTTGGTTTTTTAATAGTAACCTAGTGTTTTCACTATTCATCAAAAATTGAAAGTTTTCAGAAAAATACCAAAATTTCACCCTATGCTAATTTCGATATTCTGAATCAAAAAATGATGTCCATTTTGAAAAATAAAATTTATAAAATATCAAAAAGTGGTAATTACTATTCATAAAAGCTAGTTTTAATAATATTTTAATAGCATATAATTTTTTAGTGAAACTCGGTATTACGCACAACACAAGATATCAAGGAAGGTCGTGATTGCATGTAAAGCAAGACAATATTGTGTTTTGTGTAGTGAAATATTCCTTTAATGATTTCTATAAAATAAAAAAAATATTTCTCATAAAAGTCTCGGGTGTTACATGGTGGATCCAAAAAAAGTAAAAGATTATATACTTTTGAGTGGATGGTAATTGTATCTTTCACTAATTCACTATCATAATCAACAATTTTTAAAGTGATAACATGTGACATTCCTTTTCCATTATATATATGAGTTTAATAATATAGATCATCAGTAATAACCCTTGGATTAGAACATGTATTAGAACTACAACCAATTTGGTTACACAAGTAACATTGATGTATAAAATGTGAATTCTATACAGACTTTTATCTATTCACATATGTTGAAATCATTTTCCATTCATATTAGCATTCAACTAACTGATGAACTTATATATGAAAAATAAATGTTTTGTTAGTCCCTTTAAGAAAATTTCCTCAATGATTCTTTCCAAACGTTGAGCATATGGGAATACTTATAATCATTTAAGTATGGTCTTTATAATTTCCCTTAGATCCCATTTTTCTCTCTATATCAAACCAATGATACTGATGGGTTACCCCAATATATATCCCAATCATGAAAGTACATCAAATGATTTCCTTATAGTTAATCAAGTCTCTTATGGCTAATGTGCTTCGGAGAATTGGTTTTAATACACTAAATAATCAATCAATTTTACACTCATGTTGGATAGTAAATCTAGATTGGTTCCTTTAATGTCAGGTAAAATATTCATCATATGTTCCAATGGATTCATCATCCTTTTCATAAGATAAAGGAATTCCTTCTATATATATGTTCTAATAATACGATGAAATTTATTATTTTGGAAATAAGTTCTTGAACTCATCCCATTATGTAGATTATATTCTCTCTCATTACATCGTATTCTTGATATGATTTCACCATTGATCAGCTTCACCTTCCATATGATAGATAGACAATATCACTTTATCATGTTTTGAACATTAGATAACCTAATATATCATTTTATAGGTACTAAAATTTTCTTCAGCAGTAAGTGGATCAAAATACCCACTGAATGAATGTTCTTACCTTGTTTTGACATTTGGATGTCTTGTATGATTCATATCTTGATATAGTTGTGTGAGAATGGAAACAATGTTTTATATTCTAGCTCACATAACATTTTTTTCTCAGTAGGACAATCATTATATTTCCCATCACATTCATCAGAAACACGGTTCCAGCAATTTATCTATTTACTAAAAAAAGAAGAGTATGAGATACACTAACCATAATGGGAAACCATATAATCAAGAAAAAAACATCCAGTTTAGGAAAATTTTAGTTTTATCCTAGTTTATTTATGATCATATCTAAAACACTAGAAATGTGACCTATACTTTGACATATCATTAGGGTTCTTTACTATGATTATCTCATCCTAGTTTCCCATAGATAACTATACCACTCCTTTGATACCAACTATAGTGAGCCATAATTTACAATCATAAATATTACATTAAATTAATGAAAATTCATTAAAAAATATAACAATTTTAGAATAGGATTATATTGGTACAAATTAATTATAACCTAGGAAACATAAAAAATAGCTTCGTAAGACATCAACATTGTCTCCCACTTATTCCTTCACAGCTAGGCCCCTTTTTTATAAATCATAAATAATATAATTTTTCATAACCTGGGATAAAGAAACATAATAATGGTTGAGATTAGACCCTAAGTAAGGATAAATAGTGAGATATAAATTATATCATAATCATAACAAATATAAACATATCATTTAAAAATATTATTCATAATATGAAACATCAGGATATCATTCCATGGGATTATTCATAAAATTAAACAAGAAAAAAATTAACATAACCACGACATACATAACATACGACCTGAAAATTTGTGGAATAGACATAATTATATTAAATCAATTCATATTACTCATGGATCATTTCCAACTCATTCATAGTGGACAAATTCTATAACTGGACCAAGCTAACTCCTTGTTCTAGACTTGTATTACTGAACTAAGATCATTTACCATTCTAGTCAAGTCTATCTCATGAGATAAAATTCCATAACCCATGAAATAGAGGGATATAAAGGTCTTAAGCATTTGATAATTAAATCGTTCTTGCATAATCCACATAAACATAAAACATTCCATATAGAAAACCCCAAGAAAAAAAATTGTATTCTTAAACAAAATTCCATCATAATATAATCTATGAAAAATGTTTATTTCAAAAAACATAATTACATAAAAAATATAATAAATCCAAAATAATAATAGAGATAGTATACTTGAAACATAACCCTTCTAATTATTTCCATCTAACATGTAAAATAAATTTTATTAAACACTTGAAATTTATTATTAAATAAAATATAATTTATTCATTAAAGACATTATTTATCAAAACAAAATAAAATTTTAAAAGAAAATAATTAAATTTAAAATAACCTTGACATATTGGAAAGGATGATTCAAGAAAATATAGTGTTATGAAAATGTAAAAATCCTTGATATTGTATATGTTAAATGGAAACATTTTAATTCTACTTTTGTGGGATTGTCAAAAAGTACTTCGTTTTGAAAATGAGAGAATATTTCTTTCAAACCATCTTGTAAAAATTCACCAATGTGTAAAATTGGAATTAAATAATATTATAATAATATGAAGAATATTTTATAATAAAAATTTATAGAAAATGGACATGGATTATTAATATATCTTAGTAAATACTTATGTATAAACAACCACTGATAATAATGAGATTACAGAATTAACCCTTACATTAGAGAGGATAACCTTTATAGGAATATAAACCTCATATATATTGATATCTATAATGGTATTGCCTTATTATATAATAATAATCATTTTTATGATATCATATATTATCTCATTTTCATCTGTTTGATAATAACATTATTACTCGTTTATCATGTTTTAACTTCTTGTTTTTTTTACACATGTTTTTCCAAATAAGTTCCTATAACTCAACCTATATTATATATATATCATTACCGAAAAGATAATAGTATAATATATATATAATATTTTTTCATTATATTCATTTATATTATATTTATGTAATGAAAATATTGTATAATTAATCCAATCACATCATGGAGAGGGTAGCATGTATATAGTATAGATCGACGATATCATTGTCATAATTGTTGAATGGTATTTAAGTGGATGATGTATAGTATTTTAGAATCAATATTATGTTATAATAATTATATATTGATATTAGTTCCATCATTATACCCATCAAATAATGTGGTGGGTAGAAACAGTTTACACCACAGTGTGGAGACATAAAGTCGTACGTAAAGATGCGTGGTGATTTCATTTTTCGTATAATGAATAGAAGGTAGAATATGGTGGGTTAATAATTAAAATAAAATATCTATATATAATTAATAATATAGTAATTAATTTGTAATTAATCATCCTTAGAAGAGTAAATTGATTAAAAATAATGTTTTAATGAATTGGTATAGAAGATTACCTCTTCTTTGACACGCTTACTATAAATCTCTTCTTAAAGCATAAGTGTTTGTCTTTGAAGAAGACATGAACCTCTATAATGTAACTAGTGATGCTTTCAAGGGAAATGGTCATGGTATGTCTGATCTTGATGTCTCAAATTGATGTTAATAAGCGAGGTTGGACGATCCATTATATATTTGAGGTCAGGGGCACTTTTGCGAGCTCCAAAACTATTTATTTATAATAAAATCAAACCACATTAAAAATGACCCAAATGTCCTAATTTAGAAGATGATATGATATATGGTTTTTATAAAATCATCTAATAAAATTTATACATGAGTTTAATTCAATTAAAACCTTTTCATTTTAATTAACACATCATCATTTTATTGAATTTTTGACATGGGTAACAAATATTTTAATATTAAAAGGTGGAATATTTTTTTATTTGTTTTAAATTAGAAAATATATAAATAAAGTCTAACATTTTTAAAAATATAATAAATATTATATATTTTTTATTAAAAAATTATGACTTTTAAATAAATTAATAAAAAATATATACTTAAAAACAATCAATAGTTCCGATTTTTAACCAAATCAATTCATTAAAATTTGAAAATATTAAAATAAAAAGAAAAAATAAAAACAATTTATTATATTATAGAGAGGACATGGTAGTCTAAAATAATCATTTTACATATTAATTATGTGAAATTATATTTACTTTATATTTTTATAACATTTAGTTGTTATCCCATTAATAAAATAATTACAACATCAATTTTATTTATTTATATAATTAACTAATATATTGATTAGAAATTAAAAAATTAAATACTAAAATGAAGATAATTCTAATAGATTTCATAATAATTGATTTAGTGGAATATATCATCTATAAAATCCAACATTAAAATGTTATATACTTATCTAAACATTAATCTGACAACATTAACATCACATTAAATAAAATAATATAAGTGTTATAGTCGCTTTTATAAGGCTTTAAATGGTATATTACTCAACCCTTGGATGATTAGGGATAATATATACTAGACCAATAAGATTTTGGTCATGTTTTGGTGTCTTTTAATGGATAATATAAATATTTAAAAATAATAATTTATTCAATTTTCACCAATTAATTTTTTTTGTATCATCAATGTATAAACATTTATGGTAATTATTTATTTCCTAAAAATTAAAAATAAATTACCTCATTAAAGAAAAAAAATATTTTGGTTGGGTATATATAGTCTAATTTATCTTATCTATAACTTTATAATAAAAATATATTGTTATTAAAATGTGAGTAAGACGTATTGATCTGTTCTTTAAATAAAATAAATTAAGTGTTCAAATCTCATAAAAGATAATTCAACAGGATACCATTTAGACAGAAGGATGATATAGGTCGAAAAGACTCATCCAATTATATTAAAAGATGTTTTTAGATGATATTATAATATAAAATGTACCCATAATTTCTAGATGTACATTTCTTTTATTAATAAAAATTACCGATATTATTATTCATAATACAAAAAAATTAAATATTTATTTTTGAATAATTTGGACCTACTAATACCAAATATGGAATCTATTTTTGAAAATTCAAAACCCCTAGGGTATAGTATTTAATAAAAAATTAATCTCATTGTCGAAATTAGGAATCAAGTTTCAAAAGGTAAAACATTTCCAAAGAATGAAATGTTCTAACATTTGAATTTCATGTAAAATTAATTCCAATGACCAAAATAATAAAAAAATAATCAATTTATAATTTAAAACAATTCATTAATATAATTTAACACTATATAATATTGGGATAAAAAAAAGATGTTTTTAATTAATATTAAGTATATTTTTACAATTCATCAAAACATTAAAGTTATCATTAAAATATAAAAAATTGATCCAAAGTAATATATTTTTTAAATAAATATTGTGTGAAATGTAATATATTGGTGAAAATAATTTAAATAAAATATTTCATAGAAAAATACGGGTGATACAATACAGGTGTCATGAAAATGATAAAATCAAAATATAATCCTTTCAAGAATGAGTATAAATTGTCTTCTTGTATCATGTCCTCATTAAAGAATAATCAATAACAAATTATATCATATTATATGGTGAAGGATGTTAAAAATTCACTTGATTCTTTTCTTAAGTAAGAAATAATTTCATTGAAAATCTATTTCGATGGAAATATAGGTATGAATTAAAAATCATTTCATTTCATTATTCATAAAAATGAGACTTCTAGAAAAAAAATATAACAAATTAAAAAAAACAGAAAAAATTATATTCCACATCCAAAAATACGATTTCTTTTCAAATAATTTTTTTAACATTATAAAGAATCTTATCTATAATGGGATCACAAGTGTAAAGAAAAAAATTATCTTTTAAAAATATATATCTTTTTGTTCATAAAATTGGATTTATTAATATATTATGACGATAAAATGTATTTTTTTTGTATCAAAAATATTTATGGAATATTTAATGTATATTTAATTTAAAAAATTAAAAAAAATAAATTTAATGAGCTAATTATTTTGCTAATTGAAAAATAGTTTTCTTAGAAAATCAATTTCTTCATTTTGAAATTGTTCATACATTAATTTATACTAATTGGTTACCAAAGGATTCAATATATATTCATGTTTAAATCCTATTTTAAAAATTTAGAAAATTTTATCACAACTTTTATTCAAATGGATAGGTGATAGCTATAATAATATTAATAATAATATATTGTTGTTTGAAAAGACATGTCCCTATATGGAGTGCAAGATATCAATGAAAATTAGCATTGTGTGTAACACAAGACAAACATAGAGTTCCATATGAATGAATTTAACCTATGTGTATCTTATTGTGAAATAATGTATTAGTGTTACTTGAAACAGATGTAAAAAATTATTATTTCATATAACCTAATATATTTTTATTGTTGCATGGAATGAAAAATATCAAAAATATTTAATTGATTAAAAAATGATTTTTTGAAAATACATGGCCTACCATTGTTTTGAAACATGACTATTCATTTTATAGAAAACCACATCATAAAAATAAATAATAAAAGATCCTATAAAAATGAGAAGTCAGAAACATAATTATACCATAAAGTAACTCATTACTCGTATTACACAAATGAGAACATTTATGGATAGTGAAAAGTGGACATGGATAAGAAATATAACTATCAAGTTTTTATGGATGGTGATATAGAAATTTATTATGATATAGTTAAAATTATCAAATAAAAAACCCAAAGATGAATGAAAAAGAACATTGATATCATAAAAATGATGATATCATGATAATAGTTTATTTCAATGCCCCTTTTTCCTAATGTTGAAATTTTTTCATGAAATGATATACTTACCTGAATTACGAAATGCGTATCCATTAGCAGTTTCATAGTCAATTTTGACTTGATATCATATTATATAAAATAAAAAATAAAATTTCATTCACAAGACATTATAAAATCATGAAATCCATAGATAGAAAAATAGGTCATTCCTATGTCTTTATCAAAAAAAATATTACCACATGTTATCCAATATACATAAATAATCATATTGTGAGATAATTAATTAATCATAAAAAAATAGTTTGTAGTTTAATATAAACCATTCAATTAATGGTAAAACTTATTACCATTCTGGAATATATTATTCCATAAATTTATACATAATATCAATACATTTCTCAAATTTAGATTAACATTGAACCCAAATATATCATATATTACATTTTATTTGTCACATACCAAACATGTGAATACCTTTATCATGCATTCTCGTAAAACATGGTAATGACATAAATTATTACTGGTCCTTACGTAATGAATTCATGTTTCCATTTTCCCATCATTATTTAATATGTTCCTTATATTCCAATATTTTGTAAACTCCATCCATGATTGCATAACTGCTTGGTCAAAAAATCCAATATCAGTTTTGATGTAATCATTACAATTTAATTTTCTTATTCATATACATCACACCTTTATCCAAACATCATTATATCAACATTAGGTTAATATCATGGTCTATGTTTCTATTAAACGAGTATTTCCCATGAATACCACCTTTCCATTAAATCAATTTTCTTGTACATTTAAACAATTCATTATGTTCTTTTAAATATATAGAAAAACTAATAATATGGAATCCTTTTAAAATTTTCCTTTAATAATTATTGAATTCAAATAAATACACACTTCTAACATTCTACATCACCCTTAAGTAATTAATAGTGCTACCAAATCCAATTACACAATACCTCATTCTTTTCACATTTCTTCAGTAGTCCAACCATCATCATCAATAATACCATTAATCACACTACATTAAAATTTACATTGATATAATTAAATTTTTGACATCATATTTCATAATTCCAATTCAATCTATCAATTAAAAAATCAATTATTTCCAATACCTGAGGGAGCACAATATTTCCTTCTATTGAGTTCTGTGATGTTTTAATTTACAATTAGTAATTATATGCTTTCTGTCATTATTTTCCACAATCAAAACTTTTCCAATATTCTTTTAGTCATTCCATAGAATGTTTATTCCATCATTCAAAAACATTTGGAAACTAAATATTCGTTACCTCATGGCATGCATCAAACAAACTCTCAGTGAACTTCATCATAATCTTCATCAGTGAGTCTAAGAGTTTATTAAGGTACACATTGTTAATAATGTTATATGAAAAATTATTAGGCATGATAATAACATACATTACTCTAGTGATAATCCAATTTGACATCTCAAAATAAAATTTTGTATCACATTCATCATTAATTTATTACCACTTTCATCATTCTGTTGACTAAAACCATAATGAAATTTGTGAGAAACAGATGTCCAAGTTTAAACCACAAAATCACGAAAAATAACTTCTTAGATGCCTTAATTTATTTCCTTAATTATTTATTGACACCTTAGGATTATCCTTATATACATCCCTAAATTTATTTATTAATATCCCTTGGGATAAGGGTAATATATTCTCATTATAAATTCCAAAAGATGACAACATATTTCAATTGATTAAAAATATAGAGACCCAATATTAGCATACATGTATATTACATAAATAATTAGTAATATTTAGAACATTAGAAAAGAAAAATCATGAGGACTATAATTTTTTAGTTTTATTTGATACTAAGAGCATGTTAGTCAAATTATGCGAAATATCACCAACATCTCCTATAACGATATTTATATTTTGGTACTCCAAATTAGCATCCTTATTCATAACCTGGGGAAAAGTATCATAAGAATGTTGTTATCTTAGATGCACATTACGATTAAAAAAGGGAGATATAGGAACATAACAAGACCATATGTGTTTGGGAACATGATCCTAATAGTATAATATCATACCCTTCATTTTAATGTTCCTAATTAAGAGTAATGGAATAAATAATTTCATTTAATAAGAGAGAAATCATAAAGGTGTAAAAGAGAATTATTAATAACATCATAATATAGGCATATGACATAGACTAGTGGCATAAAGATGAACTTAAATCCTTATAAACATGTGTTAATAGAAAAAAATTCACTAATTTAGTTAAGGTGAATAAAATATTCCCTCAAATAAATTTATAGACATGACACTAAATCCAAAAATAACATTATGAACATTGAATCATTTACATGTATAAAAAAATTCATTCCTTAATAGTCCTTGATAATTTCCTAAACATAATGGGTAATTTCATGGGGAAACACATAATAGGTTGGACCTGGAACCATTCCCAATTACATTCATTTCATTATAAGGGCCCATGATTCAAAAATTTTCCCATGGTGAAGTTGATTTTCCCCCCATTTTATAGTAGATTATGTTTCTCAATCTTCTAATAGTGGATCAGGTTTCATCATCATCCACCATGGATCATGGACGTTGACTTTATTCTCACTATTATATTATGGAATATAATCATTTACCCACTATAATGGATGGATGTAATGGTATCGCCTATCACATAATGAAATCGTAAAATATTCATCATACCATGAAAAATAAAAATAGAAAGGTTCTATTAAAATTATATTATCATCCATGAAATGAAATGGGTTGTATAAATATTTGATCATTTAATTTCGTATTGAGAGTTATAGTTCACATTATAATTTCATCAAATCATAAACCATGAAATGAAGTGGGAAACATAATAAGACAAATAATATATGTGAAATCTGTGTCATAAAAACAATTCCATCTAATCATAAACCATTAAATATATATTACAAGACATATTTTCGTATCATATTCCCATTAAGTCATAAACTATAAAAATTTATTTTATTTTATTTATAGAAGGATTTTCAAATATCTAATGAAAAATTTCCTAAAGAAAATAACGATTAATTAAAATTTATTTTCTTAAAAAAATTCAAAATATATATTATTATAATGAATATTTAACAATTTCATTTAAAATATTTCTTAGGTAATATATATTTTTCTCTCTGAAAAACACATTAAAATTTAATGAATTTTAAAAAATATTTTCATTTTACAATATGATTTAAAACATATAATGGAAGAATGAAATTAATATGAAAAAAATTAATTAAAAACTTATTTGAAACACCTAAAGAAATTGATAACTGTTTCATTAAAATAAATTGAAAACCTAAACATAAAGGATGAAATTATTTTGGAAACCCTTTTTAGAAAATAATTTCTGAAATTAATAATAAGGACTCAAATAATTTTGAAAACCCTTTTAATGAATATATCGTTGAAAACCAATAATTAATGAATTAAATCTCCTTAAATTATTTTATTACAAAATATAAAATTTAAAACATATAATATAATTAATGAAAATAATTGAATAAATTTTTAAATAAAACACATTTTTGAAAACCATTTTCATGGAAAATAATTTTAAAATAAAAAAATATCCTGATTTTGAAGAAAAAATATTCATTTAAAATACCCTTGTAATCATAAAATAGAAAATTCCTG
This sequence comes from Viscum album, assembly GCA_963277665.1. NCBI lineage: Eukaryota > Viridiplantae > Streptophyta > Magnoliopsida > Santalales > Viscaceae > Viscum > Viscum album. The sequence goes on from OY728135.1 coordinate 1,282,870,096, forward strand.
GAAATTTGTTTTATGGAGTCAGCTTTGTATGTACATGTTAAACATTCATTTTGTATCTTAAAATTATAATTAATGTTACTTGTCCAGAAAACATAAATATTGTTACTTTTAACACTGTTATATAACTACATAAATATTGTTCATAAATGAAATTTCCACAATATTGGATAATATTATGTTATTTATGAAAACATTATTACAAAATATGGTTTTGAAAAAAAACATGTTTCAGACCGAAATGATAAATAAAGTTGGATATTAGTAGAAACATTCTATTAATTATCTAAAGTACGAAGAAGTTAAAAAATGGTACCATTACATGTAAATAACCTGAATGACATTATGAGAAGAAATTTACATAGAATTTATATGTGATGAATTATAATATTTCATCAATGAAATCATATTCTAAGACAATCTAGATAAACTATGAGACTGTAGCAATAAACACTTACAATTTTGGTTAAAATAAATTACCATCGCTATGATAGAATAAAATTACATGATGCATAAAATATAATTAAAATAATTATATTCAAAATACATTTAAATGGTTTTTATACACATCTCGTAGACACATATAGGTGCAAAACAAGTTATGTATCTCATAGAAGGAAAATTTAAAGGAATTTAATTCCAATATTTTGTAAATTTTGAATGGTAATCTCCATGAATTAAATATTGTCAAATGTATATGTAAAAAAAATAATTTATATATATTAAGAATACAATAAAATAATGAGAAGTATATATAGTACCTGAATGAAATTAGTCATGAACAATTCATATGTCTCATTAAAATGAAATACGAGATGAGAAAACTCATAACCTAAGTCTATACATTTTTTTGCACATTCAAAATTCCTATATAATAATAATATGTTTACTATTAAACTAACATTGAAATTTTTTGATATAATTAACTCAAAATTTTTTTATTATGAATTTATATCTCTCATTTATTATAATTTCTATCTTAATTTTACATTACTTGTAATATCATCATTATTTTTAATATATGTTTTGACATGCTAATGTTGATCCCATCATAGGTATCAAAAATTTAAAATTTCAAGATTGGAAAAAATGATATAAATATAATCTATATTAATTATATAAAAATTTATAATAATGTATTGTAGAAAGAATTCTAAAATGGAATACACCATTAATAGAGATAGTAGACCCTATGTATGCATGAGTATTATTTCTATTTTTTTTATCATATCGAAAGAAAGAAAGAAAATGACATGTATATATATATATATTATAATTAGAATAGAATTATTAATATATATAAAATAAGTTCAAAAACACACACACATAATAAATTGCATTAATGTTGTGAATGAATCACATCACATTTGAGAGGCGCTAGTCCACACGTCCACAAATGTAGTTATCTGATTTGTTCAAAATTAAAATAATGAAGGTATATATTTATTTAATCATTATATAACTCTAAATAAATATAAAAAATATTATATATTATATAAAAAATTAATTTACATGATATTTCCTTAAGAAGAGAGGTGGTAATTGAAATTAGATGATCATCATTTGGTAACGTGGTAGTTCGTCAGACATAAGAATGGTATATTTTTTTACCAATTCTATAAATGAGTGTATATGTGTTTGTATAAACTATATAATAAAAAATCTAAGTATATTTATTATTCCTAGGATATTATATAATCATGGAATAATATTATTTTTTGTGTGGATAATAGAAATAAATCAAAATTTCATAAGCAAGGATGATGGTTATTCTTTGGGAATAACTTTTTTGTTTCCATTGATGTGATTACTAGTATGGATGTCTACCACATGTTTTTATATTTTGATGAAATTATGGATTTTTTATCTTATTATAATTATTTTTGGATAAACAAAATGTCTTGATGTGTGTGATAATGTTGGAAGGAAGAGTACCCTTTTTTATTATAGGTGGATTCGAATTCTTTTAAATTATTAAAAATTGAATTATACTGATTTTTCAAATGTAAATTGGCTCTAATAATGATAAAAATTCGATATATGGTTCTATAGGGTAAGATTATGTTCTTATAAGAAATTTTGTACATGTTTCCATGACATTTTGTACTGTATATTAATGGTTAAGTCCTTCATTAATCTAAATTTTCTATTAATTGCCCCAAATTAATTTGAATCATGTTCACAAATATTTTATGTCAAAAAAATGTAGAAATTATTATAAATTATAAATATTTATGAATAATTAAATGTAATAATTTTGAAAAAAAGTGGAATAGATTAGTCTAAAAATAATCATGTAGACATTTCATAATAGTGGAGTTTTAAGCGAAGTTGTATAAAAGTTTGAAACATGGTTTTATCAAATTTAATAGTAAAGTTGATTTAGATGATATAAAATTGATTAATAATTTTATAATGGATATAATTTATCATTAAAACCAAACTAAAATATAATTTAAATATATATAAAAATTAGAAAAAATGTTTTTAATTAAAATTCCTTGTTTTTACATTATTCATAAAATAATTAAACATCTAAGAAAAATATAGAAACTCCCCAAATTTAATTATGATATTATGATTCCATAAAATGACTTTTGTTTGGAAAAAAAATGTCTCAAAATCATATTTCCTTTGACGTTTCCATTAAAAGGCTGTAAAATTACCTTTTAGAAAAATACATATTGTTTTCCATAAAACAGAATTTTTTTCATAACTTATATATTTAATATATATTAGATTTGTATGAAAAATATTGAATTAATATATAAAATATTAATTTATGGAATTTTTTATGAAAAGTGTTTTTTATAATTTACCATGATTAAACTGATATTATATATTGAAAATAGTTTTCTTAGAGAAGTATATTATTTATTTTAAAATAGTTCATAAATTTTAGACTAATAATTGTTATCCCAAGAATTCATATTATATAAATTTTTAATATATATTATCATAATTAAGTTATTATTTTTCATTACTAAAATTCCAATGGAATTATGGAAACAATAATATATTTATATTAATAATTATTGTATATTATAGTTCGGTATAACTAAGACTTGTGAGTAACAAGTGGTATCAAGGGAAAATGGTATTGTGTGTAACATAGGCCCATAATTGTGTTGAATATATATAATGATAATCTCACTATTGCATGTATTTCATTATTATCACGGGGTTCTGTGAAATACAAGAAAATTTTGACTTCTCGTATATGACAAGTTAAATTCAATGTGCATGAAATGAAAAATATCAAAAAAAAATTTATTAATTAAAAAATAAATTTATAAAAACTCAATGTGTTACTATAAATTCATTAAATACCCATACATGTACATAAAAAAGTAATAGAACAAAGATCCTATAGTTAATAAATGATGTTCATATTGTTTTCCATGTATAAAATAAAGAAAATATTTACTTATAGACAATTACACACCATTTATTGATAAAAAACATAGAACATTATGCCCTCTATGAAACATCATCCACAATATCCCCCAAAGAAACCCTTTTATGTGGAATAATATTTTGAAAAATAAATACATGGAAGAATTTGAAGGGAATTAGATGAATCACTATATATGTATTAGACATAAATATCCATATTTTAATATTCAAACCCCATTCGAAGTGGTTGAATTAGATTAGAAAATAAACATGGATTCTAACAAGATTTAATAAAAAATACTTTTTCAAGATAGAGATAAGTTTGATTCGTTAATTTACTAGATGATTAGAATTTAGAGGTCCTTGACATAAAACCCATCAATGTGGACGAAGAGTGATGTTAAAGGATGGAACAACGATGCAATGAGTTGGAAGACACATTACTTGTGATGATTAAAAATAAATTTGAAAAAAACGAATATATCCATGTCACATATCTTATAATCTCTAAAAATTTCAATTTCATTGCTGAAAGTTCAATACTTCATAATTGAAACTCCATGAAGAAGGTTATTCCCTAGGCCATCTATACGGAACAAATTTCCCAAAATTTCTAGAATTGTATAAATCACTCTTCAGGGAACCCTTTTCCTAATTTAGTAACATTTGAATAGACATTCCAAATATGTATGAACTATATGTTCTCCGTCAAAATGTAATTAAATTAAATATCATGCCTTTATTCAGCATCCTAATCCTAGAAGCCACAAAACCTTCCCCAATTGATATTTCTGTTACTAGTACACTGTCATCACATCAAAACCCATATATAATATCAAAAAACCTCCATCACAAACATTCAAATAGTAATATAGATTATATTATCATTATAAATTCAATAGATACCCCATTTAATATTTAGTCAATCTCAGTAAGAATAATAGTTGAACAAAAGAATTAAAATATGGGTTCAAACAACCACTCTATAAGATATCTTGCATGGATCTCAATATATCATTAAAATTTACACTATATCACATTATACACAAGACACCTCTCTCCAAACAACCACTGAAACAACAATTTCATCCTCTATATATACCATACAAAATTACAACTGCTATCAAATAGTACTTCCTCAACAACACAAGTTATGTAAGCCCACTCCTTATATCAATATGTTGTCTACTTTATGAGGAAATGAATATTAAAAGATATTTTAATAATAGTAATAGATATAAAATTACATCATTGGGATTTGTTATTCCTTTTTTGATTTTCTAAAAGAATTATATACTCTATTCTAAAAGGAAGAGGGCACATTGCATAATCATCAAGATCAAGGCATCATATCATCAAAGAGAATCAAAACTAGCATGAAATTTGAAAAACTCAAAGTATAGAGAATAAATATATACATAATTGTCCCATGTAATCTATACAAATCCATCATTACTCTACAAACATGAACAAATTGGATTTTCATTTTTGTAGTATTTTATCTCGTAAATAATTGATCTCTATTAGACACTCAACAAATGTCACACCGTCCTCTATAGAAAAATCTCCATATAAAATCATATTGGGATCTTCATGATGATACTAAAAAAGTTGAGAAATTTGGATTATATTAGGGATCTTATCTATCCATGATGGAATGTCTATTTGACCCACAACATTTCAAATGATCTCCAACAACTCAAATTTATTATAAAAGGTGTAAAAAACCTAGTCTATATGCTAACACACTAATATTACCAATGATTTAATTACATTATGATAACATGATATCAAATATAATACTCTAGGGAAATCATCATATGATAATAATAAGCCTTATAATAGTCCAACACCACATTTATCCCCAATTAGATTATCTAAAAATTCTTATTTGTGCTCTATAATACATGAAGTCCACACACTAATATTTCCACAACTATATTCCATCCAAAAACATCACCACCCATTAAAATATGGAAATAGAGACACCCATATTAATAAGTGAATTTTTTTTTGTAAAACTCATCCAGAGTTGGGTTCTTATTCCATGACCTGAAATAATACATGATTCAAAACCGCACCAAATCCTCTACTGCCTATTTGGTTAACACAATCTAACAATCATTCTAAGGATGAAATGAAATATTTCAAAACAACTCAAAGCTAAAAGAATGTGGAAAATCACTCCATAACAATACAGATAAATTAGTATCATGATCCAATATGATGGTCTATGTTACCCAGTGAAGCCTAAACATGTCATACACATATCAAATATTTAATAAATAAATAAAACATAATTTCCAGATCATTAAAAAAATATCTAAAATCATTATACTATAAAATATTAACCATATTTCATCGCATCCTCCATGAGAATGATGTCAATCAATGAAAAAATTGATCAAAACCTCATCTCTTTTCTATTTGAGGATATATAAAGACAGAATGAACCATATGAAACATGATTTTATTATTTCACTAGATGGAAAAGAATACACATTTTTAATAAATCCACCATAAACACATTATTTAAGTACAATAATGAATCCTCATCAAGAAAAGATACATATTGGATTACCTAGGATACACTACTAAGGGTGATATATATAAGTAGTACATAATTAGATTACTCATATAAAATGTAACACACCACCTCTGTTGAAACATCCTCATGTTATATCCATCCATCATCTCACAATTTAGGGAATCACCATGTATAAAAAGTTTAATCATTACCATTTCCTAAAATTCACCTCATAAAGACTCATACACCATCTAAATTAAGTATTAATTCTCTGTCAAATTACTATGGAACCCCCTTCCCCTTACATTCATAAAATCATTATGAATCACCATATGATCATCCATCCCTCCCCAAATATCTATAAAATCTCCAACACCATCACCTAGAGACATATGGCTCGACACATAGGCAAGTACATTCCCCATTCCAGAAGTGTGGGAGATATAAAAATCACAACAATGGTGAAATTATATCTACAAATGATGGGGTAAATTATTATCCCATAGAGAGATAATGTATTTTATTTTATATGTTCTATGAAAACATCAAATCACTCATTATTGTGATAATTTTATGAAAACATCAATTAAAACAAATACAATTGTATATCTAGATCATGGATGAAATAAATAAACCCATGAGATTTCTATTACCATGACCCATAAGATATTAAATAACATTGATGGTACAATACACTCCCCAAACCCAAACTATACAGGTCTTAAACCACCTTAAACAACATGCATTCCATAGGAAGTCTACGAAAAAGGGAACTGATTATCCAACCATTTAAGTATCTAAACTCCTTACAAAACTAATCATTGCAATGATAATCGCAATACTTATAAGTAAAATCAATCATTTAGTTTTCAATAAACGATATATTAAAACCAAAATATTGAATAATAGCTTATGAAAAAAGAAACCTTGAACATAACAAATTTTCTCTAGTTTAGGTGAAGAAACATCTACATATATCATTGATGGATTCTTGAGAGAAATCTTTTGATACTCCATGTTCCATTTGAAATTTACCTCTTGAATCTAATATATTAAAGTCTAAAACATCCAATGGATCTTTCTATGTGAATGATCCCTCATGAATATTCTGATATGATTGCAATACACCTCCTAAAACTCTTGTAGATAAATATGATCAAGAATAAAATTACTATGAATGGGTCTTTGAACTCGTCGATTATTGAGTTCTAGAGAACCATGAATATAAATAGTTCATTCATGAAACTAAATGACAGGAACATGAACTTGATGTTATCATACCTAAAACTGTAGAATGTATTCATCATATCATTTTCCCTTTTCCTAATTTGATGATGTACAATCCAAAAAAAATATCATCATTAAAAAAATTACACTATTTAGGAGGTAAAAAGAATTAATGATTCTTTGAAGGGGTAATAGTTTTTAAATGTGATCTAATTTATCCTATAATAGTCTAAGGATCACATAATATTAATATAATCTTTCTTCTAGAACAACAATTATTCACACAAGTAGATAAAATGAGTTAAATGAAACCCCTATGCATAAAATCAAAAATATATATCCTAAACTCAATCAAATACATATCTTATAATCAATATTGATATTTTTACAGAAAATAAGTTTCTACACGTAAATAAATTCAAAAGGTGGAATTTATTTTAAGTGGTAGTGTATTAACCTCATCTGATAATACATAAAGATACTAATATACAAACCTAAGAACAAATTATTCCTATGATACCATAGATATATCAACCATATAATATAAAATTGGAACCACTTTATTTCTATACTTTTCATAAATCTAATTTTTGATAAATGGCACACACTAATCCTATTTGTCAAAAAATGACACTATAATCCAAAAGATATTGACTACTTAATAGATTTATGACAACAAATACAAGCCAATAATAACAAAATATGGCTATTTCTATCAAAATAATAAATCACCCATTGATTGGAGATACACCATCACCAGTATATATCCCTAACCAACAACTCAAAAAGATGCCTCATTTCCAACATGAAAGGATTGTAGACGCCGGAAAAGTCTGTTGCTCATCCAACGAAGTTCCGGATGAGGAAATAGAGGTCATATTTGGCGTCAGAAGCATGTTTTGGAAGGCCCGAAGGCCTTGCGCGAAATGTCGGAGGCCCGCGCGCAATATTGGCTAGGCGCGCGCAATCCTTCCGGGATTCGCGCAATGGGCCGAGTCAGCGCGTAATTTTCTGCGCCTGACGCCCGTGCGGGACCCTCTTCCGCGCCGGGCCCCTATTCCGCGCCCGAGCCCTATTCCGTGCCCTCGCTCCGAATTGCGCGCCCGCGCGCCGAATTCCGCGCCCGCGAGCCGAATTGCGCGCCCGGGGTTGCCTATAAATACAAGGCGACCCCCAACGTTTGAAAGGTTGCCAGAATTCGAAGGGTCACTCGTGCGCGCAATCCCACCCCCTCCGCGTGCAATGCCGATCTTCAGGTAACCACCTTTATTTCGCGCAAGCAAGCCTCGGGGTTCGTCTTCGTGCTCAACCCCTTTAGCTTCTTTCCTTTGACCAATTCCTCACCCAAAGGCCTTCGCGCGCAAAAGAAGCCTCTTGCGCACAATTTCCCCCGGGTGCGTGCAATCCTGCCCGATTGCGCGCACCCCCCCCCCCCCACTTACTAAGTGGCCATTCGTTAGAGAATGGGTCGTTTCCCCCGCGCGCTATCAGAGGCCCGGTGCGCGCAATATTCGTCTTCCGCGCGCAAAGCGCAGGCCCAATTGCGCGCCAGCCCGCCCAATTGCACGCTGACACGCGGTATTGCGCGCCAAGCTCCTCTTTTGCACGCAAACAGCCAAGGTCGCCCCCTTTGACCCCCTGAGGGTACCCGCCTGCGTGGCGCCCGATGATCTTCATCCCGGGTGCCCGCACCGTGAGTTGTCTTCCCGTGCGGCCCTCCAGGCTCGCGCGAAGTGACAACGACCCATCGGCGGCAACTACTCGTCCTGCAGGACGCTAAACTGCACCACGTCCGCGCTGCAAGACGTTAAACTGCCAAGAATCTTCATCCAACATGACGTTAAACTGTACCATGTCCGCGCTGCAAGACGTTAAACTGCCAAGCATCTTCGTCCAACATGACTTTAAACTGTACCACGTCCGCGCTGCAAGATGTTAAACTGCCATGCATCTTCGTCCAACATGACGTTAAACTGTACCACGTCCGCGCTGCAAGGCGTTAAACTGCAAAGCATCTTCGTCCAACATGACGTTAAACTGTACCACGTCCGCGCTGCAAGACATTAAACTACCAAGCATCTTCGTCCAACATGACGTTAAACTGTACCACGTCCACGCTGCAAGACGTTAAACTGTCAAGCATCTTCGTCCAACATGACGTTAAACTGTACCTCCTCCGCGCTGCAAGACGTTAAACTGCCAAGCATCTTCGTCCAACATGTTGTTAAACTGTACCACGTCCACGCTGCAGGACGTTAAACTGCCAAGCATCCATCATCCTCAACACAAGACGTTAAATTGTACTTCGTCCGGCAAGACGTTAAATTGTCCGCTTCGTCCTCAACACACGATGTTAAACTGTACTTCGTCTGGCAAGATGTTAAACCGTCCGCTTCGTCCTCAACACACGACGTTAAACTGTACTTCTTCTGGCAAGAAGTTAAACCGTCCTCTTCGTCCTCAACACACAACGTTAAACTGTACTTTGTCCGGCAAGACGTTAAACCGTCTGCTTCATCCGATCTCGTGCTTCGCACGCAGGGTACCCCCCGGTTTGGATGTGTCCCCCACCCGCTCGTCTCTGCAGGGATGTCGGGATTGCCCCTTTTTAGGGACGATTTATTGGAGTGGCCTTCGCCCACGGGGGTAGGGTATTACAAGCCCCTTGTTTCTTGTGGGGGATTGGACATGTGTATCTCCATTGTGCTTCCCCACTGCCGAAGGCAGTATAGGGCGTGACAGGGATCGAGGTCTCACACCTTCGACCCAAGTCCCTCTCCAACTGAGCTTTGCCGCATATGGGCCTCCTTAGAGTGTAAGCCCCAAACACCATCGCCCAGCAAGACGTTAAACTGTGATCCACCCACTTCGTGCGTGCTGGTCCGCTCCGCCCCACTTCGTGCGTGCTGGTCCCCTCCGCCCCACTTCGTGCCTGCTGGCAGCCTCGACCTCCTCGTGAGTCGGCTTGCCATCGTCCGGCATGACGTTAAAATGTATATCCGAACTATGTGGTCTTTGATCCCTATCTCCTAAACATGGTACGTAGGAAGCCTCCCTGAGGTTCAAGCCCACCACCTGGTCGTCCCGGTCGTATTCATGTCGGTTCGTCCATCAGTGGACCCCTCCCGGGATCACATTCGCGTCGATTCACCTATGAATCCGCCCTTGTGGGGGACTGCACATGTGTATCTCCATTGTGCTTCCCCACTGCCGAAGCCAGTAGAGGGCGTGACAGGGATCGAGGTCTCTCACCTTCGGACCAAGTCCCTCTCCAACTGAGCTTTGCCGCATATGGGCCTCCTTAGAGTGTAAGCCCCAAACACCAGCATCCAGCATGACGTGAAACTGTGATCCACCCGGCCGTTCCATCCCCCTCTGTGCGAGGTGGTTCGGTTCAATCCTCCGCCCGGCAGCCTCGACCTCCTCGTGAGTCGGCTTGCCATCGTCCGACATGACGTTAAACTGTATATCCGAACTACACTGACTTTGATCCGCGCTAACGCGTGGTACGTAGGAAGCCTCTACGGGGTCCATGATCTTCACTCCATCATCCATCCTGATCCTTACCCGGGCCTCCACATCCCGCTGGGGTCATGCCATTTCATTCCACTCCACTTCACTCGGGAAGCCGCCCATGTGCTGGCCCCAGCGTCAGAGGTTCCCCGCAAGGGGTTCTGTCATCTGATCCACTCCTCGTGTTGATCAGTCCGATGCCCTCCCCGCTGGACGTTAAACTCGCGGAATACCTCGTGTTAAACATGGGATGCTGAGGAAAACCTCAGGTAACGTAGTTCCCTGCACCCAGCGCGGGATGCCTCAGGACATCACGCCTTCGAGAAGCCCTATTAGGGACGGAAGGCAGACATGCAGAGCCGCAGTGTTAAGACACGCCCCCAACACCCAGAGCTACCCGGTCTCCTCACCGCGGGTTGCTGCCCCGACCAGACTCCTTGGAGAGTCTGGGTGGAAGCAGCGTAATTAACCGGTGTCCATGAAGATATGGCGCCGAGAACGAGATTCACGAACATTCTTAAATCTATGTGGGAGACCCGGATTAGGCAACGAGTTCCGAGGAGACGTCCACGGAAGGAGGAGCCGACATCCCATCATCCCGATTTCGATCAAGGAGCAGACGTCCCTGAGTAAGGGACGGATGCCGCCCGCCTTTGGAAATCGGGACTGCGAGGCCACAAGTCGCGCTCCCATCCCCTCAGGTCGACGGGCGCACGCGCGAACGCGTCCTGGTGGAACAGCGTCGGAACAGAAACCCGACGCATATCCGCACCGAAACAGAAAATGGTGAACCCGACGTGAATCTCTTCTCCTCGATAGGAATACCGATAGCTTTCAGAGGTGTTGGAAGACTAGCATGTTGCCCGACCGAGCATTCAGCATCGGGGCACGGAACCTGCCAGGGGCTGGGGAAGTGAAATTGGGCACTCCGTCTCATGAGGACGAATGGCAGCTGGTCTCTGACCGCAGATCCCAGAAGTATAATGACTGGATGGCATGCAAGACGATCATTCGCGCCCATGGAATCATCCGTGCGCACTTGAATCAGCCTGAGCCCCCAGAATCTTCGGGTGCTGCTTCGGCATCGTCGTCCCAGCCTTCCTCTTCCGAGAGGAGCAAACGACGGTGGCGCAAGAAGGAGGAGCGCGCCCTGCCAGTTCCGCCGCTATCCCGCACTCTCAGCGATTTCATTCCCCCGGAGATGGGGGCCCCTCCTCGGATCCGCCCGGTGATGAATGATTCATCCGATGACAGTGTTGGGTACGCTTCGGTTAATACCGTCGAGCTGGTAAATCCCTTTTCGGTTCCCGAAGTTGAAGAACACCATGTGGACCTCCCTAGTGTCCCCGGTCGTCGCCACCGTCGGAGGAACCGCAACAACAGGAGTCACTAGGGAACGGCAGTTGGTACCTCCAGCCAGGCCGTGCACGCCACTAAGACTAGGCAGCGGGCTCAAAACCAAGCTCAGCGCGCGCAGCCCCCCCATCCGGGGATGACAGATTCGCCTCTGCCACCGTTTGTGGTGTGGGACCAGGCCGAACCGCCTCAGCCGCGCCGCGACCAGCTCTGTCCTGCCACGAGTCCATCCCGACCTCCTAGCCCCAGTACAGTGACCACTTCCCGGTATTCAACCAGTGAACAACGAGATGCGCCAAGCACCAGTCGGCCGCCGGTCCAACCGGCAAGGCCCGTCATGCCTCTAACCGCAGAGCAACCTCCTGCAACCAGGGGATCGCGCTTGGAAAGAAAGTATGATGTCCTGAAGCACTTGGCCGACATCCCAGCAAGGCTCTCCATCCTTGAGGCTCTGCGCCTATCACATGAGATGCGCGAGGCGCTCGCTGAAGCCCTGAAGAGCCCCCTTCAGTTTGATATGGAGGTTGCAGCTGCAGAGGCCTTTCACGCCGAAGCGATTGAGAACGCCGAATGTCAGGCAGTCATATCGTTCTCTAGTAAGGATGAAGACCCTCTTATACAGGGGCACATTCGTCCGCTGTATGTTACTGTCCAGTTCAATGGCCTTGAAGTCCGGTGCTGTCTTGTCGACACGGGGTCTGGGATTAACCTGATTCCAACTCGGACGCTCCGGAGATTGTGGTTGTCTGAGGATGACTTGATTCCCTCCGACCTCAGGATCCAGGGGTATGACTGCACCGAGCAAACTCCGGTCAGCAAGATACGTTTGAAGACCCAGTTCGGTGACCTGGTTACCAACACCGAATTCATGCTAGTCTCTCAGGACACTGCGTATAACGCATTGATGGGCAGGCCATGGCTCCACCTTCATGTGGAGGTTCCCTCGTCATACCACCAATGCCTTAAATACTCCCTTAATGGTCGAGTAGGCGTGCTTCAGGGAGATGCCTCTCCTTTTTCCTCATGTGAGGCCTGCTATCTGAACGCGGACTATTACAAGGGAAAGGATAAGAAGATCCTGACGGGTGAGGTTGAGCCTGACGCTGTTGCATGTGATCCCTGGGCAAGTTTGGATGACGCTTACATCCTCCCGATCCATCGGTTGGACGTAGCCATGGTCTCGACGGCCTGTGAGTCTCCTGATGAGATGACAGCGACCGCCCATGCCAGCCCCAGTGGCCCAGCAGGATCTGGTAGCCCCAATACAGTTTCCAATGCAGTCTCTCCTGTGGACGATCCCTCCCCGAGTGGAGAGGACGTGGAAGATGCACCCCCAGCCTTTGAGGAGGGCGTCTCCGCCACGGTCGATGAGTTAGTACAGGTGAACCTTGGAACCGAGGCATATCCAAGACCCACATTGGTCAGTGCCGCCATGCCCTCTAAGGAGCGACAGCAGTATGTGGACTTCCTCAGATAGCACCGTGATGTTTTCGCTTGGGGCTATGACGAGATGCCGAGGCTAGATCCTCAGGTAGTCGTCTACCGCCTTGGTCTCCCGGCGAACCATCACTGGTTCAAGTAGCCTCCCAGGAAGATGCACCCATTCCACGGTGCCATGGTTGAGGCCGATGTTGACAAGCTTATCAAAGACAACTTCGTGAGGGAAGTTCAGTACCCCAGATGACTGGCCAACATTGTGCAGGTCAGGAAGAAGAACGGGCAGATCAGAGTCTGTATCGACTTCCACGATCTCAACCGCCACTGTCTGAAGGATGATTTTCCCCTTTCGGTGACAGAGCTGTTCATTGACGCCACGGCAGGGTTCCAAGACCTCTCTTTCTTGGATGGATACTCCAGATACAACCAAATACGGATGGCCCCTGAGGATGAGGAGTTCACTTCCTTCAGGGGCCCCCCAAGGTATCTTTTGTTACCAGGTCATGCCCTTCGGCCTGAAGAATGTAGGTGCCACCTATCAACGGGAGATGCACCGCATATTCAAGCCAATCCTCGGCACACTGGTTGAATGCTACGTCGACGACTTGGTGGTCAAATCACACTAGCGTCAGGACCATCTCAAAGATCTTGAGAAAGTGTTCGGCTTCCTCCGGTCTCGCGGCCTGAGGATGAACCCGTTGAAGTGTGGCTTCGGGATCACCTTCGGGAAGTTTCTTGGCTTTGTGGTAAGATACCGGGGTATTGAGATCGACCCAGAGAAGATCAGGGTGATTAGCCAGATGCCTCCCCCAGGTAACATCTGGGAACCGCAACGGTTCCAAGGCCACTTAGCCTATATACGCTGATTCATCGCGAATCTGGCCTGCAAGTGTAAGCCCTTTTCTCGGCTCATGAAGAAAGGTGCCACCTATGTATGGGATAAGGAGTGTCAGACCGCTTTCAAGGAAATTAAGCAGTACCTGCTTCAACCTCCGGTTCTGATGCCGCCTGTATCCGGGAAGCCACTGGTCCTTTATGTGACTGCCCGGGAATGGTCCCTTGGTGCCCTTCTCACCCAGAAGAACAACGAGGGAACAGAGAATAGCCTCTATTACCTCAGTCACATGCTCCTCGTTGCGGAAGTTAGGTATTCCCCCATAGAGAAGAGCTGCCTGGATCTCGTATTTGCCGTACAGAAATTACGGCACTACTTGCAGCACCACGAGGTACAGTTGGTCTCTCTGGTAGACCCGTTGAAATATATCCTGAGCCGGCCTATGTTGACTGGCCATCTAGTGCGGTGGGATGTGATTCTCCAGCAGTTCGAAATCAGGTACGTGTCTCAGAAGGCCATCAAAGGGCAAGCATTGGCAGACTTTCTGGCTGCTCACCCAACCTCCGCGGATCAGCCACTGGATCTAGGCTTTCCTGATGAGGCCGTTCTCTCGGTCGATCGTGTTGATCCATTCTGGCAGATGCACTTTGACGGTGCCTCCCGGAGCCCCACCGGTAGAAGACTCGATAATCCTAAGCTCAACAGAGTGGGCTTGGGTATCGTCTTCATTACCCCGGAGCAGGTCGTGCTGTCATACTCTTTCCTGTTGTCAGAGGGCTGTACCAACAATGAGGCGGAATACCATGTCCTCTTCACTGGCCTCGAGTTAGCTCTCGAGATCGACGTGCCCCATATTTGTGTGAAAGGGGACTCCGAGGTGGTCGTTAAGTAGATCAATGGAGACTATGTTGTCCGGAAGCCGGAACTTGTTCCATTGCTGGAGTGCACCCTCCTCCTGATGGCCCAGTTCCCTTCTCAGCCAGAAATTGTCCATATTCCCCGGTCGCAGAACGGTCAAGCAGATGCTTTGGCCAGCCTTGCTGCGTCACTCGCAGAGTCTGAACAGGACAACCTGATCATCCGCGTGACGCACCACAGGCTCATCGCTCCCGTTATCCCGGAGGGAGATCGCGGCCTGTCGGTAAGTAATCTCACCACGGTTTCCCCTGTGCCTGGAGCCCCGAGTACCACAGATATGGAAGTCGAACCAGCCCCTGATTGGAGGACGCCTTTGGTTGAGTACCTCCAACATGGCATTCTCCCGTCGGATCGGGCCGAGCGCGAGCGAGTTCGACGCCGCGCATCACAGTTTGTCCTCCAGAGAAGTCCAGGCCTGGAGCAGATCCTCTATAGACGAGGATTTGATTGTGTTCTCCTTCGTTTCCTTCAGGGAGTTGAGATCCCACGAGTCATGCAAGAGGTTCATGCTGGTTCATGTGGTGCCCACCAGACTAGGCCGAAGCTGTCCCACCAGATTCAGAGGTTGGGATACTTCTGGACCTCCATGATCCATGACTGCATCGAGTATGCCAGGAAGTGTCATGCGTGCTAGGTTCATGCGAACATTGTGCATCGGCCGTCAGAGCCTCTCCATACCACCAGGTATTCTTGGCCCTTTGTAGTCTGGGGGCTGGACGTTGTGGGACCTTACCCGCCGGTGACGGCTCGCCAGTGCCGGTTCATTCTGACCGCCACGGACTTCTTCTCCAAATGGGCAGAGGCAATTCCGCTCAGAGAGGTCAAGTCATGTTCTATCGCTGACTTTGTGACCTCCAACATCATTTATCGATTTGGAGTGCCTCACGCTATCCTCACGGATAACGGAGCCAATTTCCGAGCAGCCGAGTTGAAGAAGTTGTACGCCAAGTACAACATTCGCTCGAACCATACATCTCGCTATCATGCGCAGGCGAATGGATAGATTGAGGAGTTTAACAAAACCCTCTCTAACATTCTGCAAAAGATGGTTGGTCAGAACAAGAAGAGTTGGCCGGACAAGCTCCCCAACGCCCTCTGGGCTTATCGGACGACGACTCGCAATTCCATCCAGATGGCCCCTTATTCCCTGGTGTATGGAGCTGAGGCCGTTCTGCCCATCGAGATCCAGTTACCGTCCTTGCGCACTACGGTCTACGACTAGAAAGCGCCTGACAGAGCTGCTGAATCCCTTCTAGTCGAGTTGGAAGCACTGGATGAGAATAGGCTTCGCGCTTTGCACAACTTGGAGAGGCATCAAAGCAGAATGGCTCGAGCTTTCATTAAGAAGGTTCGCCTCTGCTCCTTCCTGCAGGGTGACCTAGTACTGGCCCTAAGAGCACCAATGATCCCCGGCAGGAAGCCGCCCAAGTTGGAGCCCAAGTGGGAGGGACCTTTTGTCGTCCACAAGGTCTATCCCAATGGCGCGTACTCCCTAGAGACTATGGATGGTGAGCGTGTCACTCCTCCAACCAACGCTAGGTTCCTCAAGCAGTAATTTTCCTGAGTGTGCTTCGTCCCGCATGACGTTAAACTGCACTCCATCCTGCATGACGCTAAACTGCACCACGTCCGAGCTACAATACGTTAAACTGTTCAGCATTCGTCCCGCATGACATTAAACTGCACTCTGTCCTGCATGACGCTAAACTACACCACGTCTGATCTACAAGACGTTAAACTGTTCAGCATTCGTCCCGCATGACGTTAAACTGCACTCTGTCCCGCATAACGTTAAACTGCACTTCGTCCCGCATGACGTTAAACTGCACTTCGTCCCGCATGACGTTAAACTGCACTTCGTCCCGCATGACGTTAAACTGCACTCCGTCCTGCATGATGCTAAACTACATCACGTCCGAGCTACAAGACGTTAAACTGTTCAGAATTCGTCCCGCACGACGTTAAACTGCATTCGACCGCGCTGCATGACGTTAAACTGCCAAGCATCCATCGTCCCGCACGACGTTAAACTGTATTCGTCCACGCTGCAGGACGTTAAACTGCATTCTCCATCGTCCCGCATGACGTTAAACTGCACTTCATCCCGCAAGACGTTAAACTGCCTCTCAAGAACTACGTGTGTCTTGATTCCCATCCTTATGGGATATGTAGGACCGCCTGAACACTTGTGTTCCAGGTCCATCCCCGTCTCTTGGTTGATCACGGGGATCTTCCGTCCTTTGGTTGCTCTCAAGGTGAGTCCTCCTACCCTTTCCGGTGATCTGTTAGCATGTTTTGGGGTACTCCGGTCTATGGCCTGTAGTGTCGGATTCAATCCCGACAAGTCCTGTGTTACTTGTCGGGCCTCGCGCTTCCTCTTGTTTGGGCCTTCCTGGGGAGCAAATCGATATGAATCCTGCGCTTGAGCGGTTGATGCTCGTTTGTTTGCCTCATCCTAGGCTGACGCGATCGGATGTTGTGTCGCGAATATCGTCAGCAACATCCTTGATCGCCATGTCAACTCTTTCAGGCTCTGAACATTGGTTGTGCAGTCCTTGTCACACTCCGCCTCAGTGCGTTGTAGTGGGAACTCGACACTCTCTCTTCATACTGACCCTCAGTACGCCTCTACACGTTAGGCAGGCCAACCAGGGTAATGGTGCCATTCGAGGCTCCCACGATATGAGCACCAATGGTATATTCTAATGTCCTCCCTAAGGGCCATGTGTGGCTAGACCCTCGTCCCCATGAGGAGGAAGGAATCGCCCGAACAATCGCGTTCTGGGCCCAGCATAGCTGGAGGCTAGCATCTCTGCCCCTCGGTTGATAGACATATGCATGCCCCTATCCCAGGATCCTACTCTTGGAATTGTGCGTGACCGCAGGGCTGGGATGTGTCCCCACCTCCGCTGGGTCTGCCGTATCGCAATAAGCGGATTCCTCCATGGTCCGAGCCACACGACCTTAAACTATGTTTCCTGGTCTTACCACACGACCGTAAATTGTGATCGTCTTGGCCGCCCGACGAGAAACGGCACTGCATCGTGATGTTCTCCTCAGGGGACACTCACGTTGGGCGCTGGTTAATAACCACACCATTTATCAATGCCTTTCATGGCTTGATTATTTTGGCGATGCCAGGGATTTCTTAATCACATGCATGTCACTGCACAAAGAAAAACCATCCACCTTTATGGACAAACAAGAAATACCAAATACCGCTTCTTTTGGGTGCGAGGGCCAGACCCGCACCCCTCCCCGCGCTGGTGCCCGATTGTGTTGCGCCGCGCTTCAAGAACTACGTGTGGCTTGATTCCCATCCTTATGGGATACGTAGGAACGCCCAGATGTTTGAATCTTCGGGTCCAGCCCCCCACCTCTTAGAGATTCCCCCTTCTCTTGGGAATCCGCCGCCTTCGGGTCACCCTCGAGGCGTGTCCCTCGACCACTTGCAGTGGTCCACCGGTGTCAATAGTACTCTGGTCTATTGCCAGGAGGGTCGGGTTCAGCTTGGTCAGGTTCCTTCCACCTTCCAGGCTTCATGCTCCCCTTCATTCGGACCCATCGCCTACGCCCTGGGTGGAACCCCCGTGAGCAGTCTGGATACAATGCCTCAGTGCTCTCCCACTGATCCGGGCAGGTTCACCCAAGGGCCTTGGGCAGCAAATCGATATGAATCATGCGCTTGAGCGGTTGATGCTCGTTTTCTGCCTCATTCCATCCACGGTCAGTGCGATATTGATGCAGCTTTTCCGCCACGGTCGGCAGTACTCCCATATCGTTACGCCGGTGCCCCCAGTCCTTGAGTGAATGGCCGCATGATTCACATTACGTTTTCCACCTCCCATTCTGACTAGGAGAAATCTCGGCACTCTTGACACTATCCCTCAGTGCATCTTCGCATATCTAGGGGATAGGACCACGATGTGGTGTACTTTGAGGTCCCTATGGTCCGAGCTCTAAGATCTTAAACTAAGATCTTCCCCTGTGGTCCGAGCTCTACGACCATAAACTGAGATCTCCCTAATCGGGGTTCTACGTCCCGCATGACGTTAAAACTTCACTCTCAAGAACTACGTGTGGCTTGACCTCCAGCCTGATGGAGTACGTAGGAATGCCCAGGCATCTCGGCTCGGGTCCAGCCTTAGGGATCGCGGAGTCCCGCCCCTCGTCGCCGGCCGTCTGGCCTGGCTTCTGGTAGAGTGGTGCGGTTGTGATATTCTCCCTGATTCAGCTCGGGATGCCCCATTGCAATGATGGGAAGCGACAGTTTCCTCGTCAAAGAGGTTCTGTCTGAGAATTGGGGTGATTCACGGCCAGATTAGTGCATCCACCTAATACGCTTTCCCCACGGTGGAGCAATTTTGGGAGTGTTATATTCTTTCCGAACAAATCATCACTTCGCCCCACGCTTCGCGTGCTCTTTTGATCCGGATTTCCACCCTTGTGTCTGAAGGAACCCCCAAAGCGGTATTGATGATGACATGTGATCCGCCTCCTGCAATATGAAAGACGACCTTCAGTCCGTCTATTGCAGTAGTATGGTCGATTGATCCATTGTTCGCTTTTCGTCTTGGGAATTTCCTGGAAGACTGACCGTCGTGGATTTCTGAATTCAGGACACGCGATTCACCCTTTCTCACTTCCCTATGTTCGGATAAAATCTCAGCGCCCCTAGCGTTGTCCCACTCGTGTGTCGGAACAAGTTGGGGGGATGGTACATTGATTAGGTCTGAGGTCTCCTTTCCTAGGAATGACCTCCCTCTTTTCCTTAGAAATCCAGGCCCAATTGTGGATGCCTGAAGCTTGGTTAATGCTCCCGCAAGACAATTAATTGTGGTTGAGCACGTTAAGACAAAAGATGCAGATAAATATGTTGATTCATACAGATGGATCGAAGTATTGAGTAGCAGAAGCAAAATATTCTGGGAATGGCAAAAACAAAGCCTGTGTATGACACGCGAGACCCAGGGCCCCTATTTATAGGCGAGGCCAGGATTCCGCGTCGCGCGGGAAGCGCTTTGCGCGACCAAGGCTGCAAATTTCGTGCCCGACGCCCGTTTTGCGCGCCAAAGTCCCGCGCCACCCAGGACTTCGGCATTCCGGCGTCTCCCTCGGAACCCGATCGTTGCGACCTCTCGCCGATCAGATTCCAAGGGGGGGCTTTTGTAGATGCCGGAAAAGTCCGTTGCTCCTCCAACGTAGTTCCTGATGAGGAAAGCGAGGTCATATTTGGCGTCAGAAGCATGTTTCGGAAGGCCCGAAGGCCTTGCGCGAAATGTCGGAGGCCCACACGCAATATTGGCTAGGCACACTCAATCCTTCCGGGATTCGCGCAATGGGCCGAGTCGGCGTGTAATTTTCCGCGCCTGATGCCCGTGCGCGACCCTCTTGCGCGTCGTGCCCATATTCCGCGCCCGAGCCGAATTGCGCGCCCGCGCGCCGAATTGCGCGCCCGTGAGCCGAATTGCGCGCCCGGGGTTGCCTATAAATACAAGGCGACCCCCGACGTTTTGAAGGTTGGCAGAATTCGAAGGGTCACTCGTGCGCACAATCCCACCCCCTCTGCGTGCAATGCCGATCTTCAGGTAACCTCCTTTATTTCGCGCAAGCATGCCTCGGGGTTCGCCTTCGCGCTCAACCCCTTTGGCTTCTTTCCTTTCACAAATTCCTCACCCAAAGGCCTTCGTGCGCAAAAGAAGCCTCTTGCGCGCAATTTCCCCCCGAGTGCGTGCAATCATGCCCGATTGCGCGCACCCCCCCCCCCCCTTACTAAGTGGCCATTCGTTAAAGAATGGGCCGTTGCCCCCGCATGCTATCAGAGGCTCGGTGCGCGCAATCTTCGTCTTCCGCGCGCAAAGCGCTGGCCCAATTGCGCGCCAGCCCGCCCAATTGTGCGCCGACCCGCGGTATTGCGCGCCAAGCTCCTCTTTTGAGCGCAAACCTCCAGGGTCGCCCCCTTTGACCCCCTGAGGGTACCCGCATGGGTGGCGCCCGATGATCTTCATCCCGGGTGCCCGCACCGTGCGTTGTCTTCCCGTGCGGCCCTCCAGGCTCGCGCAAAGTGACACGGACCCATCGGCGGCAACTACTCGTCCTGCAGGACGCTAAACTGCACCATGTCCGCGCTGCAAGACGTTAAACTGCAAAGCATCTTCGTCCAACATGACGTTAAACTGTACCACGTCTGCGCTGCAAGACGTTAAACTGCCAAGCATCTTCGTCCAACATGATGTTAAACTGTACCACGTCCGCGCTGCAAGACGTTAAACTGCCAAGAATCTTTGTCCAACATGACGTTAAACTATACCACGTCCACGCTGCAAGACGTTAAACTGCCAAGCAACTTCTTCCAACATGACGTTAAACTATACCACGTCCGCGCTGCAAGATGTTAAACTGCCAAGCATCTTCGACCAACATGACGTTAAACTATACCACGTCCGCGCTGCAAGACGTTAAACTGCCAAGAATCTTCGTCCAACATGACGTTAAACTGAACCACGTCCGCGCTGCAAGACGTTAAACTGCCAAGCATCTTCGTCCAACATGACGTTAAACTGTACCTCGTCCGCGCTGCCAGACGTTAAACTACCAAGCATCTTCGTCCAACATGATGTTAAACTGTACCATGTCCGCGCTGCAGGACGTTAAACTGCCATGCATCCATCGTCCTCAACACATGAAGATAAATTGTACTTCGTCCGGCAAGACGTTAAACCGTCCGCTTTGTCCTCAACACACGACGTTAAACTGTACTTCGTCCGGCAAGACGTTAAACCGTCCGCTTCGCCCTCAACACACGACGTTAAACTGTACTTCGTCTGGCAAGACATTAAACCATCTGCTTCTTCCTCAACACACGACGTTAAACTGTACTTTGTCCGGCAAGGCGTTAAACCGTCCGCTTCATCTGATCCCGTGTCTCGCACGCAGGGTCCCCCCCCGGTTTGGATGTGGCCCCCACCCGCTCGTCTCTGCAGGGATGTCGGGATTGCCCCTCTTTAGGGACGATTTATTGGAGTGGCCTTCGCCCACGGGGGTAGGGTATTACAAACCCCTAGTTTCTTGTGGGGGATTGCACATGTGTATCTCCATTGTTCTTCCCCACTGCCGAAGCTAGTAGAGGGCGTGACAGGTATCGAGGTCTCTCACCTTCGACCCAAGTCCCTCTCCAACTGAGCTTTGCCGCATATGGGCCTCCTTAGAGTGTAAGCCCCAAACACCATCGTCTAGAAAGATGTTAAATTGTGATCCACCCACTTCGTGCGTGCTGGTCCGCTCCGCCCCACTTCGTGCGTACTGGTCCACTCTGCCCACTTCGTGTGTGCCGGCAGCCTCGACCTCCTCGTGAGTCAGCTTGCCATCGTCCGACATGACGTTAAACTGTATATCAGATCTACGTGGTCTTTGATCCCTGTCTCCTAAACATGGTACGCAGGAAGCCTCCCTGAGGTTCAAGCCCACCACCTGGTCGTCCCGGTCATATTCACGTCAGTTCTTCCATCAGTGGACCCCTCCCGGGTTCACATTCGCGTCGATTCACCTATGAATCCGCCCTTGTGGGGGACTGCACATGTGTATCTCCATTGTGCTTCCCCACTGCGCAAGCCAGTAGAGGGCGTGATAGGGATTGAGGTCTCTCACCTTCGGCCCAAGTCCCTCTCCAACTGAGCTTTTCCGCATATGGGCCTCCTTAGAGTGTAAGCCCCAAACACTAGCGTCCAGCATGATGTGAAGCTGTGATCCACCCGGCCGTTCCATCCCCCTCTGTGCAAGGTGGTTCGATTAAATCCTCCGCCCGGCAGCCTCGACCTCCTCGTGAGTCGGCTTGCCATCGTCCGACATGACGTTAAACTGTATATCCGAACTACGCTGACTTTGATCCGCGCTAACGCGCGGTACGTAGGAAGCCTCTACGGGGTCCAAGCTCTTCACTACATCATCCATCCTGATCCTTACCCGGGCCTCCACATCCCGGTGGGGTCATGCCATTTCATTCTACTCCACTTCACTCGGGAAGCCGCCCATGTGTTGGCCCCAGCGTCGGAGGTTCCCCGCAAGGGGTTCTGTCATCTGATCCACTCCTCGTGTTGATCAGTCTGATGCCGTCCCCGCTGGACGTTAAACTCGCGGCATACCTCGTGTTAAACATGGGAAGATGAGGAAAACCTCAGGTAACGCAGTTCCCCGCACCCAGCGTGGGATGCCTCAGGCCATCACGCCTTTGAGAATCCCTATTAGGGACGGAAGGCAGACATGCAGGGCCGCAGTGTTAAGACACGCCCCCAACACCCAGAGCTACCCGGTCTCCTCACCGCGGGTTGCTGCCCCGACCAGACTCCTTGGAGCGTCTGGGCGGAAGCAGCGTAATTAACCGGTGTCCATGAAGATATGGCGCCGGGAACGAGATTCACGAACATTCTTAAATCTATGAGGGAGACCCGGATTAGGAGACGAGTTCCGAGGAGACGTCCACGGAAGGAGGAGCCGACATCCCATCTTCCCGTTTTCGATCAAGGAGAAGACGTCCCTGAGTTAGGGACGGATGCCGCCTGCCTTTGGAAAGCGGGACTACGGGGCCACAAGCCGCGCTCCCATCCCCTCGAGTCAACGGGCGCACGCGCGAACGCGTCCTGGCGGAACAGCGTCAGAACAGAAACCCGACGCACATCCGCACCGAAACATGGATAACACTCGGAAAATTTTATTTTTATCCAAAACATCTACCAAAAAACCATGTTTGGATAAATTTTTTACTGTGAGTCCCTCACTTTTTTTTGGAATAACTGTGCATAGATTATAAAATAATCATAATGTGGACTACTTATTCTCGTACTAGAATAGTCACCTCTATCATAAAAATATTCCAAAACGTAGCTATTATTCACCTCAACTAATGGAATAAATGATCATGTTCTTTACCAGAAACCAAATGAAAAATATTGTAGAGATTATACCCACTTCCCTAAAAATCTACCCTATAATACTAAATAAAAATTGATAATAACTATGACCGATAATATCATAGAGGGAAATACAAATATTTATTATATGGGCTAGAAACACTAAATAAGATATTATACTACCATAAAACTTAGTAAATATATATGTTCATAGACCAATAACAGCATAAAAATGGATTGAAAATGATAACTCACTAGTATACTATAAATATACCCTATCTAAAAAATACAGGAATATGTCTATCATGGTCATCTCACACCCGATCGAATTCATAACTATCTAGACATCCATGGTACTCTTATTGGATACATATTTCTAATTATTCTCAATTTTCCACCATATCTAGGATCTCCCCCATGAGAGAATCCACTTGATAATAACTTCCTTCTTCTAGACCTACATATACCAAGGATTCATAATATGGGTGATATCATATATAATTATTGGGAATAAAACCTCTTCTAGATGATATGCTATGGTTCCACATCAAGAAATAAAAATAAATAAAATACGTAAGATCCATAAACTTTATCCCAAACTCATAAGTGAATATCATTTGTTCTTGAAGGAAGGAAACAACATACCACATTCTGGCATTCATATTTGATTAAAGGAACTCTATATGAAACATATCTTAGTTGTTTACAAATAAACATATATACCCTTCTAATCATCTTAATGTAGTATATTACATTGACACACAACTCCCAGCATTAGAAAAATTAATAATATCACCCATAACTAATATAGAGATAAAATTAGAAAAAATATCATTCTGGATATCCTCCATCCACTGCAACATATTTTGATTAAATAAAATCCCTCATTTATTTAAACTTTTTCCACTAAAAGCACAAAATATATTCCAACACGAATCATTCATTTCTATCAGGTTAATCCCATGATGATCTAATAGATCACCATATATACCAATACAACCTACGACGTGTTTATATGAAGAAAATTATTCAACCCTAAAAGGAATGAAGGATAAAATGTCTCGATATAGTGGAATTTTGGAAATGTTAATTTTTTCAATTTCACGTATTCATTTATATTCACCCTATATCATATAATATTATTAAAAAATTATTCATTAATATTTTTTAGAATCTACCTACAAAATGGGTCCACTTGACATAGTAATTATAAAGGTATAGGTTCATTTTATTGAATCATATAGGGATCATAAAATTGTTTTCCCAGATGGCGTCCCTCCCTAATTTCATTCCCCACAATCGACTAGGACTACTTCCACACCAACCCATGAAATCCAAAATGTGCCTAAATCTAAACTCCACTATATCTCTCGACCAAAATATCATATATCACTCTATTAATAACCCTCAATACAATGGTACCCATCCTAGTACAATAATTAAGAGCTAGGTATAATGAACCACGATACGTAACAACAGTAGGAAGTACGTTAATGGTAACACAAAGGGTATAACCATTTCACATATATATGACATTATCCTTAATAATATTTTTAGATGAAATGATATTTATACCTTCAACAATAACATTCAAATAATATAAAAATAATACAAAATATTCCTAATAATTATCAAAAATTACAAATACATGTCACTAACTAAACTTGTAAATACAATACCATGATAATGACTCAACTACACCTCTAACATACAATATTATAATGTTGATATCGATTATATAAATCTTCTTGGAATCCCCAGAATGTTCTAAAATATAAATACTATAATCAAAGCAAATTTACTCTATAGGATCATAGATGAGGACCATGTACAACATATGAAAAGAACATTGAAATTGTCCATTTTATACAAATAAGAACCAACATGAACAAAAAAAAATTCTTGTAACCAATCATAACCCCAACATGGAACACTCTCAAAATAACATATTCATTATAGTAAAAAAAATTAGAATAAACTAAAACAATGGATCCTAAAAACAACATCCCAACTAATTTTCAACTCTCACTCCCCAAGGTAAAATGAATTAGGCTCACATCATGTAATTTTATTTCGTATCAAAAATTATTTCCACGTATAATGTGAGGAAAGATGTATCCATTTCAATACCAAACTCCAGTGGAGTTTAGAATCAATCTCAATCATCATTAGTCAACAAACCACAACCTCATCCACATATTTGTTTCTCATATCCATTGTTGTGGGGTATCATGAACATGAATTAAAATAACCCCATTCCATCCATCTACGAATCATGAAACCCATCACATATAACATCTTTTTAATCACATGAAAATATTCAATAACAGCTCAAATTATCATGGAATGGTTACAACTCCATGTTAAATCATTGTGTATTATACATAACCAAATGATATCATTATCACTATTGTTAAAGGTAGTGCATGCAAGAGGGTGTAACTAGACTTATAAATCCCCACCATCATAGATGTTGGTGGAAACACCCAGAAACAAAAAAATTTGGGTGTCTGTAAGGTTATAAAACTCTAGTGGTGTGTTTCAAGATAAAATATTTATAGAGTGGTAGGTAAAATATCCAACCTCAGGGATAAAATCAGTCATTCCAGTGTACTACACATCACCATCACCATACAATAATATTTTTTTACAATTATAACTACCACAACTAAATTCATCATACAACACATAAACAGAAAAATCCACTTATAATTAAATATTACATTGTTTCTGTAATTAATAATTTTTTACTGCCACACATTCACTAATACAGTCCATTTTAAATTAAAATATCCCATCAATTTTTTATTTATTACCCTCCATATATCAATTTCAAAACATTAAATACCATCCCATATAATTTTATATTCATTATGTAATGTATATCACATCTCTAACTGCGATCCTTACAATACCAAAACACGTAAAATCTCACCAATATCATTATTTCCACCATCACAATTGAATAAATTTCAATATAACTTACCAAAAACCCTATACATCACAAAAAAACATATATTCCATGATCACCTCACTTTCCAACCAACCATCAATATGTCGATTAGTATATTCCACACCCAATATGTTAACGAGCATAACTTTTAAAGACAATGTTAGATTCACAAAAATTATTAAAGGAAACAAGTTGTCCACAACTATAAATAACTACACATACTGAATTCCATAACATGACACAACTAAATTTAAAAATTTTATTTAATTATATTTCTTCATTATTTAACATAGTGATTCTGATAAAAGAATATTAAATTTCCACATGCATCTAATTCAATAGAAATATATAATTTACTATATTCTATTCATAGTGAAGCCATGTATTATAAATTATAAGGGAATCATGATCATATATTCTAAATCACAAAAATTGATACAAATATCAATGATTTTCATTCATGGAAATAATTTGTGATAATTATATTAAAAAATACCATCTAATGTGATTAAAAATTTTAATAATATCATTACCAATAAATTTTAGATAATTATGTTCTTTTATCATCATTAATAAGTCCTTAAATATCCTAATTAAAAGAGTCAAAATCATTAAATGCTAACATATGCATAAAAAAAAGAGAGAAAAATGATCCCCTACTTCAAATAAACATTTTAATTGGTGTGAATGGATGGAATGAATGAAATAAATCATCATGAACAATATCACCATAAAGATGGACAAAAACAAAAAACATCGAAACACATATCAATCTTTAGAAAACATATCCTTTAAATGAACCATCATCCCATGAAAAAATAATTCACTTGAATGAATGATTTTATAAAAAATAAAAAATACCAGATTAGAATCACATATTAATTTCCAAATCTCAATATATGTATGTAATGAGTCTACTACTATATTGATAGTGTTGAGGATATTCTAAAATCACATAAAATTTTCCGAATTACAAAACGAAAACACTAGAAGAATATAAGATTCAATTTTTTTTGTAAATTTATTAGTAAACATTAATTTAAAAGACCAATATGCAAAGAAAATCAATATGATATAGGACATCTAAGATAAGATGAAACTTCATCATGAAGGAAAATAATATGTGGTGTGTATGTAAGAGAAAACTATAACCAAGATACTCAAAGTGTTCCATTCGTTAGATAAAAAAACTATGTGTTGGGACATATTTAGGGGAAAATACACTGAAAAAAATTTCAAATTCCATGATTAAGAATATTATTTAGTCAGGATATATGGAATAGAAACCCTAAAATTGTTTAAACTAAAATTTTCCCTCCCCTGGGACTCAATATCGAAACATAGTATCCAGGTTATAGCTATTTCAAAAATGGAAAAACATTAAAAATGACACCACCATGTATCTATCACAGATCGCCTATATCAACACCAAATACACTCACATTACAATGAAACATTAAACTACATTCCCTAATCTCTTACTCACTACAATTATATATAATTACTCTCCCATCCAGTCCTAAACTCTGTTGAAAATCCTACACACACATACATAACAATAAATCACCCAAATGGGTATGAATATATATATTTTTAAAACGTTCCCTTTACTAATTAATAAACCTATAATTATATTTCCAATTTCATTATTCCTATGTAGTACCATTATGGGGATGTATTTAATATGAAAACGCCATAGTCACTAATTTATCAAAATTTCAGGATATAATCCTATAAATATACATATCTATATATATTTCACCTATGATGTCTCAGATAAATAATCACTAATAATTATACCATTATCAATAATTTATAAACTATTAATCAATACAAACTAAGGTGAACCATGCTAAATAAATTTCTATTTAACATAATTTTATTATGTTAAACAGTGCTTGTCCTAAATTATCTCACAATCATAGATCCCAAATTTTTAGTATCACTTAATAATCGGTACAAAAAAATATTTTATAGCACTTTTAATCATTTATAAAATTTTGAGCCTGAGAGGAATCCTTTATTTAATTACATTATGATAAACTCAACTTAATAATATGTAAAATGAAAACTTGAAATTTTTTGGATCTCATATTATCATTAATAGGGTTCCCCATAAATAAGTAAATTATGGTTAGATAATAAGAATATGATTAGAAATGATATTAGGAGAAATATTATATTGAAATGAATGGAGAATAAAAATGAATTTCTATATGTCATGATTGAAGGACATGAAATCTCAAATTTCCCAAATGATCCACATAATAAAAGTTTGAGATAATATACAGGATATATAGAGTATAATTATATACATATTCATGAAAATGTGTCATTTTAAGGAAACATCGAATAAAAATGAACTATGGAATAAACAGAATAAAATAAAATATAATTTTATGAAAAAGATAGGTATATCGTGCCATTATATTGTGATAAAATAAAAGCATGTCCAACCATTATGTTGTAAACATTTCCAAGAATTTCTACCCTTTACATTTGGGAAAAATATAACCATGTCAAAAAGTCATTATTTCCTGATATATAAAACAATAAAACGTATATTTTGGGGTTATTAATGAAACCATATTTAGGTATGTATAAATATTTGTTTCATGAGATGTTAATCATACCTAATGTTATGAAAAATGTTGGAATGTAAATTAGAATCATAATATCACTAATATTAGAAAATATATTTTCCTAATTTAGATTAGTATATACATGTATTTTCAAAACAAATAGGCATTCATAATCTATTTCAATATTGACACGAAATATATATCATTCATATTATATAATTACTTTATATTTATTGAAGTAACTTGCTGTAAAACATTAATAGAGTCATAAATATTAATTTATTATGTTTTCCTAAAAAGATGATGTTCTGAGTGACATTTGAAGATAATATCTTTTTTTTTAATTTTAATTGAAAATTTTATTAGAAATATGTTCCCAAAATATTCTATAAAGAGTCAATTGGAATTTATATAAAATAATTATTTTAACAAAAATTTTGATCATGAGATAAAACATATAATCTGAAAAAGAAAACTTTTTTCAAATATTTTTTTAAAAAATATTATTTGAATCCAAATCCAAAAAAGAGTAATAGATCTACTATTTTTTAAAATTTATATAAATATTGAAATATTTCCCTAGATGAATCATATTTTAAAAAATTTATATATATTATGATAGAATTTTTATAAAATGGGGATATTGATGTGGTTTAGAAATATCCAATTTAATGAGGGAAAAATTATTTTAGACATCAGAACATTTTATTAATAAAGTTATCTATGAATTAAATTTTACTAATGATATGGTATAATAGAACTATAATAACATCATAGAATAGGAATCCATCCTATAAACTTATAGAGAGTATTGAATGATTTTTACTTCAGAAAATAAGTGGATCTAATAAATAATAAATCGAGTTTATCACATCTTCCAAGAAATAAATATATATCCACTATAATAATATAAAAACCTATTAATACTTGTTTTAATAACCTTATTAATGTCAATATAGGATATATTCTATATTATATAAATTTTTTTATACATTTTCTTATAAAGTTGTATATATTTCATTCATTATATTTTTGTGTTTTTTATTGCCTCGTGCATGGTTTAAAATATCACAAACAATTCATAACCAATGATAAAATTTTATTTAGTTCTATATTATACTTAGTTATAAAGTGGTTGTTTTATAATTTTTTATAATAATATAGTTATATTCTAGTATAGTTTTTTTAAGATTCTTGATTTTGAAATTAGTGATAGCATTCTCTTAGTAATTTTAGTTGAACATAAGCTGGTATGTTAAGAAAAGTTATATATAACCCTTATAGAACATCAATAATGTAATAAATGTCATATAAAGTAATTATATAATTTTTCATAATAATATTATTAACATTTTGGTGAAAATAAAAATACATCAATCTAGGGAAATGGTAGTCTGAATTTACACAAGGACGATGTTATACTTTCACACAAAACATGTGAAATATAGGGTGTGGATTATAATGTTTGGAATAATAATAATTTTAAAAATGATATATTTAATCGTTAAATTCTCTTCTCTATGAATCCATTATTTTTTATAAAAAATTCAATATTCTACATAATAAAAGTACATTATAGGTTGAATATATGAATATAACATTAAATTTTAATTTGATAGAAAAAATGGTTGATAATGCTTATACCATGAATATAATAATAATTTAATATACTAATATTAATTTTATAATTATATTATAAAAGGGAATGCAAATTTGGATGATTAATATAATGTCGAAATGGGATAATATTTGAGTAGTACTCATGTCGAGAGTATAAAAATCCCGATAGATTGCCTCATTGAAATTAATTATTTAGGGACCATTAATAGGTTAAGGGTTTGAAATTCATTATAGTGGGATCTATGGGAATTATAAAAGGATTATTTTCAATTATAAATATATTTTTATGATTTTATTGAAGGGTTTGTTAAATGAAACATTTTTAATTTGTGGGGATTATATTATTTTTAAATATACCCTCTTAATAAATATATAACTAAATTATTCAAATTGAAATTAGATTTAATGGATCAAAAAAACATATAAGTTAATTTTTTTTAATATGAAAAAAAATTGTTCATCTAGTGACATATATTTTACAAGATTGATATTTATTACAGTTTATTTAATACTTTTGACATTAAGATATCATATCCATCAAAACAAAATTATTAAGAAAAGCAACTAAATTTTATGAATAAAATTTAAAACAAACACATACCATAATAATGAAATTACATGTTAATATAAAGAAACTATTTAATAAAATAATTTCTTTAATGGTGTTGAAAACTAATTTTAATATTATTGCACATTTTAATTAAAACAAAATTTTTTAGAAAATAATATTATTAAGAATAAAAATAATTTTTAGTTTGAAATAACAAATGTTAATTATTTCAATAAAAATAATTGTTTTATTAATAAAAAATATTTTTTAGTTTTAATTCAAATAAATTCAAACCATCATCAACCGTTATATAAAATAATTAAAAAAATCATGTGAAATAAATTTTAATAAAATTATTTTTACTTATGTGTATACCTATTAATGATGGGATTTATAAATTTATCATAACAGTTTTTAAATATAAAATTTCACCATAAATAATAAATTATTTTTAAACAATTTGTATTTTGTTTTCAATTATTTCATTGATTTTGGAAATAAATGATTCAATAATTTCTAAAATTGGTATTTTTTATAAGTCAAATTAAAATATACATTATCATAAAAATATAAAAATTTAATATAATGTTATTGATTACATGATATGTCATAAAATGATATAAATTTTGTATAATAAAAACTAAAAATTTAGGAATTCTTTTATATTAAGAAATATTTTTTTACAAACATTTTTTTTATCGAAATATAACTTCGGATAGTAAATTCCACATTGGCATAAAATTACAACTTATGATCACATTCCAGTTGCTGTCATGTTTATTCTGAAGCTATAAATAATTTACTTTATCATTGATAATTTTAATCACATTATTAGTTATATAATCATGAGGTATATGTTGTATTATAGAATTCTAATTGCTGAAAGAGGTTGTTTATGGATTCTTTATAAGATAATGTTTTATATATCTGCCACATACCAAGGAAACTGAATTTGGTTTGGGATGATATATGTATAAATTTTGAAAGATACTCCTTTCATGATTTTAGAGATTCATTGAATACGATGACTGAACATATAACAATGCATTATGATATAAAAGTTGCAATTGGTAATTTTTTCTTATATTATATGAATTTTTAAATATATTTATTATAAGATGTTTTGTATTCTTAGTGGGGTCAGTAAAAATAAATGGTTTTATGAAAGAATGTATTATAGGTGGAAAATCTAATGGAACGGTCAGATGATGATCAATATCAAGTTTTGTTTTAATTTTACTTGTTCATCCATTCATAAATAACAGAGATAGATTTAGATTGTTTTTATGAGTTATCATAATTTTTAATTCGTTTAAATTCAATATTTTTTAGGATGTGTGATCCAATTTTGTTTTGTAGTTGTGATTTGTTATGTTTGAGAACGTATTTAATGATTCAACTTGTGTCAGTATGTGATGATGGGGAATTGTTTTCAATTAATTTTTCATGATTCATTGGATGCACCGTTATCGATGTTAGAGGTCAATTTGAAATGTTTGTTTAATTTCCCCCAACAATAGGAATATTGTTATTATATTTGTTTGAACTTCTGTTTTTTATATCTATCATTAATTTTATAGATATTATGTAGTTTACTAGTATATATTTCATGGGGTGGTGGAATTTTAAGGATAATAGTAATTGATATATTTCCCTTTGAATTATTATATTTTATTATGAGCCTCTTATATTCTAATTAGTATAGAGAGGAATGAATCTTTAGTTTTATCTGAACAAAAAAAAAATTATAACAATGATTCATATATAGATGAATAGTCTTACCGAGCCAGACATTTAGTAGTTAGATGATGTTTTTATATGTGATCTAGATTTTAGAGGTCCATGGATTACAATGTAATTTTCATTGAGTTTCACTGTAATAATATAATCATCATCCAAATGCATGTACCCATTTGGATTATTTTATTTGTGGCATTAAATATCTACAATGTTTTGTTCTACTTTTGGGTATTCAATAGTCATTTGGACATAAGTTGTGTGGTTCATGAATCTGACTATGTCAATTATTTGTAAATTTATAAAGGTATAGAATGACCAATACTTGTATTATAATAATTTTAGTAAGATGAGTCACTAGATTAATGTCATATAAAATTTTATATCAAAATTTTCTCTTATTCATAGATATATGAGGTTCGATCATCGGGGTATTTTTTCTATTAAAATTATTTGGAATTTATATGTTTTGACGTTTATTATCATGGGGGAATTTTTCATCACCATCGAAATTAGTGTTAGACCTGAAAAAACGTTATCAATATGTGGGGTCACCATTAAATTCCATATGATTTCTGTAATTAATATTATTTGGGATTACTTATTATAACTAGGTATTATAATTATTAGAGCGACTAATACAGATTGAAAACTCTTATGTATGTGGGATGTTATTAAATTTTCACATGGACATGTCCATTTGAAATAATCATATCATTTTTTGACATGAATATATATAAATGTGTTTTTATCATAGAAAACTATATTATGCATATTGGGGATATGATAAATCTTACACTTTTTCTTGAACCAAGGTGTCTAAGACATAAGGTCACATCACCACATTCACACCTCTCTATACATAAGAGGATATTGACTAGAAGTGAGGGAATGATACAATTAGTAGAAATATTATACCCTCAATATCATGTCGTAGGATCAATAATAAATGATAAAAAATATATTAATAATCAGCGACCCAATAATGAATTAATGGAATGTATGTAATTAAAATTTATATCCTCAAGTGGAGTTTTCATAAATTTTATAATGAAGTAGAAAAATAAATATATAAACAATGGTTCCTTCAAATTATATCTTTATCGACCACATCCCTTATAATCCAATTCTCTTTAACCCATCATGGGGCCCTTTCCCTTCACTGAATCCCACATAATATATACAGGTTCACCAAAATTCCAAAATTAGTGTTTGAATACAAGACTAAATATTAATCCACCAATATATTATTAACCTAATTTTATAAATTATAACAAGTTTTTCCATTATTTTAAAAATGTGTAATGGAAAAACAAAAAATTCTAATACAATGTGTTCTTGAACTAACCATGATAACACAATCCCCAATTTGTACCTACATGAGAACCATGATGAAATGATGGTAGAATATTATTGATATACTAAAACTCTCCCGTATAATTCTTCATCATAGAGTCATGAGGACATAATATTAGGTGTAATTAAGCTATAATGAATGTCAGGAAACCTAGAATCCTATTATTGTGAACTGAAATCCGACAAGGGCATGATAGTCTAAATATTATAGGATACCTTTACTATATTCTCAACTTTGTATTTGTACCTATCTCATTAACACACCATATTATGAGGTACAAAGACTATATCTTTAAAATATAGGTTCACTCCTCTCTTTATGATAATCATGTAACAACTCTCCAACAATGTTAAGTGCTCTAACAACCCCCACGAAATGAAAAAACACATATAATGATAATCAAAGAGTATCAATTTAACATGTCATCTTGTGTATATAATTCCACACATTACTAAATTTCATCATAGTCATACATGAAAAAAATATACTTAAGTATAACTCATGGAATCACACATCTCCATGGGTCACGTGGGTTACACAAAGACACACCCACATGTGATCTAAATCATGTATGGTTATCAATTATTCTCACACAAATAATTATTAAATAATCTAGTGAATATTTAATCCCATGATGTTTAGGAACATTATATATTATTGTTGTGAATTTAAGTGTCAATTTTATAAAAATAGAAATCACCTGAACTATTTTTGAACACTAACCATAACATGATTACATAAATCATTCTCCTAAGGCTTATCATTGAAAAATTTGTTCTGTAAGGAATGATAAAAAAGGATGGACGATGGATTCCTGAAATACATGGGTTTATACCATTAAAACCTATGATTTTCATACATGGTTATTACACATATAATATGAATATTAAATATATTAAAAAACATTAATGATGAATATAATAGATTAATTTTTGTTGAGATAAGATACACCGGGTTCTAATATGGTGGATGTTATTTAGAATATCCCAAAATGGTTTCCAATATAACTACACATCAAAAACAGAATCTACATCAGACCAACCATCAAAACCTAGGGAAATGAAAGATAATAAATTGTTACCTTATAAACTTTTTAAAGGAAAATAATATGTACATGTATGAATAAAATGAACATAAGTAAATTGGAACATGAAAAAATAGTTTAATGTCATACCATGCATATAAATTATCTGAATATGGAGTCATGGAATAAAAATAGAATGTTTTTAGGACATGAATTATTGTAAAAAATTACATGTTCCATGATAGTATAATATTTTCATAAGAAATTCAATTTTGGAAAACACATAAGTATACAAAATCTTCTTCATAGTAGTCAAGGCTTACATCTATTGATAACCTATTGGAATGGATTTGTTCCACAAACTGTCATAGTAGTAAATGTTTAATTCAAATTCCATTTTAGTTGAAATTGTCCCTTACTGAACATGGTTTAATATCTATTATAGATGTTCCAATTTCATGTGATATGTATTATTATTCAAATAACTGGAGATATATATAGGTCCCCCAATCATATAATGAAAATCATATGTATGTGTGTCGTCATATCAAAAAAAATCATCTTATATTAACCTATTAAAATACATGGGTTTTATTACAATTTAATAATACCTTAACATATGAAAAATATATTGTTTTTGTAATTATTTCATCATTTCCTCATAGCCTAACATATAAAAAATTGCATGGGTTTCATAATAATTTTTTCATTATATAACTTGTGAAAGAGAAACCAGTTTTATGAACATCATGAAATCATGAACCTACACTAATTTATGAAAAATAAAAAATTGTATCCTTGGTTTAAATCACCATATAAGAAAATGTTACATCAAAATTTGTCATCATAGAATGAGAATTATTTTTTAAAAATAAATAACATTCATATTTCATGGAGAAGAAAAATTTTCATTGATAATCAATATAAAAAAATATAAATTCATAAAATATTTTATAAATCCTTTTCATTGAACAAAAACACGAAACATATAATCGATTCATTAAATGATATTTAAGACCTTAATTAAAGAAAAACAACAACTCAATTTTGAAAAACAAGTTTTTTAACATAAAACATATTTGAAATCCTTTTCTATGAAAATACATTTAAACAATAAATTTTCATATTTAAATAATATAATGTTCTTGAATGTGGCTAGTTCAATTATTGCTATATATTTAAAATTATTTATTCCATTAATATTTTTTCAAAAATCAAAATATTCTTTTAAAAAAAATTATATAATGAATTTCTTATTTCCTTAATGAAATTCAAAAAAAATCAAATTAATGAAATAAAAAACATTATTATATTATTTTTGAAATAAATTATAGAAAACATGATTTAAAAAAAATTCTCCTGGATAGATAAATTAAAAATAGAATTTACATAAAATATTGAAAATAATCATAAGAACCAGAAATTGAAATTAGGAAGCCATTATAATAAAATATCATTAATAATCAGAGTAGGAAAAAATTAATGAGATTTCATGATTAGAAGATCATAATTTTTTATCATTGGAGACCTAATCATAAATAGTCCTGAAAAACAATGATTTCTAACATAAATCACTTACCAAATAAGAATCATTGTATTATAATCCCTATGAATGAATAAAATTAATTGAATCATTTAATTTAACAATATTTTGAGAATACATTTTAATTGGTCTATACATATACCTCATAAAGTAATTTAGGTTCATAACCTAAAAAATTTCTTATAGAATGAATATTGATACAAAACTCTTTATCTCTTTGGTAAAAATATGACTATTATACCAATAAATGAGAAACAATGAAATTGTTTTTTAAAAGCTATATTTTTTGGAATAATAATCATAAAATAAAATCATGGGAGTTATATAAAACAAAAAAAAGTAATGTGTGGCTGATTTTTGGTGTGCCTTATATAATTACTATGAGACTCAAAAAAATCATACTACTTTAGTAATATACTCTCTCGTAGTCCCCAATAAAAAATAATTTCAAATGAAAATTTTAGATCATGAATTGTTGGGATTAATTATATTACATTTCAAAAGTTAATTATATGAAAAAAACAAGTGGTGGATTTTTATATATCTCCTCGAAATAATGAAGGGAATAAAAACCCCTTTACATAGGTATTGACTTCCTTTATAAATGATTAATCCCAATATATAATCTATATGAGTAAAGTATAAATATATTTTAGTATAATTGTAACATCCCAAGTACGTAATTAATAATAGATATTTTTATCTATGTCTATTAATGATTAAGATAGTGTTTTAGAGGCTTAAAATGAAAATAAATCCAATCTTAAGCATTGAATACACAAATATTCTTAAAAGATTGTTTTACTACCTTATGATGGAAAACCCTTTTTAAATCTATATTTTGACAATTTTATAAACTATGTTTGTAAAAATAAACTTATTATTTATTATTGGAACATAAAAATTTACTTTGTGTTAATTTTTGTATTTTTCTGACAATATTCATTTTTTAATGAATAGTGAAAAATACTGCATTTTACATCAAAAATGGTTTTTAATCTAATTTATTTATATGATTAGATTATATTTTGAATTATTTTTTAAGTTAAATTAGAATATATTTTTACCATTTTATCCAATGGTGGTCATTGGAATCAATTTCACTTTGAAATTAGACATAAACTGGTGTCAATCTTTTGATACTTATTGTTTTATAAAAACACGCTATTTGCTCTGGCAGCGGGAATTAATTATTAAATTAATTAATGTGACTTATATGATTTTAATTTTGTAAGATAGTCTTTATTTTTGAATTCGGAATATCAAATATAGCTTAGGGTGAATTTTTGGTAATTTTCTGAAAAACTTCAATTTTGATGAATAGTGAAACCACTAAGTGGTACTTATAAAAACTGATTTTCCGTTTAAATGAAATTTTCCCATAATTGTGTTTTGAATTTAAAAAATCTGACATACATGGTTGTCATTAATATGTAAAATGTGGTTCAATGAGATTAAAATAATTTTTTTTGGTGAATAGTAACTTATTAAGTTTTTAATCGCGATTAGTGGTAATTAGTGTAGTTTAAGGTAAAAATAATTCTTTAATAAAATAAGATGAGCTTGACACATGTCCTAACCTCGTTTTTTGTGTAATGGCTGACCAATACAAGCCATGGGTCAACTTGGGGACACCATGGATCCACTTTGGTTGGGAAATGACGTAAATAACATTTTATTTAATGTAAAAGTAAAAATGACACCAACATAATATGTTATACGAAAAAAATTTTTACATGGGGTTATAAAGATCAGATTTTTGATTATAAATAGTCATTGGAAATATAAAATGATTTCCTAAATCATAGTAATTTTTTGATAATTTTTATACTTTAAATAAATTAAATTATATATGACATCATGATGATGCAGCGATGACCTCATTATTTAAGGATTTAAATAAAATGGAATGATAATGAAAAATCTAAAACCTAAACATGTAAAAAACCAATTGGATGAGTGGATTTATAAGCCTTATCACCTTATCCTAGAATTATAGAAATGTGGGACCTTTTGAATCCGAAACTCTTTTTAAAATAAAGTAACTTATCTTTACTTTCCAAAAGTGCCCCCCTCTCCTCTTATAAAAGGCCCCCACCTCTACCTCATTTCACACACTCCTCAAGCCTTTGTATCGGCAAACCTCTGCCCATTTACTCTCTACACATCCCTCTCCTCATCCTAGAGGTTTCCCGTTGGGCAGAATCCTTTCAAAGGAAGCCTTTAGGCTCAAATCAAAATGAGTTACACTTTTAAAGGTAATTCTTTATCTCTTGTTCATTTGTTTTATTTTGTTTCTCCAACCCCATAAACTCTTTTTATTTACATCTTTTGTAACAACACCAGTATATTCAATATACTAGGATGTTGATATAAGATTTATTTGAGCTACACTCTCACACAACTACATCAAATGGTTAAAGAACATATAGTTTCCGTGGATGGCGAAATTCTGCCTCCCGAAACGATGATTGTTCAATACTCATTTAACAACTTCAAAGGTGGCCATTATGATGTCACAATTTTATATATGATATATAATATGTTTATGTTTTACTTAAGCTTCTGTTTTTTTTTCATTTTGGAAATACCTTTATGGCTTCCATTATGGGTAAACACGATATCTTCATTTTAGGAAGTGCGGACTACCGCCCCCTGAAAGTGATTTGATTCGTTAATACCATATGTGGGATGTGTAAAGGATAAAGTTAATGATATTATATATGTTATTATACTGGAATTATAATATACTCTTATATGATTATGATTCCATTCCAGAAAATATGAAGTAGAAATGGAAGTAGCATTCATTCGTACGTACGGCTTACCGTCTCCATGAACGGTGCATTTCATTTCATACCTATAAATATGATGTAATATTATAAATACATGTATATGATGAATATATATATGATATATATGTTATCCAAATCATTAATATCATTCTGGATATAATGAACCTTTGACCAAATTAACAACATATAAGTGTAATAAGTCTATTTTTGACTTAAGAACCAAATACCGACAAAATGAACACTATTAACATAAATGATTACAGGATTTTAATAACATGGTATAAAAGGAATAATGAACTTGAAAAAGGTTCATAAGCAAGTAGAGATTAACTCAAGTTTATTATTCAGGAGATTAAAGAACGGTCGGGTCAAGTCGTATACGAGGTATGGGACTTCGTCTCAATCTCCTTTCATTGAGGCATATTTTATTTTATACACAACTTTATTTTATATAGTGTATAAACCCCTTTGACTTTTACATTTATTAAAAAGGAATATTTTTTATAAGAAGCATTTACTAAACAACAAAAGGGAATGTTTTTTTTGTACGTATGCAGCGACAATGACTTCTCTGCCGTCGTGACCGTTATTTGAGTTTCGAATTCCTCAACATGCCATACCTTCCTTTTTAAAGAAAAATAAATACCATGTTTTACTTTTCTTTTATTTTGGAATTGAAAATGGTTTTCACAATGTTTGTTGTGTTGTATTGATATCTTGTGATTGAAATGTGGAAATGTTATGTTTCCGTTATGCATGTTTTATGTGATATGATTATGTTATGGTTCTTGGGAATTATTATGAAGACGGGTGGTTCCGTGATAAACTAAGGGCAGGTGACCCTGATATAGATCTCAAATGCATTGAGTAACGCGAAGGAGTGAAATGTTAAGGTTTCTCCGAAGAGATTTAGTGAATATACTGTGATGGGTATTCCAAACGTAACCAAGAGGGTTACTCCCTACGTAAGAATGTTATGAATGCCTCAAGTTACCTTTATGTCTTATGATTTCTTTGATTTGTTCATGATTTTATGAGGTATGTTAAAGTGCATATGTTTTATGGGTAAAGTATGATCTCATCCATAGGTATATATGTACCCATGTTTCCTTTCCATGTTTTTATAACCCATACTGAGCTTTTTATGCTCATCCCAAGTTTTTTTGAAATGTTTTTCATAGGTCAAGGGAAAGGTACATGATATGATGATAGTGTCAAGGAAGTGTCAAGAAAGATTCCATGTTTTATTTTAAATATGTTTCCATTGATGGGAATGAATAATACTATCTTTATGTAACCATTTTTTTTATATGTGGAATGTAATGCATGTTTTATGATCTAATTCTCTAAAACACTATACCCGAAAAGATCCTCAATGTGTAATCTTGTAATAACTCAAGATTAAGTAAGGTTTAAGGCTGGGGCCTTATAGTTGGTATCAAAGGGAGGTTTAGATAACTTTAGGAGTTAGAATTCTATTAAATGATTATCCAAAAAAAATTAAAATGATATAGCATTTGAAGATTACCATGTTGCTTCATCTAAGACATGTTTGTTCAGAATGGTTTTCTGCAGAGGAAACAGGGAAGCAGTGCTAGGAAGGCATACAGAAGGAAATAAACTTCCGAATCAGCATCCAGAAACTGTCGGAATTGAAACTGAACAGTTTGTTGCAGTAATGGCGCAGTTGACTCAAGCGATAAATGGCGGTGGTATCCATGCACGAGATCAGCCAGATCAACCGCAGAGGAACATGATAGTGGTGGAACATTTCATGAGGCAACATCCACCATCATTCAGAGGATCATCTAACCCTGTGTTAGCTGAAGGGTGGATTAAAGCACTGGAGAAGATTTTTGATGTCATGGGGTGTTCAGACAATCAAAAGGCTAGTCTTGCTATTTACCATTTGGAGGGTGAGGCAGATCAGTGGTGGTCGATGGTTAAAAATATCAGGGATTCCGATGAGATTGATTCTCTCGACTGGGATGAATTCAAAGGTATGTATCTTGAGAAGTATTTTCCTAAGGCTGTTCGACTTAGGATGGAAAAACAATTCTTTGAATTGAAGCAAGAGGAAGACTAAGTGGCTACCTATGAAGAAAGGTTCATTCGATTGGAAAGGTATGCTCCAAATTTTATCCGAGACCTTGATAGTAAAATCAATCGTTTTTACTCAGGATTAAAGCCAAAATATCGAAGTGCATTAGCTTCTCATGAGTTTAAAAGTTATGAAAAGCTTGTTCGATGTGCTGAGATGGTGGAAATGGAGTTTGCCGATGACCAAGTGTTCTATAGAAACTAGCAGATGAAGAGACCGAGGTGGAAGGAGAAAGGTAAGAATTCTTCAAAAAAGTCTGATGGTAAGAGAACTAAGTTTCCAGTTTGTGATAAATGTGGAAAAAGGCATGCTTGGGAATGCCTTCTGAATTCTGGAAAGTGCTACCGATGTGGTAAGATGGTACATAAGTCTCGTGATTGCTCTGAAAAGTATCAAGGTGAAGTTAAGAACAAATTTGATTTATAGTTAGTGAAATTTTATATGTGAAATGAGATGGGTCACTATGGAAACGAGTGTCTGCCAAAGAGCTTCAGTGATGGGAAGCAGTTAGACTACAAGGAGAAAGGGGTTGTGAAATCCTTTGCAACTACTTCAGTAGATGTCGGGCCATCAAATGATGTTGTATCAGGTACTTTGTTTGTTTTTTCAGATTATGCCAGTGTGTTGTTTGATTCGGGGTCTACACATTCTTTCATCTCTGAAACCTTTTCTAGTAAAATGGGAATACCATCTCAAGAAATGACTCCTAAACATTTGGTAAAAACACCTGGAGGAAATGTTGAGGAAAAAAGAATTTATAAGAATCTTCTTATCCTTATATGTGGAAAGAACCTACTTGCAAACCTTATTGTTCTACCTCTAGTAGAGTTTGATGTTATCCTGGGTATGGATTGGCTCTCTATTTACCATGCTAAGATTGACTGTAGAGCTAAAGAAGTTTCTTTTCAGAAAGAATTTCAGTTTGTTTACAAGAATGAACCCTTATTTTTGATAACATATCAAGAGGCCAAGAAACTTGTAAAATATGGAAATGAATGTTACCTTGCACACGTCATTGAAAATAAAGGAACTGTTAAGATTAATGATGTGTCAGTGGTAAATGAGTATCCTGATGTTTTTCCTGATGAGTTTCCTGGAATAATACCTGATCGGGAAGTTGAGTTTATTGTTGACTTAGTTCATGATGCTAAGCCAATTTCAAAACCCCCTTATCGAATGGCACAAATTGAACATTTAGAGTTGAAGGAGCAATTGCAAGATTTATTAGAGAAAGGTTTTATTAGACCTAGCACATCACCATGGGGTGATCCTGTTTTATTTGTTAAAAAAAAGATGGTTCTATGAGACTTTGGATTGATTATAGATCCTTGAATAACATCACTGTTAAGAACAAATATCCTTTTCCTCATATCGATGATTTGTTTGATTAGCTCCAGGGAGCTCAGTTTTTTCCAAAGATTGACCTGAGATTGGGGTACCATCAGCTAAAGGTAAAGGAGACAGATATTCTGAAGACCGCGTTCCGTACAAGATATGGCCATTATGAATTTTTAGTAATGCCTTTTGGGCTAACCAATGCACCTGCTGTATTCATGGACTTAATGAATAGAATTTTCCATGAGTTCTCGGATAAGTTTGTGGTGGTTTTCATTAATGATATTTTGGTGTTTTCAAAAAGTAAAGAGGAGCATGAAAGACATTTAAGGGTTATCTTGCAAACCTTAAAAGAAAAGAAACTGTATGGTAAATTCAGGAAGTGTGAGTTTTGGTTGCAACAAATTTCTTTCCTTGCTCACATTGTTTCTAAAGATGGAATAACTGTTGATCCTGCAAAATCAAAAGTTGTGGAAGAATGGCCAAGACCCACAAATGTAACCGAGATTCGTAGCATCCTTGGTTTGGAGGGCTATTACCGAAGGTTTGTTATAAATTTTTCACGGTTATCTATTCCAATGAC
This sequence comes from Viscum album, assembly GCA_963277665.1. Lineage (NCBI taxonomy): Eukaryota > Viridiplantae > Streptophyta > Magnoliopsida > Santalales > Viscaceae > Viscum > Viscum album. Next base: position 1,282,914,388 of record OY728135.1, read on the forward strand.
TAAACTAACTCGGAAGGGTGTTAAGTTTATCCGGACAAAATAATGTGATGATTGTTTTCAGGAATTGAAAAGAAGATTGTTGTATGCTCCAGTTTTGGCACTACCTTCCAGGAATGGTGAGTTTGTTATATACAGTGATGCTTCATTGAAATGACTTGGTTGCGTCCTAATGCAGAATGATCAGGTAATTGCTTATGCTTCACGATAGTTGAAAACTCATGAGGTAAATTACCCTACACATGATTTGGAATTAGCTGTTGTTGTTTTTACTTTAAAAATTTGGAGGCATCATTTGTATGGAGTAAAGTGTGAAATATATACCGATCACAAAACTTTAAAGTATATATTCACTCAAAAAGAGTTAAACATGAGACAGAGGAGATGGCTAGAATAAATCAAGGATTATGATTGTACAATTCATTACCATCCGGGAAAATCAAATAAAGTGGATGATGCTTTGAGTCCAAAATGTAATGCTTCATTAAAAATGTTGCATTTGGAACGTGATCCTTTGGTTAAGGATTTGATGAACTTTGGCATAGAAGTTGTTGGTGCAGGAAGTCCTTCTGTTTTGTTTCAGGTATCAGTGAGATCTTCTCTATCAGATAGAAACCAGCAAGCACAAAAGCAAGACAGTGAGTTGCAGAAAATGGTAGAGCTGGTTCAGAAAGGTAAGTTGCCTGAATTAAACATTGATAATGATTGTGTTTTGAGTTTTGGGAAGAGATTGTGTGTGCCTTGTGAGTCACAGTTGAAGAGAGATTTGTTATGTGAAGCTCATAGTTCTCCGTTTTCAGTTCATCCGGGCAGTACTAAGATGTATAGAGATCTGCGAGAGTATTACTGGTGGGATGAAATGAAAAGAGATATTGCTGATTTTACTGTGAAGTGTTTGACATGTCAGCAGGTCAAAGAAGAGCGGCAGTTAACGAAAGGGATGCTTCAGCTTTTACCAGTTCCAGAGTGGAAATGGGAGAATATATCCATGGACTTTGTTGTGGGATTACCAAAGACATCTCGAGATAATAATGCAATCTGGGTTATTGATGATCGCTTGACCAAATCTTCTCATTTCCTTTCTATACAAGATACATTCTCTCTTGATCAACTTTCCCGTTTGTATCTTAAAGAGATAGTCAGGTTACATGGAGTTCCTTTCTCCATTGTATCGGATCGTGATCTCAGGTTTACTTATAACTTTTGGATAGGCCATCAGAAGTCGTTGGGTACTGAATTAAATTTTAGTAGAGCTTTTCATCCTCAATCAGATGGGCAGTCAGAACGAACAATTCAGACATTGGAGGATATGATACGAGCTTGTTCTATGGATTATCAGGGAATTTGGGACCAACATCTTTCTTTGATTGAATTTTCATATAATAACAGTTTTCATTCCAGTATATAGATGTCACCATTTCAAGCATTATATGGGAAGTGGTGTCGAACTCCAGCTTTCTGGGATGAAGTGGGTGAAAGGAAGTTGATGGGACCAGAATTGGTAGAAGAGTTTCCAGAAAAAGTTCAGCTGATTCAGAAACACATGAGAACAGCTCAGAGCAGGCAGAAAAGTTATGCGGATAACCGGAGGAAGGATCTATCTTTCGAGGTAGGTGATCATGTGTTTGTCAAGGTTTCTCCTTGGAAAAGTGTGATGAGATTTGGTAAGAAAGGCAAGTTGAGTCCAAGGTTCACTGGACTATACGAAATTATGGAGAGAGTTGGATCAGTTGCATACCGAGTGGCTTTACATCCGCGTTTATCTCAGGTACACAATGTTTTTCACGTTTCGATGTTGAGAATGTATATGCCAGATCCATCTCATGTTTTGAGTCCAGAGGTAGTTCAGTTGGAAGAGAACCTATCTTATGAGGAACAACCAGTCCAGATTCTTGACCACAGGGAGCAAGTGTTATGGAATAAGGTGATTCACCATGTAAAGGTTTTGTGAAAAAACTACATGATTAAAGAGGCAACAAGAGGATCTGAAAATGCAATGAGGGATAAGTACCCCCATTTATTCGATAAGTAAATAAATTGCGAGGACGCAATTTTCTAAAGGGGGAAGGATGTAACATCCCAAGTAAGTAATGAATAATAGATATTTTTATCTATGTCTATTAATGATAAAGATAGTGTTTTAGAGGCTTAAAATGAAAATAAATCCAATCTTAAGCATAAAATACGCTAATATTCTTAAAAGATTGTTTTACTGCCTTATGATGGAAAAACCTTTATAAATCTATATTTTGACAATTTTATAAACTATGTTTGTAAAAATAAACTTATTATTTAGGATTGGAACATCAAAATTTACTTTTTTTGAATTTTTGGTATTTTTCTGACAATGTTCGTTTTTTAATGAATAGTGAAAAATACTGCATTTTACATCAAAAATGCTTTTTAATCTAATTTATTTATATGATTAGATTATCTTTTGAATTAGTTTTAATGTTAAATTCTAATATATGTTTACCATTTTATCCAATGGTGGTCATTGGAATCAATTTCACCTTGAAATTAGACTTAAACTGGCGTCAATCTTTTGATACTTATTGTTTTATAAAAACACGCTACTTGCTCTGGCAACGGGAATTAATTATTAAATTAATTAATGTGACTTATATTATTTGAATTTTTAAAATAGACTTCATTTTTGAATTCGGAATATCAAATATAGCTTAGGGTGAATTTTTTGTAATTTTCTGAAAAACATCAATTTTTGATGAATAGTGAAACCACTAAGTGGTACTTATAAAAACTGATTTTCTGTTTAAATGAAATTTTCCCATCATTGTGTTTTGAATTTCAAAAATCCGACATACATGGTTGTCATTAAGATGTAAAATGTGGTTCAATGAGAGTAAAATAATTTTTTTGGTGAATAGTATCTTATTATGTTTTTAATCGCGATTAGTGGTAATTAGTGTAGTTTAAGGTAAAAATAATGCTTTAATAAAATAATATGAGCTTGACACATATCCTAACCTCATTGGTTGTGTCATGGCCGACAAATACAAGCCATGGGTCAACTTGGGGACCCCATGGATCCACTTTGGGTGGGAAATGACATAAATAACTTTTTATTTAATGTAAAAGTAAAAATGACACCAACATAATATGTTTTACGAAAACAATTTTTATGTGGGGTTATAAAGATCATATTTTTGATTATAAATAGTCATTGGAAATCTAAAACAAGTTCCTACATCATAGTAGTTTTTTAATAATTTTTAGACTTTATATAAATTAAATTATTTATGACATCATGATGATGCAGCGATGGCCTCATAATTTAACGATTTAAATAAATTGGAAAGATAATGAAAAATATAAAACCTAAACATGGCCAAAACCAATTGTATGAGTGGATTTCGAAGCTTTATCACCATATACTCTAATTATAGCAATGTGGGTCCTTTGGAATCCGAAACTCTTTTTAAAATAAAGTAACTTATCTTTACTTTCCAAAAGTGACCCCCTCTCCTATTATAAAAGGCCCCCACCTCTACCTCATTTCACACACTCCTCAAGCCTTTGGCTCGGCCAACACCGTCCCATTTACTCTTTCAAAATCCCTATCCTCCTCCTAGAGGTTTCCCATTGGGCAGAATCCTTACAAAGGAATCCTTTAGGATCAAATCAAAAGGAGTTACACTTTTAAAGATAATTCTTTCTCTCTTGTTCATTTATTTTATTTTGCTTCTCCAACCCCCTAAACTCTTTTAATTTACTTCTTTTTTAACAAAACCAGTATCTTAAATATACTAGGATGTCGATATAAGATTTATTTGAGCTACACTCTCACACAACTACATCAAATGGTTAAAGAACATACAGTTTCCGTGGATGGCGAAATTCTGCCTCCCGAAACGATGATTGTTCCATACTCATTTAACACCTTCAAAGGTGGACATTATGATGTCAATATTTTTATATATGATATATAATATGTTTATTTTTTCCTTAATCTTCTGTTTTTTTTCATTTTGGGCATACCTATATGGTTTCCATTATGGGTAAACAAGATATCGTCATTTTAGAAAGTGCGGACTATCGCCACCTGAAAGAGATTTGATTCGTTAATACCATATGTGGGAAGTGTAAAGGATAAAGTTAATGATATTATATATGTTATTATACTGGAATTATAATATACTCTTATATCATTATGATTCCATTCCAGAAAATACGAAATAGAAATGGAAGTAGCGTTCAAGCGTACGTACGACTTACCGTCTCCATAAACGGTGCATTTCATTTCTTACCACTAAATGTGATTTAATATTATAAATACATGTATATGATGAATATATATGATATATATGTTATCCAAATCATTAATATCATTCTGTATATAATGAACCTTTGACCAAATTAACAACATGTAAGTGTAAGAAGTCTATTTTTAACTTAAGAACCAAATACCGACAAAATGAACACTATTAACTTAAATGATTACATGATGTTCATAACATGGTATAAAAAGAATAATGAACTTGAAAAAGGTTCATAAGCAAGTAGAGAGTAACTCAAGTTTATTATTTCGGAGATTAAAGAATGGTCGTGTCAAGTCTGATACGAGGTATGGGACTTCGTCTCAATCTCCTTTCATTGAGGCATATTTTATTTTATACACAACTTTCTTTTATACAGTGTATAAACCCCTTTGACTTTTACATTTATTCTAAAGGAATCTTTTTTATAATAAGCGTTTACTAAAAGACAAAATGGAATGTTTTTGTCGTACGTATGCGGCGACAATTACTTCTCCGCCGTCATGACCGTTATTTGAGTTTCAGCTTCCTCTACAAGCAATACATTCTTTTTAAAAGAAAAATAAATACCATGTTTTACTTTTCTTTTATTTAGGTATTGAAAATGGTTTTCACAATGTTTTTTGTGTTTTATTGATATCTTGTGATTGAAATGTGGAAATGTTATGTTTCCTTTATGCATGTTTTATGTGATACGATTATGTTTTGGTTCTTGGGCATTATTATGAAGACGAGTGGCTCCGTGATAAACTAAGGGCGGGTGAGCCCGATATAGCTCTCCAATGCATTGGGTAATGCGAAGGTGTGAAACGTTAAGGTTTCTCCGAAGAGATTTAGGGAATATACTGTGATGGGTATTCCAAACTTACCCAAGAGGGTTACTCCCTACGTAAGAATGTTATGAATGCCTCAAGTTACCTTTATGTCTTATGATTTCTATGATTTGTTCATGATTTTATGAGGTATGTTAAAGTGCCTATGTTTTATGGGTACAGTTTGATCTCATCCTTAGTTATATATGTACCCATGTTTCCGTTCCATGTTTTTATAACCCATACTGAGCTTTTTATGCTCATCCCATGTTTTTTTGAAATGTTTTTCACAGGTCAAGGGAAAGGTACATGATATGATGATAGTGTCAAGGAAATGTCAGGAAAGAATCCATGATTTATTTTAAATATGTTTCCATTGATGGTAATGAAGAATACTATCTTTATGTAACCACTTTGTTTATATGTGGAATGTAATGCATTTTTTATGATCTAATTCTCTAAAACTCTAAACCCGAAAAGATCCTCAATGAGTAATCTTGTAATAACTCAAGATTAAGTAAGGTTGAAGGCTAGGGCCTTATAATAATATTTTTAAATATTATTCTATAAATTATTTATTTATGAGAATTTATAACCTATTTATTAACATGTACTAGTTAAAATCACATTTCATGTAATAACCACATTAGTTTTTCTATATGTTTTTCGTTTTTATTTTTTCACCAATTACATTCATATAGTTTCCAAAAAATATAGATTATTAATAATGAAATAATAAAAATATATAAAAATAATTTAAATGGTTAATACAAATCATGTATAATGGTTTTGAGAGATGAAGTATCTTACATTCAAGGAGATGGTAGTTTGTACGTACAGATGAGTAAAATTTCAATATTTCTATAATATTAAGAGAATTGATGTATGTATTATTTTAAATTTATTTAAAATCGAAAATATCATATCTAGAATATTATTTCATAAAAGTTAATTTTTAATATATTCCATGTGAGGTGGTAATGAAAATGGGGATTCACATCTCTTTGTGATGAAGGTAGTTCACATGTGCAATAATGAAATTATCATTTTATGTGAGTGAACTCGTAAGAAAAAATGGTATATATATATAAATATATTATAATATATATATCATTGGTATCATAATTATTTCTTGTTTAAAATATATATAAATTCAAATTATCCTAATTACCATCCATTTCATCATTAGTAAAAAAATGAAGTGCGTCACTCCATGAGGTTGGAGTCCATTGAACAAAATATCGATGTTATTTTATCCCCTATAGAATGAAAATTTAAAATTCATTTATGATATTATTACTATGTTGGTAAAATTATGTTTTCAATAATATATATATATATATATATATATATTATACATCCTCATAAACAACTCTGAATGGTGGTAGATAAAAATGATTTAAACCACTTCGCGAGGCTGTAGTTCGCCGTACAAACGAAAAGAGATTTTGTAACTGATTGGATGTTAATAGGGATTGGTGTAGATAATTACATTAAAAACAAATACCATATAAGTATTTGTAATATAATTTCTTTTATATCATATTTTTTAATGATTATAAAATGAGGTGGATGAATTAATAACATAAATACTCTCATTGAAGAATGTTACATCTCTATCATGTATCCTCCCTATGTTTTTAATAAAACCAATTACATTTTGTATTTATTCATATAAATAGTATTAAATGATGATATATTATATTTTTTTGATAGTATTTGGTCAGGTTTTTTCTAAACCATAAATATGCTATGGTGTTACGAAGACATGAGAGGGGTGACCTTTAATATATGAGGTGAGTGGAACAATATTATGGTTTTGAGAAGAAAATGGTGTACACCTGTGGTTCTCATGATTAATGGATTTGAAGTAGATTATTATCAATTATTATTCATTATAGGGTTTAAATGTGGCCACTTAATAAATTTTAGATAGTTTTTTACATAATTATGACCATTATCTTTTTAGATTAAACGTTATTAAAAAAGTTACTTGCCTAATGTAATAAATTTAAAATATTTTCACTGTTAATTAAGCTAAAAAATTATGTTGAAATTATTACAAAATATATATTGTTCACATTTTAAATAAGGAATAAATATTTCCAAATTAATTTCAATGAGGTGGAAATTTTTAATTAAAAAATAATCTCTTAGATGTAATGAGAAATTATGCTTTTAATGATAAAATGTTCTGATGTTTAATGTGTTTTTTATCAATATTAAAAATAAAAAATATTATAATAATATAGTTTGGGTTTATAGAGATATTATTGAGATAATATTACATAAATAAAATTGAATATATATTTTCCTATTACAAATAATTTGAATAAAAAACTAGTGTTTATTAAACAATTATTATTTTCCACTATTTATAAAATAAGTAATCTTTTTAGAAAATTTTCAAAAACCCACCATAACATATTTGTTTATTATTTTAAAAAAATAACTTCATTTTTTTAAATATATTATATAAATTTTATAAAAATTACATTGCAAATAAGTCTGAAAAACGGAGAAAATAAAATTTTTCAAAAATAAAATCATAATCATAAAATTGTACATATTCTTATATATTTTCCATAAGACACATAATTTTAATTTTATATAGTTTATAAAATATATACTATGGGAATTTATTTAAAAAATTACTGATTTTTGTTTAATTTAAAGAGTTATAAATGGTGTGTTTGTAATAAAATTGAATTTCAGAAGAAAAAATTATTATCTTTTCAAATAGTTTTGGTATTTATTTTTAATTATATAGTCATCAAGGAATTAATTTTATATACATGTGTTAAATATGTATTTTTACAATTTTTTGAATGTTATTTAATCCTTCAATTATAATATATTGTCATTAAATATTATATTAAATGATAATTTTGTAATAGTACGTCACATTTCATCAATACATGGTGTTACATGTAATTGAAAATAAAAAAAATTCATATACAGGTTGAAAAAATTTATAGTTATACATAATGGATAATATTGAAAATATTACATTTATTTGAAAATATAGATTTCAAAAAATATCATCATGTTATATTTTACCCCCGTTAAAAATATTTTCTTCTTCTAAAATCATCTTAGTATTCCAATGTATGACATTTGGAAATTCATTAAATGATATCGACATCATAAAAGTGGTTACAAATCATCCTATAAAAAAATATAATTTGATTAGATAAATTTGTCTACATTAGAAAATAGTAGGTTTAAAAATATTATAACATGTGTAGAAAGAGAAAACATGGACATAGAAAAGAAAACTATCACACAATTAACAATTGAGAGTTATAAAAACTTGTTATCTGGAAATTTGATGATCAAAATCTGAAAAAACAAAAAGGAATGTAAAATTCCATTCATATCATCAAAAATGGTGATAATGTAACAATATTTATTGTAATATCTTTTTCATAATATTGCGGATTTCCTTTTTTCTATCTATTCATTGAACAAATGCAAAAATACTTATGTCCCAAATTTTAACTTCATAGGGACATTATCATCCATTTTTTCACCATGAACAACATGGAAATAATTTTATACTATATAAGATGAATTTTTCATTTATGATGTACTTCAAAATATCCAACACATAATGATAAGTCTTTCATTATGTGTCTTTATATTAAAGAGAATTTTAGTACAAGTTTTCCAACATGGATTAATCTAAATATGGTGAAGTGATAATTTAATATCTAAAACATCATCCAATGATCAAAAAAACCATTTCAGAATTGATTATATATATATAATCCATCAAAAATAATTCTTTTAAATATTTTTACTATATTTATAAAAATCATCTTAACAATAACCCTACATATATTTTAAAGTCGACCATGATTGTAACATAAAATTCTTATGAATAATTGCATCACATATTCTATTGAATCTACGTGAAAAATTAAATTAAACATAAACCTTATTGAAAACAAACAATATTCCTAATTATATAAATTACACACATATTGTCAGATATATTCCTTAAATCAAAAAAAATTATAAACACAATCAATGATTGAATTAGCCAATTTCAAAAATAATCACTAATTAATTCCATGATCATAAATACTTAACCATTAAATTTATTACCATCGATAATATAATTATTCAATCTAAACAGTATCAATAATAGTAAAATCATAAGTTTTATAATTTAAAAGTCATGTATTTTCCATAAAATATGAATATTCCATTAAATCAATTTCTACTTCATCAGCACCATTCAATATATTTTTTAATATACTAAACATAAAACTTATACGAAACAGGACATAAATATATATAATTAATCCTATAAGAAATTCTTAAATTATAATACATAAAAATTTCAATTAATACACCTTATCCTTATTCCATTAACAATTTAGTATCATCATATTCCATAAAACCTACTTCATTTAATGTATCATTCATATTATCTTCCACATCTTCCATGAAACCATTAATCATATAACTATATTGACTCCCTTATAGTTATTTACCCTTTACTATATATTTTTTCATAATTATCATAGCATCCTCATTTAAAACATTTATTAGCTGATGATACCTTAGGAATATCATAATTCTCATATATTTCATTAAACAAATTTTAATTTTTCCTTTGATGCTATATGTTTTGTGTCATTACTTTCCACATTTAAAACATATTCCCATTTTTATAATACATTACCTTATGTGCTTCTTTTCATGTTGTCAATATATATTAATCATAATCATCCTTCCTCTCGGGATTATTCTACCTCAACACCAATGAACTATATATTTCTATTCATTGGTGAATCTAATTGGTGGTTATGGTGAAATTTTTTAATCATAATCTATGATAAATTCTTATTCATAGACACAATATCTTACAGTATAGTCATCATCCCATTTTTTCGTCAATTTATAAATTTTTATCACATTAATTTTTAACCGATATCCTCCTTGATGAAACAATTAAATAAAACTGAAAATAATTATTCAATCAAGGCTAACCAATGTGGAAAGTCGCACAATTTGAAAAATCATATATAGGAGATCGGAATCAATAAAATTTTTTCTAAATATATTAAACCTTGTGTTTTATGTAGGATATACATGATCATCAGATATATAAATTATTCATTATGGTTTGTAAATTGTTTTTGTATTTCTAAATCATACACACCATTAGTGTCAAACCTCGTGTGTCTTAATAACCATTTTCCTGCACCAGGTAATGAGAAAGTCAAATCAAATGTGCCATTTCTAGGGGATTTACCTCTAGATAAATTTTTTAAATGGAAAAATACATTTTTATTATCCAGACATGGTTGTAATTTCTTGGAGAAAAAATTATATCTATTTCCAAAATTGTAGTACATTTTTAACACATTTATTGATCATTATAGTTACCCATAGATGTATTTTTTGAAAATTCCTTAGAATTTTCAATAAGGATATCACTAATTATTTGTCATCCTCATTTAAAAAGGATGACTAAAACATTTCTATGATCCCAACTATTCTGAATGTATCTTTTCATACTTTAATATTATATCATTCAAATGAATATTCAGTACATTACATAAACATGAACCTGAGGACCGTAATAGTATAGTGTCTTTGGAAACTAGGTACAGATTATTTTAATTTAGTGAAATATCTAAATCATCTAATATAGTGGTCATCTACATCATTTTACTTCACTAAAATACCCTAAATAAAAGTGTTCTTTATAACTTATAGAAAAGAACCATATGAACTAGTGATCCTAAATGAATAGTAAATGTAAAAATGTGGAGACATAGGGATAACAAAAACATAAAAGTCTTATAACATCGAAATAACATATTAAAACCATACCCACCATATTATACATCATAATATATAGTCTGGAAATACATATTGGTTATTTATAAGACATTAATCCATAAAAAATCAATAGTCATGGTTTCTGAGTTCATAACATTGTCATATGAAATGGAATTGTGGCATACATATAAGAATAGAAAATAAATTATCTAGTTCCCAATGATAAGTATTAAATAAGTCATATTAGAGTGAGTTCGCACCCATAACCATCATATTATTCAAGGATCACATCTAAGACCGTCATAGTTTTCAAAGACCCTTACTTAACTGGGTACACAACCTATTCCAGTCCTATTTATTTTTATGATTTATAAATATTAATCCAATTACATAGAGGGAGATTTAGGTCCTAAAAATTATATAAGGAAAATCATACACATGTATGTCACTATTTTATAATTCATTTAATATACCATAAATAAAAAAATGAAATTCATTTCATAAACAAGTCATCATATCATAACCCATTGAAGACAAACAGACTTCTTAATAATTTCATCATATTTTATTAACATAACCAATTTAAAAATAATTGGGATTCATGAGACATATTATAGTGTAATGTATGGAAGGGAAAAAATTTCAACCAATATATTTATATAATAATCATAAACCATTAGGAAAATGAATAATAACGGTATCATTGGTTCATATCAAAATAAAATCATACGTTACATGAAAAATGTTTATATATGATAGATAAATATTTTTAATTATAATTATCATGGAAATATTCTTTTTTAATATAGTATGTAAATAAAAATAACTTTCGTAAACTATAATACTATAATATATGTTTTAAATATTTTTCTTTAAAAAATAACCTTGGAATATGAAATTATGTTCATTCCATACATGTTAAATCAATGATTCCTTTTACATTTTGGATAAAATCACAAGGGGTATTTTTTTGAAAATAAAATGATTTTTATATTCACAATATTTTTCAACAAGTTTTACATGGGTAATAATTTCAATAATATATTATTTTAATCATTGATATATTTTTTGGAACCACTATCAAAAATATGGTTTGGGTAGGAAAAATATTTTCGACAAAAGTCGGATATGAAATCATGTTTTATTAAAAATATTTTATCAGTCATATTTTGTGAAAAAGTATGAATAAATGGTTCTATTAAATCATTATATAAGGAATAAATGTAGGAGAATAAAATTAATCGGAATTATTCACTGTTATATCATAATATTTGGAAATATGATACTAAATCATAATCAATCTCAATAAACTATGAGATTGTTAAAGAAATCCATTTCCACTCTGGTAAATTTGAATCGTAACACAATGAATGAATAAAATAAAATAAAACATATAATATAATTTGAGTTAATAAATTTGATTAAATATATGTAAATTAGAATATATACACACCAAATAAAGGACGGTTCGTTCATAACATAACATATGTCAAAAGGACATAAAATTAGACAAAAATATTATTTCAATTTGGTATCTTTTGAACTGTAAACCCCATGACATAGGTATCCAAAAAATTGATATGTAATTAAAAATTATATTTACAATAATAAATATTCAATACATATATTTAATGTATATACACTATAAATAATAAAGAGTTGGTGAATATGACATGTTTCTAAATAATGTAAATAGTGGCATGGAAATCCCTTACATAACTAGTAATATTTTGAATGATAAGTATAAATAATGATAAATTAAAAATTAATCTTTGAATATAATGAAATATACGATATTCATGATATAATATGAAAAAAGAGATCATTGAGGCCTTAGACCTCCACTAGCTGACGCTGATAGCCTGTTTCAGGGGTCGCCGTCCCTCTGTTTATGATTTTGATTGTTTCATTTTTTATTCAACGGATCTGCAATATCGCACGGTGGTCGGACAATTTGATAGGCGTTAAATGTTAATCCATTTCACCTCAGAGGATGATCTGAATACAGCCTGGTCCCATGCCCCTCGTGCAATCAATGGATGTGGCTTCTTCCTTCTGCGGTGGTCTTTTGATCACAATTGGAATCATGACACTTCCTCGTCCGTGATTTGGGTAAGGTTTCCAGACCTACCACTTCCTTTCCAAAATCCATCAATTATCTGAATGCTAGGAAACATGGTTGGACGTTACCTGTGTTCAGATAGCCGGATGTCGGAAGTTTGACATCCTATCTCCCCTCGTGTATGTGTCAAGGCTGATGTTTCAAAGGATCCCACAGAGTGGCTGTGGATTTCAGTTTGGATAAGAATTCCGCTAGAAACAAAGGGTAGTGTTTGAATCGTGGCCAGCCTTCTGGTTGGGGTGCCACCAATTTGGTCATTTGGCCCCTTTTTGTAGTCACGGGTATAGGTTTAGACAGTTTGATCCCAGTGGTTTTGAGGGTAATGATGTGCAGATCTCCCCTGTTACGAATTAGTGGGTCCAATGTATTGACAGCATGGTCGGGCTAGAGGAGGAACGTGAGGCAGTTCCAGAGGCACGAGCTCTCATTAGCCCTGGTGCAGAGGCTAATGATAAGGAGGGTCAACACTCCTTGGCCCCTCCAGTGATAATAGTTCCAGAGGCGTGGGCTCTTACTAGCCTAGGTGCAGAGGCTAATGTTAAGGATGATCATCACTCCTTGGTCCCTCCAGTGATAGTGGAACGTGTGAAGACAAAGGTAGTAGAGCCGCGGGTTCGGGATGTGTTTTCCCGACTAAAGAATGATTTTGGAATTCATGATATTCCATGGATGGTCCTGGTGATGTGAACTTGACGGTGGGTTCTTTTGAATGTTCTGGGGCTTGGGGCTGGGAGGACACGAACCTGCAGTATCAGTTTCTGGGAAGAGGATATGAACAGCCCACATGACTGGAGATAATGCATGTAAAATCCTTTATGTTGGCTGTAATCGGATCACAAAGTGGACAGGTAAGGCTGGATGATGTGAATACCTTGAGACCCCTAGACACAAACACCATTAGACCCAACCCCACAGGTCTTGGGAAGGATGGAGATGGGGTAAAGGGATCTAGTTTGTGGAATAAACTAGGCAAGGTGTCTCTGAGTATGCAAATGGCCCAAAATGTCGGAGAGGTTATAGAGTTGGGGAACCTCTTTCACGGTCTGGAGGACCAGAATCCTCCAGAATCTCTAGAGGAGGAGCATTCCGATGATGACAGTGTCAGTCACCCCTCAATGGATAGCTTGGACTGAATTCAAGGGAAATGACCACATAGTACTAGAAGGAAGAAGGGGAAAAAGGTATTCGTGACTCGAGGAAATGCATTGTGGCTCAGGGGAAAAAACCAAAGGGACGCAAGGACTACTCAAACTGTCCAAAACCAATGGAGACTCAGTTGGCCAAGAAGGGCAGAAACAAGGAAGGTAAAATGATTCAGAAAGGTGAAATTGAAAAATTGTGCTTGAATTCAAGAAATAGGGAAGAAGAAGATGGGGAGTTCTTGAATCTTATCTTGCACTCTAAGGAAGAAATGACAAAAACAATACTCTGACTCAATGTCTCAGAAGAGGAGATAAAAAGAATCTATGATCATCGGTCGCAAGTTGATGCTAATGAAGAGCATGAAGTGTGGATAGACAAACAAGACCGCATAATGGCTCGGGGATTCAACCAGAGGAAAATCAACACAGAGGAATTTATTCAGACAATGGAAAGGATAATCTCTCACTTTAAAGAGAAAATTAGAGAGGACCCGGAAACCTAGGTTAGCACACTTCACTAGGAACATTATAGTGTTTATTAGTCATGTAATCTTAGCCTGGTGTTTAATCATTTTTTGGTTCTTTCAGCACATAGTGGTTTTTTGTTGATGAATAATGGTTGAAATTCTTTCCTTAAAATGGATTTTCTTAATAATGAAATTAATTAAGAGGATGGTATGGGTAATAACTGATTTGTTTTTCATATATTTTTTTATTTTTTGTTTACAGTTCTTCTATATTAACCATTGTTCAATACTTAATAATAATAATTAAATAGTTATCATATTTATTAATAAATCATACTTTAATGATCAATCACGAAGTATGGTTTTGAGATATTAATTACGTAACAATCATGGTGATGGAAGGACGTACGTACACACGACTAATGATTCCATTTTCAATGAATATTTTGTAAAAGTGGTTATCAATATTTTGTATTTAAATATTCATAATAATATCAATTATAACGTACTAATTCTATAAATATACTTATACAGGTAATATATGTTGTGTTGTGAGAAAAATATAGAGTCGCATTGCTTCGTGAAAGTGGTAATCCACAAATAAACAAATGATGTTATCATCTGTAAGTGAGTGAAAGTGTATGAATCAAAATGATATATAATAATTAATGAATTGTAAATATATTTAGAATATAATACATTTTTAATTTACATAAAATGTATTTATTAACACTATTTTTATTATCTTTCGTCCAAATAATTAATGATAAAATAGTAACCTCGCTTCACGAGGTGGGAGTTTGTTGTACACAATAGTAATATTATTATATCCCATATATAATTTAAATTATTAATTAAATTCCTTGAAAAATTAATTTTTAATAAAACGAATATATGATATAATTAAACCATGTGTATATGTATATTATATTTATAATTTTTTTATCGATCCATCATCATAACAAAACAAGAGATGTAGTAATGGAAAAAAAAGGAAAGATATTGGTTCTCAAGGCTATAGTCCACTATTTTCATGAATAATGATTTAGAAACCCACTTGAAGGAAGTATAGATTGTTTTATGTCATGAACATAAAATAAAAACATATATGTATTTGGATGATAATTATTTTATTATATCACAATCATTTAAATGCAATAAAATGAGCTTGAGAAAGAAATAAAATAAAACTGGTCAATGAAGAACAATACATATTCTCCATGTATCCTTTGTAGGATGGATGAAAATGAAATCTTATGGTGGATTTATAAAAAAATAATTTTGGATTTGAGGAACGATTTTAAGAAGCTATTAGGTTGGGTATTATATAAATAAATCAGTTTTATGGTCTTCCGAAGAGTTAAAAACATTGTCATGTTTTTAGTATAGGGGTGGAACAAAATAAAATTTTTTGAAAATAAAATTATATACCCATGTATTTATCATTTCTCGAGACTCAGAATTTTTTTTAGTTTTGAACCATAGATAATATAGGTTATAAATATATCTAAAAAATATATTTTATATATTTTATTAGGTAATTTTATTTCTTTTTCATTTTAGTTTTAAAAAATGTAAACTCATTCTTACCTTTACTAAGTATGTTAATTTTTAATTTTTTACTATTAATCAGTTTTAAAAATTAAAATAAATATATCCTATAATATAAATAATTATGATTCCAAATATTAATTACATTTAGCAATATTTAATTCACATAAGTGGAAATAAATATTTATAATTACTCCTATATATGGGATGAGAAATGGGTTCACAGAAAAATATCAAATGTTAAAAAATAATTCTGATGAAAGTTAATTTTTAAATATATTAAAATTGACATAATTTAATTAATAAATATATAATTTAAATAATTATACTTTAAAACAATTTTATAAAATAATTTAACTATTAAATTTAATTAAATGTTATGATACTCTTATATTTAAAATTCATTATTATTCATTATTCATCTTAAAACTAATAATTTCATAAAATTTAAAAACAATTATTTCAAAGATCATTTTAAAATTATTATTTTAAAAAAAATTATTCTGGTTTTAAAATATATTTTATATGATTTTACCAATTATTTAATGAAACATGAATAATCGTAGTTAAATATTTTTTTGGAAGAATACAAATTTTATCTACAACATTGGATTTATTAATATCACTTTTCCAGAAGAAACAAAAGATGAATTTTTAAGGTTTGAATTAATACATAAATGTTAATTTTGAATAATATTATATAAAAAAAATTTATTTTATTTTTTTTAAAACGTTTTTCATGCATCAAAATAGTTTTTCAAATTGTTTTAATTTATTTTAAAATTGTTTTTTTTCATTTTTAATTAATTGGTAACCATGAAATTCATTTTATAAACACTTGTAAAACAAATATTTATATATTTGATCTAATACTATTAATACCGACCATTATACATTCATGGAAATATATATCATATTAAATAAATGTTGTGTAATAGTAATCCATGTTTTTTATACTCATCGTTGTGTCTAATAGAATATAAAATCGATAATACCTATTATGTAAGATAAGATACGTTTTTGGTTAAATAAAAAATTTTATAAAATTTTTTTTTTTAATAAAACTATTTTACAAAATATCTGGGCATTACATCCATAGTTTAAGTCATGGGATACAACTTGGTGTAGCATTATAAACATGCTCGTCAGTGTATGACATTACACCATATTGCAAGGATAATGTTGGAGAAAGATCACCATAATATAGGGACCACCATGTGTGGATCATAGGTATACACTATGGTGCATGGTTAATTATTGGTGGGCCTAAGTTCACAAGTAGTCAGCCCTCTATGGCGTATGGCCTTGGACTACAACGTGGATTCAATTATTTAATCCTATCGAGCTCTATGTCGATGGACTGGATTGAAGATGGAAAGTGAATATGGAGGTGTGGATCCGAAATTTAGACATTTTTTATACCACATTAATCCTAAATAATGTATCCTCAAAAACATGTATTGGATATCCTTATATGTATAACATAACTATGAATTTAATATTGAAACACCCAAAGAACACCAGCTACCTGACCATATATAACTATGGTGGAATGTTCCTCTATAGTTTCTTCCATCAAATAATGACACAGTCACCAAACAAACATCTTATTACAACATAACTAACCCCATTATGTAACATATGACTCTTCTTTGGGGTATTATAATATGAGATTGAGAAATCACCCTTTTCTAGATTTAGTCTTGAAACACCAACCACATACCTCTAAAAGCATTTTGATTCCCTTCGACCATTAACCATACATTTTATAACATAGTAAAAAAATACTAAAATAAGGCAAAAACTATACATTATATAGTTAATATGTCTTGGGTATTTTAATTCTCCCTAACCAATGGTCCTGCATCAATAAATATAGTTACTGTGGTTGAATATAGGCCTATTATTCTCATGTATAATACATGATTATTCAATTCTTGTATTGATTGTGGACAATATATACCATATTATGTTTAAGGGAATTCAGGCTTCATTTTATAAACCTCACCATACACTTGTCATAATATTCAAAATTCTCTAGCACAACATCATCATGTTCATTATCATACGAATGTTTAGTTATATACCTCCAAAGATGTGACATGAGAAAAAAATAATTTATATCCTGATAAAAAGATGTATGATCTAGATTTCGTGGCATTATACCACCCCACTCCGCAATCTAAAATTGGATATAAAATCATAGTGTTGTTTAACCTTCCTTCCATAGACACCAGTGACATAACTATGGTTTCACTCTCAAAAATACATAATCTCCTATAAAAACTCCACTGGTATATTATTATTTTGGGTGTTTCATATCATCCTAAATTATGTGTTAGTAATCATATTATGAATAAACAACAATATCTTAAATGTATCTTCTATTATACTATGCCCTTAAACCATTTCCTCGCCCACCTATTGCTAATAGATTTGTGAATAAAACTCTCTCCCATAAAGATCTTCGTAATGTTCCATTTTAATTAAAACATTAAAACTGGTTTTTACAAAATCTAAACCATATCTATGAGAATATCTAAGGATCCAATAAATTCATGCACACATCTCAATGCACAGCCTCAGATATATCTATTGTCTACATTGAATATCTATATATTTAATGTTGTTATTATATGATCAATCAATGATCAATCTATATGGACTAATATAATCTCTACCAAAACCATAAATTAAAAAAATGCACTAATATAAAATTTAATGATCCAGGAAACTCTCTGAATGAATAAAATATTATTACCATTGATCATTAACATCACATCCACCTAGTGAGTACCTTTAATCTGTATATGTTTTTAAATTTAATTAATTATCGAAAATCCCCCAACTATAGCATGGGTACAATAGGACCTGGGTGACTCCCGCACATAGAACATAGTGACATCCTTCCATTTCTGTATGGGTATAGGATTTCGATAAGTCTCACCACCATGGTACTAATGCTCTACCTTCATCCTATAGATAATTATGTATCGAGAGAAGAATCATTATATTTTCATCCCTATCCACAGGAACTAATGATTACTTTCATTATAAATATACATTTATCATTTTTTTAATAGAGGTATGGTATTCCCTCATTATCTAAAATATTATTGAAACATTGAGTACATATATCACATATAATATGATCAAATATTTGTTACTCATGGAACACAATAGAATCAGAACACCTCCTGAAATTTTCCCCTCATCCTAAAACACACTTAGTTTGAATTAATTGTAGCATTCAACAGGTCCACAAGATAATATACAACTAAAAATGGAGAAAAAAATCAAAATACATTTTCCTCAAAAGAAAACACCCACCATTTTTCCAACTGACCAATCAAATACCAAACCTCATTAAATAGTTTATCACTATAATCATTCTAAGACTGCATCATTTAGACGGGAGAATAAAAATATTTTCCCCGTAGTTTTACATGTCATATTAAGTATAAAATATATATATATATGCAACCCTCTAGAGTATATCAGGTTCAAGTCCATCACATAGGTGACATAGTGAATACATTTATGGCCCGTATAAAAAACTATCACCATAGCTATATTTTTTCATCACATGATATTGTATACCACCTATTCCAAATATTGTTCATATTTAGGATAGTTCATCTTATGCTTTCATAGATAATGTTACCCAAATGTTACAACATTATACCTCGACAATATCTTTACTCCTAGAATATTTCTTGTTGCATCATAGTAAACAACATAACCAAACCATGACTC
This sequence comes from Viscum album, assembly GCA_963277665.1. Lineage (NCBI taxonomy): Eukaryota > Viridiplantae > Streptophyta > Magnoliopsida > Santalales > Viscaceae > Viscum > Viscum album. The sequence goes on from OY728135.1 coordinate 1,282,934,311, forward strand.
AAGGAGTATCAATACAAGAACTATCAACAACATTCCCTCTTATCTTAATGTAATATTTATCACTTATTTTTTGCCATTGGAATTAATCACCATTATTAACAATTATGGTGAAATGTTCTGATAATTGAGATAATTAATATATAAAACGTCGTTAATAATCATCAATGATATGAAATTTCAAAATATCTAAGATGTGTTGGATGTTTATGGGACATCACTACTTCTTTGTTATCTATGTATATAAACAATCCTACTACTAAACAACATTAAAAATAATATCATTTCTTGAATCAATAATTTAGAATATTATACATTAAAATAAACACAATGTTCTTAAATTTCACCCAATAAATTCTCTTGGTGTCCAACATTCTATACTAGTGTTAATGAGTGTATAATTAATTCATTGATGAAAACTATAATTAATGATACTTCATATTGGGAAATATTTTTTTTATGAAGGGTTTGAACACAATTATAATACTTGATTGTATGAACATAAACACAAAGTAATCATAAAACTCATATCTACTCAAAAATTACATCTTCAAAATGATCTCCCCTATAAATCACTTAATGTGTTATTCTAATAGATGATCTATCTAAGAAAACAATCGATCTCCCTGTATCTAATTGAAAATATCATTGATCCTTTGAAATTGATATCCATTCACTATTCACTCATGGTTGAGGTATTTGGACATCATCATATAGTGGTATATTACAATCCATTTTCTTGGTGAGCAATACTAGTGAACACCATTGTGAAGTAATATGGGTGATAATTCAAATTTAATCCATGAAATAAAAATAAACCCAAATCTCCTACATCTCATTTCATTGAATACGATATGTGGGTATCTGAATGGGGTTTTCACAAGTTGTGACCCCTAAATCAATATATCGTCCTCTAACATGTGGTCCTATGAAGTCATATATGAAGTTGTCTTAATATATATCCATGACTTTTAGGATCATTAGAGGTTTCTTCCAATCAAACAAAAAATAATACAATCTTGAAAACAATACAACAATTGAAAAAGAAGACTCATGTATGCTCCAACTCTTCATAATCTACGTTCTCATTCTATAGTAATCATGAACATCATTCACATTAGATTACTAAAAAACATATTATTTTGATAATAGTTAATGTGATCATCAATGCTATTGAGAAAGACTATGATAAATAAAAAATCAAGATTAATAATATCTTATTTCATAAAACTCATATAAGAACATACCAATTTAAAACTATATGATATTCTATGAATTACTAAACACAACCAACATTCATTCCTAATTGTGTATCTTGGTAGACTAGTTAAAAGAACTACATGACCAGTTGGTCTTGTCAATAAAAGATGTGACCATATAAAATATTATTAGGATAATTGATATCAAGAAAAGAAGAATAAAATTTAGATATGATTAATATTATAACTAGGATAGTTTATAGTCCATCTCCCCCACTTGCTTGATTGTGAGCCACATTGTAGATATGATCATAATCATCCCAAAGACCATGTTCATTGTGTATATATCTCGTCCCGGTCAAATTTTTAGTAACATATTTAGGCTTTTATATCCCTAGGTAGGGATGTCTCCACAGTCTACCTAGGGAACTATTGATGAAAATAATAGATGTGATATATTGACACAGTATTAACACCAAATCAGAGGCCCTATAAATTATTTACAATAGCGTTTGAACATCCTACCATTGAACCACTGCGGGTCACCTCTAAAATTAACTTATGAAAATTGTATCTAATTCATATTAATACCACTTATTTGATTTTTGTATTATAACATCCAATTCCTTCCTATGGAAGATGTACTTATGATTATAATAAGAGGTCTATATATATTAGTATTAAAAAGTAATAAAGTTAGGGAATTTATTCATTCCTATTAAATATTTTAGATGGTTATTAACATTCATAAAACCAGTTTGTAAAAATAGTAAATGAAACTTAAAATACTCTATGTATGGTTTGGTTAAATTCTAATTTTATTTTTTCAAGGCTTCTCAGACTATTTATTTTCGGAAAAAATGATATATAGAAGATATTATAAAAACACAAGGAGTATGATGATATTATAATTAAGACTCGCTAAATTTAAATAAACTCATACACATTATCAAACTTCTATTGTTTATGTATGAAATAATTGAAGAAAAAAATAATTAAATTCCCTTGATTTCAGAAGGTCCAAACATCTATCTTAACCCATAACAGCCCAACAATGCATTGTGGGTCCGTAAAGCATTAATTATTCAACCTTCAACTTCATATCTATTTATTTATCGACAATTTTGATGATTATATTAATTAATTCAACCTTGTTTTTGGTATCCTCTAGCCCACCATTTCCTTGGGAGGATTGAGAATTATATAGTTGGGAATTCCTAACATAGTCAACCCCAGATCGCAGTGGTACCTATTAGGGTTTAACATCCCACACCATTAGGTTTCGTGAGAGAATATACTAAAGAGTATTTTGTTCAGTTGCCATTAGGAATAAATATTTTAGATGATGAATCGTCCATAGTAGAATTATTTTCTTAATAAAAATAGGTCATATCCTAACAAAGGGATCTCATATGTTTTTATTGGATTATATAAAAAATTATGGTATATCATCCCATGTTTGAACATTAGAATTCTCCAATTCCTGAGTTTCATATTCCTCATATATATATATATTCTATCATAATAGAATACTCGGATTGACTAATTAATGATGAAAATAATAGGTCAAAAAAACATAGAAGCACACATATATATAATAGAAGAGAATATATTAAGAATAAAGAACAGAACAATCAAATTTAATTCAATAAATTATATGTAGCACAAAATGGTACCTATATATGGAATGTAAACTAAAATTCCAATTCTTATTTTGTAAACATACATTAAATATCATAAATCACAAATCAAAATAATGAGAATTAACCCAATTTATTTTAGTCAATGGATATAAAAAACATACTTTCTCCAATTTGTGACACAGTATAGATCCATAATAAAATGTGATCAAAAAACACTCATAATTTCACTATTTGAGTCTCGATAATATAATATCATGTATTAAATGCCCTGATGTCCTATAAAGTGAATAAAAATATTTGAAAGTAGTGAATATTAGTTAAAATTGTGTTTCACCCAATCACAAACCACCTGATCTGCTATAGAGGGTAACCTAATATCAGGCATTCCCCCTATAAATAATAGTCTATTAACTAGTAGTGCGGGTCTGATTCAATTTTTTGGCAGGCTATAACATCTATTCGATTTCATTGTACCTGTTATAAGAAATAAAAAAATATAATTATAAATATATAAATTTTATATAAATACGAAATTGGTACTCATTCCATATAAATAATAATATCTCCCAATGTGGTGATCCTATCAAATGTTTGCAGATGTATAAAAATAATGAAACTAATTGTGGGTCCCTTAGAGACTAAAGTAGTTCTCCACCACGTCCATACTATTTTGATGAGATGAATATTAAGGGGAACATTCAATTTATTGTATCCCTCATGAAATCAACAAGTGCAAAAAAATTCATGAGTACAGTTTCAGTACAAGTTGGAGTATGACACCATCAGTAAATAGGTAAGCTAGATTTCTCCGGGTTAATAATTGTACAAAATAATATAATAATACGAATAATGATAAATACATGAATTCAAAAACTATATTTTAATTCAATAAAAATGAATCCATAACCCCCATCCCTGTTATACCTTTTATGCCTTTATGCCATAAGAATAATAAAACATTAAGGTAATAACAGATCTAGAATTTGAATAGTGTGTTCCTGCAGTCATGTAGACATGCTACCATACATCTTCTTTCTGTCACTTATACCATGATTACTAGTATCCTCTATATATGGACTTGGATACCTATCAAGAATGACACTAGGAAATGTTTTTACTACCTTCAGTGAATCCGAAACATAGTTTCCATAACTACTTCATACATCCACAACTTATATAGGTCCATCATCATCATATTCACAGGTTTGGTTGACTCCCCCACTAAGGGATAAACATGTCGCAGTGGACTACAAGACCTATGTACAAATAAAAAACTCCATTTCATGGTTACAGAGAGACATGTTGAATAATATCGGAAATGAATTACATATATTTATGACAATATAGTGGAAGAAAAAACATCATGTGGTATTTATCAATCATGAAAACACTCTACCATATTATCACTCATGGAATAACATATCCAAATCGGTAACATATGATAAAAAACCCACAAATGAGATCACAATCCAGCAAGGTTATCAATAATTCCAATTTAAATTCTCATTTTGGTATATAATTTAATTGAAAGCTGAATTATGTTAGAAACATCATACTATATGGTTACCAATGTCATTATATTAATATGTGGAGGGTTAAGTCACTTGAATTGGGTTTATGAAAAAAACATTTAAGATTCAATGACCATAGAAACCTTTATTTATATTCATCAAATAGGTCTGTAATGACGGTTCATGAATGAAAGATGATAGTTTATTGAATTTATGTGGTCTTTAATGTGTAATGAATGGGTTGAGACATTGAGGTGGACTGTAATCATTCAATATAATGAATAATATAACCAAACAACACAAGGATCATTCTAGGGGAATATCACACCATTAAAACTACCAATAGAATGGTTCACAGTTGCACACCATGGAGTAGGGTCAACTACAATATTACATGGTTGTTCTAGTACATAGCACTCTACAATGTACGGTGTGGTTCTACATTGTGCTGATAATTATAATTTACACAATGGATCTATAACAAAGTACGATCATGGATATGGGAAGTGTATTTGTATTTTTGTACCCACATTCAATCCATCCTCTAGTGATCAAAACACCAAAACTATGTCTCTATTTCATTAATAAAAGAATTGGAATTGATTAATTGTAAAACTGAGAATGTAAGACTGAATCTCCCAAATAACTCAAGTAAGCAATCCATATGTAACTAAAGAGGAACATTACTCAATGATAAATTCCATCAAACCATTTAATAAACAATAGTATATAGTTTCATTATATTACAACAAAACTTATTAATATATAGAATCTTTCTTTGATTTTTTTTCCAATTCCCCAAGGCACATAATCCATTTTTGAGAAGTAATCTTTTCAAAACACATTGTAATTGTCAAAAAACATATTCCATCCCTTAGATATTTTATAGAACATGATTCAATAAAAAATTAGGGAAATGACATAAAATGACTTCAAATTATGAAAACAAGGATATATGGTGTTTTAAAAACATAGATAATCATAGTTGGTTCATTCATAAATATTTTAACTCAAATAGCCACACTATTTAATTTTACCAAATAATTATACAGTTTGGTATAATGTAGTTCTAAATAAATTGGAGGAGTTCTGTAATCCCAACACCACATGTCACATTTTATTTTACCATACATTTTTAACTATAATACGATAATCCTTTATCATATCATTTTCAATACATATAATGATAGTTGGTTTATATTAATTTTATAGCATATCATATAAGAAGAAATCATGAATTAGATACTGGATACATAAAATTTAACTAAATAAATAGAAACATATCAAAATGGATTTTATTAAATGTTATATTCTTGATATAAAATAGTTATAGATAAAGTATTCTTAATTGGGGAAAATGAAATTAAAATATAAATCAATAAAAAGGTATTCATTAAATTATTGTGATTTCATCAATAAAAATGCTGAAAATATCATTATTAATGTTTTCAAAATTGAGAATAAATTATTTTGTCGTTATATTCCCCATAAAAAATTTGAATTTAAAGAAATTTAATATAAAATCAACATAGTGTTAAATATTTCACTTCTTAAATAAACATATCTTAAATCATTTTCTGAAATATTTATCCATTCGATGTAACCCACATTGAAAAAATTAATCAAAATATATAATATTATTAACTGATATTTTAAAAGTTAAACCATATATAATGGAAAATATATTTATCATTACATGATTGAAAAGAAATATTTTATATAATAATTAATTAGAAAATGGAAGGTAGATGTTTAGAATAGAATGTAAATTGATTATATACTATGATAAATATTTTAGAAATAGGTAATCGAAAAGAATATTTTGATTAAGAATTATGATATCCAAAAAATCTGTACATAAAAGAAAATATTATATAGAAAAGGGGGAAAATAAATTAATATTATAAGAATATAATCAACGACACAATAGTATAAATCTATAAAAATAGATTGAGTCAAGAAAGACTATTTATATTGAATCTTTCTTGCTCAATTACAATCTAATATTATAACATTATGATATATTAGTAAATATGATATATAGTTTTGTAATTATACCAAGGGATGTTTAATCATATTTTAAATTAATTTTACAATTTTTTCATACTTTACCGTTCACTATGGTAACATTCATTTTTTACATTGGTGTGTTACATTATTTGCTAAAAATGAAATTCTGATTCTTAAGTAAATTATATATGATTATTAAATATATGGAATATATATTATGAATATATATTCATATGAATTATATAAATTAAAATTATAATTAGATTTTATAAAAAGAAAATATAATTTTTAATCAATCTTTTTAAGTCATGAAATATTTAGTTTTATTTATTATAATTTAATAATTATTATATTAATGGTAAAAATGTAATTATATAAAAATTATATTTATTTAAATTTCACACTCCATATATGAAAAATTTATTATTAAATTAAGATCACAAAATATATAATGAAAAAAATTTATTTTCATATATCTTATTAATTTGTGAATGAAAAATTAATGTTTAATTCATTATAGCTCCAAAATTATTTTACTAATGTTATTCATTCCATTTAGTAATAATCGACTAGTTTATATTGATCAATTTTTCTAATTAAATTTTTTATAATAAAATATTTTATAATAATTCATCATGAAAAAAATGGTTTCCCCAAAAATATTATTATAGAAATTAAATTAATATTGATTTTTTTATTAAAAAATAATTATTCTGTGAAAAATAATTACAAAATATAATATTTCTTTGAATAATTTAATTAATATATTCCTATAATTAAATCATAAATATTTTTATTTGATGTATATATATATCCAATTATGATATATCTGTTGAACATATATCTAATGAAAATATCACCCACGACCACATAATAGTAATATTACATTCCTATATATAACCATATATACACTACTAAAATTATTCATCATATTTACATCCTTAACATCTCTTCCAATTTCCCAATGTGTTTCATTAGTTTTATTATTATTTATTATTGTATGATCTTGATGGAAGATAATGAGGATTAATAATACAATATTTTTTAATCATATTTACTTTTAGATTTTATTTCATTATAATTATTCTAATTATGTTAAATTTAGATTCTATTTGACGTATGTTTATATTTAATGTTATTATAAATTAATGTAACAATGAAATTATCATAATATGTTTTCCCTATTTATATGAAATTTTATGTATCATGTAGGATTTATGGAATAGAATTTGACGAAACAAAATATTGCATATTGTATATGTTTATTAGATATTTCATGTCAATATCTATTGTAATGTATTATATAATATAATTTAAATAATGTGTTAATTTATACTATAAAATAATTTTCAAATGTACTCTTATCTTAGGAAAATAAATGGTTCTTATGAAACCATAATAGTAAAATTTACATTACAAATATAGGTTATAAATTATTCATATAATAAATATAGTCAAATTATAAACAATTATTCTATATGACCTGATTTTAATTCATTGGTTTTGTGATTTCTTCCACAACACATTGACTAAGTGAGTTATATAACTTCATAGATCCCAATATTGAGAGTCTAGTATTTTAGTTGTAATTTCATCATATAAAAAGCGAGGTTATTTTTATACATTTAATTTTGATTATACTCTATGAGATTTCTACATTTATACTTAATATTTAATTGGAATACCTAATATATAATATCTAGATACTATTACTCATATTTTATCTCCAAATATTTGTTAAATGGTTCCCAAAAACATTTTACTAGCATCCCTTTTTTTCAATCAACATTAATCCAAAATAATAGGATATATTAAAAATACCTTATTTTTTCCAAGAAATTATTGGTCATCACTTTGGATATAAATAAAAGAATCATATGTTATATTTATTCCCATAAAAGAATTTTTATTTATAATAAATTATTATATGCATTATATACATTTTCATTCACAAAATATTAATTTTCCATTCATTATCTGAATGGATAGTTGTCTATTATTTCATCCTATATAAATCTTAACATTTTACAATTTAAATGTTCTTGTGGGACTCATTTTTATTAGATACATTCACTAATAGAACATATTGATATCAATAACCTAAGATATCAATAAAAAATCCCTTAAAATTACTTTTATTATATCTATAGTCCTTAATATAAATATATATATTTATATTATTAATAGAATAGTTGATATTTACAATATTGTTTTGTTCTGTTAGACTCCTCTAAATTGTTGTTCTGATTCCTAAATGTGGAATAGATAACATTAATATTTATTCACCATATTGAAATATGTTATCCATAGTATAAAATATTTTTAGAATCTCAACTACTAGTCCATAATATTGACTACCAAATAAAATTTAATTTCATTAACCATTTAAAATATAGTATTTAAAAACAATTAATTTATATATAAAACAATTTGATATGTAAAAGGAATTTTCCTATACCAGACTCGCAAACATAAAAATTATCCCAGATTTATCTATAAGTCACTATTATCCCCTGATGTGTTCATAATATTACATTATGTATTTCATATAATAAGAATTTCAATATATATGAATCTAATTATGTATAAACATTTTCTAGAGACATTATTACTCTTAAATTATGATTCTTTTTCGGATGAATTTTTTATCTTATCATCTTTTTTTCATACCTCATGGTTAAATGAATTTGATTATGTATAAAGAATATATTGAAAATATAGTTGAGAAAATATAGGTTATGTATAGGTTATTTTGAACTTCCACACAATTTATTATTAACAAATTACCATATCCAATTCCATTAGGTAATTTAAAATTATTTTGATGGATTGAATACCAAGATCCAAATAATAGTGTCAGAAAATATTTTTTCATTTTCTATGGTTTTAAAAATTTAAAAACTCAAAATGCTAAATTAATCAGCAATATCATTTTTACAATGTTATATATTTATATTACAGTGATTTTTTATTTAAAATTGTGTCTTATATTTATATTACACACGACACTAAATATTTAGTGCTGATTTAATGATTATGTAAATATTCTAGTTTTTATAACCATGTAATAATTCCAGAAATTATTTTCATTGTTATTTTAAAAAACGATGCATACTATAACAATTTTATATTTTGGATAATGAAATGTTAACATAAATAACAACTTCAAATTAGTAAAAAAAAACTAATTAAATAACAAATTAATCAGAACATCATATCATTTATAAAAATATATTAACCATATCAAATTTTATTTTATATTCTATTATGAATTAGTGTGTTGAGGTATATAGTAAAAAATTGGAAACAATAACATATTTTAAAAAATTATATACATTTTTTTAAAAATGTTTTCTTTACCTACTCATTGATAATTTTTTTTGAGTGGTTAATACAAATTTCATCCATATACAACACACAACAAGGGATTTTATGATTTTAAAATAACAATTAAAAGATAATTTTTTATATAATTATGTTTACCTTCCCATTTTATGAAAAATCACGAATTTTATTATATAATACCCATTTTATATATTATAGTTTATAATATCAATAATAAAATTAGTTGATATTATATTTGTCAAATTATTAATGAAATTTAATGTAAATTCATATATATAGAAAAAGAATATATTATAAAAAATTATTATGTTTTATGTAATAGTAGTCAATCATTAAATAATAATTGCTTTTTAATATATATTGTCTATCTAAAATTAGTATATGAGTCCGGAATCAATGATAAATTATTACAAAATATTTACTCACTATGAGTCGTTCCAATAATCCGTCAATATAAGGAATCAAGTATTAATTAACAGTGGTGATATTATTGATATATTTATTTACAATACATATATTTATTAATATATCGATAAATAATAACATTTTCATGGAGTAATAATAAGTTAAAAAAATTGAAAAAAATAATGCATTCTCTAAAATCTCATTTAAAATCAAGTTTAGAATATGACGGATGGATACATCCATTAATGAATCATATTTATGGTTTGGTATTTTTATTTTAAATGATAAATAATATTAATTACATTTTTTAAAAATAAATATATTTTTCAAAACAATAACTAATATTTATAGTATCAATATTAATATATTATAATTACATACTCATTTTTTCAAAAATAGGTTTTTTAGGAAAAACATTGTTAAAAAAAATTAAATATGACATAGAATAAGTGATGTTCTAATTATTTATACTTGTGTAAAATTATCACATATATATATATATAATATTTATATGTCACTAATAAAATTAACGATACTTTTTATATTAAATGATCTTAACAATTCTAATTCTAGAGAAAATTCATCACCAAGATCATTTAAAATTGATATGTTCATAAAACAATTTTATATTTTACTAGGTTTTAAGGATTAATTTTTTTAATATTCTAAAACATTTTATTCGTATATTAATTTTATGAATTTGGATTTTAATTTACAACTTGATTCTTCGTCTATAATGATTTTTTCTGATATCGATGAATGAATGTAGTAAATCTAAGATTATAAAGATAAAGAATAAAAAAATATTTTGACAAATTAATGATACCTGATTATTATATATAATATTATATCATTATACCATCAAAACTATATTGGTTTGTCCATAAAAATAATTGATCCATTAAAATATTTTGATTTACTATTCACAAGATGACTAATAAAATGATTAATATAGTTAGACATCATTTTTTGAGTTCTAATTTTGTATATTTTCTAACTCTCTTATACCTTTACATTCATGTTTTTTTGGGAGTCATTGTTTCTTATTAATTTTAACTCCAAAACCACAAAAGTATAAATATGGTTTCTTATTTAGTAATTTCACCATTTTTTGAATTCCACTAACCACACATTCGATATTTAGAGGTTTTTTCATACCAAAAATTCATTTATACAATGCTTACACAAAATATAAATTAAATTTTAAAAAAAATATTACATTATTATCTTTCAAGAAATATGATACCATCATACATAGAAAACATTATGAAATAGACTCCCTTCATAGGTATTGAAGTACACATTTAAGAATCAATATGTTTTATTTTTATTAATTTTTTTTCGTAATTCAAAATCTTAATTATCTATTTTTATTTTATTTTCATATTATAATAATGTCAATTCAAACATCTATCATTGATTTTATATTATTCTCCCCTTCTTTTTCCCACTAATAAAGTTATAATTCACCACTAGAAACATTTATCTGTAATTATTTCAATATTTTTTATTTTAAATGTTCTCTTATTTTATTTTTTTACTTAATTCTAATTATTTATTAAAACAAAATCTCTACTGTAAATCAATTTTGATAAACATATCATTTTCTCCAATGATAATTTTATTTCAAATGTATTATAAGGAATCCACCCATTACTCAACTATAAACAGGTAATTATAAAATAGAATAATTAAGAATTATTTTAAAGGATGTGATTATGTTAATATTAATATCATTCTGAAGAATTTTTTTCAATATATTTCACTTTCTGTTATTTAAAAAATAGTTTAATTAACATAAAATGAATATGATTATTTCTACAAAAACTCTAAAATAATTAGTTTTTTCATTTAGAAAATCCCAAGTATATATATTGGTTTTGTGACAATTGTTATTCCTTCCAAAATGTACAGTATTTTTAATAATAAAAAATATAAATTTCTTATAACTAACATGCTAAACTGTAATCATAATCCAAAATTAATGTTTTCCAATAAGAATTTTGTTTTACAAAAAAATAATAATATTGTAACACATACAAGAGTACTTTCAAAAATATGAATGGATTTATAATAATAATTTTTTTCATCAATAACAATATTCTACGTAAATTAATACTTTATAAGTAATATAATATATTTTATACAAACATTAGTACCCACAAAATTAATAACAATGTTTACAAAATATAATATTGTATAAAATATCATTTTGTAAGATATATTAAATGGGATAATATTTTAATAAGATCATATAAATTTATACATTAATATATACTATATAATTATTAATAATAATTACTGATTCATATGAAATTATTTATCAAAACAATTATTTATTTATATTATCGATTATTTTTTGTATCATATTTATCTTTTCCAAATTGATAATTTAGAAATCATAATGACATTGGTCAGGGTATATACTGAGTGAAATTTAGTATTTAAATGAAGCAACACATATAAATACGCTCGAAAAAGTCATATAAAATATTTAATGAGAGATAATAGAAACATTTAATTATAATTTAAACATAATTATATAGTGAATATTATAAATAATGATAATTATAATGTAAATAATAAATTTTTGGAAAAAACAAAAATGAAAAGGATACATGTATTAACAAAATTAATTATTGTTATCAGAAAAAACAATTAATCATGGTGATATATAATTTTGGATCCAATCTATAAATTACCTTTTTGATTAATTATGTATTTAGAGTGTATATACTATAAATATTATCAGAATATTTATAATGAATGTCATTCTAATATATATATGAATATTAAATTGTGATTTAAATATAATATTGTTCACATATACATATTCATAGAAAATATTTTTATGTTAGTGGTTTAAAATGTAAATTACATTGAATAGTTTTCTTGATGAAGTAAATCAATAAAATTAATAATTAGTTATTCATTTGTAAAATTCCTAATAAAATAAATTCATATAAACCAATTATGATTCAAATGATAAAATAATAGGGTCATTATTGTATTACTGTAGTGGATAAATATGAATTTATGGTATATAAAAACTATATCACCCTAATATTTCCTTAAAATTTATATGAATAAATTCAATAGGTTTCGATGCACGTAAAAATGAGTGTTAATGCAATGTGATCTATTAGCCTGTACATTTAAAAATATTTTATGAATATTATAAATCATATCATTGGAATTATGTATAATATATGTTCTTGAAACCTTCATATTATATTATTCATGGACAATTATATAATAACAAAAAAGATTTTAGATATAAAAACTATAATTTTTTTAAAAATATTACTTCTTTTTAAATGGATCACATATTGTAAAACTGCATTTTTAAATTTTAAAAATATTATATTTTAAAAATGTCATAATTTTTTGAAATTGAAATATCATATTTAGCTATGTGTAAATTTATTTTACTTTTTTGATATGTTCCATATTTAGATGAAAATTGAAAAATACTGGTTTATAGTTAAAAAATGATATTTTTTTAAAAGATAACAGATAAATTTTTTTTAAAATTCAAAATAGATCATTAATAGATATATTAATCCAAAATAGGTTATTGGAATCATATTTATATCAAAATTATATATAATACCATTTTGATCTTTTGAGCATCTCTTACTCGTCTTCTCGCCACATCTACAAGATTAGTGTTAAACCTAATGTTTTCACTTCTATGAATTAAATTGGGGAATGTGTACATACATGGACAAAAAAATTATATTTAGTGTCTAAGGATAAAAATAACTTTTGATGAATCATAACTTTAGTATTTATTTATCCATAGTTAAATGTAAATAGTGTAACAAAAGGTAAGAATAATATTATAATATAATAAAATAATGCTAATACATGTCTTATCTTTTTTGAAGACTGTGTTTCGAAAAAAACCAACATTAGGACAATATTAAAATATTTTTAAGACTCATTGGGTTGAATATGGAATTTATTATATTTTAAATAATGATATGTTACAAATTTCATACTAGTATTTTTAATATCTAAATTGTTTTCATTATAAGGTCATATAAGAAGATATATTATAAGATAAACTATAATTTTAAATTTCACAAATTTAGTTTCATCCAAATAATTTTTTTTAATTTTTTTTAAATAAATAATTTAATTAATGGATTTTATAACAATGATGCAGTAATTGTTTAATAAATGTTAATTTCAAACTGATGATATTAAAATAGTTATAATATATATACTTTGAAATAATTAATGACTAAAAAAAATTGGTACATAACATATATATGTTAATGATATATTATATGTTTTGGGTTGATGATATCAAATTGTTAGGTGTTTTTAAAAAATTAAAATTATTTAATAGTATAAAAATGTGTATAAATGATACTTTAAAGTAAGTATTATTTTATTAAATTATATCAAATTAATAAAAATATTCAATTCATAAAAATATCTATTATAAGTAAAAATGAATTTCATTAATTATCCATTTTTTATTTCTTTTACCTTTCATAGTTTCTCTGTAACCCAATATGTAATGAAAACACTTTTCTCTAGGGTAAGAGTTATATTAATTAATTTAGGGTTATGTACAAAAGATATGGGTAAAAATATACCATAATACTATATAAAAATTAATTTTTGATACGATATATACTCATACTCATTTTATCTTCAAAATAACTCACATTTGAGCATTTTAAAATCAAAAATAAATTGTTATTAATTAAATATGTTAATGGATTCAAAGAGTGTGCCTCTAATATCTTATAAAAGGGAAAATCCTTCCCCAATTGATCAAACCACATTGACATGTCATACTTAACCAAACCCAAGAAATTTAATACCTCAACTTCACTATCAATATAAAAATGGATCTAATATTCCAAAAATAATAGCCATATTATCCTTAAAGGAACATCTAATGGTGGTTCTCTATAGAAGAAGTAATAATTTGTATCGATTACATCAAAATTATTACTTCTTATACTTTGTCTTCATTTATTTTTTCAACTCTAAAATTATTAATCCAGTTTAATATATAACTTGAGATTCCATTATTAGTATAGGACAACCAATTTCTTCTTGTTTACATCCTAAAAAATATATCATCATTTGTGCAATTGTATGACTCACTGTCTCCAAGATGTGGTCTACTTTATTTTTTATCACCAAATTATTTAGATCTACAAAATAATGAAAATAATTTATATAAATAACTTATATTACAACCTACTGATTATATATAATTAATATACTATCCAATTATTTACCATATTACTAATATGGTTATGTTACAGTATCTCATGCATACATAAAACCTACCATCTCCATGATGTGATGATATTCATTCTCTACATTAACAAATCCATAATGGTTATAAAAAATATTTAACCTTATAATTCATATTCTTTTATTTTTTCAATTATAAAATAATTAATCCAGTTTAATATACAGTCTAATAGGGCATTATTTTTATGGGACTACTCTATTACACATTTTTCAATCCTATAAAAAATAATATCATCATGTATATATATATATATGACTTTCTGTCTCCAAGCTATAGTGGAATTTATTTTTTATTGCCACATTATTTGGATCTATAAAATAATGAAAATTATTTATATAAATGATTAATATTAAATCCAATTGATTATATATAATTAATCTAATATCAAAGTATTTACCACATTACTATTATGGGAATGCTTCAGTCGCTTGTGAATACATACATCGTACCATCTCTACAATATGATGTTATTCATTTTGCATGTTAAACAATCCAGAATGGTTATAAATGAATTATACATTCTACCATATTTTATTTAAGGTTTTATTATATGTTTGAATATGGGTATTATATTTTTATTATATTCATGTATTATAGTTAACAAATTTTCATTTCACATGTTAGTTTTAATACGAATGAATATCGACGTTATGATTTACTTTTTTCATACAAGGAGTGCATTGAACATAGCATGTTATGGGTGTGGCCTCTAATTTCCCCTAAAAAATCTATAAGTCTAATGATATAATCTAGTTTGGGTTTTAAATAGTTTTTATATGGTGTCTTGGTTGAAGCTGAGATATTTGTTTTATGATGGACGATATTTTGTATTCACTCGTTATAAGATTGTTTGTTGATATTATATGTTATTATTCGTCAAGAAGAATATAAATTTGAAGATTTATTTTAGAATATTTTATTTATTATTTTTATTTTAGGCTCAATATTATTTATAAAAGGTATTTGTTTTTGTTATAAACTTTTCCTTATAATATTTTGGTTATTTAATATTTTTATTATTGTATTACAAACCATTAGTAAGCATCTAAGATCACCCATTTCTTATGATTAATTTTTTCATGTATGAGAGATGTATATATAGAATGATATATAGGGTTAATCATAGAGAATAATGTTTTTTAATGGATTCATTATGATGTATTTTAGTGTATTAATTTTATTGTAATGATAAAGTTTGTAATCTGTTTTCCAAAACTGCTAAAATGTTCGGCCTTTCTAGATTTGACTCATGTATCGACGCAAACATAATAAAATAATGCTTTGGCTATGGGATACTGGGGTAGGGGAATTATATTTGATATATGATCATTGTAAAGACCTGGAATTTCCATGGAAATTGTTTTTGTAAATACATGGGAATTTTAAGAGTCTGTGAAAATTTACGGCGTTTGATTCCGAGGCCCGGTGCGCCAATGATTATTTTCTTTTGTTTTGTTTGGGTATGTTCAGTAAATGTATGATCGGGATTTTATAACATTTGAACCAGTGGTCGGAATTGAAATATATGGGCACCATTTAACTCGCATCCCCGATATTCGCTTAATAAGACATCCACCTCATGGGCAGATGGTCGGGAATAAAATTCAGTTTTGGGGTTTTGGTTGCACCCAAATTTACCCTACTGGTAAAAGCGGATGCTGATGTACAAGTAGGGATCGAATCCACATGGACCAAAGAAGAAACTTTGAGACACTATGATTTCTTGATGGATTGGCTATGAAGGGGCCAACTTTTAGGTAGATTTTAATTGGAGAACTAAAGATATAATTTAAATAACATATAAAAAAATGATGTGAACTAAAAAATTATTGACGGTGGGTTGATCTTATGGTTTTTCTTGGGGTGGATTGGATTAATTTCTTTTATTAGAAAATTTCATGTCATTAATTCAAGACATATCCAAACAATGAGATAATTATTCCAAATAATTCACCAATTTAATCCCTACACAATTCCCAGGGCAATCACTAATTCACATTGAGGATCAATTTAATGAGAACTCAAAGAAAATTGATCGTACTAGCACTCCAAATGTGTCATCATTAATGTTGGAAAATATGAGAAATAATGTAACTCGTCAAATGGAAATCCTTAAATAATGAATATATTTAAATATTAAGTACATGAAATAACATTCAATCCCTGACCTTACAAATCCCTTGGATAAACCCTTAAGAGGTTAGCCCTCTATTGATACTATTCTACCAATAGAAGCGGTATGTATACTAATGGGGGCGGAATTAAAGAAGAAGAAAATTATTAAAAGAACGAACACTCCACCATTGTGTGATTGAAATCACAAATGTTTGTGTGAATAATTTCACACCATGATTCAACAGTATAAACGTGTGATGAAAAAAAAGGTGAAGAAGAAGAAGAAATTTTATTAAAATAATAAACGTGAAAGAAAAAATTACATGGGAAAACTTGACGATGCGATTACAAATTGAAAGCGGGAAATTACAATTGAAAGAAATACAATGGATGAAAGAAAAACATGGATTCAATGAAAAATGTTAGATGATAATTCCTTCACCACCAACTCATTATATAGGCATATTAAGATCCTTAGAGACACCCCACCACAATAAATTCAATCCCAATTAATTTAGAGAGTCAAAAGGCAGGTGATAAAATTAAGGGATTTTGACGTTTCGAAGTTGACCCGGAAATTTCGTCCAGATTTGTCCACTAGTTTAACGTGTGAATTTGGAAATAAAGAAAGCTGAATTATCAGCTGTCGTATAAAAAAAACATCTTCTTCTTTGTGTCCTCTATCATCTGTAAACATTTCAGGAAATTTTTCTCATTCGTTTGGATGTTATGGTTGAAATGGTATGACTGATTTATGTGCATTAATGTCGGGTCCACCATTTAAATCTCAACTTCAGATCCCTTTATCATAATGATTACATTAGAATTAGCTCTATCCACAGTTGAATAAAATAATCCTCATATTTTTATATTTCTAATGTATAAATTAGAGCTTCATTGGGCTTGGTTTGTGGGCCCCACATTTTTTTGATGGGCCTTAGGCCCATTATGCTTTCTCCAGCTAATTTCTGCATTCGGGCACTAATTTATCCATCTTCCCTTGGGATTCATCCATCAGACCTGAAAGATAAAATGTTCGAAACAAAGTGATCAATAATATCTTATAATTTCCAATTCATAAAATGAATATAATGTTTCCCACAAAAAATGAATTATTGGGCTCAAATTTTTATTTTAAACATGAATTGCATTTAAGATGAGAAATGATTTTCTATTTATGTAATGCACTAAAAACAATGTTTATGGACTTTGGAACAATGAATATAAAGATATTAACAATTAATATTAGCCACTTTAAGTGACTAATCACACCCCCCAACATTAGTTTTTCTAGTCCCGAGCAAATTAAATTACAAATAAAAAATTCAAATCCCCTTTTCCAAAAACATTTTAATAAACATTACTCACCCAAATAGATCATACCCAAAAGAATTATGAAACCCATGAAAATCAGTTAAAACAAGCTAGGTTCATAAGCATATCCCAATCCCATGTCCATTCCTTTGTTCTAATTAATCTCTACATTTCATCCAATTTCAATTAAGAATGATAAAGTGTTGTGCATCACAAAAGATATGGGGCCCATTTTATTGTTCAAGGGGAAAATGGAAGGGATAGGTGGGAATCACATTAAACCTTAACATGAGTATCCATTTTTTTATTTTTTTTGTTTTTTGTTTGTTTTTTTAACCACAATAGATAGGAAAAGACTAACTCTGGGCAATAAAACTATGGAGTCGCGATCCCAAAGTGTCGAACACCACACATATTGTCAATTCCACTCTCTACAATAGAGATATAAAGCCTAAATATGGTAAAAAAACTATGGAGTCCTGATCCCCATGTGACGGACACCAAACATTTGGAAAAAACATTGCTCTATGTGGTCATTATTTTTTTCAATTTTATTTAATTTTTTGGATACTAAAATTAAACTAAAAGTGACCGTAGATGACTATGATATAATTAAAGGGACATAAGAACTCAAATTTACACCCACGATTCAGTAGACGTGCATTGTGGAATTTTTATTAATAGGATGAAAATGTAAACTTTGAAAACCCACAATAGACGGACGCACTTTCCAAAAACAATGCTCATGAACTTAAACGTGCATTAAAATCAGAATTAAGGAATCCAAATTTTTCGATATCCAATTTCAGAGTTTGTAATGTGTGTTATCATGTTCAAGGTTAATGAATTTTTTTATTTCCATGCATGTTCTTATTGAGAAAAAAATCATCTTTTATTTCATCTCCCCCCAACATAGAATAACATTGTCCCCAATGTTTAAAGAAATGAAAAGTTAGAAGGGGGTAGGATAGGAGTTTAAAGAGTAAATTTGAAAATGATAATCATGGAATGAAGTCACCTGGTGATTGATGAAGAAATTTCATGCCAATATCTCCCTTCAATTATGGGTTCGAGTCTCAGTGGTTTTGATGGTGGTGAATGTATTTTCCTTATGACTTACGACATGTCCTTTTATTTTTTTAAGCTATAAAAACATAAAATTAAACAAAACAAAATAAATTGATGATACATTATCTTCATTTTAGATTTATGGGTAAGCTATTACTTAGAGATCATGCCACATGACATGGATGAATATGGAGCTCCCCTTTCATACCCATCCTTACTCATAAAAGAAGAACATGTCAACAGTGTATGGTAATTTATTATATGAAAAAAATGATTCAAAATGATTAGAAACATAGAAATCATGGGTTCCCTCCCATGTAGCGCTTTTGTTTAATGTCGTTGGCTCGACTTTTACCCCCCCAACTTATCCAATTCCAACTTTCAACATTTTTGGGACCCCATTTTTGTCTACATCAACATGATTCAGATTGATTTTTTTATAATTTGATTCATGTGAAATCTCATGGTCAATAATGTGTGTGGAAGTCCAAGGAAATTTGGTAATGGTTGATTCGGTTGAATTTATAGTCTTTCCTAATACATCAATGATCATTCCAACATTATTGGTTTTATGAGAGGAATGAACTACAAATACAAGGTCTTTCTAATCTCCTGTAGTGGAATTATTGATATCGGGAGAATGTAATATAATTTTGAGCTCGGGTTCATTGAAGATTCTTAAAGGAGATTGAAAAATTAAATAAAAATCAGTTTCTTCTCCAAAACATTTAGAAAGAATTGGTTCATTTTTAAAATAATATTTATCATGAAAATTGTCCAGTTGAATATCAGAAGTGTGTATGGGATCATTGTTTTGTATTTCACTTAATTTTTCAGTGATTGGTGTTTTTGAAAAATCATCAATAGGGAAATATTCAGGACTCTCCATCCACAATGTCAAATTTCCTTCTTGTGAATACAAAAAATCTGTTTCCTCTTGATTTAAGCACCCATAAAAAATTCCTTGATTATCTTCAACTATCGCAAAATCAATGGTAGTTTCTTCAATAAATTCATGAGAGGTTTGTTGGAGACAATATTCTTGTATTAAAATTAAGGAAGAGGTGGATTGAGTGGGAATGGGGTCCATAAAAGTTTTAAAGCATTGTAATTCTAATCTGAAAGATGAAACATCTAAATTCATTTTATCCATTTTTTCAGACAATTGTTCAATAATTTTTTCAGGATTAGGGTTGATATATGTTTGTACATCATGTAATTCCTCATTGTTTATCTTTTCAATCATTCTTGATACATATGAAATTGATATTTTAAACATTCAACATCCCATTGATTGTACATCTCATCTGGTGTGGTGTATTCAATTAAGGTTTGGTCAATGAAATTCCCTAGGTGAGGTGATTCAAAATATTGATTTTCCAGTTGATTATAGCCTTCGTATATTAATAGGTATTGTTGAAGATAATCCATTGGAGTTGATTGAAAGTAGTTTTTGGGATTCATTGGACACGCAAAAACCGAAAGGGGAAAAGAGAAGAGAAATTAGGGTGATAATATAGATTTTAGTGTGAGAAAAGAATATGAGTGTCTAAGGTACTCACTTGGTCCCCAGAAACGATGCCAAAATTTGGTTGCGCCAAAAATTACTCTACTGGAAAAAAGCAGTCGTTGATGTACAAGTAGGGATCGAATCCACAGGGACCAAAGAATAAACCTTGAGAGACTATGATTTTTTGATGGATTGGCTATGAAGTGGACAACTTTGAGGTATATTTTAATTGGAGAACTAAAGATATAATTTAAATAACATATAGTAAAAATGATGTGAAGTAAAAAAAATATTGATGGTGGGTTTATCTTAGGGTTTTTCTTGGGGTGGATTGGATAAATTTGTTTTCTTAGAAAATGTCATGTCATTAATTCAAGACATATCCAAACAATGAGATAAGTCTTCCAAATCATTAACCAATTTTATCCCTACACAATTCCCAGTCCAAACACCAATTCACTTTGAGGATCAATTTAATGAGCACTCAATGGAAATAGATCGTACTAGCACTCAAAATTTGTCATCGTTAAAGTTGGAAAAGTTGAGAAAGAATGCAACTCATCAAATGGAAATCCTAAAATAAAGAATAGATTTAAATTTTAAGTACATGAAATAACATTCAATACCTGACCTTGCTACTCCCTTGGATCAATCCTTAAAAGTTTAGACCCTCATTGATGCTATTAAACCAATGGAAGTGTGATGTAGACTTATGGGGGCGAAATTGAAGAAGAAGATCATTATTAAAAGAACAATCACTCCACTATTGTGTTATTGAAATCTCAAGTGCTGGTGTAAAACATTTCACACCATGGTTCAACGGTATCAACATTTGAAGAAAAGGAAAATAAAACGTGAAGAAGAAGATGAAATTTTATTAAAATAATAAACGTGAAAGAAAAACATACTTGGGAAAACATGACGATGCGATTACAAATTGAAAGCTGGAAATTATAATTGAAAGAAATACAATGGATGAAAGAAAAACATGGATTCAATGAAAAATGTTAGATGATAATTCCTTCACCACCAGCTCCTTATAAAGGCATATTAGGAGACTTAGTGACACCCCACCATAATACATTCCATCCTCACTAATTTAGAGAGTCAAAAGGAAGGTGAGAAAATTAAGGGATTTTGGCGTTTCGAAGTTGACCTGGAAATTTCGTCCAGATTCTTCCACCATTTTGACGTGTGAATTTTGAATTTAAGGAGGCCGAATAATTAGAGGTCATAAGAGACAAATATCTTCTTCCATGTGTCCTCTATCATCTATAAATATTTCAAGAAATTTGGCTTAGTTGTTTGTATGTGATGGTCGAAATGGTGGGACGGATTTATGTGCATTAATGTCGGGTCCACCATTTAAATCTCAACTTCATAACCCTTTATCATCATGAAAACTTCATAGTTAGCTATTTCCACAGTTTAATAAAATTATCCTAATATTTTTATCTTTCTACTTCTTAAATTTGAGATTCATTGGGCTTGGTTTGTGGGCCCCACATGTTTTTGATGGGCCTTAGGCCCATTATGCTTTCTCCAGCAAATTTCTGCATTCGAGCACAGAATTCTCCATCTTCCCTTGGGATAAATCCATTGGACCTAAAAGATCAAATTTTCCAAACAAAGTGATTAGTCATATACAAAAATTTGAAATTCCGAAAATAAATATAATGTTGTCCACAAACAAATGAATGATTGGGGCCAAATTTTCATTTTAAACATGAATAGCATTTAAGATGAGAAATGAAGTTCTATTTATGTAATTCACTAATAAAAATGTTTATGGACTTTGGAAAAATGAATATAAGTATATTAACAATTAATATTAGCCACCTTCAGTGACTAATCAGGTTTTTATGATTTAAATTAAATAAAAATAAAGTAGTGACATTATTTTTATTATTGGTGGTTAAAACCACCAAGAGAAAGTTAGATGTGGGGACAACCCAACCATAACCTCCTATGAGAGGTTATGGTGGTGGGGCCCACCCGAGGCCTAAACACCTCTTAAAAATAAATATGGTGGGGACCACTCGAGGTTGAAACCCCATGAACTCCCCATTTATGTTGCCACCACCACCCTTGGAACCCTTTGAACTCCCTTAATTAATTTTGTTCCTACACACAAGAATAAATTATGTGGAGCCCCCAATTAATTGATTACTCCCTTTTTGAAAATTTTTCATCAAATTAAGAGGATTAAAAACTATTATTTTGTTTAGCATGTTAACTTTAGGTCTTGGATGATAGGAGGAGCTCTTGGAGATCGAACGCCAAGGAGGAAAGAACTGTCCAATAAAGAATGCCGACGACGCCGTCCTCAGATTCTTCTTTCCTGACAAGATTGAATTGACATTCTCTTTCTACAAATTCATCAATGATCATCTATATGAGGTAGGGTATTTATGTTTGAAATTGTTCTTGATTTTCATTGATCAAACCTTGGTTTATGTTTGGCCAATTGATATCACCATAACATGGAGGACGCGGGCCGAACGTACATGCCCCAAACCTCCCAAATCGTTTTTCCTCGCTTGTTGATGACGGTGGTGGTGCAACGGAGGCCAGAGTCAGACAGGCCATGAAGGAAACCGGTCGTGATGGAAATCGGCCACGAAAAAAATCGGCGGCGCAGGGCTGCCGGGTTGCCTGAAGGACGTGGCTTCGTCATACAACATGGACAGAACAGGTCATGGCCCCTGGCCGTAGTGGTGCACATGGGTGGCCACTAGGCTACTGGATCGGCATGGTGTCGTCACATCATGCGGAGGAAGAAGCCGCGGTCCGGGTTGGCCGTGGCGGAGTAGCCGAGATGTCCGCCGTCGGGCCCACCGCCAGTAGTGAGGATGTGTCTGGCCACTCAGCCATCCGAGAGGATCGGGACCCTATGGGACCAACGTGTCATGGATAGGTGCCACCTGGTGGTGGATTGGTTCCCACTAGAATGGCTCTGTCATTTGGGATTTCTATGGGCATGCGGATTCCCCCCAGGACGTGGCTGTGGTGGACCCCCCATGGGCCATCTGGCCGTCGCACCGAACCTAGTGCAGGCCGAGCCACCCAGCGTGTGTTGGGCCACCCCCATGGGCCGAGCCGCCCCTTCGGGCTGGGTTGGAACCATGGACCTGGTCGGACCCCTATGCGAACCAGTTTTACCCGATATCACCTTTTCCCTTATAACTTGGGCTACATATGTCTGATTGAAAAACTACCTGCAGAGACGGAAATCTTGGAGCAAGGTTGTTTTTTTGGTATACTTCACTTCAGGTTTGGACGTAGTTGGGGTACAGTTGGGTTGGATTGAACCTAAATCCTAGCAGGCCCCCGGAATAGAAAATCCAATAACTCACAGACTAGGCATATGATTGATGTGTCATATATTCCTTTGAGACCCCTATGATGAGGAGGACCTATGAGATACTTCTACATGTGTTTTCGAGGAAGTTGGAGAATCTAACTATAGATCATGAAACAGATCCTCCTAGATATGATCAGGAAGAGTATGTAGACCTAGTAGCTAGCTGAAACCTTATGACTACTGACTGATTCAACTCAGAGTGTTTTCACTAGCCTAGAAGGGAGAGCCTCTGTGTGAGCATGTCAGACCTAATGTGGGGAGCACCAGTGTGTGACGCGGTAGACCCATGGTACTCGACAAAAGGAGTACCTCAGAAGGGTATTAGGGGGAGCACATCTGTGTGAGCATGGAATACCCACAGTGGGGAGCACCTCTGTGTGATAGCAGCAGACCCACGGTACTCAACTTGAGAAGCACCACAACAGTCTAGGATAGTGGGAAGTGCCTCTATGTGAAGCGGCATTCCCATAGTTCTCTATAGAGGAGGAGTACTCCATCACCCGAGGTTTTGATATTTTGATTGGGGAGGTAACTTGATTCTACCCATAGAATAAAATACTAGTTTGAAATGAGTCAATGACTTTTATGTTTAACACATGATTCTGATAGGTTACTATATAACATAGGTATATGTATGGTCATATACCTATGTATAGGTTTTCCATTGATTTCATACTTTTTGGTTTGTCCTTGTTGGATATTGTTTGACCTTGAGGGTCTTGGGGTCCCTACTGAGTATCGTTATACTCACCCATGCACGAGCTATGCCCGTACCTCGTTGTGTTTGTTGCAGACGATGGACATCTCTTTTTGAGGTAGAGTGTAGCTGGAGTAGATGTTACCCGAAGGTGGAAAACTCAGTGTGACAGTACACAGAGGAGACAGACAGACATGGAGTGCTGAGGAGGCTATATTTGCCTACCCTTCAGGTAGGAACCCCGGAGGACGACCCAATAGCTACTTACTTTTCTTCATTTCCACTTACTTTTCAGTGGTAACATCACTTTCCTGTTTGACTTGTATTTCCAGCCCCTTTTACTTTTCAACACTTCTTTTGTATAAAGTTTTACATAGTGTATTTCTTTCAGTTTTATACTGTGATGTGTTTTTTTACAGTTATAATGGAATTCCCTTCCCAGTGTAGGGATTAACGCCTTTGGTGCTAGTCATCAGCCCCTGTCCTATAGAAGGTGAGCATGGGGCAGTCACTATATGAGCACTGGGGTACGTGTAATGACAAATTGGTATAAGAGGAGTCAGTTCTACCACAGAACATAGAACTCTGATCTTTCTTTTCTGTGAAGAAATAGTGTTAAGGGTACTAAGTGTGGTTTTTTGTTCAGAGAGTCCAGTGTTGGTTCGGGCGGCCGACGTAACCATAAACAAGGACCCTGACTTCTAATTTCATACTCAGTGCAGGAAAACACTGATTGCATGCATGTTTGAAAAAGATTTATTTAAGTCAGCTCAACCAGGTTAGCTCACAGGTATAATCTTTTGGTTGTGTCACATATGTCACTTTCAGGTTGCCTCCCCACAGATGACGAGTTCGAGCCCCGAGAGTCTTACGCACTGATAGCCCACCGAGCGACGAGGCTTCGATACAAGGCCCATTACTAGGAGAGGCACTAGAGGTACCACTTCCCAATGGGCCATCAATTCCACCAACCCAAATAGCAGATGATGCACACCACTTGAGCACGTTTCACGATTTCAGGTGCAAGAGGCCCCCCAGGTTCCGGAGAGAGATGGACCCATAGATGGGTGAGGATTGGATGGAGGTTCTTGTGACAGTCTTCAGGCTTGTCGGGACACCAGCAGACTTCATGGTGATCCTTTCCATGGGTCTCCTTCAGGAAGCAACAGGAAAATGGTGGAGCCATATGCTCTAGGTGCCTGACGAGGTGAAACTTCTCTAGGCAGACTTCGGGATCCTATTCCTGGTAGATTTGTTTCTAGCGACTCTACGAGGGGTATAGATACAAGAGCTACTACACCAACAACAGTGTAGCATGACTATAGCTCCGTACATAGTGAGGTTCACTGACCTCTCATGCTACTGTACATATATAGTATGATAACCATT
The DNA here is from genome assembly GCA_963277665.1 of Viscum album. Taxonomy (NCBI): domain Eukaryota; kingdom Viridiplantae; phylum Streptophyta; class Magnoliopsida; order Santalales; family Viscaceae; genus Viscum; species Viscum album. The sequence goes on from OY728135.1 coordinate 1,282,961,165, forward strand.
CTTCAGGTCTCGGGCTTTCGAGAAGGGGCTCAGGCGAGAGATCAGGGCTTTGATGATCTCCCTCAGCATGTTGACGCTGGCGGGAGTGTTGGAGAGTGCCCTCTCTGTGGAGAGTTTCCTTTCTAAGCAGTCTGCATTAGGGAGACCCACCACTAGTCGACATACATTAGATTCATCGACAGCTGGAAGTAGGAAAATGATGCAGAGGTCCAAGAGTAATAGACCCATGGGTGGACGACCACATGACTCAGGATTAGATGTGTGTGGTACCTGGGGCAGTGAAATATATGCCAGGAGAAGACAGTGTTACACATGTGTCGGGCAGGGACCCATGGCTCATGACTATCCAACCAACTGTTCAGATATTCCGCAGACAATTGAGGGACCTCCCAGGCAGATGCAGAGGATATATTGAGGAAGTCCACATGTAGTAGGCAGACGAGGCAGAGGAGTTGTTCTTGCAGCAGGTGGTGGGTAGCGATTCGAGGTGTCACCACCACCACCACCAGGATGTCCACCCCGACCACAGGGAGCAGGTGGATAGGGGAGAGCTTAGCTTCAAGTAGTAGAGGCGTACGACCACGGCTCTCTAGAGATTATTTGAGGTAGGATATCTTTCTACTCCACCATATCTTTAGTTCTTATAGACATGGGTTCCATTCAATCATTCATTTCCACTACCCTCATTTGGATCTCAGAGATTCTGATAGAGTTGTTGGCTTGATCCTTATGGCTAGAGACTCCTACGAGAGTAGACTCGATGATTACGCACTGGTACTGTTAGTGTGAGCATACGCTCGAGGCGAGATCTTCGACAGGGATCTCCTCGTAGCAGCGTCAAGGCCTTACGACGTCATCTTGGGTATGGACCAGTTATTTACATTTCATGCTCAGATCGACTATATTAGGAGAAAAGTGTGGTGTGTCTGCATGGATGGGACCAGTTTTACCTTCACCGGTGATAAGGGAGCCCTTAAAGCACATGACAGACTTACTCAGTGAAGGGTGAAACCGATCACTAATCAGTTGGCCTTCTTTACCCTCGAAGCAGTTGATGTGGAGATTCTGTGTTATCCTGTAGTGGTGGAGTAGTACACAGATGTTTTCCCAGACGATGTTCTAGGACTACCTCCTCACAGAGAGGTGGAATTCTACATTGACTTGTACCCTAGGACACCATAGATGTCTACACCAGCAAATCGGATGGCTCTTGTTGAGCTTCGTGAGCTGTGGTAATAACTGGAGGACTTGCAGGGGAAGGGATCCATCAGGCCTAGTGTTTCTCCCTGGGCATACCCGATTATGTTATCTAGGAAAGAGGATGGAAGCTTGAGGCTCTATGTTGACTACATTTTCCTGAACTAGGTGACCGTAAAGATAAATTACCCACTATATATGATTGACGACCTCTTTGACCAGCTGAAGGGAGCACGATGGTTCTTGAAGATAAATCTCAGATCAAGCTATCACCCGCTCAGAGTTTGAGACAATGATGTGCAGAAGATGATCTTCAGGTGTCGGTATGACCACTTCATGTTCTTGCTTATTCCCTTTGGTGTAACCAACGCTCTAGTAGTGTTCATGAGTCTCATGAATAGTATCTTCTAGCCATACCTCAATCGCTTTGTTGCTATCTTCATCGATGACATTTGGATCTACTTGACTACTGATGAGGAGCATGCCTACCATTTACAGGTAGTACTGAACACAATCTAAGTGCACCATCTTTATGGTATAATCTCAATGTTCTGGTTCAGGATTCAAGAGATTCACTTCATGGGACATGTCATCTCGGAGGTTGGAGTTTCATTAGATCCAGTGAAGATTGAGGTTGTACATTCATGGGATCCACCCAGGACTGTTATGAAGGTATGGTGTTTTCTAGGTTTGGTTGGATATTACCAGATATTCGTTCCAAACTATTCTAGAGATGCAGCACCACTATCAGCCTTGATGAAGAAGGGATAACCCTTCGTTTGGTCGGATAGATGCCAGCAGATCTTGCAGGAGGTGAGGTAGAGGCTGACTAGTGCCCCCATCTTGAGGCTTCTAGGGGAAGGCGTAGTGTATGTTGTTTACTGTGACACATCAGGGACCAGACATGGGTGTGTCCTGATGTAGGAGAGAAAAGTGATCGCATATGGTTCTCGGAAACTGGGATAGAATGAGAAGAACTACACTACCCATGACTTGGAGTTAGTACCAGTGGTCTTCACCTTGAAGATGTGGTGACACTATATGATGTGAGAAATTTTTACTGTGTACTATGATCAAAAGAGCCTAGGGTATATCTTCTCTCATAAGGACTTGATCCTGAGACAACGGCGATGGATTGAGTTCCTACATGACTATGATTTCGAGATAGTCTATACTCATGGGAAGGGGAACATTTTTTCAGATGCACTCAGTAAGAGATCTGTCATACAACTTCTAAAAGAGGGGACAGAGCAGCTGGCTGCTTTATAGATATCCTTTGAGGATAGAGATGGGGTAACCTTTCTATAGTCTTTTACAGTAACTCATCAACTTCTTCAGTGAGTCAGGGAAGCGTATATTGGTGGTGATGACTGTGGGATGCGAAGTGCTCAGATATCCACAGGATAGGCACCTAATGGATTTTTTGAATGTGAGAAGCACGTCATCCTCTTCATTGGACGTACTATAGTACCAGTTTCACATAAGGTGGAAGTGTTGAGGGAGTTCCACACATCTCCTCTAGCAGTACATCATGGAGTAGAGAAGATGCACCCAGACCTTCATCGAAAACACTGTTGGCCAGGTGTGAAGAAGGTAGTAGATGATTTTGTCTCACGTTGCCTCACTTTTCAGAAAGTGGAGGCCGAGCACCAGGTATCTTCATGATTGGTTCAGCAGTTAGAGGTCCTATAGTGGAAGTGGGATGGGATATACATGGCCTTCATAATGGTTCTACCACGTATGTCGAGGGGACATGACTGTATATGGGTGATAGTCGACCGACTCAGAAAGTTGGCCCACATCATACCGATCAGAGATCAGGGCTCAGTTGAGAGCCCAAGACGCCTCTATGAGCTGGAGATTGTGTGGCTACATGGAGTACCTTCTTCTATTTTCTCTGATCATGACACATTGTATACTTCTCGACTATGGAAGAGTTTAAAGGAGGCTTTCAGGACACAGCTTCATCTGAGCACCTCCTTCCATCCCCAGACAGACGGTCTGATTGAGTTGACCATTTAGACCCTTGAGGATAAGCTATGTGCTTGTGTCCTCAACTTCGGACATAGCTGGGGGGATCAAATACCTTTGGTGGAGTTTTCGTACAACAACAGAAATCATTCCACCAAAGGGATGACACCTTTCGATGCGTTTTACGGTCAAACTTGCAGATCAACCTTGTGCTAGACAGATCCTGGGGATTCAGCACTGGTGGGACCAGAGAAGGTACGAGCTACCACAGAGAAGGATTAGATCATCCAGGAGAAGATGAAGACTCCACATAGTAGGCAGAAGTCGTATGCTGATAGGATATAAGGACCTATGGAGTTTGAGGATGGCGACCATATATTTCTACGGGTCTCACCACGATGAGGATTATGAGGATTTGGATGGGGTGACAAGTTATCAATGAGATTCATCGGACCATTCCAGGTCCTCATCAGAGTAGGCAAGGTGGCTTACTGCTTAGCTTTTCTACCTCAATTGCATCGGGTGCACGACGTCGTCCACCTATCTCATCTGAGGAGATACGTGCATGGCCCTTCCAATATCATCGACCATGGAGAGATGAACATTGATGATGGGGAGACTTTTATGGAGAACCATGTGGAGATCAAGGATCTACATGAGTGGTTCCTACATGGATGGTGGATACCTTTGGTGCGTGTTCGATGGCAGCACGGGATCCTCTAATAGGGCACATGGGAGCGGGAGGATCAAATATCCGCTTAGAACCCCATTTGTTCCCATATTTCGAGTTTTAGCTTACGGGGATGTAAAGACCTGAGGAGGGGATATTGTAAATACCCGTAATTTCCATGGAAATTTTTTTCTTAAATAATTGGGAATTTTACGAGTCCGCGAAAATTTACGGCGCTTGATTCTGAGGCCCGGTGCGCCCATAATCAATCACTGTCATTTTGTTCGGTTACATTCAGCAATCGTACGATCTGGACTATATAGCTTTTTAATTTGTGATGGGAATTGAAATATGAGGGCACCGTAGAACTCATAATGCCGATATTCACTTAATAAAAATTTCTCCTCAACTAGAGATGGTTGGAAATAAAAGTTTGTTTTGGGGTTTTTATGATTTAAATTAAATAAAAATAAAGTATTGACTTATTTTTTTTTCTTGGTGGTTATAACCTCCATGTGGAGGTTACAGGTGGGGGCCATCACACCATAACCTCCTATGAGAGGTTATGATGGTGGGACCCACCCTAGGTCTACACAAATCTTAACAATTAAAGTGGGGGGGGGGGACCACCGAAGGATGAAACCCCTTGAACTCCCCATTTATGGTGCCCACATCACCGTTGGAAGACTTTGTAATCCCTTAATTAATTTTGTGCCTACACACAAGAATTAATTAAGTGGATCCCCAAAATTAAATGATTATTCCCTTTTTGAATTTTTTTCCAACAAATTAATAGGATTAAAAACGGTTATATTGTTTGGCATATTCACTTTTGGACTTGAAGGAGAGGAGGAAATCTTAGAGATAGAATGCCAAGGTGGAAAGAACTCTCCAATGAAGAACACTTGATCCGCCAATAATGAACACCTTCTTCCTTCTTCAACTAGAAAAACGGAGGGATCACCTCTCTTGAAGAATGCCGACAATGCCATCCTCAACTTCTTCTTTCCCGGCAACATCGAATCGACATTCGCTTTCTGTGACTTCATAAATGAACATCGATATGAGGTAAGGGATTTACGATTGAAAGTGTTCCCATTTTTCATCGTTTAATCCTTGGATTATGTTTTTCCAACTGATATTACCATAACATGGAAGGTGAGTGCTGAACAAACACAACCCATCCCTCCCCCTTGGTTTTTCCTCGCTTGTTGACGACGGTGGCAGAGCAACGATGGTCAGCATGGAGCAGGCCGTGAAGGAAGCCTGACAAAGAAAAACTATGGTGCAAGGTCGTTAGGTCATCGAAAGGGTATAGTGCCATCGCGCTGTGTGGAAGAAACAATATGTGGCCCCAGGCCGCAACGATGCTCACGGGCGGCCGATAGGCCGCCAGAGGGGCGTGACGCCGTTGCACCGCGTGGAGGAAGAAGTTGTGGACAGGGCGGTCCGCGGCGGAGGAGCAGAGACGAACAACGTCAAGCCCGAGGCCCATATTGTGGAAGCGGATGGACTCTCGTAGATCTGGGAGGAGTGGGACTCAGCGTGTCTTGCGTTTCGTGGACTGTCACCACCTTGCGCCGGTTTGGATCCCACCCAAACTACTCTGCCGTTCAGGATTTCCCGGGGTGTGAAGACTCTCCCCTTGATGCGGCTGAGGAGGACCCCCTGCGGTCCTCCCCCACGGGACGGGCCACCCACATGGGTCGGTTCAGACCCGCGGACCGTGTCGGACTCCCAGACTGGGTCGGACCCCAGTCTGGACCCGTTTGACCAGATTTAACCTTTTCGTCCATAATATGGGATATGGGTGTCTGATTGACAAACCGCCTACGGAGATAGAAAACATGGAGAAAGATGGTTATTTTTGTATACCCCACTTGAGTTTTGGATGAAGTAGGGGTACGGTCGGGTTGGATTGAATCATAATCCAACTGAGCCCCCTGAATGGAAATGCCCATAACTCAGAAACCGGGCATCCGATTTACGTGCCGTCTGCTGTTTTGAGACCCCTATGATGAGGTGGACCATTGAGATATTACTACATGGGTTTTCGTGGCAGTTGGAGAATTGACCAGTAGGTCATAGAGTGGATCCTCCCGAAGACAAGAAAGTGGAGTACAGAGACCTAGTAGCTGGATGAGACCTGACGACTGCTGACCGATTCGACTCGGAGTATTTTGACTAGCCTAGTGGAGAGAGCCTCTATGTGAGCGCAGAAGACCTATAGTAGGGAGCGTCTCAGTGTGACGCAGCAGACCCATAGTACTCGATAGGAGGAGAACTCAGTAGGCCACCATGTGGACCACCTCTGTGTGAGCGCGACAGACCCACAATGGGGAGCGCCTCTGTGTGAGCGCTGCAGACCCACGGTACTGGATAGGAGGATTACCACAACAATCCAAGATAGTGGAAAATTCCATTGTGTGATGCGACAGGCCCACAATACTCTATAGAGGTGGAGTACACCAGAAACCAAGGTTTTGAAAGTTTGACTGTGGATGTTACTTGATGCTACCCCTAGAATAATATCCAGGTTTGAGATGAGTCAATGAATTTTCGGTTTTTCTCGTGATTGAGATGGGTTAATAGATAACTTATGCATATGAATGGGAATATACCTAAATAATGGTTATTCATTGATTTCATAATTTGTGGTTTATGCTTGTTGTATTTTGTGAGACCTTGAGGGTATCAGGGTCCCTACAGATTATCGTTATACTCACCCCAGTATGGGCTATGCCCGGACCACGTTGTGTTGGGTGAAGATGATGGACAACGCTGACTGAGGCAGAGAGTAGCAAGACTGGATGGTACCCAGAGGTGGACCACTTGGTTTGATGGAACATGGAGGACATGTATGGACATGGAGTGTTGAGGAGACCATATGAACCTAACCTCCAGGTAGGTACCCCGGTGGACGACCCAATAACTTCTTAATTTTCTTCAGTTGTACATGATTTATAGTTGTAGTTGTACTTTCCTGTTGGGATTGTATATCCGGCCCATTTTACTTTCCAACACTTCTTTTGTATATAGTTATAATTAGTGTTTTGCTTCCATCTATGTACTCTAATGTGTTTGTTTACTGTTAAAAAGGCAATGTCTTCCCAGTTTAGGGACTTACGCCTTTGGTGCTAGTTGCCATCCCCTGGCCTATGGAAGACGGGCTTGGGGTAGTCACCATTTGGGCCCCTGGGGATGTGTCGTGACAATCGTGTTTAGAAACATCCTTAGAAAGTATATTTAGAAAACAATGATTTCGTAAGATAACACCAAGATAACAATGAGGTTGAATATTAAAGAAAGCAATATAATTTTGGTAAGGAAGATATTATGTCTTATTCATAGAAATATATCACTACTTGAATACTCTATGGGTACATGGTTTTGGAAATTATGTACCTATGGGTAAAAACATTGACAATGTGTGTCCTTCCAAAATCAGCATAACCTGGTACATCACAATATGCCTTACTATGAACCATGTTTTACACTAATGAGGGATATATTTAGGACAATTCATATTCTCTCTAAATATTTTTATGAATGATTAAATTTATATATTTCCCAAAATAATGATGTTTTTTATATGTGAATAATTAAAAAGAATTCAATTTATGCTAGGTATTTTAATTTTTTTAAGAGTATACATTGTGTTTTGTTTTGAGAATATCTAAAATACTGTATTTTATCATTTAGAAATGGTTCCTAAAAGTTTGATTCAGAACCAAAAAAATTCTTGTGATCTAATAATTAATAAATTGAATATATTTCTAGGTATTAATATAATATTTCAAAGGAAAATAGTTTCCCAATCATTCTCATTATATGATCACATTATATCATCTAATAATTGGAATGGTGAAGAGTAATCTATGTATTATGGATTTGGATGGAATAATGAAAATAACAAGACAATTTGAAAAAAATATTTATAATGGGAAGAAGGTAAATAAGTGTTTTCCAACATGTAATAATGATGGAAATAATCACCTTGCTAATTTCCGAAAAAGAGTAAAATTGTTGTACAATGGTAGAGAGAAATCCCACCATGAATGGGATTGTAAGTTTATGAAAATTATTTATATTGAAAAATGACTCACTTTTATTGAAATGGGAAATTGAAGATTTGAATGTCCCGTGTTTCATGTCAATTTTTAGTAGAAGAAGTCAAGTGATCAAGGAGAAGACTAAATTATTGATATAATTACAGATGAATTATTAATTTCTGTATGTTTTGAGTCAATAATTATTTTTATTTGAGTATTTTATCAATTATTTACTAGTGATAAGAGTTATGAAATATATAAGGATTTTACCATAGTATCATTTAATTAACGATTTGAGATATTATGGTACAATAGAACGTGAATTAGTTGTAAGTAATGTTTTTTAGAAATCATGTGGTCGTGGGAAAGATAACACTTAATATTGTCCTGATACTAACATAAATTTTTTGAAATAATATATTATTGATTTTGAAAAACAATAAATTTGACAGTACTAACTACAATGGAACTAATAAATTGATTATTGAAAATGTGATTTATATCATCATTTATTGAGTTTACAACATTATTGGATTTAATGAGTATATCTGAAAATATGTTTTCTATTTGAGGACTAAGTAAGGATCCCTATTTCCAATATTGTTCAATTTAAATTAATTTTATTACCATATTTAAAGGGAATGAATTATGATGGTATTCACATTTTTTGAATGTGACAAAAATATTTTCATTATGTTAAGTTGATTTTGGAAATTTCAGGATGCTTCATATCAAATTTTTTATTCTGAGATTGCAAAATCTTTTTTGGGGGGAGTCTTAAGGTTTAAATGAATTAAAATAAACATTGGTCATTATTGGTAGAGGTAAAAAAACATAATAACCAATATGTATTTAGATATATCTTATTTATTTGGAAATAAAATATCACTTTTTATTTCATTATAGTTCCATAATTATTTATGTGTTGTTTTTCATTCCATTTAGTAATAATATTCTAGTTTATATCAATCCAGTTTTTATAAATGAATATTTTATAATAATAAATATTCTAATAATTCATGATGAATGAAAATTTTTCCCCCAAAATTTTATTATTGAAATTAAATTACTATTTTTTTATTTTATTACAAAATATTTATTACGTATAAAATAATTACAAAATAAAATATTTTTTTGAATTATAGTTTATATATTCATGGCATTATATAATAAATATTTATACTGGATATATATATACCCAATGATGATATATCTGTTGACTATATATCTAATGAAAATATTACCAGCAACCACATAATAGTACTATTACATTGATATATATTACCTTATATAATATGCTAAAAATATTCATCATATTAACTTCAGTAAATGTATACTATTTTCCAAATGTGTTTTATTATATTTATTATCATCTATTACGGTATTATCTTGATGGTAGACCATGAGGATTAATATTACAATATTTTATTAATAATATTTACTTATATATTTTATTCTATAATAAATATTCTAATTATGTTTAATTAAGATTTTATTTGATGTATTTTTATCTATTGTGATATTCTACATTAATGTAAAAATGTATTAATCCTAATCCATTGTCTTTAGTTATATGAAATTTTTATTATCACATACGATTTATGGAATATAATTTCAAAAAAGAATATATTATATATTGGATATGTTTACTAGAAATTTTATGTCAATATCATTTATAGTGATTGATATCATTTTATTTAAATAATGTGCAAATTTATACAATAAATTAATTTTCAAATGTAGTTTAATCTTATGAAAATTAATGGTTCATACATTACCCTAATAAAATAATATACATTGAAAATATAGGTTACACATTCTTCATATTATAAATATTGGAAAATTATTTTCAATTATACTATATGATCATATTTTAAATCATCTGTTTTGTGATTTCTTCTACCTCAAATTGACTAGTGGAGTTATTGTATATCCTAGACTGCAATCTGGATAGTCTAGTATTCTAGTTGTATCTTCATCATAATAAAATGAAGGTTATTGTTTATCCGTTTAATTTTGATTATACTCTATGGGTTTTCTATATTTATACTTAATATATAATTGGAAAAAAATAATATATAATATGTAGATATTATTTCTCAAATTATATCCCCAAATATTTGTTAATGGTTCCCAAAAAACATTTACTAGCATCCCTTTTTCCAATCAACATTAATCCATTCCATTGTGATATATTAATAAATACCTGATTTTATCCTTGAAATTCTAGGTCATCTTTTTGGATATCAATAAATGATTCATATATAGTTTTTATTCCCCTATAATATTTATTAATAATATATTATTAGGTGCATTATATATATTTTCAATCTCAAAAAATTAATTTCGAAAACTTTATTTGAATGGATATAGGTTTATTATTTCTTCACAATTAAAACATTACATTTTACAATTTTAATGTTATTGTGGAACTCATTTTTATTAGATATATTCACTAATAGAACATGTTGATCACAATAACCTATGATATCTATAAAAACACCCTTAAATTTATCTTTACTATATCAATAGACCATAATATATATATATATATATATTAGATTATTAAAAGAAAAATTGATATTTATAATAAAGTTTAGTGTTGTTAAATATTACTCTAAATTATTTATCCAATTCAAAAATGTGGAATAAATAACATAGATATTTATTCAACATATAGAAATATGTTTTTCATAGTATAAAATATTATCAGAATCTCAAGGGCTAGTCCATACAAATAACAACTTAAATAAACTATATTATTTTTACCAATGATTACTGATGTAGAGTTATTTCCAATAGGTTTCAGAATAAATCCTATGGAAAATAAAACATGATATTATTCCATTATCACATCTCCATAATATATCATTTCATTACCGATTTAATATATAATATTTAAAAAATAGTTAATTTAGATACAAAACAGTGTGATGTGAAAAGAAAATTTCATATACCAGACTCTCCAATATAAATATTTTCCCAAATTTATTTGAAGGTCTAAATAATCCCCTAATTTATTGGGAATATTTCAATATGATGTTCATATAAATAAACATTCTTTATATATGAATCTTATTATGTACAAAAATTTTCTAGAAACCATAAAACATGTACATTATCATTGAATTGCTAATAAATTTTCTATCTTATCAAATTGTTTTCCATACCTCATGTTTCAATGAATTTGATTCTGTATACATAATCTATTGAAAATATAGTAAAGAAATTATAGGTTAATTATGGGTTCATTCCAACATACTTAACATTTTTTTTACACATTACCATATCAAATTCCATTAGGTATATCTAAATTATATTGATTGATAGAATATCATGATCTAAAAAAATAAGTTATAAAATATATTTTCATTTTCTATGTTATAAATTATATAAAATGTAAAAATGTAAAATTAATCCGAAATATCATTTTAACAAAATTATATATTAATATTTTAGTGGTTCTTTTAAAAAAATGTGTCATATATTTATATCACACATAACTCTAAATATTCAGTGCTAATTTAATTATTATGTAAATATTATAGACAACATATTTATGTAATAGTTGAAGAAATTATTTTCACAGTGTTTTAAAAAGCATGATGCAAACTATAACAATCATATATTTTGGATAAAGAAACATCAAATCATTAAAAATTGAAATTTTTTAAAATAAATTAATTAAATAAACAATTCATCCTAACATCGGATCATTTCTAAAACTATATTGAACATATCACATTTTATATTATATTGGTTTATGAATTACTGTGTTTAGGAATATAGTAAAATAATGGAAACAATAACATATTTAAAAAAATTATATACATTTTTTAGAATTTATTACAATACCAACTCATTGTATTTTTTTTGATTGAGTGGCTAATAAATATTACATGCATAAACTCCACACAAAAACGTATTTAAACAATTTAAAAGAATAATTAGAAGATAATTTTTTATACAATTTTATTTCCCTTACAGTTTTTTTATACATCAATAATATTATTTTATAATACCCATTTAATTTATTATAGTTTATAATATCAATAATAAAATTATTTGAAATTATTTTTGTTAAATTTTATGGACATTTAAATTTAATTCATGTATGTTATAATTGAATATATAATAATAATTAAATAAGTGTTATGAAATAGTAGTCAATCATTAAATAAAAATTAACCATTAATTTATATTGTCTATCTATAATTTGTTGATGAGTATCGAATCAATGATAAATTGTTATAAAATATTTCGTCACTAAGAGTTGTTCTAATGATCCATCAGTATAAGGAATTAAGTAATTTTTACCAATGGTTATATTATTGATATATCTATGTAAAATACATGTATTTATTAATATATACAATTAATGTAACATTTTCATGGTATCATGATAGGTTTAAACAATTGAATTCCAACGAGCCCGTACCCATGTGGTATGGGCTTTTGCTTGGAATCCAAGAGACCCAGGTACAAAACTAGGTGGAAGAAAATTTCTAGGGTACTTTAGCAGTATTGTAGAAGTACTATAGAAGGTACTGTAGTAGGTACTTTTTGGTATTGTAGCAGCCGGACTATTCACCTGATTTGGGCTTTCGGGCCACCGGTTTGAGCATGTGGGTCTCTGGTCCATCTGACCCTCAAAGGCCTTCGGCCCACAGGGCCTTCAGGCCAGTGAAGACCATGAAGTAGCCCAGTTCACAAAGAGCATGCCCTAGATGAGGATTAGAGCACAAGTAGCAGTCACTAGAAGTAGAGCTAACCGGATTGGAAGAATGTGAGGGTATGGCAACCGCTATCGGTATCAGTCACCGTGTAGATTTGTACGGGGCAATGTTAGCCGATCAGCAATGCATGTGGGGAGCTAAAGGCAATCAATGATGCAGAAGATGGGGATGGGTTGTTCTAGTGGGTTGGGCCTACTGGTCATGTATTGGGCATGGTATGCCTCTCGTCTTTCGGGTCATGTATTGCGTTTCATGTCGGGCCTTATGCCTTGGGGCTACGGGTTGTGTACGGGTTCCCTTTCAACCCTTCAAAGGGGGATTATCAATAATAAAATTAAAAAGAAGGCCTTCATGCCATTCAGGCTTACACCATTGAATAAAATAATACCTTGTCTAAAATATCATTTAATATCATATTTAGAATAAGAGTGATAGATAAATTCTTTATGGAATCATAATAATGGTTTTGTATTGTGATTTTAAATGATAAGGAATTTTAATTAAATTTTTCAAAAAAATATAATTTTTTAACCAATATATAATTTTTATATTATCAATAAGAATATATTATATTTAACTATTGTATTTTTCAATTATATGTTTTGTATGAACTATATTGTTAAAAAAAACATGACTTGGAAGAAGTAATGTTCGCAATATTTATTCTAGTGAGAAAATATCATATATATAAATATAATATCTTTCTATCTCATTAATTGAATTCACTATACTTTTTCTACTAAATGATCTTAAAAATTATAATTCTAGAGAACATTGATAACCATAATCATTTTAAATTGCAATATTCATAGAAAAAATCATATATTTTACTGGGGTCTAATGGTTCATTTTGTTATTAATATTCCAAAACAATTTTTTTCCTATATTCATTTTCAGACATTTGATTTTAATTTACAAAATTATTCTTCATCTATAATGATTTGTTCCTATTTATATTTAATCAATCCGTAAATCTATGATTATATGGATGAAAACTAAAATAAAATATTGAAAAATTAATGATGTATGATTATTGTATATAATATTATATAATTAGAACTTCTAACCACTATTGATTTGACCCTTAAATGAATTGATAGTTTGATATATGTAGAATTACCTTTCACTAGATGGAAAATAAAATAATTAATATAGTTAAACATCAATTTAGAGATTTAATTTAGTACATTTACTAACAGTCTAATTACTTTTCATTAATGAATTTTTGGGACACATTTTTTATTCTTAATTTTCACACAAAAACCACAAAAAAAATCAATATGGTAACTTGTTTTTTAATATCACCATTCTATGAATTCCACTCTCAAAACATTATATATTTATAGGTTTCTTCATATATCACACTCATATATACAATTCTTATATAATATTTTTAATATTTTTTTAATAAAGATTTCATAATCATCTTTCAAAAAACTATGTGCGGCTTGATTCCCATCCTTATGGGATACGTAGGACCGCCTGAACATTCATGTTTCGGGCCCAGCCCCATCCTTCGGGAATTTCCATCCCACCTCGGGCCCTTGGCCCAATTGCCTCTAGGTGTGCGGCGTATGGTGTGAGCGCGGGGCTATGCCCTCATTCACGTCGGTTTGCTCGTCACGCTGTACGACCCCCCCCCCCCCCCCACGTTTGGGGATGCCTTCTGCTCCCCCATTTTTTCTCTTTTCATCCTGCACGACGTTAAACTGCACTTCAAGAACTATGTGCGGCTTGATTCCCGTCCTTATGGGATACGTACGACCGCCTGAACATTCATGTTTCAGGCCCAGCCCCATTTCCCGGGAATCCCTATCCCGCGTTGGGTCTCTGGCCCAAGTTCCCCTCCTTTTTGTGCGAGGCGTATGACGTGAGCGGGGGATTATGTCCCCATTCACGTTGGCCTACTGGCCGCGTCGTACGCCCCCCCCCCCCCCGGTGTGTGGGTCCACCTCACACCCCCCATCGTCCTGCATGACGTTAAACTGCCTCTCAAGAACTACGTATGGCTTGATTCCCATCCTTATGGGATATGTAGGACCGCCTGGACACTTGTGTTTCAGGTCCAGCCCCGTCTCTTGGTTGATCACAGGGATCTGCTGTCTTTTGGTTGCTCTCAGGATGAGTCCTCCGACCCTTTCCGGTGATCTGTTAACATGTTTTGGGTACTTTGGTCTATGACCCGTAGTGTCGGATGCAATCCCGGCAAGTCCCGTATTGCTTGTCGGGCCGCGCGCTTCCTCTTGTTCGAGCCTTCACTCAAAGGGATCCTCGTTAGCAGTTTGGACACAATGCCTCAGTGCTCTCCTACCGCTCCGGGTCGATTTACCGGCGGGTCCTGGGCCGCAAATCGATATGAATCCTGCGATTGGGCGGTTGATGCTCGTTTGCTTGCCCAGTTCTTGGCTGACGCGATCGGATGTTGTGTTGCGAATATGGTCAGTGACATCCTTGATCGCCATGTCGGCTCCTTTAGGCTCCGAACATTGGTTGCACGGTCCTCATCACACTCCGCCTTTGTGCGTTGTAGTGGAATCTCGACACTCTCTTCATACTGACCTTCAGTACACCTTTACACGTTAGGCAGGCCAACCAGGATAATGGTGTCTGTCGAGGCTCCCACGATCTGAGCACCAAGGGTATATGCTGATGTCCTCCCTAAGGGCCGTGTATAGCTGGACCCTCGTCCCAATAAGGAGGAAGGAGTCTCCTGAACAATCGCGTTTTGGGCCCAGTATATCTGGAGGCTAGCATCTCTGCCCCTCGGGTGATGGACATACGCAGGCCCTTATCCCAGGATCGTTCTCCTAGAATCGTGCGTGACCGCAGGGCTGGGTATGTTCCCACCTCCGCTGAGTCCGCCGTATCGCGATAAGCGGATTCCTCCATGGTCCGAACCACATGACCTTAAACTGTGTTGTGTGGTCCTACCACACGACCGTAAACTGTGATCGTCTTGGCCGCCCGACGAGAAACGGCACTGCATCGTGATGTTCTCCTCAGGGGACACTCACGTTGGGCGCTGGTTAATAACCACGCCATTCATCAATGCCTTTTATGTCTTGATTATTGTGGCGACGCCAGGGATTTCCTAATCACAGGCATGTCGCTGCACGAAAAACCATCCATCTTTAAGGACAAACAAGAAATATCAAATACTGCTTCTTCTGTGTGCGAGGGTCAGACCCGCACCCTTCCCCGCGCTGGTGCCCGATTGTGTTGCACCGCGCTTCTAGAACTACGTGTGGCTTGATTCCCATCCTTATGGGATACGTAGGAACGCCCAGATGTTTGAAACTTCGGGTCCAGCCCCCCACCTCTTAAAAATTCCCCCTTCTCTGGGGAATCCGCCGCCTTCGGGTCACCCTCAAGGCGTGTCCCTCGACCCCTTGTAGTGGTCCACCGGTGTCAAGAGTACTCTGGTTTATTTCCAGGAGGGTCAGGTTCAGCTTGGTCAGGTTCCTTCCGCTTTTCAGGCTTTGTGCTCCCTTTCATTCGGACCCATCGCCTACGCCCTGGGTGGAGCCCCCGTGAACGGTTTGGACACAATGCCTCAGTGCTCTCCCACCGACTCGGGCTGGTGCCCCCAATGGCCTCGGGCAGAAAATCGATATGAATCCTGCGATTGAGCGGTCGATGCTCTTTTGCTTCCTCATTCCATCAACGGTTAGTGCGATATTGATGCTGCTTTTCCGCCACGGTCGGCAGTACTCCCATATCGTCACGCCGGTGCCCCCAGTCCTTGAGTGAATGGCAGCATGATTCACATTACGTTTTCCACCTCCCATTCTGACCAGGAAAAATCTCGACACTCTTGACACTATCCCTCAGTGCATCTTCGCATATCCAGGGGATAGGGACACGATGCGGCGTACTTTGAGGTTCTTATGGTCCGAGCTCTAAGACCTTAAACTAAGATCTACCCCTATGGTCCGAGCTCTAAGACCATAAACTAAGATCTACCCCTATGGTCCGAGCTCTAAGACCTTAAACTAAGATCTACCCCTATGGTCCGAGCTCTATGACACTAAACTAAGATCTCCCGAAACGTGACTCTACGTCCTGCATGACGTTAAACTGCACTCGCAGAACTACGTATGGCTTGATCTCCAGCCTGATGGAGTACGTAGGAACGCCCGGTCATTTCGACTCGGGTCCAGCCTCAGGGATCGCTAAGTCCCACCCCTCCTCGTCGCCGGCCGTCTGGCCTGACTTCGGGTAGAGTGGTGCAGTTGTGATATTCTCCCCGATTCAGCTCGGGATGCCCCATCGCAATGATGGGAAGTGACAGTTTCCTCATCAAAGAGGTTCTGTCTGAGAATTGGGGTGATTCACGGCCAGATTAGTGCATCCGCCTAATACGCTTTCCCCACGGTGGCGCAATTTTGAGAGCGTTGGATTCTATTCGAACAAATCGTCACTTCGCCCCACGCTTCACATGCCCTGTTGATCTGGATTTCCACCCTTGTGCCTGAAGGAACCCCCAAAGAGGCATTGATGATGACATGTGATCCGCCTCCTGCAATATGGATGATGACCTTCGGTCCGTCTATCGTGGTAGTATGGTCGATTGATCCAGTGTCCGCTTGCCGTCTTGGGCATTTCCTGGAAGGCCGACCATTGTGGATTTCTGAATCCGGGACACGCGATTCACCATTTCTCATTTCCTATGTTCGGATAAAATCTCAACGCCCCTAGCATTGTCCCGCTCGTGTGTTGGAACGAGTTGGGGGGATGATACACTGACTAGGTCTGAGGTCTCCTTTCCTAGGAATGATCTCCCTCTTTTCTCTAGAAATCCAGGCCCAATTGTGGATGCCTGAAGCCTGGTTAACGCTCCCGCAAGACAATGAATTGTGGTCGAGCATGTTAAGCCAAAAGATGCAGATAAATATATTGGTTCATACAAAATGGATCGAAATATTGAGTAGCGGAAGCAAAATATTCTGGGAATGGCAAAAAACAAAGCCCCTAGGGATTAGCGTGCTGGATAAGTCTTTCTAACGCCGCTACCCTTTGGTTGGCGGCCTCCAGGGCTGCTTCTCGCTCTCTGCGTGCCCTCTCCTCGTCGGCGGTCGCAGCACGCAGTTCGTCGATCCTGGCCTGTGCACGCTCCCGCTCGACTTGGAGTGTGACCATCTGTTGGCCCGCCTCCGTCAGCTATACCTGGGCGTCGATCAGTTGGGCCGATAGTTGCTCCACAAGCTCAGTACACGCTGCGACGAAGGCCTCCTTCTCTGCCGCCTGCCCTTCGAGACGCCGTACTTCCTGCTCCGCCGTGAGGAGCGCCCGCGTGCTCTCCGACATGTCCCGACTCTGTGCGACGTCGGCACGCCGGCAGCTCTCGCGCATCTTTTCGGCCATGAAATCACGGACCGTCAGATGGAGGCGTTGAGCATCAGCTCCCCCGGCACACAGGAAGCGCAGCCAGGTTTGAAGTGATCCCATGCGCCCCAGCCACTCCGATGGGTCTCGGTTGAGGAAGCGCTGGATGCACTTCCACCCCCTGCGGCGCGTTATCCGGCTCTCCTCGACCGCCTCCGCGTCTGAGTCGTCCATCTCCTCGGGGTCGGCAGGCCGGTAGGCAGGGAAGGCAGCCAGCAGGTCTGCTGCAGGGTCCGCCCCTGGGATGTCCTCATGGGGGATAGGTTCCCCAACATCTGGGCGACCTTCATCTCTCTCCCCAGCGGCGTTGACACCCTCGTCAGCCCCTGACCTCTCTCCGATGTCAGCACCGCCAACGTCTGTAGCCCCTTGATCAGCAGTTGGTGGGGCCGGCTCGGTGCGGGAAGTCTGTTACGGAGCAGGCGGCATGTCTGCCGCCGGTCCACTCGTGGATGGCCCGGGTTCGGCAACCCGACGAGCCTCCAGTGTTGAGATCACTGCGCGGGGCATGCCATGGTTAGTCACGGATCGTCAATGGCAAGCACCAGCAGTAAAGTAAGGAGACTTACGGGAGTTCAGAGCGTCATCTTCCGCTGCCCCGGCCGCCGCAGGAGCAATTGCAACAGGGGACCCCTTAGCGCTTGTCAGTTCAATGATGGGTGTCTGGCCCCCGCCTTGTCCTGCTGGCGCCTCTCCTACTCCCGCTGAGGACGCCTGACCAACATCTGTGTGCTCCTGAGAAAGATGGAGAAATGGGTTAGAAGCCGCATAAGAGAATGGATGAAGCAGGTTGAGTAGGGATAGAAGCAGACCTCGAGGAGCTCAGTGACATCAACATTGTCAGAGCCGGCCACCTCGCCGCTCTCCCGCGGGCTCCCCTGATGGGATCTTCCCTCGGAGCCTTCATCCTCCCCCATCTCCTCCTCTTCCTCGGAGTCGTTGCTACTGTTATCTTCCGCCGGCGGCATCTGTTCTGGAGCGAGTTCTAGACCGAGCATCACCTTCACCAGAAGGGATGGCTCCGCACGCTGACCACGTTGGCGCGCGTACTCGTCCATGGCCGTCAGATACGCATACTGTCGGTTGAAGTCCACCCTGTCGGCGATATGGAGGCGCCCGACCTCTGGCAGATGGATTCCTTCTCTGAGTATCTTTCGCCAGATGGCGTCGGTCCCCAGTGACTGCCGCAGGGTCATCCAGGCCGACCACAGCGCCGGGAAGACTACATCGTGGGAGGGTTCGAGCAGACGCCTTACCTGCTTCCCGGGCCGCTCTTCGACCACCGCACGTGCCCCCTCTCTTGGCGCCGAGGTTGTAGCGGCAACCTGTGATGTGCCCGCCACCGAAGTCCATGCCCGCGCCGGCTCCGCTGGTTGGCGCGCCTCCGTTCTCCCCCGTGTAACGGCGCCTCACCTCCTTCCTTGACGCCCGGTCTCCGCACGGGTGACCTCGAGCCGCCGAACTGGCTTCCGTAGAAGCCCCTCGGGGTACGCGATGGCCCAGTGTTCGGCGTACTCGGTTGCCAGGCCTGCGTCGACCCTGGTAGGAGGGAGAGTGATGACGTCGCCAGAGCCAAAGGCAATGAACATCAGCCACATCTGACGAAGGACGCCGGGGTTCGTCTCCTCCCGGACACCAGTGAATACCCTCTTCGGCATTCGTTGAAGGCACCTGAACTGCCTGGCGATATATGCTCGAGTAGAGGGCTGGAGAGTTCTCCGCAGTAGGCTCACTTCCGACGATGGTTCGCGTCCTCGGGTTCAGGACATAGACATCCAAGTGTCTGGTCTCCCTGGCAGGATGCCCATTGTTGGTGATGTTATAGCGGGGATGCTCGTCCTCCCGAGTCACCCAGGTCCGTGGCGCATCAACCTCGAACCCTGGCACCGGAACCTCATCTAGGATGCCGAAGTTCCAGAGCGGCAGGTTGTCCGACAGTGGATATGTCTTCTGGGCCGGCGTCAGCAAGTCAAACAAGGATTGATTGTTGGAAACAATCTCCTTGGCTCCGTAGACCTCCTCGTTCGTCACCATCTCAGCTCTGGGAGTGGCGGCATCCCCCTCATTTCCTTGATTCGCAGCCATCTCAGAAGCTTCGGGAGTCGTGCGGGTAAAGGGATGAAGCGTGCGGGAGCGGACGGGGCTGGTAGAGAAGTTTGAGAGTTGGCGCGCAATCCTAGTGGACGGCGCGCAATCAGGAAGTCCGTCGCGTAAAACCCCGGGTGTTCGCGCAAAAGCAGGCAGAATTCCGGACATGTTTGCGCGACGAGCGAGCGAATTCCGCGCCGGAAAAGGCAATTTCGCGCACGAGAGCTCGAGTGCTTATCGCGCGGAAGGCCAGTGTACGGTGCGGGGGACCCAGGGCCCCTATTTATAGGCAAGGCCGAAAGTCCGCGCCGCGCGGAAAGCGCTTTGCGCGACCGCACCGGCGAATTTCGCGCCCGACGCCCCTTTTTGCGCGCCACAGTCCCGTGCCACCCAGGACTTCGGCATTCCGGCGTCTCCCTCGGAACCCGATCGTTGCGACCTCTCGCCGATCAGATTCCGAGGGGGGGCTTTTGTAGACGCCAGAAAAGTCCGTTGTTCCCAAACGAAGCTCCGGATGCGGAAAGCGAGGTCATATTTAAAGTCGGAAGCATGTTTCGGAGGGCCCGGAGGCCTTGCGCGGAATTTTGGAGACCCGCGCGCAAAGTTGATGAGCCGCGCACAAACCTCCCGTGATGCGCGCAATGCGCTGAGCCGGCGCGCAATTTTGCGCGCCCGTGGCCCGCGCGACTCCCTTGCGCGCCGGGCCCGATTCCGCGCCCGCGAAGGGTGTTCCGCGCCCGCGAACCGGATTCCGCGCCCGGGGTTGCCTATAAATATAAGGCGACCCCCGACGTTCTGAAGGTTGCCAGAATTCGAAAGGTCTCTCGTGCGCGCAATCCAACCCCTTCCACGCGCAATGCCGATCTTCTGGTAACCTCTTTTCTTTCGCGCAAGAAAGCCATGTGGTTCGCCTTCACGTGCAATCCCTTTGGCTCCTTTACTTTTGAATAATTATTCACCCAAAGGCATTCGCGCGCAAAAGAAGCCTCTTGTGCGCAATTGCCCCCGGGGTGGGCGCAATCCAGCCCGAATGTGCGCCCCCCCCCCCCCCCCTTTCAAAGTGGCCATTCGATTAAAGAATGAGCCGTTGCCCCCGTGCGCTATCCGAAGCCCGGTGCGCGCCATCTCTATCATTCGCGCGCAAAGTGATGGCCCAATTGCGCGCCAGCCCGTCCATTTGCGCGCCGACCCATGGTATTGCGCGCAAAGCTCCTCTTTTGCGTGCAAACCGCCAGGGTCACCCCCTTTTACCCCCTTTGGGTACCCGCCTGCGTGGCGCCCGATGACCCTCATCCCGGGTGCCCGCACTGTGCGTTGTCTTTCCGTGCGGCCCTCCAGGCTTGCGCGAAGTGACACGGACCTATTGGCGGCTTCAACGTCCTGCACGACGTTAAACTGCATACGTCCAACATGACGTTAAACTGTGCCACGTCCGCGCGGCAAGACGTTAAACTGCCAGGCGTTTACGTCTCGCACGACGTTAAACTGCACCATCGTTCGCGCTGCAAGATGTTAAACTGCCACGCATCTTCGTCCTCAACACACGACGTTAAACTGTACTTCGTCCGGCAAGACGTTAAACCGTCCGCATCACCTGATCCCGTGTCTCGCACGCAGGGTCCTCCCGGTTTGGATGTGGCCCCACCCGCTCGTCTCTGCAGGGATGTTGGGATTGGAGTGTCCTTCGCCCACAGGGGTAGAGTGTTGCAAACAGAACGAACTACGTGGACTTTGATCCATGTCTTCTAAACAGGGTACGTAGGAAGCCTCTCCGAGGTTCAATCCCACCACCTGGTCATCCCGGTCGTATTTACGTCGGTTCGTCCATCGGTGGACCCCTCCCGGGTTCACACTCGCGTTGATTCACCTATGAATCCACCTCTGTGGGGGACTGCACGTGTGTATCTCCATTGTGCTTCCCCACTGCCTCGATCTCTTCGTGAGTCGGCTTGCCAACGTCCAGCATGACGTAAAACTGTGATCCACCCGGCCGTTCCATCCCCCTCTGTGCGAGGTGGTTCGGTTCAATCCTCCGCCCGGCGGCCTCGATCTCTTTGTGAGTCGGCTTGCCGACGTCCAACATGACGTTAAACTGTATGTCCGAACTACGCTGACTTTGATCCGCGCTAACGCGCGGTACGTAGGAAGCCCCTACGGGGTCCAAGCTCCTCACTCCATCATCCACCCTGATCCTTACCTGGGCCGCCACATCCTGGTGGGGTCATGCCATTCCATTCCACTCCACTCCACTCGGGAAGCCGCCCATGTGTTGGCCCCAGCGTCGGAGGTTCCCCGCAAGGGGTTCTGTCATCTGGTCCACTCCTCATGTTGATCAGTCCGATGTCGTCCCCCTGGACGTTAAACTCGCGGCATACCCCGTGTTAAACATGGGAAGCTGAGGAAAACCTCAGGCAACGCAGTTCCCCGTACCCAGTGCGGGATGCCTCAGGCCATCACGCCTTCGAGAAGCCCTATTAGGGACGGAAGGCAGACATGCATAGGCGCCGTGTTAAGACACGCCCCCGACACCCAGAGCCACCCGGTCTCCTCACCGCAGGTTGCTGCCCCGACCAGACTCCTTGGAGCGTCCGGGCGGAAGCAGCATAATTAACCGGTGTCCATGGAGACATGGCGCCGGGAACGAGATTCACGAACATTATTAAATCTATGAGGGAGACCCGGATTAGGCGACGAGTTCTGAGGAGACGTCCACGGAAGGAGGAGCCGACATCCCATCATCCCGGTTTCGATCAAGGAGCAGACGCCCCTGAATAAGGGACGAATGCCGCCCGCCCTTGGAAAGCGGGACTGCGGGACCACAAGCCGCGCGCCCATCCCCTCGGGTTGACGGGTGCACGCGCGAACACGTCCTGGCGGAACAGCGTAACCCGACGCACATCCGCACCGAAACAAATACAACCTGATATTAGTCAAATAGTAGAATATCCATGTAAATGTATCAATTTAATTATTTGATTTATTATTTTCATATAATAATCACGAAGATGTCTAAAAGGATTGTGTTTTAGTTATATACCTAGCCTTAATTTTTTTTCCATATTTATGATACCTTCTATAGTATTATTTACATATATAGATCATCTGAGCTAATGTTTCATTTTTCCCATGATACCAAGACATATAATATTACTGGTATACAGTGTTTACCAAGGATTATCGTGACATTCAAATGATTATATATGTTTGGGTTTATATTCTTAATAAGTAATTTAGGGATTATGTATGTAATCTGTCTTCCAAGACTACTAAAATGGTCCGACCTTTGGGATTTAGAACATGTATATGTGCCATTTTAATAAAATAATTCACTGAATCAGGGATTCATGGGTCTAGGTGTTATAAATATTATTATAAACTATTTGATGTAATGTTTTAAGTTGATATTTACTTATTTAATTTGTATTATACCACAAAAATATAATATATGTATATATAATAAGGTGAAAAATTAAACAAAAATGTAATACTATAGTTGTTGATATTGAAGGATTATGCATTCAAATACAAGGGATATTAGAAATGAAAATAGATATACTTTTTATATTAATTGCTGTATTTTATATATAAATTATTGGTTATTTTTATGAGAAAAACTATACATGGATTTCAAATTGGATTATATATATTCATGAAATTTTATATGTTTTACAATAACTCATGGAGTCTATCAATCCAATAATAAAATATTATCACAATGAGTTAAAATATCATGGATTATTTTCCTAATTATATTTCATTTCAATTTAACGAAAGATAAATATTTAAATAAATAATCAAAGATAGTAAAAATTTAAAAAATATTTATATCATATTCCATAGGTGAATGATTTTGTTAACATTATAATCGGGATGAATTCAACATTATTGATCCTTTAAGGAGAATCCATAAAGCCTATAAAAATAAAATTATACCATGAAATTATTATATAATAACATTCAATGAATAATAAATGGGGTTTATCTCTATGTCTACAAATGAAATTACATAAATGATTCTATCTATCCACGAAAATTATTTGAATATTAACATAGCATCAGTTGGCATATAAAAGTAGTAGATAATAATAGATAAAAGGAAAATGATGTTTTCATAAATGTAATACCTAAAT
Source organism: Viscum album (assembly GCA_963277665.1). Taxonomy (NCBI): domain Eukaryota; kingdom Viridiplantae; phylum Streptophyta; class Magnoliopsida; order Santalales; family Viscaceae; genus Viscum; species Viscum album. The sequence continues at coordinate 1,282,985,394 of OY728135.1, forward strand.
CTAATGAACAATTTAGGGTTTTACATAAAATAACATGGTATATTAATCATTAATTTTTTTAATAAAATGATAGTTTATATCTTATTATAGAAGTATTTTTTCTATTTCTAACAATCTTTTTGAAGTGTTTTTTTCTAGTAGATTCAAATAGTATAATAAAAGGATATCCTATATCATTAAGATGTATTATTTTATATATATTTTTTATATATAAATGAGTTCCTCTCACAATAATTAATATATAAATTTTAAAACGAAATAGTATCTAAGAATGAATCAAACGATGCAATGGATTATGAATAGAATTATGGTTCATGATGAATTTGTAATACTAAATTTCCAGATAAAAAATAAGATAAATGGAAATTTTGACTGAAAAAATTATTATACTAATTCCATGACTACTACTACCAAATATTATTTCAATCAACATTCATTAGAAACATAATATTAATTCAATATTGAAATTACTAGTACATATTATAAAAATCTACAACATGGATAAATAATAATTTTTATATGATTTATATTAATATTATGGTAATATGACAAACAAAAATTTGTATTTGAAAAACATATATGTGAATAATGAAATCATTTTTTCAATGAAACATGATTTGTTATATTAAATAACGGTATATAATTTCTTATAATTTTTAAAAAATCAAATGGGTGATTTGATTAGTAAAAAAATAATTTGTATGGGTCTGATCTATGATTAACATTTTATTTATATGAATAAATAATTGTATAAATTATTATAAAAATTTAAATAGCAATAAATATGATATTTTTTTATGAAATTTTGAAACATTAAAACATGAATTGTATAATTTCAATACAATCTTGAAAATTTTTATTACTTGTATTTTTATTTTTTAGATTTTTCATAATATTAATGAATCGAAAAAATTTCATATTAAATTATTGATAATACATTAAATAATTATTACGATATATTCTGTGTTATTTTAAATATAAAATTTCCCTGTTTTAGAAAAAAAAAATATTAATATGAATGTATTTATATAAGTCCAATTTATATTATAATGTTTGTTGTGTTCATAATTATATTATAAATAAGATGTGTTCACATTTATTTTTATTGATATATTCATAAAATTATGTTTACATTAATAAATTTATTTTAATTTTATAATTATTAAATATTTATAAATATATATTTGATCTCTAAATTAATTATTTGATCATTCATTTTTTTGTTTGCATTATGATAGAACTCATTAATATAAAATATTATTATAAAAAAATTTATATTTAGTTTAACATAAATAAATAAATTTTAATTCATATACTTTGTATATAAACACTTTAAATCTATTAAATACATTTTTTAGTTTAGTTTAACAAAGAATATGAATGTAAAAATATAAATTTTAGAAATTCGCCTACGAGTTTCTTGATTATGGTGGTATAAAATGAATAGATGAGGCTATATGGATGAATTTGAGGTCTATTTCTACCTAATGTGACCAACACACCCCTTTTACTGATATTATGCCAGTATTTAATACCATGGGATTATGATTTTGGTTTTTTGTTCAATCCGTAAAAGTAGTGTCACTTTTTCCCATTGTGTATTAATTAATGAACTACAATAAATATTATTATTCAATGTTTGAGCATATTTGATCATTATATGTTTTAGGAATTTATTATGGGTTCAAGTATATTAATTATAATATGAAAATATTTTCATTGATATGTTTTTTGATAATTGTTGAAGTTACACATTCTATTATAGTAAAATTTGAAACATTTTGATATTTCAGATTAAATTTTAATTTCAATAATAAATTCTGTAAATAAACTTAATTATAATATATATTTCTCTATGAAGATGGGAGGATTTTTATATTTTAGTCTAATGTGGATAATTTGGATTTATTATTCATTGATATAAATGGTTTTAAATGATAAGTGGTTTATAATATTAATTAGGGAAAATAAAAAAAATATGTTTAGATTTTTATTTTTTGTCGAGTGGAATTCATTAAATTTTATTTGAATGCATTAATCATTAATATTTAAAATCTTCATGTGAAAAAGTATTCCCAAATAGTTTTCCAAATTCCCCTATGTCTCATATCCTTTTTGTAACCATTGATGGAAATTTGAGACTCATATATCCTTTAGTGAAGGTATTTGACAATCATAAATTCATCATTCATGAAAATGAAAAATTCATGTTTATCGTGGTAAATTCCTTAATTATAAAATGTTATTCTATATAATGTATGATATCTTGATTGTATATGGAATATATTGTAGCAAATTATTTTTGGTGCTAGGATGTAAATTTATTCTATATTATAAATAGATATTTAGAGGTAAGAGTGTAATTATTTTCTTTTTAATAATATCATTATTGATAAAATAATATTTTTAGTATTAATGAACTTTGATTGATTTATTTTATGGTAATTTATATAGTTTATGAGATTTTTTGAAGATTAATTTCATTAAATAACATGAAAATTGTGTAGTATAAAATTCAAATCAATGAAATGTATGTGGTTGGAAATATTTAATCAAAATGGAATAATGAACTATAGAAATACTCTGTTAATGGTAATTGGTGTTTTGATAATGAATTTATCTACTTTAAAAAATATGGAAATAATAATTGGCATTAATAATAATAGAAATTAATGAAATAGACATTTGTTTTATTAATAATTGTTTTTCCAATGAAATAAATAATTTTTTTTAAATTGTTAATTATGGTAACAACCCTCTAGTGTTATTTTATACCTTCCTAAATGAGAGGAATGATATTTTAACTATTTTTATAATGTAGTGGTAATCTAGATGATTTTATTGGCCTATGGGGTAATCCATGTAGTCGCAAGATAAATAACATTCAGATGAAATTATATAGGTTGGGATGCACACATCAAGTCTAAAAATTGTGGTAGTTTCTATAATTTTATAATTACAATTGATATATGATTATTTTAATTTCATTAAAAGAATTTATGTTTTATGTTTCTTTTCATACTCATTCCTATATTGTTAGATTTTATAGGTTCATAATGATTTTATTTGAAGGAAATTTTTATTCCCTATGATGATCAGAGATGATGTATTTTTTACTCTAACAACAGATATAATTATTTTTTATAATATTGAAATAATACAATTAATATTATAGTATAGTGGTTTTCATTAGGAATTAATTTTCTATCAACATTGGAGTTATTCTTATTAGTGGTCTGGATAAAATTAGGTGATTTCTTGAAAAATTATAGAAGTATTATTATTGTGGTGTTGTTAATAAGGATATTAATGACATGATATTGAGGTAAGTTATATATTTTTTTATTATATTATTAGTAAGATTGATTATTATTAATATATGTTGTTTTTAAGGCTTTATTATTTATTTTAACTATACATATGTGGGGTTAGAGGGTTAACCTATTGAATTTAAATGTATAATCACTCTAATATTGAATGTTGAATTTTAAATTTGCAGGATCTAGTTGATATATGTTCAGAAAAAATATTTTTCAAGAGTGACATATACTATTTTAGAGATGGTGGAGATATATGATAATACAATTGCATTATAAATAACATAAAATGTTATAATATATTATTTATTTTTAGTATCCATAATCTTTGATGTGTATATGTATTAAACTGGAAATAATCACCTTGAATATGTCTATTATTTTCATTTATGTTGATAATTTAAAGATTAATGAAATTATATTGATCTATGTTATATATATATTTCTATGATATTATTAAAATTTAATAATATTAATATATGTGATTTGGTAAGGCTATATTATTCCTTTTAACATGTAACAATAGTGGTTATAAGTGGAACCAAGTGAATATACTTTTATAATTATTGAAATATACAATATTTGAATTCAGATTTTCAATATTTAGTTGATAATTCTTCCAAACAATATATTTTTACATGATGAATTAATATATTTGGGAAAAAGTTTAGTAATATGTTTATTCAATTCCATGAGGATTTACATATAATATTCGATATGTGATTAAATTATTTATTATATTATCATAAATGTGTCTACAAATTATGAAGGAAAAAAGTTATCTCACATGGGCCTATTATTTTCATTTAGGTTTTTATATTTATATTAAAAAAAGAAAAATAATTCCCTTTAATTTTTTTTAAACCAATGGTGTAACTTTATAAACATTTTATAATTAATTATGGGATTCATGTGTCATTTAAAATATATTTAACCAATCAAGTAGTTCCATGAAGGTATTTTGTGTTGACATATAGATCGTTGTGTTATTGTTCTGGGATAAGGTTCAATTATGAACTGATGATTTTTTCATGGGTTAGTTAGGTTATTAAATTCCATGAATTTCATTTATTATTTTAAAAAATATAAATTTTCAGTGGATGATGTAGAAATTGTTGATTATTTCTATAGACTCTAATTAAAATTTAGTACATAATAATGTTTCGTTGTATCATTAGTGAGGATATAATTAGGTGTTGAGTCAGGAATTATATAGATTTACATCATACCAAATTTTTATTCATATCATTTGATTAATTATTTATTATTCCTTTTAAAATTGTATAAGTATATAAATCCACAATTTTTTTTAGAAAAGTGACATAGAACCCTAATTTTGACGGGTAGATGGTTCAATAATTACCCATGGTTGATTTCTTTTTAGTGAACCCAGAAATGTTTAGTTATAGAGAGTTTCCTTAAATGAGTTCTATTGTAGAACATAATAATATAGGGACTATGTTTCTAATAAGGAAATAGAGGGGTCATTGGAAGTAGTAAAGATAACACATAATATATTAACTGATATAGAGGGATATTTATTCCGCTGTAAAATAGTTAATTATATAGATAAACATGTTAATTTTTGTCACAAACCCGACCCAACAGGGCTCGCGCCATGACTCCCCAAGCCCTCCACCAGTAGGCTAGTGGCTTGCGACTAGCACTGGGTAGGCTATCACACAAGTGGGATGCATTAGACTAAGGAACCTATAAACATGCACCCACATACACTTCTAGGATATAGTGCAGAGATATATATAAAAACATAAATGAGATGCCTGCATATATCTAACCCACAACCAGAGTATAACAAAAGTATAAAAGGAAAAAATAGGGCCTTCCAAAAGAAAAGTACAAAAGTATCCAAACTTCTCAGAAGGGGGGAAATGCTGCCAAAAGAACCCTTAGATAAGCCTCTCTGAAAAGCACTGGTAAACACCCCAGTTAGTCTCGCTCACTAAGCTCTTCCTACTCTGGGTCCCCCTGGGACTTCTTCGATTAGCATGTGGTCTGAACAAGACACAAATATGTGCAGGCAAATCCCATTCAGGGGTGAGTATAAAAATACTCATTATGCACCCCAAAAAACCCCCAAAACAAAAGAGATCAACTGAAAGGCAAGAGTCGGCTCATCCCTGCCAGAGGGAACCCAGACGAGAGAGAGTCTCCATCTCAAGACCATCCTCGGCTAATACAGCTAGTCACCTCAATTTAGGTGTATTCCCATACATACGACTTGAACATCCGCTCAGGTATACGCCAATAAATATATCATGAACATTCGCTTGGGTATACACCCATACATATACCAGGAGCATCCAACTAGATATACTTCCACACATATACCATGAACATCCAGATATACTCGATACACAAATCAAGCCAGATGAGGTACCAACCTCATCACCAGAAACAGTTCACAACCAGGAGGACACACTCCACGAGCATTATCATCCAGATGAAACTCGCCCGAGAGATAAAATCTATGGCCACCCATTGAAAAATAACAGATACTCACCTAAGAGATCACGCTCCATGGATACCATCACTGAGGAAACTTCACTGAAACATCATAAACACCAAACTCCTCAGATAGGGGATCGCTCCTAGGGTCCTCTAGGGGATACCAAAACCCACATAGTTATATATATATCTCACATATATGGGATAACTCCTAGTGTCCTCTGGGGAATACCACAATGTGATCTATCATTTGTAGATCTCACAGATAGGGGATCACTCCCAGAATCTGTTGGGGGATAGCACAACCCGATCTGACGCTCGAATGAAAACACATCACTCCGATAGAGGATCGTCATCCATGTCATGATGGTCACGAAGATATAAAATCCTAATATGGTATATCTCACGTAGTAGGGGATGGAACTAATGATGCTACAACCCGATAGAAACCACATGCTGAGTAGGGGATCGTATAACCAACGATACCGCAACCCTACAATATTCCTCATGCTCAGTAGGGGATCAAATACCCAATGATGCCACAAACATATTGATCATGGCCTCCTACATATAGGATCATATTATTGATGATCCCAAAAACCCGTTGGGGTTAACATGATAGATAGGGGATCACTGCCCATGGATAAGCGGCCATAGCGATTCCAAGAACCCGATTTAGGGAAACGATGCTAGTGGATCCCGCCCCAGGACCACCAGTGGGATGCCACATCTCGAACTTCTTAAACATCCCATCAAGATGATCACAAACCTATACTAAGGTTGTCATGTTGCGCGAACACTTGTATGAATGGACCAAGGGAGTAACCTCAACCACTGCTGGTCCTAAAGTCACTAACCTGGGAAACCCACCACAAAGCCACACAACACAACTCCAAGGCCGATATCGAGGCCACCATTGCGATCCACACGAAAAAAACAACAATGATGGGCTGTTTACTTTCTAGAAAAAAAAAACAACTGGTCCAAACCGGCACTATTCACCATAGCTAGACCGTATGGGGTCCACACTACGATCTCGAAACTCATTAAGCAGATAATACCACTACGATCCCCTTGGAAAAACACATGGGATTGACTACTCGATAATCCCAAATTAATACCCAGTGGAAAAGGTATTATTCACCAATGATAGCCCAGGTGGGTCACACACCATGCTCCTAAAACTCATCATGCCGATCACCCCATTGTGATCTCCTTGGAAAACCACACGGGATCAGCTACACATTCATCCAAAACAAACAACAGGTGGAAATGTTTCTTTTCTCCTAAAACGCCAAAAACTGGTCTCATAGGACCGACACCCTATTCTGATTCAGAACACATGAAACCCATCAAGAAAAGAATGATGTAACATAAAGGTCTCAATGCCACTAATGACATGTCAATTGAAAGCTCCAGGTAGAAGACAAAACGGCCTGAAGTCAAATAATAATAAAATATCATTATGTGATTCAACGTTTCTAGCATCTGGGCCACGATCCCAAACTTCAAATCCTAGGAACCCACACCGAAGGGTCGCCTCATTTCCAGGGTCACGTCCCCATAGATGGAACATGATTGAGATTTTCAGAGTGCATGTTACGGGGGATTTGAAACCCCCATGTACCAGAAGAGGGTCGGACCGGCCGGCCCAGGCTGACCCGGCCGCCGTCGCCGCCGGGTAGCGGACTGCACCACTGCGGCGTGACACACGCACATAGCCTACCCCCCCTTTGGGGGTCACCGTTTATTGGACACCATACCACCACGGTGTGGTGGTCCCGGTTGAATCTCGCGGCCCACCGTCTTGGGCCGTCACATCAGCACACCATCCAAAGTCCACTGGGGTCCAAACACGCTTCTAAAGCCTTATCTATGACCCCCAGGACCCGATCTATGCATTTACTAGCTCAAAACAGAGAATAACAAAAAAAATTGAGATCTCGGATTTAAAAACTCAAAACTCTTACCTGCTAGCGGATCACCGAAGCTTCGGGTGCAAAACGACTCCTGCGATGCCCTGAAGCTCGATCCGCAGACGCTCGGCACCAGAAATAGACATCTACGGCTCGATTTGGCGAAGAACAGAGGTAGGGGAAAGGGTTTCATCATGAAATTAGGACAAGAAATTGTTAGGGGGATTGATATATTATTATTATTATTTTAAATAAAAATTTCATCTTAACTCCCCACCAACACGCCTCCAACCCAGCACCAAGCACCGACTAAAATTATGTCATGCCTAGGGTAAACATGGAATTTTTAACACAACGGCGGACTGTGATTTTCGATATCAGACTCTATATAGATGTTATTCAAGCCGAAACTCATAAATACGCATTTAAATTTATTTATGAAAATTCCCCTGGTGGTTTTTCTCACAGTAGGACTGTGCCCGCAATATTTACACCCCGCCTAGTGTAGACGACACACTCCAGACATAGTCCTACCCACAGATTCCCGTTCTGAGCTACCATATAGGATAAAAAATACCCCTTCCATGTGGATAGTATACAAATACTTAATATTTTTATAAAATTAATTTCAGGCACACCAGGCCTCTGAATCGCACACCGTCTTCGTTCCTAGCTATGGAATTATTCAAAGGAATATTTCAAAGTATGAGATTGCAAAAACATGAGTCGCTGCATCCTCCCCACCTTAGAAATTTTCATCCTTTAAAATACATAAGCACATGGAATGAAACTAGACTCTCACCTAGGCCTCACATGCCATCGGGTTCACCAACAAACACCCCTTCCCAAACACATAAGTCAGAGGGACTCATCCACCACACCTCAACACTATCCACTTTAGGAGGCACTGACTCGCGCGCATGGTTTTGATCACTTCACAAGAACCCGTCTAAGTGGGGGAAGGATCCCTCATCCTCACTCATTTGAAGCACGCCAAACAACACCCACACAGTGTCTTATCAACATCCTGAAAAAAACTCGAGCAAGCAACATAAATGGAAAAGTACAGATAAACCCAGTCTGTCAAAACTACTTCAGAAAGAATAATGGACACAAGGTGTACCTCTATCCATCCATGGAGATGCTGGGTAAATATCCTCTAGGCCATGCATATTTCCTCACCCTCTCCCTCCAGCTTCCTAATCATGGAATGGACCACCTGAGGGTGGTTTTGGTGGCATATGATACTGCCTACCACCTCCCGCAGCTACACCCGCTCAGTCGCCAAGTCTGCCACCCTGCAGACCTCAAAACTCGAGATGTTGCCACTACCGAGGTGGCCTATCGACCGGATCCCTCTCAATATCACGACGGGTCGGACAATCTCTATCAAGATGTCCACGTCCATCACAAGCATAACATATTCTCTACTATGGCTGACCAAAACTGGACTTGCCGCCGGCTACCAGACGAGAGAGAACCTGCATCTCGAGACCATCCTCGACAAACCCAACTAGTCTGCCCAATTCAGTTGTATGCCCATACATACACCTTGAACATCTTCATAGGTATACCCCCATACATATATCATGAACATTCTCAAAATTATACTCCCAAACATATACTAGTATCATATCAACATATATACATCCACACATATACCATGAACATCTAGATATACTCGATACACACACCAAGCCACAAGAGGTACCGACCTCATCACCAGAAATGGTTCACAATGAGGAGAACACACTCTATGAGCACTGTCATCAAGATGAAACTTGTCTGAGAGATAAAATCCATCAGGTCCCACAAAAACATCCTCGATTCTCACTCGTGAGATCATGCTCCCCGTATATCGTCACTGAGAAAAACCCTCACTGTAATAGTATAAACACCAAACTCCTCCAATAGTGGATCAATCCTAGGGTCTGATAAGGTACCAGAACCCACACAGGTATATGAAAATCATACTGATTTTGGATCACTCCCAGGTTCTACTAGAAAATACCACAACCCGATCTTGCATTCGTAGATCTCACATATAGGGGATCACCCCCAGGATCCACTGGGGGATACCACATCCTGATCTGGCGCTCGACAGAAAACTTTTCACTTAGATAGAGGATCGTCACCCAAGTCAGGATGGTAATCATGATACCATAACCCTATCTGATATATCTCACGCTATAGGGAATCAAACTGACGATGCCGCAACCCTACAAGAAACCACGTGCTGTCTAGGGAATCATATAACCAATGATACTGCCACCCAACTATAATCCTCCAGCTGAGTAGGGGATCGTATACCCAATGCTTCCATAACCCTACTAAGCATGTCCCACTATGTAGGGGGTCATATTCCCGATGATGACACAAACCCTATGTGGTTAACCTGCTATATAGGGGATCACCACCTGTGGATATGCGTTCACAGGGATACCAAGAGCCCAATCATGGGAAATGATGCTAGAGGAACTCGCTCCGGGCCCACTGGAGGAATTCCAAAACTCGAACATCTTAAATATCCCATCAAGAGGATAAAAACCTATACTAAGGTTTTAATTCCACGTGAACCCTAGTAGGAATGATCCAATGGAGTAACCTCAACCACTACTGGTCTAAACATTGCTAACCCGAGAGACCAGCTACAATGACACACCACGCCCGTCCAAGGCCAATACCGAGGCCACCATCACGATCTATGAGTAAAAACACGCAGGATAGGATGTTTTCTCGCTCAAAATGGACAACCGGTGGAAATGAACTATTCACCATAGATAGCTCTTGTGTAGCACACACTATGATCCTGAAACTCATCAATCAGATCATTCCACTGCGATCCCATCGGAAAAACACATGGGATCAACTACTCGATCATCCCAAATGGACACCCTGTGAAAAAAGGTATTATTCACTGATGCCTACCCTGTTGGGGCCCACAAAATGCTCCCAAAACTCGTAAAGAAGATCACACCATTGCGATCCCCTTGGAAAACCGCACGGGATTGACTACTAGTTCGTCCAAAATGGACACTCGGTGGAAAAGTTGTGTTTCTCTGAAAGTGCCAAAACACAGCCTCATGGGGCCCACAACCTGTTCTCTATCCGATCACCTAAAAACCATCAAGAAAAGTTGGTAGTACCATCATGGTATCAACACCACTTATGGAATGTCAATAGGACGGTCCGGGTAGAAGATACAACGACCCAAGGTCGAATAATAATATAATATCATTATATTATTCAACATTTCTAGAACCTGGGCCATCATTACGAACTTCGAAAACCCTAAACCCTCACTGAATGGTTTGTCTCATCTCCAGGGTCGCATTGCGGTAGACAGAATGCGATTCCATTCTCCAGGGAACAAGTTACGGTGGATTTAAAACCCACATGTACCAGAAGAGGGTCGGACCGGCCTCAACCAGCCGCGCCCGCGGCGCGGCGCAAGTGCATCTCCGAACCCCACACCCCCCCCCCTTCAGGGTCGCTGGTGATTGGATGTCGGACCACCGCGGTTCATAGGCCTCGGTAGACTCCCGCGGCCTACCACCGGTAGAGCTCCCGCGGCCCGCCGCAGGCCGACCTTCTGAGGTCCGCCGGGGCCCCCCGGGGGTCCGAACGTGCTTCGAAAGCCATCTGTGCAACCCTAACCCCCACCCCCACTGGGAACAGATCTACACTTTTACAGGATCCAAATGGAGAATAAACAAACCAATTTATATCCACGATTTGTAAACTCAAAACGCCTACCTTCTTGCGGATCGCCGAAGCTTCAGGTGCAGAACGACGCCTGCGACGCCCTGAAACTCGATCTGCAGATGATCAGTGCCAAAAACAGACATCTGTGGATCTATTTGGTGATGAAACAGAGGTAGGGGGAAGGGTTATGTCATGCACAGAGGACAGGAAATAAGGATGGGTAGGGATTGATTGATTTTTTTTTTTATAAAAACATCATCTTAACTCCCCGCCAACATTCCTCAGACCCGACATCCGGCACCGAATAAAATTATGTTGCGCCTAGGGTAAAATCCTCATTCTGAATGAAACAGTGAACTCATAATTTTGATCCGAGACTCCGCTTATAATTTATTCAAGCCAACCCTCATAAATAAAATTTTCCATTTATTAACAAAAATTCCTCTGGTGGATTTTTTCACAGTAGGCCCGCCCCCGGAATGTTTACACCCCTCCTAGGTTAAACAGAAAGGTCTGGATGCAACTGTGCCCTCATATTCCTATTCTGATCTAATTTTTAGTAGATACCATATCCCCTCCATGTGCATAGTATGAAAATACATAATATATTTATAAAATTAATTCTGGGCGTGCTAGGGCTTAGAATCACACGCCATCTTCGTGCGTAACTCTAGAATTATTCATAAGAATATTCCAAAGTCTGAAAGAACCAAAACACGAGTCACTACAATTGTAAACCCTATAATTATGTTCCCATAATTTATTGATAATTAGGGGGCATGAATTTTTATATCAATTCCATGAAGTGTACCCAACAACTATTCTTCCATTTTATTTATATTATGTGTTATGATTTATTCAACATGGTAAATTCAAGGTTTATGGGTATTTATTGAAGTTAGTTTTATTTATCTAATATTCCCAAAACAAAATAGCTATTAATATTAATGTCTATTTTTTCATAAATGCGAAATTATCCAATGTTATTTATAATTCTTTATTGGTGGACATATCTTTTTTAATTTTGGAAATATGAGTTAGTTTATGATTATTGGAACATGATTAAATTATGTTATTATATATAGGTTTTTATATTGTAGAAGTCTTGTGGGTTCAAGAAAACAATAAATGAAGAAATTATGTCCTATGTTGTGGGAATTAGTTTCTACAGGCCCTTCATGTCATGAGTCCCATTCACAACAAGATTGTGTTTCATGGGCTTCTTATGATAGTTAAATAATTTTAAATCCCATGGGGAATTATCCTGAAGAAAACATGACAAGTGTCTGGTTCATATTGACACTTTGGGTCATGTCATGAATCATGTGGGATTGATTTTATAGAATGAACTGGCTGATGCTTGGACACAAATATCTTTTAATCCATAAAATAAGATGACGTTATATATCCCCCTACCAATCCACATTCACCATCCATTCATCAAAGATAAATGAAAATATGGGTTCATATTGATGGCGTTGGAAGGTTTGATTATCTTCATCATTTCTTCTATATGATTTTACTTCAATCATTTATGAATTTATTAGTTTCTATTTAGTATTCTGCATATTTTCCACAAGATATTAATGGAATCAACCATTGAATGATATTTTTTTAATATACATAGGAATTTGTCTTCTCAATGGGCCAACTACATTTCATAGTGTTCTAGTATTATGGGTCATGTCGATGTTTTCTGTTTATAAATATTTCAAGCATTATTAAGAAAATTTATGGGATTTTTCAACATTTTGTGACTTCTTTTCTAGTGAATTATATCATCGGTAGCTAGTATAGATTCTATGAGTGTTCGATCAGAATTCTATTGAGAAATGGCTATCATGAGTGATATCGCAAACAATTACATTTGTTAATTATATTTATAATAAATTTTCCAATGATGATTCTGGTTTTTTTGATACATGGAAATTCCATCACTACATATGATTTAAGAAGCTGATTCGACAAAGATCGAAAATCTTTCATCCGTGATGGATCTATCATGAGCAATTTATAATTTGTCGAATGAATTCATATAGTTGGTGTTCTGGTAATTTTCCAATAATTTCATTCATATTTATAAATAATTTAGTTGTATTTCCAATCAGACTTTTGGTGAATCACCATTAAATGTTAAACTAAATATGCTTAACAAAATGCTTGAAATTAAATAACAATTATGTACAATATTTATCAATTTGGTGTATCTCACATCTGCTGAACCCCCTAGGGTGTTGTTTATTATATTATAATGTCCCTTATTAGTGTTTAGGAAATAAAACCACCATTAATTATGTTTCTTAATTATCTCATAATTATAAATCATAGTTATTTTTTAAATTTTACTAGGAGAGGAATAACCTATATTGTAATGAACAATTAACATAATTTAATGGAATAAAATTATTAATCTCTCCCCTCTTCAATAATAACCATAGACGAGGTTCACTTACATATTTAATAAAATGGTTAAATAAAATGGGACACATGTAATTATAATTTTCCATGGACCAAATGTTTTAAACATGATATGTTAGATGAAATGCTTATGTACATGGCCTTATTTATTTTCAAACATGACTTGTGATATAGAATGTTTTATGAATGACATATTTATTAGTCACCTATAAATTATGATGATTTAGGGTTACTAACATGACCATTATTAGGGTATTAATTTAAATGATTAAATTATTTTGTTACAAGTCATTCGATAATCAATCTGTTTTTTTTTTCAGATCACCTCGGATGGGGTTTTATGCTAGTCATGGTTTCTTGTTCCATGAAAAATACATGTGTTGCTTAAAACAGTTCCATGGATTGTCTTGGATATTATTTTTCATATGTTACAAATTTTCCAATACTAAATTTTCCTTACACTGAGACACATTTGATGGTTTAATTGGAAATTTTTTCCCACATTCCCTGAAGGATTATTGTTTTACCATTCTATACAATGGCTTTATTGGGCTCATAGGAATGTTGGAAGCTACAAGTGATTCATGTGTTTTCATTACTATCTAACTCCAATGACATGATCATAAAATTAATTAATTTCCTAACTCATTTGGTAATACATGGTTTCCCAGTTTATGGAATACCTTATATGCGACTATAGGTCAATGAACCTACATCGTTTATCTACATTTTTTAAGACTAATAAAATTTACTTATGTTGATTTTTATATCAACACACCTTGGATATGTACCTTGGGTCATTAAATAATGGTCTTATATTATGAAACATGTGACTATCGTGGAGGATTTTCATAACTAAATATTTACCCATGTTTTAATATTCAATAGGTTCATGGGAATAAAAAAATTGGATCTTGGACTATAATATAACTATAAACTTAAAATTAGGTGTTGTATTAATTTAATTCCACTAAATGTTTATAGATGGAAATTATTTACTGTTGTATGGATATATATTTAAGTTTTTGGGTGAGTATATATATTATTACATATTTTAACGTATGTATGGATATCTAGTTCTCCCTAAAGAAGATGGTATCAAACGTTTTATATATATGCTCTTTTTGTGACATTATTTATATACATGAACACTTTTTTTTATATCATCCCCTGATAGATAGATTTAATCACTATTATTTGTGTAATATTGATATATCTCACACCCTGTTTAGGAATCATTGTACTTGTATACTTATACATATCAAATGGTAGTATGATGACATTATAGTTTTGGCCTGATTGTTGTTATTCATGTTCATGTAAGATTATTTTCACAACACTAATATGGTGCTCATGATCCTAAAATAGATATCCATTGAGACTTTTTTATTTATTTTTTTCAATTATACATTATAATATGTACATTTACTCCAATAGATTATGTTGTATCATCGATACATAGATACACGGTTGTATCTTTTTAAAATTTTCATGTTTATGTGTTTACTAATAGCCTCATACATGTATATTATTTATAATTATCTTGTTATTTTTTGAATGTTTAATTAACTGTCATAGAATTATTATAATATTATCATGATGGTATATTACACCTCTATATTATTATTATATAATCACATCTAGTTAGCAACCTCTGGTATTTAGGGAGGCACATAGGAGGCCTGGTGACAGACCATCTCAAAGAACCGTTTCAGTAGCTGTCATGATAGGAAGTTAAAAAGCTGTATTAGTGGAGTATATTTTCATTATGGTATATTTTTTGGTATGGTATAAAGGAACATATGAATGTTTAGTGCATCAGAAATTGTTTTTCATGGGAGTGATCATACCTTTCATGAAGAAAATATTGAATTAACAGGGATGATATTGTTGTTCATGTTGTTCATTGTTATAACTGGTAATGCTTTAGTCATATGTGTTTGGTTTATTTTTAAAATTCTTACCATGCACTTGAATTATAATGGAATGTTTGTAGCATTTATAGAATCATTAATGGGTTGTAGGGATTCACATTCATGGATAATTCCATACCATGTTTTGTTGATGGATTTCATGCCTCCCCCCTCCCCATTTGAGGGGGGATCTCCTTCTCATTCATCATCACATATTCTCCTTCCCACACTTATACCCATCGCCAATCCAAAGTTCATGCCCTCATTTTTTTGGATCTTGATATTCTAGAAAGTTTTAGACTTGTACAGTGGCCCACCCCAACACTCTTTAGCTTCTTTGGAATTCAACTCTACATTGTATCCGTTCAAGATTACTCTGGTGGCTTAGTTTCATTAGTGGCACCCCTCAGTCGACGTGTTGGACTATTTTCTCATGGAATCGTGGGATCTCCAAGACCTTGTGATTGTTAGTCTTCTTGATCGAAGGCATATAATGATCCGATTTGGGTCTATGGATGATCTCATAAAAGAGTGGTATAAATCTCATCGAAGAATTTGTAGTTATTTTTTCTATCTACTTCAGCGGAACTTCAAATTTCATATGTAGAGAGATAATCTAGCCAGGACGATTGGGTATATTTCCCTACACTACTGGAAAAAAATCATATACCCACTTTTCAAAACCGTGTGTATAGCCCCCAAAACCGTGGGTATAGCCTATACCCACGGTTTTGGGAACCGTGGGCTGGAACGGCATCGGGATAGTTCCCCAGCCTATACCTATGGTTTTCCAAAACTGTGGGTATAGGTGTCCGGCCACCATGTCACCAAAACATATCCAATTTTCATGGTGTCAATAGCTTTTACCCACGGTTTCAAAACCGTGGGTATAGGTCCTAAAATAATGCAGGCGCCGAGTTTCAATCTCGCGACCTCCCCGCTGCAAACACCGCATCTAAACACTACCCTAACATCACCTATATGTATATATATAAATTTAGTTAAATATGTTTATAAAAACCGTGGGTATAGAGGGATGAACCGTAGGTATAGGGTTCCTGCCAAAAAAAATTTCTTCCCCGTGAAAAAAAAAATTCCCCTGCACACAAAAGTGACATATACCCACGATTTCTAATAACCGTGGGTATAGGAATTTTAGCCCAGACCTATCCCCATGGTTTTCCCCAAAACCGAGGCGATAGGTACCCCTATACCCACGGTTTTGGGAAACCGTGGGTATAGGTCACTTTTCAGGACCTATCCCCACAGTTTTGGAAAACCATGGGGATAGACCCCCCCTATACCCACGGTTTTGGAAAACCATGGGTATAGGTCTTCAATAGACACCTATACCCACGGTTTTATAAAATCGTGGGTATAAGGGGGTCTATCCCCACGGTTTTGGAGAAAACCGTGGGGATAGGTCCATTTTCCAGTAGTGCTAGTCTTCCTCTTCCCTTCCAGAGCCCTTATATCATGCTTATTCTTGAAAATATGGTCAGTCGTTACCGGTGTTCTGATACCAAAACTAATGTTGTTTGTCATCCCATAAGACCTCACATATATAATGAGATTGATGTATCCATGCCTCTTGTTGATTGGGTGTGGATTTCTGATGGGAATGAATTCTATTGGAGGTAGGATGTTATGTTTGAGTTGTGGATATACTTTTGTAGTTTGTGCAATCTGTTGGGTCATCGTGTTTCAAACTGTTGGAATGGGTCTTTGAGAAGGAAGGTAGGAATGAAGAGGAATGATATTGTGGTTTTTTTGTGACATTTTTATATTGGAGAATCGAAGCTACAGGGGAAGGATCAATTAGATGGTGGGTTTCAAAAAAACAAATCCATGATACCTCATCCTTCGGTGAAATATGTCATCAAATATGGTTGAATTGACAAGGGGGATGAGCTGAAACAATCAATTTCGGTGCCTTATGATCCTAAGGTCATGTATATCTTTTTCAGGTTAAAGAAATATTTGGGGTTTTTTGTCTCTGTGAATGGCAGTGGAACTCAGGGTGAATCTTTTGTTTCTCGTAATGATGAAGGGGTGCTTATGAAACTTATGTGCTTTAGGGAATCCTAATAGAGGGAAAACCTCCAAGAGAAGGGTTTTGTATTGACCTGGGAAATCATTGTCAACAACTTCCCATGTATTTAGAATCTGAATAGGCTCGGCATGTAGAAAGGTACTCTCCTTTAGAAACAATTTTTGAGTTGGTCTGTAAGGATGTGGATCATGGTGGTCAAGCCAGTGGTGAGAAATCACTATGTATGTAACTAGTTGGTGAACCTACAGTAAAGGATACAACATATGTGGTAAAATCCAATAGTGAAGGTTCCCCCATCTTTGTTCATGAGGACTCTAACATTCATCCTTATTACATGGGTTGTGGGTTTGTGCATCCAAATGGTAAATTGGTGGCCTCAATGAAGAAAGATGTTGAACCCACTGGGAGCAATGTGGTAGCGAGGGATTTCCATGCAATGGACATGCGTGTTGGGGGACCAATTGATGAAAGTGGTGAATGGGTGAGGATTTCAGCTATGATGGAAAGACTTTCTAAGATGCAGGTATCCAACATTGAACTCGATAACCATTTTTATGGCATTGGGGAATGATGACATGGCTTTGGACCAAGACCATGTTGTGCCGTTGAATGATCATGTTACCCCTCCGATGGAAACATGACATGTCTTCAAAATGAGTGCTAAAGAATCTGAGGGTCAATGTTCTGCATCGCCATAGGTCTATGACAAACAATTGAAAGGTTGGGAAGATAGTGATGGAGATGTTATTACTACAGTCATCAATGGTAATTTCATTCACGAACTAGAGAATGAGAAGAACTATCATGTAGAGGAGGGTACTCTAATGAATGAAGATAGTGGTACTTCTCTGGATTCTATAGCTGGAGAGGGTGTTGTGAAGAAGGGGATACATGTTGGTCACGAGTTTAAGAACACCCACATTGTCTTCTCATCATTAACACTGACAGTCAATCTCAGCTAGAATAGTGAGTGAATGAGGGTTACCGAGTGGTTCACATCTCTGGAAAATGGGGGGATTGCTCAGATTGTGATAATGAAAATGATGGTGGAATGGTCCAACATTCCTATAGTGATATTGTTCAGGGTGGTAAAAAAAAGGTGTATGAGAATGGGGAAGTGAGGACTGCCCCCCATAGAGAAGTTCAGGGACTGGTTATTCTTATCCACCAAATCCAATGTCTACCAGGTCCCCTATTGGGTAGAAATGCTGGGTAGCGCAGTATTCAATGGAGTTTATTTCATTGGAGATGTTTAATATTAGAAGGAAGTATACCATGTTTTTGATGATGGCCGCCGAGCTAATCCCACCTCCCCCGACAGAGGAGGGATTTCCGCAGTCCTATGTTGATCAATATTTTCTCCCATTCTCAGACCCTGATTTTTTGCCCTCTTTCCCAAAAATCTCACACTACCCCAATGTTCTTGAGTATCATGATGGGATTCCAAAGCTCTCGGTCTCAGCCCAAGAGTTCACTAATGCCTCTCCCCTATTTAATCTAACTTTGATAGCCTGATTCAAGCAACTACGCCCGCCAGTGGATCGTTTTGACCGCTTCATCTTTGGATCGTGGAATCTGCAGGAACGCACCACTGTGGGTCTCCTGGATGTGAAGCACATAATGATACGTTTCGAGTCAGAAGAAGATCTTATTTTGGCATGGTCCTCTACCCCGTGTACCTGTGATGGCTCTCGTTTTTCTCACTTCTGATGGTCCTATGACTATCATATGATGTGTGATTCATCTACCATGACAATTTGGGTAAGACTTCCGGAACTGCCACTTCCATTTTAGAATCCTTCTATCATTCGCATGATAGGGAATTTAGTTGGTCGCTATTTGTGTTCGGAAAGTAGAACTAGGGCAGTATGCCAGCCGGTTTCACCTAGAATCTGTGTTGAAGTCGATTTATCAAAACTGCCAATCAAGAAATTTTTAATTTCTGTGAGTGAGGAGTTTAGATATAAACAGTCGGTTGTTTTTGAGTCTTGGTTTGACTACTTCTCTCGGTGCTTCAAAGTTGGGCATCAGATGGATGAATACAGTGGTAGACAGGTGATTCTGGAGGAGGTTTTGGCTCCTCAGGCTGTGGCTATGGAAGATTTTAACTCTCAGCATAGGGAGCAGAATCTGGGTACTAGAGTGTGAAGGAGGCCTCATCCAGCAAATAACAGTTCTGTGAATGGCCCACGTTTGGGGGCAGTAAAGGAGTCTATGAATCCTGGTGTGTATGCGGTGTTTGGAAGGCTGTAGAGGGATCATGGGGTGCCTCTTTCAGGAAGTCTGGAGCAGCAGAAATCTCATCTCGATGGGGTGGCTAGTGGGAATCAGGATGTGGCTTTTCAGGGGGAAGGAGGATTTGGATGGACATTTGCAGGCAATAGGAGCCTTAGCTGAAATGGATAGCTGGGTGAGGTCCTCATCTGGGCAAAAGTTCATTCCTGCACAGCAAGGGGGAGCATTGAGGTTAACAATTTCATTGATGGTCTGGTAAATGAGGAACTGGAAGTGGGGATGGATCAAGTTGTCCCTAATTTGTCTTCTGGTCAGGGGTCTGCTGAAGCTGCTGCACTAAATGTTAGTGGGGGTGAAGGTCCGGCAATAATTTGTGTGAATAGTGGCAGCCTTTCTGAGAAGGTGCAAGGGCAGGGATCCTGCCATCACGAAAAAGACTTGAATCATGGGGGAATCTTGATTGATGAGCAGGAACTCCCTAGGAGTGTAGGTGGAAACTTGCAGGCTGGTTTGTGTGTGCAGGATGCCGCCTCAGTTGGAGGTCCTGTTCTGAAGGGGCGTTTGAAGGCCCTGATCTTGTGGCACAACCTCAGTGTCTCACACTGGTTGATCCAAACTATCTTGCTGAGCAGGGGCATGGAGTGAATGACTGCTATCAGGTGATGAATATCCCTCAGAAATGGGGGGATAAAACTGATAGTGATGAAGATAATTCTGGTGGACAAGCTCGAATCTCCTATAGTGATTTTGTTCAGCGTGGAAGGAAGGAGGTGGTAGGGAAAGATGGAGTTATGATAGCACCACCGAGAAGAAGGCAGCGAAAAGATTGTTCCTCTTTACCGAAGTCGATGCCTACAAGATCTTCTATCAGCAAAGGAAATGGGATGAACTCTTCTGAGGAGTTTTTGTACTTGGAGAAGATGAATCTCAGACGTAAGTATGTGATGGTCATGAAGCAGTATGATAGCTCAGAATGGGAATCAGTTACTACAGATGAAGCAATTGCGCTTAGATATGGCGACGACTGTGGTGACAGGTATGGATTTCATGACATGAAGTTTTCTTTGTTGGTTTGTAATTCTTGTTTTTTGAACTTTTCCTTTATTTTAATAAATGGTTAGAGACTTTGTCTCTAGCTGATCTTTCTTGGTATACCATGATTTTGAAGCACTATAAAATTTTAGAGTGGGAATTGATGACTGTGGAGGAAGAAATCTATAAAGGATGTGGAGGTGGTTTTGGTTTTTATGATCTTTAATTGTCTTATACACCTTGTAGTTCTTACTTTATGTACTTTTCTTTTATTCTAATAAAAAGTTAGATGCTTTCTCTGACAGATATTTTCTGGTATTCTTTCCCGCACAAAACATTTCATTGATTATTGTTCCACATGTAACAAGTTCCCTTATATATAATGCTTGCGTGTTTCCTTATTATGTATAATTCTTCCATAACTATTATTATTTTTTGCTGGTTATAAAATTCCTTATTTTAAGTTCCAAATTTATTTTGTTAAATAAGATATCTACATCAAACAAAGTGGTTATTTCATAAAGATCTTTATTTTGGCATTCTATTTAATAAAAAAGATGGAGATTTTTGATCCATAGACCATTGGTTAGATTTTCAAAGACCTTTCTAGTTATTATTAAATTGCCGAAGAATATAAATTTATAAGGTTTATGATCCCATGATTTTTTTAATAATAACCCATATAACAATCCCATTAAATTTTAACATGATATTTTATTAAATCAAATTCAAAACATGGTTTCAGTTACATGATTTCCAATTATAATTTATAATGTAATGTGACATTAAAAAATGTTTATAATATTTTATCTAACTAATATCGGGAACATATATGTGTATTACAAAATTAATTTCTTGTTGAAAATATCGTCCAATAAAATTTTATGTTTGCTTTATCACTTGAGGATGACATCCCATTTGAAAAAAAATTCCTAAATGTGTGAATTTATAAATGTATATATGTTTTTGAATGTTTTTCACAATAAATATTTTACTCATCCCAAGTAGGTTAATCCTAGTGCTTTTTTATTATGTGGTAAAACCCCCATGTGTGTAATTGAATGTTGGAATAATTGATCACGACCTTTTTAGTCAACTTTACATTGATATTCTATAATACATAACCCCTTGGGATTATATTTAATCTATATATGGATTGTTATGTGATATGTTAGAATCAAATTATGTGGGATATGTATATATGTTTGCTGTAATATTATTGAAATCATCCCTATTAATTTATACTACATGGTATCCTATTTTGATCAATACTTATATGTGGTGTCAGTAAATTTAAATTTAAATTACATCCTAAAATATCATTTTATGTATTGATTGGAATTGAAATTTTAATTAATGATTCCTAATTATGAAAACATTCATGATAAATAAAATAGATAAATGAATTTTTTGGACCAATTTATTATATGTGAAACTATTTCCTGTAAACAAAAATTATTGATGAGATGTTTAAAACTACACTACTACATTTCCTTACAGGGTTAGAAAAATAATGAACAATTTACATCATCCATATAACTTGTAATTAATGTTCAAATATATAAATTAAATAGTTATTAAAAATATAATGTGTTTTTCAGACACAAAAATCTTGTATGTGTTAATTTTAATCTTTATTTTATAATTTCATTCGAACATGAAAGTGACTATTTCATATAGATTGTATCCTTTATCGCATTAAGCTAAATGATAGGTGGTAGAGACATGTGATCATTTCAGTTTCATGTATGTATTATCTTTTGACACTATAAGATAAAAACGAAAGGTATATCTTGGTTGTTGTAGCATCGTTATTAAATAAGGAATTTATAAATTCTTTGATGAGTTTTTATAAATTTTGTGTCATTCTAGAGCCTTTTTTTTTTGGAACTCATTATTATCAAATAACACCAAGTTGGTAGGGTTGGTTGTGTAACTAATTTACCCTTATTAAGGGCATAATAATCATTTAATACATTATTTAAAGGGTTTAAACATTCCTAGGGAAAGATAATGCACTATTAATTTTTTTTAATTTATTCTTCTTTATCACATGTATGGTTCCATTGAGACTAGAAATTAAATGATGAATGTACTAGTTTAGATTCTGAAAAATATTAGGATGTATACAATGATATATGTTATACAAATCAATATGATAATAATGGTGCCAAAAACCATTTGATTTTTGTAGAAATATTTTAATCCATTAGTTTTTATGCTTTGATCATTGGTCATCTATGATGATGAGTGACCTGATTGTGAAATGAAATCTAAATTATCCCAATGATTTGGATGGTTTTTTAAATGGAATTGTTGTTATAGCACCATCTGTCATGATGAATTGTATTTTATGCCTCATTTGATTTCACACGTGCAAGTAATAGGGGAGGAGTGTCATGCATACATCAGATGGTGAATTTGATCACACCCTCTTTCAAGCATAGGGTTTTCCCTCTTTTTAACATAAAATATGGTAATATTGTGCAAGAATCGTACATTAAATATGATCATTGTTTGATGGAACATGTTCCCTTTGATAAGTTTTCATTCTCAGTAAATGATAAATAGGAATCTCTTAAGGTAGGTAGAATTTATTTAGACACCTTTTAGAATATTCATCGATAGAGAATGAATGTAACAAAAATGGATAATAATGAAATGATCAGTACTACATTCAAATTGCATTCGGACTATTGATTTGTGGAATATTTAAGTTCATGTAGAGAGGAATGTTGATGATATGACTAAAAGTCCAGGATACCAAACAACAGTATTCAGGGTAGACATTGCTAGTTTTTCTTTTGTGAGAAAAAAATTCCACTGTCGGTAAAGGCATAGTTGTCTGTTAATGATGACACATCAACATTTACAATCGTTCTCTATTATTGAAATTCATCAAGATGTATTTCGACTATTTTTCCTATTAATTGTTTAATATTATTGGATAGAAACCCAAATGTCATTTTTTTATGGATAATAGAGTAGTGTCTCCTGTCTTTTGTGAAATCATTAATAATTTCTTAGTGTAATCTTGGAATATAAATAACCAGAACCAATATATTGAAATAGTCCAAGGTACATTAATAGAGTATAAATTTGAACCAATCTAAATAAATAATATAGAAAAAATTCTTCAATAAATAGATGCATTTTAAGTTTCTCACTAGGACAATGTCAATCATAGAGTAAAATTTATTCTCATTAGAAATGGGATCAACTTATAGGAAGAAAATAAGTGTTCTCAATTAAAACTGCTAACTCATTGAATTGATCATGTGTTGAGATTCCATCATTGGGATGAGTCAGTATTCTTGATATGTGGATGTATCAACTATATACGTGATTCCCACATGAATATTATGCAGTATGAACTCATTGGGTGAGATCCTTAGACTCTAGTAGATGATTCGGAGTTTACCTGAGACTTGTAGTTGGGATCCATTGATATGTGGATGTATCAACTATATATGTGCATCTCACCCATATTCGGGCCATCTTTTCAATGGGCGTAACAAAATGGATCATAGGATTTCATGATTGGGGTTCAGATTCAACATTATTATTGTCATTAAAATTCATGAGAGAAGAGGAGAATAGGATAGAGCAAGTTCTCATTATCCACATAGAGATAAAAATTAAGGAATATCTTAATATCTTTTAGCATTGATGTATTATCGTATATTTGTTTACTACATTACATTTTGTAGTATCATCTAGAAATAGATTTAGGGTTTATTTTTTCACTGGATAGTTTATTTATTTATTTTTTGAAAACATATTTTCATTTATCATTAATTAGTCTATTATGTATTTATTTTATCATTACAGATTTTCCAATTTCTCTAAACATATCAAGGTAATAATAGACCCACAATACTCTAATTAGACCCTAAATTATAGTTATAAGCCTCTGGAATTTGGGGATATATTCTATAGGCCATGTGACTAGCTGGCTGGAGAAACTGTTTAGGTGTATACCTTATCTAGATGATATAATAATTGTTATAAAGTTATACACTAAATAAGGTAATTCATACCAATGATCATGATATGGTCTATTCTACTGTATTTGAATTTTTATACCATGTTGTTTATGATGATAATGTTCCTTAAATTAGTTGAATAAATTGTGTATTTCCCAATTATTATGATTCTTTAGAGAAAGTTCTCAATGTCACATGAGAGTGGATTGTAAGGAAACTTTTATATAATTTATATTAAAAGTGATTTTGGATTTCATTGTTTCATCTAACCTAGGAGTCTAAGGAGGACCTCTATGTTGATTAATGGTTGATGAGAAACTTTACTAACTATGTTATATACATAAATAATTTTAATAGAAGAACCATTACTTTCTAGAAAATACCATGATGTGGGGTAGTGAGGGTGGATGTATACCACTAAATATTACTCCGTTATAAATATTATTCATTGATCATTAGTGGGTGGGCTACAGATATCAGTTAAATATATATAGTATGTGGACATGCTTAACTATATGAATTATATACTATAAAGATTGAAGGAATAAATATCATTCAATTTACTATTTATTTATTTTAATTATTGGAATATACGTAGACAAATTAAGGTTTTTATAACATCTTTTTATTGCTTCCAGTGGGAGAATTAGGCTCATTATGGAAAATATGACAAGTCACAATATATGGTATACATTATATGTATTTTAGTGTATATGGGTTGTGTAATTTTCATGGTGTATACTAATATTATGAATATATAGTTGATAATGTTGTTCATCTAGTTACATATTCAATTTTTTATTTTTTTATTTTTGATATTCTAATTATACAACATAAAATCAATCAATGATTTATATTATATATTTTTTTCAATCATGCACTACTCATGTGAAATATGTTGTTTTATAAATATGATCATCTGATGGATTTTATTCTTTTTTGACCATGTTAGGTCACCATTTATATTACTGATTTAAACCATTACAGAAATATAGAAATATGATTTTCTTAGTTGTAGTGGTGTCCCATGAACTGTTCAACATATGGGATTAGACACTACCTTGTGATAAAAATGTATTAGGTTTCTGATATCTTTCTAATAAAATGAATTTAATTATTTCTATTTTCCTAG
Organism: Viscum album; assembly: GCA_963277665.1. NCBI lineage: Eukaryota > Viridiplantae > Streptophyta > Magnoliopsida > Santalales > Viscaceae > Viscum > Viscum album. The sequence continues at coordinate 1,283,011,567 of OY728135.1, forward strand.
AATATTGAGTAATCATAGTTGTATGAGTTTTATAAAAAAATAAAAAAATATAGATATTAGACATATAAACCTGATGTATCTACTTTTCAATATTTTATATTGATGAGAAATATATAGTATGGTGTTAAATATATTTCCCTCAATAATAGGTGGTTAAACTAATAGATTATGAAAGACCAAATCAATTATATTGGATTACTGGATTGAATTAACAGTTAATATTATACATAAATCCCTCAATGATTTATTTATGGATAGTTGGATATTAGACGTTTTTAATAGAGGATGATACAAAAAGGACATATTTTTCTTTTAATCATGGAAATTTATATTTTTTTGCTCATATTAGAGTTTAAAATGAATTTATAGTCATTATATGGATGATGAATTTTTTGTTCCATTATCTTATGGATTTATTCAAACATGTGATTCTTTGTCGAAACGTATGATTTCCATTGATATATAAGGAGAATTTAGGAAATATTAATATAGTAATATGGATTATTAAATAATTCGAAAATTTGAAATTTTATCTATTTGAATGATTTGGAGATATAAGGTTCTAATATATGGGAATTTATTCTACTAGAGAAAATTCATCTTTTACCATAAAAATTTTATTATCGTCCTATCATTGGAACATCTCTTTAAATTATTATTGGTTATTTAATTTAATTTAATGGTTTGTTCCTTTTCATTAATCCTAAAAAACAACTTGTGTATGGTTTTTTATTATAGGAACATTTCGATAAATTTTCTTTTACTAAAATAAATAAAATGATATATTTAATCTTATTTAACATAACTGAAGAATGAGTCATGATTAAAGTATATTAAAATATTTCTAATCCTTGGTTATGTGAATTAATATAATAACAGGACCTATTGTGGCTATAATACAATAACACATAAATTTTATTCATAACAAACATGACCATGAACTTTTAGAAGGGGTTTTTAATTTTATACTGATATTAATAAATCTGATTTTACCTCATTGACTATGCATAAAAATAAACCTATGGTTTTTTCATTCAAAAATATGTTTATTTTTATTAAAGGATATCTGTGGAGTTCATTTATAACTATGACATTGAAATATATTTTACTCTAATTAACAATAATGTGGTAACTTATACATTAAAATAGTAGATTTAAGGTATGATTTTTCATGAGTTTTTATAAGGGTTGGATAATAGAAGATGTTATGGCTGGGAATCCATGCATAACAAAGATTTTTTGTTTTTTTTTTATGAAAATCGAGAGTAAACACTAATTTTATTTTTAATGTGGATGAATGTACAATAACGGAATAAAAGGTGGTCATTTTAGACAGATTGTATCACTCTTGAATATTGTGACCTAATACCAGAATCTTGTAGCTCTTGTCTAGTACCATTATAATATTATTATTACAAGAAATAAAATCTTATTGGAATAAAGAGATTAGTCATCTTGGTAGACTATATTCATATATGAGTCTTGTAATAAAACTGAATACACTAATTTAAAAATATTATGTTATGATGATAGTAGATTTATTCCATAGGTAATATCCTTGAATATATTTCTTTTCACACTACTGAGAAGCTTGATGTAATGAAACAAAATAATAGATATCTCAATTGATTATTAACGATATGTATAAAATAATTAACAATGAATCAGTAATCATAATCACTATGTATAGTTAAATTTCAAAATATAAAATCCATTTAATCAATAAAACTAGAAATTACTATATAAACACTATTGAATGTTATATAATTAGATAATGCATAATCTCTATGGAATTGTAAAAAACTAAATAAATAATCCATTGAGTCAACAAGAATACAATGAAAATGTGTCCATAGATAAGGTAAAATAAAAATTTTGATGGATATTAATAACTATATTATATAAATATATATATATATATGGAATTATTAATTATTGGATTTCTTGTTTCATAGGAACATGATATCTTTACCATAAATACTATTCAAAATATGGTTTATCATAATACAATCAAGAAGGTTCATATGATAGTTTTACTATATGGTTAGAGACCTGTCTATTTTACTTGGAATCATATGTTAATGGTTTCTCAACAACTAATTATGTCTCATGAGTCTACATATGCATCAAGGGGATTAAATTTAAATATCCCCCAAACATTGTATTTCATATACAAATATTTTCTCATATATAAAATAATATCTTTAATTCAAAAACATCCTTATCTAATATCATTATTTAGAAAAGGGTTGATATTTATTTATATTTTCTAATAAATAAAATAACATTCAATGTAAACAATGTATGTAAAAACTCTATACTTGTTACAATATTAATATATCCATGAAAAACGATATGGATAATTTGGGGAAATTCAATTTCCACTGATCATACGAATTTTAATATTAGAAGGGGACTAAAAAACGTATCTATTGAATTTCAAAACTATCCTAGGTCATTAGAAACCCAATAAAATATAAAGAATAAATAACAATTTTATCAATACAATATATCCCATGTCTATTAAAAATAATGTTTTTTTGACATTGATCAATGGTAATATAATAAAAAGATAATTTAAAATCATTATTTTCGAAAATATCCTCCTAATTTTTAATCAAAATTCAAATTATTTTAAATAGAAAATAATGTTAAAAAAATTGTTATAAATGTAATCCATTAACCATGAAACGATGTCATTTAAGAAATAATTTTCATTAAATTGATACACATTATAAAAGGTAAAATTGTATTTCCTTTTGTATGGTAATAAAGTATGAAATGTGACTTGATAGTGAACAGTGAAAAATATTACATCGATATCATTTTAAAAGAAATTTTTTTAAATTCTTTCTAAAAAGTATTTTTGGATGATTAAAATCAGTTTTCAGAACCTTTTTAGAAATTTGGGTTTAATAACAAAATAGTTTCACCGAATAAATAGAGATATGATGTGAGTTTTTTATTAATATAATTATGAAACTATGTGATTATAAAATAGAGTAAAAATGGAAATATTACATGAAAAGGGTAATAAAAACTAGAGAAATAAAAATTTAAATGACTTATTAAACAGTGATCTAATAATTTCCTTCATTGGTAATTATTTATTAAAAAATCCCAAACCATATTTAAATGTGATGTATACCCTTCCAAATACCATAACATAGATTTCAGAAATAATCCCTGAATTGATTATGGGTGTCAAACATAAATCCAATTAAAAAATTAAAAATTAAATAAAAGATATTAAAAATTAATTACTCACAAAATCATATAATATTAATGACAATTAAGAAGTAATATAACCCAATTGAAAGGAACTGTGTAGTAAAATTATTTACCTATTAGTTACATTTAATTCAAATAAACATAGAACAAATAATTTAAATTTAAGCTCCCAATACCTTGAAGATAAAATATTTCATGATATACTTTATGAAAATGGTTAGTAGATAAACTATAAAAATTATGAGGGTGTTGAATATAACATTTATCTCACTGATTTAAAAAGTGAGATGGGAACACCTTACAATGCATTTGCTTTTAGGTGAACATGATTTATCCAAAATTATAATGGTTTTAATAAATCAACTACCTTATTATATAACCATAATAATATTTATAAGATAATATATTACCTTCTTATAATATATTATTACCCACTTCTTAGTAATCATTCATTATTTTATCTATTTTGACTGTTAGTTTCCTAGTTGTCGGGTATGTTTTAACTAGTTATTTTTTATCTTGTTAGATTGATCATTATTTCCTCATATCTATAATGTAAATAATGATGTAAATTTTTTATATTTCATAAATACAAATATTTATAATAATCCATAATATTTGGATATTGTATATGAAATACACCATTCTTGGAGATGTAAATGAATCAAAAGTGATCATTCAAAAAGGTTTCCAATTTTTTCAGGTAATACTTTCTAAATTATACCAAAATTGTTCCTTGGATTCTATGATGACCAATATAATTATTATATTATGGGGGAATAAATTTTTGATATTATTTGGAGATATTTTTGGAAATCCAACAAGATAAAATGTTGAGAATAATTTTAAGGGGTCAGTGACTTTTTCTTGTTGAGGAGGAGTTTCATTCTAGTAAATTTTTGAAATAGAAATTCCACGCAATTTTTTCCTATGTAATGTTTCTCCAATAATGGTAAAAGTTAAATTTATGTTTTTATATATTATAAAACTGTACATAAAATTTATTCGTGTTCAGTTTGTATTCCATTTTCCCCTTAATTTGAAGTTTTACACATTCGTTATATTAATGTTTCTCTTCATCGTTTTTATTAATTTTAATCTCTTCCTCAAATATTATTAGTCCAAAACTAATTTAAATTTAATATAAATTATAATTTATAATGACTAAAATTATGGATTTAAATATTAAGTATTAAAATAATAAAATTGGTAGAAATTAATTTAAATTTAATCTTTCAAAAGGGAAAAAGTGTGTTTTTTAAGAATGACATAAAGATAAAAATATATTTATATATAATTTAAAAATAAAATTGAATCCAATTACCTAAATTTTATTATATTAATCTTTAATTATCTAATTTTACCCTATAAAAATTTAAAATATAACATTTCTATATAAATAAATGGAGTAAAATGAGATTTTCAATTAATATTCATTAGTTTTCACTATTAAAAAAATACAACTTCTATAAAAAATTACAAAAATTTACATAACCAAAGATTTAATGTCCTCCTTAAAAATTTATTTTTATCTTATAATATGTAATTTATAAGTGTTATATAGTGGGATTTAAAAAAGGTGATTCATTAAAAGGCGCAAAAATTACATTTTTAGGAAATACAATTTTAAGCATAAAATAAGATTTCTTCTTATCTTATTCTTATACAACTTATTGCACGAAAGAAAAAAATATTTGATCAAATATATAATTTATTTTTTTCATTAATATTATTATCTAATAATAATTAATTTAATTTATTATGATAAAACGCATTTTGAAGTATAAAAATTGTACTTTATAAAAACATTTCCTTTATTTTCACTTTTTTTATATTCATTTCGATACAATTTAAAAAAATGAAATCAGAAATATAATTATATAATTTGTTAAATTGTATTCATAACCACCAATTTAATTTCTATATTTAATATTATTATATTGTATAATAAAATTTTAACAATATATTTTTTCTCATTATTTTTTTCTTGTGTGTAAATCAAGAAATCAAAGGAAGTATTTATTTAATGAGATGAAATCTAAATTATTACTTGATTAATTGAAATTAATAATAAATATTAAATTTATTTAAAATATTAAGTATGAACTAGTTTCAATATAGGTTATATTCCTTTATACGTTTTTTGTAACACCCTAAGCTTCCACTTTTCATTTCCATTTTGATTAATGCAATAGCTTGTATTGTATGCAACATCGAGTTCTAACACAGCAAGACTAATCAAACAAGCTGTTAGGAATAGAAATACCCACTTTTTGAGATTTTATTAAATTTTGTGTTCAAAATGGACTTCATTTTTTACTTCAAAATATCAAAATTAAATTAGTGTGAAGTTTTGGTATTTTTCTGAAAACATTCAATTTTTGATGAATAGTGAAAAAATATTATGTTATTTTTTAAAACCAAAATTTTATTTAAATAATTAGTTATTTAAATTAAATTTATATTCGGTAAAAATAGGTACCTAATATCAATATATGTTATTTTTAATTCATTGGAATCACATTGTAATAATATTAGATATATAAAATTTTATTGAATTTTTAGCATCTTTAACCCACCTACTAGGCCTATTTGCAAATTTGAATAAAACATAATTTTATTGCTTCTATGAATTGAATTTAAAAAATATGAGATACAAAATTTATGACAGTATGTAAAATGTGGTTCAATAAGATGAAAATAATTTTTGATGAATAGTAACTTCTGACTTTTATTTACCAGTGTTAAAAGTAAATAGGGTAATTAAAGGTACAAATTATATTATAATTACCCTAAAACATGTTCTAATTCTAATGGATAAGTTTTTCAACCAAAATAATCCCTTCTAATAAAATATTATTATATTGGTTAACTTGGAATAGAATAATACATTTATAATTATTTTACTTCAAGAAGAGTTAAAAGTGTTAAATTCAATGTTTAATAACTATAACATTTTTAATATTGGGTTATTTATAATATAAATTCGACTATAAATATTCATTAAAAATATAAATATATTTCTTACATAATTTTATTTTATTTATAGTTTTTTGACATTTTATTATTAAATTTATTTATGAAACAATAATGATTCAGTAACTACCTTATTAATGAATGATTAAAATAATTGATATTATAAATATCTTACTAAATGAATGTTGAAATTTTGGATGAATTACAATAATTTTATAGGTTAATATGACATTTTTTGGTTGATTTAATAATTTTTTTAAGTGATAATTTTGTTATGACATTCCCAAATACAAAATAAAAAATATTGTCAAAATTGACATAAATAAGTTTTTAAAACAAATACTATATTATTAATTGATATAATATTCCAAAAAATCTAATGATTGGCTAAAGTAATTATATAATTATTGATATATCAATAATGAACCATGTGGGGTTATGTTGTATTTTACAGTAATATTATTAACCATTTTCTATAATAATACAAAAATACATGGTAAATGTTAAACTATTTAACGAAGAGTTAAATCCAAAATAAAAGGTTAATATTGTGAATTAAAATTGAATAAAACCTATTTGTTGAAAGGGTTTCAACCTATAACCACCTTATCATAGAAATAAATCCTTTTGGAGCCATTATAAATACAATATGATTGTATTAGAAAATAATATTTCAAGTTTTTCCAAAAGTGACCCTCACACCTCTTATAAAAAGGTACTTCCTCTTCTCTCAAAATAACACCTCAAAAGCCATTGGTCTCAGAAAAAACCTACAGAAATATCCTCCCAAATACCCTATAAATGACCTAGTGGCCATACATTGATCAGAAATTCAACCTATGCATCCCTTTTGATCAACTCAAATGGAAACACCTGATGAAGAGGTAATAATTTCACAACCTCTATCAATGTTCTTTTCTTGTTCCACTTCCTTTTTATTTTTTTATTCCATACCATAATATTAAATTCAGTACTTTATACATATTGTGATGTTATTATAAATATGGTACAATCATATTCATTATTCTATCCTTCATATGAATGACAAGTCACCATACGTGTGTATGTACAACTTGTCATCTCCACGTCATGGTGTAGTTGGTTATCAAAACACTTCTTTATTTGAATTGGTATAATAATTATTATACAAGATTTAATATAAATATAAGATTATAATTATTATTTATATATGATATACTATTCTATTACATACTATTTCTCATCAATAGAATGATATTGTCGTTTGTGCGTACGTACGGATTACCGTCTCCACGAACACGATGAAATTCAATCTCCATCATAACCATTCAAGAATAATTTTAATTTTATGATTAAAAATAATGTTTCGGAAAAAATAATAATTCCATATATGAATAAAATATATCTCATCCATACGAAACATGTCTTACATAACCAATCATATAAAGGAAAATGTATTACTAAACACCGAAAACAATGATACTATTGAAATATTAATAACAATACAATATTAGATGATCCTATATGAAATAATATTTATGTATGTGGTCATTGTATAGTTTGACAACAATATTTAGATTTTATAAATTATTTTAACATAATCTCGTTCAAATGAAAAATATAAGGTAAGTGTTAATTCTATAATCTCTCCATTATCCTAGGTTGTTTTTATATCTGTATCTACATGGACCTCTTTATCATCCATATCCGTGTTTCTTAAAAAATATTTTTCAATAAATTTTTACTATTTACACGACTATGGGTTAAATTAATTTATACCCTTTTTTGAATTTTAATAATTTTTATACAAGGAATATTTCTGTCATTTTCCAAACATCATACTTTATGACCTTTTCGACAAATTAAGGAAAGAATGATTATTTATATTACACAATGGGTGCAGTTATTTTCCACCATTGTAACACCATCGAAACGTCCCTTATAGTATAATAATTAAATTTTCAAAATAAATGTTTTCTTTTTAAATTACTTGACATTTATATTATTTCAAAATATATTGAGATATTTTTCTCAACTAGTTTTGATTTTATCTATAGAAACATCATTTGTTGAATTTTAGACTTGTTTGAAGCTGATTTATTATTATAAAATCATCCAAATTATATTAAAGGTTTTGTGATATGTTTTTATGTGGATGTGATATTTTTATAACATTAATGGTTTGTGGTTAAAGAATTGAAATTTCATATTCTAGTTTTAATACGAATGTTTATGTATCGTTTCAACATTTTAACATTAGAAATGAATTGGGCTTAGTAAGTGACGGGTATAACCCGCTATATCTCCTCGATTTATCTGTAGGTCTCAAGAGAAAAACTAGTGACTTGGTACAAGGCCTTAAAAAAAGTTATTTGTATTCATGGCACGATTCCTTGACAATGTGGTTATAATGTCTGGCATTATGCATTCAATCATTATGAAATTAGATATTGATATTATATCTGATCATTTGACTAGTAGAATATCCATGTGAACATATAAATGAAATTGTTTGTTTTATCTTTTCCATATTATACTAAAGATTATGTTTAAAAGGCTTTTCATTTAGTCTTACACATTTCAGTAAATTTATATTCTTATTTATGAAAGCATCTACTATATTGATAACTTTACTGCGCACCTGATATCACCCCTTACTATGTTTTATTTTTCCCAGGATTTGGAAAACCATATTATAACTGACCTTCTGGGATAATCTAAGGGATATTAATTTTTTCAACGGAGACAATTTTTTGTTTTTTTCATTTCTTTAATGTAATGTAGAATTTCTGTATGTATCTAATACATCTAAGGATACTAAACTAATTGGTCTTTAGTGATTTTATTCTTTGTGATCATTCCAATGTTTTGTAAAACTGCACCAACTCTAGGTAACTAGGCTCGGGGTGTTGCTTTTTGTATCAGAGGATGTGTAGTACAATCCTTGTAGGCTAGATTTAGAAAACAATGATTAAGAACAAAACCCTTTGATAGAATTTGAGTATTATTATAGAAGAATGTCATAGCATTTAGGTAATGTTGAGATTTTTTTGTAATTTCAAACCAATACCTCTCTATCTTGATACGATCAGGTAAAGGTAGCTCTAGAAAAAATGTACGTAGGAGTGAAAACTATGACAAAGAGTTTTTGTCTTGACTCGGGGTATTCTGGTAAATGAAAACGGGATTTACTGCACTCTTTTTTACAACACTCACGTGGTATATGCTTATGATATTTAAAATTTTCATTACAATAAACTATAGAGGATTTATGAGTATATACCTTGTCAATGAAAATATTTTTATGAATATGGATGATATCTATAAACTTTTCAATTAATGTTATGATTTTTTCATCATTTTATCTATGTATTTCAATTTATAAACCAATCTAGTGTATGCTATTTTTCGAAATGGCTCATTGTGGAAGGAATGGAAAATATATCAACACACGTAATACATGTAGGTATTTCCATCCTACTCAAGATAATTATAGCAGAGCTGGTGATGCAAACAGTTCTGATCAGCTTATCACTATACTGTGAAAACTCACTCAGGTTATGAATAATATCCTTACCCGTATAGAGAACCCTTATCCACCATGCGGAGGATAAATTATAGACCTCTTAAAGAGACAACAAACACCAACATTAAATGGGAATACACTTGTCACGAACCAAATTTGTCTTCCACCGAAATCGGTACCAAAACCATCCCCTGACAACACCCAAAGGGTTTTACTGATCCCCATGGGATGGCATAAGTTCCTGGGTATCCTAAAATGATAATTGGGAATGATTTACCCATGTTTATAAACATAAAACAACAAAAAAAATCCCATAATTGAGAATAGAATTACATATTTTAAAACAACTCACAATGTCTATAAAAAAGGTACAAAACAAAAGGAAACAGCCTAAGAACCCTCATGGCAAGGGGCACCTCCCTCAAGCCACCTCCACAAGACATCATCACCAAGGACCTGCTAGAAACCCGAACCACTGGAACTAAAAACTACACCCAACCAGAAACAACCAAGATAGCCATGTCTACTTACACACAAGAATGTAAGTATGGTGTGATCCAATGCCCATTAAAATACCACCACTAAGAGATTCCGTGTAATAAACATTTCATGATGAGAAACAATCCATTTTTCAAAAACATTTAATTTCTAGCTACAGTTTCTAATAGATGCAACTAAAAAATTCAGTTTTCATGTGAGACAATTTAAAAATTCAATAATTTTAAAATAAATTCCAATGCTACTGAATTTTACAGCCGAATATATTGTATTCTGACGGTATGTATAAAGGATCTAATAAGCACATTCAACAGGAAATACCCACTAGTAACTTGCTCATTGTGGGTCCCAGGTACCTCATATCTCGGTGAGAGTAACCATAATAAATATCTATTCTCATACATGATCCACTAGTAGAGAACATACCCATAAAATGTTGGTCCCCAATAATCATCGTTGTAGTTTAGTTAGTGTTGTAAGCATCAATCGTTCAAAGTGAAACTGATGACAAACCCCATGGATTCACTAGCATACTAGTACACGTCCACCCACCTAGATACCCGAGTTTTTCCTTTGTTCTCAAACAAGTTCAACAAGTCAGAAAATATACATTTCACATGATAATATTATTTGCTCATTAAATATTCACCAAAAATCCCATACGTATACCACACAAGTCATGAAATTCCACTTTTCATTCAAATTGATTTGAAATCCGACACACATCAAAATATACCAAAACGTGTTCCACATTTCTTTAAAACTTATAAAAATCCATTAAAAAATTTATAAAACCATTCTAAAATATTTAATTTCAAATAATAGACCACTCATATGTTACATAATACCCTTTTTCATAACCAAAATCCATTTTTCACATCACACTCACACAAAACATCCCACATCACTTTCACATCTCTTACACACTTTAGTAAATCATTCAAACATTTTATTCAAACATTTCCAAGATAGAGCACATTAAAAAATATCCCCAACCACATTTAAAATCTACCATTTCATATTATACACACTCCAAAACATTATTCCATCATGCTTTCACCACATACATATATCATTAAATCATTCAAATCTTGCGTAAAAAAATTCCAAAGATTAAACACAATATTTTCTCAGAAAAACCATTTCAAAACCATATTTCATAGACAAAACCACACCAAAACACTACCAATGTATAATTGGAAGCCATATATACATTTATAAAACCACATTAAATTGTTATAAAATCACTATGGATAATACCACGAAAGATAAAAATGAAAATAAACATTTTCATAAAATGATCTCAAGAAGTATAACAAAGTTATACACAAAATATATATTCCAAAAACCCCCTTCCATGGCCCACTTGACACTAATACGATACTAACTCATAATTGCCTAGATAAAACTATTTATTAAACCAATTCCATAAGTTATGAAATACACCCAAAAAATACCCCATGAGTTACACATGAAAACACCAAACATCAAGTTAAAAAAACTATAAAATTAAACACATAACCAAATCAATCATAAATAGTTTTTTCACCACAACCAACATATCAGGAATATAAAAAATGAGTAAATACAGAAAACTGAATAATCAATATTTGTTTCCACATGGAACCACCAAAAAACGGACGAATCCCTCAAAACATGGTGAAAAACATCAACCGCACCAATGTCGCACCATAAAGAAGAAAAATCCATCCCTAGACCACAATATTTGACCAAAAGTCACCAAATCACAACCTAGGTTCGAATCCTGACTTATGAACATTTTTGAACATAATTAAAGAGGGAGGAAACGCTAAGGAAAAAATGAATAAACCAAGAAGGAATTAGTTACCTTTAAAAATATTGAAAAACTCACCCCAAATACACATGTATATGAATTTTCTAATAGAAAAACATTCAAGGTACATTTTAACAAGGTTGAATAGGTCATTTAGGTAATGGAATGGGGGGAATAGAGTGATAAATGAAGGAGTTATGAAATAATCAATTTACCTCTTCAAATCTATGAGATTTGAGAAATTCAAAGAGTTTTCATTTTAATTCGTGAAGCAAAATAGCTCCAAAGAGGGGGAGGAGAGCATGTGGGAATGCCTTGGGTATATGAGCTCGGGGGTGATTTTGAATCACAAAAAAAACATAAATATTTTCTGAGATATTAAACAATTAAACCATATTTTTAATGTATAAAATGGGCATTCGGGCAGGTCCAGTTGCTAATGTAAAAACTCATATCCACCATAATTATGGATTTCTAAATGGTCCAAATTACTATGGTGGGTTAATTGTAACATCCCAGCTAAATAATGAGTAAGAAATTTTTATATTTATTAATATTTTTGAAATAAATATTAATATTACTTTAATGGCTATGCTATGATTGATGGTGTACCCGATACACAACAACAAGTTTCTTGGAAATCTTACGTTTCACACAACATTAAGTTATTCTGAAAAAAATATAATATTATTATTTTAAATGGTAGTTAACACCTAGCCATTTTAATGACAAGAATTAAAAAAACTAACTAAAAATTGATTATACATGTTTTTTAGGGGCTTAAAATATGAATGAATATAATTTTAAGCATTAATACTCTAAAATCTAATAAAAGGTTGATTTGCCGACTCTTGATGGAGAACCCTATTTAAGTATAGTTTTGGACATTTTTATATTTTATATTTGTCAAAATAAAAATCTTATTTATATTTGTGACATCAATATTTACATTCAGTTATTTTTTGGTATTTTTCTAATATATTTCATTTTTAATGAATAATGAAAATATGGTATTTTAATTCAAAAGTGAATTTTAATATAATTTATTTATATGGTTATGTTTTCTTTTTTATTGGTTTTAAAGTGTAATTAGAATATATTTTAACCATTTTATCTAATTTTGGTCATTGGAAATAATTTCAATTTGAAATTGGACAAAAACAAGTGTCAATCATTTGATATTTTTACACCTTAAAAACACACTATTTGTTTTGAAAATGAGAATTAATTTTAAATTAATTAATGCAACCTCTGTGTTTTGAATTTTGTAAAATATAAATAATTTTTGAATTTGGAATATAAAATATATCATAGGCTGAATTGTTTGTATTTTTCTGAATAACGTCACTTTTTTTGAATTGTGAAACCACTTAGTAGTAGTTAAAAAACTGAATTTTTCATTTAAATTAAATTTTACTGCTTCAATGAATTGAATTCATAAAATCCAAAATACATGGTTGTTATTGATAAGAAAAATGTTGTTAAATAAGATGAAAATTATGTTTGTTAAATATTAACGTTTGACTTTTATTTAACATGGTTAATGGTAAATCAGGTAATTTAAAGTAAAAAGAATATCATAATAATACCAATATACCTTAACGCTTTTCCTAAACTTATTTGATAAGCCATGGACGACCATGGGAATCTTTGGGTCAATTTAGGGACCCCATGGTGCCACTTAAGTGTGATAATGACACTTTAGATTAATTTATTTAATGTAATGGAAATATGACACAAAAAATATCTTTTAGTAAATTAATTTTTACATGGGGTAATATAAGTTATCAATTCGACTATAAATATTCATTGGAATGATAAAAATGTTTCCTACATCATTATAGTTTTTATAATTTTTATATAAAAAATTTATATTATTTATGACATAATAATGATGCATTATATACCGCATTATTAAATGATTTAAATAAATTTGATTATAAAAATTAAAATAACATCCAAAACCTATCCAATTATTAATGGAAGGTTTTATTTCGACCTTGAGTCATATTATATTCAACATTAATTAGTTTATGACCTTTAGAAACTAAATATCATTATATTATAAAATAATATGTTCACACTTTCCTAAAGAGCCCCTCCTTCCCCTTATAAAAGGGAACCACTTCTAACCAATTCCTTAAAAATCTCAATCCTTTTGGCTCATCCAAAATCTTCTCAAGTAACCACCCTATATCCCTATCCTCCTCCTATAATCCTTAACATAGGTGGAACGAATTTTAAGAAGTACATTTGGTTCAAACCGAAGGATGTTACCCAAAATAAAGTTAATGGTTTCTCTTATTATCTTTTCATTTATTTTACTTCTCCAACCCCTAAAATCATTTTATTCCTTTCTTTTATAAAATAACAAGTATCCTCCATTTACTAATATTTTTTTGTGGGAAGGATTTTAACTAAATTTACACACACCACCATCTAATGGATGAAAAAAATATTGTTTCTATGGATGGAAAACTAACGCCTCATGAAATGATGATTGTTCGATTATCTTCTATAGCCTATATTAGTGGCCATTAAAATGGAAATATATTAATATATGATATATATTATGTTTATATTATATATATTCTTCTTTATTTTACATTTATATCCTAGCTTTATGGTTTCCATAATGGGTAAACATGATAATTTCATTTAAAGAAGTGTGGACTACCGCCCCCTCAAATTTATATGACTCGTTAATGCCATATGTGTGATGTATAAAGGATAGAGTTAATAACATTAAATATAATATTATAATGGAATAATAATATACCTGTTTATTATTATGTTATAATTCCATTAAAATATGAAATAGAAATGAAAGTAGAGTTCATGCGTACGTATGACTTACCGTCTCCAAGAACATTGCTTTTAATTTCTTATCTCCAAAATGTTATGTACAATTATAAATACATATATATATTGGATTTATATTATTTATATAATATATAAATAATGAATATAATTTTGGAGATAATGGACTATTGACCACATGGATAACTTGTAATTATAAGGTATTAATTTTTTACTCAAGTATCAAATATCGACAAACGACCATTATTAACTTAAATTATTGCATAATGTTTATAACAATGTAATGAGTGATATAAAAAGGATAATAAACTTTATAAATGTTATTATTCAAGTATAAATTATCTTTTTTTTATTCATTAAGAAAAAGGAACAAAATAGTCGATTCAGACATGAGGTAAGTGATTTTCTTATCTCACTTTTAATCCTGTGAGATTTCCATTGTTCGCATCTTAGTAATTTCATGTGGTGTATTGTGTACATACATTTGATATATATTATCATGATTCACATAATATTCATGTAATTATGTGATTGTTTTTGTGGTTATTAACTTTTATTCATATGACTCTGTTGATTACAACGTGATAAAGGGTTCCATCTCACTTTTTATTCCTGTGAGATTCATTATATCTTTTCCACTATTTCCTTTTTGTGGTGTATGTAATTTCATTGATTGTTCTCTTTTTTTAATATACATTCATTTATTAGTATTTAAATCTTCATTTTATTATCATTCTTTCTTTTGGCGTATGTTTTGTATGTTATCAAATCGGTAAGGGAACCTTTCACCCTTCTCATTTTAAAAGGATTTTTTGTTACGTATATAAATTAAAATATTTTTATCTTGGGATATGTTCTTAAATATTTATATTGATGTAAAAATTATGTATAAGTGATGATGTAAACTTTTTTATTTCATCAAATGCTTTTCTGAATTTTAAAGTGACGAAGTTAGGCGGTCGAATTTTTAAAAGGGAACTTCTTAACCAAATTTCATTTATTTGGGCTCAATATGTAGTTCATGAATATGTCATCCTATGAATATGTGTGAAGGAACTATAATAGTGTTACACATAATATCCACTTATATTGGGTGTATTTATATTTTTCAAACATAATTATGTGATTTATTTATTTTTAATTTTAGGATACCATCTTTAAAAGAGATTTCATCTCAATTTACATTTCCACTGAGACTTCAATGTAGTTATGCACCAAATAACTATTATATGGTGTATATAATATCCTTTGACATATTATATCATGAATTCCTTTATTATAATGATATAATCAAGTTCTTATTAAATGTTATTCGTCAATTATTTTTATTCAAGCATCTCTCTTTTTTGTTAAAAAAACATTAACTAAAATATGATTTTAAATGTGTTAAAGATTTATTAATCTAAATTTATCTCATTAATGTCCTTGTTTTGAAAATTGGATTTATTATTTATTTATATGTACATTAATGTTTTCAAATGATAAATATTTAAAATGCTTCAAAGTGGTATGAGACCCTTTGATTCAAAAATATCTGTTTAAATGGTTTTGAAAATGATTTTCTAAAGCATTGTTCATTTCAATATCATGATTTGATATATTGGAATGTGGAAATATTATCTTTACTTTATACTTGTATTATGTGTTATTATTAGGTTATGGTTATTTTGCATTATTTATGTATATGAGTGGTTCTGTGATAAACCTAGGGTGGGTGAACCCGAGATAACTCTCTAATGCATTGGGTAAAGTGTTGGAGGTAATCATGATGTTTTACCTAAGAGATTTTGGGAATATACAATGGTGGGTATTCCAAGGGTAACTCCTTACATAGCTATGATTGCTAAACTGTATGTTTGATATCGATTTCAAAAGTAAACATTATGATTTATGATTTTTGTGTGTTATACATAAATCATATGACTTCATAAGGTATGATATGATTTAAAAGTATGGTTTCATTGATTTGTATTTATTGATGGGATAATGTTTTCCTTCCATATTTTATAACTCGTTCTGAGATTTTTATGTTCATCCAATGTTTTTGAATTTTTTCCACAAGACTTAAAGATGAATAGTGTTATTGATGGGATCAAGGAAAATTCATGCTTTCTAAAACATGGAACTAGACATGTTTCTTTTTAAGAGTTTTTATTTTATGAAAAAATGGATACTTAGTAGTACTGTCTACATATAATATTCAAGTTGTTATGAAATAATTATTTCCCAATTATATAAAACTATAAACCTGAAATGATCCTCAATGTTAAATATTAATTTAATTCAAGATTATGTAATGTTTTAAGGTTGGGTCCTTATAGCGGGTATCAGATTTCGGTTTAGAAAACATTAGGGATTATGAGTTTTCGTTAAACACATTGTTAGTCGCTAGGTCTATTATTTCAGTTAAATCCTTGTTTTATAAAATTTTTAGGTCATGGAAATTAGTTACAAATTGAAGGAGGAGAATCTTAAATGAAATTCCTATCTCTTCCTGATGAATTTCTTGCATCAATTATTTCAAAGTCATGATCAGATGATTGTAAAACTTTCTCTAGCATACAACCCACTTATAAGTAGTTGTTTGAGATATCAACCGCCAAAACTATACCTCGTTATCATAGTAGATCATGGGTTGTATTTCAAAAAATCCTATTTTCACAATATTCGCATATTTACAAGAAAGGTAAATATTATAATGTCATTTACAAATATTTTATCTTATCACAAGATTTTGAAGGTTATTATGATTTTAAAAAAGGTGCTGAAGAAAAAGATCCTTGTACAACCTATTAATTTTTTTTTTACAATATATTCACTCATCACATACTTATAGAATTTTAAAATGAATATAATTGAATTTTTCAACTCATATTCGGTCCAACTATTTTGTAGAAATTATTTTTTATCAGATGTTTTGAAATTATATGTCATATAAGATTATTTTCCAAAACTATTTTTCTGTTAACACGCACATGACCTATGTTGTACAAGGTGTATTTGTATGGAGGAAGAAAATTATTTTGAAGGATTTATAAATCATTGTTGCAATGCATGGACCTTCTACCAACGTGAAAAAGATGATGATGAAACAAAAAAGACACCATGATCAAGGTATTTTTTATTCATTTTGGGGATCATTTTATTTTATCATATGGCGGTGAAATAAGACTTTAAGAATTAAGATGTTGAGATCATAATGAATTTGGATTAAACTGAGAGGTATAAGGAAACCATTGAGGTTAAAAAATGATAGGGTCATTTTTTTGTTTTATAAAAAGGACAACTCGTAGAATGGGTGACAACCCGTCACATCTGGCAGGGCTGGAGGAATCGATCCCACAACGGAAGGGTGACAAGGGCGCATCACCTACCACTAGCCTACATAATTTCCCTGGTTAGTATGACTTATTATTTTAGTAAAATGATTCTATGGAACAAGAATAAGTTTCTTTTTGGATCTTTTTTATTATCAATGGATATACTTAGTAAAGAAAAATGATTTAGTGATTAAGTGATAAAGGATGTTATGGAAGACGTTCTCTCTTTTGAGAAAACACTATATGCCTAATGAAGATAGAATACTATGGGATTTAAAATGTAGAATAATGGATGAAATTTTATGTTGGAAGAATCTATTTTTTTATTATGGACATATGTTGATTTTTATTATTTATGAAAATGACTAACCTATCATTAAGAATATGTGATTCGGTTAATTTCTTTTCAATATGAGACTTTGGGAGTAATTGGTGTTATTTGGAGATAAATGTCAATATTTATGTTTGAAGTCTATGTAATTAAATCCTTATGATATTTGGGTTACAATCTCAGTTTGGATTACTTTTGATGAATTTTAGGGAACATTGTTTATTGAATGGTCATTGCTGATCTTTGGTTTTTGTTTAACAAATTTTGTAGATAATGATTAGTTCTTATTCTTGTAAAAGAATGATCTTTTTGTGTATTATCTGATCTCTCACTAACCATTCTGGTTTTAATTGATGTCTAATGACAAGGGAAATGTAGAGTTCTTATATTATGGATTACATGATTCTCTAGAAGATGATTCTTATGCTTTTTATGTGACCATGTCTTTTTAAATGCCCATTAATTGGAGAGATGATGAGTTTTTGGTAGAAACATATTGAATGATGAAACTCTGCTTGAAGGTATGTATATTACTTATGTTCTAATACTATGTAGTAAATGAATTCCTCAAAATTATGAAAATGAATGTAAAACAAAAACATTGTTGGTTTACGTTTCCTACAAAGTAGTCAATGTCAGTCTAACACGTCATATGTTTGTGATTTTCTGGTGGTTAACATTCTTCGAATCATGTTTTCTATCAATCCCCATCAGAACTTGACCATTTTTTCTCTCTTCCATATCCATGTTTTCCTATATAGAATCCTAGTATGGGTTATCTCGAGTGACCATTTACTTATATTTCTTTCTTTTAAAGTGATAGTTTTTATTGACTCTTTTTCCAATATAGGACATTCAATTATGTTTCCAAGCCAAGGTTTAAAATTAGGAGGATGCAATTTCCAAATAGGGGGAAGTATGTAACATCCCAGCTAAATAATGAGTAATGTATTTTGATATTTATTAATATTTTTAAATTAAATATTAATTTTATATTAATGGGTATGTTATGTTTGATGGAAAACATGATACACAACAACATGTTTCTTTTAAATCTTATGTTTCACACAACATTGAGTTATACTGAAAAATAATAATATAATAATATTATTATAAATGGTAGTTAATGTCTAGCCATTGCAATGGAGGGAATGAGAAGAACTAACTGATAAATTATTATACTTGTTTTTTAAATGTTTTTACATTTATCCAATAAAATTAATGGGCTTAAAATACGAATGAATCTAATTTTTAGTATTAATACTCTAATATTTAGTAAAATGTCGATTTACATTCTTTTGATGGTGAACCCTCTTTAAATCTAGTGTTGGTCATATTTATATGTTTTATTTGACAAAATAAAGTTATTCTTTATATTCTATATATCAAAATTTACTTTGGGTAATAAAATTTATTTTTCCGATAAAGATCATTTTTTAATGAATAGTGAAAAATATTGTATTTTAATACAAAAATGCCTTTTAATCTAATTCAGTTATATGGTTATATTATCTTATTAATTTGTTTTAAAGTATAATTAGAATATATTTTTACCATTTAATCTAATGTTGGTCATTGGAAATAATTTCATTTTGAAATTGGACATAAACATATGTCAATATTTTGATAGTTATAATTTCATTAAAACACACTATTTGTTTTGACAACAGAAATTAATTTTAAATTAATTAAATAAACTTATATGTTTTATATTTTTTAAAATAGACATCATTTTTGATTTATTAATATCAATTATAGCTTAAGATGAATTTTTGGTATTTTTCTAAAAAACGTCAATTTTTATGAATAGTGAAACCACTTAGTAGTAGTTAAAAAACTGATTTTTTCATTTATATATAATTTTACCACTTCTGTGAATTGAATTTCAATAATCTGACATATATGGTTATTATTAGTAAGTAAAATTTAGTTCAATAAGATGAAAATAATTTTTGGTGAATAGTAACTTTTGACTTTTAATTTCCGCGGTTAAAGGTAAATATAGAAATTCAAGGTAAAAAGAATCACATATTAATACAAAATATATTAACACTTGACCTAACTTTATCGGATGAGTCATTGAAGACCATGGGAATCTTTGGGTCGATTTTGGGACCCCATGGAGCCACTTTTGAGTGATAATGACACTTTAGATTAATTAATTTAATGTAAATGTAAAAATGCACAAACATATATCTTTTAGTATATTAATTTTTACATGGGGTTATATAAGTTATCTTTTCAAATATAATTACTCATTGGAAAGATAAAACTATTTCATACATCATGGTGTTTTTTTATAATTTTTAGACTACAAATAAATAAAATTATTTATGACACAATAATGATGCAATATATACCTCAAAAAAATAATTTTAAAAAATAAGATTATAAATATTAAAATAAAATCTCAATAATATGAAATTATTATTGGATGATTTTATTTCTACCATGACTTATCTTATATTTATCTTTAATTAGTTTTGTACCTTTAGAAACTAAATATCATTATATAACAAAATAATATTTTCGCACTTTCCTAAAGAGCCCCTCCTTCCCTTTATAAAAGGACACCACTTCTAACCAATTACTTAAACCTCTCAAGACTTTTTAATCATCCAACCTCTACCCAATTAATCTCCCTACATCTGTATCCTCCTACTAGAAGCCTTAACTTAGGAAGAAGGAACTTCAAGAAGTCCTTTTGGTTCAAACTGAAAGAAGTTACCTAAAAAAAAGGTAACAGTTCCTCTTAACTTCTTTTATTTTATTTTACTTCTCTAACCCCTAAAATATTTTTATTAATTTTTTATAACAATACAAGTATCCTTAATATACCATAATGTTGTTATAAGAATAATTTTAACTCTACTTACACCCACCACCATCAAATGGGTGAAAAACATAGTGTTTCTGTAGATGTCAGACAAACACCTCACGAAATGATGATTGTTCAATTATCTCCTACAGCCTCTAATGGTGCCCATTAAAATGGAACTATATTTATATATGATATATGTTATGTTTTTATATTTTTTATTATTCTGTATTTAACATTTATATCCTACCTTTATGGTTTCCATAATGGGTAAACACGATAATTTCATTTCAGGATGTGCGGACTACCACCCCCTCAAAGTGATATGACTCATTAATGACATATGTGGGATGTATAAATGATATAGTTAATGATATTACATATGATATTATACTGGATTTATTATATACCTATGTATCATTATGTTTTAATTCAATTAAAATACGATATACAAATGAAAGTAGCATTAATGTGTACGTACTGTTTACCATCTCTATGAACAGTGCATTTCATTTCTTATCTCAAAAATGTTATGTACTGTTATAAACACATAAATATATAAATATAATGGATATATATTATTTATATGATATCTATATCATTATTATCATTCTGGACATAATGGACTAGTGACCACATGGATAACATGTAATTATAAGGTGTTCCTTTTTGACTCAAGTACCAAATATCTACCAAACGATCATTATTAACATAAATGATTTAATAATGTTTATAACATGGTAATAAGTGAAATAAAAATGATAATAAACTTGAAAAATGTTCTTAATAAATTACAAATTAACATTAGTTTTTTATTCAGGAAGAATACGAAACGAACTAGTTAATTCATACATGAGGTAAGGGATTTTCTTAGCTCACTTTTAATCCTGAGAGATTTCCATTATTCGCCACTTATTCATTACATTTGGTGTATTTTGTACATAAATTTGATATATATTATCATGATTTTAATTATATTCAAAGTATTCTAGTATTCATTTGGCGGTTATTAACTTTTGGTCATACGACCTAGTTGATTACAACGTGGAAAAGGGTTTCATCTCACTTTTTATTCTCGTGAGATACATGCTATATTTGCCACTATTTCCTTTTTGTGGTGTATGAATTTCCCATGATTTTAATATTTGTGTAATATAATTTCATTTATTAGTATTTAAAACTTCATTTTATTATCCTTATTTAATGTGGCGTATGTTTTGTAAGTTACCAAATCGGTAAGGGAACCTTTCACCCTCCTCTTTTTAAAAGACTTCATTCTGTTATGTATTTTCATTTACATTTTATTATGTTGAGATATGTTATTCTATATAATTATTGACTTAAGCATTATTTCCAATTGATTATATACCCTTTTTATCTCATTAACTAATTTTATGAATTTTAAAGTGATGATATTAGGCTGTCGAATTTTTACAAGGGAACTTCTTATCCGAATTTCAATTCTTTGTGTTCAACTTGTACTTCATGAATATTCTATCCTATGAATATGCGTGAATGAAATATGATTGTTTTACAATTAATATCCACTTATATTTGGTTTATTTATATTTTTCACACACAATTATGTGATTGTTTTATCCTTAATTGAAGGATACCATCTTTATAAGGGATTTCATCTCAATTTACATTTTTACTGAGACTTCATTGTTTTTATGAAACAATTCACTATTATATGGTGTATATACTATACTTTGACATATTATTCTATTTATACATTTATTATAATTATATTATAATGTTATTATTAAATGTTATTCATCTATTATTTGTTTTTAAGCGTCTCCCTTTTTGTTAAAAAACTCATTAACTAAAATATCATTCTAAATGTTTTAATGATTTATTCATAAAAATATTTCTAATTAATGTAAATGTTTTCAAAATGGGTTGTAGGATTTATTTATATGGATATTAATGTTTTCAAATGATATTTCATTTAATAGCTTCAATGTGGTATGTGACACTTTGATTCAAAAATAACTTTTTAAATAGTTTTGAAAATTATTTGATAAAGCATTGTTTATTTTAATATCTTGATTTTATATATTGAAATGTTGAAATGCTATCTTTCCTTTATACTTATATTATGTGTTATAATTCTGTTATGGTTATTGGGAATTGATTATGTATACGGGTGGTTCAGTGATAACCCTATGGCAGGTGAACTTGAGATAACTCTCTAATGTATTGGGTAACGTCATGGTGGTAAACGTGCTGTTTCTCCTAAGAGATTTATGGAATATAATATGATGGGTATTCCAAGTGTAACTCCCTACATGGCTGTGATAGCTATAATTTATGATTTATATGGATAGCATAAGTAACCTTTAGGATTTATGATTTGTCTGTTTTATGAAAAAATATTATGATTTCGTAAGGTATGTTATGACTAAAAAGTATGGTTCCATTGATTTGTATTTATTGATGGGAAAATGTTTTCATTAATTATATTATAACCCATACTGAGCTTTTTATGCTCATCCCAAGTTTTTTGAAATGTTTTCTATGGGACATAAATATGAATAGGGTCAAGGATGGGATCAAGGAAAAGTAATGTTGTCTAAAACATGGAACAACACATGTTTGTTTTTAAGAGTTTTCATTTTATGAAAAAAATGGATACTGAGTATTAGTGTCTACATATAATATTCAAGTTGTTATGAAATAGTTATGGCCTAATTATCTAAATCTCTAAACCTGAAAAGAAAATCAATTTGAATTATTAATTTAATTAAATATAATGTAATGTTTTAATGTCAGGTCCATATATTAATAGGTCAGGGGATAACAAGTTGGAATTGGAATGGATGAAATATGTTGAAAAATGAAGTAGTTATAATGGAATCATATTTTATTTTGAAATCATGAATTGGGCTCCCGGGTTGGCCTAATTCATGAAAACTCACTCATTCCTCCATGAAATCATGGAAAACCCGAAAAAAAGCATTAATATATATTTAGGGAAATTTAGCATTAAAATACGTCATTAATGTGACAACACATCCGTTTGTAGTGGTGAAATGGAAAATTTACTTAGGTAAAATAGTTGATTCTTTGGGGAGTAGTGAACAGAAAAAAATTTCATGGTAGTTTATCACCTCATAGAAGATGCAGATCAATGGTGGTCATTAATTAAAAACACAATGTAAGATGAAGAAATAAAAAATATGGAAGAAATAGATTTTGAAGAGATTTTAATATAAAAATAATTACCTCATGACCATCGAAAAGATATAGAAAAAAAATTCTAAGCCTGGGGGAAAAAGGATTAAAATGTCTCTAAGTATGAGAAAGACATTACAATGTTAGCATGTCATTAAGAAGATTATATATATAACCCAATGAATAAGATTGATTGATCCTATGGTGGGTTAAAACTATTTATCTATTGAGAATTAGTCTCATAATCCTTCTCATCATATAAATATATTGAATCTTGTGCTATCACGATAGAAAAGGAATACTATATGTCTTATGACATTACAGAAAAGAAACAAAAAAAGAGATATACTAAACCAACTAGAAATTGAAATAATGGGAAGATGGGAAAAGTTGAATCTCCATCTTGTGGTAAATGTTGGAAGAAACACCTCAGTACTTTCCTGAATGGAATGTTAGTATATTACAAGTGTGATGAAAAAGGACACGAAGCGTGTGAATTAAAGGGAAAAAATAGGTTGTAAATGTTTAATGTTACCGTTGTAAAGAAAAGGGGCATTATGAAAATTAATGTCTGAGTTGCTAAAGAAACTTACCTCAGAAAACGCCAAGGGAGCAAGGAAAGGATTATGCGATCACTACTACAGTAGTTGAAGCTCTGAAAGACATGGTAGCAGGAAAATTAATGGTTTCCTCAATATCATCCAATGATTTATTTGATTCTGGATCATATCATAATTTCATATCATCTCAGATTTCTATGAAAATTAGATATTTCTAATTGGATTTATGAAGGGTGTTGTTTGTGAATTATCCTATGTTTTGTATCATTGCAACAATGTTTTGTGAATCAGTTCCAATTAGGGCATATAAATGTATGTTATCTACTGATCTCATCATCATTCCCATGATTGAATTTTATATAATCCTCAGTATGGATTACATTTCAGACAATAATGCAAAAATTAATTTTAAAAATAATGAGGTTAAAATGTTTTATGATGGAAATGAGTACCTTTTCTTTAGAGTATAAATGTCACCACCAAATTCTTATCTAGATCCACCCCCCTGTAGCTCTACTAAATTCAATTATTGGGGAGGAAGAGAATAAAATAACTATAGGTGAGAAAATGAATGTTCATATAGAGGACGTACCTATGGTGCATGAATATGTTGATGTGTTTCCATAGGATTTACATGGACATCCTCCATAATGATAAATTGATTTTCTCATTTATTTATTTCATTGTTCAAGCCCCATATAAAAGACCCCTTATAGAATATCCACTATATAATTAGTGTAAGTAATGAAACTACTAGAGGAATTGAGTAATAAATGATTTTTCCCCTTAGTTTTTCTCTATGGGGAGACCCTATTCTTTTGGTTAAGAAGATAAATGGATATATGAGGTAGTGCATTGAATACAGTGAGAACAATGCAATAACAATAAAGAACAAGTATCCCCTACCTCACATTGATTTTTTATTATATCAACTTCATGGAGCTCAATATTATTCAAGGATTTACCATTTATCTAGATATCATCAGTTTTGTGAGAAGAAGGAAGATATTCTGAAGAAAGCATTTCGTACCAGGTATAGGCTATATGAGTTTATAGTAATGCCTTTTGTAGTGACTAATGCAACCTCATTTTTTAAGGATATAATGAATAGTGTTTTCTAGGAATATATTGATATCTTTTAGTGGTATTTATTGATGATATATTGGTTTACTAAAAAAAAATTTAGGATCATGAAAATCACTTATTCACTATTATGAAAACCCTTAGAAGAAATGAATTATATAGGAAGTTTAGAAAGTCTCAATTATGGATTCAGTAAAATTCTTTTCTTGACCATATTGTCTCAAATTATTGAATCTATGTTGACCCTACAAAGACAAGAGTAATACATGAATGGCCAGCATGAATGAGTATTACTGAGGAACATAGTATT
The DNA here is from genome assembly GCA_963277665.1 of Viscum album. Classification (NCBI taxonomy): domain Eukaryota; kingdom Viridiplantae; phylum Streptophyta; class Magnoliopsida; order Santalales; family Viscaceae; genus Viscum; species Viscum album. The sequence goes on from OY728135.1 coordinate 1,283,037,994, forward strand.
ATTGGTTTAGTATGTTATTATAGACATTTCATCCAAAATTTTTCTTGATTGGAAAACCCATTAACCAAGCACACACGTAAAGGGGTTAAATGTTTTTGGACAAAAGTGTGTGAAGAGTGTTTTGAAGAACTGAAGTGAAGATTATTCAATGCTCTTATATTGTCTCAACCATTTGGGAATGATGGGGTTGTTATTTATAGTTATGATTGAGTAAAAGAATTTGTTGTGTTCTTATGAAGAATGATGGTGTTATTTCCTATACATCATAACAGCTAAAAAATCATGAATAAAACAAAAATTATCATGATATTGAGTTAATAGTTGTAATCATTGCTTTAATGATATGGAGACACTATCCTTATCGTAAAAAATGTGAGAAGTATACCAATCACAAGAGTTTGAATTTTATTTTCTAATAGAAAGAAATCAACATGAGACAAAGACGATGTCATCAACTACTCCAGGATTATTATTTCATTATACACTACTAATCGAGGAAAGAAAAATAAGGTGGTAGATGCTTTCAGTAGAAAAAATCATGGAGTTTTGAACAAGATTAGAGTCAAAATGGATACTAAGTTCATGGATCTAGTAAAAATTTATATGTGAATAATCGTGGAAGGTGAAACATCTATACTTTTTTCAATTGGTTTCCAATCAGTCTATACTAGAATGGAAAAATCTCCCATTCTAATGATGAAGAGTTTCAAAAGAAAATTATTGCTTTGAATGATTGGAGTTTGATTGACTTCATATATGAAGATGGAATATTGAAATTTGGGAGGATACACTATGTACCTCACATACCTGATCTAAAAAGGGAATTTTTGAATGATTCTCATTGTTCCATCTTTTCTATACACCCTGGTAGCACTAATAGGTATAGAGATATGAAGGATCATTTTTGGTGGGACCACACGAAAAGGGATATTAGTGATTATCTGTCAATATGTTTGGTTTTTTAATAGGTAAAGGCTAGAAGGCAACATCCGAGAGGAATAATGCAACCTCTTATCATACTTGAGTGAAAATGGGATGATTTTACGATGGATTTTTCCATGGAGATACCATAGAATCCACAATGGAATAATGAAATAGGGGCCTTTTTTATCATCTTACCATGTCAACAAATTTTATTTCTATAAGAGATGATTTACCATTTGAACGTTTAGTAAGACTATATATTAATGAATTTGTAAGACATCATGGAGTACCAGTATCTCTTTTTTTATCGTGATCCCTATTTTACATCTAGATTCTTGAAAATTCATTAGAAGGCCTTGGATACTAAATATCATTTGAGTGCTGCATACTTCCCTCAATCAGATGGACAATCAGAATAGACTATTCAATCCTTAGAAGACTTGTTGAGTTCATTCTCACTTCATTTTCATGGTTTGTGGGATCAGTATTTACCTTTTGTAGAAGTTTCCTATAACAATAGCTTCCATTAAAGTAATTAGATGGAGCCATATGATGTGTTATATAAAAATAGATGCCGCACACTAACTTGTAAGGATGATGTGGGTGACAAAAAACTTGTAGGCCCAGAATTTGTTCAGGAAACCATAGAAAAGGTGATGGTTATCCAAACCCACATCAAAGTATCTCAAAGTTGGGAAAATATTTATGGCGATAAATGGAAGAATGATTTGAAATTTCAAGTATGATATTATGTGTTATTGATGGTATCTCCATGGAATATTGTTATATGTTTTGGTAAGAAGGGTATATTGAGTCCCAGGTACATCGGACCATTCAAAATTCTAGAAATAATTGGAGTTGTTTCTTATCATTTGGCAATGCCGCCAAGTCTCTCCAATGATCATGATGTTTTCCACATATCACTGTTGAGGAAATACAAGTCCGACCATACACATGTACTAACCTATGATGAAATAGAACTGGAATTCAACATTTCATTTTGAGATTTTTCTATCAGATTTATATATAATAGAGAAAAAGTGTTGAGAAACATGATGACTTATATGGTGAAACATCTATGGAGAAACCATAACCTGGAAGAGGCAATGTGGGAACCTGGGGAACTTATGATGAAAAACACCCATAATCTTTTTAATATGTAATATTTTAGAAATTTTGTTGATGAAATTACTTAATGGAATGTAGAATGTAACACCCCATGCTTCCACAGTGCGTTTCTCTTTGAATAATGCAATAGCTTGCATTCTACGCAACTTCGAGTTCAAACACAGCAAGACCAATCAATCTATCCACTATGAATTGTAATACCCACTTTTCAAAATTTTATAAATTCTATTTTTCAAAATGGACTTCATTTCTGAATTCAAAATATCAAAAGTAGCTTAGAGTGAATTTTTTGTATTTTTCAGAAAACATTCAATTTTTTATGAATAGTGAAAAACACTGGGTTTTTTTAAAAATAAACTGTTTATTTAAATAATTTTTTATTTTATTTAAATTTATATTTGGGAAATATAGATACATAATACTTATATATGTTCAATGTAATTAATCTGAGTCCCTTTTTAATAATAGTAGTTATATAAAATTTTATTGAACGTTTTACCTCCTTTTACCCACCTTCTTGGAACATTGGCAAATTTTCACAAAATGAAATTATACCACTCCTATGAAATTAATTTAAAAAAACCAATATACATAGTTGAAATTAGTACGTACAATTTGGTTCAATAAGCTGAAAATAAATTTGGGAGAATAGTAACATTTGAATTTTATTTACCCCGGTTAAAAGTAAATAGGGTAATTAAACATAAAAATGATATTATGATTACTCTAACACATGTATTAATTCAATTGGAAAATTATTTTTCGACCATAATATGCCCTAGGAATAAAATATGATTCTTTTGGTCCACTTGGATTAGATTATGACATTTATTATTATTTTATTTCCAGAAGAGTTAAAAGTGTTAATTTTAATGATTAATAACTAGACCATTTTAATATAGGGTTAAACATTAAATAAATTCGACTATAAATATTCATTATAAATCTAAAATTATTTCTTATCTAACGTTATTATATTTATAATTTTTATATATTAAATAATTAAATTTATTTATGATACAATGATGATGTAATAATTTCCCTATTAGTGAATGATTAAATTAATTTATATTATAAATATCCAAACGAATATACATTAAGACTTTTGAATAATTAAAATAGTTTAAGAGGCTAATATGACAGGTTAGGGTTTATTAAATAATTTTTTTTAAGTGATAATGTTCTTATGGCTTGCCAAAAAAATACCAAATAATGTCAAAATTTCTGTTAATAAGTTGTTAAAACAAATAATATATTATTAATTGATATAATATTACTAAAATTATAACGATCTGTCAAAATACATAGATAATATTATATATATCAATATTGAACCACATGAGGTTTTCATGACTATTTATACACAAATTATTAACCATTTATTACAATAATACTAGAATACATGGTAAAAGTAAAACTATTAAAATAAGAGTTAAATCTAAATGATATGGTTAATATAGAGACATAAACATGTCTAAAACCAAATTTTTGGGAGGTTTTCGACCCATCACAACCTTATCCTTAAAATAAATCCTTTTTGGAGCCTTTATAAATTGAATATGATTATATAATTAAATAATATTTCAATCTTTTCCTAAAGTGACACCCACCTATCTTATACAATATCATTTTCTCTTCTCTCAAAATCACATCTCTAAAGACATTTGGATCTTCCAAAAACTACTCAAATATCCTCCAAACTACCATCACATTGATATTGATACCTTACTTCGATCAGAAATCTGACCTATGGAGCCCATTTTATCTACTCAAAAGGAAACACCCGAAGAATGGGTAATAATTTCCCCACCTCTCTCAACGTTCTTTTATTATACCACTTCCCCGTTATTTGTTGATTCCATACCAAAATTATAAATCTAGTACCTTGTACATATTTTGATTTTATTAAAAATAAGGTACAATAATATTCATTGTTATATTCATCCTTTGAATCACAAGTCACCGTATGTGTGTACGTAAGGCTTACCGTTTCCATAGTGTGGTGTAGTTTGTTATTCAAACACTTAATTATTTGGAATGGTATAATAATGTGTATTACTAATGTAAATAATAAATATAACATGTTATGTATTATATATATATGACATACCATCCAATTACATACTATTCCACTATTAATAGAATGGTATTGTCGCTCATGCGTACGTATGGATAATCGTCTCCACGAAGACGATGAAATTCATTCCATATCATAACCATTCCAGAAACATTTTCATTTTATGATATAAAATATTTTTTAAGAACTAAATATCATTTCATATATGAATTAGATACATATTATCCATAACAAACGAGGATTATGTAACAAATCATATAAATGAAAACGAATCAGTTAACACCTGAAACGATGATACTACTGAAATATTATTAACAATGAATAATTTGAAGATCATATATGATATCATATTTATGCATGTGGTTCATGTATAATTTTACAACAGTGATATAACTATAATAAATGAGGTTAAAATACCCTCGATCAATTAAAAGTACATGATAAGGGTTTATTCAACAATCTCCTCATTATCCGAGGTTGTTTATACGTGACTATCTACTAAGACCTCTTTATCATCCACATTTTTGATTCTTAAATATGTATTTCAAAACATTTTTACAATTTCATATATTATGGTTATAATTTATTTATACCCTTTTTTGGCTTTTGGTAATATTTTTATAATGTAATCTTTCTGTCATTTTCCAAAAATGGTACTTTAAGGAATCTTTGAAAAATTATGGAAAGAATGTTTTTTAACTTATATGGTGGGTGAAGCTATATTCTGCCATTTTAACACCATTCAATCTTCCCTTAAAAGATTATAAGAATATTTCAAAAATAAATTTTTTCTTTTAAAATTACATTACTTTTAAATGATTTCAAAATTGAAATTGAAAATTTTCTCAAATAGTTTTGATTTCATATATTTCCTCATTCGTTTTTTGGATTTTATGCTTTTTTGAAGGTGATTTTTAAGATACAATCACCAATATTGTATTGAAGGTTTTGTGATATGTTTGAATATGAAAGTGATATTTTTATACAATTCATGTTTTATTTTTAATGTAATGACAATTTTTTGACTTTTTTTAATACGAATGATTATGTTCTGTTTCACCTTTTTACTTGAGAAATGCATAGGACATAGTAAGTGATATGTGGATCTCTCTATAGTTCCTCGATGCATCAGTAGGTTTTGTGAGACAAACTAGTGTCTTGGCACAAGGCCTTGAAGAAATCTTATTTGTAGTCTTAGTATGAGGACTTGACTATATGGTTATGATGTCTGACATTACGCATTCCATCATTATAAAATTGGATATTGAAATTACATGTTATTATTTCACTATTAGAATATCCATGTGAATATTTAAATGGCATTATATGATTTATCTTGTCTATATTAGGCTGCTGTTTTTTTAAAGGCTTTTATTTTAGTCTAATACATTTCATTAATGATTTATGATTATTTAGGAATATTTATGAAATATTTTTATCCTTACTGAGAACCCAAGATCACCCAATTATATGTTTTATTTTTCAATGGATGTGAAGAAGTATTTTATGAATGACCTGAAGGGATAGTCTAAGGGATATGAATTTGTTCCTAGGGGATAATGTGGTGGTTGTTTTTCATTTTATATTGTAATATAAAACTTATGTATGTATCTATTACTTTGAAGGCTACTAAACTGATCGATTTTTCAGGACTTTATCCCTTATGATAATGTCACAGTTAAGTAATTATGCACCAACTCTGGGTAACTAGTGTCAGGGAATTACATTTTGGGTTGCGTTTCATACATGATATTGAATAAATGGTTAAATTTTAGAATATTTTTGGTTTTATATCCTCCCAATATTAAATAAATTATATCCTCACATTTCATTTGCACATGAGCCTAAGCCTAGTTGTTGAGGTCTCCTTAAGTTCATCCAGGTGGCCCGACATCAAATCTAGGTGGAGGATAATTTCTAGGTACTGTAGTAGTACTATAGAGGAACTATGCAGAATTGTAGTTTGTAATATAGTGGGAACTATAGAAGCCAATGTTTGGCTCGATAGTAGCCAAAAATATTCCACCGTTTGGGCCTTCAGGCAACCGATTTGGTCCCCAAGTCCTTTAAGGAATTTGGGCCACCCAGGCCTTCAGGTCAGTAAGGCTTTTGGGCCAATTCATGGCCCTCGAAGCACCTTAAGTGCAGATACAAACCAGACATCCTACAAGGAACAAGCTTGAGAAGGAGGAAGAGAAATGAGCTTTCACCATAGCAGAAGCTAAATGGATTTCAAGAATGAGAAGGTATCACACATGCCATCGGAACAAGCCTTAGAATGCATAGGAAAGCTGAGCCCAAAAACAATGCTATGGTGGGGAGCTGTTTTCACGATGAAGATTCTAGGGGGGGGAGTTGTTCTAAGTAGTTTGTATGGGTTGTATGTAATCTTTGAATCATATGGGCAATGAATTCCCAATGGCCTACGGGCCATGTAATACATATGCCTATGGGCCTTGTAAGGGTTCCACCTCATTCCTTGAAAGGTGGATTATAAGAAATTAATAAAAAATTAATGACTTCAGGCCATTGGAGGAGGGTATCCTCACAATTTAATCTCAATCATGGAAATATAGGGGGTGATATTTTAAAATTTGATGGTTTCAATCCAACATCATGAGAAGATTTAACAAGAGATCCACATAATATGAGAGACTGATAGGTACTAATTTCACATGGAATAACTTATAACTAGGTACCGTAGTCGAATAACATTAGTATAAAGTGAAAAGTTGATCTTAGAAGAAAAATTTAGATATTTATAGGGAGTTATTTAGGTCATCAGTAAAAAATGTGAATGATCACTAAAATGTTGAGGGCTTCAAATCCATTAATATTTTATAATTCAAAAGGAAATCATTAGAACAATTATGAATTTATTAGGATAACATTTTGGTTTTATGATATGTTTCCTATTATTGAGGAATTATTTTATTAGGAATGAATATAAGGAAGTAAATTTACTCGATAGGTTTCTACTTCATATTAAAAATTTCATATTTGGGTTATTATTATATCAAAATCTAATTCATCATGTATTCTATCAAATTGATATCATAAAATAATTTTTTAAATTATTTACTCCATGAAAATTATATTTTTTGAATAATAAAATCTATAAAACATGTAATTACTTATCTCTAACTATTTTCCAAAACTAACAAGGTTTATATGTCAAGCTCTGAACCATAAAATGTGATAATAAATTTTTCGTCATTCATATATATTCATCAAATTCTTTATTCGAATCTATTTATATATTAACCAAGGGATTGTGTACGCATGCGGTATACATATAACCCTAATCACCCTTCTGTTGATTGTTAAAGCCCCACCACATTGGTAGAGAAGATTTTTTGTCACCCCTCATAAAATTTTTCCATTTGAAAAACCAATTGAAATTTTTTTCAAAAATAAATCGATATACTCGAAATTTAATCATTAAATAGGATTTGAAATATTTTTTTCAATACTCAATAATTTTATTAATACATCATTATATTCAATTCAAAATGTATCATTCCATTATATATGAATTAACATAAGTCATTCATTTTCATCAAGATGATGGATGCGAATCAATGTGAAGAAATTGGGGAAGTCAAATGTTCTCCAGTTGATGGAACTATATCCAGTGATGTAGTATATCCAAATCATGAATGGGTTTTCCCTTCTAAACTGATTTTCTATGGTATCTTTTATAACATGAGAGGATATTTGGAAGGCTCTTCCGGTGTAACTACTGATCGGGTAAAGGATAATGCTGCTAAGAATAAATAAGAAGATATAACATCCCACGATTTTAAAAGGAACCACTATGTTGTTTAATGAACAATTAAATTCCTTATGACCCTTATAAACACATCAATAAACATAATTTTTTCCTTTTTAGGATTGAATTTTAAAAAAATGGACATATACGGTTTGGATTGGTATGTTTTTTGAGTCTGAGAGAACAAACATAATTTTAGGTGAATAGTAACTTATCCTTATGAATAGAAATTTAACCTTATGAATTTTAATAGTACCCTTATGAATAGTAATTTACCCTTATAAATAGTGACTTGACCCTAATAAATAGTAATGTACCATTATGAATAGTAATTGGAACATTATGAATAGTAATGTACCCTTATGAAATTTAAATTCAACAATGGAATTATAAATTAAACTTATCCATGTTATAATTTTCAATATTATAAATTTATTTAATAATATTTGTAAAGAAATACATTAAAATATATTGATTAATTTCTATTATATTTTGTACGTCTCAAATATATATATTTAATTAAAAATTTATAAAGAGTTTAATAATAAAAATAAAAAATTATTTTCTTATTCTGTATTCATAAAAAGTTATTTTTATGACTTATTATTATAATATATTTTAATGGGACCTTAATTAATTTTTCAAAGTGTTAAAAACAAAATGAATTTTAAATTTAATTTTTCATGTATATTAGGATTTTAATTAAAAGTTAAGTTAAAAATGCATAGATACAAAATTTAGAAAAATTGATTTCATTTTTTTATTATACACATCAAAAAACGGTTAGGGTGAATTTTATGTAATTTTCTGAAATACATGAATTTTTGATGAATAGTGAAATACGATAATTTAAAAATTATGATAAATATTTAATTTATGGAGTAATGGAAGAGGTTTTTATGATTTAAGTACAATTTTATCGAAATCCCATGCACATATTACTATTTTTTTCATTTGAATCATAACTATTTCATGTCTTTTATAAAAAGAATAAAATAATAATTAAAATAAAGGAAAAATTCATCTCTCCTCAACTATATATACCACCCATTCCCCCCCTCTACCTCCCACAACTCACAATCATTGATCCTTGCCTAAGTTCTACCAAATACTTATTTAAGGACCCATATTCACTCCCAATACCTTCTACTATCACTAAAATCACAGAACCAAGGGCCTTAAGAAGGATCTCAAGGAGAAGAGATCAAGACGAAAACATCTTCTTTTGTTTTCTTTCTTTTCATTTTATTTTGTTTTCTCCTCTTCTTCATTACTCACCACCACTTATAAAAGAGTCCCGAATGGTAAAAAAAATATATATTCTAGATTTCATCATGTTTATGGTAGTCTCACCATTATATTTCCTCTCTTTTCTCTCATATTTTAGAATTGAAAACCCTGTCGGTGATGTGTCGACTTATCGACATCATGGATGATGTGATTTACATTTTTATTTATTTATTAAAAACTGGTCATGAAATCATTTTTATTATAAAATCAGATTATAATTTCTATATTATATCATATTTAGTTTATGTTAATCATTTCGTAAACTTGATATTAATTTACAAAACAAAATGAGTTCATTAATATCAAATAACCAACAAAATGATATAAACAACCATCATTAATGATTTAACTAATGAATCATCCGCATATCAGACATAAAAATGATAAATGGTATAATTTAAGTTTAATTAATCATGAAAATAATATTTCATTCAACTTCTAGAGTTTCTCTTACAACCGACATAAAAATCCATTATGAACCTCTCATGGAAACCATGTAATGCATGCACATGAAACAATGGAATTAACAAAATATTATTAATGACTGGGTAAAATGATGTTATAAAATGATCATAAATAGTGATATAAACATTAATATGATTCTATAAAATATTAATAATTATATTTCCTCATTAATATAGGAGTATTAAAAGACATTTGAGGGAATTCAAACCCGAGGTAAAGGATATTCTCTTTCTCACTTTATTTCACAAATCACCAAAATGTTATGATCTACAAAAATATTAATTCCTAGTGATTGTGTATGTTTTTTCACCTCCCCTATACTACCTTTATGATATATTAATTGTTAGATATCCCATTTTTATCCCATTAATCACTCCAATATACATCCATTACAAAGCTAAAATTTCTTAAGTGGATTCTAAACAAAATTTACAATCGTTTGGTTAACCTTCAACTTCAATGGTTATTATCATTCCTTAATGACCATAAAGATGAATTTTTATTATATTATGTTTTATTGTGTGTACTTATTTTATATATACAAAATTACATCATTATATCAACTCTTTCTTCAATGTTAAGGAATTTATAATAAACTTTTATCATAAAACACTTTAAATGTCTCCTTTATGAAATAAAAAGTGATTATTTATTTTCATATTATAATTAGTGTTATATTTTGATGTTATGATATTTTATTGCAATAATATATCAATTACAATTTTTTATAGTTATTATTCAATAATAAGATTTCATTATTACGTGTGCGATGTTTATACTCTGAAAATATTTATATACAAAAAATGTTTTTTTGAATTTGTGAATGTGCTTTGATCAAGGGTGTTAATTAGTTATGAAGTGTATTATTCATGATATATTCCATGGACATAGTTATGTGGGGTTTATCCAGTTATAGATCATGATATTTAGGTTTGAGCTCATTATTTCTCAAGATATGCTGGGTTGAGCATATTATTGCTCGTGATATGACAGGTGAGCCCTATTATAGCTCTCCAATGCATTGGGGACTCCAAAGATAGAATTTTTATGAATTTTTATTCCTTTTTAAGGGTTATTGCATTAGTGATATAGTAAATATGTCCCAAGGAAACTATTTGATGTTTCCATGCATGGTAATGAGTATTTATGACATTTTATCACTGGTATTTATGTTATCACTTGACTAACATTTTCTTTATATACCTTACTAAGCTATTTTTGATCATACAATGCTTTTAAAATGTTTTTCACAGAAATCCATAGAATTTAAAAAGACAATTAACGTTATAAATTAGATAAATCAAGTTATTTAAAATTTCAATTTTTTTTGTAAAATATAATTCAATTAATGAATGTTGTTTTATAATTATCCAAAACCTAAGCCATAAAATGTCTTCATTTGTATAATGCACTCTATATTTTTCAGTTCTCTATTATATAAAATATGTACAACATGTTTGTATACTGAATCCAAAATTGCGGGTTTAGGGATTTCAGTTGCTATCAAAGGAATGATCAAGGAAACTTTTGAGATTAGACGTTTTCATTTAAAAAAATATTGAGATAAAATTTTCTTTTTAAACATCGAGTTAAACATGTAAAGGCATTAAAATAGTTTTTCTTAATTATAAATATTTAAATTTAGAAATATATGTAATGTGAACAAATTGTAGTGGCACAATTCATTTCGGGAGGATAAGGCGACATCCTGATATTTTAAAAGGAAAAACTATGTTGTTAAATGAACTACTAAATAAATTGTGACATTTATTAACTAATCATTAAAATTAAATTTTATACTTCTGTGTTTGAATTTCAAAAAACGGACATACACAATGGCGATCAGTATATTTTTGTAGACTCTGATAGAGCAAGCTTATTTTTTCGAGAATAGTAACCTACCCTAATGAATAGTAACATACCCTTATAAATAGTAATTTTCCCTTATAAATATTTTTATACCATTATGAAAGGTATTGAACCATTATGAATAGTGACTTCGCCCTAATGAATAGCATTGGACCCTTATGAATAGTAACATGAACATTATGAATAGTAATGGTCCCCAATGATTAGTAACATTAATAAATGGAATTATAAATATAATTTATACATATTATAATGGTCAATATTATATAATTATGTCATAATATTGGTAAATAAATATTTAAAAAATAATTGACAAAGTGTTTTATTTTTTTGTAAGTCATATATTTCTAATTATAAATTTATTATTAATTTAATAATTTAAATAAACATTTATTTTCATAAAATTTATTCATAGATAAGTATTTTTTTACTAATTATTATTTAATAATTATAAGAGTCCTTATGTAATTTTTTAAAGTGTAAGAAAAGAAATTTTAAATTTTAAATTGTATTTTTCATGTAATTTTTTATTTTATTTAAAAAAATTAATCATGTTTTTAAAGTATTTTCAAAAAATGGAATTTATTTTTTGATTCTATAAATATAATAATCCATGGGTTCAGTTTTTGGTAATTTCTGATGTAGGAGAATTTTTTGATTAATAGTGAAGTACGATAAATTAACAATTAATCTAAATAAATGATTTATGGAGTCATGGATGATGTTTTTCAACATTAATCACACTTAACTCAAACACCCATGTACTTATTACTATTTTTTATCTTTTAATCATAATTTTTTCTTTTAATGTATAAAAATAATAAAATTATACTTAATGTAATGGAAAACTCCTCCCCTCCACTATTAATACAACCAATTTCCCCTTCTTCTACCCACAACTCTCAAGCCTTAAAACATTCTTAATTTCTTCAAAATACTCATCTAAATCCGCTTACCCATTCCCATGTCCTTATTGGCTCACTAGAACGAAAAATGAAATCGGTCTTACAAAGGTTCCCAAGGGGAAGAGATTAAGATGTAAACATGCTCTTTTGTTTTCTTTCGTTTCTTTTAATTTTATTTTCTATTATTATTCATTCCAATCCTCCAAAAATCAATGAAGACTGAATGATATAGTATCATAAATAATATTTATTTAATAATTTTTATGAATGTATCACCATTATATTTTTTCTCCTCTCCCTATTATATTAAAAATTAGAACACCATCTTTGATGTGTCGATTTCCAGACAACATGGACGAAGTGATTTCAATTTATATTATTTAGTTAAATAATGGTGATGAAATGATTTTTATGGTTGAACCAGATGATAATTTCTTTATTATATCTTATTTGAGTTAATTTAATCATTTTTACACATGCTTTTAATTTACAATCAAAAATAAGATAGTTATTATCAAAGAACTTCCAAAATAATCTAAACAAACATTATTAATGATTTAGCTAATGATTCGTCATCATATCAGAATTAAAAATGATAAATAGTATATTAAAAGTTTATTTAAACAGGAAAATACCATTTCATTCCACGTATAGATTTTCTCATACAACCGATATGATAAGCCATTATGAACCACTCATGGAAACAATGTAATGTACGCACCTGAAATAATAGAAATAACTAAATATATTTAATGAATGGATGGGATGGTGTTATAAAATGATAAAAAAAGGTGTTATAAACGTTATTAGGTTTTTTTAATATTAATAACAATATTTCATCCTTTATACAGGAGCATAATATTCATTTTAGATAATTCTAAACTAAAGTAATGGATCCTCTCTTTCTAACATTTATTCAACAATCACACATATGTTAGGCTCTTTAATTATTAATTTGTAATGATTTTTTTTCTAACCTCTATCATACTTCCCTAATAAACTATTAATGATGATATACCCCATTTTTTTCTCATTAATCCCTCCCATGTAAAAACATTATCATGCCCAAATTTCATAAGTCGATTCAAAACACAATTTTCATTCTTTGGGATAACCATCATCTTCAATAGTTTTTATCATTCTCTAATGAAGTTCAAAATTTAAATTGACTATATTATGTTTAATAATGTGTATTTATGGTATAAATACATAATCCATTCATTTAATCCATTCTATCTTCAATGTTAAGGTATTTGTAATGAACATTCCTCTTAAATCATTTTAAATGTCTACTTTATGAAATACAAAGAGATTGTTTTCTTTTCATAATATCATGAGTGTCATCATCTGATTTTATACTGTTTTTTATGATCTATCTCCATTTTAGGTTTTCATAGTTATTCTTGAATAATATTATTTCATTATTGTGTTTTTTGATTTTATTGTGAAACTATTTTTATACAAAAAAGTGTATTTGAAATTGTGAATGTGTTTTTCCAATGGGTGTAAAAGAGTTATAAAGTGTTTTATTCATGATATATTTCTTTGACAATGTTATGTTGGTTTGATCCCAGTATAGATCATTATATATTTTTTTATCCCATTATAGCTCATTATTTATTGGGTTGAGCCCATTATAGCTCATGATATGACGGGTGAGCCCCATTATTGATCTCCAATGCACTGAGTACTACAAAGATGGAAGTTGACCGAATGGTTATTCCTTCTGTAAGGGTGATTATAAGAATGATATATTAAATATTTCCCATGGAAAAATTATGATGTTTCCATGAAAGTTAATGAGTTTTTCTGAAATGGGTTTTATTGATTTTTTATGTTATCAAATGACTAAAATTTTCTTTATATCCATCACTATGATCTTTTTCATTATCCCATGTTTTTTTAAAAAAATAACATTATTCCTTATATTTTCAAAGGATATCTATGGTGTTAATGCACATAAATTAGGTTATATATATTATCTTTAAATTTTTGTAAACTCTAAATAAATATATGTATGTTTTTGTCTAAAAATAAAAAACCTAGACTAGTAAAGGTTTATATTTGTATAATATACTGTTTATTTTTCAATTATCTATTATAAAAAAAATTGCACATCATATTTTTGTACTAAATTTAGAAGTGCGGCTTTAGAGATTTACAATGGTGGCACCTTTCGATCTGTGTATGTAATATGTGGAATATAGGGTTGGAGGTAACGACAAAGATGTTGGGGAGAATCCTTTATTCCTGCCCCTAGAGGAAACTAATACTCAACCATAGTTAATTGGTAGTGGATTAGTGAAAATAATAATTATATATGTGCGGGTGTAGGAATGAAGGAATGTGGGTCATGATAATGATAATATCAGTGAAAAAAACCTCATCTAACCAAGACCTATGAGCTGGTGGGACATTGGGCTATAGGCCAGCGACTGATCCAGGAGCCCATCTGAACCTATAACTACTTTCTAAGCCTAGAGGGCTTGGCTGAAGAGAACCAGAAATCTAGTGATATTCATGTAACATGTACCCTAGAGAAAAATGATATTCTACCTTTCTATTTTTAGAGGAACATTTTAGAATAAATCATAGTAACACTAATTATAATCCAAAGAATAAAAAGGGTAATAAATCTCATTGGGACTCTGGAGGATTCATCTTTACAACTGGGAAGAAAAAAAAGGGTTATAGATTACTTATACCTTCCAAAGAAAATGGATACCATGTTAGTTTATAGAATTAAATCAAAGGAGATTGAATTAATGAATTCTTATATTTTCTATATGCAGTGGAACATTAAATATGTTATATCAGTTTCAAGTGAAGTTAATGAAAAAAGTACTGGTGTATAAAATGGTTCTAACAGGAAATCATTGGTAATTATTTTCCATTTAAAATAAGAAATCATGTAAGGGTTAATTTTTATTAGTGATAGTCAAGAAAAGGTAGACAAGATTATCTTTAGGCTACATTATATAGCATTCAACAGTGAGCAGACCGCTTGGATTGGAAAACATTACCTTATTCTAATAAGGGGTTTTCTTGAAGGGAAGATAAGTAAAGGGGTGTACTCTCAAACATTGGAAAATTTGGAGAATCATTTTGAAGTCTTCATTATTGAAGATCCAAATACACATGTGAAATCAATCTCATGGAAGCTATTTAGGGAGGAATCATCTAATATGATTTAGTTTTGTTCTAATAATATTTTGTTCTCTTATGAGGGATGTCCTCATAGTTTAAAATATGCAGTTTCTCACTTTAATTTAATCTTTTTTATAAAATAAATTTAATTTTTAGTCATTTATTATTATTTTCTATTTATATAATTTATACTGGTTTGAAATAAAATGTTATTTATCCTCATAATAACATCATGGAGTGTCAAACCGAGTACGTAGTAAGGATCCTTTTCAGCTATTGGGTTATGATGTAGTTAGGACTATTGTGTCATTTCATAGTTGTTACACCATGGTGCAACATTGTCATTACAAAGTCTAATAATAGAATATAGGGTGGTATTATCACTATGTAGACCCACCTAATCTATACATTTGTTAAATTATAGGGTTTTCTTTTATTCATATCTGGAAAATATGTCATAGGGTTATGTTCCCTAATTTGTTTTTCTAATATCTAGTTCCAAAGGAGGCTACTAAACATCCTTTCATAAAATCTATAGTGACCTGACTCCAGAAGACCATAGTTAGTGTCAACTACCATAAAATTTTCATTATTATAGTGAATGAAATTCTGATGGATCAAACAGATTAGTTGTCTTGTTAAAACAAATACATAGATGAGTCTAATATTACAAATGAATATACTAATTACAACATAATTATTCATAGAGGATAATTACCTTATTTTATCTAACATATTGTTTCATATCATTCATAGTACACTTTATAGAAACCAAGTTAATGTAAATATTTTAAGGTTGAGCTCATAGTCTTTGTAAGGGTTAGAAAAATGTATGTAATAATGAATCAATATGAATAATCACCTTGTAAATTTAAACAGTTCAACAAAAATTCCATGCAATCAGTAAACATGTAAGGATGTTTATAAAAAATATATAAATCGAAATATATAAAAACCCATTATATTTAAACAACTACATATGAAATATTACATATAGACTGGTATATAAATGAACACTAATACCATTAAACAGTAAATTTTGAAAAAAATGAATGAAAAGATAATGTCAAATAAAAATTCTCATGTAAAATATTAACAACTGAGTTCTCAATAGATAAAATTATTCATTGTTGTAACACATTTTCCAAAAACATGATACCATTACCCTTTAGAACCTTTATAATGTGGGTAAGAAAACTATTGTCAAGACCATTCAAAACATAGTTTAAAATTTTTCATAGAAACCTATCTATTATACGTTTAAAATGTATGATATATTTGAAAAAAAAATGTAATTCATCTCATTAGACTACTGAGGCATCATGGTTCTTTCAATACATGGTCCCCAACTAATTTCATTACTATCATTAAAATTTTTCATATATAGAATAATTTATTTAATTCTAATACAATGCCCCAAATTAAATATCCATATTGAGTAATGGATATGGATTTAACAATATTTACATAGAAAATAATATAACATTCAAAGTAAAAAACCCATATGTAATAATGTTATATAGTTTCCTAATTGAATATATACTTGAAAAATGTTACAAAAAATTAGGGAAAATCAATTTTCAATGATAACCATAAATTGAGTATTTCAATGAGACTATAAAAATGAATTAAGGGTGTGAGTATCGATACTACCCTTGGTCAAATAAACAAAAAACACATATTGAGATATAATAACGATGAAATTAATACAAAATATCCCAACTGGATTAAAAACAAAGGGTTTTTATCATTCATGGATATGAATATTATAAATATATATTTTAAAAACATTATCGATGATAAAAAATATACATTTTGGAAATAATTTTGATATTGATTGTCATTAAGAATAAAATTAGAGAACATTTTCTTAAAAATTATAAAAAATTAATCATGAAAGATATTATTTTATGAAATGATAATGAATAAATCCATACGTGATGTAAACAGTAAAAACCCATCATTTTTTTGGTAAATGGTTTTGAAAGATGACTTGTTTGGTAGGTGGAGAAAGTATTACTTTGAAAAACTAATTTAAAGACAAATATTATATAAATTTAATTAATAAATAATTTCTAAATGGTTAAAAACATTTTTGAAACCCATTGTAGAAAATAGGGTTTTTAGAAGGAAACATGTTCTGCAACTAAAGTGTGAAATTAATTTGAGTTTTATTAATAACATTTTATAAAACATCATTAGTTCCATTATATGAAAAATTGTTCTATAAGTTAAAAAATTTCATTTATAAACATAGGAGATGAAAATGATTGTATTTGTTAAATAATTCTCAAATAATATCCTCTAATTGAAATTTAAGTGTAAATAAAAATTTAAAAATTGAGATTGTGATGTGATCCCTTGAAAAGACAATAACATTGATGTGATAATCAAATAATCAAAAGATAATGCAGGTAAATGTGATTACATACAAAAAAATGTGGAAATAAATTAATATATATTAAAAATGTATTACACAAAATGTCTTATAATATTAACGATGTTGTGGAAGTAAAATAACCCAATGAAAATGAAACAGTTTATGAAATACATTACCAGTTTGTATCTTTTAATTCAAATCCTCGTAAGAGAAATAATAAAAATTGAATCTAAATATACCATTAATATTAATTAACTAATGATATAATATATCAAAATATTCATTATCTAGAAAATAAAAAATAATTGAGTGATTAATATGGAATTTATCTCACATAAGAAATAAGTTAGATCAAAGTCCCTTACCCTATATTTATTTCTTTGAGATTTCCATTTATCCTAATTTATTATGGTTTCAAGAATATCAATAACTTATAATAGATCCATTTTCATATATATAATATCATAAAAAAAACTTCTTATAATATTATTTTACCTATTTGGTTAAAATAATTCATTAATTTATTTTTTCAAGTTATAATTTCCTCGTTGTCGAGTATGTTTTAACAAGTATTTTTCTTCCTATTATATAGATCAGGGATTTATCATATCCAGAATTTAATACATGATGTAATATAATATATATATTCCTTATATATGTATTATAATAATCCATGTTATTTGGATATAGGAAATTAAATGCACCATCAATGGAGATTGTTGGTCTTACGTACGCCTGGATGTTACTTTCATTTCTTTGAGGTAACTTCTATGTTTTAAAATAAAATGATATATATATATATATAAATATATATTTATTTACATTATTGTATTTATATCATATTTTTATCATATTTTTTTAACACCATCTTTAATAAATTCTATGTTTATAGTGAAAATTGTATCTCTTTAAGGAGATGGTAGTCTATACGTCCATAAACAAAGTTATCATATTCCTAAAAAAAATTAATTAATTATGGTATATGTTATATAATATTTAATAAGTATGAATAAACCATAAATATCAGATATATAATATTTGAATAGGGTTTCCATCATAATTTACAACCATCACAGGTGGTAAATGGAAAATGAACGACATTGTATCATGAGGCGGGTTTCAGTCATTCAAACCCAGTTTATGTTTGATACATATTTGATGGAGGTGTGTATAATTTTGGTATAAATCCTTAAATTAATAAGATATAAGTATATTTAATATAAACAAGTTATTATTTTTGCAAGATATAAAAATAATCGAATGGGTAGTGAGTTAAATTCAATAAAGGTTATCATTAAATAATGATACCACATTTTCCAATAACTTTTTTTTGTTTATCTGGAATGACATATGTGGATTTTATTCTTCCCAAGGTGATTCTTCAAGAATGTGTCTATTTATATTGGGAGCATAGTTTAGTAGATTTTTGGGCGATAGAAATGGATTTATAAGTCTAAATAAGAGAGGGAGGTTTAGTGACTTTTTATATTGGAGGATGAGTGAAATTCATTTATATTTTTGAAAGGGTAGTTTAACCGACATTTGTTCCCTTGTAAACTTTTTTGACAAATTGAAATAATTTTATAGAATGATTTATAAGCTATATATAAAATAATAAATGTTTTTTAACATTTTTATTGAATTTTTTCTCCCTTAGGATTAAGGTTTAGTCCTTCATTTGGCCAAATTTTCCCTTTATTGCTATAATGAATTTTAATCACATTCATTAATATTTTTCTGAAAAAAATATATGACCTTATTATAACATAAAAATGATTATTATTGAAAATATCTATTTCATTAGTCAAAATTCTGGTATTATAGGTGAGATAATGTAATTTAAATTACATCACTCTAATAATATTACAAATAGTGTTTTAAAATTAAAATGTTCAACAGTTAGAAAAGTATTTCTAATAAATACCAATTTGATATTGACTACAATTAAAAAAATTGTATAAATTTTTGTATATTATCTATTGTGTCATTTTAGAAAATATAATATAATTAAACTATATAAATTAATTAGCAGAAAAATCATTTTTAATAAAAATTTATTATTTTTCAGTATTCATCAAATGAGTAACATTTCAGAATAATAATAAAAATTCAACTTTACCATATTTTGATGACACGATTTCAAGAATAAACATTATTCTAAAATATAAAATTCTTAAAAGTGTTTAATATTATTTTTTAAAAAAATTTCAAAATTAAAAGGTGGTAAAACTTCCTTTTAAAATAATTACCATTTTTTATGATAAAATTTGATTTCGTCCTATATCCAGTATATCAACCCCATTAGATGAATGAAACAAACATTACTGAATATATAATATTTTTTCATTCATATAGTTCTCTAAAAATAAGTAGTTTAATTTATTATTATAAAACTATATTAGTAAAAAAATAGTTTTGTACAAAAACATTTCCTATATTTTCTAATTATTTTTTAAATTAATTTATATTTAATTGTAAAATAATAAATTCAAAAATATATTTATAAAATTTAATCAATGAAATTAATAACCACTAATGTAATGAAAAAGTTATTTAGTGTCACATTAAATAATAATATTTTAATAATATATTATTTCACGGTAATACATGGTCTCTTTTATAACTGAAGCTATCGAAGTATGTATTTGTTGCTTGAAATGTACGATAACTCATAATGGTGTTAATTGAAAACAATATAATATATTAAATTTTTTTAAAATATTAAATATAAAATAATGTCTCATGATGTTATATTCATTTCTACATTTGGTGGTTCGTATCATATATTCTATTCAATAAATGTTACTCTTTCATAGATTTCAGGGTGATATAATAAATATGTTATCAATTAGTTATACTAATATGGTGATCGTAGATAGTTTATTCATGGAAGGATATTAATTTAATAAGATATAAAAGATATCATTCTCATATTCATCATATATCACCATTGGAAATATGCCATATTAATTCAATGACATATCACATATTAGAGGAGGTGTTTTGGTGTCCTTGAATGTAAATAGTTGATCTATAATTTGTTTATAGATTCTTATTATGTCAATGAGTTGTTATCTACAACCTATTGAAGTATGTTTAATGATAAAATTTTTCTATTTATCTTTGTAAATGATATAATATATTTATTTATTTTGGAGATGTTTTAGAGCATTGTGATGGTATGACTAATTTTTGGTAATTGACCAATGGTTCATAAATTCAACAAATTTTTTATCAATGATTTGATCATTATGGATGTGTTATATATATTTTTGTAGATAAGATGATGAATGTTCATTGTTTTCTTGGACTACCATGTTTGATAAAAATCAATATTTTATATTTTTAGAGGAATGGATATAAATGTTAATCTTGGTCACTAACTATGTTCGAAAACTATTTGGTAGTATTAAATACAAGGTCTGCTATATTACCTGATAACATAATTAGATGTCATATTGGTCATGTGTGTCATTGATTTTGGATGTTTAATTGGGAAAAAATAAAAATATATCGAGTTAAGTTGAAAAAAATGTCATTACACGTACTTTGATGATTTAGAAAATACATTATAGTAAAACGGACCTTAAAGATAATCGATATGATTGATTTTTTAGATAATTCTATTTTTTAGATATAATTTTTTGACTGTATAAAAAAGTTATTTTAGGTGATTCCATAATTATGATTATTTCTTTTTATTTTGAGGATTACTGTGGGAATATATAGATGAAACATTTAAAGTTCATTTGTAGTTAATTCCAAATAATTAACATAAATTAATATATTCGGACCATGATTACTCTCTATTTTAATGATCATAATTATACAATGATTATTTGTGCTACTCCATGTATACCAACAACAATTGAGTAGAAGTGAGGAGTTTTTGGGATATAGTTTGGTAATCAAAATTTCATAGGACAAATATCATGAACCACGTGAAAAAATTGAATAAAATTTAAGTTATAGGAAATCTCATGAGATATCATAAATCTAAAAAAAATTTGTATGCATCTAAAAATATAGATAATTCATACTAATGTAAAATATATCACAAATAGTCCAATTAGATTTCCACATCTATGAAATAAACAAACTAAAATGCATGATAACCGCTTGGGAAAAACATAGACTATATATAAAACCATATCATACATCCCTTATGGCATAAATAAATCTATCTGCCACTGTAGTTTTAATGATAAATCCATTCCCATAACAATTCATTATACTATAAAGAATATAAGAATCTTAGAAGACGCTTATTGATTGTGACTATTAACTTAGTAATGAAACACCATTGAGTTACTTATATAATATCAATACATATATTGATGTATTAAGAAGACATAAAATGAATACATCTGAGTTACGAAAATATCTATCAATCATCCATAAACAACTTATACTGAGCCTTTATCTACATCAATCACACCTATAGTGAAATTATATATCCATAGTCCATCGTTCCAGAAGTTTCCACAATCATCCATCAAATAACATGTAACATGGAATCACAATTACATATAAATAATGATTCCCCAATAAAACACCTTATCCACATCACTAGTCATGAATTCTATTGAAATATGTGTATCGTACAATGTAAATAGCATAAAAAATACTAGAAATGTCAACTCCTTTCTGAATCTATATCCATATAATAATCCCCCTAATAACACATATATATTGAGAGTAACATATTCCCAATTATTGTTCCATACATAATAAAATATCAATATCTATGGTGTATCCTCTAATGTATTAATATAAATAATCAACATCTTCGTTATTCTTCCCAAAAACATATGATACCTATAGGAAACTAGTGTTCAAGACCACCTAATTATTCATATAATTTTTAACATAACCATATTGCCCTTAATCACCATAGTGAGGTATTTCAAAAAAATAATGTGGACATAAACTTATGATCCTCTATCAACAAATATAATTGAGTCACACACCATGTACCTAAATCTAGATAACCTATTTATCTTCGTATGGTAATGATCAAACCCATCTTTGTTATACCATATTACCTTCATCACCACTAATTCCTAATCATCATCATCACCCATAGTGATATGCATTATATCCATCTAGTTTTTTTGAGAACCAAATTAGTATAAAATTAGGATGATTTATAACATTACAACATTGGAAATCTTGATAATAAAATAATAGAACCACATAACAAAAAAATGTTAAGAGCCAATAATTCTCAATTAAAAATTACCCTTAGTTATATATTATAATCAATTTAAATTAATAAAATATATGTTATTAGTACCAATTGTGTATCCCTAATCCCACATATTTTTTAAATGACTCATATACCAAATATAATATATAAAATATTCAAGCCACGCCTACGTACAGTGAGAAAAATTCATCACATTTAATTACATCAGTCGATCTAACTCTAATATAAGAAATATTTATAATCTAAAAAAATAACTTATTTATGTAACAAAAAATATAAAATTTGAATACCCAGAGAAAATAAATAATGAACACCCTCATATAACTATTCCTATAATTGGATAGTCCCTATAATGAATAAAATAATGATCTCGATAGACTAGCTAATGATATCTCATTAAAAAATGAGAAATAAGATTGCAACAAGTTAGTGGAATCACTATTATATATAAAAATGTCCCAAATACAAAACATTTTTAATTAATGGATTAGTTAATTTTCATTAATGAAAAATTAGAATAACATTAATGAATTTTAATTTTTAAAAAAACACAAGGACACTAATATATGAAACTTTTTCAGTCGTGACCCTTACATATCACCCATGAGGACCCATACATATTAATATCAAATACATATTATCTATCATAATTTATCCATCTTCATGAATATTTAATATTTTTTTACTTACACATCAACCCACATTGTTGACCCTTACTTTTCAAAGATAATAACCCATATGTTATGAATGGAAATGAGTTTGACTATATTTATCCCCTTTTAATAAATATTATGTTCAATGGAATTTTCTATAGTTGCTTATGATTTTTAGCTTAAATAAATACATTATTTTACAGGTTGGTCTACCTGTAACACCCAGAGAACTTCTAATATAGAACAACATATGGTTTCAGTAGAATTAGAGGGTATAAACAACGGTAATAAAATTTATAACTAAATATATATATATAAAAAAAGAGAAAATTAAATCATTTATAAACGTCTATTTAAATTACTACAACTTTGAAATGAAAAAAATCCTCTTTTTGATTATAAATTATTTTATAATATGTTATTATTTATTTATAAACATATATTTTATATTCCATAACATAATTAGTGTTTTCTATGTTTTTAAAAAAATTACACATTAAAATTTTAAATTTAATTTTTCGAAAATGAATCAAATGAAATTTAATTTAAATTTAATATTTTTGTGTTATATTATATAATAAAGGCCACAGTGTTTTAAAAAATACTTGTTAACTGAAATTTTTTATAGAATTTTTACTCTTGTAAAATGATAATGTATAAATAATAATACATTATTATTTAATATTCATAATTAACAAAAAGAAATAAATTTTTATTAAAAATTAATATTTTTTTAAAATATATAATAGTTAATTACATGAAATTTAATAGGTGTTAAATGGTTAATAATTTTATGAACACATCATGTTTATAATAAATTATGTCTAGATAAACTAATTTTCAACACATTACATGTTTTTATTTAAAGGTTAATATGAACTTATATTGAAATTTAATTATGATAAAAAGATCCTTAATTTTGAGTCATGACTTCTATATTTGGAAATATAAGCCTATATGTAAATTTCATAATAAAATTATTGACATGACTACTATTTAATTATAAGTAATTAGTTATTATATAACAAATCAAAGGTTTCTTCAGTTTTCATAAATTAACATAATCATTAAACATTATGAAAAAATATTATTAAAGTTATTATATATATTTCATAACATTATTACCTATCCTAACATTAATTCATTAACAATATTACTAGTATCATACCATTCTATTATAGGCTAATGTCCATCTTCCTCAGTTATAACGGGAATAACTTTCAACCATTCTAATCCATCCCTATTTAAAAATTACATTGAAACCCATCCAAAATATCCTATAATTGGATTATTTTAGATTAAATAATACCCATTTTCTACATTAATAATATGAATTCCCAAAAAACTAACGTCTTTATCATGTATAATATTAAGGTCTCAAAAAAGGTATCACTTGTTTCTCATTATTTCATACTTATTCATTAAATTTTCAATGAACTATAACAATAGTTTAATAGAATCCCATAAAAATATTGGGTGTTATGATCTTATTTTAATAATGGTTAAACCATTATTTGATAACTTCTATCTACTATGAAAATTAAAATTTTTTATTTATGAGTGTTTATGGATTACTGACTCCACAATGTATTGATTTACATTTGTAAACACCACCTATCATAAATAGACCGAATGATGGAATATGTGAACATATATAATGTCAAAAATATAATTATAATTTGGAAATTTTCACTAAAAATCAATTTCCACCTATATAATTTGACGAAAAACAAATTCATTAATCATGCGTTTTGTATACATTCTCCTACCATAACAATTGTTTTCTATTTTTTCTAGTTTTTCATGTCATTTTTTAAACCTCATGAAATACAGTACACCAACATAAAAAATTAAAAAAAATATTAGTGTCCTTATTTTATAATGATAATATGTATAATAAATCACCTCTATAACCACACACAACAATCTGTATTAAGCATGTTCCTTTTTTTTGTCATTATTTCTCTCTACATGAACAAATATAGGAAATTATATTATGAATATTTATATAAAATAAACTAATTTCATTATAAAAATAAATATGTAAATTATTATATATTAATTGAATATATAGATAAATATTTACATCATGAATTATTAAAAAACCCTTTATTGGTTATATATTACATTAAAAATACATGTTTTCTAATTTATATTTTCAGATAGAGGTGATTATGATCAATAATAAAATTTAAAAGTAAATAAATAATTATAAATAATCCATTTTATTAAAAGTATTATTTCAATTTGGGAGAAAAAATAAAACCACCACCTCTCCTTGTAATCTACATTAATTAGTAAAACTTGTAAATACAATTTTTTTTAAAAAATAAGTAATATGAAAATATATTAGGATTACAATGAAAATTATTATTATTTTTATATATAATTTTTTTTTTAAAAAATATTATATTATAACATTTATTCTTTTTACCTGAGTTTATAGTGTATTCAACTATGTTGGGAAACAAGGTAATATTTTATTGTAATTAGCGTCCCATTCATTTAGTGATAATTATCACTACTTAAAACCATTGTTCAATGATTTATTATTAAATTTTTTGTCTGTATAAAATTATATTTTAATAATTAATGTATTATAATTTAATATTTTTCCCATTACATACTTTCAAAATGATTATTACAAAAAATATAGTGATATTCCTTAAGGTTTATTTGACTCAAATTTGAATCCATTATGAAATTATTATGTTATAAAAAATATATTATTTTTAATTGTGTTAGTACTACCCCATTTTACTTTTTATACTTATTTTGACATTTTTATGATTTTTAATTCTTTTTTCCATTTTCATACTCTCTTGTGAATTATATTAAAATTATATAAACGATGTACTTTTATTCATCACAACATCTCTTTATTGACTATGTTTCCAGTTTTTTTTAACTATTTTATTTTTATGTGGTATGTATGATTAAGAGAAATTAATTTTGTAATGAATCATGATTTAATCCATTGTATTTATATATCCATATTATTTTCAGGCATCAAAAACTAGTGCATAAATATTTTTTAGTTATATTTTTAAACTTTTTCACATCATTTATTAGGAAATGTTATTGAAGAAAATGTTGTAAAAAATATTTTAATGTGGGACAACTAAAACCAACATTGTACATATATCTATGTTTGTGTTTTTTAGTTTATTCATCCAATAACCCAAATGAAATAAATTATTTGTTAAAAATTTCATATTGATTAAAACTCTCTACAATGGAAAATATAAAAAATAAACCAGTAGAAAATGACATATAATAAATAGCAAAAAACCCAATAAAATTATTATGTAATTGAATATAAAAATATTCAATATATATTATAAATGAACTACAAATCAATCAAAGGAGTAAAATTATTCTCCTATTATATTTTTATGTGTCTTAAATCATGTTTACATTATGGTAAGAGTTCGTTGAAAATATTAAAATCATATGTAATGAATATAACTTGTATCTTCAACAAAGAAATGAAATATTAAAGAGAACTTTTTAAATAAACCTATCATTTTGATTTTTTTTAATATTCCTGTTTAAATTATTTTATATATAAATATTAAAACAATACATCCATAATTATTTTACACTATATTTACAATGGAAATTCTATTCTAAATAAATTTTATTCTATATTAAAAAATTTAAGAAATATATAAAAAATCTAGTAATTGTAAATGAAAATTCACTTAGCATTTACAAATTTTATCATTCAGCTCTAATTTTTTTCATTTATCTTTATAAATTCCATTAAATTTTATAAAATTATATTTTTCAAATAAATTTTAGTCATTATATTATTAAAATTTATTAAAATAATCCAAGATATGTGTTCAATACCATCAAAATGTTTTTTCTTACTACATTGTGGATATATTATCTCCAGTGAAATATCTTCTCTCTTGAAAAAAATCCCAACATTAAAATGGCCATTGATAAATAATATACTTCAATATGAGTTCTTATTAGGTTATAATATATATAAAACATTGTGAGAAATATTTTTTATAATCAGGAGTATATGGGAACATCTAGCACTGAATAGTTTCATTCTTCTTATATCTTTCAGCAATATGAAATGTTCTCTATATATCAATCATTTTCCCGATTAGGTGAAATAAATTTTGGGTCAATAAATGTATCAACCATGACCTAGAATCCACTATTCCTATGCTCTAAGATAGGTCATAAAAATTACATTAAGTGTGCCTACCCGTACGCCAAGAGTTGTGGACTAGCATTGACGGTCTAATGGATCTTGTGGAGAGACTATACCCCCTTCTCCATAAAAATCCATAACAGAAAAAATTTACAATATTGCATCAATAAACAATAATCCTAAAACAAGCATCACCAAAAAAATTCACATATGGTAAACACAAAACCAAAAAATAAGTATGTAATATCATGATAACAATTCCAAAGAGAAAAAAAAACATATTGAAATGGATGAATAAAAAAAATTCCCTTATAAAATTTCTATATCCTCATCCCGGCTCATCCCAAGCCCAAATAAACTTCCTAAAAAGTTGAATATCCATTATTATATCCTATAACCATAAATTCTACTCAGGTACCTGATGGCGGATTGAGAAATGTGTGAGTAAAACATATTAGGCCACCACCAACATTGCCTACAAAATATTTATTCCAACTATATAGATAATGGATGTATATGATAAATTTTATGGTAAACCAAAGTAAAACATGGGTTCCATTAGTTGACAATATCACTAAGGATCTAATGTTTATAAACAATTATAATGAATACTTGTATAATTCAACTTCCCAATCTCACTAAGGATAAAATGTTTATAAACAATTTCATCAAACATTTATTAGAGCATCGATTTATGCAGTTTCATCTAATTAAACTGTTATGGTAATATAGTCTTAGGAAAACCACCTTACCAATGCATTCTAGTGGTGGGATTTAGATCATCAGTCCAGTCCAACCTAAGGGGGAGCCTCATCCATTGATCCCGCACTACCATGCCATATGAACATGATTATTTATCCACTTTCCACATATAACATATCACAAACCATTCACATTCAATAAAAAAATTTACAATTCACATATCATTCATCAAGTCAATCATCATAAATAATTAACTCATTAGCACAATAACAATTTACACAGAATGTCCCATTTAATATATTTTCCTACATATACATTAAATCATTATGCATAACTATAAATTCTTATTATTTGTTCCACATAAAATATTCATTAATTCCTAAGAATTAACCCAATTTAATCATTCATAATATCATTTTCCAAATCCAGTTATGCATTCCCATTAAAAAGTCTTGAACTGTTGGACATATTAATATTAATCCACTAAGCTAATATTAAAATTTTTATCAAAAAATCATTTATTCTATTTCCAATAACTTGAAAAAGTTATTAGTTGTAAAAAAATATAATTCATGAATTTTTTTGAACATATTTATGGTGGGCTATATTTCAACAAAAAAGAACATTGGTGTAAAAATTATATTTTTCAAAGCTTGGGAATATCGGTGCACCCAATGGGTGACCAAAATCTGGTCCAATCAAACTGAACACATCTCAATAGGATACTTATGGGCATAGATCATCATTTATTCTTATATTTTACAACAAATTTCACAAGGAACTGAATTCACATCATGGGTAAACAATATCATAACTATAAATGAAAAAAATCCTCATTGAAAATATGGGATTTAGAATTTAGACTACATAAGTAAAACCTGATGATGAATACTCCCTTAACGATATCCTTAGATCATAATTTAATAACCCTTGAATGACATAATATCTGATCAATTGAAAGAAATTATTTTTGGTATTCTAATTTAGAAAAATGATTACATAAACTCTAAATTATAAAAGAGAAGAAAGAGGAGAGTTAGAAATACCTGGATCTTTGATCCAGAACCAATAATTCACTAAATATCCTATAATTTATGGGTATTGACAATTTTGATGATTTGGCGATCAGGAATGGTGAGTAGTGATATATAAGGATTAAACGGTGATAAAATAATGTATGGAACCTAAAATAATGTGGTGGTAGTTTGGAAGCATTCCACATTTCAAAGGGGATAACAATTTGGCCTCCCTATTTGCACAGTTTTTTATTGGTTCGCCCCTCCACCTAGTCTGCATGAATTCGGAACACAATTATTACAATCCTTGCGTCATCCATGAAACATCCATTTGAATTCTTTTTTTCTGATTCTTTAGTTTCCCGAATAGTTAGAAACACCACCTATCTTCCTCATACACTTGGTAATAAATTAATTAAAAATATTTAAGATAATTAAAAAAAGAATGATGTTCATAAATCCGTGAATTTTATGATCAATAATCATCCCCAACTTATAACCTATCATCCTCATACCACAATTCCATGCATTACTTTGGCTCTAAAAAAAAGGGATTGGGGCAATGGGCCCTAATATAAAATAATTTTTCCTTGATTCATATTTAACATTAACATGATATAATGAATCATGATACAACGACAAAATATTTCTTCGAACGAAATTTTCATTGTGATTAACAATACAATCAGGATGCTCCTTAAATGACTAATCTCCATACAACTCAAAATCAACAACATAAACCATTTGAGAGGGGTCAAGGTGATACTACTAATGATGTGAAACATTAAAATAATATTGTAAGACACAATATTCCAATAGGTGATCCAATCAATACACCACTATTTTGATCCTCTACATAATCTCAAATGACCCTAGATATATTAGTGAAAAAAACAAAGATTTCATATAGTATGGGGACCCGACCTTGGAGATACCCAAATAATCACATGATCACACAACACTAAGTCAAGAGGTCGATAAAGCCTATCCACATATCACATATACCTTTTTTAATCAATTTTAATATGATTCATAATCAGTTGAATATTATATGACTCCTTCTGTATAAGACTCGATCCTAAAAACTATCATTCTATATCCTCGATCTGACATAAAAATTATTTAAACAATCAATTGTAGATAACCTAAAAATTCTTCCATCTGATTCATACCAGGGTAAATATTATTGTAGGAAAATTCATCTTGGGAGAAGTTTTTTTCCCATAACCCACCAATATTTGTGACTCATAAATTCAACATGTGAACTAGAAATTGAATAGTATGCTTTGATTACTTTTCCTTATATGGGTTTGAGAACATTTTTTATGGATGTTCCCACAAGGGGTACCACATGCTAGAATTCCTCCCTCAGCTCCGCTGCCTTCTAGCCTTAGGTTGGGGTGGCATTCCCTCACATGATCTTTAGACTGTGGTGGTGGATCCCCTACCATAGGGGCCTTCTACGGATCCATCATCCAGTTCCAATGCATCACTTCCACCCTTTTCTTGTCGTGAATCCTTTTATATGTATTGGGCTTACACATCGGAACGTGGTTGATCCATGGCTGAGATACAACTTCAGTGGCATGTGGATGTCTCCCCACTTTGGGTGGGTGCGTAGAGTGGTTCATTGTTATTATAGAAGACTGGGATGGCAGCAATAGGATGTAGCTGTGACGGATTTTTGTACTGGCTCTTGGTGATTTTATGGTTTCATTTTTGATGTATTTTTGTCTAATTGGCCTATTCAATGTGAAAATATTTTTGTTTGCTCCCATTCAACTCCCATGAGTACCGAGGGTTGACACTATAGGAATTTTCATCCCCCTCAGATGACATGGACACTTTTAATCTTCTTTAGAAGCATGGTGTTTCATTTTGTGTTGATAGATAAAAAAATTCATTTGCTAATTTATTTTTAGACCCTAGTGATATAATAATGGTTCAGGTTAAAACTATATTTTTTGATGGTTTTCCTACTCCATGGGATGAATATCCCATTTGGGGACTTATGAGGAAATATGGAACTCATTAAATTTTATTTTATATCATGATATTGGAAACATTGAAGACATAAATTGATTTTTTTTGTTTATGGATTATTCAACACTATATTTTATCAAATTTCTGATGGATAGAGGATAATGGTGAGTTTCTAGATGTGATGTTGGATTTGGTCCTGGTAGGCCGCAACTCAATTGATTCTGCTAATATTATCTTAAAAAGATGCTCCAGATGAGGTTCAAAGTAATGAGGTTTCCATGTTTCATGGAATATCAGAATTGGATGTTTGACAGTATATTGGTTTTTTTCATCGGTACCATGCTTGTGCTATTTGTCACGGGTCATCTAGACATGCTATGATGAGACAATGAGTTCTGGACTTAATTGTTTTAGTTGATGGAAGGAGATTCAATCTTATTGTAAATTTTGTTTTTAAACATTAGTTTTGATCTGTCGGAGAATGTTTTGTTGTGATTAGGTATATATGTCTTGATGGTTTTCCCCATAGCCCTTAAAAGGTGGTCTATTTGAATTAATAATAATTTTCAGTCATGTCTTTTCATTTGATGGGTGAAATTTAATACTCAAAATCCCCTGGGCACCAACTACCCTTTGTAATCCCCACCAGACACATAGAGTGAAATGGATATCATGATCTGAAAAAATATTTCATGCCACCAAATGAAATTTCACTACCTATCAAACATAAAAATCATTCATCCAATCCATAGTGAAAGACTCTCGAATTGGAATTAAATGATCCACTTTAGCCAAACAATCCACATCTACCCATATCGCAACAATAATCTAAGGAATCATTAGTAAAACCACCATAAATGCAATCATTACATCACCCCATTTCCTTTCTAGAATGGGAACATACTATATCAAACCACTTGGTTTATGATCCCCATCCATCACCTATATTAAAGTAAGGAGTTGTACAATGATAACATTAACATATTTATGCACCCTTATCAACCAATACTACCACTGATGATCATGATAAAATTTGGTTTAAATAGGATGTACTAGCCATATATATGTATGAAACACACATATCCACTCTTCTCAAATACACCTTGGATGAAAAACACATCCATGAACATAAATGAACCGATCATATCTTATGGACCTACAAGAAGTTGACATCCTGCCATGATGTTTTTACCTTAAGGACAAACTTTATGAATCTTCATCTTGTTTCTCTTTGATTCTGCTTTGCATAATAGTCTCAATTGATATATATGCGAGGTTCATCTTCCCTTTCCCATCCCACACCTCCAGATTCATCTCAGGGGATATTTCTATACTTCTCCACAATAAACTAGATCCCCTGTCTTTTTTATTATGATACTTCAAAATCAAATATATAGTGACAATCTTTCCCTTTAATGGTGTGTAAACCATTACAAAATTAATTGACATCATGTAGTTGAACCATATTTACTAATGAATATTCATGTCACACTGGGAGAAGATGTGTTTCAGAATTTGTTTTATCGGTGTACACAATAAACTATTCTACCAAATTGTAATTCCACCAACACATTAAAGAATAAACTACTACAGCCAATTGAAGCTCATGTGTAGGGTAATTTAATTCATGTGTCCTAAAAAAAATTTAACTGTATGAAACCCTCCAATGAACATGAATTAGATCTTCCCCAATCCAAAAACTATACAGAAAGAAATAAAGGCATAATTCATACCTATCGTTGGTAATATGAAAATTATTGGGGTTCTCAACAGCTTCATTAACTCTCAAAAATATCTCCCATGAGATTAATATGATTCAAATATAATTTCCTTCATGGTCAATCCCAAATGTCGAGAAACCTAATTAAAATTGACTTTAATGAACCATTTTTAATATCAATCCAATCCCAGAAAACTCTGGATATTATTAACAATCTTTGGCTACTCTCATGTCAGTGTTGCTTGCACTTTTTCTCGATGTACTAATACACTTTCATTATAGAGTATTTGTGAAATAATATTTACCCTATCAATCCAAAACATAAATTTGGATAGCTTGGTATATAGACTATGATCTATTAGTTTACACATGATGATGTCAAGATATATGGAATAATTATTGAGATTCTTTTAGTACATCATGATGTAATCAATAGAGTTGAAATCGAACTTGTCTAGGTATATGTTAATGATCTAGTTCATTAGAGCCATAAAAATACTGGATAAATGGTTAACACAAGTGGAATCCCAAAAAACTCAATCATCCAATACCATCTCATGATTTTAGTTCTTGATAATATATAAGGGTTCACCATCAACTAACAATAACCTGATCTCAAGATAATTGTGGAGAGAGAATAAGAACCTCTAATCTGGTCTAATAGAACATCAATTTAAGGAAGTGGACATAAATTCCTATCTGTCATCTTATTTTCATTCCTATAATTCACACATAGTCTCAATGTTCAATCATATTTCTTGAAAACAATAGACCCCAATTGTGGAATACTATAAAGAATTAACCATTTATTCACAATTTCCATTAATATAGTTTTAAATTCATATAATTTTTTTAGTTATACTATATGTGTTGTAATGTAAATTGGTTAAGAAATTAGAAACAAATATATTTTCAAATCCACATCCATATCGGGTGGATGCACTGAGAAGTTACGATGACTCACAACCTGAAACTAATAAACCATTAGAGGGAAAACATTTTTCCATATCTCCCCATCATCAATAACGACACAATCCATATGGGTATTGATATCCCCTAACTATGGATAAATTATCCTATCATGGTGTGCTCAGAAATCTCATTCACCATGATGGACATATGTGTATTCCTCAAGAGATGTGAATGTTAAACTAGTAAAGTAACAGTCAATATGGGATTGTAACAACACTATCCAATCAATTCCAAAAATCATATCAATACAAAAAATCAATAATATATAAAAAAACATATAAAATTGTATGCACCAATATTGAGAGAACTCCCCTTACATATCAGAATATTTTCTACTCTATGTAATAATAGTGTATCGATCGACATGACCCCACACACTTGTTCCACTGATAGTCCCAAAACAACTATGAACCAAGATGATATAAAATAATGTGAATCAACTATGACCAAATTATATAACTATGAATTTTATAATCTACAAGGACCATACTTCTAATATATGATGGTCCAACCTCACCACATTCAGTGGTAAAATAAACTGCAAAGAGCTGACCCCCCCCCCCTCTACCATGGGAAATAGTCTATGTAAACAATGATACACATACCTAATGATATGATCACTCTATACTCATGTACTTCATCCATCAAAACTATCAATTCATCTAACAGATCTCTAAATGAATTATTGGGATGGGGTGACTGACCCCCTACATGTACATCACAATGGCCACCAGACTCTCTCGATACCCCCCTATCGAGGGTTCTTAAAACACATGGGCACATTTACCATTTGGAATCGTGATCTAAACTCAATTGGTTTTCAAGGAAACTGAATAAATAGGTGTCCCAACCTAACATATTGATCATTGAAGAAATCATCACTACTTCTTGAGTTTTGTTGTCTATTCGATCGACCCCCCCCCCCATTTCCCTTGTTTAACGTCCCAAAATGGTACTTCATACCATAGAATGTTTCACAACTTTATCACCAAAAAAACATCCTATATCCCAAACCATTCCTACTTGAGGTTCCCTTATTAAATAAGGGCTCAATCTACGACATCATATATCCTATTTATGTAGAATATGTTCACTTGTGGCATGTAATCATGTCTATTTCCATCTTGGGACTATCTCTTTTTGTCTATATCATGAGATACATACACTAGAATAAATAATTTAAAGTGAGTTAAGTTCCCAACTCACTCTATAACCAACAGGTACCCGTTGGGCCAACCAAATTTTTTTCTACATTCTCTTGTCTTTGGGTCTCAGAATAAAGGTTTCCTATTATATTTTCTCTGAAATCCTTCCACATCATAGCTTTATCTTATTGGGTTTGAACCAAAACATCCCACCATCATTTTCCAAACCCCACAATATAAAATTTTTCATTATGAATCTCTTATATAAAGGTGTCTTTATGTTATTATGTATAAACTGTATGGACTATATCAAAAACAAGAATTCAACATGTCCACCCTCTAAAAAAAATATCGAAGGGTTTTTCTGCTTAAAATCCAATGTCCACTCAAAACGTACTCGACACAACCTTCCCTAGGTCTCATTCCACCATTTGTATAAAACAAATGATTTTCCCATGAATCCTATCCTCTCCACTATTACAATGCTTGAACAAGTGTTCCAGCTCCATTATTAGAGGATCATACTCATTGAAGTATGGTACCCACCCAATTTGTAAAAGATATAATGTTTGAGTCTTCCTACAATGCCCAAAAAACACATTAGAACATATAAAAAAATGAATCCATAATTACATAAGGAAATATCTTCATTAATCATATCTAACCCTTCAAACATGCTATATCCCAAAGGATAAAACCCCATCTCTTCACGTATAACCAATACAAAATTTAACCCATTTATAAATTATCATTAAAAATATTATTCTACTATACCTTAGAATTATTTCATTTTAACCAATTGAATCATCATTATTAGAAACCCTTTTCTTCGAATTCTAAATAATGTAAAATGCATACTACATTTCATAATCCACACTCATATTTTGTAAGTTCCTATCATGTGTCATACCACATATACCACTAGCTTCCTTTAATGATGCATGAATTCACAACCTCATGGAATTACATCAATGAAAAAAATATCATAAAATTGTCACATCAAACAACACGTTTTTCAACCAATGGTGAAATATTATCCAACTATATCAACACATATCATGAACAAAATATCCCACCCCAGATATTTTGTGTTTTATTTCTAAATGGGTTAGTTACTCCCATACACGAGCTCATTGGCATGGTTGAAACTTCTTAATATTCCTCACACCATCTGAAATAGTAAGACTAGAGAAAAAACCAATATGATATCACATTATATCTTCCCAGAACTGAATTCCACTAAAACAGTTCTCAAATCAGTGTCTAAACATTACCTCAATAGTGCCTTCCCATATACCAAAGGATTTATACTAGGAGCGAGGG
Source organism: Viscum album (assembly GCA_963277665.1). Lineage (NCBI taxonomy): Eukaryota > Viridiplantae > Streptophyta > Magnoliopsida > Santalales > Viscaceae > Viscum > Viscum album. Next base: position 1,283,074,848 of record OY728135.1, read on the forward strand.
TGTAATAGATCATTTGGGGAGACAATACACTCTTTACCGCAATAATACACATCATAGAAGACTATAAAATACTATATTGAAAAATATTAATCCAAAGAAAATACATTACCTATCAATTAATAAAGATGGTACAACAACCAAAAAATAATAAATATGTCAGGTCATGCTAACAGTGCCAATGTGTATGAAAACATAAAATAAATAGAAATAGTTGAATCCACCAAATGGTTATTGATTTAAAATATGTATCATAATCCACACACATCACAATCCCAACTCAACTACAATGAAAAAGGACTTTTCCCTTGTCCTGTTATGCCACCATGAAATATACATGGTTTCCCGATGGCAGACTAAGAAGGGTGTGAGTACAACTCAAAAGGCCACCAAAATTAGTATCTAGAAAATAGGATGTCTAAAAATATTGTTCATGTAAATAACAAATAAACATAATGGTTATCCAAAGGAAAAATTGCGTACCATAAGTTAACATTATTCACCCAAACTCTTCGATTATTACTTCCTTTTCATCACATATTACATTATTATGACTAAATTCATTTTCATCAAATGTTAATTGGGTGAGACATTATTTCCATTACACCATGATCTATGTTGAGCAATTAACATGTATAAGGTTATATTTCATGTTTCATACCTCACATGGGATCAATGGTTGATAAAAAATTTCATCATACATGCCTTGGATCCTCAATCATTGTAGATTCTTCCGATGATAATGTTAGGGTTCTAGAGCATCAGTCCGACTCCCTAACCTATTCATTATAGGGGTGAGGTGGATTGCCTTATTCTTAACTGATCCATGGGAGGAGCCTCAATCCTTTTTCCCACACCACCAAGCTATCTGGACATGATTATTTATCCATTTACCACATATACCATGTCACACACTATTAACAACCAATACACATTAAATTTATAATTTATAACTCATTCCACATGGTATTCATCATCAAGCCTTCACCCATTAGCATAATTATCATTTACTTAGCATAGCCCATTTTACCCATTTTCATTATTATAACATATCTTAATTATCATTGTAGATAATTTTCAAACGTTATTCAATTTAATATTTTAATGAATCACCTAGGAGTATTACATTTTAAAAATTCATAAATTCATTTTTCTAAATCAATTTATTCATTTCCATTACTAATTTAGAAGTCATTTGACATATACACATTATTATACTTAAATTTTTTTTCACTTTTTCCCAATTAATCATGTACTCCTTTTCCTACAATTATAAAACAAAATAATAGTTACCCCTTCATAAATATAATTGTCTTGTAAACACATTATTCATGGACATTATTTCAAGAAAATTGAATTTTTTGCTTAACATTAATATTTTCATTGCATTGGATTATTAGTGCACATCATTGGTGACCCTAATACTATATAGTGAACCTCAAATCATCCCATCGGGATCACGAGGGGTATAAATCATAATTTACCAATAATGTTTTTAAAATATTACTAATAGATTCAAATTCACATTAAATGGTAAATAATATCATAAAAAACATGTACAAATCGACAATTAAACAATGGGATATAATATATAGACAATATACCTACAAATTCATTGATAAAAACACCCTTAACCATATCCTTATATCTAGATTCAAGAACCCTTTGAATCCAAAACCTATGTTCTAGAAAAAATCTTTTTTTAGGGATTCCAAATAATAAGAATGAAACCGCAATCCCAAATCCAGAAACTTGATGAAACGGTATTGTTACACCTAACTGGTGCTTCGATCTTCAACCATTGAAAACACCAACAACTTAGAATCAATGGATATCAAATAATTGGAATATTTGGGGCCTTGGTTCATCACTAGTATTGGATGAGGAAGAAAGTCTGATAAGGGTAACTAAGGACCTTGTGATCTCAATGGGTGGTTGAGAAGGTTTTATTTTTTAGTGAGACGTATTGTTTGGCATACATATTTTCATAGATTGTTTATCCATACACCCCTATAACTATACATCACGATTTTGATCCACGATAATATAAGGCCTCATCTATAAACATTACATAATATTTAGTTATGTTAGAATTCAACATTGATGATCTTTTCAGGTTTAGAGTTTTTGAGAATTAGGCCATAACCATTACAATACATCTCTAGATTGCAAGGCAGACACATATACTCCATCAAAAAATTTTCACAACAACAAAACTCATTAAATAATACTAAAGTTCTTATCTTAATATAAATATTCTTGAACACTTTATTTCTCTTAACCATCCTTATACCCTATGAGAAATAAACATTTCAAAAAAAATTGATGAGCATAAAAAGTTCAGTAAGGGTTATGAAATAACGAATGAAAACATTAGTCCATCAATACATACAAATCAATGTAATCATACTTCTCAATCAGTAAACATAATATATTTAGCATACTTTTGGCACCAGAAAATACATCTGTGTAATTCATGGAATGCTTTTATATATGATCTTATAGCGTACCTCATTCCGCAAGCTTCAATTTGAGTAGTTGTGGATCCCAAACAGAGTTATGAATCCAATGTTATGGCCATTTGATGTCAGGCTGCTGGAAGTGGCCGTTTGGGATGATTTTGAGGCAATGTTTGGTTTTGTGTGCATGAAGTTAAATCTTGCACATTAGAATGACAGTTTTTCACACCAAAAAAGTAATCTTGCGAGCAAGAATGGATGTTTTTCATGAATGTATGGAATCTTGCATTCAATAGTAAAATCATGCTCTCAAAATGCCGTAAATACCTTTTAAGCGACCACTGAGAGGTCACCTTCCACCTAGGATACTTGAAAATTGTCGAAGGAAGTTGCGCGCAAGTTTTGAGAGGTGCGCGCTAGAGGAGAATCCACACATAATATTTTTACGTGCCAAATGTGACATCAAATTCCATTTTGCGTGCACACCCACTGTAGGCCGCGAGAAAAACAACTTGCGTGCCTGGAATATTCCATGAAACTACTCACGAGTTTGCCGATAAATACAAGTTTATCCCCCACCCCTTGGGGGAGCTCTCAATAGGTTGGTCGCTGCTCTGCTGCATGTAAGACCACCTCTTCTGCACCTGCGCGGATGAATGGAACCCTCCATGTGAGATATTGTGTGAGAGGTTTCATATGGCTCTGCATTCACATGGGCCTACAATTGTTTAGTCCTCACCTATCATTTTTTCATCCCAAGTCGCGTGCATATAATATTGCGCACTTACGTGCAAAACATCCAATATTGTGCGCAAGATTCTCCGCTTGCGTGGAAAATTTCCAACCTTCTGGTAAAGACATCAATTTTTCATGCAACAGTTCCAAGGTGCTTAATCAAGCATGAACCTATATCCCAGCCCTTCGATCGTGCACGCAACCCTGCCCTATTGTGTGAAACCCTTCCATCTAGCGCACAGACCTTCCATCTTGTTTCCTAATCTAATCTTGTGTACAGACCATCCTGTTCATAGGAAATATTATCGTCACTCACCCCCATGAAAAATGGGGTGCCGCACCACGAATTGTTCTACCTGAGACGTCGGCAATTTCTAGTGCGCCCTTATGCACAGCCGCCTTAGACCCTTGGGATACTGTGATTTGAGATATTCCTCTGCACACCGTGAAACTCCTTCAGTCATCATATTTTTCTTAGTCTTTTTCCAATGTCATGATTTGATATTCTCTTCATCAATTCCCCCCGAGTACCTTGAGTTTAACCATTCCTCAATCAACTCATCCAAACCCCATCACCTGACTCATGTGATAGGTTGAACCAGAAAGGGCCGCCCTTGCATTAGTCCCTACACCATCAATTTTTTGGGCCCTTATGCCCAATAATCTTATCTACATGACATTAAACATTAGTAATCCCTATGTGACAAACATTGGATGCCTCTTCCTCTAAATTAGAGACGCCTTGTGCTCCAAGTATGAGATTCCAATAGTCATTTCTACATGACTATAAACTATAGTATGCCCAATGTTGCAACCATAGGATACTTCTTGCTCCAAATAAGAGAAACATTATGCTCCAAGAATAGGATTCCAATAGTCCTTTATACCTGATTGTAAAATGTAGTACGCCAAATTTTCCAAACATAGGATTCCACATGCTCTAAACAAGAGATGCCTTTTAATCATAGCATATGATTCCTATAGTACTTTCAATAAGCTTATAAACTATTGTGTGCCATGTGTTCCAATCATAGGATGACTCTTTCTCCAAACAAGAGATGTCTTATGCTCTAAGCATAGGAATTAAACAGTCCTATATACCTGACTATAAACTGTGTCACACCTTATGTGCCAAACATAGGACTCCTCTTTCTCTATGAAAGAGATACTTTATGCTCCAAGCATAGGATTACAAATTTCATGATTACAATGGATTAATTTCAGTAGATTTGGAATCCATTCAAACATTCCATCATTTCACCTCACGCTTGGTGTGTCCTTTATTTAGATCTTCAACCACTTCCATGTTTAATGGGACCTTCGAACGGCCTGGTCTCATGCCACATCGACTCACCTACCGTCCGGAGAAAACACCTTGTAAGACATTGGACAACACTTAGAGTGTGGTCCTGTGTTTCGAACATGGTCAGCAGTCGACCATCATTTGACTGTCCTCACTTAAGGATAATGTGATATGGATGTTGTGTTTCAAACACAGTCAACAGTTATCCTCAATTTCCAGTCCACCATCATTGCATTCATAATTGTTTTTCATATGATTCATACTTTTCATTCCCCTTTGTTCGGTCTGATTCCGGTGCCCATAGCGTTATCCCGCTTGTGCACTAGATCATAGGTGTAGGCCCCAATAATATGCCTCAACTCACTAGTGAGTTGGGATTCCCTCATGGACAGACATGAGAAAGAAATTACATGCTCCTTCTTTGGGTAAGCCCCATATGCCATTTTCACCCCATAGTGGTAACCAGGCACCATCTTTGCGTAAGCCCCATTCACAATTTCCACACTATAGCATCACACAGGCAGCTTCCGTGTATAATCCCCATTCACCACCCTTCGTGGATGCAGCTTTGTGCCATGACTGTCATGTCCTTGCTTCCTATTTTTACTCACACAGATCATGACTCACAAGTGCTTAGAGTAGAAGGCATCAACCATAACATCCTCTCTGGGCTGCCTTAGAGTGTAAGCCCCATAACCCGTCCCGAACAATGTGGACATTGATCTTTGTCAAGGAAATGTACATAGGAATCCTCCCTGTGGTTCTAGCCTAACACCCATTGGTTCCGACAATCTTCTTATCAGTTCCCACTACTCTTGAACAATTTGGACATTGATCCTTTCCTAGAGAATGTATGCTGGTATCCTCCCTAAGGTTCAAGCCCACCATCCATTTGTTCCGACCCTCTTCACGTTGGTTCACCAAACACCCACCTGGAATACATGGCCTTTGATCTTTTCCAAGGAAATGTATGTAAGAAGCCTCCCTATGGTTCAAGACAAACACCCATTTATCCCGAACACTTCACGTTGGTCCACCCCCATCCTGCATGACGTTTAACTATACACCCTCTTTTTTTATGGCACAACAATAAACTGTCCCCTATTCAGCGGTATGCCATTTTCAATCCTCAATCAAGTGGTAAGCCTTTGTTAATCCTCTATCCAGAGGTAAGCCATTGTCAATAAAATCTATCTATAAGCTGTTTTTGACCACATTTAGTGGTAATCCATTGTCGACCATATTCAACAGTAAGCCGTTGAAGTCCCCAATCGACGGTTAGTCATTATCAGATGAGTGGCACAGACTTCAATTCCCTTCCACAGGGATACATACGAAGCTTACATGAGGTTCAAGCCCATCACCCATTTCTCATCCTGATCTATCCCTCGATCCCATGTGTTCGGGGATGATCATTCCCTAACATGGAGGTTTCTTTTCCTATAAATCTCATCCATGCGTCCATTCTCATGGGCCGACTCCTCTGGTGTCCAATCGTCCCACCGAACTATGAGGCCTTTGATTCCCTACCATGAGGATATGTAGGAAGTGTCTTTGAGGATCAATCCAAACACTACTATCACCATCAAAATGGGTCCATCTCATTCCCACTCCACTTCATTAAACTCTCCATCATCCATCCAAATTCTTACCCAAGCTGCCACATCTTAGTGAGATCATGCCATTCTTCCCAACACCGCTCCTTGCAGCACCCATGAAGCTAACCAGGCATAATCCCCACAACATCTATAACCATCCACCCAAGTGTATCCCTCATGCGATGTGCTATTATGGATGCATAATCCCCAACATGTTTTTGGGTACTTTTCCTCTGTGTACACCATGTTTCATCACCCCTTTGATCTACCTTGGTTTTTCCCCTTGTCGTCTACACAGGGTACGTAGGAAATTTGTATGTGGTTCGATCCCATATAATGGTAAAATATCGTGTTCCCCATTCTGGGGTGCACAATCTCTTATCCACCCTCAGTGGCGTCCAGATCATCCATTTCACTATGATATCTTCCCTTTATGGGACACACCATCCTGGGTCTGCTCTTATTGAGTGATTGGATCAATTCACCTGGTAAACACTCCTGGCACTCCCTCCTGATGATATGCCAATCTGATCCGTCTCTATGGGATATTTGGATCACCCTAATTCTATCTCCTCTAGACATTAAACCCGGGGTATACCTTGTGTTAAACCTGGGAATCTGAGGAAAACCTCAGAGACATGCCTCTAGCACAGGATACCATGTGACTGACGTGGGATGCCTCGGGTTCGACACCCTCGAGATGCCCTATTATGACGAAGAATACATGTTCCCCAATGTCCTCACATCCAGAAATTCACCAACATGCCTGATGTTGTCATCCACTCTGATCGAAGGATTCTACGAGGTTAATACCTCGTGGAATGTCTTGACGGAAGTAGTATAATTAACAGGCATCCAAATTGATATGGAACCAGGAAAGAGATACACGAACCACGACTTAATCTTTAAGGGAGACCCAGACGAGGAAACATGTTCCGAGGAGGAATACACAATAGGAGGAACCGATATCCCATAATCATAATTTTAATCAAGGAGGAAACGTCCCTGAATAGGTTATGGATCCCGCCTGCCTTTGGAAAGCATGAATGTGGGGCTACAGCTACATGCCCTCTATGGAAGTAGGTGTGCGCCTCGACAAAATCATCGGAAACACATACCTCATGGAATCATAATAATTTTTAATAACACAAAGTAATCATAAGTCATAAATTTAACATATGGAATTCATATCATACTTATATTTTAGCATTCATAGATACATAGGGTGTTTTGTTAGGAATACATGACTAGTATATTCCCTTAATCACTTAGGAGAAACATTAATCTTTTCCTCCTTCAAATTACCTAATGCATTGGAGAGCTATCTTGGGCTCACACAACCATGGTGTATCATGGAACTACATGTATGTCTAAACAATTACCAAGAGTTTTATAATAATCATAACACATAATACAAGCATAAAAGAAAGAGAAAATTTCAAAATTGTAATCCCAATATATCATTTCAATATATTGACTTAATAAATTCATTCCCAAAACCTTTTTCTAAACCAAAATATGTAAAAAGTGAATATGGTCTTTATTTTACTTTTACAAATGTTACGGCTTGTTAAGGATTCCAAATATCAAATAATGCTTGTGTCGGAAAAAATGTTGTTATCGTCGCATATGTTTAAAAGAAAAATTATTTTTCTTGTTTAGTAAAATGCATCGTTCAAAAAAATTTCCATTTGAATTAAATTAATTTTAAAATCAATTTATATATAGTATTGAGGAAATTTGTGTATAAATCAAGTTATGCCTCCATGAAAGAAGATTAAGACAATGTCCCTTACAAAGATTATTTTGTAAATAGAATAAATTGAATATGAATATTCAACAGAAGTACACATAATTAATGTATATATATAGGACATGACATCATAATTTATTTCTTACATATTCATATCATTACATTGTCAAAATGTATAATATTTACCCAAAGAATATAAATTGTGTTAAGAATCTCCCTTAACTTGTGCCTTAATTATCTTGTGTGTTTGTTATCTCTTTGAATAATAAACATGAGTTAATTTCTACATGATTTTTAACCTTTTTATTTTTTATTATTCCTTTTCTATCATTTATTCCCTTGATATTACTATCATATAATTATTTGTGTTCATATCGGTTGTTTTGTCGATGTTCGGTACATGAGTAAAAAATGAACATGTAATAATTAAAAATTGTCTATGTGATCAATAGTCCATTATCTCTAGAATAATATTCCTTATTTATATGTCATATATATCATATATATCCAGTATATATGTATTTATAATATTACTTTACATGTGAAGATAAAAAAATGAAATGCACTCTTCATGGAGACTGTAAGCCTTATGTATGCATTATTGATACATTAATTTCTATTTCATTTTTAATGGAATTAAAACATTGTGATACATTGGTATATTATATTTCCAGTAACATTTTTTATATATATTATATATATTTCCATTAACTATATCTTTTATAAATTCCATGTATGGCATGAATGTGTCATATTACTTTGTGGGGGCAGTAGTCCGTAAATCATCAAATGAAAATATCGTGTTTACACATCATGAAAAGCATAAGGATATGTTGTAAATAAAACTTAAATAAAATAAAGTCAATATAAACATATTATATATCATATATAAATAAATTTCCATCATAATTTCCACCATAATATGTGGTAGGGGAAATCAAAGAATCATCATTTCGTGAAGTAGTAGATCTCCATCCATAGAAACAGTATGTTATAAATGAATTAGATGGAGGTACATGTAAGTGTAATTTGAATAATTACCATAAAAATATCCTAGTATAATTAGGATACTGGTGTTTTTATGTAATCATAGAAATACAATAGAATAAGGAGTGAAGAAGTAGAATAATGGAATGTAAATTTAGAGAAGATGTATCATCTTAATACATGTAACTCCATTTGATTTGAGCCAAAAGGCTTTCTTTATTTTCAAATTTCCTATGAGAATGATTATAGGAGTAAGGGAGGGATCATGGGTGCTTATTTTTGATGTGTTTGGATGATCTAAAGGGATTTTAAGGTGTTATTAAATGTTTAGGGGTGATGTAGTTTTATAAAAGGGGGAGGGGCACTTTAGGAATGTCTTGAAATGATAATTTTTTAAAAATTCTATTCTGATAATAAATGAGTCCAAATTCGGTTAGATCAAATATAAGATCAATATAAGTGTAAATAAAATCATCCAAAATAAATTTAATAGGTTTTGGATATTTTTTAATGCTTATCATTTTCATTTAACACTTTTTTACTCATACCTTTTTATCACGAATTTAACACTTTGAATATCAAAATTGATATGAAAACATAAAAAATATCCATTTAAAGAGTCAATAATATTTTTTTAGACGTATGATAACATTTCGGCCAAATATTATATTTTTATGGAATTTTATAATATTTAATAAAATATATTGTATTTTAGTATATGAATTAGGTCTATTTTCACTGAATTCATATCATGGATTTTTTTAAAACCCATAAAAACATGATTACTTAGAAAAAAAATCATTAATACAAATATACCAAGTATGTATCATCTAAAAAAATCTTAGATGACATCCAAAAAACCAGAATACATTTATTTTAATTTTTATAATATCATTTTTTTGAATCCATTATTAAAGCCGAAATCACTAAATTATAATTTGGTCAAAATTAGATTTATTTATTTAATGCATAAAATTATAAATAAAATACCATGATGTTGAAAATCATTTTATATTTCAAATGAATATTTATAGTCGAAGAGATAACTTATATAAGCCCTTATAACATTTTTTTTACTAAAATATATATGTTTTGGTTATATTTTCTGAAACATTAAATTAAAAGTAATATAATTTTATTTTCACACACAAGTGGCTCCATGGGGTCCTAAAATCAACAAAATTATTCCCTTCACTGGATATATCCCATCCAATAGTATTATGGCATGTGTATGTGTAATTTAATATTATTATTATAATATTTTTTCTATTATTAAATGATTTAACCCTTATCCAATGTAAAAAATATATTTACTGACATTGCTATTAATAATTTCTAAAAAAAAAAGTTACATATCTACACAATTTTGACTTCATGATTCCAAATATGGAATTTGTTTTTCCAAATTCAAATCACAGAATTAGGAGAAATTAATATAAAATTATTTGCCGTTGTTAGAACCAAAAATCATGTTTTTAAGAAGTAAAAGCTTCAAATAGATTGACATGTGTTTTTGTCCAATTTAAGAGTGAAATTACCTCCAATGACCTGATTTTGATTAAATGGTAAAAATATAATATAATTACAATTTAAATCCAATTAAATTTATAATCTATCTACATAAATGAATTAGTGTAAAAAGTAGTTTCAAATGAAAATACAATATTTTTCTCCATTCATTAAAAAATGAACTTTATCAGAAAAATACCAAAATTCCATCCAGATAAATTTTTTTATGTTCTTCTTATAGAGAAGAATACTATTTTTTCAAATATAAATTATCAGAATTGAAAAGAACTATAATTAAAATGGGTTCTCCATTAAAAGGCAGTAAAATGTACTTTTAATGAATATTAGAGTATTCCATGAATAAAATCAGATTCATTATTATTTTAAGTCTCCAAAATTTATTGGTTATATTTAAGGACATTTTAAAAAATATTCTTATTTATATTTTTTAGTTCCATCCATTCCCTCTAATACTAAGGTTATGTATTAACTACCATTTAAAATAAAAATATTATTGTAATAGTTATCAGTATTACTCAACATTGTGTGAAACGTAAGATTTCAGAGAAATTTTTTGTTGTCTATTGAGTACGCTATTAGACATAGCTTACCCATTAAAGTAAAAATTATATTTAAATCAAATATATTAATAAATATTAAAATTTCATATTCATTATTTACCTGGGATGTTTCATATTTCCCCCTTTTGAAAATTAATTCCTCCAAATATTAAATTGGGATCAGTAATTTTATTGATATCCCACATCAGAAAAAGAGTCAATAAAACTATTAAATTAAAAGAAATTAATTTAAGTACAAAGGTCTCCTGATATAACTCATTCATGTAACGACCCAGACCCGATCAGCCACCCGAATAGTGATAAACGGGTTGGGTCCTACTACCTTAGGCGCACCTCCCTGAACGCCAAAGGCTACCGACTAGAAGTGAGGGTCTTATTGGTATAGTGGGAAGTATATACCCTCTCGGTGGATAATAATAATGGTACTGGTCCATGTATATTAATAAAAATGCAGCTGGAGAAACGACTCATCAAACATGAACCAGACCCGCTAAGCGGAAGAACATTCAATAACAATAAATAGTTAAAGCAATAAGTATATACAAGAGCAGTGGAAACTAATCACAACAGCATGCTAAAAAGCACTTGTATCTACTAAACAAACAACAAGTCATCCATAGCGAGTCAATGTACAAAAGGGCGCTATTATCTAACCAACTGTAGCGACAATCAAGCAAGAATGCTCATAAAAGAAGGAAAACAAGGCAATGTAAACACTATCTAGGCAAGACCTCAAGGTCCATACCATCTCCATGCAACAACTAACGCATCCCATATCCAGAAGCTGGCCTCTTTCTTGCACGTAAATCCATCAAGTCTGCATGTGTGTCGAAGGGCCCATACCGGGTGTGACACGAATCTCAGTAGGATACCACCCAATGGTGGGTAACTAATATAATTTTTTAATAAGGCATGAATTTATATGGAAAACATTAAAAATTATGATGCACCAATTAAACACAAACTCCACTGGTGCTCAAAAGCCACCACGGAGTGTCACCTGCTTTGGCAAACGCTGAAATCTTTGTCAGGTAACCTTGCAACATGTGCCTCTTGACACCTCGTGTCTCAAGTACAGACATCCCAAAAAATGCCAAAGAATAGTAACCCAACACCATGTGCCTCCTGACACCTCGTGTGTCATGTACCGACGTCTCGAAGGCACACCCAATAAGTAACCTGAAGGAACAGTGATACATGTCCTCAAATAAGAATCTTGACGGACATCAATATCTACCCTCAAATAAGTAACTGGATGGACATCGATGTCTGCACTCAAATCATGGCGAGCCTTAGCCCCAAACCCGATAGCCTCAATTTTATCCCTTAAAGGTTTCTCATCTTCCATTAAGCTTTCTATGGCAAGAACCGCCAACAAAAATACCTAAACCACAACAATGGGGGCCTCAACCCACATGAGTGGTCAAAAACACCTCATCATAGAGTATCTATGTGTGCACACTACTTAACGTTATGGGTGAGCGGTAATCACCAAAATAGTACATAAGCCACCACACATCTGACACCTCGTGTCCCTGCGACTATGTCGCTCAAGAGTAACATGGGCCATGCCCAACCTGATAGTCATCCATCCACAAGCCGACATCCATGACACCCAATCCCATGATCAAAACCACCTATAGTAACCCCAGGTCAAGCCCAACTATACAGTCGTACTACATCAAGATGACGTCCGTGATGCCAAATCTTGTGGTGATAACCACCCATAGTAACCCCGGGTCAATCCCACCTGAAAATCATAATACATCAGGCCAATGTCCATGACGCCCAATTCTGTGGTCAAAACTACCCAACTATACCTCGGCCTGCCCAATACAACCAAATGGTTCCATCATATTCAATTCAACAATTACATACATCACATATATCATCAAAGGAAAAATACTTTAAATAAGAAAATCCACTAAATAGTTGAATACCCTAACTATGTTTTGTCTCATACCAACACCGAGGTCTCTAAAGCCTCTATCAAATTCATCTCAAGTTTTAATCAACTATACTAAACAGTTTGAAAAAAAACAGTTCAATTAAAACCATTTTGGAACCCTAGCCAAAATTCCCCATATGAGAAACGACCTCTCTCCCGGCCCTACTCAATAAAAACAGGATGAAGGGAATACCCAATGTATCCTATAGGTCTAATAAGTAACTTAATATGCAATAATAGATAAACAAGGGTCTCTCTCAAAAATTCCTAAAACTCAACATAGGTTTCCCCACCCAAACATACCACCCCGATCAAAGCAACCCGGACTTCCCCAGTAACAATGTTATAGAAAAATTCCTCAAGGGGATCCCCACCTTAGGAATCACCTAACATAGTCTCAACCCGACAAAAATCAGAAAAATCAAAGGTTCGCAAACCTGTGTTCCAGACTCAATGTCCTCCCGTGATGCATCTTCACCCATGACCCTCACTAGAGATCTTGTTACATTTCTGACACCCAAACATATCACGCACCACATCGGTGTCCGCCTCCTCGAGGTCCTGCATCCCATGGATGCTCAAAACGAACCTGGTGCCTATCACCTCGAGTAACCTACAACCTCGAGGCCCTGATGCCCATGGGACCTCATGTAACCAGCATCCTCGATCCCCTGATGCACATGGCACCTCATTTAACCCGCATCCTCGATTCCCCTGATGCTATGGATATCATACATATATATAAATATATCACGCACCTGATATGGTGCCAATCCCACGGACTAGCATCTAGTCAGTCCATATAGATCTTGTACATCACATGCACCCAAAATGGACATGCCTCTATAGGTCATGCCAAAAATAAAACATGGAAATCACGGCCACACCCATGGTGTACCTCTAACAATCATCGGCTCACTAGCCTGCTCAACCTCTAGCATCTCCACAGCGTGTACCTAGCTGGATGTACGGCTTCCTGACGCCTGGACTCCCTACGGTACTGCCCCATTAACCGGCCAGTGACCCCTCAACAAGGTCTCGCAGTCTTTTTCACATCCTCCACCTGCAATTGTACCTCATCTACCCTCTCCTAGTACTGAAATTGAACCAACTAAAGATGCTACAGTCTATCGTGGTGCCTGCCTGCTGGCTGTCTGAGAATGTTGCCTAAAAAAACCTCTCCAGATGCTCGACTTATCCACATGCCTAGAATTCCTTAGGATGCCAATCACACAGAGTCTGGACATGTCCTAGTTGTCCGCACAGAAAGAACATCACTGATGAACTACAACGCGGTTGTCTAGATGAGTCCATGGCCTGATCGCCCTGTTGTAACTCATCCCATCCTTGCTTCCTGCTGTCTGACCCGTCACTTGAAGAGGTCTCCCAGCCAACTTGGGGCCTATTCCTCTAGTTTCCCTCCACTATTAGCATCTGATTTACTGCCTCTAAGAAGGAACCTAGCTGAAAGATATATACCAGGACCCGAATGGCATGGAGTAATCCATCCTCAAAGCGCCTCACCCTAGCCACATCATCACTTACCATACGAGGTGAAAAGAGAGATAACTCAGTGAAAGTAGCTGTGTAGTCCATGACGGACATGTCTCCCTGCTAAACGCTCAAGAAAATCCAAGCTCTCTCTTCCCTCAATGTCTCCGGGTAAAAGTGCTCACAGAACCTATCCTCAAAGTCCTTCTCGCGTCAGATATGCGATAGATGGCTCTATACCCTACGCACCTTTGTCGATCCCCTGCATGACCCCCACCAGGCTAGCTCGGAGCTGCTCGTCGAGGCACGGCCTAAACGCTGTCAAACATAGCTACTGTCCGGCCTGCACTAGATCCTGAAACTGATCCTATACCTGTGGAACTATACCATCTCCCGTCTGACGCTCCATCTGAGTCTCCCAAAAAGGAACCCATTGAATACAATAAATGGCCAAACAAACCATATTCATATATAACAATATATATCCTGCATAGATAATGAAATAAGTAAAAGGATGTGCATAACTACTACCCTTACTCTCCCCCACCGCAACCCATGCCCCACAGCATCCCGGCATCATGGCCTCCTTAATCGCCCCTATCAGGGCCAAGTATCAAAAGTAACTCGGGCCATGCCCATCCTGACAACTCACATTGCCTCAAACCGAAGACCAAGTCGTCCAATCCTGATGATAAAAATCACAACAATTAATGTACATGCCTGCTCTTACAAGAGCCAGACCCAAAAACCCTATTGCAAGAAATTCTACAAATATATAAAGCATGGAATACACATTGGAAAAAAATCAATTCTATTTGGAGATTCTCATTTTATATTTCAAATAATATAAATCATGGAAATTGATTTTTATTCACTTGGTATTGTCACTTCACAGAGCATACATGAAATTATTAAATTGAAATTCCCTAAAAATGTTTCTATCAAATGCCAATCAAACAAGCCTTTCCATACCAGGCCAAGGTCCAATTCTCCCTTACCGCACCGGGCCAAGGGTCACATATCACAATTAATAACCTCACACACCAAGTGAGCCACTGAGGTGGAAATCATAGAAATTGTTATATGAGAAAAAAGCAGAAAACAATTCCCACCCAAGGTAACTTTGTCCATCCCTCGTACCTACGGCTCCAAGAAACCAAGCACAAGCTTGGAACCCAGTTCCAGTAACAACTAATCTCCGGTTTACCATATCCCATATAGTAAAACCAGAAAAAATAAAAAAGAGAAGTCTCAAAATAATTAGTATTTAGAAAATCAGTGCTACTAAATCCCTATCAAAAACCCATCTGATACCACTTTGTAACAACCCAGACCCGATCATCCACCCTAATAGTGCTAAATAGGTCGGGTGCTACTACCTTAGGTGCACCTCCCCGAACGCCAAAGGCTACCGACTAGCAGCGAGGGTATTATAGGTATAGTGGGGAGGCTATACCTTCTCGGTCGAAAATAATAATGGTACTGGTCTGTGAATAATAATAAAAATTCAGCGGGCCAAATGATTCAGCAGACACGAACCAGACCCACTGAGCGGAAGCACATTCAATAACAATAAACAGCGGAAGCAATAAGTATAAACAATTGCAGCGGAATGTAAACACAACATGATGATGAAAACCACTTGTATCTAGTAAACAAACAACAAGGCATCCATAGAGAGTCAATATACAAAAGGGCGCCCTTGGAAAACCAACTGTAGCTACAATCAAGAAAGCATGCTGATACAGGAAGGAAAATAAAACAAATTAAACTTCATCTAGGTAAAACCTCAAGGTCCATACCATCTCCATGAGACAACTAATGTAGCCCATCTTCATAAGCTGACCTCTTTCCTACATGTAAATCCATCATGTCTACACGCGTCCCGAAGGGCCCGTACAAGGTGTGAGACGAATCTTAGTAGGATACCACCCAATGGTGCGTACCTAAAATAAGTGTTTCAGAAGACATGCATTTATAAGGAAAACACTATATAGTACAATGAACCAATAAAACACAAACTCCACTGGTTCTCAACAGCAACCATGGAGTGTCTCCTACTTCAGCTAATGTCGGCATCTCTGTCTGGTAACCCGGAAACATATGCCTCTTGACACCCTGTGTCTCAAGTACCGACATTCCGAAGGCATGCCCAAGAATAGTAACTCGGAACCATGTGCCTCCTGACACCTCATGTGTCAAGTACCGACATCCCGAAGGCACACCCAAGAAGTAACTAGGAGAAAATCGATACATGTCCTCAAATAAGAATCCAGGGGGACATCGATATCTACCCTCAAATAATTAACTAGAGGGACAATGATGCCTTCTCTCAAACCACAGCGCGCATCAGCCCCCCAACCCAATAACCTCAATTCTATCCCATGAAGGCTCCTCACCTTCCACATGGCTTTCTACAGAAAGCACCCCCAACCAAAGTACCTATTTCGCATCTATGGGGGCCTCTACCCACACGAGTGGTCAAAACCACCTCATCACATAGTATCTATGTGTGCACACTACTCAATGTTCTGAGTGAGTGGTAATCACCAAAATAGTATATAAGACCCCACACATCTGACATCTCATGTCTCTGTGACCATGGAACTCAAGAGTAACTCAGGCCACGCCCAACCTGACAATCATCATGCCTCAAGCTGACATCCATGACGCCAAATCTCGTGGTCAAAACCCCCAATACTGACCTCGGGTCATGCCCAAGCTGATATTCATACTGCCTCTAGTCGACGTCCATGATGCCCAATCTCGTGGTCAAAAACACCTAAAGTAACCCCGAGTCAAACCCAACCTGACTGTCGTACTGCATCAATCCTATGTCCATGATGCATAATCCTGTGGTCAAAACCACCCAACAATACATGGGACATGCACAACACATCCAAATGGATCCAATAGATTCAATTCAACAGTTACATACATCACATTTATCATCAATAGAAAAATACTTAAAATAATCAAAACAACTAAACATTTGAATTCCCTAACAATGTGTTGTCCCATACCAACAAAGAGGTCTCTAATACCCCTATCAATTCATCTCAAGGATTAATAAACTAAACTCAACAATTTGAAAATAAAAACAGTTCAATTAAAACCATTTTGGCACCCCAGCCAAAATGAACCATATGAGCAACAACCTCTCGCCCAGCCCTACTAAATCAAAACAGGACGAAGGGCATACCCAACGTATCCCATGGGTCTAATAAGTATCTTAATATGAAATAGCAGATAAACTAGGGTCTCAATCAAAAATACCTGAAACAGGACATATGTCACGCCACAAAAAAGTCCATAAAAACATGAAAGAATGTATGCACCACCTACCTCATACTAGTACGATGTTACTCCTCAGATGGTAACCTCCAATTAGGTTAATTACTTCCATAAATAACCCAAATATACATATTTCCACAATGAAACATAGATTCGTCCAATATAATATTTCAACAATTACTCAACAAATTAAATGAAACACCCGAGACTTTTATGTTATATAAATCATCAAAGGAATATTTTTCTACACACAACACTTTCTTGGCTTGCTTTACACGAAATCAGGACCTTCCTCAATATCTTGCGTCGTACGCAATACCGAGTTTCACTAAACAATGATATGCTAATAAAATATTATTAAAACTAGCCGTTATGAATAGTAATAACCACTTTGTGAAATTTTATAAATTTTAATTTTCAAAATGGACTTCATTTTTGGATTTGGAATATCAAATTTATCCTAGGGTGAAATTTTGGTATTTTTCTGAATACTTTCAGTTTTTGATGAATAGTGAAACCACTAAGTGGTAGTTAAAAAACTGAATTTTTCATAAAACGTAATTTTATCGCTTCTGTGAGGGGAATTTCAAAAATTTGAGAGACACGGTTGATGTTAGTAAGTAAAATGTGGTTCAATGAGATGAAAATAATTTTGGTGAATAGTAACGTTTTACTTTTATTTTCCACGGTTAGAAGTAAATAGGGTAATTAAGGGTAAAAATGATATTATTATTACCCTAACAAATGTCCTAATTCTATTGGATAAGTGCAATTCGTCCAAAAACAAACTTAGGAATAACATTTGACCATTTAGGACCACTTGGATTAGATTAGGACATTTATTATTAATTTATCTAAAGAAGGGTTAAAATAGTTAAAATCGATGTTTAATAAGTAAATAATTTTTAATATAAGGTCATATATAAGCTAAATTCGACTATAAATATTCATTAGAAAGATAAAAAGATTTCCTACATAATGGTATTTTAATTGTAATTTTTAGACATTAAAAAACTTAATTTATTTATGACACAAAGATGATGGAGTAATTATCATAGTAATGAAATATTGAAAAAAGTGATGTTATAAATACCCAAATAAATGTAATTTTAGACTTTTTATGAATTAAAATAATTTCCTAGGTTAATATGACATGTTATTATTGATTTAATTAACTTTTTGCGAACTAATCATTCTGTTATAAGTTTTAAAAAAATCAATTACTAAATAGTGTAAAAATTGACATAAAATAGTTTTTAAAACAAATATTATATTATTAATTGTTATATTATTCCTAAAAAATCTAAGGCTTGGCCAAATGACTTAGATACGGTTATATATATTAATAATAAACAACTTGGGTTTCTTTTGGCTTCATATATTAAGTTTATTAACCTTATAGTGTAAGAACACAAAAAGACACGGTAAAAGTAAAATTATCTAACTTAAAGTCAAATATAAATGGTAAGGTTCAAAATAGGAACCTAAACTTGTATAAATTATATTGTATGAGAGTATTTCACCCCATCCCCACCTTAGCTTCTAAATAACTCAATTTGGACTATTTAAAACCGAATTTGGCTTTATAATAAAATAATTGTTTTAGTTTTTCCAAAGGAGCCCCTCTCCTCCCTTATAAAAGGGCTCCTCCTCCCTCTCTTCCTCACACCACTTTGAGCCTTCATGCTTGGCCAACCCCTGAAATATTATCTTCTCCACTTCCCTAGAAACATCCTAGAGGTCATGTTCTTCTTCAAAGACCAATTTTAGTGCCCTAAGAGGAGGACTCAAAGAGGCGCTTCAAAGAAGAGGTAATGTCCGTTACCGATTCATTCAAATTTATTTCTTCTTCTACTTATTCTTCTTAGGTTGTTTCATTATGAATTAATAACATCAGTATCACTCATGTACGGATATGTTATTATAAGTATGAAACAACCCTATTTCACCATCTATCCGTCCTACGTAATAAGAAATCACCACGCGTGTGTACGTATGGAATATCGTCTCTACGCCGTGGTGTAATCTATTTTCCACCACCACCTTACTTGGATGGGTATAATGGTGTAAATAATAACTATATATTATTATTAGAAAGTGATATTGATTCTGAAATAGTATACATACACTCCAATACAATTCCATGATCATTAGAATGATATCATCGCTCGTGCGTACGTACGGACTACCGTCTCCACGACGCGATGAGATTCATTCTCCACGTTAACCATTCATGAATGATTATAAAGTATATATAATAAGTAATCATGAAATATATGACATAATAATTATACTTTATTTATATGTATATATATGTATGTCATCTACCTAATTCCATTCAACTCAATAATGAAACGAAAACAGCGTTCATGCGTACGTACAGCCTATCGTCTCCATGAACGGTGTATTTCTTTCCATTTACTGATCTATTATATATATTTATATTCTGAATATATATTATATATAAATCATGTTTTATATTCTGGAATTATGTAATCATGATCTATGTAATCATATGAATAATTACAAGTCAAAACACGGACGACAAATGAAACGATTTTACCCAAAATGCTCTTTAACATTGAATTTACAAAAGAACGGGTAATATAAAGGCATAAGTGAACCATATATAATATCATAACAATTATTATGATTCTGGAATAATTCAATGACATTATTTAAATCATTATATAGGTGGTTCGGACACTTACGAAGCAAATCGGACCTAAGGTAAGGGATAATTTTGCAAATCTCATTTTTATCCGAGATTGCATATTTGTAAGTATTTACTGGGGTTATTTCTATCATCCATGTCTGTGTTTTATAAAAGTATTTTCATGTATGTTTAAAGTCCTTTTTACCCATTATTGACTTTTACTACATGGTATGTAAGTAATCTTTCTTTTGTTTACGTTACGAGGTACTTTTTGACTTTTCCGGCAAAAGTACGAAAAGAATGTTTTTTTTAACTTATACGGCACGAACGAATTTTTATGGTTTTATAAAGCCTTATTTTCATGAATATTCCTCCAAAATATTTAATGACTATTTTCAACAAAATATCTTTCTTTTAAAATTTCATGACATTTTGTGAAAAGAAATTGATTTTGAAGAAGAAAGGACATTTTCATCAAGAATTCCTTTCAAGTGTTTTATCAAAACCATTTTCTAAATAAGATGACATAATTTTCATATGTGTATGTTTCCAGTATAATTTCTCTATGATTTAAATGTTTTCTCTTTTCTTATTATGAAATGATATCCATTTCTTTTATATGGATTATGTGATGATGTTTATGAAACCCATTTTATTTATTGGGTTAGTATGAATGATGTATGTTTATTTTGTGGCACAAGTAAGAATGATTTCATTATGAGATGAGTGGTACCTATATCTCCATACAATGCATTGGGTAAAGATTTTATATCTCATGAGATAGACATGGCTAGAATAGCAAGTTAAACCAGTTCAGTGAAACAGGACTAAAACGAGGAAGGACTCGGTTCAGAAATGGACTTTGTCCACTAAGATAGTCTTGGCAATGAGTCTTGATTAATAAGAAATGATTCTCTATGATTATGTGTGTATGCCACAAAACTTCATGTTTAATGTTATGATTATTGTGATTTCATTCCTCTACTATGATTTATCCCATGTTATGAAATTATGACCTCTTTTGAAGGTTATGATTTCCAAAAGTTATGTTTTTATGAATATGATGTGATTGATATTTCTTTTGTTTACCCATACTGAGCATTTGAGCTAACCCTTTTGTATGTTTTATTTCCACAGTTCAGGAAGAAGGTTATTAAGTAGAATATTCCAAAAAGGGACTCTAGATATGATGAAATAAATGGGAGGCAAAGTAGATTCTTTATGAACCAGTTGTTTATACTTTCCAGTTTCTAAAGACACTATACCTATACAGTCATTTCATGGTTTTGTTATATGTTGTAATATGTGTGCATCAATTTTGAAGTAATAACAATGTATGTAAAGTATGGGTCGTTATTGTTGGTATCAGAGGAAAGGTATAGTCATCCTTTGGAAACTAGGATGTGAATGACTTAGTACGAACCCTAAGGATAATTCTAAGCATAGAACACAATCATAGTGTCTTTGAAATGACCTTGAATAACCTAGGATAATACCTTAAGTGTGAAATTTTATTCTTTATTATGTGGTTTTCCTATTATAATTAGTGTTTCTCACACTATTCATCTTGGTTTTAGTCAATGGATGGAACCCGAAGGAAACTTGTTAATGCGGAATGTGACGGGCAATGCAATGATTGTCCCCCGGAGAAACCAAACATTATGGGAGCCGGAATGCAAAATCTTGTAGCCATACTAACACAAATTTCTCAAGATACGAATCATGCAGGACTTCCAAACGAGAAAAAGAAGGAGCAACATTCTGTTGAATCCTTCATGAGGCAGCGTCCACCTTCTTTCAGCGGGTCTACTGATCATTTAGTTTCTGAACAATGGATTAGTACTTCTGAAAAGATATTTTCAGTTCTTCAATGTTCTGAACATGATAAAGTCATCCTAGTAGTGTATCTTTTGGAAGGAGATGCTGATCAATGGTGGAATATTATTAATAATACGAGGCAAAGGGATTAAATTGAGTCCATGGAATGGGACGAGTTCAAGAACATATTTTTTAATAAGTACTTCCCTCTTATTCTCCGAAAAAAATGGATAAAGAGTTCCTTGAACTGAAGCAAAAGGATGATGAATCTGTTGGTACATATGAAGAAAATTTTACAAGACTTGCAAGGTACGATTCTGGTATTATTATCCAACCTGACAGTAAGATCTATCGATTCTTTAGTGGCTTAAAACCATGTCTTCGATGGGCGTTATCCATAAGGGACTTCAATAGCTACGAGTAAATCGTTCGATGTGCTCTCAATGTCGAGATGGAGATTGGAGTAACCCATCAGTCATATGGGTTTGATAAGAAGAGGAAAATGGAATTCAAAGGAAAATCTAAAGAGCACACTGAAAAGATGATGAGCATTCCCTTATGCTCAATGTGTGGAAAGAAACATGGAGGGTGTTGTCTTAAAGGGACAAGTAAATGTTTCAAATGTGAAAAAGAAGGTCATTTGGCATTTGAATGCCGCAATGATGAGAAGAAGATATCTAATGATGAAATCAATGGAAGGGATAAATAGAATGACCCTAATACACTTCAATGATTCAAGTGAAAGGATATGGGGAATTATGCCAATCAATGCCCAAATCCAAGGGTTGATGATGATGGTCGACGTCAATAAACTCTTAAGGCTAAAGACAATGGAAAGTCACATGCAATTTTTATCAGCGATGTGGAGTACAATAACGATGTGGTGAGAGGTACACTTACCATCCACTCCAATGTAGAAAATGATTTATTTGATTCTGGATCCACCCACTCATTTATTTTTGATGAATTTTCTAAGGATATCACCGTATTACCTCAACAGTTAGATGTTGAGTTAGCTGTGACAACCCCTAATGGCACAACAGTCACATCAAAAGTTTATAATTCTTCTCCGATTGAAGTTTGTGGGAAATTACTTCCTGAAAATCTTGTGATCCTTCTTATAGTGGAATTTGATATGTTTCTTGGAATTGATTTGCTTTCTCTACATGGATCTCATATCAATTGCCAAAGAAGG
Source organism: Viscum album (assembly GCA_963277665.1). NCBI lineage: Eukaryota > Viridiplantae > Streptophyta > Magnoliopsida > Santalales > Viscaceae > Viscum > Viscum album. Next base: position 1,283,098,172 of record OY728135.1, read on the forward strand.
GAAGTCACATTTCATATTCTAGATCAATCTATGATCACCTATCGATGCGAGGATGAACATAACCTTCCAGTGGAAATTTCTTCCATTTTATGGGTATTGATTCCACTAAATGATGGTTATTTATCTCAAATGGTTGGTGAGAAACTCATGATTAAGAATATTCTCATTTTACGGGAGTTTGATGATGTCTTTCCGGTGAAATCACCGAGTCTTCCACCGAATCGTGAAGTTGTGTTTTCAATAGAACTCATACCTGATGCTTTGCCTATTTCAAAGACACCTTATAGAATGGCCCCATTTGATTTGCAGGAATTGAAGAAGAAACTCCAAGAGAATATTGATAAGGGGTTCATACGCCCTAGTGTGTCACCTTGGGGAGCACATGTTCTGTTTGTTAAGAAGAAAGATGGATCAATGAGACTCTACATTGATTATCGAGATCTTAACAAGATCACTATCAAGAACAAATATCCTCTCCCGCGCATTGATGACCTATTTGACCAACTATGCGGAGCTCAATACTTTTCCAAGATTTATCTTCGTTCAGGGTATCATCAATTAAGGGTCAAAAGGGAGGATATACCAAATACAGCTTTTCGTTCAATGTATGGACAGTATGAATTTATAGTGATTCCATTTGGTCTTACTAATGCCCCTGCAATCTTCATAGATCTAATGAATAGAGTCTTTAGAGACTATCTTGATCAATTTGTGGTAGTCGTTATAGACGATATTCTTGTCTATTAAAAGGGAAAGGAAGAACATGAATATCACTTGAGAATTATATTGAAGACCCTGAGAAAGGAGAAGCTTCATGCCAAATTTACCAAGTGTGAATTTTGGCTTAAAAATGATTCATTTTTGGGTCACATAATATCAAAAGAGGGGATATCTGTGGATCCAACAAAAACAGAGGTTATCAAAAAATGGTCGTGACCAACAACAGTAACTGAGATCTGAAGTTTTCTTGGTTTGACTGGATATTATCGACGTTTTGTGAATGATTTTTCAAGATTATCTAATCCACTCACCATGTTGACTCAGAAAGGAGTTATGTTTTTTTGGATGGAGGAATGTGAAGAGAATTTCAAGGAGTTGAAAAGAAGGTTATCCAGTGCACCTGTACTCACACTACCTTGTAGTGGAGAAAGGTTTGTGATCTACAGTGATGCATCCAAGAAGGGTTTGGGGTGTGTTCTTATGCAAAATGATATGGTGATAGCTTATGCATCACGACAGTTGAAAATACATTATCATAATTACCCAACTCATGATTTGGAGTTAGCTGCGGTAATCTTTTCATTAAATATTTGGAGGAATTACCTTTATGGTGAGAGGTGTGATATTTATACTGATCATAAAAGTTTAAAGTATGTTTTCACACAAAATGAGCTGAATATGCGCCAAAGAAGATGGTTGGAGATGATTAAGGATTACGACTCCTCAATTCATTACCACCCTGGGAAAGCAAACAAGGTGGAAGATGAATTAAGTCGAAAATACCATGCTAGTTTATCCATGATGAGGATCATAAAAGATCCAATATTTATAGATTTACAAAGGATGGATCTTGGAATTATAATGAAAGTGGAAAAAGCGTATCTTTCTCAAATGAATGTTCAACCATCTATAAATGTGAAGATTAAAGAGGCACAGAAAGAAGATGTCGAGTTACAAAAGTAGGTGAGAAATGTTCCTTAATTCATCCTTGATTGTGATGGGATAATAAAGTTCAGGAATCTGGTTTGTGTTCCTCCCATCTCCATATTAAAGAAGGAGCAGCTGGGTGAGGCTCATAGTTAATCATTCTCTATTCATCCTGGAAGCACGAAGATGTATAGGGACCTGAAAGAGTACTTCTAGTGGGATGGCATGAAAAGAGATGTTGCTGAATATGTCTCCTGATGCTTGGTTTTTCAACAAGTTAAAGCTGAGAGATAGAAGTCTAAGGGGATGTTACAACTATAACCCTATACCCGAATGGAAATGGGAAAACATCACTATGGACTTTGTCACAAGACTTCCTTAAACTTCCAAAGGCAATAATTTTATCTGGGTCATAGTGGATTGTCTTACAAAGTCTGCACACTTCATTGCTATTAGAGAGGATTTCTCTCTGGATCAGCTTGCCAGGATATATGTAAAGAAAGTTGTAAGATTTCATGGAGTACCACTTTCTATTATATCTTATCAGGATCTGAGATTTACCTCGATGTTCTGGTGAAGTCTTCAGCAAACTCTGGATACAGAGTTGAGTTTCAGCACTGCTTATCATCCTCAGACAGATGGTTAGTCTGAAAGAACAATTCAAACTCTAGAAGATATGTTGAGAGCTTGCTCTATGGATTTCAAAGGTGGTTGGGATCAACACCTACCTTTGGTGGAATTTTCTTGTAATAATATCTTTCACTCCAGTATTTTGATGGCTCCTTATGTAGCTCTCTATGGAAAGAAATGCAGGACTCCAACTTGCTGGGATGAAGTTGGGGAAAGAAAGCTATTAGGACCAGATCTCATTGATGAAATGGCAGAAAAGGTTATATCTATTCAACAACACATAAGATCATATCAGAGTCGATAGAAAAGTTATATCGACAATCGAAGAAAAGACCTGGAGTTTCAAGTATGTGATAAAGTGTTCTTACGAATATCTCCCTGGATGAGGGTCATGAGATTTGGAAAGAATGGGAAGTTGAGCCCTAGATATATTGGTCCTTTCGAAATACTGGATCGTGTTGGGAAGGTAGCTTACCGATTAGTGCTTCCACCGAATCTCTCTCAAGTTCACGATGTGTTCCATGTAGCTCTCCTGAGAATGTACATACATGATCCTTCACATGTACTCAGCTCAGAAGTTGTACCGCTGGAGCAGGATCTTTCTTATAAAGAATAGCCGATAGAGAATCTGGATCATAGCGAAAAAGTCATACAAAACAAGACCACTCAATTGGGGAATGTTTTATTGAGGATCCACCAATTAGAAGAAGCTACATGGGAGCTTGAGGATATGATGAGGGAGAGGTATCCACATCTGTTTGTTACAAAGTGACGAATTTCGAGGGCGGAATTCATTTTAAGGGGGGTAGAATGTAACACCCGAGACTTTTATGTTATATAAATCATCAAAGGAATCTTTTTCACACACAACACTTTCTTGGCTTGCTTTACACAAAATCGCGACCTTCCTCAATAGCTTGCGTCATACGCAATACCGAGTTTCACTAAACAATGATATGGTAATAAAATATTATTAAAACTAGCCATTATGAATAGTAATAACCACTTTTTGAAATTTTATAAATTTTATTTTTCAAAATGGACTTCATTTTTGGATTTGGAATATCGAAATTATCCTAGGGTGAAATTTTGGTATTTTTCTGAAAACTTTCAATTTTTGATGAATAGTGAAACCACTAAGTGGTAGTTAAAAAACTGAACTTTTCATAAAACATAATTTTACCGCTTCTGTGAGAAGAATTTCAAAAATCCGAGAGACACGGTTTATGTCAGTAAGTAAAATGTGGTTCAATGAGATGAAAATAATTTTTGGTGAATAGTAACATTTTACTTTTATTTACCACGGTTAGAAGTAAATAAGGTAATTAATGGTAAAAACGATATTATTATTACCCTAAAACATGTCCTAATTCTATTGGATAAGTGTAATTCGAACAAAGACAAACTTAGGAATAAAATATGACCATCTAGGCCCACTTGGATTAGATTAGGACATTTATTATTAATTTATTTAAAGAAGGGTTAAAATAGTTAAAATCAATGTTTAATAAGTAAATAATTTTTAATATAAGGTTATATATAAGATAAATTCGACTATAAATATTCTTTATAAAGATAAAAAGATTTTCTGCATAATGGTATTTTATTTGTAATTTTTAGACATTAAAGAATTTAATTTATTTATGACACAAAGATGATGCAGTAATTATCTTATTAACGAAATATTGAAATAATTGATGATATAAATACCCCAATAAGTGTAATTTGAGACTTTTTATGAATTACACAAATTTTCTAGGTTAATATGACATGCTAGTATTGATTTAATCAACTTTTCTTGAACTAATCATTCTGTTATGATTTTTACAAAAATCAATTACTAAATAGTGTCAAAATTGACATAAAATAGTTTTTAAAACAAATATTATATTATTAATTGTTATTTTATTACTAAAAATCTATGGTTCGGCCAAATGACTTAGATAAGGTTATATATATTAATAATAAACAACATGGGGTTCGTTTTTCTTCTTATAGTATGTTTATTAACCTTATAGTGTAAGAACACAAAAAGACACGGTAAAAGTAAAATTATCTAACTTAATGTTAAATATAAATGATAAGGTTAAAATAGGACCCTAAACATGTCTAAATTCTATTGGATGAGCATATTTCGACCCATCCCCACATTAGCTTCGAAATAACTCAATTTGGAGCTATTTAAAATCGAATTGGGCTTTTATAATAAAATAATATTTTTAGTTTTTCCAAAGGAGCCCCTCTCTTCCCTTATAAAAGGGCTCCTCCTCCCTCTCTTCCTCACACCACTTTGAGCCTTCAAGCTCGGCCAAACCCTGACAAATTCTCTTCTACACTTCCCTAGAAAAATCCTAGTGGTTCTGGTCTTCTTCAAAGACCAATTTTAGTGCCCTAAGAGGAGGACTCAAAGAGGCGATTCAAAGAAGAGGTAATGTCCGTTACTGATTCTTTCAACTTTATTTCTTCTTCCACTTCTTCTTCTTAGGTTGTTTCGTTATGAAGTAATAACATCAGTATCACTCATGTAATGATATGTTATTATAATTATGAAACAACCCTATTTCACCATCTATCCATCCTACAGAAAACGAAATCACTGCGCTTGCGTACGTATGGAATACCGTCTCCACGCCGTGGTGTAATCTATTTTCCACCATCACCTTACTTGGATGGGTATAATGGTGTACATAATAACTATATATGATTATTATAAAGTGATATTGATTCTGAAATAGTATACATACACTCTAATACAATTCCACGATCATGAGAACGATATCATCGATCGTGCGTACGTACGGACTACCTTCTCCACGACACGATGAGATTCATTCTCCACGTTAACCATTAATGAATGATTATAAAGTATATATAATAAGTAATCATGAAATATATGACATAATAATGATTCTGGATTTATGTGTATATATATGAATGTGATCTACCTAATTCCATTCAACTCAATAAAGAAACGAAAACAGCGTTCATGCGCACGTATGGCCTACCGTCTCCATGAACGGTGTATTTCTTTCCATTTACTGATCTATTATATAAATTTATATTCTGATTATATATTATATATAAATCATGTTTTATATTCTAGAATTTTTTAATCATGATCTATGTAATCATATAAATAATTACAAGTCAAAACACGGACGACAAATGAAACGATTTTACCCAAAATGCCCATTAATAAGAAATTTACAAAAGAACGGGTAATATAAAGTCATAAGTGAACCATATATAATATCATAAAAATTATTATGATTCTGGAATAAGTCAATGACATTATTTAAATCATTATACAGGAGGTTCGGACACTTACGAAACAAATCGGACCTAAGGTAAGGGATAATTTTGCAAATCTCATTTTTATCTGAGATTGCATATTTGTAAGTATTTACTGGGGCTATTTCTATCATCCATGTCCATGTTTTATAAAAGTGATTTCATTTATGTTTTAAGTCCTTTTTACCCATTTTTGACTTTTACTACATGGTATGTAAGGAATCTTCCTTTTGTTTACGTTACGAGGTACTTTTTGACTTTTCTGGAAAAAGTATGAAAAGAATGTTTTTTTAACTTATACGACACGACTGAATTTTAACGGTTTTATAAAGCCTTATTTTCATGAAGATTCCTCCAAAATATTTCATAAATATTTTCAACAAAATCTCTTTCTTTTAAAATTTCATTACATTTTGTGAAAAGAAATTGATTTTGAAGAAGAAAGCATATTTTCCTCAAGAATTCATTTCAAGTGTTTTATCAAAACCATTTTCTATCTAAGATGACATAATTTTCATATGTGTATGTTTCTAGTATAATGTCTCTATGATTTACATGGTTTCTCTTTTCTTATTATGAAATGATATCCATTTATTTTGTATGGATTATGTGATGATGTGATGATGTTTATGAAACCCATTTTAATTATTGGGTTAGTATGAATGATGTATGTTTATTTTGTGGCACAAGTAAGAATGATTTCATTATGAGATGGGTGGGACCTATATCTCCCTCCAATGAATTGGGTAAATATTTTATATCTCATGAGATAGACATGGCTGGAACGGCAGGTTAAACAAGTTCAGCGAAACAGGACTGAAACGAGGAATGAACTCGGTTCAGAAATGGACTTTGTCCACTAAGATAGTCTTGGCAATGAGTCTTGACTAATAAGAAATGATTCTCTATGATTATGTGTGTATGACACAAATATTCATGTTTTATGTTATGATTATTGTGATTACATTCCTCTATTATGATTTATCCCATGTTATGAAATTATGATCTCTTTTGCAGGTTGAGATTTCCAAAAGTTATGTTCTTATGAATATGATGTGATTGATATTTCTTTTGTTTACCCTTACTAAGCATTTGAGCTCACCCTTTTTTATGTTTTATTTTCCCAGGTCAGGAAGAAGGTTATTAAGTAGAATATTCCAAAAAGTGACTCTATATATGATGAAATAAATGGGAGGCAATGTAGATGCTTTATGAACCAGTTGTTTATACTTTCCAGTTTCTAAAGACACTATACCTATACGGTCATTTCATGGTTTTGTTATATGTTGTAATAAGTGTGCATCAATTTTGAAGTAATAACAATGTATTTAAATTATGTTTCGTTATATTAAATCCCCTATTATTCTATTTTCCATAGTCATATAGTGTTCCCAAATGAGATAACGTCCTCCAAAATAACATTTATCACTTAATCACCAAATCATTTTCCTATAATAAAGAAATCAAATTTATAAAAAATATGTTCCCAAATAAACTTTTAATTTATTATTAAAATTAATTAACTAATATTAATAAGTCATACCCAATAGGGGATTCACGTAGGATATATGTAGGTGATGATCCCTTGTCACCCTTCGGTTGAGGGTTTGATTCTTGTGCCCTTTACATATGTGAAGGGTTGTCACCCATACTATGGGTTTTCCTTTTCCAAAAATCAAATCATTATTATAACAAATTAAATAAGTAAGATAATTTCTTCAAAAATTACCATACCATTATTTATCCTCAAAGGTTATCTAATCCCTTTTTTTGGCATCCCAAAATTTTATAACCATTAATCACCTCGTAAACCAAAGATCGTGTGAACCCCTATGGTTTTTCATTATGTCCACACAAGAAAATTAAAATCTTCATTTATAAAATTATCACATATCAAACATCAGGGACACACATATGAGAAAATGTATTCCCAATGTAAGCCCATAATCACAAGATAATTAATACATTTAAATATTTCATTATCATACAATCTACCATTATTCTTGAATCCCATATATATTGACTTCTTGCTAATTCATAATTATTCATTATCCATTAACTATGAATTTCCACATTATTTCATAATAGATCATCCCTAAAGATCGAATATACTCCTCATTTATAAATATCAATCCAAATATGTTTCATTTTTTATGTATAAGAGAATAAATCGTACCATGAATCCAGATATCATGATCGTCAAGATGTTCCATTTGTATTTTGGCATGTTGTCATAAATTAAAAAATTAATCATTTTATCACTTATCAAATTTCACTTTTTGATAGAGTTATAAAATTAGATATCATTGAATCATATGAAAAAGATACCATGACACATAAAATTATTTTAGAAATGAATAGTTGTGGGATAACACAAAAAATTGATTGAAGGTGTTTTGAATACTCAAGAACCTGTCAAAATCATTTGAACTTCACTTTTTCATAATTTTGATTTCCAAATAATCAGTTATGGATAATATGGTTGTGCAAGATCTATTTCCATCCATCTTGACAATTTATTCTTCATCTACTAAAAAATCAACAATAAAACATTAAACAAATTATTATTTAAAAATATTCCATAGGGTAAAGATAACATTAATACTTTTATATTAATCTAATACATAAAACTCCTTATATCTCCATTGGTTAGGATTTTATTAAAACAACATAATTTTTTATTACCCATTTTAAAATTTCCATATAACATTATTCCTCGTGGTTATATAGGATCCTTTACCTACACACAGATAATTGCTTAAACACTAAATTTTTCTAAACCGTTATTTGACAAAAACTATAAGGCCCCAACCATGAACATTACATAATCTAAATTTTAGTCAATAATTTGAAATTCAGGATCTTTTCAGGTATATAGGTTTATTTTATTTATACATAACTATTATAATACATCTCAAAATTACAAGGTAGACACTTCTACTCTATCCAAAATTTTCAAAATAATAAAACTCCTAAAATGAAAAAGTGTTCTTTTCATGATATAAATATTCTGGAATATATATTTTCTCTAACCCTTCATTATACCCAGTGAAAAAAATTTCATTAACAGGAGATAAGCATGAAATTCTCAGTAAGGGTTATAAAATAAAGGAAGAAATCATTAGTCCATCAACACATAAAACTCAATGAAGTAACACTTCTCATTCAGAAAACATAATATCTTTAACATACCTCATGAAATCATAAATTTATTATAAACAAATTTTATTCATTAACCATAAATTTATCTTGTGGCATCCATATCTTACTTTCATTGTATCTTTCATATCTACATAGGGAGTTACATTTGGAAAACCTATAACATTATATTCTCTAAATATACTAGAATAAATGTTATCTTTTACCTTCGTAACATTACCCAATATATTGTAGAGCTATCTCGGGTTAACCCACCATAGGTTTATCATGGAACCACCCATATATTAAAACAATTCCTAAGAACCATAACATAATCATAACACATAACTCAATCATAAAAGAAAGATAACATGTCCACATTGCAATCACAATTTATCACTTCAATATATTAACATAATCAATACATTACCCAATAAAATTCAATAAAAAATGCATAAAAATTGTATATGGTATTTATTTTCCTTTTAAAAATATTTCGCCTTGTTAAGGAAGCTAAATATCAAATAATTCTCACGACCGCTGAAAGTTCGTTCTCATCTCATACGTTTAAAAGAAAATATTATTTTTTTTATTTAGTAAAATGATTTTCATTAAAAAAATATTCACTTTTAATGAAATTAAATGTAAAATGGGTTTATATATCTAATAGAGGATATTCGTGTGTAAATCAATTTAGTCCTCAATGAGAGGAGATTGAGACGAAGTTTCTTACAAATATAATTTTGTAAATAAAATATATTTATAATGTGTATTCAACATACGTAAACATAAATACTCTATATATACAATACAGGTCATCAAAATAGTTTTCAAACATAATCATATCATGACATAATCAATAAGTAGAATATTAGCACAAAGAATGGAATTTTTATTAAGAAGATCCCTTACCTTGTGTCTCACTTTCCTGGTTCATTCATTATCTCCATGACTAAAAAACATAAGATAACTTATACTATATTGAAAACCATTATCATGTATATTATTCCTTTTAGATAACTTATTAACTTACTAAGATAATCATATAATTATTTAAGTTCACATCGGTCCATTTGACGATGTTCGGTACTTTCGTAAAAAATGAACATGTTATAATTACAAATTGTCCATGGGGTCAGAATTGCATTATCTCTTAAATGATATTTATTATTTAGATATATTATATATCTAGTATATCCAGTATATATTTATTTATAATAGTCCATAACATTTGGAGATAAGAATTGAAATGCATTGTTTATTGAGAAGGTATGTACGCATTAACACTACATTCATTTCTATTTCATATTTAAAGGACTGAAAAAATAATGATACATTGGTATATTATAATCACAGAAAAATGTTTTTAATATATGTTACATAATTACATTAATTCCATCCTTTATACATTCCATTTATGACATGAACGAGTCATATAACCTTGAGGGAGCGGTAGTCCACAATTCCTCAAATGAAAATATCATGTTTACTAATTATGAATGCATAAAGGTACGTTGTAAATAAAAATAAAATAATCATGTAGACAATATAAATATAATATATATCATATATAAATGTATTTTCATCATAATGTGCACCATAAGAGGTTGTAGGTTATGTCGAACAATCATCATTTTGTGAGGTTGTAGTTCATTTTCGACAGAAACAATATGTTTTAAATCTATATGATGGAAGTGTGTGTAAGTGTTGTTTGAAAATATCTCATAACAACATACTAGTATATTTAAGATACTGATTTTTTTTGTATTAAAATAAAAATAATATAATATGGTGTGATGAAATAGAATAATGGAAAAACTATTTAGAGAAGATGCTACCTCTTTAAAAGTGTAACTCCCTTTGATTTGAGCCAAAAGGCTTTCTTGAATTTCCTTCTTCCAAGGGGAAATATTCTAGGAGGAAGGGAGGGATCTTGGGAGATTATTTTGGTATTTTTTGGGTGAGACAAGTGGCATTAAATGTGTGATTAAATTTTAGGTTCGATGACATTTTTTAAGAGAGAGGAGGGGCAATTTAGGAAAGTCAATAAATGTAAATTTATTGTAAATTCAATTTTGGTTATAAATGAGTCCAGAATCAGTTATTTATACTATAATATGAATATAATTCTATATAAAACTATCCAATAATAATTATATAGGTTTTGGATATTTTATAATCCTAACTGTATTTATCTATCCCTTTTGTACACTTACCATGTTATCAAAAATTTATCACTTTGACTATCAAAATAGTTACCAAAACATGAAAAATATCCATTTAAAGAGTAAATAATAAAATTTTGAACATATGAAAACTTTTGGGGTGAAGATTATTTTCTTGTAATTTTATAATATTTAATAAAAATTTCATATTTTAAAATATAATCATGTCAATTATGACTCTATTCATATCAAGACATTTATAAAAATCAATACCATCATTATTACTTCAACAAATCATCATTAATAAAAAGATAAGAGATAATTATCATCTAAAAAATCATGTATTATATCAAAACAACCAAATTATATTTATTATAACATTTATAATATCAATTATTTGAATCCTTTATTAATGAAGAAATCACTACATCATCATTGTGCCATAATTAAATTTTATTATTTAATTCCTAAAAATTATAAATAATATTCCATGATGTATTAAATCGTTTTATCATTCCAATGAATATTTATAGTCGTGGAGATCGCATAATAACCTCATATAAAAAGTGTTTTACTATAAGATATATGTTTTGGTTATATTTTCTATAACATTAAATTTAAAGTAATTAAAAGTCATTTTAACACACAAGTGGCTCCATGGGGTCTTACAATCGACCCAAGGCTGCCAATGGCCATACATATCTTATAAAATAGTGTTACGACATCTGTATGGGTAATTTAATATTATTATAATATTATTTTTTACCCTTATTTACATGACTCACCATTTAACCATTGTAAATAAAATATTTACTAAAGGTAGTATTCCTAATGTAAAAAATTAAAAGACGCATAATTATAAAATTTGGACCTCTTGATTCAAAATATTTAATCCATTTTTCCAAATTCAACACAGATAATTGGTAGAAAATAATTTTAAATTATTTCCCATTGTCAAAACCACAAAATGTGTTTTAATGAAATAAAAACTCCCAAAATATGGACATGTTTCTATGTCCAATTGAAGATTGAAATTACATCAAATGACCAGAATTGGATTAAATAGTATAAATAGAATTTAGTTACTCTTTAAAACCAATTCAAATTACAATCTCTCTATATAAATTAGTTAGATTTAAATGTATTGTTGAATTAAAATGCATCATTTTTTACTATCCATTAAAAAATGAATTATTCCAGAGAAATTCCAAAATTCCATCAATTGTACATTTTTACATTTTTCATCTTATTAAGAATATTACTTTTTGATTAAAAAATTTAAAAGTTACAAATAATATAAATGAAATTTGTTCTCCATCAGAAGGTTGGAAAATGACGTTTTAAGGAATATTAGAGTATTTCATGTTTAAAATCGTATTCATTCTTATTTCAAGACTCAAAAATATATTAGAAAATTTTAAATACATTAAACAAGCATTTATAATCATATTTTATTCATTTTTGTTCATTCAAATCGATACAACGACTATGTGTTAACTATTATTTAAAATAATAATTATTTTATTTTATTATTTGGTACAACTCAACATTGTGTGCAACATATTATTTCAGAGAAATCTATTTTTTTGTTGAGTATGCTTTCAAATATAGAATCCCCTTTTATGTAAATTTAATAATTAATCAGAATAATTAATAAATATGAAAATTTCATATTCATTATTTACCTGGGATGTTATTCATAATCCCTAACCATGCAGTAACCATGAAACATATACAAGAGGTTTATTTGTCGGGTTCATTCATGTCTCAAACACATGTAACAACCCCAAGCCTCTTCATAAACTTCATGAACATTCCATCCACCACATTTAAGATATGTAATCCAAAATTTAATCTAGTTGATACCTTCTTAAAATAAAGGATCATATAATAAATCAATATAAATCTTTCTTACAATGCGCAATAATAATTATCTAATGATACGTAATAAAAAATTGACATAATTAAGAAAATTTCAATATATTAAATTTACAGAATATATTATTTTATCAGAATAGAATTAAAAAAATTACACATTTTTTATTTCCAACCAATCACTAGCTATAAGATCAATTGAATCATTTTTTAAAATCCCCATAGTTATTACTGGATCATAAATAGAAACATCGATTGTAATCTCATATAGATCAAATAAATTTTTTGAATATGTTGAAAATCTGTCAAAACCAGTATAATCGACATGTGAATTCATAAAAATTTTTAATATATTATCTATATAGTAATTATTTTTCATTAAATTATATTTATAATATAATATATAACGATATAAATTTTAGAAGGAATAAAAAAATGTAAGAGAAAAAATTAAATATATATATATATATATATATATCTATGGTAATATGTTGAAAAATTCTAGATAGGTAAAATATAAAATGGCTACTGATCTTTCAAAATAGTCTGACCACAACATTATAACTTGTTATTTTTGCAGTTCTATCTATAATATCCTTTATAATGAGCCTATGATTCTCTATCTCTATCTTTCGATGATGAGTGGTTTCACTAATATTAAATAACATTTAATATAAATTAATATAATTGGGATTATCGGTTTAAAACTCACAATAAATTTAAATCCTTGGATCTGAGGTTGTCATTATAGGATAATAAAGAGTTTAGTCTATAGGTGGAGTTGTATGGGTAGGATAATTAGAAGGAGAGGAATAACTAGCTATGGTGGATGAGTTGGATTGGCAGTCTGCTAATGTATTTTCATGTATGAAAACAATGACTATTCAAAATATCTAATCATATTCTCTGCCATCACTCATATATCTAGAACATCAGCTTATAAAGATTCTAAATTTTTATAAAAGCCCTGCATTGAAGAAGATTCCAAACATGATACTTATTTTCTTACTGATACAATTTCTAGGAATCCTATTACCTAAACCATGTGTTTGGGATTTCTATGTTTTATAGATTAAATATCCACCCAAAACTTGTTTATAAATAACCCCTATTTGCTATTCACCTCATGAGAAACCCATATGGATTTTAAAACACAATTAATCACTATAGATACAGAATTTATTTACCATAAATAAAAAAATAAGTTAAACCTATTATAATCCTCTCATTTAATAATCCAAACTCATATATAATATATTAACCTTTTTTCATAAATGAGACCTATTCAATTATTCTTGTCTAGTGGGCGAATAGGGGAATCCTCTACATACCCTACAACCTCACATATTACATGTTGATCTTTTTTTTCTATCATTTTTTCTTCCAATAACATATACCATTCCGGTGTTGGAATATGAGTGTATACATTTCTATTTCAGATCATATTATGAGATCTATTTAATTATTATTATTTAGGTATTATGAAAAATTAAATCATTAACATTTTCATTTCTATTAAAAATCATCTAAAATGTAAAATTGCACATAAGAAAAATTATTCTCATCATCTATCTTCATCAACATGATTCCATGTATCTGCATCTATAAATGGATATATATCACAGGGATTGTGATTTTTTCTATCCCAAATAAATGATATATTATGTAATGGATGATTTAAAATACCACCATCTCCTAGCAGTCAATGAAAAACGTTTCTTCATTTCTCTTCTAGTATCTGGTATTTCATATCTTCCGATAAGAAGGGTTAAAATTATATTACTAAATCAATTAAAAATAAGTTATATAATAATTAATTACTATAAAAAATGGTCTTACACATTTTCAATAATGTTACATTGTCAACACTTCAACAATTATTAAATTAAATACAAAATTTTATTTTGTCGTGTACTACTACAAATGTATTTAATTATTTTGAAATTTGACCTTCTCAAATATCATCATCATCAAAATATAATGGTAATATTGGGTATTTTCTATGGGAAACTATAAATTTTATTAAATTTGTGGTTCCACATTTACAAAGCCCAAAAATATTCTCCCCCATGGGAACTTATATCCCATGTAAAGATGGATGGTGTGGATTATCAATAGGAGCATCTATGCATTCCACCATTGAGGTCTGAGTATGATCATCTCCACCAATATATGATGGATTAGATTATTGACGTTTCATTATCCTATATATCAATGAAACTACAATTACTATAGAAATTTTTAAATACAACTATAATATTCAAATGTAAATAAAATTAGAAAAATTTTCATCTAAAAAAAATTAAAGTAAACAAAGAACATTTTTACTCATACATATTATTATTGACTAAAATTAAATTTTATATATTGAGATATAAAATTCAAAAAATTAATGAATAATAATATAAAAATGGTGTTCTAAAGTAAAAATTATCCAAATAGATAAATATTTTTTACACCAAAATGTATTTTTTTTAATATACACATATATAATATATTTTGTAATTAACATAATAAATTTAAAATAATTATT
This sequence comes from Viscum album, assembly GCA_963277665.1. Classification (NCBI taxonomy): domain Eukaryota; kingdom Viridiplantae; phylum Streptophyta; class Magnoliopsida; order Santalales; family Viscaceae; genus Viscum; species Viscum album. The sequence goes on from OY728135.1 coordinate 1,283,113,451, forward strand.
TTTAAAAAAACTAATAGAGAATTTATGTCAGGTTAAACATGGTAGAATAATTTAAATGGAACAAATATAAACAAAAACTGTACTTAATATTTATTATTCATTTTTTAATAATTAAAATTATATTAAAATTTCTAATAGTTTATGCAATTTTGAAAAGTAATAATGAGATAATGATATATTACCTGAAATATTTGTAATGTAATAAACGATTGTTTTCAAAAAAATTCTTTCATCATGATTGTTCTATGTAGAACAAACCATGAATATTGTGTTCTCATCAATATTATTTCATAATACTTACATAGAAGTTTGGATCTACCATAATTCATCTTCTTCACCATGTTTATAATATCCAACACTCAATTTATTCCCTTTTAAAACAATAGACCACTACTTCTTGGATTGATCAATAATATGGAATAATTTTTTTCATGTGTTTCTATCATAAAATGATCTTCTATGTATTGTAATTTACTTAGATAAACTAGTTCCATTACAAATTAATCATGTATGTCATTGTTATTACACATAATCCATTTGAATTTAAACTTGAGAAATTGAGATTTAATGTCATCAACATACCATATTTCCTTATTGCCAACATAATTTTTTATTAATTTAGAGAGTGGGTTTTATTAATCATAAAGAGAATAATTCATTTTTTCAATGAACAATAAAACACTACAATTATGAATCGTTCATCTATTGTCATTATAATTCATATCAAATATGTATCCATTAATTTCATACCCAAAACGTGTAATTAAATTTAAAAATGTACTTCCCACTAACCATAGTAATTTTTATGACGCATCAGATCTATCAATAATTGTTTTTTAATCCATGGAAAAATAGTTTTTATATGCTCATTGAAAATCTAAATTTCATTCCTCATTAGATAAGATTGTTTCAATAAATAATTATAGAGTTATATATATATATATATGGTCTTAATATATGTTATTAATGTTGTATACATTTACCTTTATTATATTTTCACATCTCATTTATTTGACTTATATTCCATGGATCACCTTTTCCCATGGATTAACTCATTTATAGAGATTTATAGGCAAATGGTTACACTCCAATGTTGATAAATAAATTGTATAAAATGATACAACCTCCATGGAAATATACTTTTCAAGAATGGAGGATTCAAGTTGATATCAAATAATAATATACACCATAAACAATTTTATATACCTTTATAAAGGATACATCCAACATTGATATATTGGGTTGCAATGATTTATGTTGTCCACCATACGAACCATTAAATTGTAATGACCCAAAGTTTTTCCACTAGAAATTCAAGTCATATAATTATTTAATATTGTACAATGACATACGATAATACTTTAAAAGCTTTATAAATGATTAATTAATGAAAAAAGATGTGTTTCTTGTTGTTAAGGAACCAATACTAAAGAAATAGATAAATGGACATCGTAATAGTATTTTGACCCTTATGTAGAGTAATCTGGCCAATTAAATAGTTACCTCACCAAAGAGAGTACGAATAAAATATTTCAAACTTTTAAGAGACAATATGATAAAATTGTATCATAGTATAAGGTAATAAATATTTCATAAATTAATAATTAAGTGTTTTTGTTTTATGTAAGTCTTAAATATTTAATTAAAATTATATAAATACATTAATAAATTATAAGTTAATTCATTTTTATAAAATATATTCATAAATTAATTTTTTTTTCTTTATGATTATTAGAAATTTTTTTGAGACCATAGTTATTTTTTCAATGTGTTAAAAAATAAATTTTAAATACAAAATTTGTATTTATTAGTAAATTATGTTTTAATTAAAAATTAAATTTCTCATATTTATAAAATTGATTTTATTTTGAATTATACCTATCAATAAATTATTGGGGTTATTTTTCATTATTTTTTTGAAATAATTGAATTTTTATGAATATTGAAATACAATAATTTTAAGGTAAATGTCAAATACATTAACTATGGAGTCATATATGATGTATTGCTGATGTGTGCCCATTATCTCTAACTTAAATGATCATTTAACAATATTCTGTCTCATTAATCAATATTATAATATATGTATTATTTATTATTTATTTTTATTTAACAATTTTTTACACATAATATTAATTTATAAAATAAAATTATTTCCTTGTGATAAGAAAACACTAAATTAATTTAAACAGTTTCCATTAATGATTTATTTATTAATTCATCATAACATATATAAAAAGTTGTATTTTAATATTATATAATACAATTAATAAAATATAGCTTCTTTTATAGTATTATATTATCATTGAATATGATTTTACGTGCACATATAAAAGTGAACTGATCATTAAAACCAAGGAAATCAACGCTCCCAAATTTCAAAATAGAATCTATTAACCCATAAAAAAGAAAATAAATGAACATAATAAAGTTATAATAAGTCATATAAATTTATATGTGGTTGTGTTATTATTAATTAATAAATAATATTTTATTATATTCAAGATTAATATCAAGTGGAGATTCATTTTAGTCATAATGTAAGGGATTCTACTAGGACATCCATTATTCTATTGGATGCTCTTTATCTATTTTTTACCAAAGGAAATTTTATTTTCAATATGTACATATTTTAAATTAGTTATATAGTTTAAAAAATAATATAGAAAGATAGAATCATACACATGTTTTTGGGGGATATACATGTTATTTAATGGTTCCCTGCACAATTCTTCTTGATAAGGAAGCCTGATTTAAAGGAACTTCCAGAATTATTACCCATTTTATTGTTTCATCCATATTCAATTTTAACCAAAAATTATTTTTTAAAAATAACCAATTTTATCATGAGAAAAATTTCTTTTTCAATAATGGTATTATAAAAACAATTATACCTTTTATATTGTAATGAGTCTTAAAAATTTTCTCATAAACTATACTAAAAAGTTTTATATCTAAAAAATCTTAAACATTATTTCAGTTTTGTTTGAAATAAATTATCATGATATAAGTATATATTACATTATTAATTTATATTAATAATTTAATTCTTTTCATTAATGTCCACATTTATGATACTTCCATTTATTATGATACTAAAATGATTATGATACCCAATTAATTCCATGGGTAACCATTATGTTTACATTTGATTACTTTTGTATTTTTCATAATGGCGTTAGAATATTTATGACCATGTTAAGTTGGGTGGTCCCAGATATTTCCTTAATGACTTGTGTAAATTTTAGTTTAATGAGATGTTATGTGAAATAGTCTTTGTTGTATCCTTGAGTCGTGCTCTTATATTGGAAATGAGGCTTGACTCGTGTGCACCCCGACCCCAGAAAGCTAGAGTAGGTGCATTATTTTAATACATTGGCGTGATTACAAGGAATCATGTATTGAAGGTTTGATGAGTTTAGATTTCTTAGAAAATATATTACATACATGAATGTTACATTAAACTTTCATACATACAACACAACATAATTAATCCACTGGGAATGGAATTGTTCTCTTAGCTTAACCATGTATATCAATAATAAAATACATCGTGGGATCCTAGTAAAATAAAACATAATAAAGGGGTGATCTCAAATGCTCAATAGGAGTAAGAAATTCAATGGAAGATAACATAACGATTAGGCATGGTGAATAATTGAAAACACATGCCTTTAAAAATATTAATCATGAACACATTATGGTAGGAATATGATCTGAGTAAATAATTTCATAATAAAACATAGTCGTGGTTATTCTACTAGAAAAATAACCTCAAGAACCATCAATATTATTTTTATAATAATGAAATGTATTATGCAGGACATTCTGAAAAAAAATTCAAGGCCTCAGCTTAGATGTCTAAATATGATTAAGGCCTAGGCCAAAATCATATATGAAATGGTGAAAGGCCTTGGCCAATTCCATTTATAATTGTCTCATGAGACCATTCGATGCATCGAGGAGATATAAAGGGCTCCACCCATCACTTACTATGTACAATACATTCCTCATATGATAAGGTTGAAACATAACATACACCCTCGAATTAAAACAAGATTAGAAAATGTCAATTCATTAACCATAAACCATTAATGGTATAAAAATATCACATTTATAGTCCAACATATCCTAAATCATTCAATAAAATATGGAATATTATACTATAATAAATCAACTTCAAACTAGTATAATATCTAGTAAAGGGCATTGATATAGTCGAAAATGATCGGTAAAACTTTTTGAGAGAAATATCCTTTCTTTTGAAAAAATTTAAATGTTGCATATTTATAAAGGAAGTCATTTAAAATAGATTTTTAAATCAATGTGTCCCATACAACTTTGAATCTTTTACAAAAAATATAAACATTTTAAAATAATCAGTTCTATATAAATAAGTCCTTAAAATTATTTTTAAATGATGGACATCAATGAGAACGATTTAGAAGAATAATTATTTAAAAATTTTCAAATGTTTTTTTAGTTTATGAGTACCTTTAAAAGAATCATTTTGAAAATCTATTTTATGAAACATCGACATGGATAATAAATATGTACCAGAAAATACCTACACATAAACAATCTCAAATAAAAATGATATTGAGAAATTTACCCTTACCTTGTACATTTCCTTGGATGAGGCTACATTAACCTCCTATATAATAGTTAAATAATTTTCATTAAATTATAAAAGAACTATATACACAAATTTGATATCATATAAGATAATTTCATATCGTTTTGCTAATAACAATTTAGTATTATCGTCGTTTAGGGTGTTAACTGATTCGTTTTCCTTTATATGTTTTGGTAAATAAGATTTGTTTGTTATGGATAGGATGTATTTGATTCAAATCCAGAATGATATTATGTTTCTTAATAATTATGTTAAATCATCAATTAATATTTATTCCAGAGTGGTTATGATGGATAAATTAATTTCATCGCGTTCATGGAAACGGTAGTCCGTACATACGCACGAGCAACAATATCATTCAATTGATATAAAAATAGTATTTACATAGATGGTATATCATATATACAGAATCATTAACATGTTTTATTTATTATTTACATCAATTTAACATCATTTTTATGCCCCTCTAAAACATTAATGTATTGAATAAAAACTACCCAATGACGTGGAAGCGATGAGCAATGTGTACGCATGTATGGTCACTTTGTCATTCAAATGATGGATAGAATAATGAATATGGTTGTACATTTTTTATAAAAAAATCATAGTATATAAAATATTCTGAAGTTATTATTTTATAATGTAATCAATAATGAATGATGAAGTGGAAGAAGAAAAATAACTTGAAAGAGGTGATGAAATACTTAACTCTTCTTCAGGTTCTTTCTTTTGATTTGAAAAAAGGCTCCATAGGATGGCTTTATGATAAAACTAATGCCACTATTTTTATGTTAGGAATATTAGGAGGATATGTTTTTAGGTTTTGGCAGATCCTAATGGCTTTGGAGGTGTTATTTTGAGAGAAGGGAAGTGCCCTTTTATAAGGGATCTGAGGGTCACCTTAAGAAAATATTGAAATATTATTTTATAATATAATAATTTTCGGTTTCCAATGGCTCTAAAATAATTTATTTTGAGGATAAGGTAGGTATGGGTCTAAAAACACACAACCAATAGTTTTTAGACAGGTTTGGATCTCCATATTAACCTTATCTTTTATATTTAACTCTTTGTTAAATAGTTTAACTTCTACATGTATTCATATGTTATTATTAAAATTTGTTAATAAACATACTATAAAATTACAATATAACAAAAATGTGTTAACTAATGTTATAACTATCATTATATAAGTTATTTTTCATAACTTTAGTTTTTTAGGACTATTATATAATTTAATAATATAATATTTATTTTAAAAACACATTTATCTCCATTTTGACACGATTTAGTATTTGGTTTTTGAGAATGACATAACAACTTGATTAAATAAAACCAAATATAATAAATCAATAATAAAATTTCATAGTAATATAGAAAATTCTTGATGTCATAAAAACATTGAAATTATATTTATTTTAATATTTATAATACTATTTATTTTATTCATTAATTAATAAGGTAATTACTTCATCATCATTGTGTCCTAAATAAATTCACATATTAAAATATTGAAAATTATAAATAAAATACCATTATGTAAGAAATATTGTTAGCTTTTTAATTGATATTTATAGTATAAATGATATCTTATATAACACATTGTAAAAATTACATTACTAAAAGATATATGTTTATGTCATTTTTCCTCTACGTTAAATTAACTAATATCATGTGTCCTTATCACCCTCATGTGGTCCCAAATTTGACCAAAGGAGGCCCTTGGTAAGACATGTATCAACCAATAGGAATATGACACATGTTAAGGTAATTTAATGTTATTATTATAATATTTGTTTACCCTTATTTAAAATATTTACCCTTTAACCATGGTAAACAAATTTTTTACTGAAATAAATATTTATAATTTCTATCAATAAAAGATACCTATTTACACAATTTGGATCACCTGATTCCAAATATAAATCCATTTTTCCAAATTCAAGACACAGAAGTTGCAGAAATTGATTTAAAAGTAATTCCCGTAGTCAAAACAATAAACATGTTTTTAAGAAATAATAACTATAAAAAGATTAGCACATGTTTATGTCCATTTTAACTGTGAAATTACATACAATGGCCTAAATTATATAAAATTATAAATATTTAATATAGATATACTTTAAAACCACCAAAATGTAAAATTTAATAGCATTAATTTTTTCGAATAAAAAATATGTTTTAATTAAAATTTAATATTTTTCAGTATACATCAAAATATGAAAGTAATCTGAAAAGTACCAAAAATTTATCCAAACTAAAATTGTATGTTCCGATTATAAATAAGAATTTAATTTCATTAAATTGAATGTTTTAATGTTTCAAATATTGATTTACACAATTCGGTAAGTTGTGGTGCTCTCGAACTTGGTGTTGTGTTTAACTCAAGTTATTTAATTACAATGAAGAGATAATGTACTAAGAAATATTAAGCGGTTACATAATCCCCTTCTTAAATAAATAGCATCCTTTAAATTTGAAAATATTCTTCTAAAATAAGTGGTTGATAATAGATAATACCTTTATATAAAACCCACATTGAAAATAGGGTTCATAAAATTTAGTCTTAGTAAGATGGAAAGGGAAATGAAAACATCAACACCAATTTATTGTTTCTAATAGTAGAACATTGGTGACTATTATAGACACATAATTGGAGGAAAACGTAAATAGTAATAGAGAGTGACTTAGGTCATCAATCAGAAATAAGTGTAAAATTTAGGGCCTCAAAGCCATCAATATAAAATAATTTAAAATATCATTGGTTCCCCAAAAGATAAGGTATTAGGATAACTCATGTTTGGTTTTAATATTAGTTACCTAATGTTTATGAATTAATTTCATCATAGAATAATAATATTTTTATATATATATAAACGTGATGAGTAGAGTTCCATCTTTTAAAGAATTTCTACCACAAATAGATCTTTCACTTCGAAATATAAAAGAACTAAAAAATATTATATTTATCCAAATCGTATAAGGTTATAGACATATACCATGAAGAAAAATAATTTATAATAACCACATACATCCTACAAGATAGTCGTATGTCATAAAGCCTTGTTGCACTTTTGTTGTGGGTTTGATTAATGCAACTCTATCCAATTCGATGGGTTATCGCTCGACATGCAGGTTTCCTTTCTCTAAAACTAAAGTAATATAATATTCCAAAATTATTCGTAATAAATAAAATCCAAAGTTCAACATAATCCACTCCAACCATTATAGTTATCCAAAATACATCTGCCCAAATTCTCTCTAAATGGATTCAAAATAACAAAATCAGTTGTAACATCAGATTTCCCAAATAATTTAATTTTCTCTTATTATCACATTCTGAAAATGTAGTTACCTTCATCCTATTATAACCATAATGAAAAATAAAGTTACTATAGTAAAATCCTTATGTATATCACATTCTTCTTATAACCAGAAAATAATTCTTGAATCCAAAAACAGAAAAACATTAATTATTCCACTTCAACTGTAGAAACAACATTAGTTTAGCCTTTCCTTCGTGGCCTTTTCTGAGGTAATATTCCTTTGAGCTAAGAATATTTATTTTCTTAATTATCCATTTCAATACTATTATAGCATTCAACAATGACATGTTCTTTCCTTCCCATGCAATCACGAGCCTAGTGACCTTTTTCTCTACATTTGTAACGAACAACCATTTCTTCTAGGAAGACACCATGGTGCTTCCTTCCACAGTTATCACATGGTGGAAACTCTACTCTTCCCTTATTCCCTTTTTCCGTATTTCCATTCCCAGAGTGTTCACGAGATTACTTTTTCTATTTATTTTCTTTAAAGTCGTATGACGTAGAGAATTATTTTTCTATCTTAATAGAAAATTATACAATATATTCATATGATGAGAATGATTTTGAGACTAATGCTCAATGAATAAAAGGTTTTAAAATCTCAAAAAACAATCAATATTACTTATTGGGTTTCTTATATAATATGCAATAGACATGTCTAACATTGTAATGTTATCTTCATACATTACGGCATTCTCATCCTCTATTTCCCTCAAACTCTGAAATTGTCTATCCATATCTTCTCGATCTTCAAACGGAAAGTATCTTTCTATGAAAATATCATTAAAATTCCACCATTCCATACATGATACTTCTTTATCCTCCTTTTTTTGGAATTAATTACAACCATTGATCTGCATCTCCCATGATGCGATAGACATCCATGAAAAGTTTTTCCTTTTCAATACTCCCCAAAGCATGAAATATATTCCCTAAGGAACTTATCCATTGCTTAGCTAAAAATGGATTTCTAGACCCATTGAATGTTGGTGGTTATTTACTCATGAATAAGTATAAAATTGATCGTCTACATTGTGGATCAGGGTGATACATATATGTAATTTTATTATTCATATCCTAAATGAGTTGTCCAAGTATGGTGATTAGCTGTTCAGCTCCTATTGTATCATCAGCTCCACTATAATTGTCTTCAATAATAGGGTTGTCCATACATGGATTATGTGTGTTGATATAGTTTCCATTCCTTCCACTAGGCATCAATTCTATACAATGGCATAAAGTAGATTAGTTATTGAATTGAAATATGTAATTCCAAACTTGTAAAACACTTTACATAAATTGAACAGTTTATGGATATAATTCCTAATCATAAAAAAATGTTTTCTTTGAGGATGTATATACAAATAAATCCTCCATAATGTTTTTTAAATAAAATTTGAATTAATCTAAGAATATTTCCTGAGATTTTTATATCCATGAGTGCAGAAAGGCCTGTTGTCATGCACTAGGATACCTCGGGTCAAGCCTGAAACTCCTAGTCGGAGTTTTCACTCCTAGGTATATCTATGCTAGAGCTGCCTCTACCTGCTCGTATCTATAGAGAGATGTATTGCATGTAAAATACACAAAATATCTACATTACCAAAATTCAAGGATGTTCTTATATACTAATCCTCATAGTCTATCTTAGGGTAATGTTCTTAAAATTTTATTCCTAAATCTTGTTTCCAAAGTTTGTACTAAACATTCTCTGATACAATCTGTAATGCCCCGACCCCAGAATCCTGGAGCTAGTGCATTATTTTTATATATTTCACTGATTATAATGAATCATGTCCCGAAGGACAGATCAAATTATCAGTAATGGAAAATAGATTACATACATGAATGTTACATTACACATTCAGACATACAACACAAAAAAAATAATCCTTTGAGAATTCCATTGTTACCTTAGACTAACCTTGCATATCAATCATGAAACACTTCTTGGATCCCGAGATAATAAAACAGTAGAGATTGGTGAGCTCAAACGCTCAGTAAGAGTAAGCGATACATCAGAAGATAACATAATCATTATACATGGTGAATAGTTGAAACCACGTGTTGTAAAAAATAATAAATATGAACACTTTATGGCAGGAATATGAGATTAGTAAATTATATCATAATATAACTTATTCATGGTTATTCTACTAGTCGAAAAACCACATGAACCATCAATATTATTTTCATAATAAGGTAATTTATAATGCTTGAAATTATAAAACATTTTGTCAAGGCCTCATCCAAGACATCTAAAAATGATTAAATCCTAGTCCAAAACAATATATAAAATTGGGAATGTCCTCGGCCAATTACACTTATAATTGTCTCATGATACCTACTAAGGCATCGTAGAGCTATATTGGGCTCCACCCGTCACTTACTCTATCAAATACATTCCTCATATGAAAACGTGGAAACATTACATGAAAATTCATATAAAACCCCTTATACGAAATGTAAATACATTAACCATAATCCATGAATGGTATAAAAATATCACATCCACAGTAAAACATATCATAAATCATTTAATAAAATATGGAAGATTTATTATAATAAATCAACTTCAAACTAGTATAATATCCAATAAAGGATGTTGACATAGATTAAAATTATGAGTAAAACATTCAAAGAAAAATACCCATTTTTTGAAATCATTTAAGCTTTACACATTTATAAATTATTTCATATAAAATATATTTTTGAATCAAAGTGTTATATAACACTTTGAAACTTTGGAAATAAATGAACATTTTAAAACAATGATGTCTATATAAATAAATCCATAAAAATCTTTTGAAATGATAGACATTGATGCGAAATATTTAGTAGAATAAATATTTTAGACATTTAAAATGATTTTTTAGTTAGTGAGTTCCTTTAAAATAATCATTTTGAAAAATTTCTTTTTTTTGGAAACATGGACATGGATAATAAATATATCTTAGAAAATACATAGACATAAACAATCTCGAATAATAATGAGATTGAGAAATTAACTCTTACCTTGTACTTCTCCTTGGTAGAGGGTATGTTAAACTCTTGTATAAAAGATAAATCATTGTTATGAAATTATAAGAGAACCATATATGAAAATATGATATCATATATGATCTTTTAATATTGTTTTGTTAATAATATTTTAGTATTATCATCGTTTCGGGTGTTAACTGATTTGTTTTCCTTTATATGTTGTGTTACATAAACTTTTTTTGTAATGGATTTGATGTATTTGATTCATATCCAAAATGATATTAATTTCTTAAACATTATTTGAAATAATCAAATGATATTTATTCCTTAATGGTTATGATTGGGAAATGAATCTCATCGCGTTCGTGGAGATGGTAGTCTGTACATACCCATGAGTGACAATATCAATGTTTTGAGATTATATTCGTATGTAAATAGATGGTATATAATATATACAGAATCATTAACATGTTTTATTAATTATTTTCACCAGTTATACATCATTATTATACCCATCCTAAAAACTAATGTATTGAATAACAACTACACCACGACTTGGAGATGGTAAGTAGTACGTACGCACGTATGGGGAGGTTGTCATTAATATGATGGATTGAATAATGAATATGGTTTTACCATTTTTATAATGACATAATAGTATATAGAATATACTAGAGTTATAATTTATTAATGGAAACAACAAGGAAAGGGGAAGTGGAAGAAGAAAAACTACGTGAAAGAGGTGATGAAATATTTACCTCTTCTTCAGGTATTTCCTTTTGATTTGATCAGAAGGGATCCATAAGATGGTGTTTTGATAAAACAAAGGCCTCTATGTTCAATTTATGGATATTGGGGGCATATTTGGGCAATTCTTGGCCAAGAAAAATGGCTTTGGAAGTGTGATTTTGAGAAAAGGGGGAGTTTCTATTAATAACAGAGGTGAGGGGAACCTTAGGAAAAGATAGAAATATTATTTTATAATAAAATCATTTTCGGTTTCTGATGGATCTAAAATGATTTCTTTTCGAGGCTAAGGTGGATATGGGTCTACAACCTCTCAGCCAATATATTTGAGAAAGGTTTGGGTCACCATATTAACCTTATCTTATATATTTAACTCTTCATTAAATAGTTTATCTTTTACCATGTATTCTTGAATTGTTATAATAATTGTTTAATAAACATACTATAAAATTCTCAAAGACCCTCATGTGGTTAATTAATGATATACCAATCAGTATATACATTATTTGGAATATCCTTAGATTTTTAAGACTACAATATAATTTAATAGTATAATATTTGTTTTAAAAACTCTTTTATATCAATTTTGACACTATTTAGTATTTGGTTTTTGAGAAAGTCATCAAAAATTGATTACACAAAGGATGTGGACAACTTAAAAAAATAATTGTCCCACGAATCAATTGTTGTTGCGGTATGGGATAACTCTGGCAGGTTTTAACATGGGATTATCTTGGTGATTCTTGGTTGTCTGTTATAATGGCAACCAACCCTGATCAGCACAAACACTGATCGAGGACAATTTAACTTTTTTAATTCATGTTTTTTCCCCCACATTATTCATTCATCATTTGTGTTTTTTAGTCAACATGTGACTCTACAAATGGTGATCAATCGATCATTACACAATTGATCATCGATTAAATGTTCTGTTTTATTAGGTCTGGCATGATCACAACACTATGGAGGTGTTATGACATTGGTGGAAAACATATCATGTAGACAATATAGATATCATCATTTGAGAAAAATTGCCCCAGGATGGATCATCGCATGGATTCAAACCCCTGGCGATGGAGAGAATGACTTGAGGTTTTTGAAGCCACATTGGGATAAAAAATCGGACCACTTGTGTGAGTTTGTTTTCCCACCGATGATGCCACCAGCGTGATAGCGATGGAATCACTTGGAGGTCAGCATATTCCTATGTTGGAGGCTTAATAGATACAGATTCATCTACTCGAGTAGGAGAATGAAGTGGACTCGACTGAAGTGGGGTGAGCTAGAAACGCAGATCAAGCCACGTGTAAGTGGTGATATGGTCGGTCGAGCCTACCATGAGACATGAAATAGGTATATAGAAGGAGGCCATAGTAGGTTCATGGGGGGTTGTACCTTGATAAGTGTGGAAGAGTGAAGGATCGGTGAAGATTGGCACCACTGTAGGTGGAGAAACACACATCTTAGTCGTAGTTGTGTGCTGACATGCGGTCCTTATGACCCCTTGCAGGGGAGGTGGCCAACCATTTTTCAACCACATTGAATGGGGAAGGATGTGACACTTGCCACATCCCGAGGTAGATAAGATTGGACCAATCTAGTAGGCGATGTGAAACATGCGAACCGACCTCAGGATGGGACCAAAGCCTCGATCCAGGACGCACCAACAGGCTGGGCTGGTATAGTGGACCGATTTGTACCTTTGTCGAGTCGGAAAACCTCGGGCTGAGTAATGTATTGTGTTCCCTACCATGTCAGAATTGACCCAGACCCAACCGTCAAATTGTTTATAAAAAGATACATTACTATCAAACCGTAAGTCTAGTTGACGATCCATATATTGTGTTGGGACCTTTGTGATGATGCAATCATTTTGATATGCCTTAATGTAGTTTTAGATTTACCCATAGGTGCTAGTGGTGTTCTCTTTGTCTTTTATATGATGGATTGATGCATGATCTTGATCCCATCATAGGAGTTGATAGTAGAGTTTGAGATGTACCTTTTGTATTCTTTATGAAGGATCAATTTAGGGACTCGTCCTGGACATAGAGGATAACATGACTTCCGAAGTGGGTTATCTCAGCCCAACATAGATAGTGAATTAGCTGGCAGGATCATGTATCATTTAGATAGGCTAGGTTGATCCTCAATTACCTTTTTGGTACCTTATATATGTTTTTTAGACAATGTTTCACCAATATTTAAATATGATCCTATCCTATATCTAGGATCCCAATGCGAGTAGGGCCATCATGTCCCCCAGTGATCCCTGGTTGTACGACCCCTTATCAATATATTGAGATATTTCCTTCCATCATGACATCACCTAATCAACGTACTTTGGGTAGTACTCAGGTTGTTCTCATTAAGTGGGTCCCAAAGAATAATGACCTCCAATGAGGGTCTCTAATGACTTCCTATGATAATGAGAGAGTTCTACTAGAAAGACCGTTCCTTGAGGAATATACTAAGAGAAAATATTGGTTGTGATATCGATACTCATTATAATATAAGTTCTAGATGACTCAGGGAATCATTGTGATGGATCATGACCATATGCTATTTTGGATACTTTTGGTATACATGTTCTACATGGTTACTATCAGATATCAGGAGCAGTGGGATCTCCCAGAATCCAAAATGGTATTAATGGAACCATATAGATGGAAGTGGATGCGAGGTTGTGTCAAAAAATATAGAATATGTTGTTGTCTTCCCTTAATGTTTTGACCACTATTCCTTCTATCGCCTAACCCTTGGGTGTGATGAATTTCAATCATGTCTCATCATCCTCCCTGCAGTTTTCGGATCCCTCTTCATCTACACTGAGACATCTGGATCATCGATCTGCAGTGTCCCCCCTGTGTTGATACCCTCTTTGTATGTGTCAGATTCCATCGTATTGAATTTCCACGGGATCCATTTTCCCATTATTATTATCTTGGCTCTTATCTTCCCCCCATGTGCTCCCTATTCTATCCATTAATGACTCTCTCTATGGTGTGGCCTCCAACCCCTTGCATCCTTGTTTCATGACGTCTCCATAGAGTTTCTGTATGCATCATGTGAAGGATCTCAGATCTATTTTGGATTTCTTGTATTAGCTATTAGGAGGATTCATAGTGCATGAAATGGAATTTGGTATCCCTCTTTCGGGGTTCTATGATGCCAATATTCGTTTTCTAGCACATTGTTGGCTCTTGGGGTCTCTGACTCCTGGTTCAGATATCCTCGATCCATCATTTCTTCTTCAGCCTTATCATGGGGTCAATGGAGGATTTCATACAGGCGTGGGGAATTTCCCCTTGAAATGTGGGTCGTTAGAGATTCATTTTGTCATGATGTTCCCGGGATGTTCATAACTTTAAGGTGATCCAATCATAAGTGATATATATAAACCTCCCCAGTCATCCACTTCCCTTCCAAAACAAAGGATTTCTTAATGTGATATGAGACTCCCTTGGAAGTTTTGTCTTCTTAGATGTCCAAACTAGAAGCTGTGCAGATACCATGGTGGCTTGAATCAATTTGGAATTAGACCTCTCGCTTGTGGTGATGTCCAACATAGATCTCTAGGTTTAGTATACCTTTTTGGAAATAGGAAATTTTTACCTGGTTTTCCGTGGTTCAGATCACATTTTCTTCTTCAAGGCCACTCTTTATAGCTCTGTTGACGTCGTAGACAGAGTGGGCATCATCATCATTCTCAGACTCGAGGGGTAAGAGTCCTATTGTCGAATGATTCCAAGGGGAATCCCTAGAGAGGGTGAACATTGGTTGAGAAGGTTTCTGAAGATATTACTTGTTCCCCCTTCCAACATCCTACTATTGTAAATCCTGACAGTCAGGTGTTGGAATGAATTTCTAAGGCATATTGGTCGATTGTGCCTAATGTATCTTGTTTGGGACTAAGGAACTAGCTGGTGAGCTCTCTCCTGTCCCCCACTACAAACCTATGACCATATTGAGGTCATAACATGGATTATTTTTTCTGGGATTATTCCCCATCCACCTGACCAGATGGCATATCCTCTTGGGGATGTTATATTGTCTCTACATGCTTCTGATAGAGAAGAGGCCCCTCTTATGGTGGCTCCTATGTATTTGGTTCACCCAATGGATGTGTCCACCACTTCTCCCCCATCAGACTCCCTCACTAATCTGGTACTGGAATACCCGTATTGAGCGTCATAAGGCTAAAGGAAGGTATCTAAATCCTTTATGGGTAGGAGTGGAAGGCTAGAAACCATAAATCAGGACACAAATTCATCCTCAATCAATCTCTGACCCAAGATGAATTATGTTTGTACTGGATCATAATCCAAAAATTTAAATGTGATGTTTTCCTACCACTATAATGAGGTTACATGTTTAGGAGACAACCCTAGATTTCCCTTTTCTCAACTATTACTATCCTCATATGGAATTCAAGTGGCATTGGAGCCTAGATTAAAATATCCACCTTGACCTCAGTGGTTAATAACCATAATGTTTCTATGTGGAAATTCTTGAAAATATGAATCCCCCAACCAGGATTAGTGATTTCCCTATGACTCTTAAAATTCATGTCTTCCTGCATGCTAAACCATACTACAAGAATATTTGGATCATCAAGTGTAGGAGAGTTATAGTTGATCTGGTAGTGGCGGGGGACCAATTCATCACAGTGAACGTGACTCATTGTGATCATACCTTGTTTTTCTCCTTTATCTATGGATTTTTTGACCCCAAGTACTGTGAGGCCCTATGAAATGAACTCAATGGATATGATCCAAGAAACAAATACTTGGATACTTGGGGGGATTTCAATGTTGATGTTTACTGGATGATAGTATGGGGAGAGGTCCTTTCACGAGACAATCTAGCCCTGACTTAAACCAATTTATGGCAGGAAAAGATCACTTGGAGCATGGATATTCTGGTGACATGTTAACATGATAAATCAATCATAGGGGTAACCATTGGTTGTGGAGTTTCATGGTCATTTGTTTAGAAAACATTAATGTCATATTCATGTACGACAAAACTCGAGTTCTTTGATTTGTGAGTGGAATATCATACCACCCCCTACTCCTACATGCCTTGCCTTCTGAATATGACCAACATTGTTAGTTTAAATACTACTGGAATTCATAGGATATTCCAGTTTTCTATGATCTAGTAAAATATTCCTGGAATGCCTCCGCACTAGGGTGACACATGGATCACATTTCATAATAAATTTACGTGGATCATGATTCATCTTCACATGTGATCCAAAGACATTCCCCTACCAGATAAATATATAGAGGCCATATCCCAAGATGTTTATTGGATTGAAAAGAGTCTAGAGGTGGATTGGGATGATCAGGTGTTTCATATCCTGGCAAATAAGAAGGAGCTGCTAGTGGACATGATCTTGAAAAAATAGCACCTATACCAAGAGAATGAGATGATTATGTGGCTGAATGTGGGAGAATAAAACACTTCATATTTTCATTCTGGAATTATGGAGAGGATATGGTTGTTTAAACCAAACATTATTCTATAATATGGTACATTCCTAGATGATCGAGATTTAGGTGGTTCTCTACAAAACTCCAACTGTAAAGACCACATTTCTTTTCTAAATTATTGACTGCCTAATGTTTACCCAGGGGAATGTAAAGACATTTTTTATTTTATTCCACATTTGTTTACAATCTGGGGAGACTAGGGTCTAGGGGATATTTTTCAAGAGAGAGAGATTCTGTTTACTTTGACCAATCTAAATTGTGATAGGGTGGCTGGTCTGGATGGCTTCCATAGATATTTTTATAGAATATTGTGGTTGATTGTGAAGGATTAGTTATTGAAAATTTTCAAGGCTTTGTTTGGGGGGGTCCCTTACCCTATATTATATGTTCCACTTCTATCAGGATGATCCCCAAGATCAAGAACCCCACTTCAATCCTCCATTTTCATCCTATGAGAATGTGAAATGCCCCTACAAAAAAATTTCCAGCATCATCAATTCATGTCTATCTCTCCACCTCCCCAAATTAATCTACTTGGAGTAGCATGGCTTCATCTTGGGGGTCTCTATCTAGGGGCTGATATCATTGGTCTAGGAAATGAATAGGGATATCAAATACAAAACCCATGGTTCGAATGCGGTCATCATACATTCTATGAACAAGTAATATGACTGTGTTGAATGGAGGTTAATCAAAAAATTGTTGGAAGGTATTGGTGTTTCTCCATGGAATATTGACATTTTGTTTCACTACATAACTTGATCATGGATAGTGATAATATTCATGGGAAAAACATATGTTTTCTTCCCGGAAACCAATGGTTAAAGGAAAGGGGACCCGATCTCCTCGAGTATCTTTATTATATCCTATGATGTTCTTAGTCTCCTCATTAATACGGGACTCACTAATGGTGATATCCTAACATACCACCGAATAGTGAGATCCTAATCAGTGTCCCACATCATTTTTTTTGAATGATACCATCATTTTTATGAATTCTATAAGCTGGTCATTAAGGGGATTAAATTGATTTCAGATGTGTATGGTCACTGGAAAGGATAGTTTATTAACAAGAGCAAGAGCAGCTTTTACATCTCTAGATTATAATTCTCCAATAGGGTATCCTCCATGATCAAAATCTTGGAATTTAATATAAGTGGTTTCCTCATTTATAATTTTGGGGGATCATCTTTTCTCATAATGAATTATCATTTCCATCTTTGACCCTTCATCAGCAGGACCATGGTTCATGTTCTTAACTAAAAATGATTTTTTTATCCTTTAGAGGTAGGATAATGTTGGTGAGCATTGTACTACTTGCCACCCCGGTTCATGCCCCATCATCCATCAATGTACCAAAAGTTGTGATAAAAAAAATGATAGGGTCCTATGAAACTTCAGTTCTGATACAGCATTGGAGGAAAATTGTACTGGGTTTCATGGAGTAAGATGGCATATATGGTTAATGGATGTGTGATTAATGTTCATTGTCTGTAGGATACCATTCACTACATGCATGAAAAATTGGCATGGGTTGTTTGGAACACTCTACACTATCGGGGATCAGCTTGAACCTAAATTATGTGGGGGTTAAGGTGGTTATGGATATTCATATCTCTCCCATTCAGTTGGAATTAGATACATAGTGAATATATTAGTCCCCATTCACACTGGATTTTTGGGAGATGACATATATCTTTTATGCACTATAGCAGGAGTGGAGCAATTATCGGCTACCTGGGATGTCCATCCACTGGAATTTCCTACTGGAAATCCAACCAAAATCTAACATTCATCAAATTGGGTCTCTGTAGTGACTAATAAGTGAATATTGACCACATCAAGATGTATTCGGACCTAGACTACTGTGTATTCTCTCTAACCCCATCTAGTTCATTCTCGCCAAATGACTACAATAGGACTCTCATCCCACAAGAACAAATAGATGTATATTTTAATTATCTTTGTGACAAGAATATCCCAAAAAAATCAATTTCCTCCCCTATAGAATTTAAAAAAATGATATTCCCACTGATCATAATGTTATGTGTTTTGGTTTTTCCATTACCTCAAGATGTGTTTGTTGTAGGGGTCATAAGGAGGAAATCTTGAGACACCTTTTCATTGAAATAGAGTGGTATTATAAGTTGTTAAATTACTTTAGGATATTTACTACTATATCGTCTTCATCTATGGATGATCATCCCTTTCTGGTCAAATGGAATAGTGGCTCGAGAGAGGAGGTTCTGAAAAGGATGGCTCACTCAATAATTTCGCAAGACAGCCTTTGGTATTTGTGGCAGCAAAGGAACAAGTGCATTCATTAAAGGGTGGTCTATTAAGGCCCCTCAATTATAATCAGAACTAAATCCTTGCATCTTTATATACTACATCTACTGACCAACTGTAGGGAGGCCCCATCCTTATAGACGGTCACTATATGTTATAGCAGGCTTTATCTGGGAAGTAGGTGCCCCTAGGAAAATTTATTAGAAATACCACTCCAACTAGGGAGTTGAAATTAAATTATGATGGTTCATGTATCTATGTGGTTTTTTTGTGGGAGAGTGGTGAATGACAAAACTGTGTCGGTTTTGATGTTCCTCACGATTCTTCTTGGAAATGGAACATCTCTCCAGGTGGAGGTGTTGGCTATGATGATGGGGCTTCATTTTTGTAGACGACAACATATAGATATCACTGAATCTTGAACAGATTAAATTATTTTACCCAATTCCCCGCACAGTCTTGGTGTGATCTCATCGTTGAATATTTTATCATCAAAATATGTTGTTGCATCCTTGGTGATTATACTATAGTAGCCCATACAAGGCAGGAGGGTAAAAATTTAGCAGAGTACTTGACTTCACTTTACTTTTCTGGCACTAAGAACATATTTTTTCATAATTTGAGATGATTATAGCTAGTGGGGGTTGACATCATTAGAGTTTATTCCTTAGGTATTCATTATTATATATTCCCTTAGGAACATTTTTTCTTGGCCTGTCCTTACAGGCCTTTCTTCTTATACTTATCTTTTCCATGAATAAAAATTTACTTAGTGATGATGATGAGCGGTTGCATCGTGGAATCCTATATGAGAATTGATGGATATTCATTTTAAATGCATGGATTAAATAAACTTGTGTTGATCTGACTATACCATCTTGATGGTGTTTCCATTGTGATCATTCACATTGTGTTTCAGCGTCCTATACTGAGTATTGTTTTACTCGCCCCTGGATGGGCTTCTCCACCACGTGTCAGGTCTTGGGAAATTTACAGATCATTCTATGGATTCCTAGGTAGAGTAAGACTAGGACCATGACTAGATGGTGCCTTATAAGATTATATGAGACAAGGTGTTTTTAGAAGATTCATACATCATCTTTAGTGCTCCTGTTTTTAGTTCAAAATTTATTTTTGTCTTTTATTTAGTAGGCTGGTTTGTGGCCTCTATTAACTATACTGATATACATTATTTCGTACTCTATTGTTGGGTTGAATTGTTTTTCTTGATTTTTTTTATGAATTTTTTTTAATCTCTAACCCATAGAGCATTGAGTTAGGTTTGTTTGTATAGGTTCTTAAGGAAATATTTCCCAATTATGGGATACTCCTACTTGTCACTTGTCATTATCCCCGGGCCTATCAAAGGTGTGTTTGGGGTTGTATTAGCATGGTCCCTAGGGGATGGTTCATGAGAGTGTGGTATCATATCATGGTTCGATTCCCAATTGGGACCTATAGTCTGTGGGATTTATTTCGGGTAGTAGTGTTTAGTGTTTAATGTTTGTCTTCTAGGACATGTACTCCAGTGTTGTTGAGGCAGTTGACGTATCCATGAACGAGGACTCTGGGAACCTGTTTTCTGACTCAGAACCTAAAAACGCTTGATAAAAGATAATAATGGTACATGAATCATATAGAAAGGGTTGTTTTTTAAATATCCTTCACGAGTCCACTCAGAAGTTATATTCTTTTAACCATGATACATCTTGTCCTCCTGAGGATGTGTTCACAATGCCATCCAGTAGGGTTTCTGCATTAGGATCGAGTGATTGACCAGATTCTTGACATGACCACCTTTATGGGAGCCAGTTGTAGATTTGTTTTCCTTTAAGATGGTCAGTAGTTGATAATCTCCCCTAATGATTAGTTATAATAAGAAACTATGGTGGACTGGGTTGATGCATCTTTCTAGAATGAGTCTGTGATGGCTGTTTTGGTGCTAGAAGATGAAGTGCAGGGTTAGAACCAGAATTACCACAACCCACTCTAGGTGTTCCATACTAGTATCTGAATTCTAGAGGATATGGGAGAAGAGTGTTTCATGAAATCAAGGATTATAACCATATAACTCTATGAATGATTCACGGTATGATCTGTTTCATTCTACTTTACTTGCAGTATTGATGGATAGTTGTATAAGTGAATTCTGTTCCATCACATTTTTATTTGATACCTAGAGGTTCCAGTTAAACCATTTACTTCATTATCATGTTTATAGACTCTAATGGAGAGGACCTAATTTTCACATAGTTGTTCTAAATGTGGGACCAAACTTTTGTAGATGAGAGTTTCAGTGGGTATCTCTTGGTAGTGGCATCTAGGATTTAAGATATCATTCATATTATGGACTAAATCGTCAATTGAATATTATATTGAATGTATTAATCAAAAGGATGTGGTTCACCCTTGGTGATGGAACTATATTTCTCTTTGCCGGAAAAGGGGGAAATCCGTAATGCTCTTAATGGACTTAGGAATAGGAAGTTGTAGTGGATTTCTATTCAGTTTGACAGTCTGACCTTTGTTTCAATAGGTGTTTTTATTCCTTTGTTTTCTTAGTGGAGAAAGTGTATAAAGTAATATTCTTTAAATTTGTTACATGTTTAATTATCCATCCAGAGTTAGACTTATGCATCGGTTTAAACCCAATGGTGGCATCATTATTTATGTCGGTATATAGGATTTATCCTGAAGAGCTTCCTGATATGTGGGTGCATACGGGGGGGGGGGGGGGGGAATGGTAGAGAAAGAGATTAGTAATACCCAGTGTTTCACCCTTTGTGGCCCTAATAAATCTTCATTGATGACATCATAGTGTTCTCAATTTCTAAGGAGGACCACACGAGACACATGATGATAGTTATGATCCCACTGCAAGAGCATCTATTACATAAAATTGTATTGAAGTGTCTTTCGTGGATTCAATAGGTCTTAGGTTATTATGAAATGTCACATCAGAGGCTAGAATTGTAGTTCATCCTGTGATGGTTGAGATAGAGTTTGAGGAGTATAAATGAGCGACTCATAATCTTCAATTAATAGTGATGGTATTCACATTGATGATGTGGAGATACTACCTGGTTGGTGAACAACACATCATACACTTCAACCGTGATATTCTTAAGTATTTCACCTCTTAGGAGGAATGGGGCTTCAGATAGTAGAGATGCGTAGAGTTCTTTAAGGCTAGGAATTATAGATTTTCTAGACTCCTGTGAAGTAGAACATGGAAGCATGTTTTCTTAGCTAAAATCATGTTACCAGTTACTGAATGAGGCAAAATAGTGGTTGGCCTCATTGATTTTATACATCAAGGATGGAGATAGAATATTTTTCTTCAAGTTGTGGATTGTTACTCAACCAATCTTTAATGAGTTGGGGAGGCACAACATAGTGATGACGACTATGAGACTTTACATGAGTAGTGGTCCATACGAAATACCCCTGATAGACATTCAAATGGTAGAGAGACAATCGTTATTTTTAGTAAATAAATAGTTATATAATTGATACCATGAGTGGAGAGATGCATTGGTATTTTCATTTGGGTCACAAGGTGGACACTAGGGATGATAGAAATGGGTGAACATGGGTTTTCCTATTGAAATAAAATTTTCATGTTTGGTTGAATCAGTTTCATAGTTAGAAACTCTCCATGTCAATACCCTTTCATTGTCATGAGTTTCTCTTTCTATTTCATGGGGTACCATTAAGGAAGTGGTAAGGGATATTGATGGGCATCGTGACGAGTTTAACATTTACATCGAGGAGACATGATACCATCAGGGTGAACATTGACCGACTCACCTAGTTGGCCAATATTCTAACTACCCCAAGAATATAGTTTAGTAGAGGACTTGGGATGCCTCTACATGATAGAGGCGTTTCCAGGTAATGTAAAGGTCATCTAGAAGTTGATGAAGGATTCACATGTCCATTTGAGGATTTTTGCAGGTAGATGACAGATACCTTTGTAGTTCGATGAAGGATATCATGTCGTCCTTTGGGTCTCACCCCGATGAGGGTTATAGAGTTCTTTCCAGGTTCGAAATATTTTTTTGAAGTTAATAGTATCTCATTCAGGTGCTGTATAGAGTTTGAAAAGAAGCATTCTTCGTGTCCCTGCCCTAAAATTGGACTATGTACACAATGTCTTCCACATGTATGAGTTGAGGAAATTAGTGCATAAACCCTTTGCACATTGTAATCTTGGGTGAGATGGACATGTTTGTTAGAGTTTTTTGGGTTAAATTCAACATGAATATTTAGGATTTATCATGGAAGATATTTTCCATTTGTAAGAGTATGTAGGTAGCATATGGATCTTAAGAGGAGAACATGAGAGCGAGGGTGTCAAATTCTTGACCGATATTCTTCACCTTTTATTTGAGTAATCCTTGTTTGGAATTTCAAGGACATAAAGTGTTATATTTGGGAAAATTTAATGACATGGATTTTACTTTTTGTATTTTTAGAAATTGTTTTGGAAAATTATAAGGACACACTAAGACAACATGCGATTCCGAGGCCTGGAGTTCCCGGAATGATCCGTCGAAAAATATTATATTTTTAAATAGTGCATGTGTGATGTTTTCTTACAAAGGATTCATAATAATTAAACAGGTTCATAGATTTTCAATATGATGGATCCATTGGATTTGGAATGGAGGGTTTAACCATAGAGTGACATAAATTTAGTCGATATGTGTCTCCTGTGAGAAAACAAAAAAAAATTGAATAACCATAAATAAAATAATTAAATAAAATTATTTAATTTTCAAATCCATATAACTCATAAATGGTAATACATATTTGAAATATGAGATTACCTTTTATCTCATGAGGATATTATTTTCGTATGCAGAGCCTAACATTGGCCAGAGTAAGCCAACTATGGAATGATGTTTTTGGGATGTGACCGTAAATAAAATAATTAAAAAAATATATTATTTTCAAATCCTTATAATTAATAAATGGTAACTCAGATTAGAAATCTGAGGGTATTGTGGAGAAGGGGAGGATGTACTTTCCTTATTTAAATCCTAACCACGACCGGTGTGGGTAGATGGTAAACATTTATTTACAAACATTAAATAGAGAATAAAATAAAAATAAAGATTTTTATTTTATTTTATTTTATTTTTTGATAGCATAGAGATAAGGAGACACTGAGATGGAGAAAACCATACTCCATTCATTAATAAAGCAGCGTGGTTTTGTTGTTTCAAAGAGATACCGTAGAGTTGAAATTTTAACCAGGTTAACATATATCACTTGTTAATCAGAGACACGGTCCACGGTTAGAATTTATAACTCTGGAGGATTCCTCTAGAGTCTCCATTAAGAAAGGCAGTGGAGAATCCCTTTCTAGTGATGACGGATCATAGGTCAGGATTTGATCAAGAAGCAATGAATTAAAAAACATCAGTGGAACAATGATCGACATGGTGACACGATTTCAATCAATATCTACAAGAGATCCAACTCAGGGTATGGGTTTTTGTTTCATTGAATCCTCACATTTCCCTATTTTGATATTTTATGATGGAGGCAGAATAATTAACAAAATAATTATCCTGAGAATCGATAATTCTTATAGGATGTGATTATTCTTTTGGATTTTAATGGGATACTATAGTGGTGATTATTAGCTAAATGTTATAACAGAAATTAACCCCTATCGACAAACACGTCAATCCATGCCCATTCAACTTTTTTAGTTCGTGCTTTTCTCCCTCTGTTTTTCATTAGTTATGGGTGTTCTTAATTTGGACCATGTCATGACATATGGTTATCGATTGATCATTACACTATTGATCCTGGGTGGAACGACAAAGAATTGCAGGTCTGGGATGGTCCCAACATGACGAAGGTGCGACGATGGTAGTGGGGAACAGATTGAGGTGCACGAGAGATATCACCATTTGAGAAACATTGCACATTATGGGATTGTGGAATGGGTTCAATCCCCTGACAATGTAGAGAATGAACCATGGTTTTTTAAACAACATTCAGATCGAAAATCTGTCCAATATAGTGAGTCTCATGGCTAATTGAAGATGAATCTAGTTGCGGTGGTGGTAGTCGCATCTTCACGGATGCCCTACTGGGAGAAGGTCGCATCTTCGGCCATTATGGGGTGAGATGGACCTGTGGATCACACCTTTGGCTAGCGGAGAAGCGGTCAGATGAGTCCACTATGTGACATAATGGAGGCCTATGAAATGAGGCCCTAGGTGGTGCATATAGGTCCAAAACTCAATGGTCCGGATGGGGTGGAGTAGTAGAGGGACCCACGTCTCATCCATGGGTGTTTACCAGTATGCGGTTCACCTGACTGTGTGTGGGGGAGGTGGTCGACCAGATCAACCCCAACCTGACTAGGTCAACACGGTAGGTTGGTTCAGACCCAGACCCAACCAACCCCTTTTTCAAAAAAGATTCATTACATTCAAACCATATGTCTGTTTGACAAGCTGCTAATGGAATTGTGACCCTTGTAATGAGGTGGTCCTTTAAATATGGTTTAGTGGAATTAGAGATGGACTAGCAGGGGCTAGTGGTGTTCTCTATGACATTCTGATGAGGGTTTGATGAAATATCTCAATCCCATCATTGGTGGTGATAGTATAGTTTGAGACGATGCCATTGGGAATCTCTGTGCCGGTTCAATGCATGGTCATATCCATATCATAGGTCATGAGCCGCATTCTGAAGTGTGTTTCCTTAGTCGGGCATCGATAGTGACTCAGCAGGCTGGAGCATGTATCACACCAAGAGGACTAGTCAATCCACACTTCTATTCATGGTAACTTAGATTGGGTTTTCGAAAAAGGTGTGACCATTATTTAGATGGTTGCGTATCCACTATCTTGGATGACAATTCCAATAGGGCTAGTGTAATACCCCGAACCTAGTTACCCTGAGTTGATGAATTATTTAAATACATTGGCATGATTACATGGAATCATGTCCTGAAGGACTGATCAGTTTACCAGTCTTGGAAAATAGATTACATACATAAATTTTACATTATACACTATAACATAAAAAAAGAACATAAATAATATTTTATGACCACCATTATTCCCTTGGCATAACCCTATATATCAATCACAATACACTTCTTGGAATCCTGGGAAAATAAAATATAGAATGGGGTGTCTTCAAATGCTCAGTAAGGGTAAGAAATACTAAAGAAACATTCAAAAATAAGAATAAATATTTAAGGCAATGTATAAAACTAAAACAAAAGACTTTTAAACTTGAACTCCAGCATAATATGGCATAAATAAAATGAAATAATTCCATTTAAATATTCACATGGATATTCTACTAATCGAATAATCATAAGAAATGTTAATAACCACTTTCATAACAATGGATTTCATAATTCCAGGCTATCATAACCAAGTATCCATGGCCTCATTCCAAGACTAAAAATAAGATTTTGTCAGGGCCTCATGCCAAGACACTAGTTTCATTCATGAGACCTACTGATTCATCAAGGAGCTATAGAGGGATCCACCCTTCACTTACTAAGTCCAATGAAGTCCTCATATGAAAAGGATTAAACATAACAGAAACATTCGTATTAAAACTAGCATATGAAATGTCAATACTTTACCCATAAACCATGAATGGTATAAAAATAACACATCCACAGTCAAAGATATCACAAAACCATCAACACAATATGGAATATTTTTATCACGATAAATCAACTTCAAAACACGTTTAAAATCCATTAAAATATTTTGACGTTGATGAAAATTAATTTTAAAACTCTTCGAGAGAAATACCCCCTTTTTCATGAAAACATTTATAAGTCACAAAATTTGAAAACGTAGTCATTTAAAGACATTTTTGAATCAATGTGTCGCATAACACTTTGAAACTTTTTAATGTAATTAACATTATAAAAACATTCATGTCCAAATAAATAAATCCTTAAAAACCATTTTGAAGACAAGGACATTAATGAGAAAGATTTAGAAGAATAAATATTTAAAACATTTGAAATGATGTTTTAGTAAAAAGTATCTTAAATGAATTCCTTTGAAAACTCTTTCATAAAACATGGATATAGATAAAAAATATGTTCCAGTAGATACTTACATGAAAACAACCTCAGATAATAAAGAGATTATGAAATTAACCCTTACCAATTTGGTAACATACGAAAAATACACCCTGTGAAAGAGGTATCATACAATGAATATGTAAATACACATAAATTAAATTGAATTACATAAAGAATACAATTATGGTCAGTACATACACCACACAAAAGGTAATAGTGGCAATATGGCATGAATCTCACGGGAATAAAGAGTGAGATGAAAACCCCTTACCTTGTACTTTTCTATGGTTGAGGGTTGGTTAACCTTCTGTATAATAGTTAAATCATGGTTATTAAATTATACAAGAATCATATACATAAATATGATATCATATATGATCTTTTAATATTGCGTTGTTAATAATATTTTTGTACTATCATCGTTTCGAGTGTTAACTTACTCGTTTTCTTTTATATGTTTTGTTACATAATATGTGTTTTTATGGATAGGGTTTATCTTATTTATATACAGAATGATATCAAGTCCTTAAACATTATTTTTAATCATCAAATGAGAATTATACTTGAATGGATATGATGGGTAATGAATCCCATCGCGTTCGTGGAGACGGTAATCCGTACGTACACACGAACGCTACATCCATTTCAATTTTCATTTAAAAGGAATAAAAACCAAATTATACATATGTATATTATTATTCTAGTATAATATAATAACTTATATGTGTTACTTATGTTCATCAACACCTTCCTTTATATGTTCCATGTATGGTATGAACGAGTCATATCACTTTGAGGGGGAGGTAGTCCGCACTTCCTCAAATGAAATTATTGTATATATATACAACATGAAACGAATAATGGTATGATATGAAATGGAATTACAGAAGATTATATATAAAATAAATATCATTAATATCATATTTAATTATAGTTCCATCATAATGTCAACCATGATAGGTTGTAGGATATAATTGACCAATCATCCTTTCATGAGGTGTTTGGTTGCCATCCACAGAAACATTTTGTTCTTCACCCATTAGATGGAGGTGTGTGTATGTTTAGTTAGAATAACTATAATTACAATATACTAGTATATTTGGGATACTGGTTTTGTTACAAATGAAAAGAATATAAAGATTTTAGGGGATGGATAAGTAAAATTAAAGAAACTAATCTAAGAGAAATTGTTACCTTTAATATGGGTAACTCCCTTTGGTTTGAACCAAAAATGACTCTTGAAGTGCCTTATGCCTAAGGTAAGGCTTCTAGTAGGAGTATATGGATATAGGGAGATTAATTGGGAATAGGTTTGATTATCCAAAAGGCTTGAGAGGTGTGAGGTATTGGTTTGCAGTGATGTCCTTTTATTAGGGGGAGGAGGGGCTCTTTAGGATAAACTTAAAGTATTATTTTATAATATATTCATATTGGGTTTATAATGGATCAAAACTAGATTATTTAAAGTATAAGGTAGGGATGGGTAAATATCCATTCAACCAATATATTTTAGAATGGATGGGGTCATTATATTGACCTTATCATTTATTTTTAACTCTTAGTTAATTAGTTTGACAATTACCATGTCACTTTGTATTTTTATATTATATAGTTAATAAACTTACTATATCCATCCAAGAGACCCCAAATTTATCCATTAATGATACACCTATCATGATATATGTCTTTTGGCCTATCCTTATATTTTTATTATATAATATCATTTAATAATATAATATTTGTTTTAAAAACACTTTTATGTCAATGTTGACACTATTAAATAATTGATTTTTGTTAAAGTCTTAAAAATTTTATTAATTAGATACAAATTAATTTAATCAATCCTAACATGTCATATTAACCAATAAAATTCGTTTAATTCATTAAAAGTCTCAAATTATATTTATTTCGGTATTTATAATATCAATCATTTTAATATTTCACTAATGTGTTAATTACTCCATCTTCATTGTGTCATAAACAAATTAAATTATGTAATGTCTAAAAATTATAAATAAAATACCATTATGTATTAAATATTACTAAATTTATAATGATTGTTTATAATTGTATTTATCTTATGTATAACCCTATATTAAAAATGTTTTAGTTATTAAACGTTGATTTTAACTCTTTTACTCTTCTTTGAATTAAATAATAAAAAATGTCCTAATCTAATCCAAGTGTACCAATGAGGTTAATACTTTATTCCTATGGTTTTGGTATTGATTTATATTTATCCAATAGAATTATTACATGTTTTAGTGTATTAATAATATCATTTTTACTCTTAATTACCCTATTTAATTTTTATCGTGGTAAATAAAAGTAAAAAGTTACTTTTCACCAAAAATTATATTCATCTCATTGAACCACATATTACTCCTTTATATTAACTTTGTCTCTTAGAGTTTTTAAATTCATCTCAAAGAATTGGTATAATTATGATTTATGTGAATTTGTAAAAGCTCCTAGGAGGTGCGTAAAAGACAGTAAACAGTCTGATAAAAAATTTTATATATCTAAAATTATTATAAAATGAATCCAATGAATTAAATTGAATTTATATAGGTATTATGTATCTATTTTGGCCTAAAGTATATTTAAAAAAATAAATTATTATTTAATTAAAAATCTGGTTTTAAATAATAACTCACTGTTTTTTCACTATTCATCAAAAATTGAAAGTTTTCAGAAAAATACAAAAATTTCACCCTAGGATAATTTCGATATTCTGAATCCAAAAATCATGTCTATTTTAACAAATAGAAAACATAGAAGTTTCATTTATAAATTTAAAATTAATTCCCATTGTCAAAACTAAAAGGCGTATTTTTAAGAAATAATAACTATCAAAAGATTGACACTTGTTTATGTCCAGTTTAAATTTGAAATTATGTCTAATAACTAACATTGAATTAAATGGAAAAAATATATTCTAAATATACTTTAAAACCACTAAAATTCATTATTTATTATAGTTAATTATTTCAACTAAAAAAGTTGTATTTAATTAAAATTTAGTAATTTTCATTATTCATCAAAATATGAATGTTCTTATAAAAACACAAAACAATTATTGAAACTAAATTATTATGTCCCAATTATTAAATAGAAGTTTATGTTGTCAAATTTAATATATAAAAGTTTCAAATATTGTATTTAAAAAGGGTTCACCATTAAAAGGCGGTAAAAGTGCATTTTTGGAAAAATACTTCTTTTATCTAAAAAATGAATTTGTTCTTACATTATGTCTAAGATACTCATAATATGGATTTTAAAATTATAAGGATTATATATATAGTTCAAAATTCAGTTAATAGTATTCATAACCGCATTTTAATGGCTAGTTTGGTAAGTTATGGTGCGCTTGAATGCAATGTTGCGGGTAGTGCAAGTTATTGAATTACATTGACGAAATAATGTTCTATGGAATCTTAGGGTGTTACATTATTCTCTCCTTCAATAAATTGCATCCTCATAATTTGAAATTTTTCTTAGAAAATAAAAGGTTGTATAGAAAAAATACCTCTGTGGGAAAACCCACAATGGAAATTTGGTTAATAAAATTTTTTCTTAATAAGAGGAAAGGGGGAATGAAAAAGTCACCACCAAATTATGATCTCGATTAGAAGAACATTGGTTTAAATTAGAGACAAATAATAGGAGGAAAATCAAAAATATTTATAGGGACTGATTGAGTTCATCAGTCACAAACAATTTTATAATTGTGGGCCTCAAAACCACCAATCTATGATGATTTAAAATACCACCAGTTCAACAAAACTTAAGGTATTAGGATAACAAATTTTTTGTTTTAAGATGACTTTCCTATAGTTTAGGAATTTATTTCCTCATGGAATAAGGGAGGAAAATAAATATATACTTTTCAAGTATATTTTTATCCTTTAACTAATTTCTACCACAAACTCATCTGTCACTATATAAGATTTCAAATATATATATATTTATCCTAAACGTATAGGTTTCCAAAAAAAATGAATTTATAATTCATTTATCAGACTATTTAAAAAAATAAATTATAAAAACCAGTATATCATGTAGTCCAATGATAGGAGATGCACCCTTTTCGCTCTTCGGTTGCGAGTTTAAGTCCTACGGCCTTGTCAGATGCGACTACTTGTCGCCTGACCTCTGGGTTGTCCTTTTATAAAAATATAAAAATAACCTTAACAATAGTATCAAATTTCAAACTTAATCCCTTCCAACCTTAATTATTATCCAAAATACATATATCTAAGCTCTTAGTCCAATGTTGATAAGGAAGGTAAACATAATGAGGATTACTTTTTCCAGGTAATAACATGTGAACGCCTTCATCGTGTATTCCATTACAACACCGCAACATCATGAATTACCTAAATCAACCATCTCTAATTCCAAAATCACTACATAATTATCAGGAACATATTAAGGATTACCTTTCCTTCAACCATTTATTTTCCTAAAAGTGTATCTTACTATTAAGTCACTTTTAATATAACCATATAATCTCAAATCCTCAATAAAATAGTACTGCAGTAAAATCCTAATTTAACTCCATAATTCATGTAAATAATATATGTTGATACATCACTCAATGAAATAATTATATAATAATAACATAACAACACTATTAATTCCTTTTTATTTGAGGTAGTATCATAACATGATTATTATCCAATAGTATCATTTGGGTCATACTCTGATGATTTGGACATTGGTTTGTATAGTGTCCCAACTCCTTGCAGAAGAAGAATTGTACATTTGAAAATGTTTTCTTACCCTTGAAATCAAGTACATTGTGTCCTTTTTCTCCACACATATAACAAACTCCCATTCCCTACAATCATTTACCATGGTGATTCATCCCAAATTTATCAAATATTGAAAAATCCTTCATTCCCTTATTCCCTTTATCCATATTTCTTTCTACCATCCTTTTCTTCTCCAGAATCCCTTCAAAGCCATAGGACTCAAAGAATTATCTAATTATCTTATTAACACGTGATATTACTTCTTCATATAATGATAATACATGGGGGGTTATTTCCCTTCTAAATTCTGGCTTAAGACCATGAATGAAATTATCCTTCTTACTCATTAGATCATGCATATTACTAGAATTATCATTCCTTTTCTAGGCACCACTTCTAAACAATGTCATACACTAGGTCAGTTAATGAATCGCAATTCATAATTCCAAACATATAAAATACCTAACATAAATAGAATAGTTTATGTAACACCCAAGATTTTTATAAGACACATTTTGTTTTTAAAAATCATCAAAGAAATCATTCACTACACACAACACTATCTTTTATTGCTTTACACGCAACCGCATCCTTCTTCAATAGCTTGTGTTGTACGCAATACCGAGTTTCACTAAACAATGATATGCTATTAAAATATTATTAAAAATAACCGTTATGAATAGTAATAACCACTTTTTGAAATTTTATAAATTTTATTTTTTTAAATTGGACTTCATTTTTGGATTCGGAATATCGAAATTAGCCTAGGGTGAAATTTTGGTATTTTTCTGAAAACATTCAATTTTGATGAATAGTGAAAACATTGGGTTACTATTTAAAAACCAACTTTTTTTTAAATAATTATTTATTTTATTTAAATTTATTTTAGATCATAATTTATAAATAATACCTATATAAGTTCAATGTAATTCATTAGAGTCATGTTATAATAATTTTAGATATATAAATATTTTATTAAACTGTTGACCGTCATTTACCCTCCTCCTAGGAGAATTTAAAAATTTACATAAAACATAATTTTACAGCTTTTTTGAATGGAAGTTCAAAAATCCGGGACACACGGTTGATGTCAGTAAGTAAAATGTTGTTCAATGAGATGAATATAATTTTTGGTGAATAGTAACTTTTTACTTTTATTTACCACGGTTAAAAGTAAATAGGGTAATTAAGGGTAAAAATAATTTTATTATTACCCTAACACATGTCCTAATTCTATGTGATAAGTTTAATTCAACCGAAAACAACATTAGGGATAAAATATCTCCATTTTGGTCCACTTGGATTGGATTAAGACATTTAATATTATTTTATTTAAAGAATAGTTAAAATAGTTAAAATCAAATTTTAGTTACTAAAACATTTTTAATATGGGGTTATTTATAATATAAATTAGACTATAAATATTCATTATAAATCAAAAAATATTTCCTACATAATGGTATTTTATTTATAAATTTTATAGATTAAATAATTTAATTTATTTATGACACAATGATGATACAGTAATTATCTTATTAATGAAATATTAACATAATTGATGTTATAAATACTCAAATAAATGTAATGTGAGAATGTGTATAAATTAAAATACTTTTATAGGTTAATATGACATGTTATTATATATTTAATTAACTTTTTCTGAACTAATAATGCTGTTTTGATTTTCACAAAAATCAATTACCAAATAGTGACAAAATTGACATAATATAGTTTTTAAAACAAATATTATATTATTAATTTTTATTTTATTCATAAAAAAATACGTTTAGGCCAAATGACTTAGATATGGTTATATATATTAATAATAAACAACTTTAGGTTCGTTTGTCTTGTTTTAGTATGTTTATTATCCTTATAGTGTAAGAAAACAAGAAGACATGGTAAAAGTAAAATTATTGAACTTAAAGTTAAATCTAAATGATAAGGTTACAATAGTAACCTAAACTTGTAAAAATTCTATTGTATGAGAGGATTTCGACCCATACCCACCTTATATTCGAAATAAATCAATTTGGAGCTATTGAAAATAGAATATGACTTTTTAGAAAAATAATATTTTTGGTTTTTGCAAAGGTGCCCCTCTCCTCCCTTATTAAGGGGAACCTCCTCCCTCTCCTCCTCACACCACTTTGAGCCATCAATATTGGGAAAACCCTGACAAATTCTCTTCTACACTTCTCTAGAAATATCCTAGAGGTCATGGTATTCTTAAAAGACCATCCCTAGTGCCCTAAGAGGAGGTTAAGAAGAGGCGCGTCAAAGAAGAGGTAATATCCATCACCGATCCTTTTCAATTTATTTCTTCTTCAACGTCTTCTTCCTTAGTTGTTTCATTATGAATTAAAAACATCAGTATCAATAATATACAGATACATTATTATAATTATGAAACATCCCTATCTCACCTTCTATCCATCCTATGGAAAATGAAATCACCGCACATGCGTACGTACGAAATACTGTCTCCACACCATGGTGTAATTTGTTTTCCACCACCACCTTACATGGATGGGTATAATGTTGTAAAGAATAAGTATACATGATTATTTCAAATTTATATTGATTCCAAAAAAGTATACATACAGTCCAATACAATTCCACGATCATGGGAACAATATCATCGCTCGTGTGTACGTACGGAATACCGTCTCCACGATGTGATGCGACTCATTCTACATGATCTTAAATGCATAATGATTATATAAATAAATTTCATGAATAAATATGATATATATTATACTAATACCATTCTGGAAATTAGGTATCTATAATTTAAAAAGAATAATAATATTTTTTTCAACAAAACACACATAAGAACAAAAAAAACAATAAACACCCGAATAACAAGCAGCAATGAAATATTACTAATACGATTCTAAGAATATTACCATATATGATATCATAACAATGAGTAAATATCTGGAATAAGTCAATAACATTATTTAAATCATTATATAGGAGGTGCGGACATGTATGAAGCAAATCAGAACTAAGGTAAGGGAAAATCTCGCAATCTCAATTTTTATCCAAGATTGTTTATACATCAGAATTTACTGGGGAATATTTATCATCCACATCCATGTCTCCTCAATATGTAATATTATTTATATACTCCAACATTTGTTTAAATCCAATTTAACCCTTCTGTGAGTTTTTAGTAAATGATATGAATGGAATCTTTTGTCGTTTTTCTTATTAGGTACTTTTGGACTTTTTCGTCCCAAGTACGAGAAGAATGTTTTTTTAACTTATACAGAATGAATGGATTTTTAAAACATTATTTCCATGAATATTCCTTTACAAGTATTCAAGTTTATTTTTAATCAACTTCTTTTAGTTTAAAATTATATGACATGTTAAGAAAGGTAAAAAGTTTTTGAAGTAGAAAGGATATTTTCCTCAAGAATGGAGTTTAAATGTTCTATCAAGATTATTTTCCATCTAAGATAATATAGGGTTCTGTTTCTATCCGTATTTTTACATTGTTTTGATTTTGTTATGATGGAATTATTTTTATGATATCCTTTTATCTTATATGGATTGTGTTATGATAGCATGATGATTAAGAATCCCATTTTTATTACAGGGGTTATGTTATGATGTATGATTTATAATTTTGTGGCACACATAAGAATGGTTTCATTATGAGATGGGTAGGACTTATATCTCCCTCCAATTCATTGGGTAAGGATTTATATCTAATGAGATAGACATGGTTGGAATGGCAGGTTAAACTGGTTCAGTGATACAGGACTGAAACTAGGTGTGAACTCGGTTCAAAAATGGACTTTGTCTGCTAAAATAGTGTTGGAAACGAGTCTTGACTAATAAGAAATGTTTTCTATTATTATGTGTATGTTCCAAAAAGTTTCATGTTTTAAGTTATGATTATTTGGGATTACATTTCATTACTATGATTTATCCCATGTTATGATATTATGATCTCTTTTGCATGTTATGTTTTCCAAAATGTTATATTCTTTTAAATATAATGTGATTGATATTTATTTTGTTTACCCTTACTGAGAATATGAGCTCACACTTTTGTATATTTTATTTCCCCAGGTCAGGAAGATGAGCACTAAGTAGAATATGCCAAAAGGGACTCTAGATTTGATGAAATAAATTGGAGACAACATAGATGATTTATGAACCAATTTTTTATGTTGCCCAGTTTCTAATGAAACTATACCTATACGGTCCTTTCATGGTTTTGTTATATGTTGTAATAATTGTGCTTTAATTATTAAGTAATAACAATGTATGTAAAGTATGGGTCGTTATAGTTTGTATCAGAGGAAAGGTATAGTCAACCCTTGGATATTAGGATGTGAAAGCCTTAGTAAGAACCCTAAGGATATATATAAGCATAGAACACAATATTAGTGTTTTAGAAATGGCCATGAATAACCTAAGATAAGGTTGTATGTGTAAATTTTTATTCTTGATTATGTGGTTTTACTATTATAATTAGTGTTGCTCACACTATTCTTCTTGATTTTAGTCAATGGCTGGAACCCGAAGGAACCAGGTTAATGAGGAATGTGAAAAGAAATGCAATGATTGTCCCCCTGAGCAAAAAAACATTATGGGAGCTGGAATGAAAAATCTTGTGTCCATGCTCACAGAACATTCTCAAGTTATGAATCATGCAGGACTTCGAAACGAGCAAACGAAGGGGAAACATTTTGTGGAATCCTTCATGAGGTAGCTTCCACCTTATTTCAATGGGACTACTGAACCATTAGTTTCTGAACAATGGATTAGTACTACTGAAAATATATTTTCAGTTCATCAATGTTCTGAGCATGATAAAGTCATCTTAGCAATATTTTGTTTGGAAGGTGAAGCTGATCAATGGTAAAATCTTTTCAAGAATACGAGGCAAAGGGATGAAATTGTATCCATGGAATGGGACGAGTTCAAGAACATATTTTTCAATAAGTACATCCCACATATTCTTCAAAAAAATATGGATAAGGAGTTTCTTGAACTAAAGAAAAAGGATGATGAATCTGTTGTTAATTGCGAAGAAAATTTTACAAGACTTGCAAGGTAAGCTTCCGGGATTATTATCCAACCTGAGAGTAAGATTGATCGATTCTTTAGTGGCTTAAAACCAAGTCTTCGAAAGGAGTTGGCCATAAGGGACTTCAATAGCTATGAGGAAATCGTTTGATGTTCTCTCAAAGTTGAGATGGAGATTGGAGTAACCCATCAGTCATATGGGTTTGATAAGAAAATGAAATTGGAATTCAAAGGAAAATCTTAAGAGCACATTGAAAAGAAGATGAGTTTTCCCTTATGCTCAAAGTGTGGAAATAAACATGGAGGGAGTTGTCTTAAATGGACAAGTAAATTTTTCAAATGTGTAAAGGAAGGTCATAGGGCATTTGAATACCGCAATGATGGGGAGAATAGTTCTATTCATGCGAACAAAGAAAAGTCTACACAGAGTGAACCTCCTACACTTAAATGTTACAAGTGCAAGGAAATGAGTAATTATGCTAATCAATTCCCTAATCCAAGGGTTTTCTATGATGATCAACATCAACAAACTCTCAAGGCTAAAGACAATGTAAAGTGACATTCAATTTCAATCATTAATGCGGAGTACGATAACAAAGTGGTGAAAGGTACACTTACCATCCACTCTAAAGTAAAAAATGTTTTATTTGATTCTAGATCGACCCACTATTTTATTTCTAAAGAATTTTCTAAGCGTATCACCGTATTACCTCAACAATTATATGTTGAGTTAGCTATGAAAACCCCTAATGGCACAACAGTCACATCAAAAGATTATAATTCTTCTCTGATTGAAGTTTGTGGGGAAGTGATTCCTGCAAATCTTAAGATCCTTCATATAGTGGAATTTGATGTGATTCATGGCATGGATTTTCTTTCTTTATATGGATCTCATATCAATTTCCAAATAAGGGAAGTCACATTTCATATTCTAGATCAATATATGATCATTTTTCGATGAAAGGATGAACATAACCTTCCAGTGGACATTTCTTCCATCTTTGGGGTCTTGATTCTACTAAATGGAGGTTATTTATCTCAAATGGTTGGAGAGAAACTCAAGATGAAGAATATACCCATTGTACGAGAGTTTGATGATGTCTTTCTAATGGAATTTCTGGGTCTTCCACCAAATCGTGAAGTTGAGTTTTTAATAGAACCCGTACCTGGTGCTTTGCCTATTTCAAAGACACCTTTTAGAATGGCCCCAATTGAGCTGCCGGAATTGAAGAAGCAACTCCCAGAGAATCTTGATAAAGGATTCATACGCCCTAGTGTGTCACCTTGGGGAGCACCTCTTCTATTTGTTAAGAAGAATGATGGATCAATGAGACTCTTCATTGATTTTAGAGAACCTAACAAGATCACTATCAAGAACAAATATACTCTCCCAAGCATTGATGACTTATTTGATCAACTACGCAAAGCTCAATAATTTTCCAAGATTGATCTTCATTAAGGGTCTCATCAATTAAGGGTCAAAAGGGAGGATATACCAAAAACGGCTTTCTGTACAAGGTATGGACACTATGAATTAATAGTGATTCCATTTGGTCTTACTAATTCCCATTCTATCTTCATGGATCTGATGAATAGAGTCTTTAGAGACTATCTTGATCAGTGTGTGGTTGTCTTTATAAATGATATTTGTTTCTATTCATAGAGAAAGGAAGAACATGAAGATCACTTGAGAATTGTATTGAAGACCCTGAGAAAGGAGAATCATTATGCCAAATTTACCAAGTGTGAATTTTGGCTTCAAAAAGATGCATTTTGGGTCACATAATATCAATAGAGGGGATATATGTTGATCCAGAAAAGATAGAGGTTATCAAATGATGGACGAGACAAAAAAAGTAACTGCGATACGAAGTTTTCTTGGTTTGGCTGGATATTATCGACGTTTTGTGAAATATTTTTCACGATTATCTAACCCAGTCAACAAGTGGACTCAAAAAGGATTTAAGTTCACGTGGACGAATGAATGTGAAGAGAATTTCAAGGAGT
The DNA here is from genome assembly GCA_963277665.1 of Viscum album. Taxonomy (NCBI): domain Eukaryota; kingdom Viridiplantae; phylum Streptophyta; class Magnoliopsida; order Santalales; family Viscaceae; genus Viscum; species Viscum album. The sequence continues at coordinate 1,283,152,831 of OY728135.1, forward strand.
TGAAAATAAGGTTATCCAGTGCACCTGTACTCACAGTTCCTTATAGTATAGAAAGTTTTGTGATCTACATTGATGCATCCACGAAGGGGATGGGGTGTGTTCTTATGCAAAATGATATGGTGATAGCTTATGCCCCACAACAGTTGAAAGTCCATTAGAAAAATTACCCAACTCACTATTTGGAGTTAGCTGCGGTAATATTTTCATTAAATATATTTAGGCATTATCTTTATGGTGAAAGGTGTGATATTTATACTGATCATAAAAATTTAAAGTATATTTACACACAGTAAGAGCTGAATATGCTTCAAAGAAGATGGTTGGAGCTGATTAAGGATTACTACTACTCAATTCATTACCACCCTGAGAAAGAAATCATGGTGGCAGACGCATTAAGTCGACAAGACCATGCCAGCTTATCCATGATGAGGATCACAAAAGATCCAATATTTATGGATTTACAAAGCATGGATCAAGGAATTATAATGGAAGGGGAAAAATCTTATCTTTCTCAAATGAATATTCAATCATCTATACATGTAATGATTTAAGAGACACAAAAAGAAGATTTAGAGTTACAAATGAAGGTGAGAAATGTTCCAGAAATCTACCTTGATTGTGATGGGATAATAAGGTTCAGGAATTGGGTTTGTGTTCCTCCCATCCCAGAATTAAAGAAGGAGCTGCTGGATGAGGCTCATAGTTCATCATTCTCTATTCATCCGGGAAGCACGGAGATGTATAGGGACATGAAAGAGTACGTCTGGTGGAATCGTATGAAAATATATGTTGCTGAATATGTCTCTTGATGCTTGGTTTTTCATCAATTTAATGCTAAGAGACAGAAGTCTAAGGGGATGTTACAACCATTACCCATACCCTAATGGAAATGGGAGAACATCACTATGGACTTTTTCACTAGACTTCCTAAAACATCCAAAGGCAATAATGCAATCTATGTCGTAGTTGATCGTCTTACAAAGTCGACACACTTAATTGATATTAGAGAGGATTACTCTCTTGATCAACTTGCCAGGATATATATAAAGGAAGTGGTAAGATTGCATGGATTACCACTTTTCATTATATCTGATCGGGATCCGATGTTTACCTTGATGTTTTGGCGAAGTCTTCAGCATACTCTGGATACATAGTTGAGCTTCAGCACAACTTATCATACTCAGATAGATGGTCAGTCTGAGAGAACAATTCGAACTATATAAGACATGATAAGAGCTTGCTCTATGGTCATAAAAAGGGGTTGGGATCAACACCTACCTTTGGTGTAATTTTATTATAATATTAACTTTCACTCTAGTATTTAGATGGAGCCGTATGTAGCTCTCTATGGAAACAAATACCGAACTCCAACTTGATGGGATGAATTTGGGGAAAGAAAGCTATTAGGACCCGATCTTGTTGATGAGATGGTAGAAAAGGTATGATCTATTAATGAACACATAAGAGCAGCTCAGAGTCGACAAAAATGTTATGCCGATAATCGAAGAAAAGACCTAGAGTTTGAAGTGGGTGATAAGGTTTTCGTACGAATATCTCCTTGGATGAGAGTAATGAGATTTGGAAATAAGGGAAAGTTAATCCCTAGGTATATCGGTCCTTTCGAAATACTGGATTGTGTTGGGAAGGTAGTTTACCGATTGGCACTTACACCGAATCTATCTCAAGTTCGTGATGTATTCCATGTATCTCCCCTAATAAAGTACATACCTGATCATTCACATGTACTCAGCTCAGAAGTTATAGCATTGGAGCAAGATATTTCTTATTAAGAACAACCGATAGAGATTCTGGATCGTAGCGAAAAAGTTCTATGAAACAAGGCCACTCGCTTGGTGAAAGTTTTATGGAGGAACCACCAATTAGAAGAAGCTACATGGGAGCTTTAGGATATGATTAGGGAGAGGTATCCTCATCTGTTTGTTACAAAGTGACGAATTTCGAGGGAGAAATTCATTTTAAGGGGGTAGAATGTAAAACCTGAGATTTTTATGAGAAATATTTTGTTTTTATACATCATCAAAAGATTCTTTCACTACACACAACACTATCTTGGCTTTCTTTACACACAATCGCGTCTTTCCTCGATAGCTTATGTTCTATGCAATACCGAGTTTCACTAAACAACGATATGCTATTTACATATTATTAAAACTAGCAGTTATGAATAGTAATAACCACTTTTTAAAATTTTATAAATTTTATATTTCAAAATGGTCTTCATTTTTGGATTCTGAATATGGGACTTAGCCTAGGGTGAAATTTTGGTATTTTTCTGAAAACATTCAATTTTTGATGAATAGTGAAAACATTGGGTTACTATTTAAAAACCAACTTTTTATTTAAATAATTATTAATTTTATTTATATTTATTTTAGGTAAAAATTTATACACAATACCTATATAAGTTCAATGTAATTCATTAGAGTCATTTTATAATAATTTTAGATATATAAAAATTTTATTGAACTTTTGACCGTCTTTTACCCACCACCTAGGAGAATTTGCAAATATACATAAAACTTAATTTTACCACTTTTTTGAATGGATTTTCAAAAATATGAGAGACACAGTTGATGTTATTATGTGAAATGTGGTTCAATGAGATGAAAATGATTTTTTGTGAATAGTAACCTTTTACTTTTATTTACCACGGTTAAAAGTAAATATGGTAATTAAGGGTAAAAATGATATTATTATTACCCTAACAAATGTCCTAATTCAATTGGAGAAGTTTAATTTGACCAAAAAAACATTGGGGATAAAAAATTACCCTTTAGGTCCAATTGGGTTAGATTAAGTCAGTTAATATTATTTTACTTAAAGAATAGTTAAAATAGTTAAAATCAATATTTAATAACTAAAACATTTTTAATATAGAGTTATAGATAAGATAATTTAGATTATAAATATTCATTAGAAATATAGAAATATTTCCTAGATAATCTTATTTTATTTATATTTTTTAGACATTAAATAATTTAATTTATTAATGACACAATGATGATGCAGTAATTATCGAATTAATGAAATATTAACATAATTGATTATATAAATTCTCAAATAAATGTAATTTTAGACATTTTATGAATTCCTCCAATTTTATAGTTTAATATGACATGTTATTATGGATTTAATTAACGTTTTTTCGAACTAATAATGTTGTTTTGTTTTTCACGAAAATCAATTACCAAATAGTGTCAAAATTGACATAAAATAGTTTTTAAAACAAATATTATATTATTAATTGTATTTTTTTTACTAAAAACCAAAGTTTCGTCCAAATGACTTAGATAAGGTTATATATATTAATAATATAAAACATGGGGTTCGTTTGACTTGTTATTGTAAGTTTATTAACCTTATAGTGTAGGAAAACAAGAAGACAAGGTAAAAGTAAAATTATTGAACTTAAAGTTAAATCTAAATGATAAGGTAAAAATAGTATACTAAACCTGTACAAATTCTATGGTATGAGAGGATTTAGACCCATACCCACCTTATCTTCTAAATAAATCAATTTTGAGCTATTTACACCCCAATATGACTTTATAATAAAATAATATTTTTAGTTTTTCCAAAGGTGCCCCTCTCCTCCCCTGTAAAATGGCCCTCCTCCCTCTCCTCCTTACACCACATTGTGACATCATGATCGGCCAAACCCTGAAAAATTATCTTATAAACTTCCCTAGAAACATCCTATGGGTCCTGGTCTTCTTAAAATACCATCCCTGGTGCCCTAAGAGGAGGTTAAGAAAAGGCGCGTCAAAGAAGAGGTAATATCCATTACCGATCCTTTCCAATTTATTTCTTCTTCAACTTATTCTTCCACAGTTGTTTCATTATGAAGTAATAACATAAGTATCACTCATATACTGATATGTTATTATAAATATTAAAAAACCCTATTTCACCTTCTATCCATCCTACAGAAAATGAAATCACCGCTCGTGCGTACGTACGGAGTACCGTCTCCACGTCGTGGTGTAATCTGTTTTCCACCACCACCTTACATGGATGTGTATAATGGTGTAAATAAAATGTATACATGATTATTTTAAAGTGATATTGATTCTGAAATAGTATACTTACACTCCAATACAATTCCACGATCATGGGAATGATATCATCACTCGTGCGTATGTACGGAATATCGTTTCCATGATGTAATGAGACTCGTTCTACATGATGTTCATTGCATAAAGATTATATAAATGAATTGAATGAATAAATATGATATATATTATACTAATACCATTCTTGAAAATGAGTTATCTATAATCTAAAAATAAGAATAAGAATTTATTCAACAAAACACGCATAAGAACAAAAAAACAATAAACACCCGAATAACATGTAGCAATGAAATATTACTAATACGAAGCTAAGAATATGACCATATATGATATCATAACAATGAGTAAAATCCTGGAATAATTAAATAAAATTATTTAAATCATCATACAAGATGTTAAGACACATACGAAGCAAATCAGACATATGGTAAGGTAAAATCTCGCAATCTCAATTTTTTTCCGAGATTGTTTATACTTCAAAATTTTCTGGGGAATATTTATCAACGACATCCATGTTTCCTCAATATGTAATAATATTTATATCCTCCTAAAATTTTTTAAATCCAATTTTACCCTTCGGTGAGTTTTTAGTAAAAGATATGAAAGGAATCTTTTGTCGTTTTTCGTACGAGGTACTTTTGGACTTTTTCGGCCAAAGTACGAGAAGAATTGTTTTTTTAATTTATATAGCCTGAATGGATTTTTAGAACATTATTTCCATGAATATTCATTTACAAGTATTCAAATTTATTTTTAATCAACTTCTTTTTTTTAAAATTATACGACATGTTAAGAAATGAAAAATGTTTTTGAAGTAGAAAGGATATTTTCCTCAAGAATGGAGTTTAAATGTTCTATCAAAATTATTTTCCATCTAAGAAAATATAGGGTTCTGTTTCTATCCCTATTTTGAATTGTTTTGATTATGTTATGATGGAATTATTTTTATGATATCCTTTTATCTTATATGGATTGTGTTATGATGGCATGATGATTAGGAATCCCATTTTTATTACAGGGGTTATGTTATGATGTATGATTTATGATTTTGTGGCACACATAATGATGGTTTCATTATGAGATGGGTGGGACCTATATCTCCCTCCAATTCATTGGGTAAGGATTTATATCTCATTAGATAGACATGGCTGGAATGGCAGGTTAAACTGGTTCAGTAAAACAGGACTGAAACTAGGTGTGAACTCGGTTCAGAAATGGACTTTGTCTGCTAAGATAGTCTTGTAAATGAGTCTTGAATAATAAGAAATGTTCTCTATTATTATGTGTGTATGGAACAAAGTTTCATGTTTTATGTTATGATTATTTGGGATTACATTTCATTACTATGATTTATCCCATGTTATGATATTATGATCTCTTTTGCAGGTTAAGTTTTCCAAAATGTTATATTCTTTTAAATATGATGTGATTGATATTTCTTTTTTTTACCCTTACTGAGAATTTGAGCTCACAATTTTGTATATTTTATTTCCCCAGGTCAGGAAGATGGGTACTATGTAGAATATGCCAAAAGGGACTCTAGATTTGATGAAATAAATGGGAGACAATGTAGATGATTTAGGAACCAGTTGTTTATGGTTCTCAATTTCTAATGACACTATACCGATAGGGTCCTTTCATGGTTTTGTTATATGATGTAATAATTGTGCTTCAATTATGAAGTAATAACAATTTATGTAAAGAATGGGTCGTTATAGTTGGTATCAGAGGAAAGGTATAGTCAACCTTTGGAAATTAGGATGTGAAAGTCTTAGTAAGAACCCTAAGGATATATCTAAGCATAGAACACAATCTTAGTGTTTTAGAAATGGCCATGAATAACCTAAGATAAGACCTTAAGTTAAATTTTTATTCTTGATTATGTGTTTTTCCTATTATAAATAGTGTTTCTCACACTATTCTTTTTGGTTTTAGTCAATAGATGTAACCCGAAGGAACAGTGTTAATGTGGAATGCGACAAGAAATGAAATGATTGTACCCCTGAGAAACCATACATTATGGGAGATGGAATGAAAAATCTTGTAGCCATGCTCACACAACTTTCTCAAGCTATGAATCATGCATACCTTCGAAACGATCAAAGGAAGGGGCAACGTTCTGTGGAATCCTTCATGAGGGAGCGTCCACCTTCTTTCAGTAGGGCTACTGAACCATTAGTTTCTGAACAATGGATTAGTACTACTGAAATGATATTTTCAGTTCTTCAATGTTCTGATCATGATATAGTCATCTTAGCAATATATCATTTGGAAGGTGAAGCTGATCAATGGTAAAATATTATCAAGAATACAAGAAAAAGGGATGAAATTGAATCCATGGAATGGGACGAGTCAAAAACATATTTTTCAATAAGTACATCCCTCGTATTCTTCGAACAAAGATGGAGAAGGAGTTTCTTGAACTGAGTCAAAAGGATGATGAATCTGTTGCTACCTAAGAATAAAATTTTACAAGACTTGCAAGGTACGCTTCCGGGATTATTATCAAACCTGAGAGTAAGATCCATCGATTCTTTAGTGGCTTAAAACCAAGTCTTCGAAGGGAGTTAGCCACAAGCGACTTCAATAGCTATGAGGAAATAGTTCGATGTGCTCTCAAAGTTGAGATGGAGATTGGAGTAACCCATCAGTCATATGGGTTTGATAAGAAAAGGAAATTGGAATTCAAAGGAAAATCTTAAGAGCACACTGAAAAGAAGATGAGTTTTCCCTTATGCTCAAAGTGTTGAAAGAAACATAGAGGGAGTTGTCTTAAAGGGACAATTAAATGTTTCAAATGTGTAAAGGAAGGTCATCGGGCATTTTAATGCTGCAATGATGGGAAGAATATGTCTATTGATGTGAACAAAGAAAATGCTACACAGAGTGAACCTCATACACTTCAATGTTACAAGAGCAAGGAAATGAAGAATTATTCTAATTAATGCCCTAATCCAAGGGTTGTTGATGACGATCGACGTCAACAAACTCTTAAGGATAAAGACAAAGGAAAGTAACATGGAATTTCTATCAGTAATGTGGAGTACGATAACGAAGTGGTGAAAGGTATACTTACCATCCACTCTAAAGTAAAAAATGTTTTATTTGATTTTAGATCCACCCACTCTTTAATTTATAAATAATTTTCTAAGTTTTTTTCCATATTACCTCAACAATTATTTGTTGAGTAAGCTATGAAAACCCCTAATGGCACAAAAGTCGCATCAAAATATTATAATTCTTCTCTGATTGATGTTTGTGGGAAAGTGATTCCTGCAAATCCTGTGATCCTTCCTATAATGGAATTTGATGTGATTCATGGCATGGATTGGCTTTCTATATATGGATCTCATATCAATTTCCAAATAAGGGAAGTCACATTTCATATTCCAGATTAATCTACGATCGTTTATCGATGCAAGGATGAACATAACCTTCCAGTGGAAATTTCTTCCATCTTATGGGTCTTGATTCCACTAAATGAAGGTTATTTATCTCAAATGGTTGGAGAGAAACTCACAATTAAGAATATTCCCATTGTACGAGAGTTCGATGATGTCTTTCTGGAGGAATTTCCGGGTCTTCCACCAAATCGTGAAGTTGAGTTTTTAATAGAACTCGTACCTGGTGCTTTGCCTATTTCAAAGACCCCTTATAGAATGGCCCCAATTGAGTTGCAGGAATTGAAGAAGCAACTCCAAGAGAATCTTGATAAAGGATTCATACTCCCTAGTGCGTCACCTTGGGGAGAACCTGTTCTATTTGTTAAGAAGAAAGATGGATCAATGAGACTCTGCATTGATTTTCGAGAACTTAACAAGATCACTATCAAGAACAAATATCCTCTCCCAAGCATTGATGACTTATTTGATCAATTATGCGAAGCTCAATAATTATCCAAGATTGATCTTCATTCAGGGTATCATCAATTAAGGGTCAAAGGGGAGGATATACCAAAAACGGCTTTCCATACAAGGTATGGACAATATGAATTAATAGTGATGCCATTTGGTCTTACTAATCCCATGCTATCTTCATGGATCTAATGAATAGAGTATTTAGAGACTGTCTTGATCAGTGTGTGGTCGTCTTTATAAATGATATTCATGTCTATTAAAAGAGCAAGAAAGAACATGAAGATCAATTGAGAATTTTATTGAAGACCCTGAGAAAGGAGAAGAATTATGCCAAATTTACCAAGTGTGAAATTTGGCTTAAAAAAAGATGCATTTTTGGGTTACATAATCTCAAAACAGGGGATATCTATTGATCCAGAACAGACAGAGGTTATCAAATGATGGACGAGTCCACCAACAGTAACTGTGATACGAAGTTTTCTTGGTTTGGCTGGATATTATTGACATTTTGTGAAAGATTTTTCACGATTATCTAACCCAGTCAACAGGTGGACTCGAAAAGGAGTTAAGTTCGTGTGGACGAAGGAATGTGAAAAGAATTTCAAGGAGTTGAAAATAAGGTTATCCAGTGCACCTGTACTCACCGTTCCTTGTAGTAGAGAAAGGCTTATGATCTACATTGATGCATCCAAAAGTGGCTGGGGTGTGTTCTTATGCAAAATGATATGGTGATAGCTTATGCCCCACCACAGTTGAAAATCCATGAGCAAAATTACCCAACTCATGATTTGGAGTTAGGTGCGGTATTCTTTTCATCAAATATTTTGAGGCATTATCTTTATGGTGAAAGGTGTGATATTTATACTGATCATAAAAATTTTAAGTATATTTTCACACAGAAGGAGCTGAATAGGGGTCAAAGAAGATGGTTGGAGAGGATTAAGTATTACGACTTCTCAATTCATTACCACCCTAAGAAAGAAAACAAGGTGGAAGACGCATGAAGTCGACAAGGCCATGCCATCTTATCCATGATGAGGATTACAAAAGATACAATATTTATGGATTTACAAAGGATGGATCAAGTAATTATAATGGAAGGGGAAAGTCTTATCTTTATCAAATGAATGTTCAAACATCTATACATGTAAAGATTAAAGAGGCACAGAAAGAAGATGTAGAGTTATAAATGAAGGTGAGAAATGTTCCAGAATTCTACCTTGATTGTGATGGGATAAGAAGGTTCAGGAATCGGGTTTGTGTTCCTCCCATCCCATAATTTAAGAAGTAGCTGCTGGATGAGGCTCATAGTTCTTCATTCTCTATTCATCAGGGAAGCACGAAGATGTATAGGGACCTGAAAGAGTACTTTTTGTGGGATAGTATTAAAATATATGTTGTTGAATTTGTCACTTGATGCTTGGTTTGTCAGTAAGTTAAAGCTAAGAGACAGAAGTCTAAGGGGATGTTAAAACCATTAACCATTCCCTAATGGAAATGGGAAAACATCACTATGGACTTTGTCACTAGACTTCCTAAAACATCCAAAGGCAATAATGCTATCTGGGTCATAGTTGATCGTCTTACAAAGTCGGCACAATTCATTTCTATTAGAGAGGATTACACTCTTGATCATCTTGCTAGGATATATGTAAAGGAAGTGGTAAGATTGCATGGAGTACCACTTTTCATTATATCTGATCGGGATATGAGGTTTACCTTGATGTTTTGGCGAAGTCTTCAGCATTCTCTGGATATAGAGTTGAGCTTCAGCGCTACTTATCATCCTCAGACAGACAGTCAGTTTGAGAGAACAATTAGAACTATAGAAGTAAGGATAAGAGCTTGCTCTATGGAAATAAAAGGTGGTGGGGATCAACACCTACCTTTTGTGGAATTTTCATATAATAATAACTTTCACTCTAGTATTTAGATGGCGACGTACGAAGCTCTCTATGGAAAGAAATACCAAACTCTAACTTGATGGGATGAAGTTGGGGAATGAAAGGTATTAGGACCTGATCTTGTTGATGAGATGGTATAAAAGGTCTAATCTATTCAAGAACACATAAGAGCATCTCAGATTCGACAAAAAAGTTATGCCGATAACCGAAAAAAAGACCTAGAGTTTGAAGTGGGTGATAATGTTTTCTTACGAATATCTCCTTGGATGAGAGTAATGAGATTTGGAAAGAAGGGAAAGTTAAGCCCTAGGTATATCGGTCCTTTCAAAATACAGGATCATGTTGGGAAGGTAGCTTACTTATTGGAACTTCCATCGAATCTCTCTCATGTTCTTGATGTATTCCATGTATCTCTCCTGAGAAAGTACATACCTGGTCTTTCACATGTAATCAGCTCAGAAGTTGTACCGCTGGAGAAAGATCTTTCTTATGAAGAATAGCCGATAGAGATTCTGGATCGTAGCGAAAACGTTCTACGAAACAAGGCCACTCACTTGGTGAATGTTTTATGGAGGAACCACCAATTAGAAGAAGCTACCTGGGAGCTTGAGCATATGATTAGGGAGAGGTATCCTCATCTGTTTGTTACAAAGTGACGAATTTCGAGGGCGAAATTCATTTTAAGGGGGGTATAATGTAACACCTGATATTTTTATGAGAAATATTTTGTTTTTATACATCATCAAATGAATCTTTCACTACACACAACACTAGCTTGGCTTTCTTTACACACAATCGCGGCATTCCTCGATTGCTTGGGTTGTATTCAATACCGAGTTTCACTAAACAACGATATGGTGTTAAAATATTATTAAAACTAACTGTAATGAATATTAATAAACACTTTTTAAAATTTTATTAATTTTATTTTTTTAAAATGGACTTCATTTTTGGATTCGGAAAATGGAACTTAGCCTAGTGTGAAATTTTGGTATTTTTCTGAAAACTTTCAATTTTTAATGAATAGTGAAAACATTGGGTTACTATTTAAAAACCAACTTTTTATTTAAATAATTATTTATTTTATTTATATTTATTTTAGTCAAAAATTGATACATAATACCTATATTAGTTTAATGTTATTCATTAGAGTCATTTTATAATAATTTTAGATGTATAAAAAGTTTATTGAACTTTTGACTGTCTTTTACCCACCACCTAGGAGAATTTGCAAATTTACATAAAAATTAATTTCACCACTTTTGTGAATGGAAATTCAAAAATACAAGAGAAACGGTTGATGTTATTATGTAAAATTTGGTTCAATGAGTGGAAAATAATTTTTGGTGAATAGTAACTTTTTACTTTTATTTACCACAGTTAAAAGTAAATAGGGTAATTAAGGGTAAAAATGATATTATTATTACCCTAACACATGTCCTAATTCTATTAGATAAGTGTAATTTGACCAAAAACAACATTGGGTATAAAAAATTACCCTTTAGGTCCACTTGGTTTATATTAAGTCATTTAATATTATTTTACTTAAAGAATAGATAAATAGTTAAAATCATTGTTTAATAACTAAAAAATTTTTAATATAGGGTTATAGATAAGATAATTTAGACAATAAATATTAATTAGAAATATAAAAAAATTTACTACATAATGTTATTTTATTTATAATTTTTAGACATTAAATAATTTAATTTATTAATGACACAATGATGATGTAGTAATTATCTTATTAATGAAATATTAACATAATTGATGTTATAAATACTCAAATAAATATAATATGAGACTTTTTATGAATTATTCCAATTTTATAGGTTAATATGACATGTTAGTATAGATTTATTCGACGTTTTTTCGAACTAATAATGTTGTTTTGTTTTTCACGAAAATCAATTACCAAATAGTGTCAAAATTGACATAAAATAGCTTTTAAAACAAATATTAAATTATTTATTGTTATTTTATTCCTAAAAATATAAATTTCGGCCAAATGACTTAGATAAGGTTTTATATATTAATAATAATAATCTTGGGGTTCGTTTGGCTTGTTATTGTAAGTTTATTAACCTTATAGTGTAAGAAAACAAGAAGACAAGGTAAAAGTAAAATTATTGAACTTAAAGTTAAATCTAAATGATAAGGTTAAAATAGTAAACTAAACTTTTCAAAATTCTTTTGGATGAGAGTATTTCGACCCATACCCACCTTATCTTCTAAATAAATCAATTTGGAGCTATTGAAAACCCAATATGACTTTATAATAAAATAATATTTTTAGTTTTTCCAAAGGTGCCCCTCTCCTCCCGTATAAAATGGCACCTCCTCCATCTCCTCCTCACACAACATTGAGCCATCATGATCTGCCAAAACCTGCCAAATTATCTTCTACACCTGCCTAGAAACATCCTATGGGTCCTGGTCTTCTTAAAATACCATCCCTAGTGCCCTAAGAGTAGGTTAAGAAGAGGCGCGTCAAAGAAGAGGTAACATCCATTATTGATCCTTTCCAATTTCTTTCTTCTTCAACTTCTTCTTCCTTAGTTGTTCCATTATGAAGTAATAACATAAGTATCACTCATATACTAACATGTTATTATAAATATGAAACAACCCTATTTCACCTTCAATCCATCCTACAGAAAATGAAATCACCGCTCGTGCATACGTACGGAGTACCGTCTCCACGTCGTGGTGTAATCTGTTTTCCACCACCACATTACATGGATCGGTATAATGGTGTAACTAATAAGTATAAATGATTATATTAAATTTATATTGATTCTGAAATAGTATACTTACACTTCAATACAATTCCACGATCATGGGAATGAAATCATTGCTCGTGCGTACGTACGGAATACCGTCTCCACGATGTAATGATACTTGTTCTACACGATCTTCATTGAATAAATATTATATAAATGAATTGAATGAATAAATATGATATATATTATACTAATACCATTCTGTAAATGAGTTATCTATAATCTAAAAATAAGAATAAGAATTTATTCGACAAAACACGCATAAGAACAAAAAAACAATAAACACCTAAATAACATGTAGAAATGAAATATTACTAATACAAAGCTAAGAATATGACCATATATGATATCATAACATTTTTTAAAATCCTGGAATAATTAAATAACATTATTTAAATAATTATACAGGATGTTCGGACACGTACGAAGCAAATCGGACTTTTGGTAAGGGAAAATCTCACAATCTCAATTTTTATCCGAGATTGTTTATACTTCAGAATTTACTAGGGAATATTTATCAACCACATCCATGTTTACTCAATATGTAATATTATTTATATCCTCCTATAATTTTTTAAATCCAATTTTACCCTTCGGTGAGTTTTTAGTTAAAGATATGAATGGAATCTTTTGTCATTTTTCATACGAGGTACTTTTGGACTTTTTCAGCCAAAGTACGAGAAGAATTGTTTTTTTAACTTATATGGCCTGAATGGATTTTTAGAACATCATTTCAATGAAGCTTACTTTACAAGTATTCATGTTTATTTTTAATCAACTTCTTTTAGTTTAAAATTATATGACATGTTAAGAAATGAAAAATGTTTTTGAAGTAGAAAGGATATTTGCCTCAAAAATGGAGTTCAAGTGGTCTATCAAAATTATTTTCCATCTAAGATAATATAGGGTTCTGTTTCTATCCCTATTTTTATATTGTTTTCATTATGTTATGATGAAATTATTTTTATGATGTCCTTTTATCTAATATGGATTTTTTTATGATGGCATGATGATTAAGAATCCCATTTTTATTACATGGGTTATGTTATGATGAATGATTTATGATTTTGTGGCACAGATAAGAATGGTTTCATTATGAGATGGGTGAGACCTATATCTCCCTCTAATGCATTGGGTAATGAGTTGTATCTCATGAGATAGACATGTCTGGAATGGCAGGTTAAATCAGTTCAGTGATACAGGATTGAAACGAGGAGTGAACTTGGATCATAAATGAACTTTGTCCACTAAGATATTCTTGGCAATGAGTCTTGACTAATAAGAAATCACTCACTATGTTTATGTATGTATGCCACAAGGTTTCATGTCTTAATTTATGATTATTTGGAATTACATTTCACCACTATGATTTATCCCATGTTATGATTTTATGATCTCTTTTTCAGGTTGTGTTTTCTAAAATGTTATGTTCTTATGAATATGATGTGATTGATTTTTCTTTTGTTTACCCTTATTGAGCATTTAGGCTCACCCTTTTGTATGTTTTCATTCCCCAGGTCATGAATAAGGGTACAAAGTATAATATTCCAAAAGGGACTCTAGATATGATGATATAAATGGGAGACAATGTGGATGATTTATGAATGTGTTTTTATGTTTCCTAGTTTCTAAAGACACAATACCAATACGGTCCATTCAAGGTTTTGTTATATGTTGTAATAAGTGTGGTTCAATTATGAAGTAATAAAAATGTATGTAAAGTATGGGTCATTATCGTTTATGGATATAATCCATAATAAAAAATGTTGTCTTGGAGGAGATGTATACTCATAAACCCTTCATATTGGTTTATAATGAAAACGAGAATTATCCTAAGCATAACACCTGGGAGTGACGTAACCAAGAGTGCAACAAGGCCCATTCTCGTGCACCAGCTCTCATGCGAGTCTAGCTCAAAGAGGTGTTTTCAATATTTACCCCTAGGTACATCTGTTCTAGAGCCGCCTTTGTCTTCTCGTATCTAGACAGATATGTATTTTCTTGGAAAACTCAAAAAATCTCTACATTACCAAAATTCTAGGAAGTTATTCTATATTAATCCTCAAAGTCTATCTTAGGGTAATTATCTCTAATAAGAGTATACCTAAATATAGTTTACAAGGTTATTACTAAACATCCTCTGATACCAACTGTAATGCCACAACCCTAGTTACCCAGAGTCGATGCATTATTTTAATACATTGGAATAATTACAAGGAATCACGTCCAGAAGAACCGATTGGTTTAACAGTCTTGGAAAATAGATTACATACATTAATGTTACATTAAACTTTATAACATACAAAAAAAATAATCCTTTATGAACACCATTATTCCCATGGATTAACCCTACATATCATTCAAAATACACTTCTTGGAATCCTGGGAAAATAAAACATAGAAAGGGGTGAGCTCAAACTCTTAGTAAGGGTAAGGAATGCAGCAGAAACTTTCAAAAATAAGCATCAACATTTAAGGGAATGTATAAAACTAAAACAAACACATTTTAAACTTGAACTTCAGCATAATATGGCAGAAATAAAATGAAATAATTACATTTACCTATTCACATGGATATTCTACTAATCGAGTAATCACATACAATATCAATAACAACTTTCATAATGATGGAATGCATAATGCCAGACTATCATAACTAAGTAGCCAAGGCATCGTGCCAAGACAACAAATAATATTTTTTCAAGGCCTCATTCCAAGAATACAAATAATAGTTTGTCATGGCCTCGTGCCAAGACACTAGTTTGTCTCATAAGACCTACCGATGCATCGAGGAGTTATAGCGGGCTCCACCAGTCACTTACTTGGTCCAATGAATTCCTCATATGAAAAGCTCGAAAGATAACATAAACATTCGTATTAAAACATGCATACAAAATGTCAATTCTTTACCCATAAACCATGAATGGTATAAAAATAACAGATCCATAGTCAAACATATCACAAAACCTTTAATACAATATAGAAGATTTTTATCATGATAAATCAACTTTAAATAAGATTAAAATCCATTAAAGGATTTTTATGTTGATGAAAATGATTTTTAAAAATCATTGAGAGAAATACCGCTTTTTTCATGAAAACATTTAAAAGTCACACAATTTGAAAAAAAGTCATTTAATGACATTTTTGAATCAAAATTTCCCATAAAAGTTTGAAACTTTTGAATGGAATTAACATTCTAAAAACATTCATGTCCATATAAATAAATCCTTAAAAAGAATTTTGAAGACATAGACATTAATGAGAAAGATTTAGGAGAATAAATAATGAAAACATTTGAAATGATGTTTTAGTAAAAATTTCCTTAAAATAAACCCTTTTAAAACACTTTCATAAAATACGGACATGGATAATAAATATGTCCCAGTAGATACTTGTATAAAAACAACCTAGGATAATAAAGAGATTGTGAAATTAACCCTTACCAATTTGGTAACTTATGAAACATACACCCTGTGAAAGAGGTATCATGAAATGAATATTTAAATACACATAAATTAATTTTTATTACACAACGAATACAATTATAGGCAGTACATACACCACACAAAAGTTAATAGTGGCAATATGGAATGAATATCATGGGAATAAAGAGTGAAATAAAAACCCCTTACCTTGTACTTTTCCTTGGTTGAGGGTTGGTTAACCACCTGTGTAATAGTTAAATAATTGGTATTAAATTATTG
The DNA here is from genome assembly GCA_963277665.1 of Viscum album. Taxonomy (NCBI): domain Eukaryota; kingdom Viridiplantae; phylum Streptophyta; class Magnoliopsida; order Santalales; family Viscaceae; genus Viscum; species Viscum album. Next base: position 1,283,169,176 of record OY728135.1, read on the forward strand.
AAGAATAATATACATAAATATGATATCATATATGATCTTTTAATATTTCCATGTTAATAATATTTTAGTATTATCGTCGTTTCAGGTGTTAACTTATTCATTTTCTTTTATATGTTTTGTTACATAAGACATGTTTTTTATGGATAGGATGTATATTTTTCATATAAATAATTATATAAAGTCATTAAACAGTATATATAATCATCAAATGATAATTATACTTGAATGGATATGAAGGGGAATGAATCTCATCGCGTTCGTTGAGACGGTAGGCCGTCCGTACGCACAAACGCTACTTCCATTTCATTTTTCATTTAAAAGGAATAAAAACCAAATGATAAATTGGTATATTTTTATTCCAGTATAATATAATATCTTTTATGTGTTACTTATGTTCATTAAAACCTTCTTTTATATGTTCAATGTATGGTATGCACGAGTCATATCACTATGAGGGGGCGGTAGTCCGCAATTCCTCAAATGAAATTATCGTATATATATACAACATGAAACGAATAATGGTATGCTATGAAATGGAATTACAGAAGATTATATATAAAATAAATATTTTTAATATCATATTTATTTATTGTTACATCATAATGGCCACCATGAGAGGCGGTAGGAGATAATTGAACAATCATCATTTCGTTAGGCGTCTGGTTTCCATCCAGAGAAACATTACGTTTTTCACCCATTAGATGGTGGGGTGTGTAAGTGTAGTTCAAATACTTCTCCTAAATATATCCTAGTATATTTAGGATACCTGTTTTTTTACAAATGAAAATAATACAATGATTTTTGGGGTTGGAGAATTAAAATAAAAGAAATTAAGCTAAGAGAAATCTTTACTTTTAATTTGGGTAACTCCATTTGGTTTGAACCAAAAAAGACTCTTGAATTGCCTTTTGCCTAAGTTATGGCTTCTAGGAGGAGGATAGGGATATATGGAGATTATTTTTGCAGAGGTTTGATGAGAAAAAAGGCTTTATATGTGTGAGGAATTGGTTAGAGGTGGTGTCTTTTTATTAGGGGGAGGAGGGGCTCTTTAGGAAAAACATTATGTATTATTTTATAATAAATTCAGATTCGGTTTATAATGGATCCAAACTAGATTATTTCAAATATAAGGTGGGTATGGGTCTATAGTCTTTCAAACAATAGATTTTACACTGGTTTGGGTAATTATATTAACCTTATCTTTTAGTTTAAACTCTTAGTTAATTATATTTACATTTACCATGTCACTTTGTATTTTTATATTATATAGTTAATAAACTTAATATATACATACAAGATACCCCCAAGTGGTCCATTAATGATACACATATCATGATATAAGTCTTTGGGAAAAAACATATATTTTAATGAATATAATATCAATTAATAATTTAATATTTGTTTTAAAAACTCTTTTTTGTAAATTTTGACACTATTTAAGAATTGATTTTTGTTAAAGTCATAAATATTTTTTAATTCAAATAAAATTCATTTAATCAAAAATAACATTTCATATTAACCAATAAAAGTCGTGGAATTCATTAAATGTCTAAAATTATATTTATTTGTGTATTTATAATATCAATAAATTTAATATTTCACTAATTAGGTAATTACTGCATCGTCATTGTGTCATAAATAAATTATATTATATAATGTATAAAAATTATAAATAAAATACAATTATGTATGAAATCCGATTATATTTATAATTAATATTTATATTTGAACTTATCTTATATATAATCCTATATTAAAAATGTTTTAGTTATTAATCATTGCTTTTCAAATCATTAATTCTTCTTGGAATAAAGTAATAATAAATGTCCTAATCAAATCCATGTGGACCAAAGAGGTTGATATTTTATTCCTAAGATTTGTTTTGGTATAATTTTACTTAGACAATAGAATTAGTACATGTGTTGAGGTATTAATAATATCATTTTTACTCTTAATTACTCTATTTACTTTTTACTGTGGTAAATAAAAGTAAACAGTTATTGTTCAAAACAATTTATCTTCATCTCATTGAACCACATTTTACTCCTTTATACTAACCCTGTATCTCGGATTTTTGAAATTCAGCTCATAGAAGCAGTAAAATTAAGATTTATGTGAATTTGAAAAAGCTCCAAGGATGTGGGTAAAAGACAGTAAAAAGATCGATAAAACATTTTATATATCTAAAATTATTTTAAACTGACTCCAATGAATTAAATTTAATTTATATAGGTATTATGTATCTATTTTGACCTAAAATAAATTTAAACATAATAAATTATTATTTAAATAAAAATCCAATTTTAAATAATAACTTGGTGTTGTGCACTATTCATAAAAAATTGATTGTTTTCAGAAAAATAACAAAAATTCACCCTATTATAATTTCAATATACCGAATCCTAAAATGGTGTCTATTTTACCATATTAAAAACATATAAGTTTCATTTATTAATTTAAAAATAATTCCCGTTGTTAAAACCAAAAGGCGTATTTTTAAGAAATAATAAATATCAAAAGATTGACACTTGTTTATGTCCTGTTTAAATGTGAAATTATGTCTAATAACCAATATTGTATTAAATAGTAAAAATATATTATAAATATACTTTAACACCACTCAAATTCATAATTTATCATTGTTAATTATTTCAATTAAAAAATTAGTTTTTAATTAAAATTTATAAATTTTCATTATTCATCAAAATATGAAAGTTATCAGAAAAACACCAAAACTTAATTGAAACTAAATTCATATGTACCAAATCTAAAAGAGAAGTTTATGTTGTAAAATTGAATATATAAAAGTTTAAAATGTCGGATTTAAAAATGGTTCACCATTAAAAGGTAGTAAAAGTGTATTTTTTGAAAAATACTTCTTTTATCTAAAAAAATTATTTTGTTCTTACATTATGTCTAAGAAACTCATAATATGGATTCTAAAATTATAAGGATTATATATATAGTTCAATATTCAGTTAATACTATTCATAACCACTTATTAATGGCTAGTTTAGTAAGCTATGGTCTGCTTGAACTCAGTTTTGCATGTAATGCAAGTTATTTAATTACTTTGAAGTAATAACATTCTATGCAATATTTGGGTGTTACAGCCCGGATGCCCCCCAGTGAACCCAGGGTGTGGGTCCCACAATCTATGTGTAGAGATCCTTCCTTCCTTCATGAATTTAAATGATCAATGTACTATGGGTAGTTATTATTATGGTCTATTTTTTTGATCCCAAAGATGTGGGACCTCTTTCGAGGTTCTCTGATGACTTCATATATCAAGGAGCGTGTTCTCTAGGAATGAGTGTTCCTTGAGAAAACATTGGTGACAATATATTGGATGCGAAATCGAGAACCATTGATTTAGAAAGATTGAACATCTCAGGGAATATTCATGATGTATCGACACATGTTTCTCTCTCAGATACTCTTGGTAGACTTGTTCTACACGGTTACAATCATATTTCTTGAGGAATGTGATCTCCCAGAATCAAGAATTCTACTTAATGTAATATACGGCTAGTGATGGATGAGATGTTGTGTCTTGGAATCCTTTACTTGTATACATGGATGTACTTATTATATGTTTTGATGAAATATACATGTTTTGAGATGACTATACCATCTTGTTGGTGTTTTTATTATTGTATTTCAATTTGGGTTTCAGGTTTCCATGCTAAGTATTGTTTTACTCACCCATGTATAGGATTTGGCCACACATGTCGTGTCTCGAGAGGTTTACTAATGCTTTCATGGAGTCCTAGGAAGAGTAGGGCTAGGACCATGACTAGATGGTCCCCTGTGAGATTAGTTGTGTCAAGGTGTTTTTGGAAGCTTCCTATAACAGCTTTAGTGGCCTTGTGTCCATGTTAGACTTTACATTTTTCTTTATTTTAGTGGTCCATAAAGTATCCCGGTTTTACTATACTGCTTTACATTCTAACCTACTCTATTGTTGGGATGTAGTGGTATGCATGAATTTTACTTACATAGTGTTTTCACTTTCAAGCCCTAATGGATTGATGTTTTGTATGTGTGTACAATTTCATAGAAAAAAGCCTCCCATTTGTGGGATATTCTTACTCAACACTAGTCTCCAGCCCTTGTCTTATCAGAAGTGGGCTTGGAGTTTTCACGACACGGGCACCGTGGGATGGGTCGTGGCAGACACTATGATACTGATGAAATTAGAGCATTTATGTAGATATGAAATGGACAATAAAGACCACCATATAGAAAAAATGGTTACTTCAAAAATTGAATTAGTGAAATTGGTTGGGTTTCATAAGAGAAAATAACAACGAAATGATTCAAACCAATGTTTCATGTAATTTTATTTATTCTATAACATCATATGCATATTAATTGGCATGAAAAATCAATTTTTTCATATAATTTATCATATAACCAACATGAAAAATCACGGAAAATTTCCTTTTCACATAGGATAGATAATAAATTATGTGACAAACAAGCATTCCATGATTTTTAATGTTAGATAAATAATAACTGATATGAAAAATCACGTAAAAAACATTATCGTGTCACTTATGTGACAACAAATTTGATAAATCAACTTAATGACTTATTCATGTAGATAATTAATGAGTGATGTGAACAGGAAGACACGATAAATACTTTTTATAATAGTTTAATTACATTTGTATCATAATTTATGAATTTCATAAGAGATTCTTCTTCACCTTGAGAAATGATTTAATTTAACAATATATAACAATTTAAATTATCTAAATATATCCATATAGTAATTTCATAACCTCATAATACTAAAAATCATGACTTTTGGTGTTCATTTTAAATGTTTTACCTAACATGGTGAATTTATTCAAAAGATGTAATTGTTATAATGTATTTCCATGACATAAATATATTCCTTTGGGGAAAATAACTCGTAATTATTGATTATAATTCATGATTGATATATTATAACATATGGTGATTTTAGTATATCTACCAGACTCTCTTTTGGTAAATATTTTTACACACCAATTTAAACTCCCACAATGATTTTTATGTTTCATTAAAAATTTATTTTTTAAAAATAATTACTATTAATTATAATGAATCATTCATCATTGTCCATATTTTTATTAACAAAAAATATTTTATATTACACTATGGAAAAACATAGTGTTTTTATCTCCATATTTACTTTTATTTTACATATATAATTTTATTTGAAGGGTTTCATTAAAATGATTAAAAAATTGTTTTAAATTTATTATAAAAAATGTTAAGAAAGAATTGTCATGATTTTAAATTAAAATTATTTATCATCCACTCAAAATTTTAAGTTGATCAATTATATATATTTTTAAAATATATAATTTAATTGATTATTTTTATGATTAAAATTATTTTGTTTATTTTGATGTCCAATTTTTAAAATAACTATAATTTCTTCAAGAATTTATTATTAATGACTCCTTTAAAAGTAAACAATTTCAATGTACATAATATTCTCATTTTGAAATATTTAAAATTATTAAATTCTGTTATGTTATGAACCCTTCATAACCAGATACTATAATTTCTTCTCTTTCCATCTACAAATTTTTATATGAATGTAATTTATTCTTTATATTTTATTAAAATGTTTAAAATGTTTTATGAGAAGTTTTTTAGGCTATATTTTCCCAACATGGAATATCACATGTGATTTGTTGTTTTTATGAGCCTCTATATGCTTTTTTAAAAAAAAATACTAGTTTTATGTTTTATTATTACTTAGGTAATGTTTTGAATTCTTTATAAATATCTTAGGAAACTAATTATTTTACAATGCGTTCTTTATAAGACAATTACTGTTTTATATTCAATTTGATGAAAAATATATAGATCATGAAATGGATGGCACCAACATATCCTAACAATAAATTGGTTAAAGTGTTATATGACTAGATATAAAAATGGTTCCTAAATGGGTAAGTATGTATCTATGGTCATAAACTGTCAGTGTAAATTCATTTAGCTCTACTCAATGTTTTATTAATTAATGGGTTGGTAGGTAGCCAAGAAAAAAACTATATGACATATAATGTTTTTTATTCATGAAAAGTTTCGAGTAATTATTCATTTTATTCCATGTTTTCTAGAGTGTGGAATATTTTTAATTTATTATATAATTTTATTTAATTCTCCCATTCAATTGGTAATTAATATGTATTCTATGAAAGGACATAACTTTTACACATCCTAAATATATTATTTAATAATTTTTTGTTTCTTAATCATGTTTTATGTATATCATAAATGTACTTATTATGTATTAATAATATATTTATTTCATTATATTGTATTACATCCTGTTTATAATATACATCATTATATTATATATTTCCACAACTAGATGTTTGATATCAATGCTTTCAGATTTTTCCATTCATCAGGAGTGGAAGATAATTATACTTTTTGTCTTCTTTTCAACCAGGTTATGATGATGATTAAATTTATTATATTTGGTGTCCTCTATTCCAGTAATTTGGGAAGCATCATAAAGATAATTTTCCTAAGGGGTAATTTAAAATTCCAATAAAGCATAAAAATCTTGAGTAAATTTATTATTTCAGTTAAAACATGAAAAAATTATAGTATTAATCTAAAGAATGACATATAATCCAATGTCTTATATAAGGATGACTTGAGCATTATCCATCTAAATTTTCCAATCTGTAGATTACTTACGGTTACAAAAATCCACAACATACAAGACCCATAGTGAATATAAGAACATATATATTGACTTTTTTACAGTGGATAGTTGAAATTATATTTCACTTACCCCTCACCTTGAATATGTTGATGTATTATTGATTTTTCAACCCATATTTATCTAAAAAAATTTAGGAACAATATTGCACCACCCCATGTGCGTTAATATAATAGATTTGAAGTTATGATTAATAGGAATAATGAAAAAAAACCTTTTGATAATAATAATTTCATCTTCTAAAAAATTGAATTAAAATTACCATCATCTCTTCGACTAAAAATTAAATTTTATAATAAAATAAAACAAATTATAAATCAACTATGACCAAAAATTAGTGCAAGGAAAACTATAAATTATCTATATACAAAGATGTATACTTTTCATAGGACATTATAATATTTTATAAGATGTATTTCATTAAAATGGGTAGGAAAAATTAGTTTCTTATACTCTTACCTATAATATTATGGACCATTTCTCATTAGATATGATATTTTGAGTTTTGCAATTTTTTCTCCATAATTAGACATTTTTTCAAGAAAATTAAAAACAAATTTTGATCAATAATTTTTAAAGGGGAGGAGGTAGAATGTAATGAACTTAGTTTTTATCAATCAATAAATAAGATTTTTAGGCATTACTCAAAAAAACCACCAAAAATTAAACCAACACAACCCAAATAAATGTATCCATTGAATATTAAATTTTAAATAATGTTAACTGGATTATGAAATAAATATTCATATATATATAAGAATAAAAAATATTAAATTCACCTCAAACATCAAATAATATTAGTACAAAAAAGGAAAAAATTAATAAAATGTTATAAATGTAATTTACTTTTTTAATATATATATTTTTATATCAATTTTTATATATTTATTATTAGTATTAATTTTAGAGGAATATTTAATGTACCAAAAAATTATTACGTGTAACAAACTTTTTCTCCTTATATATCATGATTTTATTATACAATAATTTTTTTAAATATTAAAATGGGATTTTGATGAAATTTAAATAATTTATAGATATATCACATAAATATTTTCATAGTAATCATATTAATTATTATAAATTATTTATTATTTAGTTAAATGATGAAAAATAATAATTTTGAAAATACCATTTATTTTATTACATCACATGGATATAAGCCTATCATAAAACACAGAAAAAAATTCTAATAAAAAATATGTATTTTATGTACAATTTTTAATTTTTAATTTTTAATTTTTAATTAAAATATTATATTTTATATTTTATAACATATGTGATATTTTCCCAAAAAAAATTTTTAAAAAAATTATATATTATTATATTAAATTAATTATTATTAGTTAATTAAAATGAAAATATTTTTAAATTTAAAATTATTTTTTCTAAATTATGTAATTAGGTCCATGTTTTACAGAAAAATTTATATTATGATACCTTTTATAAATATTAGTTACCATGTCGAAATATTTATTTTTCAAACAATAATACTTTTTTAAAAACTGTTTATTTTTTAAATTAAGTTAAACTATCTTAAATGTATTCTATAATTATATTATTTTAATTATATAAAATTTAACTAAAACTTCTCTAATGGGTAATCATTATTAAATATTTTTTTGAATACTTAATTACTAATATTACATTGTTTTAGAAAACCAGTTTCTGAAAGAAAAAATTATTTATTTTGAAAAAAATGATAAATTTCCAAAATTTATGAAATGAATTTGGATAACTGGATTCCATAATGAGATTTATAATATTGAACTTTTCTTATATGGTTATAAATATATATATATATATATAGAATAAAAAAATTGACATAATTAGTATATTAATAAAATTCATAAGTGTTTAAAAGACTAATCCAAAGGTGGTTTGACTTTTCAAAGATTTACATGACCATTATATATTCTAGAAAAAAAATATTATAACATATTATGTAAATTTCATACAAACATTCTATCACTTAAATCATTCGACATTCATTCATTTAAATTCTTATTCCTTATATACAATTTCATTCCCTAGAAAGTTCCCTCTTCAATACATATTAATGGGGACCTCATCTTCCATTTCAATTGTATAATCATATTCAAAATTTAACATATTAATCAATTCAAATTTTATCTCCTTTATATAATTTTATCAGACTAATATACCTTATCAGCAATAATGTAGTGTCTAGTGTATTTAAGCCATTGAAAACTCAATGGGAACATGAATTTTCAAGTTTGGTGGTTGAACCAAATTCTAAACTATACATTATAATTTTTATCAACAAATTGTAAAAAGAAAACTGTTTTTAATTAGATTTTTTATAAGAGTTGTTTATTAGTTGTTGGGTTGAATTTCAAGAGCCTTAGGTTCTGAATAATTAGTTTTTGGAGATGCATACAATGGCGCACTGTAGAGACCCAATCTTAAAATAATGGACATTACATTACTTTTGTGTAATAATTAATACATAACAAGAACAAACACTCAAGGACAATAATAGTATAGTGTATTTGGAAACTCGAAACATAATCTTATAATCATGGTGAAAGATCTTCAACATCTCCCATAAACATATTCCCTTTTTGTTTTATTACCTAAAACCTTTATTTATATCTTTGGGAAAAGAAAACATAAAAAGGGTGAGCTCAAATTCCAAGTAAGGGTAAACATAGAGAACACAAAACAATCTATAAACACTTGAATGAAAAAAAAAACATGAACACAAAATCTAAACATCCAAATTTTGAGCGAATACATAAATCTTGGAAGTATGTAAGGCATATATCATAATGGAACATCAATCATGATAAAATTGTAAAGACCCATAAATTTCAAGGAAATTTTTTTCTTAATTTTCGTTGGAATTTTACAAGAATGCAATTTCTGACGGCAGCTGATTCCGAGGCCCGGTGTGCCCAGAATCATTTTCCGAAGATTGGCTCGGGTACGTTCAGTGAACGGATGAGCGGGTTTTTCTAACTTTTGAACCGGTGCCCGGAATCGAATTATGAGAGATCCGATTTAATCGCAGCACCGGTATTTGCTTAGAAATGCCTCTTCCGGAGTTGCGTTTGCTCGGTTGTGGTTTTTAATTTTTGGTCTTAAAGTTAAGAAATAAAATAAATTGTTCGACAAACTTTATTTTATTTCACTTAATCCACTTGAAGCCACATAAAAGCCACTTAAACTGAGTTGAAACAGATTGGGTACTATCCAAAAATATCCTACCCTCTTGGTATGATATTTGTAAGGTGGGGCCCGCACGAGCCCCGCCGTTTCTTTTCCACTAAATAACGCACCCGCGAAAACCCGTCATTATGAAAATAAAGTGATGCGCTTTCTTAAATTCTCAATGCACCATTTAATTGGGTGGTTTTTTTCTTGAATTAAATGGGCAGTTTCTTTCATTGAATTAATTCTACGAATTAATGGGTCGTTACTTACCTCTTATTCGTTTGTTGGTGTAATAATAAAATAAGACCAACACGACTTTTGGAGGATTACTCGTTGAGAGGCTTTGACAGGATTCTTATGCCTTCATCCTCCTACGCGAAAAATGCGAAGAACGTGAAAAACGCCGTCACCCTCAGAGTTTGACGACGCTTCATCCGAGACGTTCTTCCCCATCCCGATCTCTGATCTCCAGCTTCGTGAGGTAAGAGATCTCGGGTTTATTTTTAAATCTCCTTTTTGGTTTTCAACAAAAAAACGGATTTAATTATTTATAATTAAATTTGTTGTTTCTTGGTCTGTTGAGTTTGTCGATGCAACGCCGGATTCCGTGACGATACAACGCCCTTCCGCAACGATGTGACGCCCTTCCGCGACGACGCGGTGATCCCCTCCTTCCGCGACGAACAATTCTACGAAGAACGTGTGCGACGACCTGACGAGGTAGGGATTTATTTTGGGAATAACCCTTTTGTATTTTATTCCCATGAAGGTTTCTTTAAAATTTAACGAACCAGATTCATATGAACAATTTTAATTTATTAAAATTATTGTTTCATGTGTTGTATATTTTCTCCCGTTGTTTTTATCTAACGCGGAGGGTACGGGCCAAATGAACAAGACCTGGCAACCCTCCGCCGTTCTTCGTGGTTGTGCGGATTTGGCAAGAGACGGAAAAATGTGACGCAAGAGCGATTTGTTGATTTCGCAGTTAAGAACGGGTCCCGGGAGGAGCAACGGCGCTGACAGGAATGAAAACGGACCATCGGAGCAACTCTGGTGGCCCGCGGAAGCTGTCGGCGGCGGCCAGCGGACCCGCGGTCGTGCGGGTCCAGATCGCCCACAGGGACGTGGCAGAAGCCGTGTCCGATCAATCAATGCGGCCCCATGCGGGGCCACGACACCTCCAAACCGCGGGGGCGGCTCCCCGCGGCGTCCAGCAGCTCCGCCGCTCGGCCGAGCCGAGCAAGGCCGGTCTGACCGGCCGGGCCGTTCCCTAGCCTGGCCGAATCGGGTCCGGCTGGGTTGGACCGGGTCGGGTCGACCCGGTTCGGCCGACCCAGGGGGGTCGGGCTGGATCGGCCCGGGCCCGGACCCCCCGTCTTCGGACCATTTTCGGTCATTTTCTCGTAACATGAGATACGAGGCTCCAAATGACGCACCATCAGTAGAAACACGATCCTTGGATCGAGACGGTCATTTCGGTATATTGCACTCAAGGTTTCGGAATACTTTGGGTTCGGCCGGGTTGGTTCGTACAAGAAACCAACCGTGCCCTCGGAGCGGAAACACTCATATCTTGAGCTACGGATGTCCGATTGACATGCTGCCAGCTTTGTTGAATTCCTCTAAGTGAGACGGATCTTTTGGCTCACTCCGCCTGAGGTTTAGACGCAAGTGGAGTACGGTCGGGTTGGTTTTGCCTTAAAAACGAACCGGGCCCCTAGGACGAAAAGTCCAATAACTCTCAGACCAGGCGTCCGATTGACGTGCCGTCTGCGACGTTGACTTCCTGTTGACGATACGGAACTTTTGAATACATCAACATTGGACTTTGTGTCAGTTGATGTATCAGCCTCTCGGCTCGTGGAGCGGACCCTCTCGAACGAGCTTGCTGTGTGCGGGAACCCTAGTGCTGGCTGTGACTGCTACTTCGACAGCGACGACTGTGCAGAGATCCTCAGTGGAACGCGACGACAACTGTGCAGAGATACTCAGTGGACTGCGGCGACTACAGCACTCAGCGATCCCTTGTGGTCCAGTGCTACAGGTCCTGTGTGGGCTCGATCCTGTGTGGGTCCGATCCTGTGTGGGTCAGCGCTCAGTGGTTCTGTGTGTGCCAGCGCCTACAGGTAATGTGTGGGCCCGATCCTCTGTGGGTCACTGCGGGGGTTAGTTATCTATCGATCCTTTGTTGGTCTGACGACTTAGATGGATCAGTGATCATCTTTATCGTCATACAAGAAGTATACCTGTGTGGATTTACTATTTTACTCTCCTTTTGTGGATTGTGTTGAGCTATCCTGTGTGGGTATACGTATTCTTTCCTGTGTGGACTGGGTTGTGCATGAGCTCGGATGTTGGAGCCGAGCGGGAATTGATGACTTAGGTATATGTATGGGAATATACCAAAGCAGTGTTGGTTGTCAATTCGTGATTGTATCTTTCCTTTGTGGATTACTCTTTGTGTATTTCGGGAGTCCTTCGGGTTTCTTGGGGTCCCTACTGAGTAGCGTATACTCACCCATGCACGGGCTTTCCCCGCACTACGTTGTGTTGGTTGCAGACGACGGACAGCGCAGATCGTGGTGGAGGCGTGCGGAGCAGGACGGTACCTGGAGGTGGACCACTGGGCGGGACGTACTCGGAGCGGTCAGGTGGACCCGAGGAGCAGTGGAGGCTATCTGTACCCACCCTTCTGGTGGGACATCCAGAGGACGGCTCGACGCTGGGGATTTTCCTTTCAGTTGCTGTTTTTCCCTTTCAGTTGTACTTTACAGTTGGGCTTGTATTTTCGCCCCCCTTTACATTCAGCACAACTTGTTATAGTTTTTACTTAGTGTTTACTTTTCCGCTTGCTTACTCTGTGGTGCTTGTTTACTTTTCAAAGGCAATGCTTTCCCTTTTTCCAGGATTTACGCCTTGGTGCTAGTCGCCAGCCCCTGGCCTATGGAAGGCGGGCTTGGGGTAGTCACGGCATGGGCCCCGAGGACCGGTCGTGACAAATTGGTATCATAGGAGTTCGGTTCTACCGCAGACTCTGATCTTTCTTCTATGTGAAGCAATAGTGTTTAAGCATATTGGGTGTGGTTATCAGTCCAGGGAGTCCAGTGTTGGTGCGGCGGCCGACGTATCCGTACACCAGGACCCTAACTTCTGATTTCCGACTTAATGCAGGAAAACATTGATTGCATGTGTCAGCTCACCAGGTATACTATTCTGACCGTGGTGAACTTGTTTCCTTTTCAGGATTGCCCAACGATAGCAGCCAGCTAGGGTTCTGAGAGTAGAGCGTGACGACAGTCCGCCGAGCGACGAGGCCTCGGTACAGGGCCCGTTGACAGCAGGGGCACCGTCGGTACCTTTACCCACCGAGCCCCCGATGCTTCCAGCGCCGACCGGTGATGATGCACGTCGCCTCGGAGCTCTGCACGAGTTCCAGCGCTAGCGACCACCGTGGTTTCATGGGGAGACGGACCCCCATGTAGCCAAGGACTGGCTGCAGGCGATCGTTCGAGTTTTGAAGCTAGTGAGGACACCATCAGACCTCATGGTGATCCTCACGGCGAGCCTACTGCACACAGCAGTGGGCCGATGGTGGAGCTTGATACTCCAGGTTCACGATCAGGCCTCTTTCATCTGGATGGACTTCAAGAGCCTCTTCCGCTCAAAGTTCGTCCCGACCACCCTCAGTGCGGTGCTCATTCAAGAGCTTCTTCAGCTGCAGAAGGGCAGCTTGACGGTCGCCCAGTACGCGGCGAGGTTTACCGATCATTCTCGTTATTCGACCAACATGGTACGAGACCCCTTATTTCGGGCCCGGACCTTTGAGCAGGGTTTGAGACACGAGATCAGGGAATTGCTGATCTCCCTCAGCATCCCGACCTAGGAAGGAGTGCTAAAGCGAGCCCTTCTGATCGGGAGCTTTCTGGCTGAGTCTACTTCAGCAGCGAGACCTACCGCAGGGCGGTAGGTAGCGGAGTCTTCGGAAGCAGGTAGCTGACGGATGACTCAGGGTTCCAGGCAGACCAGACCCTCCGGCAGACAACCTCGGGACACTGGCTCAGTAGTGTGGGGAACACAGCGCAGAGCCAGTCTTCCGAGAGGCAGGCAGTGCTACCCGTGCGGCGGGCAGGGCCACATGGCTCGTGAGTGCCCGACCCGTCGTACCGAGGAGCAGCAAACGGTGGAGGGGCCACCCAGGCAGAGGAAAAGGGTTGACCGTGGCGGTCTGCAGGGAGGAGGCAGACGAGGCAGAGGAGCTGGCCGAGCAGTAGGTGGTTGGTGACGCTTTGAGGCTCTGCCACCAACACCACCAGGAGGTCTGCCCCGACTACAGGGAGCTGGCAGGCAGAGACCGGCACAGCTCCAGGCAGCAGAGGCCTATGACCATGGCACGCCAGAGATGATTCGAGGTAAGATCTGTGTCTATTCCACCCTTTCTATAGTTCTTATAGACACAGGAGCGAGTCACTCTTTCATAGCCGCTGCCCTTGTTTGGAGCTCGGAGATTCCGACAGAGCTGTTGGCTCGATCCTTACGGCTAGAGACCCCTACGGGAGCAGGCTCGACGATTACGCACTGGTACCATCACTGTGATATTACTCTAGGAGGCGAGAGCTTCGGCTGGGATCTTCTTGTAGCAGTGTCGATGCCTCACGACGTCATCTTGGGCATGGATTGGTTATCTACAGTCCATGCTCAGATTGACTATTTTAGGCGCAAGGTGCGCTGTGTACGCACCGACGGGAGCAGGTTCACCATAACCAGCGAGAAGGGGGCTTTTGCAGCATAGGATGGACTCTCGCAGAGGAGGGGACATCCCATCACTCATCAGTTGGCTAGTCTCATCCTTGGAGCAGTTGACGTGCAGAGTCCTAGTTTTCCTACAGTGGTCGATCAGTACGTAGACGTCTTTCCCGATGACATTCAAGGACTACCTCCTCATAGAGAGGTAGACTTTTACATTGATTTGTACCCCGGGATAGCCCCGATATCCACTCCAGCATATCAGATGGCCCCCACTGAGCTTCGAGATCTTCGGGTACAGTTGGAGGACTTGCAGGGCAAGGGGTTCATCCGACCCAGTGTTTTACCCTGGGCATCCCCGATTTTGTTCGCCAAGAAGGAGAACGGGAGCTTGCGACTGTGTGTCGACTATCGTCGCCTGAACCAGGGGACAGTGAGGAACAAGTATCTACTACCGAGAATTGATGACCTCTTTGATCATCTCAAGGGAGCACGGTGGTTCTCGAAGATAGACCTCAGGTCAGGCTATCATCAGCTCAGAGTTCGAGACGAGGACGTGCAGAAGACAGCCTTCAGGTGTCGGTATGGCCACTATGAGTTCTTAGTTATGCCATTCCGCGTAACCAATGCTCCATCAGTGTTGATGAGCCTCATGAACAGGATCTTCCAGCCATACCTCGATCGATTTGTCATGGTCTTCATCGATGACATTTTGGTGTACTCGACCACGGAGGAGGAGCACGCCTACCACTTGCGGGTTGTACTAGACACATTCCGAGAGCACCAGCTTTATGGAAAGATCTCGAACTGCCAGTTCTGGTTACGTGAAGTCCACTTCTTGGGGAACGTCATTTCTGAGGCGGGAGTTTCAGTGGATCCTAGGAAGATCGAGGCAGTGCCAGCTTGGGAGCCACCCAGGAGCGTGACAGAGGTGCGGAGTTTCTTGGGTCTAGCCGGATACTATCAGAGATTTGTTCCGGACTTCTCTAAAGTTGTGGAGCCACTCTCAGCTTTGAGGAAGAAAGGGAAACCCTTTGTGTGGTCAGACAGATGTCAGCAGAGCTTTCAGGAGATGAGACAGAGATTGACCAGCGCACCTATCTTGATGTTGCCTGAGGAGGGAGTTGGATACGTAGTCTACTACGATGCATCAGTGACTGGACATGGGTGTGTCCTGATGCAGGAGAGGTTCGTGATTTCCTATGTATCACATCAGTTGAGGCCGCATGAGTAGAACTACGCTACCCATGACCTAGATTTAGCAGCAGTGGTCTTCGCTCTAAAGACATGGCGGCACTATCTGATGGGCAAGCGCTTTATAGTCTTTTCTGACCACCAGAGTCTTAGGTACATCTTCTCTCAGAAAGACATGAACCTGAGATAGTGGCGATGGCTCGAGTTCCTCCAGGACTATGACTTTGAGATAGTCTATACTCCTAGGAAGGGGAACGTAGTAGCTGATGCCCTCAGTAGAAGGACGAGAATTCAGCTACTTGAGGAGGTGACAGAGCAGCTAGCCGCCTTGCAGATATCCTTCGTGGATAGAGATGGCGAAGCCTTCCTTCAGTCTCTCACAGTCACCCCTCCACTACTGCAGCGGGTCAGAGAGGCACAGTGTGGGGATGCTTACTGTGATACATGGCATGCACATATATCCTCGGGATAGGCCCCTGATGGTTTCTCCCTTGGAGAAGAGCACGACGTCCTTTTCAGAGGACGTACCTTGGTACCAGTCGATTTACGAGAGGAGTTGCTGAGAGAGTTTCACACTTCTCCTTTGGCGGTACATCCTGGAGTGGCGAAGATGCACCCGGATCTCAGACGACAGTACTGGTGGCCGGGCATGAAGAAGTCTGTGGCAGAGTTCGTTTCTCGATGCCTCATCTACCAGAAGGTGAAGGCAGAGCACCAGGAACCAGCAGGATTGGTACATCCCTTGGAGGTCCCAGAGTGGAAGTGGGATGGGATATCCATGGACTTCGTCACTGGACTTCCACGCACTTCCAGAGGTCACGACCCCATTTGGGTGATTGTTGACCGACTCACCAAGTCGGCACACTTCTTACCCATCAGAGAGCAGGGCTTAGTGGAGAGATTGGGGCGTCTCTACGTTCAGGACATTTAACGGCTTCACGGTGTGCCATCGACTATCGTCTCTGATCGGGATGCTTGTTTTACTTCCTGGCTTTGGAAGGGGTTGCAGGAGGAGTTCGGGACGCAGCTACATCTGAGCATGGCCTTTCACCCTCAGACGGATGGTCAGACGGAGAAGACCATTCAGACTTTCGAGGACATGCTCTGCGCATGTGTCCTTGACTTTGGTCACAGTTGGGAGGATTACCTACCCTTGGTGGAGTTTGCGTACAACAACAGCTACCACTCCACCATCGGGATGGCACCATACGAGGCATTGTACAGCAGACCTTGCAGATCTCCTTTGTACTGGACAGACCCTGGGGAGTCAGCACTCGTGGGACCAGAGATGGTCTGGGCCACGACAGAGAAGGTCCTGGTCATCCAGGAGCAGATGTGGACATCTCAGAGCCGGTATAAGTCATATGCTGATAGGAGGCGGAGGCCACTAGAGTTCGAGGATGGCGACCACGTCTTATTTCATGTCTCACCTCGACGTGGTTTGTGGAGATTTGGCCGAGGCGGAAAGTTGTCTCCACGCATCATCGGACCCTTACTGTTCCTTAGCAGGATTGGCGAGGTGGCTTATTGCCTGGCTCTACCACCTCAGTTGCACCGGGTGCATGACGTCTTTCACGTATCTCAGCTGAGGAGATACGTGAACGACCCGATGCATATCATTGACTATGGGGATCTAGACATTGATGATGTGGAGACATTTGCGGAGGTCCCGATGGAGATAGAGGATCGATAGGAGCGGGTCCTACGTGGGTGATCGAATCCTCTTGTGCGCATCAGATGGAAGCACAGGAACCTCCAGGAGAGCACATGGGAGCAGGAGGCTCAGCTGCGTGCTCAGTACCCACATTTGTTTCCCTAGTTTATGATGTATCTTTACGGGGACGTAAAGCCCTGATGTGGGAGTAATGTAAAGACCCGTAAATTGCAAGGAAATTTTTTTTTAATTTTCTTTGGAATTTTACAAGAACGCAGTTTCTGACGACACCTGATTTCGAGGCCCAGTGTGCCCGAAATCATTTTCCGAAGTTTGGCTCGGGTACATTCAGTGAACAGACGAGCGGGTTTTTCTAACATTTGAACCGGTGCCCGGAATCGAATTCTGAGGGCACTGGTGAAATCGCAGCACTGGTATTTTCTTAGAAACGCCTCTTCCGGAGTTGCGTTTGCTCAGTTGTGGTTTTTAATTTTTGGGCTTAAAGTTAAGAAATAAAATAAATTGTTCGACAAACGTTATTTTATTTCACTTAAGCCACTTAAAGCCTCTTGAAAGCCACTTAAACTGAGTTGAAACGGATATGTTACTATCCAAAAATACCCTACCCTCTTGGTAGGATATTTGTGAGGTGGGGCCGGCACGAGCCCCGCCGTTTCTTTTCCACTAAGTAACGCACCCGCGAAAACCCGTCATTATGAATGTCAACTGACGCATTTTCTTAAATTCGTAATGGACCATTTAATTGGGAGGTCTATTTCATGAATTAAATGGGCAGTTTCTTTTGTTGAATTAATTCTACGAATTAATGGTTCGTTACTTACCTCTTATTCAATTGTTGGCGTATTAATAAAATAAGACCAACACGACTTTTGGAGGATTACTCGTTGAGAAGCTTTGATAGGATTAATGTTCCTTCATCCCCCTTCGCGAAGAACGCGAAGAACACGAAGAACACCGTCACCCTCGGAGTTTGACGACGCTTCATCCGAGACGTTCTTCCCCGCCCCGATCTCCGATCTCCAACTGCTTGAGGTATGAGATCTCAGGTTTCTTTTTAAATCTCCTTTGTGTTTTTTAACAAAACACGGATTTAATTATTTATAATTAAATCTATTGTTTCTTGGTCCATTGAGTTCGTCGACACAATTCTGGATTCCGCGACGATGCGACGCCCTTCCGCGATGACGTGATGCCCTTCCGCGATGACGCGGCGATCCCCTCCTTCCACGACGAACAATTCCGCGAAGAACGTGTGCGACGACTTGAAGAGGTAGGGATTTATTTTGGAAATACCCCTTTTTTATTTTATTCCCGTGAATTATTTTTAAAATTTAATGAACCGGATACATATAAACAATTTTAATTTATTAAAATTTTTGTTTCATGTGTTGTATATTTTCTCCCGTTGTTTTTATCTAACGCGGAGGGTGCGGGCCAAACGAACATGGCCCGAAAACCCTCCGCCGTTCTTCATGGTTGTGCAGATTTGGCGGGTCATGTAAAAATGTGACACAAGGGCGATTTGTTGATTCCACAGTGAAGAACGGGTCCAGGTAGGAGCAACGGCGCAGACGGGAAGGAAAACGGACCACCAGAGCAACTCCGGTGGCCCGCAGAAGCTGTCGGCGGCGCCCCGGCGCGCCGCCGGACGGGACCGCCGTGGTTGAAGCCACGGCGGCGGCGGCCAGCGGACCCGCGGCCGCACGGGTCCAGATCGCCCTCACGGGACGTGGCAGAAGCCGCGTCTGATCAATCAACGCGGCCCCACGCGGGAGAGCGGCACCTCCAAACCGCGGGGGCGGCGCCCCGCGGCGTCCAGCTGCGCGGCCGAGCTGAGCCTGGCTGGTCCGACCGGCCGGGTCGTGTCCTGGCCGGGCCAGACCAGGTCTGGCCAGGTTGGACTGGGTTGGGTCGACCCGGTTCGGCCGACCCAGGGGGGGGGGGGGTCGGGCCGGGTCGGCCCGGGCCCGGACCCCTAGTCTTCGGACCATTTTCGATCTTTTGCCCGTAACATGAGCTACGGGCCTCCGAACGACGCGCCGTCTGTGGAAACGCGATCCTTGGATCGAGACGGTCGTTTTAGTATATCACACTCAAGGTTTCAGAATTCTTTGGGTTCGGCCGGGTTGGTTCGTACACAAAACCAACCGGGCCCTCGAAGCGGAAACACTCATATCTTGAGCTACGGACGTCCGATTGATGTGTCGTCAGCTTTGTTGAATTACTCTAAGTGAGATGGATCTTTTCGCTCACTACACCCATGGTTTGGATGCAGGTGACGTACGTTCGGGTTGGTTTTGCCTTAAAAACCAACCGGGCCCCTGGGAGGAGAAAGCCAATAACTCTTAGACCAGGCGTCCGATTGACGCGCAGTCTGCGACGTTGAGTTCCTGTTGACGATACAGAACTTTTGAATACATCAACTTCGGACTTTGTGTTAGTTTATGTATCAGCCTCTCGGCTCGTGGAGCGGACCCTCCCAAACGAGCTTGTTGTGTGCGGGAACCCTAGTGCTGTCTGCGACTGCTACTTCGACAGCGACGACTGTGCAGAGATCCTCAGTGGAACGCGACGACGACTGTGCAGAGATCCTCAGTGGACTGCAACGACTACAAAACTCAACAATCCCTTGTGGGTCAGTGCTACAGGTCCTGTGTGGGCCCGATCCTCTGTGGGTCTGATCTTGTGTGGGTCAGCGCTCAGCGGTTCTGTGTGAGACAGCGCCTACAGGTCCTGTGTGGGCCAGATCCTGTGTGGGTCATTACGGGGGTTAGTTACCTATCGATCCATTGTGGGTCCGACGACTTAGATGGATCGGTGATCATCTTTATCGTCATACAAGATGTATACCTGTGTGGATTTACTGTTTTACTCGCCTTTGTGGATTATTTTGATCTATCCGGTGTCGGTATACGTTTGCTTTCCTGTGTGGACTCGGTTGTGCTTGAGCTCGGACGTTGGAGGCGAGCGAGAATTGATGACTTAGGTATATGTATGGGCATATACCTAAGCAGGGTCGATTGTCACTTTGTGATTGTATCCTTCCTTTGTGGATTATCCTTTGTGGATTTTGGGAGACCTTTGCGGGTCTCGGGGTCCCTACTGAGTAGCTTATACTCACCCCTGCATGGGCTTTCCCCGCACTACGTTGTGTTGGTTGCAGACGACGGAAAACGCTGATCGTGGTGGAGGCGTGCAGAGCAGTACGGTACCTGGAGGTGGACCACTAGGTGGGACGTACTCGGAGCGGTCAGGTGGACCCGAGGAGCAGTGGAGGCTATCTGTACCCACCCTTCAGGTGGGACTTCCAGTGGACGGCTCGACGCTGCGACTTTTCCTTTCAGTTTCTGTTTTTCCCTTTCAGTTGTACTTTACAGTTGGGCTTGTATTTCCATCCCCCTTTACATTCAGCACATCTTGTTACAGTTTTTAATTAGTTTTTACTTTTCCACTTACTTACTCTGTGGTGATTGTTTACTTTTCAAAGGTAATGCCTTCCCTTTTTCCGGGATTTACCCCTTGGTGCTAGTCGCCAGCCCCTGGCCTATGGAAGGCGGGCTTGGGGTAGTCACGGCACGGGCCCCGAGGATAGGTCGTGACAAAAATAACATGGGAATAAAACATGTAATTATGGAAAAAACATTAAGCAACTGATATTATTTCTATAGTATCCAAGGAATTGGTACCAAGACCATCTTAGTGGAAAAAATACCTTTCTGAATCGAGTTCACTCCACATTACAGTCCGGTATCACTAAATTGGATTAACATACCATTCCATCCATGTCTGTCTAATGAGATATAAATCATAACCAATGCATTGGAGGGAGATATAATTCCCACCCATCTCATAATGAATTCATTCTTACTTGTTCCACAACATGAACATAAATCATTCATCATTATCCAGTGTATAAATGGGTTTCATTAACATCATCCCATCATAACATAATCTATAAAAATAAATGGTTGTCCTTTATTCATAAGAAACCTGAAACAATTTAAATCATAGAGACTTTATACTTGAATCATACACATATGAAATAATGCCATCTTATATTGAAAATAGTTTTGATAAAACACTTTAAATAAATTCTTGAGTAAAATATCCTTTTTTTCTCCAAAATGATTTTCTTTTCACAAAATGCCACACAATTTTAAAAGAAAATGATTTTATTGAAAGTTACAATACAAACATATAGACGAATCTTCATGAAAAGTAGGCGTTATGAAACTGTAAAAATCTTTTCATACTGTATAATATAAAAAAACATTCTCCTCGTACTTTTGTCGAAAAAGTCAAAAAGTACCTCGTATGGTAAACAAAAGAAAGATTCAATACATATGTAGTAAATGTAAAAAATGGTTAAAAGTGACTTTAAACATACAAGATAATATTTTTTTAAAATAGAGACATGGATGATAAATATAAACCCAGTAAATACTTACGAATAAACAATCTCAGATAAAAATGAGATTGAAAAATTATCCCTTACCATAGGTCCAATTTCTTCCATACGTGTCTGAAACTAGTGTATAGTTTTTTTAAACATATTATTAACTTGTAAGATAACCATAATAATATTTATGATATCATATATTATTCACTTAAGACTTTATATTACTCGTTCTTTTGTCAATTCCATGTTAAAGCCGCATTTTCGGTAAAATCGTTTCATTTATTGTATGTGTTTGGACTTGTTGTTATTGATATTGTTATTACTTAATGAATTATTTATTTACATCCAGAATGTAAAACATTATTTATATACCATATATATTCAGTATATATATATATATAATATATGGATAAATGAAATAAGACACACCGTTCATGGAGACGGTAGGTCGTACGTACGCATGAACGATGTTTTCCATTCCTTATTGACTTGAATCGAAGTAAGTAGATGAAATATATATATATATATGCATATATACAGTAGAATTATTATGTTATATATAAAATTATTATTCATTAAATATAATTTATAATCATTCCTAAATGGTTAACATGGAGAATGAATCTCATCGCGTCATGGAGACAGAAATCCGTACATACGCACGAGCGATGATATTATTCCCATAATTATTGAATGGAATTTGAGTAGATGATATAATATCTCAGAATTGTTATTATTTTATAATAACCATATATAGTTATTATTTACACCATTATACCCATCCAAGTAAGGTAGTGGTGGAAAAACAGATTACACCACAGCGTGGAGACGGTATTCCGTACGTACACACACGCGGTGATTTCGTTTTCTGTAGGATGGATAGAAGGTGAAATGGGGTTGTTTAATATTTATAATAACACGTCATTATATTTTTGATACATATTTTATTACTTTATAATGAATAAAATAAATAAGAATAAGTTGAAAAAGAAAGAAACATGAAATAATCGGTAGAAGATATTACCTCTTCTTCAAGCGCCTCCTCTTAACCTCCTCATAGGGCACTAAAGTGTGTCTTTGAAGAATACCAGGACCTCTAGTAGGTTTATATGTATGTGTAGTAGATAAATGGTTAGGTTTTGTCTGAGTTCTAAGGCTCAAATTTGTGTGAATAGGAGAGGGAGTAGGTTCCCTTATATAGGAGATGAGAGGGGTACTTTTGGAAACCATATAAATATTAATTATTAATAAAATTAAACCCCACCTAGAAACATCCAAAATTACTCCAATTATAAGTTTAGATGAGATAGGGTTGTAATCTCATCAACCAATAAAATTTATACATGTTGGTAATTTATTTTAAACATTATCAACATGATTTATCCCTATTTAATCTATTTAATTTTATTTTTGGTTATAACATTTTAAATTGAAAATTGTTATAAATTGTTACCTATGTGTTTTTATTTGACCATAATTGGATATTTTAATAAATTTTAGACCATTTAAATTTTTATTTATAATATTTAATCTTTTTTTTGATTTTTAAACAATTTTATATAATGTTATTTTTATAAAATAACAATAGATTCAATTTTGGCACTATTTATTTATTTGAATTTGAATAAAATATAAATAGAATATATTTTCAAACTAAAAGATTTAATAGATTAATAACATGTCGTATTTGTCTATAAAATTCTCGGATAACATTAATTAGTTCATTTAATATTTCTTTTAATATTTTTAAAATCATTTATTTGATATTTCAATCAATAAAATAATTTCAACATCACTATTGTGTCAAATATAATGATAATTATTTAATCCCTAAATATTATAAATAAATTCATAGGATTTAGATAATTGTATTAGATTTTTGGTGACTATTTATATCTGATGTTTTATGAAGATTATCACTAAATTAAAATTATTATACTTATAAGATATAACAGAGTGACATATTGTCAATTTCTTTTGTTTTAAAAATAATTATATCCTTTTCATGGTCAAAAGTCCATGGAATGAGTCTATTCTGACCCTTATGTGATATGGATCAAATTTTATTCATCCAATAGTTTTTTGGAAAATGTTAGGTTAATTTAACAATCTTATTTTTACCCTCAATTACCCGATTTACATTTAACTGTAGTAAATAAAAAATTTTGTAGTATCTTTTCATAATATCAAAAAAATTAAAATTAGCCTAGAAACATAATTTATACCCACTGAATCCGTAATATGGGATCAATTTTTTAAAATTCAAAACACAAAATGTGTAGTAAATAATTTAAAATTAATCTCGTTGTTACGAAAAAAGCTTTTAAAAGTTAAAACATTGCCAATGATTAAAATGTTTTTACCTTTGAATTAAATGTATAATTAATGATAATGAGATACATTATATTAAATGTCAAAAATAAATTCTATTTATACATTAAAACCATTTTATAATATATTTTAACCATATAAATTATTTTGATGAGAAAAGTTGTTTTCAATTAAAAATTAGCGTATTTTTACTATTTATCAAATTAAGAAAGATATCAGAAAATCATAAAAAATTTATCCAACGTAAATTTTTATATCCTTATTCAAAATAATAAGTTTATTTTGTAAAAATAAACTCATAAAATTATCAAAAATCATATTTAAAATGGGTGCGCCATCAAAAGGCTGCAAAACTATATTTTTGAAAAATAGTTATTTTACCTGAAAATTTTATTTTGTTATCATACCATGTTCAAGAAAATGTGTAAGATGAATAATAATGTTATAAAATTCAAAATATAGTTAATATTATTCATAAAATCTAGTCCATAATAATGTTATAATAATATATCGTTGTATAGTGAATTCAAGTATTGCGTACTATGCACCCTATCGAGGAAGGTCGTGATTGCGTGTAATGCACGCCATGTCAGGGATACATGTAGTGAAATCTCCCTTTGGGGTTACATATAACATAATTCAAAACATAATTAATTTATACATTAAACAAAATCTATACATAATGCTGCGTAGAATAATTTCTACAAAACGAACTTGAAATTGTGTGTAACACAAGCCAAGAATTGGGTTGTGTATACTGTAAGCTAATACAGTGTTGCATATAACACAAGATAATTTTTTTGTAGTGAACAACAAAAGACATAAATGAAATTAAAATGAATAATTCTCATAAAATCTCAGGTTGTTACATTCTACCCCCCTTAAAATGAATTTCGCAATCGAAATTCGTTGGGGTTATAAATGGCTTACTACTTCAATGTTTCTTTCATAGAAACACACATCATAAAAAGGAATACTAAAAAATAATTTTAAAATGTAAATTAATAAACTTAACGGTTACCCTAATTAACTCGTCACTGGGTTTCCACATATTAGAACATAGGTGAAAATATGGATATGGAAGAAAAATATAACCATCATGTTCTGATGAAGAGTGGTAGAGGACATGGATATAAAAAAGACAACAATCACAAAGCCATAAATTTGTGATGATCTAAGGTACCATCTGATTCATCTGTTATGTGGGCACTATGACAACATTTTTGGTTTAAAAGATTATTTCCCTAATGTTGAAGAATTTTTAATTAAAAGAAATACTTACATGATTTTGGTACAATCTCTCCATTGCTGGTGCCTCGAAAAATTTCCAATTCATATCTTAATGAAATTAATTTAAATTGTCTTTTGCGATGTTTTAGCAGATCATGCGATAAAACGATAGGTCATTTCATCTGTCTCAAACATAAGTTTAGCAAAAGTTATATACATAAGTCCAAATATGGTGAGATTAATCATATATGGTTCCAAAAATAGACTTATACATCATCTATTATACCACATAATAAAATAAAACTAGTTTATACTAACCAGGGACTTCCTGTAGGCTAGAGGTAGGTGATAAAGGCATGTCGCACTTCGGTTGTGGGTTCGATTCCCACAACCTTGTCCGACGCGACGGGTTTTTTCCCATCCTACTGGTTGTCCCATTTTCTAAAACTACTCAATTATAACATTACAAAAATAATATCAAAAAGTTCTAGCCTTGAACAATACTAAATTATGTCCAACATAATCCATTCCAATTTTTAGTCTTATCTAAAATACTTCTGGCCAATCATATATTATAAATAAAAAAATTACAATAAATTTCATCAACAATACATGTGAATACCATCATTTATCCCCCATATATCATACGATATATCTTGTTGGTCACGTTCCAAGCATTTGAATACCTTAATCGTGTATTCTCTTGAAAAATGAATACACATTGAACCTTATTGAAAACATGAATGCTGTGAAAATTTAACTATTTCCACATTCCAAAATCCCAAAATTTCTATATTCTCAAACCATTATATCACTTTGTCCTTATATTTGTCATGATCTCTTGAATACTATATAAAATTTCATTTTCTCCTTATCCCTTCATTATGTGCATATCATCTTCTTTCCAAAAATATTTCAATCACTTTTCATGGTTACCAGTATCATAAAATTATTGAAAACCACAATAGAGTAATACAAAAATATTCCAATATACCATAAAAGTACATCAACAACATTATTCTGGAATACCAATACAAAAATACATCAATCCCTCCACTTCAATGATTGTCATGGAATATGTCCTTCCTTGATTTAGAAGTAGCCTCTTAGGTCTGGGCATTGAGTTGGTTAATGCCCATGTTCTCCAAAAATAAGACATTGAACTCCATAACAGCCTGTCACTCTATGAACCTTTTCTCCACACAGATAACATATTCCCCTTTATTTTAGGTATTCCTCAAAGTTATTCTTCCCTTCTTATTGATATGTAGAAAGCTTCATCTTCCTTCTTATATGTTCCTATCCATGAGAACATGTATAAAAGTTCCTCTTCCTCTTACTTGATGACATTGGAATACCACCAATGTTCACCTTGTTAATCATATCTCATGATGAATGATTCAGCATAATCACAATATCTTTCTCTCTAGGAATTACACGATTTTGTTGATCATAGTCACCAATTTTTTCATCGGAATAAACATTAACTGAATTCCTTCTCGTTTCCTCCATTGACAAAAATCAGAAACCATTGTGTAAGAAATAGTTAAAATAATGAGGAACCACATAATCTATAAAAGTCACTTATGAGTTGTCTAACTTGTCACACATTCATTAATCCATGATACCTTAGATTCAACCTAGGTTATTCATTATCATCAACATAACTCTAGGAATGTAACCTATTGTTATACTAAACATTAGGTACATCCCTTGACATACCTTAGAAATATCTCTAGGGATCTCACTATAGTTTTCGGAACCTAGTTTCCTAAGGTTAACTAATCATTTCCTCTGATAGCAACTATAGAGACCCAATATTGACGTACATGGACATTACATTACATTTTCAAAATAATTAATACATAATAAGAACCAAAGCTAAAACACTATAATAGTTTAGTGTCTTTGGATACTCAGAACATAATATTCTAATCATGGTGAAATATCTTCATCATCTCCCATAAAGATCTTCCCCATTTGTTTTATTACCTAAAACCTGTCATTATATCCTGGGGAAATGAAAACATAAAAAGGCTGAGCTCAAATGCTCAGTAAGGGTAAACATAGATAACGTAAAAAAATCTATAAAAATTTGAATGAAAAAAAACATGAACATAAAATCTAAACATCACACTCATGAGCAAAGACATAAAGCATGGAAGTATGTAACGCACTTATCATAATGGTACATCAATCATGATTTAAAAAAATTGGAATAAAAGATGTAATAGTGTCAAACCATTAATCACATGATATGATTTCCATAGTAGCCAAGACATTGCTGCGAATACCATCTTAGTAGACAAAGTACCTTTCTGAATTGAGTTCACTCCTTGTTCCAGTCCTGTATCACTTAACCGGATTAACTTAACATTCTAGCCATGTCTATATCATAAGATATAAATCTTACCCAATGCATTGGATGGAGATATAGGTCCCACCCAAGTCATAATAAATCATTCTTACTTTTGCTACAATATGAACATAGATCAGTCATCATTACCAAAAGTATAAAATGGGTTTCATAAATATCATCCCATCATAAAATAATCCGTACAAATAATGGATTTAATTTAATCATAAGAAAATTGAGACCATGTAAATAATAGAGACATTATTCTTGAAACTTACACATATGAAATAATTCCATCTTATATGGAAAATGGTTTTGATAAAACACTTGAAATGAATTCTTTAGGAAAATATCCTTTCTTCTTCAAAATCATTTTCTTTCCACCAAATGCCACACAATTTTAAAATAAAATAATTTTATTGAAAATAAACTTGAAAACATGTAGAGGATGCTTCATGAAAATTAGGCGTTATGAAACTGTAAAAATCTGTTCATGCTGTATAAGTTAAAAAAACATTCTCCTCGTACTTTTTTCAGAAAAGTCAAAACGTACCTCATATGGTAAACAAAAGAAAGATTCCTTACATATGTAGTAATAGACAAAAATGGGTAAAAAGAAAATTGAACATACATGAAACCATTTTTAGAAAACAGAGATATGGATGATAAATATAACCCCAGTAAATACTTACGAATAAACAATCTAATATAAAAATGAGATTGCAAAATTATCCCTTACCATAGGTCCGATTTCATCTGTACGTGTCCAAAACACATGTATAGTGGGTTTAAACATATTATTAACTTGTAAAAGAACCATATTAATATTTATGATATCATATATGATTCACTTATTACTTTATATTACTCGTGCTTTTGTCAATTCCATGTTAAAGCAGTGTTTTCGGTAAAATCATTTCATATATTGTATGTGTTTGGACTTGTTGTTCTTGATATTATTATTACTTATAGCATGATTTACTTACTTATAGAATGTAAAACATGATTTATATATCATATATTTTCAGTATATATATATATATATAATTGATAGATAAATGATATGAGACACACCGTTCAGGGAGACGGTAGGTCATATGTACGCATGAACAATGTTTTCCTTTCCTTATTGACTGGAATGAGAGTAAGTAGATGAAATATATATATATACATATTCCAGTAGCATTATTATGTTATATATACCATTATTATTAATTTTTTATACTTTATAATCATTCTTGAATGGTTAACATATAGAATGAATCTCATCGCATCGTGGAGACGGTAATCCGTACATACGCACAAGCGATGATATCGTTCCCATAATTATTGAATGGAATTTGAGTGGATGATATAATATATCAGAATCTGTATTATGTTATAATAACCATATATAGTTATTATTTACACTATTATATCTATCCAAGTTAGGTGGTGGTGGAATAACCGATTACACCACGGTGTGGAGACGGTATTCCGTACATATGCACGAGCAGTGATTTTGTTTTTCATAGGATGGATAGAATTTGAAATGGGGTTGTTTCATATTTATAATAACATATCAGTATATTATTTATACTTAGGTTATTACTTTATAATTAAAAAACTAATGAAGAATAAGTTGAAGAAGAAAAAAACTTGAAAGAATATGTAGAAGAGATTACCTCTTCTTCGACGCGCCTCCTCTAAACCTCCTCTTAGGGAACAATAGTGTGTCTTTAATGAATACCAGGACCTCTAATAGGTTTATATGGATGTGGGGAGTTTAAATGGGCTGGGATTGGCCAAGATTAAAGGCTAAAATTTGAGTGAAGAGGAGGGAGAGGAGGTTCCCTTATAGTGGAGAGGAGAGGGGCACTTTTGGAAACTTTAAAGATATTAATTAATAATAAAATGAAACCCCACATAAAAACTTCAGAAATCACTCAAATTAGAATATTAGATGAGATAGGGTTTTTATCTAATTAACCAAAAAAATTTATACATGTTGGGAATTTATTTTAATCATTATCAACTTTATTTATCCTTATTTAATCTATTTAATTTTATTTTTGGTAATAATATTATTATTTATAAATTATTATAAATAATTACATATGTGTTGTGAATTGTCGATAATTGGATACTGTATGTCATTTTAGACTATATAATTTTTAATTTTTAATTTTTAAATATTTCTGTCATTTTCAAACTGTTTTATATTATATTATTTTTATAAAATAACAATAGTGTCAATTTTGACACTATTTATTAATTTGAATTTAATTAAAATATACACAGAATATATGTTAGAAATAAAATATTTCATAGATTAATAAATTGTCATATTTATCTATAAGAGCCTTTGATAACATTAATAATTTCATATAATATTTATTTTAATATTTTTAAAACCATTTATTTGATATTTCAATCAATAAAATAATTTCAAAATCACTATTGTGTCATACTTAACGATAATTATTTAATCCCGAAAAATTATAAATAAATTTAAATGATGTATATAATTTTATTATCTTTCTGGAGAATATTTATATCCTATTTTTTATTAATATTATCACTAAATTAAAATTATTATACTTATAAGATATAAGAGAGTGACATATTGTCACATTCTTTGGTTTTAATAACAATTATATCATTTCCATGGTCAAAGGTCCATGAAATGAGTTTGTTTTTACCCTAAGGTTATATGGATCGACTTTTATTCATAAAATATATTTTTGGAAGGTGTTAGGATAATTTTACAATCTTATTTTTACCCTTAATTACCCGATTTACCTTTAACTGTAGTAAATAAAAATTACAGTACTTTCTATTCATAATATAAAAAAAATTAAAAGTAATATATTAAAATAATTTGGACCCACAGAATCCAAATTCGGAATCCATTTTTCAAAATTCAAAAACACATAAGTTGAATTAATTAATTTAAAATTAATCCCGTTGTTAAGAAAATGGGTTTTAAAAGTTAAAACATTGCAAAAGATTGAAATGTTTTTACCTATGAATTCAATGTAAAATTAATTTTCATGACATAAATTATATTAAATGGTAAAAATATATTCTATTTATAGTTTAAAACCATTCAATAATATATTTTAACCATATAATTGTTTTGATGAAAACAGTTGATTTCAATTAAAAATTAGTGTATTTTTATTATTCATCAAAATATGAATGTTATCATAAAAGTAACAAAAATTTATCCAATATAAATATTTATATCTTGACTCAAAAGAATAAGTTTATTTTGTCAAATTTAACTCATAAAAGTTTCAAAAATTAGATTTAAAATGGGTGCGCCATCAAAAGGCGGCAAAACTGCATTTTTTTCAAAATACTTATTTTACTTGAAAATTTATTTTGTTCTCATACCATGTTCTAGAAAATTTTTAAGATGAATAATAATGTTAGAAAAATAAAAATATAGTTAATACTACACATAACGGATAGTCCATAATAATATTATAACAAAATATCGTTGTTTAGTAAAACGTCGTATTGCATACTACACACGCTATCAAGGAAGGTCGCGATTTCTTGTATTGCAAGCCAAGTCAGGGATGCGTGTAGTGCAAGATCCCATTGGTGTTATGTATAAGATAATTCAAAAATTATTTCATTTATACATTAAACAAAATTTATACTTAATGCTTCATAGAATAATTTCAACAAAACAAACATAAAATTTTGTGTAACACGAGCCAAGAATAGTGTTGCGTATACTGCAAGCTATTACAGTGTTGCGTATAACACAAGCTATTTTTAATGTAGCATACACCATAAGATATCAATGAAATTAAAATGAATAATTCTCATAAAATTTCGGTTTGTTACACACATAGTTGGAAAACATATAGGGGAAACCGCATAGAGTATTTGGTAAAGGTTTATTGTTTGGTCCACTAGGATAGATACATTGAGAGGGGGTGAATTAGTGTATGATAGATTAAAAAAACTACCCCTATTTTTATTGTTCTTTTGTTTGAAAAAACTCTATTCTATCTCTTTCTCATTGCATAGTATTCAAAAACCTTGATGTATTCACATGTCACAACAATTTTAGATGGATCACCCTCCATGGGATACGTCCAATGAGAATTCCCGGATGATGTGTTGATGTACCAATTCCACTATAAGAACACAAATGTATGCAATTATTATGTGGATAAACTATCCCACATATTTTACAAAAAATCACAATTAGAAAGCTCAATGCACTCCCAATTGAATTGTGTTCACTGATTCTTCAAAATGTCACTTAGAGTATAATGACTTGTTGGTCCTTTCATTACCTCTAATGAATGCATCCTCTACTGTATGAAGATTCTCTATTGAATAAAAATTTTCATCCCATGATAAATACACTTTTTCCACTGAACACTTGGCATAAATAATTTTAATAAATTTTCAAAACACACTGGTTCACAAAGAACCATATTTTGGAAAGCACAATGAAGCCTTTCAAATGAACCTACCTCTTCGAAAAGCAAAATAGTTCACAGAGCTCGTTGTTTCCCAAAGAAAAATAATTCAAAAATTTGAATCATTTGGAGAGATGAATCCTTTGCAGGGCTCAAGACATTACAGAGCACAAACTGTCACTGAGTGACTTCCTTCTTGAAGCACACTGAGCCATCACAGAACACCATTTCATTGTGAAGATCTCAGTACATAGAGGCAATGAATTCGGTATAGACTAGAATTTAATTTTCAAAAAATATCAAGACTTTCATTGAATCCAATAATTGTGGAGCACCCATTTCTTCATGAAGTCAATATTAATCTAGATTATCAATCTTAATCTATTATAGAATGAAGAGATGTTACCTCTTATTTATTGGAATGATATAATGTGGAGCTCCGCTACTTCTGCTGTAATTTATATATCGGTCAAATATGACACTATGGTCCCCCTTCCAATCACATTAAACAACTGAAATTTGATATTTCCACAATTTTCTTCATAAAATTATTTCTGATTCCACAATTCTCCCTCACAAATCTCTTTACCTCTATCATTCACAAAACACATTGAAATCCCATAGATCATGGTTTAATTTTTTCATGTATTGGAAGAATCCACTTCAGGAAGCCCATATTCACGAACCTCATACCTCTTCCATATTTTGAGGAGATCTTCAAGGAAATACCGATTTCAAAATTCTCACAAAACTCCAATATTTGGATCCAAAAAATTGAAAAACACCAGAAAACAACAGCACCTCATATCTATTACTTTTTACTGCCTCCAGATGTTCAATTCTTTTTTCATAGTTCTTTGTAAATAATAATTGTCACCAATATTTATTGAACATGACTATTCACCATGTAAACCATCATTGTCAACAATCACAACCCACTAAAAATTATAAAATGATGCCTAGAGGGATGTTTTCAAAAATATATCCATCTTTGGGTTTGTTGAAAACTCTTATCATAATGATTCTCTACACATAGATACTTCACTAAATCTACATCCATGATATATGATCATTTGCCTCTTGCAATTCAGATAATGACCAAAACATTCAATCACCATATACTATAATCCCACTTGAGCATTGCTTAGCAGTAGATACAAGAGTACTATGAAACCTTCCTCTTTGAATCACTTAATTTATGGCATCAATTGATGAGGCCATTTCAATACCATTATTCATATTACATCATGAACTCCAGCTATCATGATATGTAATCTTTTATTGATCCCATCTAGCATCGTCAAGATTAAAACTCACCCCTATCTCATTGATCCCCCTATCTTGCTGCTCCACCTACCAGCTTCTCCTTATGTCATTGATTATGAAATTTTCTCTTGTTAAAAGACACACTTCCTCCCCCCTGAACAGTCACATTTCTCCTCCAATTGTCAAAAAACACAAAGGTCACTCCTTTTCGGGTTGTAGTAGGGTAAATAGACATTTCAATACATCAGAAAAAAAAATACATAAAACATTAATGATATGGGGTCCCACATCCAGTATTATTCTTACATAGTGAGTCGACTATACTCTTAGATAAAGTCGATGTCTCTCAAAAGCTATGTTGAGTAAGGCCTTTATCTGAATGTCTTCAACTTGTATCTCTGTATGTACATAATCTTACATCACTAGACCTTGATCCACCTTCTCCATGATAAAATGATATTTTATCTCAATGTTCATTGTCTCTAGATGATATGATGGATTATTTCTATGATCGATATAACTCAAATTATAACACTACATTCTGATTGGAGACTTCACATATACTCCCATAACATCAAACTACTGCTTCATCCACATTAACTACATGCATTCTTGGGTTGTGGAAAAGTACTCAGCATCTGTGGTGCTTAATGAAATGCAATCATTATTTTTTCTAATCCATGAAATACACAAACAATAATGTTAGAAAGAACATTCAAACGTATGATTCATATCATATTTGGATTCTTCCCAATCTGCATCAATATATCCAAAAATCTCTCACTAATATTTATCAATATACATCAAACATATATCAATTGAGCCCTTAATATACCGATGTATTTTTTTTACAGCAAGCATGTGGCATTCCTTGGGATTTCTTTGGTATCTCATTGATTTAAATGTGGTGAAAACAATATCAGGTCTTGTTTTTATTAGGTATAGTAAATTTCTAATAATCAACCTATATTCCGTGATATTAAATACCTTTCCATCATTTTATTTTGACAATTTCTTGCAGGTATCAACTGCAATATTAATCACCTTGTAATGTTCCATTAAAAATATCATCAGAACCTCCTTGTATGTTTTTGGATTGAGAAATGAATGTAATGTTATTTTCTTGTGTCAGCTATACACAAAGGAAAAGCCTTATCTCTCCAATCATTGAGATTTCAATCTCAAATTTCATGAATTCAAAAAATTATCTCCACTGAACATCATTTAATCCGAAAAATATTATTTATTTTACATAAACCCAATGTATCCTACATTGATTACTAATGTTGTATATATATATATATATATTGTAGTCAACTCCACCATGATGAAATCCAAGATTCTTCAAATACTTATCAGTACATTATTACCATTATCATGGTTCTTGTTTGAGCACGTATAGTGCTTTCATCAATAGAATTTCTTCCCCATACTCATGAATGAGAAAACCATCATTCTACTCAATATAAACATCTTCTTCTCAAACCCCATTCAAAAATGTTGATTTGACATCTATCAAGAAAACCATGAACATATATTTCTCTACAATGGCTATGAATAGTCTAATTGTTTTCAGCCTTTGAACTAGTGAAAATGTATCATAAAAAAAATACCCTCTATCTAGGAGTAGCCTTTGTACACCAGTTTTGATCTGTTTCACATAACCATGCCTTATTCATTCTTCTAGTTTTGAAAGAATCATTTAGTCCTAATGAAATTCTTATCTATTGGCCTTGAAATAATCTTCCACATCTGATTCTTCTCAATTTATTTTACAAATTCATTCATAGCCCAGACCCATTTTGTATCTTCCACTGCATCAACGAATGATTTTAGATCTACATGAGACAATAAAGATACCAACTATAATGAATTAATTCTTATTCTCTGAACATGAATTTTCTGATCACCAATGATATTTTACCTATAAATTTCAGATTGATTCTTTGTATTATTTTTAGATATATAATTTATGTATTCTTTCTCATCATCAATATATTCTTCTAAATTAGAATCTGCCACATCTGATCCAATGTTTTTTTCCTTCTCATCACATTCATCAGGAAATTGTTCAAGGTGTTGTGGAATATTCACTTCATTCTATACTATAGTGTCATCATTTCCTTCCACTACTTTTCCCAGCCTCTTATTAAAGCATTTAAATTCTGTTCTTTTTCTTGTGTATCTAGGAAACATCCCCTTATCTCCTAATGACTCAAATTTCATATGTTTTTTTAATAAAGAACTTATTTACAATGTTTTAGTAGTATTAATCTAAAGGATTATTTTTGTACCACAAATCATATAGAGTCCATATTTCCTCTAGAAATAATAGAGCCATGTATGGAATGTAAACTCAAGTCATGAATTCTTCCTTCCAAACATTCTTTTGTATGTCTGTTTCAATAAACATCATTATAGCCATGTTGTTGATGTTTCGATTTATCGTCTTAACCACTCCATTATACTAGGTAGTTATCACTGAAGAAACTTGATTATTTTTCTCATGAATCTCAATAATTTATTCCACTTGAATGTTTGTGAATACCATACCATTATCAATATGAATCTTCAAAATATTCATTTTATTAATCCTTTCAGATTCCCTCTGATACTATTTTATAAAACTATACACATTCGACTTATGTGAAATACAAACCACCCATGCCATTCTATTGTAGTCATCAATTAAAATAACATAATCCCACTTCTCGTCAATGAATCCTGGCAGGATATATCCAAAGACATCAATATGCACCAATTCGGGAACTCTTGTAAACTTCTTCTCCATTGATTTGTATGTTTTTCTAATGGTCTTCCCTTTTTGACAATAATCACTTGAATGTGTATGATTACATGATAGATTAGGTAGGTCCCTAGCTACATAAAAATTCACCATATCTTCTTTGGATGGATGGAATTGATGACCCCGTCATTTATTCCACATCTTGTTTTCTTCTTCTCTAGACAAGAAACACATATATTCTTCTCCACATATTAGCTATATATTTCCCTTTTTATTTTTTCCCTATAGAATAAATGTACCATATTTTCCATTGACGCTATAGTTCTTCTTAGTAAACCTTATACAATTCCTTGAGTGAAATAATTGGATGATAGTAGGAAACCTGTGACGGAGACCTTCTACTACCAAGAAATCAGCACATCTCATTTCTCTTCCCCCATACTCGGCCTTTACCAATAAAATTATCTTTTGGCCATCATTATCTCCAATATTGAAAACAATTTCTTTTTCATATTTAATGCATATAACAAGATCCTTTTTACTTATATTTTGGGATGTGAAAATACAATCAACTACCCATACACTAGAACAATATGATGCTTTAATGTAAAATTCCTCAACCACTTCCTACTCTACTCATTTCTTTTTGATCCATTTTTTTGAATAATGCTTGGTATGGATTAAAAATTTTGATCTTTCTCGTAGTATGATATTCCTACTTCATCCTATAGAGTTGTAAATAATTTTTTTCCATCTTACTTGTTGATTTGGTGATTTGATGATGGTGATAATTTGGGTTCTTCTTTGGAACGTTCTTTTGAATGGTTGATATACAATACATGGTCATATTTCCAGATCATCTACAAAAAACAATTTCTATCAAAAGATATTCTTGAATATTGAGTTCTATTTTGTTTGCACAGTTTTTCTTCTTCCCTTCGATATCTCTTGGATATGGAACATACATACAGTGAAGATACCATCATTCCACAACAATAAAACATGTTATAGGGTGATTCTTGTAGATCACTTAAGAATTTTCAATTATCTCTTGGGTTCTCTTAATCTTTTAATTCTGCTTTTTAATCAACTCAATTTTTAATTAATGAGTTTCTTCTTGTGGTCTGACATCATCATTCATGGGTTTTTGGTTTTTTTCATCTCCCACGTCAACCCTACCATCTGATCATGATTTATTCTTCTTTTCTACTTAGCTTCTATGCTTCACTTTCAACATTTCATTATTTTGAATAGTCATCTTTGATAGTATCAAATTAAAAGTCAATATATTTTCATGATCTATTACATTTCTTCATAGACCAATAATTTCTTCATCACAGTATTCGATACGTTTGATTTGATCATTCACTGTATTAGTCAAGCCATCAATCTCCATTTTATATTTTTCATGAATGATTGTATACTCACTAATTGTTTCTGAGTACTTGGGAAATGAAGACATTCGATCCTCATTGTCATTCCATAGCCCAGCCTTCTCCTCATCTTGTTACTTTATGTAGAGTTTGGCATCATGAGAATATTTTTTGTATTTCTTTATTTTTTTCCACAAACATATATCTTATCAATAGATGATTCTAATTCAGTTTCCATTTCAAATCTTCCTTCAACTTCTTCTTCATCTCCATTAGTGTCTGGATCTTATTTTTTTAGAACATCTAACTACTACCCTAATATAATTTTATCCTTGATCTTTGTATTTATCTATATATTCAATCTCTTCAAACTCAAACTCATCTGAACTATTATATTCTTATGAAACAATATTATTCTTCTTAACTCTTCTTTTGAATTTAAAAATAATCCTCATCATCTTATTAGAAATTCATGGGACACCATATTTATATTTAAATCATACCTTTGTTCTTTTCATGTTGTGTAAATGCGATAATTTTATATGAGGAAGTGTGGACTACCGCCCCCGCAAGTGATGTGACTCGTACATGCAATACATGGAATGTATAAAGAATGAAAATAATGAACATATGTGACCTATATAACATATATATTATACTGGAATTATAATATATATATATATATATCATTTATTTTTAATTCCATTAATATGACAAAAAAATGAAAGTAGCGTTCATGCGTACGTACGGCCTACCGTCTCCATGAACGGTGCTTTTAGTTTATATCTCCAAATGATATGGAATAGTATAAAATGAATATATACTGGATATATATGATATTTTAATCATTAATACTATTCTGAAAATTATTTACTTATAACTACATGGGCAATCATTTTTCAAACAAGTTCATTTTGGACTCATGTACCAAACATCGGCAAAAACATCTGAAATGAACTAACATTACTAAACAATTATTATAACATTATAATATGTGATATGAACTGAATAATAATATCTAAAGGAGGTCATTAGGAAATTATAAATTGAAAAAAGTTTATTATTCAGGAATATAAAGAAACGATCAAGACAAGTCGGACTTGAGGTAAGGGATCCTACTCCTCTCTTTCTTTTTAAGTACACTCTTTTATGTCATTTCTTTTAAATCTCATCTTTCTTGTTATTGGGATGTTCTTTTATATTAATTTTACTGTAATTTTTATGTACATATGATGAGAGAACCTATTCTCTCTCATCAATCCATTTTGGATGTTTTGAGTGGCGTTGTTAGGCTGCCGAATTTTCGTAAGAGATCTATCATCTCTCTTTCTTTTTAAGTACTCTCATTTATGTCACTTATTTTAAGCTCTTATTTGTTATGTTGGGGAATATTATTTTATATTCCTCTTTCTGTAACCTTTATGTTAATATGATGAGAGACCCTATTTGATCTCATCAATCCATTTTTCGATGTTTTAAGTGGCAATGTTAGGCTGCCGAGTTTTCCTAAGGGATTTTTCATATCCCTTTTATTCCCGTGAGATTTATGCAACATTTACCACAATTTTCTTTGAGTGGTGTATGTAATGCCCATTATTTTACTTATTGTGTAATATAATTTCATTTATGAGTATTTATATAAATTTTGTATTTTCCTTCTTTCACGAGGTGCATGTCTCGAAAGATACCCATGTCGGTAAGGGAACCATTCACCCTCCTCTTTTTAGAAGACTTATTTTGTTGTGTATTTTAATTCACATAATATTAAGTTGGGATATGTTATTATATATCCTTATTGATGTAAATTATATGTCCAAGTGATGAGATACCCTTTTTAACTCTCATCAAATCTTTTTTAGAATTTTGATGTGATGTCGTTAGGCTGTCAAATTTTTGTAAGGGAACTTCTTAACCCAATTTTGATTCTTTGGGATAAACTTGTACACCTTTAATATGTCATTCTATGATTATGTGTGAATTTCCTCTGATTGTTTTACACTTAATACCCAATTTTATTTCATGTATTCGTTTGTCACACATAATTATGTAACAGATTTATCCTTAATCCAAGGATATCGTCTTTGTAAGGGACTTCGTCTCAATCTCCATTCATTGAGGAATATTTTGTTTTATACACAACATTATTTTATGCGGTGTATAAACCCCTTTGACTTTTACGTTTAAACAAAAGGAATCTTTTTTTTATACGAATCGTTTTACTAAATGACAAAATGGAATGTTTATTTCGTACGTATGCGGTGAAAACGACTTCTCCGCCGCCGTGATCATTATTTGAGTTTCGGCTTCCACTACAAGACATACCTTCTTTTAAAAAGAAAAATAAATACCATGTTTTACTTTTCTTTTATTTTGGTATTGAAAATGGTTTTCATAATGTTTTTATTATATCAATGTGTTGTATTGATATCTTGTGATTGAAATGTGGAAATATTATGTTTCCTTTATGCATGTTTTATGTGATACGAGTATGTTATGGTTCTTGGGCATTATTATGAAGACGGGTGGTTCTGGGATAGTCTAAGGGCGGGTGAGCCCGATATAGCTCTCCAATGCATTGGGTAACGTGAAGGAGTGAAACGTTAAGGTTTCCCTGAAGAGATTTAGGGAATATACTGTGATCGGTATTCCAAACGTAACCAAGAGGGTTACTTCCTACGTCAAAAAGTTATTAATGTCTCAAGTTACCATTATGTCTTACGATTTCTATGATTTATTCATGATTTTAAGAGGTATGTTAAAAGTTTCAATTTTTTATGGGTAATGTATGATTTCATTCTTATGTATATATGAACTCATGACTCCTTTCCATATTTTTATAACCCTTACTGAGCTTTTTATGCTCATCCCAAGTTTTTTTGAAATGTTTTTCATAGGTCAAGGGAAAGGTACATGTTATGATGATAGTCTCAAGGAAGTGTCAAGAAAGAATCCATGTTTTATTTTAAATATGTTTCTGTTTATGGGAAAAAATGAATACTATCTTTTATGTAACTACTTTGTTTAAATGTGGAATGTATTGCAAGTTTTATGATCTAATTCTCTAAAACTATAAACCTGAAAAGATCATCAATGTGTAATCTTGTAATAACTCAAGATTAAGTAAGGTTTAAGGCTGGGGCCTTATAGTTGGTATCAAAGGTCGGTTTAGACAACTTTAGGGATTATGAGTTTTTGTTAGACACATGATTAGTCCCTATATCTATTATTTCATTTAAATCCTTGTTTTATGACTTTTTTTCTGGTCATGTAAAGTTGGTTACGAATGGAAGGATAAGGATCTCAAACGACAATCCTATCTCTTCTTGATGACATGCTTGCAATAATTATTGCAATGTCATGTTCTGATGATTGTGAAACTTTTTCTAGCATACAACTCACTTGCAAGAAGTTGTTTGAGATATCAAACACCTCCACTATACCTCGTTATCATCATGGATCATGGGTTGTTTTTAGACAAATACTATTTTCACAATATTCTCATATTTTCATTATAGGTAAATATTATCAAGGTATTTTTAAATATTTTACCTTATCACAAGAATTGGAAGCATATTATGATTTTAAAAATGGTGCTTAGGAAGGCGACCCTTGAGCAACCTATTTATATTTGCTTTTAAAATATAGTCTCTCAGCACATACTTGTTGTATTTTAAAAGGACCAATAATAGAATGTTTCAACTCAAATTATGTCCGACTATTTTATAGAAATCATGTTTTATCAGATGTTTTGGAATTATATGTCATACATGATTATTTTCCAAAATTATTTTTCTGTGAACACCCATATGACCCATGTTGTACAAGGTGTATTTGGATGGAGGAAACAAATGATTTTGAAAGATCTCTAAATCCTTATTGTAATGCATCGGACTTCTACCTACATGAGCAAGATGACGATGATACCGAGTGGACTCCATGATCA
The DNA here is from genome assembly GCA_963277665.1 of Viscum album. Lineage (NCBI taxonomy): Eukaryota > Viridiplantae > Streptophyta > Magnoliopsida > Santalales > Viscaceae > Viscum > Viscum album. Next base: position 1,283,210,778 of record OY728135.1, read on the forward strand.
AGGTATGATGTTATTCATTTTTGGAATCATTTTATTTTATATTATGGTGGTGAAATAAGACTTCAAGAATTAATATGTTGAGATCGTAATGAATTTGGATGAAAATGAGAGGTATAAAGAAACTATTGAGGTTAAAACATATTAGGGTTATTTTTGGAGTTTTATAAAAAGAACAACACGCAGACCATGTGAAAACCCGTCGCGTCGGACAAAGCTACGGGAATCGAACCCACACCCAATGTCTGACTGGTATTTATCGCCTACCACTGGACTACGTGAATTCCCGGGTTAGTTTGACTGATTTTTTTTAGTTAGATGATTTTATTAATTAAGAGTAAGTGGATTTTGGGTTATCTATGGAAATTTATTAACCTATCATGGAGGATATGTGATTATGTTAATTACTTTTCAATACAAGACATTAAGAGAAACTTATGTTGTTTGGAGATAAATGTTACGATTTAACTTGGAAGACTATGTGACTAAATCCATCAAATATTTGGGTTTCAATCCTAGTTTGGTTTACATTGAGGAATTTTATGGACAAATTATTTATCAAATGGTCCTCATTGAACTTTGGGTTTTGTTGGACAAATTTTGGAGATTATGAATAGATTTTGTTTTTATAAAGGGTTATCCTTTTCTGGATTATCTGATCTTGTCCTAACCTTTTTGGTTTTGGTTTTGGTGAAAGTCTAAAGACATGGGAAGTATTTAGTTCTCTTTTGTGGATTATGTGATTCTCTAGAATTTTATTATAGTACTCTTAATGTGAAAAAGTCTTCCTAAATACTCATCTTTTGGAGAAAATATGAGTTTGTGTAAGGAATCTAAAAAAAGTTGAAAGACAACATGATAAGTGATTATGTTTCCTTATGAGTAAATTCCACAATAAAAAGTAACTTATAACAAAAAAGTTGTCTATTAACTTTTCCTACTAGGGAATTGAGTACCGTTTTACCCATCACAAGTTTGTGATTTTCTTATGGTTACCTTTCTCCTAGACATGTTTTCTATCACTCTCCATCAGAACATGACCCTATGTTTTCTCCTCCATGTCCATGTTTTACTACATGGAATCCTAGTATCGGTTAACTCGGGTGACAACTGTACTTATATTTCTTTATTTTAAAGTTATTTTTTTAATGACTCTTGTTCCGATGTGGGATTTTCAATGAAGTTTCCAAGCCCAATTTTAAAATTGCGAGGACGCAATTCCAAAAATGGGGAAAGGATGTAACTCCCCAGGTAAATAAAGAATGTGAAATTTTTATATTTATCCAAATTTTTGAATAAAATATTAATATTACTTTAAATGGGATGCTATGCTCGATGGCGTACCCAATACGCAACAACGAGTTTCTTGGGAATCTTATATTGCACTCTATTAATAAAATATTATTATTTTAAATAGTAGTTAATGCCTAGTCATTTTAATGTCGGAAATGAACAGAACTAACTACAAAATGATTATATATGTTTTTCAAATATTTTTACATTTTACAATAAATTTTAGTGGATTAAAAATGCGAATGAATCCAATTTTAAGCATAGACTTTCTAATATTCTTTAAAAGGTCGATTAACCGCCTTTTGAAGGCGAACCTCTTTTAAATCCACTTTTTGAAAATTTTATGTGTTATATTTGAAAGAAAAAATTCTTCTTTAGAATCATGACATCAAAATTTACTTTGTGTAAATTTTTGGTATTTTCCCGAAAAAGTTCAATTTTTTAATGAATAGTGAAAATGTTGTATTTTAATTCAAACCCACTTTTTAATCTATTTTATTTATATGATTAGATTATCTTTTGAATTGGTTTTAAAGTTAAATTAGAATATATATTTACCATTTAATCCAATAGTGGTCGTTGGAATTAATTTCACATTGAAATTGGACTTAATCTAGTGTCAATCTTTTGATAATTTTTGTTTCATAAAAACACTCTATTTGCTCCGACAGCGGGAATTAATTATTAAATTAATTAATGAAACTAATATGTTTTTAATTTTTTAAAATAGACATCATTTTTGAATTCGGAATATCAAATATAGCTTAGGGTGAAGTTTTGGTATTTTTCTGAAAAACTTCAATTTTTGATGAATAGTGAAACCACTAAGTGGTACTTATAAAAACTGATTTTCTGTTTAAATAAAATATTACGACCTTTGTGTTTTAAATTTAAAAATATGAAATACATGGTTGTCATTAAGAATTAAAATTTGGTTCAATGGTATTAAAATAATTTTTTGGTGAATAGTAACTTATTATGTTTTTAATCGCGATTAGAGGTAATTAGTGTAGTTTAAGGTAAAAATAATGTTTTAATAATATTAGATGAGCTTGAAACATGTCCTAAACTCATTGGATGTGTCATGGACGACCAAGAAAATCCATGGGTCAACTTGGTGACCCCATGGAGCCACTTTGGTTGGAAAATGACATAAATAACTTTTTATTTAATGTTAAAGTAAAAATGACACAAACATGAGATGTTTTACTAAAACAATTTTTACATGGAGTTATACAAGTAAGATTCTTGACTATAAATATTAATAAGAAAAAAAACTATTTCCTACATCATGATATTTTTTCATTATTTTTAGACATTAAATATATTAAATTATTTATGACATCAGGATGATGCAGTGATTACCTCATTAATAAAGGATTTAAATAAATTGAAAAGATAATGTAAAATATATGACCTACACATGTCCAAAACATATTGTATGGGTATATTTCGAACCCTTATCAACTTAGACTCGAATTATATCAATTTGGGATGTTTTAAATCCGAAACGCATTTAAAATAAAGGATCATTTCTTTACTTTCCAAGGGTGCCCATCCTCTCCTCTTATAAAAGGCCCCCACCTCTACCTACTTACCCAAACTTAAAAAGCCTTTGGCTCGGCAAAACCCTTCCCATTTTCACTCTCCACATCCCTCTATAACTCCTCGAAGCCTCACTTTGGTCAGAAGTCTTCCCAAGGAAGCCTTTGAGCTCAAACCAAAGGGAGTTACCCGATTTTAAGGTAATGTCTTCACTTGAGTCCTTTTGTGTTATTTTGATTCTCCAACCCCATAAACTCTTTTTATTAATTTCTTTTGTAACAACTAAAGTATCTTAAATATACTAGGATGTTGATATAAGATTGATTCGAGCTACACTTAGACACACATTCGTCTAATGGATAAAGAACATATTGTTTCTGTGGTTGTCGATTTTCTGCCTCACAAAACGATGATTATTCAATATTCTTTTAACACCTTTAGAGGTGTCCATTATGATGTCACTATATTTTATTTGTGATATATATGTTATTTATTATTACTATAGGATTATTTATTTTATATTTAAAGCATACCTTTATTCTTTTCAAGTTGTGTAAATGCGATAATTTCATATGAGGAAGTGTGGACTACCGCCCCCTCAAGTGATGTGACTCGTATATGCAATACATGGAATGTATAAAGAATGAAATTAATGAACATATGTGACCTATATAACATATATATTATACTGGAATTATAATATATATATATATATATATAATTTATTTTTAATTCCATTAATATGACAAAAAAATGAAAGTAGCATTCATGCGTACGTACGGCCTACGGTCTCCATGAACGATGCTTTTCGTTTTTATCTCCAAATGATATGGAATAGTATAAAATGAATATGTACTGGATATATATGATATTGTAATCATTAATACTATTCTGGAAATTATTTACTTATAACTACATGGGCAATCATTTTTAAAACAAGTTCATTTCTGACTCATGTACCAAACATCGGCAAAAACATCTGATATGAACTAACATTACTAAAAAATTATTATAAACTTATAATATGTGATATGAACAGAATAATAATATCTAAAGGAGGTACTTAGGAAATTATAAATTGACCAATGTTTATTATTTAGGAATATAATGAAACAAATAAGACAAGTTGGACTTTAGGTAAGGGATCCTACTCCTCTCTTTCTTGTTAAGTACACTCTTTTATATCATTCCTTTTAAAGCTCATATTTCTTGTTATTGGGATGTTATTTTATATTAATATTACTTTAATTTTTATGTTCATATGATGAGAGACCCTATTATCTCTCATAAATCCATTTTGGATGTTTTGAGTGGCACCGTTAGGCTGCCGAATTTTCGTAAAAGATCTATCCTCTGTCTTTCTTTTTAAGTACTCTCCTTTATGGCACATATTTTAAGCTCCTCTTTGTCATGTTGGGGGATGTTTTTTTATATTAATCTTTCTGTAAACATTATTTTAATATGATGAGAGACCATATTTGATCTCATCAATCCATTTTTGGAAGTTTTAAGTGGCGTCGTTAGGCTTCCGAGTTTTCATAAGGGATTTTTTATATCACATTTATTCCCGTGAGATTTAGGCTACATTTTCCAAAATTTCCTTTGAGTGGTGTATGTACTGGACATTATTTTACTGATTGTGTAATATAATTTCATTTATGAGTATTTACATCAATTTTGTATTTTCTTTCTTTCACGAGGTGCATGTCTCGAAAGATACTCATGTCGGTAAGGGAACCTTTCACCCTCCACTTTTTAAAAGACTTATTTTGTTATGTCTTTTAATTCACATAATATTATGTTGGGATATGTTCTTATATATCCTTATTGATGTAAATTTTATGTCCAAGTGATGAGATACCCTTTTTATCTCTCATCAAATCTTTTTCTGAATTTTGTTGTGACGCTGTTAGGCTTCCAAATTTTTGCAAGGAAACTTCTTAACCCAATTTTGATTCTTTGGGATAAACTTATACACCTTTAATATGTCATTCTATGATTATTTGTGAATGTCCTCTGATTTTTTTACACTTAATACCAACTTATATTTCGTTTATTCAATTGCCACACATAATTATGTAACTGATTTATCCTTAATCCAGGATACCGTCTTTGTAAGGGACTTCGGCTCAATCTCCATTCATTGAGGCATATTTTGTTTTATACAAAACCATCTTATATATGGTGTATAAACCCCTTTGACTTTTACGTTTATCCAAACAGAATCTTTTTTTATATGAAGCGTTTTACAAAACGAAAAAAGGGAATGTTTTTTTCATACATATGCGGAGACAACAAATTTTCCGCCACCGTGACCATTATTTGGGTTTCGGCTTCCTCTACAAGCCATACCTTCTTTTTAAAAGAAAAATAAATACTATGTTTTACTTTTCTTTTATTTTGGTAATGAAAATGGTTTTCATAATTTTTTTATTATATCAATGTGTTGTATTGATATCTTGTGATTGAAATGTGGAAATTTTATGTTTCCATTATGCATGTTTTATGTGATACGATTATGTTATGGTTCATGGGAATTATTATGAAGACGGGTGGTACTGTGATAAACTAAGGGGGGTGATCCCGATATAGCTCTCCAATGCATTGGGTAACGTGAAGGAGAGAAATGTTAAGGTTTCTCTGAAGAGATTTAGGGAATATACTATGATGGGTATTCCAAACATAACAAAGAGGGTTACTCCCTACGTAAGAATGTTATGAATGCCTCAAGTTACCATTATGTCTTATGATTTATATTATTTATTCATTATTTGATGAGGTATGTTAATGTTCCAACGTTTTATGGGTAAATTATGATTTCATTCTTATGTATATATGAACTCATTTTTCCTTTCCATATTTTTATAACCCTTACTGAGCTTTTTCTGCTCATCCCATGTTTTTTTGAAATGTTTTTCGCATATCAAGGGAAAGGTACATGTTATGATGATAGTGTCAAGGAAGTGTCAAGAAATAATCCATGTTTTATTTAAAATATGTTTCCGTTGATGGGAAAAAATGAATACTATCTTTTATGTAACTACTTTGTTTAAATGTGGAATGTAATGCAAGTTTTATGATCTAATTCTCTAAAACTCTAAACCTCAAAAGATCATCAACGTATAATCTTTTAATAACTCAAGATTAAGTAAGGTTTAAGGCTGGGGCCTTATAAATTGTCTTCATATAGGAAAATTTGATATACTCAAATAGAATGGAAGATCATGATGATCATTTTAATATTTTATTAATTACCTTTATATTGGTGAAACTATATTCAAAATTTAGTAATTGTGAATGGTTATCTCTATAAATGTATCACTAAGGTGTCTTGGAATCATACTAAAGTTCATATTGGTAGATCCATCAATGATAGATGATGATGATAAATATCCCAACCCGACCAAATTAGTTGAGATTCATATATTTCATTTTTATAACGTTATTATTAATGTTTTGTGAGAAATTAATCACGGAAACCAAAAAATAGTAACCACATCTACATAGAATATAGTAAAGAAAAATTTTATAAAGGAATGTGAATAAATTGTCAAGGGCTTAAAAAAATATGGGAACCACTTATATATTTTCAATACCCCATATTGGGGATGGATAGGTAATGTAATATAATTCTTTGAATATGATTATTGTTTTGACCTCATGTATATTGATAAGGTAATATGAATATGTCTCATGAAAATTAATTATTAACATGAAAAATTATAAAATAATATGATTTAGAGTTATAATTACAAATCATTTTTATAATGATTTGAAAATATTATCACCATAGAGGTTGGTGTTAAATAGGTACTCCTCAAAATATCATGAAATATATATTCACATAGATGGAGTTGAACATGCACCAAAGTGGAATAATTTAATTGAGAAATTATTATGATTACTCAATACGTTACCACCTTAGGATTGAAAATTTCGTGGATGATGCTTGGAATAGAAAATATCATGATACCCCATAAATGATGAGGATTTTAAAATACCTTGATTCCTTAATTTTTTTAATGATAGATCATAAACTCATATGGGATCATTATAAATCAAGACATTCCAAAATGAGCTCCCAACAATCAATTTACATAATAAATAAAAAACTACAATGATGTTGATCTATAAAAAATGTTTTCTAAAAAACAATATTTTATCATTGGTAATAATGTATTTATAATTTTTTAACATTGATGTAGTCTAATAATAACTAAAATTTAATAAGTAACATATTTATAATTCACATATTTCATATATACCCATCCATCGAGAATATATAATAATTTATAGAGGATATAAAGAAAGACATTATTATTCTTTACATGAATATACAAATTGATGATACATATCTCATTAATCAGTATGAAATTGTTTTTATCATTTAATGAATAAATTATTATGGCCTAATACATAAATATCCAAAATTGATAAGGAAATTTGAAAAACAATGACCATGGATTCTATTTTAGGACTCCCAAAACCTTCTTAACTTCCACAAGGAAATTTTGGATTATAGTCAATAACATTATGAAATCAAAAAATTATATTTGTATCAATGAATATTTACCGCTAGGTTATCTCACGAATATATACAGATGTGATGTTGTTGGTATACATGGAGTTCCATTATCTGCTATTTATTTTTGGGATTCAAGGTTTATTTGGAGAATATGTAGATGCATTATAAATTCATTTTTTATATTTCTTTCTTTGGAAGCATATTTTCATCCTGATTTGGATGATCTATCTAAACGGAAATTTAGAACACTAAAGGTCATTTTTATTTTTTTTATTGGATTTATAAGAATTTTGGGATCAAAACTAATCATTTATAGTATTCTCAAATAAAAATATTTATTATTATATCAGTTATATTGAACAGTATAACACTATTCATGTGATATTATATAGGATTCAATCATGGTGGTATAAATATGAAGAGTAGAATCACATTGGGTCTTATATTGTCTATGAAATGAATGGCATGGTTAAAACCACTCAGTGACATGCTAAAGTATAAAACCAAATTGAATAATAATAATATTTATAATCATAAATTAGAAATAGAATTTTAAGTTTCAATATTGTTGTCCATTGAACATCTCCATGAATGTGGGTTATGGGATTTTTGATGATAAGGTTGTATAACCCTAGATATGATAGTCTCTTCAGGATCTATTGTCATGTTGGGGTAATTTCCTTACATATAACACTCTATACTTACCTCTCTCAAGTGCACTATGTGTTTTATATATGTGTTTTTTTATGTTTAGACAAGATCAATCACATTTTTTATCTAAAAATATGTATAACCTGAACATTTCCATTCATATGAGGAACATTCTATGTCAATCATGGATCAAAGAGTAATGGTCATATAAAACAAGACTACCCATCCAGATTAGGTTTTTTAAAAGGTGATTCCTTTTCCCAAAATGACCAATGAATAAATATTATTAAATGAAAGATATCATGTGTCTAAAATATTGGATCATATTACAATCTTCTTCCAGAAAGGATGAAATAACATCTGGTAGTTCTTCGACATTGTAAAATTTGTAGGGTAAAATTCTTTTTAAGGGGGTAGAATATAATGACATGACTTTTTGAAACATATTTCACCTTAAATAAAAATATGATTGATAGAATGGTACATAAATAAAAATAAAACCAAAAACATATACAAATATATTTAAATAATAATAATAATAATATAAATAAATTTGATGTTAAATGTCGACTCAAAAATATTAGCTATGAAACAAATAAAATATATTTTCTAAAAATTCCATTACATATGTGCAATATTATTTGATATTAATAAATTATTAATATAAATTGAATTTTTAATTACTAAAAAACAAAGAGAAAAATACATAATATATGATTTTTTATTTTCCTATGAAAAATGGATTTTAAATTTATTTTATGTCTCTATAATAAACAGTTTTGTTAATAATTTTTATTAACTAAGTTAATTTTTTTATTCATCATGTAAATATTATCATAATATTTGTTTTTGAGATCTTTCTAAATATGTACTTATAAGTGAATAATGATGAATGAAATACCATCCATTTGTGGAATTATTTGTATATATGAATTGTTTGGAAATTTATGAAATCAATTTTCAAAAATAATATTAATATTATAAGAAATATTTTAAATTTTCTAATATAATTTTTAGTTTTTAATACCATATTTACTGTTTTAGGAATTCTGTAATATATTTCTTAGGAAACAATTTTTAATAAATAATAAAACTTTTAGTTTAAAATAAACTTATATCACATTAATGAATATAATAAAACTAAATGGACTCATAAATTTTATTTATTATATTAAATTTATATAATATAAACTCATTTATTTGATATTTATAATTTGAATGTTACTTAGGTAAAAAAATAATTTGGTATAAAAGTTAAAATAGTAAATGTAAAATATTTTTGTGTAGATCAACTCAAACATGATTAAAATAAACACCCAAATCTTATAAATAAAGATTATTTTATTTCATTGTTTATTATACACCAAAATATGATTCTATCTTTCATTATTTGCAATGCTATTTTTATCATATATTATACTCACTGTTGAATTTATCTTGCATTACACACATCAACGTGCTTTATCAATCAAAAAAACAATACCAACATCACTATTTAATGTGACCATTATAAACTAGAAATTAAGTATGTGGGTAACGAAAGTGATAACTAAAATTATCATATGGTGATATTATTTTGATTTTCTGAGATGTTTTATTTTTTGTTGTATAGTGATAAATACAAAATTTTAATAAAAAACTACATTTTAAACTAAATAATAAATAACATTATTTTTTATGTTTTATTTTATTCAACATAAAATTAGTTTAGTTTTAATAACATTAATCTAATTTTTGATGTTGGGATCAATTTAATTTGGAATTTGTATATGTACGCATTTTTTGATTTAAACATTTTCACATTAAAGATAATGTTTCATGTCACGTCTGTTTGATTAATTTTAAAGGAAAATTTCCATTTCATTGAATTTAATTTTCATAAAATTATTTCACATTTTTTTATCATAATATGATTAATTTATAATAATTTCAACATGATTTTTGAACACAATGAATAGTGATTGTAGTAAAATATATTTTCTACAATTAAGAATAATAAGGATAGATTGGCAGGTTAAACAATAATGTTAACAGTGAAAGTGGCATAAAGTATTATTTTGATTTAGTTGAATGATAATATTTATACATTTTTTTAAAAAAATCTATTAAATGTAGAAATTCTATTCCACTTTCCTTTGAAGATGACCCATATAAACGCTACACAGTGAAAGTGAAAAATTTACATTTCTTCCTTTTGATATCTGTTATTCTTTAGGATAGTGAAAAACAATATTTTTCAGTTATACATAATATTTTCATGTATAAATGAGTTTTTTATTATATTAATGTATTTTTAATTTTTATGGGTGAGATAGTTACTTAAAGTGCGTAAGAAATTTCAATGTTGTAGTTATTTAGTTAGTTGAAAACAATATAACTCACTCATAAAATATTTGTAGTGAAGTAAATTTAATTAATTATTATCATAAATTAATATTTTATATGAATATATTCCTTTATACATGTGTGATCATAAAAGACTCTAATTATATAATTTTTATGATATTTGTTATATTAAATTGAATTGAATAACATTAAAATTTCCAGTAATTTATTTTATGATAAAATATGTTTTACTGAATTACTTAAAGATACAATAAATATAATATTCTTAAAAGTTGTTATTAACGGATGATAGATATATACTATTTTCTATTTAGGGAAAATTTTTATTTTATAATGAATCTATTGACCCCTAATTAGTTAAAAAAATGAGCATGGTAACAGTTAATGAATTATTTTTTCAAATTACATGCACCTGTGTGAAAATAAATTTACAAATTAGAATGGATTTTTAATTGTATTTTGTAGTAAATAGTTACAATACGTGGGTTAATATTATCTAATAAATCCCTCTTTAATTTAAAATTAATGGAAATATTAACTTGTATAGAAATCCAGTTACCCTAGTGAAAACCAAAAATGGTAAAAATAATGAAATTTATAAGCTAAAGAATAAAATCAATAAAACATGAATTTCAATGTATGGTGGAAATGTAGATAGAACTTATCATCCATAAAACCCTACTATTATAAATTTTTTATTAACTTGTTTTTTGAACATCCTCACAATAGTGTATACATTGGAGTATTTAATACATTTCCACTCCACCTTTACTATTAAAGGGCACCAAATTCCCTCACATATTCACACATATCAAGTGATTTTTATCATTAAAATCCTGAAATATTAACATCAGAAATTACTTTACTTTATCCTTAATGTCCTATTATCCAATTAAAGGAAAACATTGATGGATTTAGTGCAATACTATGTTGTATACTTAAAGAAGATGTAATATTCTTCTTCATGTGTTTTTATTATTTTTATTTATACACCGCATTTAATATTTATTAAAACAAACTTATGTAACAACTTTATTCACTTATATATGCTGGAATATTTTTATAATATTATTGCAACACTAAAAATTTTCAAAATCTAAAATATGGGTTATGAAAGCAACATTAGTGTGTTAGCGGGACTACCACCTCCTGAATCGATGTCATTGGTTTATCTATTTCTACATCTAATGGTTTGATAATATGATGGATAAGATATATATTTATATATATCTGATATTTTTACATAATTATACCTCTATATTTAATAAATCATTTATACCATATTACATTATATTCCATATGATACAAGATAATTTTTCTTGTATGTACGCAGACTACCACCTTGCGAAGCGATGTGATTTATCTTTAACTATTTTTTTGTATTGTAGATATTAAGGATAGTATTAATGGTTATATAAGATATACATGATATAATTATGATATTAATGAAATTTGTTTGATTATAACTTGATAATATATCATTTTAATTTATTTACTTTTCACTCATGTAAATATGATAACATCTTTCGTGTACGTGTGGGATACCTCCTTTACAAGGTGAAATGGAACTATTTTCATCACCAAACCACATGGATGATATATATGTATAAAATATGGTATAATTTATTTTAGGATCAATTTTTAATATTAAATTTTTACATAACTCCTTTTGATAATGATGATTTAAAAATGGGAATGTTTCTCCTGTCTATGTACAACCTATCATCTGCACGATCGTGACATTCTTTAGTTTTAATATCAATCATTTTTATTTGTTTTAAAAGTAAATATGATGTAATAATTTGAAAATTATTTCATTATTATTATTGTAGATATAATAGAACAATATAATATGAAAATTTAACTGAATCATTCCTAGAAAACACCAATGCGAAAATAAGGAAATTAACAACCAAAACAATGATTGAAATGAAATATTAATAATGAGCATGTGATAATATATAATATAAATATTATATATTATATTTTAAATATTTATACGGTTCATTAAATATTAAATAAGTTTATTTAAAACAATACACACTATGTTCAATCACATTCATCCAAGGAAAGGAAAATGAATTAGATTTTGTCTATATTTCATTTCATTGGGGCATATAAAAATGTTATAAACCTCCTTTTATCTATATGATATATATAATAACCCTTGAAACAAAATAGAATGATTCATTAACTATTAATTTTATTTTTATATTGAATTCTAATTATTACAAAAAATGTATTTTAATTTATGAGTTACCAATTAGTAACACATTTCTTCAATATTTACATTCCTTTGAGACTTATTTATTATTATATACCAGTTAACTTTTATGCGGTGTATATATGGCCCCCTTAAAATTTACTATCATGAATAATTAATTATTCATAATATTTTATGTTTTATTTTTGAATTATTTCATCAAAGGGTATTTGAGTTGAAAATTACCATATAGTAAATGTAATTTTCCAATATTAACTTTTATGAATGTTAACTTTTTATTTAAAAAACCACATTATTGTAAATATTTTACATTTAACCATAAATTTTTCATAAATATCAAAAAACACATTATTATGTACATGATTATTTCCCAAATCATATTCTATTTTTACATAAATATTTTCCTCTAAATGTTATTTGAGTTGCTGGAAATAAAATTTAAATCTCTATACCATACTCAATATAGAAAAATTATGATAATGGACATTATTCATGAATTAAATATAATATTTTATATATCAGGAATAATTTTTATGGGTATCAAATTATTTAGGGATGAGATAATTTAAACCCTCATTGCATCTATAGTCTTCGGATTTAATATTAATAAGGACAAAAACACAATGAGTTTGCAACTAGAACATTTTATACTATCTTGTGAAAGGACTCTCTAGTAGTGTGTGATAAACCATATTATTTATGGTATTTATAGTAAAGTATTCATGTATCTGGGAAAAATTAATTTCTATAAATACTCTTTTCTTTCATCCAGAATCAGTTATTATTATCCATGATATTTTATATTTTCCGTTATCTGTGGATTCAGTTAATTCTGATTTTTTGATTAAATGGAATGTGCTTTATTAATTGACCTTACCATAGTAATTATTCCTTCTCCCACTATAATAGTAATGAAAAATAAATTTGATTTTTTTCTATTTATACAAATTTTTCCTATTTATTATTCTTTATAAATTCTTGAATTCAACTTAATTAAATTTATTGAGTAATCATTTATTTTCACTGACATGTTTATTATTTGTGTTGTTTCGTGATAGCTTCTATTATACATATACCTTACAAAATATTTTATCTCTTATATATTATTTAATTTCCATAGGATTCACTAGTGTTTAGTATGACATATATTGGTTACTATTCAATAATGTATAAATTGAATCATAAAAAAAATAATTTTGAACTGTGTGTATTAAAATATAATTTTAGAATACAATGTCAATCTATTTTACAAAGAATGGTAATGTATTTAGTAGTTCAAGATGTACTTCCTTGTATCATATAAAAATGTAATGTATAACATAACCGGCTTCGATCTTATGGGTTCATGTTCACTACAGTTGGTTTCAGATCATGATTAGTTGTAATCAGGGGAAATAAATTTATGAAAACATATATTGATGAATATAACCCTATGATAAAATTTAAATTGTTCTAGACAAACACCATAATATTTACCTAATATAGATACATTTTGGAATTTAATTTTAATACAACCCTATCATGATAATTAATGTTGATGTGGTTCTATAGTAGAAGTACCTAGGGGTAATAACAACGAAACTGGAGTGTTGAGATTGACTCAAGCATAATGTAGTACCTAACAATGGTCCTTAGTACACACTAGGTTTGACAATATTAGAGGATATTATTTTGATAATTCACATTTACATAAACATCATTATGAGTTATTTGAATAAATATTGATAATGAATTAACTAGATAAAAAACCAGACCATACTAAGACCATTATTGCATTGAAACGAAGGAAGAATTTTTACATTCAAATTCAAAAAAAAATTGATGTATTTTTACCAAGGGAATTTTGTTGTGAGAATAAAGAAACATATAAGAATTGGGTTATATATTAAAGGGAAATTTTCATTCCTTATCAAAATAGTTAATAATACATTATAGTTTTTGTAGAATAAAGACAATAATATGATTGATGTTTTAAACAAAACTATTTTGGATTTATGTTATCGGATTCAATGAGGAATAAATATATTTTGATATAAATTTACTAAAATTATATATATTATTGAAGTAGGTATTTGTAAAATACTTACATTAAATTTTATATAAATAATTTTAATGCAATTGATAACCATTAGGAAGAATACAATAATTAATTACAATGAAATAATAGTTATATAATATTATCATTATTTTGGGAAAAAAATTATTTTGTATTGAAAAAAATATTACTATTTGTATTTAATGATTAATTATATTTCAATGATTTACATAATATTATATTTTTTAACACAATAAGAATTATATTTATATGGTTTTCAAAAAATATCAGAATATTTTCTAGGTGACGACACATTGTGTCTTGTAAGGGCTTGATACATAAACCCCTGACAGAAGAACAATAAGGGTCTAGCAGCTATAACTAGCTGATATGATTTCCTAGTTAATATAACATTTATTTTATTTAGGAAACATAAATAATAATAAATTTCTATGATTGAGTTGTTTTTATTTTATATTATGTGATTTATATTTGAATATTGGATTTCATTTCTAAATATATTTTTATCAAAAATAGTTACATACCGATGTAAATAATTTTTTTATCAATATTATAATCTGTTAAAAGTTAATACTTGTGTTTTTATAATAAGAAATTAATTTTTTTGGTCTTAATTTATTAGAGTAATGATTTAATTGGAAATAAATAATGTCATAACCAAAGGACACGACAGTACTTTTGAAATGGAATAAAACCGGGTAAATATATTTCACTATATTAATAAATAGTAAATGAATCCCACAATATTATGAAATGAATATTGTAACAAAATTCTATCCTATTACCTTTAAAATCAGTTAATTAGATGTTATTATAAATTATCAATGATTTATGCATTTGAGGTCCTTAATATTCCATTTATCAATTATGTTTTTCAAATAAATGACACAATAACTCTATAAAAATATTTACAGATTTAACATTTTTTCATTTCCTCAAATAACAATGATGTACATCTACATAGAGACCTAGTGTAATGTTATTACGTGGGATATTTATACATACCATTATTTCTTATAAAGATAATATTTTTAACCATTTTATGACGTGGGTTTTTTAAAAATAGTACTTCCAAACAAAAAACCCTCAATTACAATGGTAAAGCTTAAATTGAGATAATGAAATTTATTTAAGGTCGGTAGAATTTAACACCATGTGATTTTAATGTAAGATCAGTTTATTCTATTCCATATGTGACACACCACTTTAAGTCTATATTTATTATATGAAGCACTAAGCATAAATTCTATTACAAGTGATGATGAATATATCTTGTGTTACATGTAATACTGAGTTTTACAGCATAAAAAAATTTAGCATTATTATTTAATATATTAGTTATATCCTAAAATTCAAATGTGATGTTATTAATAGTAAAACTAATTAACAAAAATTATTTTTATATATTATTTAGGAATACAAATGAATCATTTAAAAATAATTTTTCTTGAAATAACATTATTTTTATAATATATGATCATTCAGTACTAAGTACAAAAAATATTATATATTTTTTGTATATTTTTAGGAATATTATATTAGGAAAAAAAATTAATGTTTAATACCAGAAATATGTTATCTTTAATATTTTTGCTTTTTCTGATATGTATAATTTTTTATGGATTGAGAATAATAAGGAATATTAATTTAAATATTTATTAATATTTAAATAATTTATAATGTGAATTTAACATTTGAATTGGGTAAAAATCAAATTTAGATATAGATTTCATCAATTCATCCACATTAAGTCATTATAAATAGTTTAATATTGAGTTTACATTTTATGAAATATCAATCTTATAAACATTTTCAATTTACAACGCCACTTTCATGTCGTATTTGGGCGATTAAATTAAAATTAAAATTTTCACATCTTTGAATTAAATTTGAAAAAAATGAATCAATATTTTCAATCTGAAAATTATATTATCTAAATTAGGTACCCCATATTTATTGACCAAATTTAGTAGTAAATGTTATAAAAATTTATTCATATAGATAAGGAAAAAATTCATTTACATGGATTAAACTATAATGATAA
Source organism: Viscum album (assembly GCA_963277665.1). Taxonomy (NCBI): domain Eukaryota; kingdom Viridiplantae; phylum Streptophyta; class Magnoliopsida; order Santalales; family Viscaceae; genus Viscum; species Viscum album. Next base: position 1,283,227,459 of record OY728135.1, read on the forward strand.
GTGTGAATATGACTTAAAATATTATCATAATTTTATTAAGTTATTTAATTTAGGCCATGTATATCAAAATTATATGAAATATGGAGATTAATTTTCACTTCTATATTAATATAATCCTTATTATAATTTATGTAAAAACAAAAAAGATGTGTTTATTCATTTTATTATCAATTATGCATTGGGATATAGAAAACACAAAATTTATTCAGATCTATATATTATTATTAAATTTAAGGAATTTTTTCTGGAAAATTTATCATTGATTTTTATAAATTTATTTATTATTCAAAATGTTTTAAAAATTAAATCATAGTAAATATTTAGTTAATAAAAATTAAAATAAATAATACAAAAAATATTACATGTTAATAAACTTTAATTACATATTTTATTATATTAATATCATATATTAATATTTAATGTTTTAGGTTTGAATTAATACATTCTAATTCGCTCATTATCTTTATATTTTCGAAATTAAATTTAATTGAATAATATTAAATCTAACATTACTGTTATTTTTTTATATATTAAATTTTATTATATTGAATAAAATTACTAAAAATCCAATATTCATAGAATTTATTTATATATGATAATAAATATAATATACGTTATGTATCAAGACCAATTGTTCTTTTCTAATGAATATATTGACCCTTAAATAGTAATGACTCTATTAACTCAGATGAGATTAAATCTTTGTATTTCGACATCACATGTACTCATATTAAGATAAATTCTCAACAAAAGTAGGATTATTAATTGGTAGTTTTTTTTTAATATTTATAAATATCAGGTAAAATTTAGTGAATAAGTATCACCATATTTTAGTTTTGGTCAATAAAGCATCATGGTTAAGAAATTCATTACCATAGTGGAAAAATAAAATAGAAAAAATAAAGAATCATAAAAATTAAGGGGAAAATGTTTAAAACATGGGTTGCAATGCATGATGGGGATGGGTATGGAAAATAATCATTCATCCACACTTTTAGCTATAAATTTGTAGCCACTTACGGTATAACTGATATCTGAAGAGAGAATAATTTTTATAATTTTAAAGAATGTCACTCCTCAACTATAAAACAGAACTCACTCCCCTCACTTGTTCACAAATATTTATGGATTTATTCATAAAAATTTACAAAAAAAATTACTTAAAATATTTTATCATATAATCCTAAAAGACAATGATTTTTCATAATGAAATCCAATTTATTATTTATCCCAAATTGTTGGGGGATACCCGAAGAAGAAGTAATATTCATTGACAGAAACCTTTATTTTACATCATTCTCCATCAAATTGAATTTTTGTAAAACCATTATGATATAATAATATATGTATCATATATACATTTTTATATTTTTATTATATTTTAATGACTTAAAACATTATACACAAATATAAAATTTGGTACAAAATCATCATTCATATTTATGGAAGACTTTTACCTCACGAATAGATGTCACTATTTTCTCCATATCATTTAATCATGTATGGGTATGATGATGGATATAAATTATATATACGTTATTTATAGTTTATTTATTCTTATAAAGCCTTTATATCATATATATCTACTAATTTGTATTCTGTATGAGACAAGATGGGGATGCTCATGTGTACAGTATACTACCCCCTCAGGAAGCGATGTGATATATCTTTCACAGACACTTCAAATGGATGTAATCTATGATAGTGTTAATGATTATTTGTGATATACATGAATAATTTATTATATTCATTAAATATTAATCATTTAAAAATATAAAATATCATTTTATTTCTTTTCCATTTCATAATGTAAATTTAATATCATCATTCCTATATGTGTGGATTACAGCCTTTGTGAATTGATTTGACTCTATTTTGATCACAAAACCACATGGATGATATATATATAAGTATATAATATTATATAACTGATATAATTTTTATTATGTAAATGTAAAATTTTATTAACCTCATTTTTATAATGACAATTCAAAAATAAGAATGTTACTCATGCCTACATATAGCCTAGTGTATCCATGATTGTAAAGTACTTACTTTTTCATTTACATCATTCCTGATATTTTTAGAAACATCAAATTTAAATTTTAATATGATAATTATGTAATAATTAATATTTAAGAGAAAATTAATCTTTAAAATATTCACATGAATTCTATCCTTCATTACAAAACATGAATAAGAAAATAAGGCAATTAACACTTGAAATATTGAAAATACTGAAATATTATCAATGAAATTATGATGTAATGGCATAACATGTTAATTTATGATGTTATAAATATTAATATTGTTATTTAATTTTTTAATTACATGTTTAAAATGACTATATTTTATTTTCAAGCATGTTCAACAAAAATTATGCTTATGGTAAGGTATTTGATATAAACATCATCCCATTGAGGCATATTATAATTTTATACAACTAGTTTATTTAATATGGTGTATGTGATTCACCTAGAAATATAAAATCATTATTAACTAATAATTTATGGTATTATACATTTAAATTTTATTTATTTCACATATGGTTATTTTTTATATTAGTTTCCAAATGGTAAGTGATTTTATCTAAATTAATATTCCATTAAGATTATTTTGTTATTATGAACCAGTTCAAAATTATGTGGTGTGTATAATATACCTTTTACATTTGATATAAGGAATACATAATTTTAATGGAATTCTAATATTCAATATATATTATTTCATGAATGGTATTTTAAATGAAAATTTTCAAATTAAAAAAACTTATTATGCAATTTTATCATCATTTTTTTCTATTAAAATTCCCATCAAAGAATTAGTTTAAGGTAATCATTATTGATTTGAAATTAAATTTATCATCAATAAAGATATTTTTTAATGATAAATATAGTTTTTAAAATAAACATATACAATGTTTATATAAGGTTTTCACTTTTTTAGTTATTGGATTAACCAAGGAAATATTGATAAATTAGAATTCCTTACACAATAAGAATACAATATTTTAAGGAACATTATTCATGAATCAAATTGATTACAAATAATTTCTAATCCTTCAGATAGGTATTCTAGGGGTTAAATATTGTTTAATGAAAGACACTCGAGAAATCATTATTCCCTATAAACAAATTAAGTTGAACTAAAACCCAATTCATTTGTATCCAGTATGTTTTAATTGTATTTTGAAATGTTATGATTGTTTTATAATTTAAACTACATTGTTATATTTCTTCATTATAAATTTTTCATGTGCATGGGAAACATAAAATCTGATAAATAATAATTCCATTCATTTATATTCCATTATTATTTTCCATTATACATTCAATATGTGATTATCCTTAGATGCACAAAATTCTTAATTTATTGAAAAAATTACATGTTTTTTGGTTATTTATATTTATATATTGATTTTTAATTATCTCACCAAGATATTAATCAAATTTAAATGTAATATATATTAATTTATCTAACTTTCATTATTTAACATGATTTATATATTCATGTGGTTAATTTTTTTAAATGACATGTGTGATTAGTTATTTTCCAATAAATATTTATTAATCAAATTGATAAAAAATATATTAAGTTGTATGTAAACATTAACATGCATTTGAGATCACCCATATTTTATTTTCATTCCCATGATTTGATTATGATTACTATGTCATATATATTCAGATGCTCTAGAAGAAATAAATTTATTCCCAATAAATTATTATGAAATATGTATACCCAAATATAATGTAAGTCACAAATATGTTTCTAGATTAATAGGACTTATAAACTATTTATTACTTAAGAATGTGATTCATTGTATCTTATGTCTATGTAATAAATAAGGAACTATCTCTAGGATACAAGGATTGGGGACACTACATAAATCACATGGATGAATATTTTAGTGATGAATTTTTAATTCTTTTCTCTTATCATATATTGTATTTCTCTATTTCTTCTAATTTACATAATATTAGCTTCCCCTTATTTAAAATTCATGGGAAATAAAAAAAATAACTCCATTTCTCTATAAACTTTGGTCTAATCCCCTTAATTCTCTATATAATAACACTTCTATGATTAAAAAAAAACATCATAAAACCACATAAATTGTATTATACATAGTTATTAAGTTCTATTACTCTTAATTGACCACACATAAATTTTTTAAAATCCTTTTAGATTGATATAGTCCATGTTGAGATGTACAAATTTCTAACCACTCTAACCCATTTTATATTTCCTTATATTCAATTATAATCCCTAAAATTCCTTTAAACAGTGTTAAATTAGAAAAAAAAAGTATCAACAGCATTTTTATAAGTAATTATGATGATCATACATGAACTAACCACCCTTACAATTTCTATTAATAAAATAGAAAATGTGAATCATGTGTATGTACGGAATACCAGCTCAATGAATAAATATATAATATGTTCTTAAAAAACCTAAGATAGATATTAAAAAATTGAAATTTAATAAATACAAATGGTATAAATTAAATTTTTATCTACTTTAAATAAAGAAAATATTTCTGATTTCTACTTTGGCTTGAAAAATGAAATCATAATTTATGCATTCATGCGGACTACGCCCTCCATAGAACAAGTTATTCTATTTTTCTATACCACCACCATAAATGGATATATATTATAAATAATTAGTTTTCATAAATATATATATGATTTTTATAAATCATTAATTTTAATTGTTATTGTTTTGAATTTTATTTTATAGTCATTTAAAGGTTATAGGTGCACAATGATTATTAAGATAAAAATATTTCTTCACTAAATTTATTTTTATGAAATTAAAAAAATGATTTAATATAATAGAATCAAATGTTTATAAAACATTATATATTATCAATTATAGTTCCATTAATGGGGAGTTAATGATAAAATTTGAGAAAATAAAAAAAATGTCACCATTTTATTATTATTAGTTCAAAAAATCAACACTCATTTATTAAAGGCTAATAGACAAAGTGAATTATTAAAAAATTAGAGTAAAATTGGAATTATATAGGTACATTATTAATATGTATGTGAGTAATATATTTTTCATTATTATTCATGTGGTCAAATAAATACTTTTTTAATCAAGAGTAAATCTATGGGGTAGTGGTTACTAAAATCTATTTCTCTGAATTATGCATTTTATTTTAAAAATTGAACATCAATGATACTTATATTCAATGATATACATTTAAATATAATTTAAACTATTATATCTCATATGAAAATGTTTTAAAATTTTAAATACCCATCCCCAAGTGAGTTTATTTTATATAAAATTATAATATTTGTTTGATAGATTTTATCCTCTTCTCTTTTTATTTCAGTTAAATGTTTCTTTAATTCACATCCATGTTTTCTCAAACAACCAAATTTCTAAGTTATTGTCTATAAATATAAATATGTACCAATTATTAAGATATTTTAAATTTTTTTTAGATAATATTTCTTAAATACTTTTACAAACTAGATTCTATTATCATCACCTACCAAAATGAGATATATTTTTTGTGATTTTTTTTTCATAAATCAGCCTATAGAAGATTTTATGATGTTACACTCTTTGGTGATTATTCATGGTATAAATTGATCGGGTTTATTATTTTATTTATGTGATAGTATTTTAAATGTATTTCAAAACTCATTATTATATATGGATTTTATTTATTTTATGATCAATTTTTTTATATGTAATACCAGAGATTGGATAATAATTATGTAATTGGATTTCCATATATAACCCTCCCATACTCTGGTTAATGACTAATATATCATGATTTGATAGGGAAATATTTTGTGATTCTCATCAAAAATTGGAAACTAGTTGTAATGTTTGATAATGTATGGATAATAGGATATGATACTTAATACACTATTGGAAACAACCTTTAATTCTTGACCCCACAAGTTAATCAATTGGTGATTCCTGATCCAAAATTCTATGATTATGTGGTTATGCTGGTAGGACATCATTCTGATATGTGACTATGCAATGATGCCTTATTCATTATTTATGTTGTATCATGTGATTTTTAAATATTTATAAAAAAAATGATAGGTTTGACAATTGGTGATTACAATTTCTCTTATCATATAATATTAATAATTTTTTATTCATTTAATCTAATGTTTTATCGAAATTATGTTATATCATATGATTTAGATATCACTTGGTTTAACATGTTTATAGGTTCATTTTTTTGTGTTTTATATCACCAAATTCTTCTATTTCCATTTCCCATGTATGTGGTTTAGTTTTAGTTCAGATATATTTCTTAGATTACCTAATATAATCAAATTATGTGTACATGATAAACATATTTTTAAAATTATAAGAATTTAAAACGTTAAAACACATAATTTTATGAATTTATTCAAATAAATTAATTTTATGTACTTTCTTTCCTTATACATAATAAAATAGTAAGACTGAAATGCTTGCAAAATTTTTTTAACATGCAATACAAGCAACACTATGATTCTATGAAATAAAAAATAATTATTTTAATATTTAACTAAGATAGTTATAGAATTGTTGTTAAACATAGTAATAATAATATTAATAACTATTTTTAATGATTATTTATAATTTTTTTATATAATTAAAATATAATATTAATTATATATTTTTTACTATAGTCTTTATTGGTTCTAATAATAAAATGTTCTCAAAAGAACAACTTTATTTTGAGCTTACGTGAAAAATAAAAAACTTATTTTTTTACACCAATAGAAATAATATTAAATATAATAAAAATAATTTTTAATTCACAATTTTATGAATATATAAGGGTTATTTTTTGGGATTTTTATGACAAATATGATTTGCGAGGAATAGTGTAAAATTATTGATTTTTATTTGAAAATATACATTTTGTATAATTTTTTTATAATTTTAAATAATATATTATATTGGTTTTAAGGTATTAAAATTTACATGATACAACTATAAATCCAATATAGGTTAGTGTAATAAACTTCTCATTGAAATTGGGTATAATAATATTTCAATCATTTAAACTTTTTCAATATGGAAACTTGTTTATTCTTCCCATCCATGAAATTAATTTTAAACTACATTATAAAACTTCTATAAATTAAGGTTAAAAAATTTATTACATATTTGTAATTAAAATAATTATTTATTTTAGAAAATTATATCTTCTTTTGACCCACACGATTTGTGGAAATTGTTAAAAATCATGTTGATGATTAAGAGATAAATGAATTTACTGAGGGAATAAATTTTAATATAACTCGGGGAAATGAAAAATTAACATGTACTTAGACATTTATTGTCATATATCAAACATAAAATATAATGTATAAAAATTATTTCCATACTAATGTTTTTTTCTTATAAAAAACATGGGTATATCATACATTGTTTTCAATAATACCAAGTATGTTTTCTCCCTCACTTATTAAATCCCACTAATTATCTAAATCTATTAACTCAATATCAACCAATGTGATCATCGATTTCATGGAAGAATATATTATTAACTTTTATCCTTTACCTTGTAATACTTAAAAATTTTATAGATCAGACTATGGGATTCCATTGGTGAAATCTAGAATACGATACCCAAAGAAGAGGTAACATTCGTCAATGAACATTTCGATTTTACTTCATCCTCAAAACCATTAAATTAATTTTATATAATGATTAAAAAATAAGTTTTGTTCGACAAATATAATAATATGTTTTTATTTTGATGGTACAACCAACAACTACACACACATCAATCTAATGGACTTTGATGCCAAAATACATGTGTATGGTGCCTTATAACCTTGTGATCCAGTGTCATTCGTTTTTCCATTACCACATATCATATATGTGAAAAATGATGTAAATACTATCTATATAATATGTTTACAATTATTATGATACTATATTTTTTATATCACACATTCATTCAGGCATTCCATTTTATGTGAATATGAGACATTGTTCGTGTGTAAGGTTGACTAACACCTCATGAAGTGATGTGGTTCCTTCACTCTATATAAGCTGGTTTGAGTCTTTAATATTTATCTATATCCTATTGAAGACATCACCATAAAAACCAGGTAAATTTCATATCTCAATCTGATATAATATAATGTGATACTCTTTGAAGCCTTAAAACGTCCTTAATATAAATTCAACATATATGATCCGGAGAGAAATGTTCTATAAAAAAATGATGTGTCGTGACTTTATATGTCGATCAACATAAAACCATATAGAATTTCCCCCTTTTAATTTCTTGGGTAGTTTAAATACAATATCCATGGTGAAGTGTTACTATCTCATTTATAATATGGTTAATGGTCATAACATCCCCTTTGAGGTTGGTATCTCATGTATAAGAGTTTTACAAACCAATTAAAAAGATACATACTAAAATTATAAATCTTTTCATGATACCCCATAATAAATATTCTTTTAAAAATCCATTCATATTCATACATATATGATGAATAATTAATTTTCAACATTTAACTTCATCGAATAGCTTATTCAATTATGGTACGGATAGAACACATTAACAGTTCTTAAAAAACATCATGAAACCAAAATCAATGTTAAACATTGAAACATTCCCTGCCTTCTTTTATTGTTCCATAACTTCCTTCTATTACCCTTTAATCATAACATTGTTAGATGTATATTCATTTCGGAAACAGAAGATTTTTCACCTTACTCCATTATTTCATGATACATATATCATAAATAATGTAATATTGGACATTTTATGATCCACATCTTTGATAATGTATCATGATCATTCTGGATCAGAGCATCTACTTAAATATTCTCATTCTAATTGTGTTAGTGTATTGAGATGTCATAATATATAATCATATCCTACCATATTCTTTCTAACATATTTGTTGTGCCCAAGTGATTGCATTAGTTGTCAATAACTTGTCAATGAGTTCTAACTGATGAAGTGATCTTGAAGAGTGATAAAGCTATAGGAATGATGGTTATATAAGCTTCACAAACTCTGCTGATTGTTGAAATGGTCTTATGTTACAAGACTTGTATCAATGTGATACAATGTTACAACATTTGAATAAGTGCATGAAGTACTTAACTACATGTTGAATGAAGATGTGTTCCATGCATACTCTATGTTTGGATCAAAGAAGAACATTAAAGATCAAGTTATTGATGATTAATTTTTGATGAAGATAGTTGATAGATCCTTGGGAATTCCATCATTTAATAGAAGAAAAAGAAGAGATATTGAAGAAGATATATGGAGTTCTTAAGAAGATGAAGAGGAGAAGAAGTATGGTTTGTAATTTAAATAGTTGGTTACTTTTCTTTTATACAAAATACCAAATATATACTTTTAACAAAAAATAATCCAACCAAGGAAGCCAGTCGAGGTCCTCACCTCAAGAACTTGTGGTTCCTGAGGTTCAACCTCGCTCATGGGAAGTCTTCTAGTCCAAGGCATCCTCGAGGCATGAGTACGGGCCATGTGTAAGCCCGCTGGTGCCACACGGTGATGAACCCGTGCATCATGGGCGCTAGAGCATGCTCGGAGGAGCATAGTGGGCGCAAAAGCGCGCACACAGAGAACAAGTGCGGAGCGGCACCGGAGGGGGAGAGGAGATTTCTGAGCTGATGGTGGGAGAAGATGTTTGTTAAACCGCATGAAAAACTCGGCGCTTTTCGAGGTGGGATGAAATTTTTAGACGCGGATCTAATCCTGGCCATCCATCTGATATCGCATCTGATCTCATCTGCATGATCCATCTGGCCGATCCACGTTATAATCATGGCCGTCAAAGATCATTTAACGCTGATCCAATGGCCGAGGTGACAAACTGAGGTTGTCTTCAACCTCCGGACACCCGAGCTCCACCCGATATGAACCAGTCGTCGTCGCCACTGCCGATCCACCGTGATCAACTTCCAGACCACTATTGAAGCTCAAATCAAGTGCATGATAATATTTTTGACGAACCGAATACATGCATGCATTAAAAGTTTCATCCATGCAACGAGATGAAGAAATTCGAGGGAGCCCGAGGCAAACGAAGTTGCCAAGGGTGCACTGCCCGTTCGAAGTACAAGGAAAGGCTCTGCATGAGTTCGTAAATGCATGCACGTGATGCACACACTGAGAACGGAGGATCCTATGTTTAAAAAAAGGGAAACATCTGAGATACATGGTATATCTTTAACACCGGTTGAATGTTTTTAAAAGAACTGAATATCTGGGTTATTAAAAGGAATGATTCTCGGGCATTCAAATTTTTGGACCCCGCGGCTTCAATTGATCTCTTTGCCTATAAAATAGGATCATGTGTACGATAAGTGTTGATGTTATTCATGAAGGAAGGATCTCTTGTTTCTCTAATTAAACAAAGCAACCGCAAATCCCTCTGGTTCGGGAAGGGCAGAGGTGTCCACACAGCCTTTCTCGGGAAGAAGAGGTGTCTCGTTCATCCCTTGCACGAAGGAGTATCAAGAAGGTCTTGTGCAAAAGAGTGGGGATAACCCTTTGGTTCATGGAAGAGGTCGCATATCCCGTTCGCGAAGAGAAGAAGTGTGAACCCCCTTATTTATCGAAAGAGGTGATCCACACACTCTGTGTGAAGCATCCCACAAGCACGTGACAGGTTCTTTGAACCCTCGCCGTGTCTTTGTGAGGAGTAGCCCACGGGAAAAACAACCGGTCTATTTACACCCTTGTATTTCTCCTGTGAAGACTTAACCATGAACCTCTTAGGTTTTGTGAAGATTTTTTTATCTCACCTGAAGCACAAAGGAGGAGAACTTGTGCCCACTTGTTTTGCACGAAGAAGAAGAACTGTGCACTCTTGTTTTGCACAAAGAAGAAGAACTGTACACTCTTTTTTTTCACAAAGAAAGAGAACCTGAGGCCTTGTATTATCACAAATAAGAATACATGCATGAGGTCAAGGCTTTGATAACCTCTTGATAATGAAATATCACACTTACACCATCCACATAACTATTCGGATTTTGTGTGATTTACTTGAAGAAGGTGTGTGCTTGCATGGGGGAGTTAATGTGCATGAAAACATAAGAACAATGTGTGTGTGCACATGTGAAGGAGGATGTACATGTATGTACATGCATGCATATTGAATAAAAGTACTGGTGAGAAAGACCGAAAATTTCTCCTGGAGTTTCTGGAAGCTACTTGAAGATTTAATAACACATTTGAAGAAGAGAAGTGGAGCTGTGAAGAAGAAGATGAGGTGATGTTGGGGGTTTAACCATCCTGTAATTGGGGGGTATAACAAATTATCGTGTAAACATCTTCTGGAATAGTGAATATTCAGTTTTGGGGAGTGCAACCAACACACGAAGGAGTAGGTCTTTGTACCGAACCTTGTAAATATCTGTGTTATGTGCTTTCATTAACACTGCACCACCAAAAGAGTAGATCTTGGCCTTAACTAGCCACAGAGGTTTAATTGATCATTCAAATGGAACAATTCATTAAAAAAAAGTTATCACTGTTTCACCCCTTCCCTCTTAGTGATCACAACTGATCCAGGCATTTCATGTGGTATTAGAGGGAGGTTCGCTCTATTAGTATCTACTTCTGAGTAAATGGACTATTTGAATTCTGTTAATAGTAGGGGTGTTCCTACATTTGAGGGAACGAATTACCATAGTTGGAAGAATCAGATATTACCCTACCTTCTATCTCTCGGCCTTGAAGTTAGAGATGCAGCCTTATTTGGATTCCCTCCTCTTCCTAATGAAACTGTTATGAAAATGGATGATAAAAGAAATATGGAAGTTGATGGTAAATCTCAAAATTCCATTCTTATGTCATTCTCAGAAAAGGTATACACAAAAGTCATTGGACTCAAGAATGATAATGAAATTTGGGACAAATTGGAAAGCAGTTATGAAGGCAATAAGAAAGTCAAGGAAGCTACATTACAATTTCAGAGAAGATATTTTGAAGATATCAAGATGGGAGAAGAAGAAAATATTGATGATTATTTTATAAGAGTCAATGAAATTGTTAGTAACATTCGGGGTTTGGAGAAAAGTTGGAGGACTCAACTATCATTAAAGAACTAATGAGAAATTTTCCTGACAGTTTTGACCCCAAAGTCTCAGCATTAGAAGATAAAGATGATCTATCTCTTGATAAACTACACAACATTCTCATTGTATATGAAAAGAGGAAGATCGCAGTATTCAAGAAGAAGATCAAGGATGAGATGGATTTTGAGGCCATGAGACAACTCAAGATAAGAGATGATGAAGTATTAAAATCAAGGTAATCTGACAATGAAGAAAAGGATGAAGACTTCAACAAAATTATTTCTCTTTTATCAAAATGTTTTGGAAAAGATAAATTCAACGGAAAAGAGAAATTACCAATGAGGTGTTTCAATTGCAATAACAACAGACACTTTGCTGTTAACTGTCCCATGAAATGATTTAGTTCTCTAGAAGTTGAAGAAGAAATATCACAAAAGAAGAAATGGAGTAGAAACCCAAGAGAAGGAAGAAAATTTGGTGCAAGAAAGAAAAGGTTCATTCCTGGTGAAATAAGAAGATATTTGAGCAAAGTAGAAGAATCAGACTCCACATCAGCCAGTCAATCAGAAGAAGAAACAAATTTTATGGCTCATGTGGAAGAAGGGATTGATACCTGCAGCAGTGCAGATGATGAAAGTGAATGAACAGAGCTTGAACACATGTTGAAAGATGAATTAGAGGCTTTCCTTGAACAAAACAACAAGCTCAAGAAAGAGACGAAACTGTTAAAAAAGGAAACCAAAATTATGACTGAGGAGTTGGAAGAGTGTATGATGAAAGAGACAATGTACATTGATGAAATCAAAAGACACAATATAAAGACAGGTGATCCGGATAAGATAGAAAAATATCATGAAGAGAAACTTCACCTCAAAGAATAAGAGCAATTAGTGACACAATCCAAGTGGATTTAATCACAGGATAGCTTTATAAAGATGAGAGAAGACTTTAACAAGGTTTTTGAGGTCAAGGCAGAATCATCTCATGTTGGTTCTTAGAGGGAAGTCAACTTATCACTAAGTAAATCTCAAAATACATCTGTTATCTCTAACAATGCAGGTCCAAAGATTAAATTGAGACAAATAGGGAATAAAACAACATGTGAAAAAATATCTTCAATGGACGAATGGAAATCCCCAGGAAGGACTACTCAAATCTTGGACCAGAAATTACAACATGACTCCTATCAGCGGAGAAGGTCAAGGTTTAGAGGCTACTGCTGGTGTTGTGTTGTGTTTGGACACAAGGCCTATATATGGTGATATAACATGTCTCTTCCAACTATGAGGCATGATTCAAGGGAGAGATATCATGAATCCCAGAGTATATTACAGAAAGCATCAAAACTTCCAATTCATAACAAATCTAACTCCCTGGGTGAAGAATGTGGAAGATGTGACCAACAAGGTCATAGAGATGATAAATGTATAACTATTCTTCCTAAACAAAGAGTCAAAGACATGAAAGGAAAATGCATTCAAGAACCCATTGAAGAAATAACATGCTTTGCTGAAGTTGTTCTAAAATCCAGCAGTAAAACCAAGCCATGGATTCTTGATATTGGATGCTCATCACATATGACTGGTGATACAAAAATTCTAAGAAACATAGAAATTCATGAGGTAGGAACCATTGTGTTGGGAAATGATTGTTCTCTAAAAATAAAAGGAGTTTGAAAGGCTATGATTGAAACAGAAGATCTAAAATCCAACGATATGTTTTTTGTTGAAGGATTAATGCACAACCTTCTGAGTGTAAGCCAGTTATGTGATGATGGACATGAGCTGTTGTTCCAAAAGTATTCATGAATCATCAAGACCTAAAAGGATGGAAAAATCATCACTCAAGGAAGAAGAACCAATGGAAACCTATTTCGAATTGGAGAGTCCATCAATTCTTGTTATCATAGTTCTAAAGATGAAAACAATCTCTGGAACAGAAGACTTGGCCATCTTGGTCAAAGAAGTATGAGTAAAATTATGAAGTAAAATATTGTACGAGATCTACCCAATTTAAAGAGGGAATGAGATGAAATTTGTGACACATGTCAGAAGGGAAAACTGACCCATAGTTCACACAAAGGAGTAGATATCATGTCTACTGGGCCTCTTGAACTCATTCGTACAGACATATGTGGACCGATGAGACAGAAGTCTACAAGAGGGGATCTCTATTTTATAAGCTTCATTGATGATTACACTCGTATGACCAGCGTCATGTTCATGAAACACATGTCAGAAGCAATCACAATGTTCAAAAATTTCAGGAGGCAGGCTGAGAAAGAACTAGGACTCTTTATCAATAAAGTGAGATCAGACAATGGAAAAGAATACACTTGTGATTCTTTTGAAATCTATCTGGTCATGCAAGGAATCAAGCATCAACATAGTACACCATATACTCCACAACAATATGTAGTGGCTGAAATAAAGAATCGAAGAATAGTCGAAATGGGGAGGACTATGTTAGATGAGCACAATATCTCTAAGTTTTTCTGGAGAGAAGCGGTATGCACAGCTATACACATACATAATAGATGTATCCTGAGACCAGAAACACAAATGAATTCCTATGAAATGTGGTTAAACAGAAAACCAAATGTTAAATACATCAGAGTCTTTGGCAGTCCTTGCATAATCAAGATTAAATACATTAATCTGGGAAAGTTTGAGGAAAAAGTAGAAGAAGGAATCTTCCTGGGTTACCTACCTGATGGAAAAGGCTACAGATGCTAGAATAATAGGTTGAAAAAAAATGATTGACTACAGTGATGCCAGAATAATTGAAAACAACACCAAACCATACACAATGGATAATGATGACTTAAAGAATGACACAACCTTGGAACAGAATAATGAAGAATTAACTAAGCCAACACCAACTGCTGGTTAGATCAACTCTGAACACACCAGTGATGAAGAGTAAGGTAATGAAGATGGAAGAAGGAGATACAATAAATTGAAGAAACATTTCGACACAGAAAATGTCCTTGGTGACCCACAGTCCTCAGTAAAAACTAGAAGAAGAATGAGATTGGAAGGTTAGACTGCACTGGTTTTTCAAGTGGAACCTCACACAGTGGCTGAAGCAGTTGAACACGAGGAATGGATACAAGCTATGCATGAGGAACTGAATCAAATAGAAACGAACTCCACTTGGGATATTGTGCCAATCCCACAAATAAAAATTTAATTGGGAAAAAGATGGTTTTAAGAAAATAAACTCAATGAAAAAGGAGAAGTTTCAAGAAATAAGGCCATACATGTATTCAAATGGTATTCAAAAATGGAAGGAATCGACTTTGAAGAAACTTTTGCACCAGTTTCAAGACTGGAAACTGTCAGAATGATCTAAGAAGTTGCAGCACACAAGCAGTACAAGGACTATCAGATGTATGTGAAATCTACATTCCTAAATGGAGATCTTGATGAAGATGTGTATATAGAACAACCAGAAGGATTCGTGCTATAAAAAGATGGTAGTATGGTATGCAGATTGAGAAAAGATTTGTATAGATTAATGCAGGCCCCCAGAGCCTGGTACTCCAAGTTGGATGGTTGTCTCAAGAGCATGATGTTTTTCAAAGGAACAGTTGATAGTAATCTCTATGTCAGAGAAATGGCCACTGGTACTCTCATAGTCATTATCTATGTGGATGATATTATTTTTGCTGGTGACAAGGAAGGACTATGTGAATAATTTGCTGAGCAGATGAAGAGAACCTTTGAAATGTCCATGCTTGAAAAAATGAAATATTTTTTAGGATTTTAGGTGGAATAAAGGAAAAACTCCATATTTCTTTCAGAAGAAAAGTATGCAAGGGACTTAGTGAAAAGTTTCGGAATGGAGAGTTAAAAGGAAGTATCAACACCCATTTCTCTTGGAACCAAGCTATGCAAGGATGAATACGGCAACAATGTTGATCAGAAACAGTTTAGAAGAATTATTGGCAGTCTCCTTTATCTCACGGCTTCAAGGCCAAATATAACATATGCAGTGACTTTGTGTGCCAGATTTCAAAGTGACCCAAAAGAATCTCACTTTTCCGCAGCTAAAATAATCTTGAGATATGTGAAAGGAACCCTCATCTATGGACTCTTATACAAACATAGTACAAACATAAAGTTGTTGGGATTCACATATGCTGATTGGGCTAGTGATTGTACTAATAGAAGATCCACATCTGGTGGAACCTTCTTTCTGGGAGAAGGAGGTGTTAGTTGGTACAATAAGAAACAAAATTCTGTAACATTGAGATCAATCGAAGCATAGTATGTGGCAGCTACACATGCATGTACACAAATGATTTGGATGCAGGTGCACCTAGCAGATTTGAGAATTAAAGCTAAAAAACCGTTGAGGATCTTATGTGATAATCAATGTGAAATTGGATTGTCTAAGAATCATATACAACACTCCAGATCCAAGAACGTTGATATAAAAAATCATTTCATCATAGAAAGGGTCGCCAATGGAGACATCGATCTCCACTACATTTCTACTCAAGATCATGTGACATATATTTTCACCAAAGCTATGCCTATAGAAAGATTTGTTGAGCTAAGGCTGAAACTTCATGTTCAGCCTTCTCCTCTCACTTGAGGAAGAGAAAGGTACCTCCTTATTCCATAAATTTATATGATTTTGTACTAACTTGCAAGGAATTGAAGGAGATGAGTGCATCCCTTGAGGGGGAGAATTGGTTGCTAAGTCAAGCAGTTATGAATTTTGGGAATGACTTCCCATTCATCCCTTGGCATTTGTTGGTCAATAAGGGGGAGAAATCATCAGTACACACATTGTGACATTTTTTAATGTGTGCTTAAGAGTATTGAAAACCAAATACAAAGGGGGAGATTGTTGTGCCCAGGTGATTGAATTTGTTTTCAAAAACCTGTCAATGAGTTCCAACTGATGAAGTGGGCTTTTTAGAGTGATAATTCTTGAGGAATGATGGTTGAAGAAGCTTCACAAACTATAATGACTGTTGAACTGGTCTTATGTTCCAAGACATGTATGAAAGTGATACAATGTAACAAAATTTTAAGATGTGCATGAAGTACTCAACTACATGTCGAATGAAGATGTGTTCCATGCATAATCTATGTTTGGATCAAAGAATAACATTGAAGATCAAGATATTTGTGATTAATTGTTGATGAATATAGTTGAGAGATCCATGGGAATTCCATTCCTTAATAGAAGAAGAAGAAGAGATGTTGAAGATGATATATGGATTTCTTAAGAAGATGAAGAGGAGAAGAAGTATGGGTTGGAACTTTAGTATTTGGTTACATTGCTTTTATACAATATACCAACTATATACTTTTAACAAAAAATAAGCCAACCAGGGAGGCTAGCTGAGGTCCTCACCTCAAGAACTTGTGGGACCCGAGGGTCAACCGCGCTCTAGGGAAGTCCTCTAGGACAAGGCCTCCTCGAGGCATGAGTGTGGGTCGTGTGTAAGCCCGAGGGTGCCACACAATGATGAACCCGTGTAGCATGGGCACTAGAGCACGCCCGGAGGAGCATAGTGGGCGCAGACGTGTTCCCGCAGAGAACCAGTGTGGAGTGGCACCAGAGGGGGAGAGGAGATTTCTGAGCCGATGGTTGGAGGAGATGTTTGTTAAACCGTGCGAAAAAATCGACCCGTTTCGATGTGGGATGAAATTTTTAGACGCAAATCTAATCCTGTCCATCCATCTGATCTCGCATCTGATCTCAGCCCCATGATCCATCTGGTCTTGCCACGTTATAATCCTGACCGTCTGAGATCATTTAAGGTTGATCCAATGGCCTAGGTGGCAAACTGAGGATGTCTTCAACCTCCGGACACCCGAGCTCCACCCGATGTGAACTGGTCGTCGTCATCACTTCCGATCCTCTGTGATCTTCTTCCAGACCACTGTTGAAGCTCAAATCAAGTGAATGATGTTCGTTTTGACTAACCAAATACATGCATGCATTAAAGGTTGAATGCATGCAATGATATGAAGAAATTCAAGGGAGCCTGAGGCGAATGAAGTTTCCAAGGGTGCACTGCCCGTTCGAAGTACAAGGAAAGGCTCTGCATGCATTCGTAAAGGCATTCACGTGATGCGCACACTAAGAACAAAGGATCCTAGGTTTAAAAATAAGGGGAAACATCTGATATATGCGAGATATCTTTAACACCGATTGAATGTTTTTAAAAGAACTGAATATCTCCGTTATTCAAAGGAATGATTCTTGAGCATTCAAACTTTTGGACCCCGCGACTTCAATTGATCTCCTTGCCTATAAAAAGAGGAGCCTGTGTACGAGAAGTGCTGCTGCCATTCTTGAAGTAAGGAGCTCCTATTTCTCCAAAGAAACAGAGCAACCGCGAATCCCTCTGGTTCGCGAAGGGAAGATGTGTCCGCCCAAGCTTGCTCGCGAAGAAGAGGTTTCTTTTTCATCCCTTGCGCGAAAGAGTCTCGCGCAGGTCTTGTGCGAAAGAGTGGGGTGAATCCATTGGTTCATGGAATAGGTCGCGCATCCCATGCACGAAGAGAAGAAGCAAGAACCCCTTTGGTTTGTGAAAGAGGTGATCCAAACCCTCTGTGCGAAGCATCCCACAAGCACGCGACATGTTATTTGAACCCTCAACGTGTCTTTGTGAGGAGTAGCCCACGGGAAAAACAACCGGTGTATTTACACCCTTGATTTTCTCCTGCGAAGACAGAATCACGAACCTCATAGGTTTTGTGAAGAATTGTTTATCTCACTCGAAGCACGAAGGGGGAGAAATCGTGCCCCCTTGTTTTGAACAAAGAAGAATAACTGTTCACTCTTGTTTTGCATGATGAAGAAGAACGGTGCACTCTTATTTTGCACAAATAAGGAGAACCTGAGGCCTTTTGTTGTCACAAAGAAGAATAAATGCATGATTTCAAGGCATTGATAACCTCTTGAGAAGGAAATCTCACACTTACACCATCCACATATCTATTCGGATTGTGTGTGATTTACTTGAAGAAAGAGTGTGCTTGCATTGGGGATTTAATGTGCATGAAAACATAAGAACAAAGTGTGTGTGCACATTTTGAAGGAAGAAGTTCATTTATGTACATGCATGCATATTGAATAAAAGTATTGGTGAGCAAGACCGAAAAGTTCTCCTGGAGTTTTTTGAAGTTACTTGAACAATTGAACAAAAAATTTGAATAAGAGAAGGGGAGCTATTAAGAAGAATATGGTGTGAAGTTGGGGGTTTAACCAACTTGTAATTGGGGGGTATAACCAATTACCATGTAAACATCTTCTGGAATAGTGAAGAATTCGTTTTGGGGAGTGCAACCAATATGGCAAGGTGTAGGTCTTTGTACCAAAACTTGTAAATCTCTGTGTTTTGTGCTTTCACTATCACTGCACCCCCAAAAGAGTTGATCTGGGCCTTAACCAGCCACAAAGGTTAAATTGATCATTCAAAGGGAACAATTCTTAAAAAGAAAAAGTTACCACTGATTCACCCCTCCAATCTCAGTGATCACAACTGATCCAGGAATTTCAACATTCAACCCATTATGTTTAGAAATATGAATTTATAATTTATCATATATATTTATATATCACACCATTATCATTAAACATAATACCTCTATATATTTATTGAAGAAAATATCCAGTACTAGATCTAAATCATGAGTTGGGTAATTTTTCTCATAAACCATCAATTAGTGTGGGGGATAATCTATTACCACATATTTCCTCATATTAATTCATCCTAATAATTTCTTTTGTGCATCATTGTAAATTAAAAATCCTTCTACACAAAGTGTTAAAGTGATGATAGGTGTGTTGAATAACCTTCAATTCTGTTCCGTGTAATTTTCTTATTATTTATCTTTCCAAAGGTCCTTAGGTATCATCGCAGTTAAAATTGTTAGTTGATTTGAGAGTAATGGAAAATTATATAAAAAAAATTAATGCCTTACCAAACCAAGACGACTATGGACCTTAGTCACAATAGTAATTCTGGGAAAACATTCAATCACATTTGTATTTTTAGGACTTATAAATATACCTTAAACTTATATTATGTAACCAAGAAATGAATATTTTCTAATATAGAATGATCTCTTGGTAAATATTTCACTAATATCATATTTCCTCATCATCGTTTTTTCAATTCTCATATGATCATAATTATCATCTATATACTTGGAATATATAAAAATATCCCAAATTAATACTTCCAAAACTAATAAAGGCAATATATACTAGCTATATTCATCAAATTAATGATCATATAGGGGAATTAGTATAAAATAAGGACATCCATAATAATTCATAGTGATCATTACATGAATGTAATGTTTTATTGGGAATATCCTTTTACAAGAACCTCTACAGATAACATCAAGAACATAGTTAAATCATTGAAATGTATTTAGAACAATGTAGGTGCTCCAAAAAAATAATAGAATGGGTAAAATGATAAATGTTATGAATATTAATTTTTTATAATATATATTATAAATTAATTTTTTCATTGATCCATATTTGATCTTAATATAAAAAACGGGCCCACCCCATTGTGATAGAGTTCTCTAAATGTGCATCTTTTCTTCATTAAGTTTAAGTATATGTATCATTTCCATTGACCTAATCATTTCCATGATATTTTTATTTTTTGAAGTTATTATTTATTATAATAGGAGTACAATCAAGTACTACTCTTCCCGATTCTATGAAATATTATAATATTTAAATAAAATTAAATCAAAAATATTTTTTCCAACATGAAAATATTTGATGTAGAGTTTCTGAACAAACATCTATGATAATCACACAATATTACTATGAATTATGAAACATAAAAAGGATTTTGTTTGAATAAAAATTTCGGATTTATCACCACATATATAGATATTAATAGGTTATTTCTAAACAAAAAATTTTACTACCCTTCTTTTGAACATTATGTGCGATTTATTTTATCAAAACCAATCCATGCCCAGTATATTATCAAAATCCACCAAAAATAGAATAATAATATATATTAGAAGAATAATAAAATAATAATAAACTAGGGTTGAATCATAGACATGATATTTGATAATTTTACCATTAGGGGTTTCCACTAATAGATCAACAAATGTTCTCAAGGGGGTAGACTACTACCCTTATCAAATTATTCTGATATAAAAGTGTGAGTATATGTAGAATCCAATATGACATTAGTATTTCTTGAGTGGTTAGTATGTGTATATTTATCCATGTTTTTATCATAAATATCATTAGAAATATTGATCACAATATATTTCCAATTCTATATCGAATTAAGAGTTTTTTTTAGTGGAACATCATTATTAAGGTTTATATTTAAGAACTGGTTAACATAATTTTCATACTCCACACATTAAAAACACTAGAGTGAGGTTTGTTAAATCGAAATTGTGTTACATCTATTAACATCGTTAACTATGTTCTTCACATGACATAAATATTCAATTTTCCAATAACCATCCATTCCAAACATGAAATAATTTCCACTTCCCTTAAGTTAATTCATCCATTTAAAAATCCTTAGATTAATAATAACGGAATTACCAACAACTTCCCATAATGAATATTAGATTATTATTTCATGTGTATATTTCTTTTTCTTCTCAAAAATCATGACATTGTTTTGTAAATACAATCCTTACATCAACATCGTTTGAAGGATGTATAATTTATTATTACCAACTAAATTAACTTAGGTATAACACGTATCAAATACCTATTTTAAGGTATAAATGAATCAATAGACATTAATTTTGGGTTGGATGATAATTACATAATCATATTTTTCATGTCTTGTATAATATTCCACATATGTACAAATATATTAATTATCTATTTATTTAATATCATAATATTACATATCTATTTTCATTTGAATTACACATGTAATGAAGATATTGAAAACTAATTTATTAAACTCATCAAAATCTATAGTGTTTTATTCGTCTTGTTGACTCATGTTTATGATAATATTCCACCATTATTTTTCTGTTCCTTTAAAAATAATAAAGGATTAAATTTCATTTATTCTAAAAATATGATAGTGGAAAATATATTTTCAATGGTACTGATATATTTTTTAAAAACGAGTGGTTCATCCAACCCAATAAAAGAAGCTGTACATTTTCACATGAAAAGATAAATAGATTATTCTCCCCACAATTACACATTTTCATGTTCAGTGTGATTCATAGAGTAATAAATTTATATGGTAATAAATATAATATTTCTACTTTCAACCCCCATAACAATTGGTTTATTGGTAGTAAATTCATTGTATTGTTGATTTAATTCAACATTGTGATGTTTCCATTTAGATCATACCATAGACAAAAAACAATGTCCATTCTATGATAAAAAAATTGTCATAATATAAAACAACACAATCAGTAAACCACATTTATAATGTTTCCTAATTTTGAGACCATCTTTTTTTAAAACTTATTTTTATATTTTATGATTAATGATTGTAAACAAAACATTAGTATTTCATCATATACATATTATGATCCCTATGGTTTACAATAAGTTTCTCTCATAATAGATTTTAATGGTTAATTAAGCATTTCATTGGTAGTAACTTTAATTTTATATACATTCTATTAAAAGATATTACATCTTATTATATGAACATTAATTACATAATGAAATGAACCATGACAAAATCGTATAGGTATGGTTTCTTTAGAAGTGTGGATAAAACATAAACTATTTCCTAAAAGATCAAAATCTTCTCCCACCATGTAACTCATTAATATAATACTTCAAATAAATATCATAATTTGATAAAATAATCATGAATATGGGAATTGATAGTTATGAAAGGGTGATATAAAATGATTAGTAATAATAAACAAGGTATATATCAATGATCAAATAAGAAATAAATAAACATAATGGTATTGGAAAAAGGGAATAAATTTTTAAAGTCATATCATGAAAATCATATATCACAATATTTAGTCATAGAAGAAACTAGGGATTTTCCTAAAACAAGAATAACAATGGAATCATAAAACATATTAAATGGGGGGAAAACACTGAAATAAGAAATGTATATTTGAAATACATATGAGTATATAAAATTAATATAATAAGTTGTCAGAGATCATTAACAAGACTATCAAAGTGGATTGGGTTCACTCTCTAATCTATCATGTATGTCAGTGTTCACACCCAGTACTCTCACTGTGGAAAGATTCCTTTGATGAACTAGGTTCAATCCACATTCCATTCATATTGATATCAGAATATATCGATAATTATCTAATACAATATACAAAGATATAGGTCGTACCCATCACATATTGTAAATAATAGATATGTGACCCTACATTTTATAAGAACTCATCATATCATAACCCATGTGAGTATATAGGGTTTTAAAAAATCACCATTTTATAACACCTTGAAAAGAAATGTATATCAGAAAAAATTCATCAATTAATCGTAAAAAAATTATATACATAAATAACGAATCAACAAATTATAATAATATTTATAATTACCCATATATATAAAGTAAGATGGTGGTATCCTTTGATCATAACCCCCATAAATCACAATTAAAATTGATAAATTTTATCATTTATGAATTAAAACACGATAAAATGACCCATAAACTGTCTAGATGAAAAAATCACTTCCACATTAAAATATCGTCTTAATATCTAGAAAATAGAAAGAAAGAATTATCATTGAAAATAACATTGTAAAATTATAATGGAGGCTTAAAATCATTACATTATCATGATGATCAGAAGTTCTGTTCACATCATGTACATTAGAAACATTAATTTCGTTATTTTGGAAAAGTAAAAAATATTTCATTTAGAAAAATTATATAAGATTCCCATATAAAATATTGAAAAATATCACAATTAATTTAAAAATGAAGTTATAAAATCCATTGTGAATAGTAAAAAATATGTTTAAATATTTTTAGAAAAAAAGGACATCAAAGTAAATAAGGTTTTTAACAAAAGAGAGATAGAATCTATTTCTCAGGAAAGTGGATTATGTTCGCTTGAGAACATTAGGAGATGAAAATGAGACGTAATAATGGATTAAAAATAATTAACCCAAGTCTAGTAGATTTCATTAGATTATTGGGAGTATATTATAGTGATTCCTTCCATATAAACATAATAATATGTAATCCCCATAATCACTAACATTGTTACCTATGACACTTTCCCCAAGACCCCATTATTTCAAAATCACTCCACAAACTCATTAAATAAATATAACATTATTATACATATATACCACAACCCTACACATCCAAATAATATCATAAGATTTCCACACTCCTTTTTATCAATAATCCCTTAAAATCATCATTTATAGTTTTTAATTGTTTCTTTTATCATAAGCACGTCAGTTTGGTAGTACTAGACTATATAAATTGATAATATTTGCATGATATTCATGATGTTAAAAATTATATAAATATAATATATATTCATTATATATAAATTTATATTCATCCATAAATTTTAGAGATAAAATAATGAAATACACCATTCACATAGATGACAATACGTTAATTAGTATGAATGATGTTTTCCCATGTGGATAGATGGGGTGAAAGAATATTATTTAGAAAATAATTTTCATGATTCATTATGATATCATATACATCATATATATTTATTATATAAATTATTATTAAATTATAAATTTATAAAGTAATTTCAAAATTTATCACATCACATTAGTTGGTGGATGTCCACTCAAATGTACGATCAATGTTATAGTATTCCAATTGTCTAAAATGAATGAATTTGAATATGATATTAAAATTAAATAACGATAAATATTTAACAAATATAATATATAGACATTAGAGCCATCATAAATTTCAGTAATAAAATATTTTTTTTAGAGACAAATTATATCGTTATGTGGAGACAGTAAATATTATTGAGTGATATATTCCCATCCCATTTGATGGGAATTAGGTGGATTTGTATTGTTATAGGATATTAATAACATATATATTCATTTGGGAAACTAAATTTATTATTTTCAAAAAAAATTCAATTGATTTAAAGGTGGGAAATTATTAATTATTATTGAATAGATCGATTATGTGGATTATATATTCTTCAAAATATCACATTTAAATATCCTCTTAACAGATCTAGGGTAGGTATTTTTTGAAATAATGCTCCAGTATATTTTTTCTATGGGAAGGATGAATATAAATTTTTTGATATTTATATACCTACTCAGGTCATGGTGTTTTGAATAATAAAATGGAGGGTTTACCCTTTTATAATTTAAGTGGTGGGCACCCTTGGAATTTCATAAAAGATATAAATGTTTTTGTAATAAAAAATTGTTAAAAATAAAATTTAATTGGAAAATGTATGAATTTTTAGACGTTATATTTTCCTCTTTTTCCTATTTTAATATTTTTATGATTTTTATGTTATTTAATAAAATATTATTTTCTAAAAATTCCATTATTTCCAATTTAGACGTTATCAACATCATTTTTCATAAAAAATAAAGGTAAATTTTAATTTAAAAGACAATTATTAACATGAAATTTATTATTCATATTAATGTAAAAAATTAATAAAACACATTAATATAGTAATAAAATATCACTATTAATTTTATTCATATTATTTTTTATTTTTTATAAATTGAATAATACTATTTTTGTTTTATGTAAGAATTTAAGATAAATATATAATTCCCAAAAGTTATAAATACATATATTTAATTATTATAATTTCCATGTGAACATGTTTATGATTAATATTCGTTAATAACGATATTTTATCTCTATATAATCACATAATGAACATTTGACACTAAGAGACTGGTATTTGGAAACTATTTGTGATTAATATAATATATAAATAATTGACATTGAAAAGTGATTATTAAACAACCCATTTTCAATAATAAGGTGATATTGTAGGAATTTACATCTACTAGTATGAATTAAGATGACAAAATCACAACCTTATAACTTAGTTTTAACAAGGATATAACTAATATACCCATTAATGAGATGAAAATTTTTATAATGGTTAAAATTTTCATTAGTAAAACATAAAAGGATCAAATTTAAAAAATTTGAAACTCCTAATTCAATATATGTAATAATTATTATCAATTTCAATTCATATAGTTTGATACGTTAATTTTTAATGATGTGTGAAAATGCGATGGAACCCAATGTTTGAAAAATTAAATTTTAATATTAAAATATAGTTTATTATTATCCCAGTATTAGAAATAAATTTAATGTATATTTAATAACTTTTTTTAATATATTATATATATTAAATATGTTAAAATAAATCACAAATACTGATTAATTGTATTTTTAGATGGTTCACAAATATATTTTTTGAAAAAAAATATATCATTATATATCAAATGATTTTTATTTCAATTTATAATAAATTTGAACAAATTAATTGATTTTATAAAAGTGAAACCATATATTTTTTAACATTATTGTTTTTCCTATTAATGGAAACTAATATGATGGCTAGTTATAAAATTTCACTTCAAATTATAATGTTGTAATAGTATATCACCACAGATTTGAAATTATTGTTGCAGGTAATGAAATCATTCAATGAAATTAAATTTCATTGAATATAATATTTCATAAAATATAAGTGTGTTATATATAATGACACCCCTAACTAATTATTATGGTCTATATTCCCAATATCAATTCAATAACTGACCCAAATAACCCAATCAAGTACATATACGGCCAAAAGGCCTTCAAATATATGATAAACCATCCCCATTGTATATAATCCATATCCTAAAAAAATTGTACCAAGATCCAAGAATCCTACTTTCATATATAACTATTCTATTATTTTTATTTTTATTAATCAATATAAGTTTTAGTTTTATCGATTTTCTTTTAGTTTTTGTGTTAAAAATCTAAATTATTAAATTATTTTAAGGGTCTTCAGTTAGCCAACATAGTTTTGGAAACCATGAGGAGAAAATGGTCTTGGTTTTGTCTTGGTGATGTTCCATGTAGATCTATTGGTGAATATTCTATTAAACCATGAAGTGTCTTTGAAAAAACATTGTGATCCCATTTTTCCTAGGTAGTGTTTACACTATGGCCATCACTAATTCTTGGAATCTATGCTAGTAGACAATGATGGTTTGTAAAAAATTTTAATTTTTTTATTTTAATAATTTTATTATATTATTTTTTTCATTGTTTTAATTATTTTAGATTCTCAATATTAATCATAATTTTTTATTCTCCCTCCCATCAAGATACTCTTATCACATTTGTTCTCACACATGCGCCCACTACGTGAGATCCCACTACCGGTGTCCATATTCATATTTCAGACCATATAAGGGAACCCCATTAAGGATTCCTCCTCCCAAAAATCTTATTAATCATAGTAAATATGATTAGACTAAGTTCCTTCCTTACACATGTCCTTCAACGTCTTCTTACCTCTTACCCATAGTGATTATTTCATGATTTACTTGAGATTTTTGTTCAGACCTATAGGTACAATCTACAATTTGTTTTTCTCTTTTTTCTCTAAATTATAACCTACCTCATCATAATGATTGGGTTTTAAAATATTATGTTTTTAAAACATTAATTTTTTATTTCATTTGTAATTAGGGTTAATTAAGGAACTTATTTTTTGTTTCTACCATCAAATACAACACATTTTGGATATTGTTCCTTTTATGTAGAGGTTTGTTATATCATATTCGTCCATTATATCTATGAACTATTAGTTTTTATTGTGTTATATGTGCATTATTAAATTAATTATTCATATTTATAAGGGTATAATTTAATTTAAAAATGATTTTAAGGTTTTATTTATTTGAAATAATTTTTTTACTTGTAATTTAATTTTAAACATGAAATTAAAAATATTTAAAAAATGTTAAATTAATTTTATATATTTTATTTGTGTTGCATAATGTTGTTTCCCATCAAATATATTGAAAAATAAATTGAAAATAATTCTTTGGATCCTATTTGGATTAATATAGAACATTTTTATAACTTTTTTAATGAATTTCTATATGACCAATTTTAGTAACTCATTTTATAATATGATTGGTAATATATTTCATTTGAAATTGTTTTATTAAAATATATACATAAAATTAAAGGTGTGAGGACGATTATTAAAAAATATGAATTAAATAATTCAATCATTACAATGTGCCTCTTTTTATTTATATATATTTTTATAATGTTTTTACACACATATATATGGCTGTATATACATATATATTTGAAAATATTAACTAACTATGATTTGAATCTATTAAAAAATACACACACGAACACATACAAACAAACACACACCAAAAACATAGTTATATAAAAATTAATATATATGTGTATGTGTGTGTGTTTGTCAATTTATATTTGATAATAACTCAATAAATGGGTATTAAAATATGTAGTTAAAGAAAAAGTGTTTATAATGCGTTTTCAAATGGATTTAAAAAATATATTATAATGGTGTAATTGGTATGTGGGAATTGATTATATTTTCTATATAAATATTTATTTAAATGATTACTTATAGTATTTAATTTTTTTTATTTTGAATTATATCCACTTAAATTCTAAAAAATGATTTCCTTTGGGAAATGTGATTTTTCAATGGTGATTAGGTGTGTGTGGTGGCTTGGTGTTGGATTCACCTTATGGAAATTATAATAAATGAATATCTTACCATATTTAATATTGAAATCTGACGATATAGGATTTATTACATGAAATTTGGGAAAATGGATTTTGGAACCCCAAGAATCTATGTTGGATAAAACGAACTATTAGGCTTGGCATTGGAATTCCATAAAAAGACAAGGATCAAGCCACAGGAACAACACAACTTTAATATGTTTTGAAATGGTTATTTAAAACATTATATTTGGTATCATCCTCTGTAGAGGATCGTGTACTAGAACCATTACACATGTTTTGATCACTAATAGTATGGCAATCCTAATATTACATTTCATTACCATAAATGACCTAATTCTTAAATATAAAGGAAAAAATTATTATTTTTTATGATAATTGTTCATTCAGTAATAAAATTGATATATATTTGTCTGATATTGAATTGGGTATATTTTTAATGTAAATTTTATTCTATCTTTTATAAAAATAATTATTTTTAAAATGGGATTTTGAAATATTATTCCACAAAATTTCACCAAAATATTTTTTCAAAAATATTGTTCAATATTATTCTTGTTGGATAGTGGAATTTTTCAGAGTGATTTATTTCATTTTGATGAACATAATTGAATGTGTTTTAAATTATTAATTACAACTGATTAATTTTTTTCTCAAGTAAAAAAAATAATTTTTTAATTCATTTCATACAAACATAAAAGGATTATAGAATTTAATAATTGAATTTATATGTGGTTTTCCTTGTCATGACTATTAATATTTTCAAAACCCAAATAGATCTATTTTAAATTCATTCATCCATATTGTTTCTCCTATTTAAATACTTTATTTATTGATGTATTTATGTATAATTTTTCTTTACATTCCCACATATCCTAATAAGGAATTTAATAGTTTCAATATATGGAGGGTGTTGATATTAGTTCAAATCCAAATACATTTTATCTCAAGGTGAATGTTTTGATATGTGAAATTAAAATGGTGAGTAATTGTGTGGATATGAGGGGTTTTTTGTTATATTCATTTACTTCTTTAAAACTTTTTCATCCATTTCTTATTTAGAAAGGATGTATGATATATATAAGGGTCAAAAAAGAATTTTAGTAGTTTCAAAATGTGTAATTTAATATATTTTAGATATATTTCAATCCCATATGGTCATTCCTTGATTTCAAGGAACATGTGCATGCCCCTAGGTACCAATAATTCCTTTCATCCCCTTTTATGGGCCAAATACGGAGCCTAATTGATGGAGGGTTCATGTTGGATTCTAGAAAAATTGAATAATGTTATTGGTGTTCTATGATCTATGTTAACTATATCATTTTCATTTGTATCCATTATATTATTTTTTTCCCTGCTTTAATTGAGATAAAAAATTGGCGGTTGAAATATAGGTTATCAATGGGTGCATCATCAACACCTTCAATGATGATTATTTCAACTATATTAGTATTTGGGTTTTGAAATATAGTTATAAATAATATTTTTTAAATTTTTATTATCAATTGATCCTCATATGAATAATTTAGTTATATTGGGATTTATAATGGATTCTTTGTTAGAGAAAAATGGATCAGTGGAATGAGTATGGATTGCACATCTTTTGAATCCATTTAATAAACATAAACCTAATATTATGAAGTTTTTGGATTTATTTAAAGGATGTAAATTATTCCATAAAACCATATTCTTTTGTCACTAATGGTTCCTTAT
Organism: Viscum album; assembly: GCA_963277665.1. Lineage (NCBI taxonomy): Eukaryota > Viridiplantae > Streptophyta > Magnoliopsida > Santalales > Viscaceae > Viscum > Viscum album. Next base: position 1,283,257,970 of record OY728135.1, read on the forward strand.
CAAATTTGTATTTGATATTTAATCTTTTCTAAAGGATTTAACAATTATGGAAATGAATTCAATTGGTAAATTTGATATATTTACTTTTGATTTCATTTTATTGTATGCTTTAGGTTCTATTTGTATTTGGATATTTTATTTCACTAAAGTGAAATGAAATTTATATTTATAAAATATTTATGAATGGATAAATTAAATTTTAAAAAATGATATTTTTTTAATTTCATGATTTAAATATATTATTTTTTATAAAGATATTAATCTCCTTGAGATTTTTTAATAAAATTATATCTTGAAATTTTTTTTGCGAGTATAATTTAAAATATTGGTTTTTCCATTTATTTAAATTCAATTTGAAATTTTTTTAAAGTGGATTTTGAATTTATATTTTGAAAATTAATAAATGAAATTTTTTAAATTTATTTTTTTTAAAAATAGTATAAAAATTTTATTTTTAGGAAGAAATGTGTTCTATTGGTTTCAATATTTTGATTTAACCCCTAGTTGGTTGAAATTAATAGTTGAAAATGTTATAGATTGAATAAATGAGTTAATTATTCATGTTATTTTATTTAAAATTCTCTAAAAATCATATAAAGTTGATATATTTTTTATTTCTTGATATTATTCATAGGATGACTCTTTTCCCTATTCAATGATGAGCTTCTAGTCGGCATACCAACCCCGACTCAAAAATCAGTGCTAATGTTATATTATTTCTCTCACATGGATTTTACATGAGGTTTAGAGAAATATATGATTCTATTTTTTGGTTACCTCGCTTATTCATATTCATTGTTTGATTATTTTTTATTGTGATTATTCTTGGTTTTATTAGTTTAATTTTCATTGAATTGGGGTTGTTAAAATATTTTAAGGTAGAATCGATTTAGTTGTTCATTGGGTGATTTGGTCAAATCCCAATTTGTTAATTGTTACTATATAGTGATTAAAACCTATTATTCTATGTGTTTTTGAATAAGGGAATTGGTAATTTTGGGTTTTATGGTTTGTGAATTTGTAAATTTAAGAAAATTCTCTAGAAATAATGATTATTGGCCTTATAAAATCTGTGAAACTGTGATTTAATGTTTACTTTTGCTTAGTTAAACACAATATAGTGTTTTATAATGAATATTCTAGTTCAACTATTCATGTATGTTGTATTGGGACATGAGAATAAGTAATTTTTAAGGTAATTGTTTTAGTTGTTTTCATGGGGTTTGTGAATGGAGTTTAAATATTGACTCTTCCAAATAAACGGAATGATCATTAGTATGATTCTCATTACATCAATTAATTATTTAAATATCTATTTCTTGTTTTTTTATATCTTGGTTAGAGTTTGTTTTTTAGAAACTATTTTTTATAAAATAAAAATAATTGGAAGATATTGAAAAATATGTGTGTTCATTAAACATTGTGTCCTTCATTTATGATCATGTTCCACATAAATATTTTAGATATTTCTTATAGAAGATATGATTTTCTATTTATGAATAGTTTAATATGACATTTATTTTTATTTAGGATAATTTTCAGTTTCAGTATCCTTCTTCATATCATTAAATGTGTTTAATCAAGGTCTTTATTGTCTTTTAGCAATTATAGATGGAAATATGGGGGTATAAATATTTACATTGGACATAATATTGAGACCAAATGATTATTTAATTTATTTATTAATTGATAATATATTAAATTTTCAGTCATTCTATATTTCTTATAGTTTTTACTAGGAAGTATTACATTTTTGAAATCTTTTTGGAGTCACACAATTCGCCACCATGGTTTGGGAAATGTTGTGGAAAGAAAGTGATTTGTTCTATGTGGGTGTAGTGAAAATTAAATTTATTGTTATAGAATATATTCAACTCTAAGGGATCACAGTAGGAAATATGTTTTATTTTTTAACCTAGAAGGTTTCAAACACATAGTTGTTGTACATTTTGAAAACAATGTGAATATACAATGAATATTTACATAGTTTTCAAATTTTTCATTATTTTATTTATTTTATTATATTATTTCTTTTATTATATTCATTCATTTATTTTATTCTTCTCTTTATATTTTTACTTATTATTTACTCTTTATCCCTTTTATTGTGCTCCAAAATCCCCCCTTGCACCTCTTATGCAAAGACCATATCTTGAGCTCCACCTCCAAGTTGCCTCCTTCACCCAGCCTCCCATGAACAGACACAAATGATTGTCCCCTCTTCTATCACACAATCTCTCACTAGAGTGAAAACCCAAGGTGATTCCCACATCATTTAAATTGTTTTTTCAATATAAATAAATCCTTTCATTAATTATTTCATTATGATTTCATTTATATTATCTCTAATCCCTCCAATTATTGTCTCATATTTCCGCCATTTATTTTTTCGAATTTTTATCCACAAAAATAATTTTTCTATTCATGAAAAACCTAAGTAATATGGTTGAATGTGTCTATGAATTTTTTATAGCATTAGTGGTTTTACAGTTCCTTATAAATATAATATTTTAATGTCAATGTATGTGAAACATTCTAGCTCATGCATCCTTGATTATGATATAGGTTCCATATTGAATGACTATTAAGTCTACGAATATTAAATTCCATGGTTTTATCAGGTTTTAAAAAATATTATAAATTTTATCAATGCGGGATAAACTGAATTTCATAAACAATCTTCATTTGTATTGAACTGAACTTCTATAAATTAAATTTCATTCTTCAATAAGTGAATAACTTAATATGTAATATAATTATATAAAAACATGAAATAAAATGGTAATTTTGATGAATTATAAGGTATGTTGGAGTAATATACCATTAAGGATTGTGACCATGGATTTCATTGAAACAATATAATAACCATTAATATTATTATATTAAGGGTTATAGTAATTCCCATATAAAATGTACAAAGAATGTGATTAATTCCACAACAAGTGTTATACCCTATAAAGAAAACATATTGTAAACCTAGATAGAGATAACATCATTGGGATTTTCAATTGAACAATACCAAGTCATGATTCATCATCTAAAAACCAAATAATATTTAATGGGATAAGTTCAAGAGCATTGAAATCAACACCCAAACTATTTTTTCCTAAGTACCCCAAAACAATGAGACCATTTCACAACTTATCCTTAAAGAATTAAATTCTGTAATAACTAGATATGTATATAGACATTAAAAATATGAATTTTTATATTTTCATTCTAATTAAAAATTGATTATTTTTATATATTTTTAATAATAGTTTGTATTACTATTTAAAAATGTGTTAAATAAAATATAGATATTAATAAATTAGAAAAAAAATTTTTTAGGATATATAATGATTCAATCATTGAATAAATTTCTATGTATTCAATAATTTTCAAATAAAAGTATTTTTAATAGAAAATAATTATTATGTTATATTTATTTGATATAAATGATAATATAATTCTATGTTGTCAAATGTAATTTTTATATAGTCCATTAAACTATTATTTTAATCAAAATAAATAATTTTAAATAATCTGGGAAAACTGATAGAAAATAGTAAATTATCATATTTGGTAATTTATTTTGATAAAAAAATATAATTTTTTAAATCATCATGTTGAGATTATCCAATGGTTAATTTCTTATAATTATCTATGAGTTTTGTATATTTTTAATAAAAATAAAATATAGTATAGTTATATGATATGTCATGTTACATAATAAAATACTAAAAATGATTTCATAAATAATATAATGAGTTATCATGAACAAAATAATGTTTCCCATTAAAATAAAGTCTTTTAGATGTTCTCTCACTAATTTTATTTTCCCATATGGAATCCTCCAATCCAATTTTTTTAAAGGATTAAACATCAATTCATTTCAAACATTACATGCTCCCACATCCACAAAGGTATTATTTTAATTATATATTTACATAAACATGTTATTTAATGAAAACAACACCCTCTCATTGAAATAATGGTTAATGAAATCAGATGCATTATTCTTTAATTACATTATAAATCACATTTCAAAACCTCAATACAGAAATTAATAATTATTCTATAACAATTTTCTATATAAACCACCCAACCTCCCAGTAATATTCACTCAAGACATATATCATGAAATATAATTGAAATTCATTCTCTATTATCCTCATATTTTTCCTTAATAGTCTCAATAATCTACTACAATGATTTCCTAAGTACGATCACATGGTATGATATCACACTATTCTCTTTACTCAAGTACCAACATTTTCATATGCAATTTAATTCCATATTTTTCATTTTGTATTTATTTCATACATATCCATGTTATATTCCTTAATATTTATATGTTATTTTAGACCCATTACACTCTCAATAATCCATTTTGTGAATGATTATGTACTTACATTATGCTATCAAAACCATCATACATTCTTTCAAACAAAAAATTGTGTAGTGAATACCCATCTTCATTTCCAATAAATAATATTCACATTGATGTAACTATCAAACTTTATTGTTTAAATTCTATGTATATATCCCAAAATCCAATATCATTTTATGAAATTTCATGAAATATGATCTTACGTGGACTAATTTATGTGTAACGTATATACATGTACATGATATGAATGTGATGGGTGGGCCTAAAATTTTATAAACATCCAAAGAATTGGATTATGTTATAAATTCATGAGATTCCTTGTATGGTCCATGGGATATTATCCTAAAAATATAATGTTATGATGTATTTTTGGTTATCCCTAACAAATTTTTGTGTCATGTTTTATGTTTTTCCTCATTCCAATGATACCTTTATGCGATTATCTTTTATCATGCCTCTTTGTTCATGATTATGATTATCAACCTATAATTTTATTATGATATTAATCTTAGATAATATATACTTCTTTATATTATTTTATTATTTATTGAATCCATTAATAGAATTTATACATCACCTTACCTTTATTTAATTCCACATGTTACCACATGTAGTTTTAGAAGAATCAATGAATTTTTGGAGCATGTTAAGGGTTTTTTACAATGTTGTTTATTTATACTTAATTTTCTTATTCTATGAACCAAATATAACAATGATATTGGGCTTTATTAAATTTTTGTAATTTATGATTGTTAACTATATGTAATAAATCATGAATTAATTTGTATTAATGGTATGGGCTAACATTTCTGGTATTAGAAAACGTCCAAATATTGTATGTATTAGGATTTGAAAACTATATTTGAATAACATGGGAAAATAATTGGAAAATGGATAAATCAAAAACATTTTGTAAATTCAATAAAAATAGGTTTCCAAAATATAAATATGTGTCCAGATACTGAATGTTAATGTTGCTCTAGGAGACACATATGTGTGGGAAATATCATTAAAATAGAACACTAATCAGGATTTGATTATGACCTGGTATATTACATCAATACTTTTTACACATAGACTTTAACACTAACATGATATATTATTTTCTAAATTAAAAATCTCTTTATAATCCATTATAATGATATACACATTACATTAGATTTTATGTAATAAAATAGATCATGGATAATATATATTTAAACTAATAAATTCAATGGTCATGTAATGCATGCAATTTATTAGTTATTCCATTGATATTCATGGTTTGTAGTTTTTGTTTATTATAATATCAAAAATTCCATCCATATTATATCATTTGTTTACCATTTGATGAAAATAGACGAAACTAGGTCAATAATTAATATTATGGGGGATGTGATGACAACCCAAATGAGTTTTCTAACATGTTGGGAGTAAAAATAATAAGTCTTGTGATTATTCCAAACTAAATATCAAAAATCATGATTAATATCTAGAACATATGTTAATTTCCAAACATGATAAATATGATTAGGATGATGTATTTGTGAATATTATCTATTAAAGGTGAAAGAGGAATTAAGATTCCATTTCTTATATGGATAGAATGAAGAAATATGCGCCTAGTGATATTTTAAAAATTAGATGGATGAAGATTTATATGTGTAAAATTAAGGAATAAATTTCACAATTTATGTGAAATAATAATAATTTTTGTTAACATAATGGATATAAATAATGTTAAATGTAATTTACCATTAGTATAATTATGTCATAAATGTAGTGATGTTGGGTATTATCCAAGACAATTCTCTCTTCTGAAGGCTAACAAACATGATGATCACCATGAGTCACTATGAAAATGGAATAAAAAATGTCTTATACTGATATGGAACATGAGGAGTAATGTCCATATAATCTCTATTAGAGAGTGGTCTTTGTCATACTGTATTTAAAATACCCATATAGTATCATTTCTTGTATGTTATCTGGGAACATCAAGTCACAAAACCATATTATTTGATATAATATAATAAAATGACTATGTTTATTGGGTCATAAGTTGATGATTGTATGAATTTTATAGGAAATAATTTCATTATCTCTTTATCCAAACTATATTCATTTAGTGTTTTAAAGACATTTCTTTGTATATATCTATCATAAATTATTCATAGAATGAATTAACCAATCATATTAGGAACCACCAATGATTCTGTATAAGTGTTAGGATTATGATGAATCTCATTGTATATTATAATTTCATGCATGAATATTATTTAATTATGGGGAAGAGTATCTATATCAAATGACTCAAGATTCTTGAATGATCATAATCAATGACATTCCAATTGTAAGTTACAATATTTTTATGTTTCCTGAATAATTTCACATTTCCCATCTTGAAACAGGTACTTGATTTCTCATTCAAACATTTACTTAGACCAAGTAACATTTTAATGTATTTTAATCACTACTAGTGTTATATTTATGGATCTTTCATAAATATAGGCTAATAAAGGATATAATAGACCTCCATCTATTTTATGAACACATAGATTTCATTGATTATCTGGTACAATTGTCAATTTCATAGAAAAAATATAACAATTTACTATCATAATTTAAAATCATACTTATAAGTTAGTCATGTATATTGGAAAAAATGAGTATGATATGGGTAATAGTCTAGACAATTCACATGTGCTCACATTATAACCCAATGTTGAATTTTTAATGATTTGATGTTTATTAATTAAAAATGAACTTTATTTTTGTACTCATTATTGATGAAATTATGAAATTATATGCCTCTAAAAAATTAATGATTTGGGAGAATAACTACTCATTTCGTGATCAAAAATTGTGATTTGTGATATTCATATTGAATATTTGATGACATTATCTCTATAGGGAAATATTGGAAATATTTAGGTATTATAAATCCATTTAGTATATATTCAGAAAAATATACCTTAATATGTAAAAAATGCATAGTTATAGCTGATTAATGATTATTATTATTCAATTGAATACCTTCTAGATGAAGAAGAAAAGTTGGTTGATACTCTATTAATAATGTGAACGAAATCATGTTTTGACATAGATATGTATCCATTTAATTTTGTTTTATTTTTATATTATGAACAAAATATATATTATTAATGAGTCTGTAAAGGTCACATGGGTGTATCAGGATTTATTTAAGCCAAAATCCATGTTTTAGGGGTCAAATTTAATGTCACGTAGCTAGAATAAATGACACGGGGAATTTTGCACAATTAGTTTTAATCCTGGGAGGGTGGATAATGAGAATAAAAAAGGAACACTGATTTCCAAAACCATGTTATTTTTGGTGCATGACCGTGAAATATCTATAGACTAAATTACAATGGGTTTTTATGGTTGGAATATTGTTTCTAAAACCATGATACATAACTATGTGGGGGCCTTTCCTTTAGAAGGCCATGCATAGTTGGTGAAGAGATTGGAAAACCATGTGAAAATACCATGAGAATTAAAAATTTTGGTTATTTTATTGGTTTTTCTGAAGAAACAAATTCTAACAAAACTCTCTAGTATTCTATTATAATTCTCTAAAAAATATCACCTCCAATTATCTTCTTTTTAATGCCTAAAATCCATCAAATCTACACTTCATTCCAAGTATCCATACATAGTTGGATTTGATCAATATTCATCTCAATGATTTTCACATGTAATGTCCTCATTACTTATTAATAAGTTATTATTATTATTTCTACCCACAATGCTATTTAGAGAAAGCCTTATATTCACTATTTAAATTTTATTAACCCTTTCTTTATATCTTATCCAATCAAAGAAAAATCCAAAGTTTGTTAATGGATGAGTATATTCATATTAATACAAGGTAGGTGGTCTATAGCTCAATCCACAATATTCATAATTTTATAAATTGTAGTGCGGTCATACCGATTTAGATAGGAATTATATCATTAAATCATATTGTATTCTTATATTCATTGGAACTATAATCAAATTCCCCATCTAGAAATGTTATCCACCATTGGTGGTTCTGTACATAATGCTTTCCACTACATGTTCGATGATTTTCCATATTTGAGCTTTTTGTGGTTTGATATGTTTGCTTGATCTATCGTTTAGGTGTTCATTGGATTGACCATGCTAGTAAATACACACCCTTAAATGGATGACTATTTAATTGTAATATTTATCATTAAGTGAAACTTCTCCCATCAATGGTAAGTGATTGAACATGATTAATAAAATATAATATGAAATGTCGCATAACATTTACATATAAGACACCGCCTAATTTAATGAAAATGAATTCTTGGTTTCATGATGTAAAAACATGTTCAACTTATAATAAATGATATCTGAGTGAAAAAAATGAACTTATTTTTAATAATATGAATCAATAAAATTTTTTCATTTCACATGGGATTGTAACACCAATGAAAGACAATGAATGGAAAAAATAACATATCAAATAACATATATATTTATCATGTCTTAATTAAATAAATAAACTAAATTTAGGGCGACTAATTGTTTATGGACCATGATCTCATTATAGGAGTTTTCAGAACTGAGTAAGCTCTTTGATTCCCAGGGTGATTCCATGTAACCTCATGGATTCCATTTTAATTCAAGGATGTTGATTTCCTTGGATGACACCCACTTTGGAACCCAATCCTCCTCTATGAGTGGGTTCCCAATATGACACCAAAATATCCCTCTTTTACTACTACATGATGACTTTGATATTGTCCCTTGATTTAGCATGGATTCTATGAACAAGAGGTGCCTTGGTTAAATCATATGTCCTAGACATAGCTTATCTTATTTTAACCTGTATATTTTCATTGGACTCATTTAAATTGATTATTATGGTATTCCTTCAATGATGCACTGTGTATGAGAATCTTACCCCTTAGTCAGTCTATATATACTACTTACTTTACGACCCATGAGGTATAGGTTTTCTTAGTTATCACATTTGGTGATCTTTATTATAATTAACATCATGGATTCCTTTTTTACAATGTTTGATTCACAATTACAATCATATTAGTTTTTCAATGCTAATATTACATTACGTGACCTATTCATATAAACAAGAAATAAATAAATTAAAAAAAATGGTTACTTGTGAACACAACAATAAATGACCATACATGGTAATTGGATATTTAAATTATAAGACTCATTTACTTTTATATATAATTTATTTCAAACTATGTTGGAATATATTACAAATGGGTGATGTTATAGAAAATATTGGGGGTCGATTACTAGAATTTATCTCACAAAATATATGGTATCCCTTGGTACACATAGAAAATATATGTATACTAATGATTATAAGGGGAAGAGTACTACTTCAGGTACATGGTTGCATGATTTTTTAGGATGGAGTTGGAAGTATATGACCAAGATGGATATCAATATGCATGGGATGGTTTTATGATTTCTTTTTCTGTTTTCTTTATATCACATATTACTGATAAATTGTGTCAAATATTTAAATCATTATACATACATATAATATATAATCATTAGTTATTGTATATTTTAATCAAATATTTAGTTGTTTAAGACTTTAGTCTTATTTTCTTGTGTGGTCTTGTTTTTATTATATTTCTTCCACAACATATATATTATTATATTTTATTCATCATATATTCTACAATATGGTAATGAGAGAGTAATAATATCAAAGAAAAAACCTAGGCCATCACTACTAGTCTGAAACCTCTTGTATTTTGTGAGATGCACATTAGAAAGTGTGACCAATATGGATGGGGGTTCCTCAGAAGAATTTGATTTAGGGATGTCACAATGTGGAATCTATCATTAATTTATTCATTTATTATTTGGATATAATATATTTGATATTAGGATTAGTTTTAATATGGTTATAATCCATGATTGGGTGTCTCAAACCAATTTTTGGGGTAAATGATGAGTTTTTAGAATTATAATTATTGTTATTATTTTTCTTATTATAGGTGTGATGATTTCACTATGAGGTGACACACATGTAGTGTTTATTATTATTATTCAAATCAAGTGTCTTATTTATTTAGTGGCCTGGTGATAGAGGTATAGGATCATTGTTACCTGCATATCATAGGCACCTAGGATTCCCATTTCATGCATATTTCCATTACAGATAGGTTCACATAACACTTTTCATTAAATAATATGCATGTGAATTTGAGTGACCATTTTTCATATCGATATACATGTGCCTCTCTTGAATATTATTGAGTGATTTATGATTTCAGTTCTGAAAATGTTATGGGACCTCATGGGTTGGAATTGTTAATTTTATGAGTCGATCCATTAGACAAAAATAAAAATGGTGTTGTTCTCAGTGATAAAATTTATAGTATCTAATTCAATGTGAATGGAAATACATTTTAAATGAATCTGGATATTTAAAAATAACAAAAATCCAGTCTTGGAATGTGAATCAAGAATTATAAAATGAAATATTTGCTAGTAAATAATGAGTAAATTTATAGTTTACCATTCATTTATAAGAACCCTTGAAATTTATACCTTTGAACATAAAAATAACATTCCATATAAGAGGGTTGATGGGATTTTATTCCATGGGTTGTAATAATTTTTTTATGTTAATGTTCTAGTAGTGTTTATATATATATTCTTCAGTATTATTCATAGGTGTACACCTGTAAATTTTTAGACCAATTACACCATGGAATCTGTGTTTCCTACACCAGGTGGGTGGTGACGACCAAGTACCCACCGTGGCCCCTAAGCTTCCCGCATTACATACACGAGTGAAACATAAGGAAACACCCACAGTACCTAATCTATGATGTGATCTTAAAATTTTCTATAGATTTCTATGATTTATTACTAATATGAGTGGTGCTCTATGTCCTACACCTACGATGGAAGATCTGATTCAAGACTTTAAGGAAACCCATCCTATCTTCTCGGGGGATAGCAGGCCAAGACTGGTGAGAATTTACTAGAGGCCACCATCTTTATTTTTTGGGAATCTCAATACACCTCTTGAGCATATGATTAAGGGTGCTTCCTAAATGTTGAGGGAATCGAAAAATCACTTTTGGGATGTAGTTACACATGATAGTCACTTTTAGGGTATAGAATGGTCTAATTTCTAGACTTATTTCTATGATCAGTAGCTTTTAGATTTTAAGAGCTTAAATAGTAATATTGTTCATAATACTTGAGTAGGGATCTATAATAGTCATGGAGTATTTAGTATGTCTTATAGAGTTTCTTCACTTTTCACTACATCCAACTTATGATATGATTTTTCATTATAGACTAATCAATGACAATGTCAAGTATTCCATTCATACTTAGTTGAATGCATACCACCTACCAGCCTTTTATGAAATATTAAATTATAATCTTATTACTCATAACATCTTCAGGGATAATAATATTCTCATAAATATAGGATTATCACCACAGAAGTGCAGTAGTTCTTCTGGTACGTAAACATGTTCCCTTAAGGTTTTTCATTATGGAAGTGGAAAATGGATTACCCATGTTATAATCTATATGGTGTATCATCTGTATGGAATCAAGGGCACCTGAAGCTTATGTGTTATAATGTCCCTCTAATCTTTAGGGATTTAAGACTTATGGGGAATCATTAGAAATTATAATGGTCTTTTCCAATGGATTTTAGTGATAAAGGATCCATATAATGTCCACCATCATGGGATTGTTCTATTAAGCCATGCCAAGTGGGGAGTTTGACTATCACAAATAGGAATGGCATAGAAGAATGTTGGGGCCATGCCACAAAGACTCTTGATCACTAGTAGTCCTAGAAGAGCATTTTTTGATAAAGGTGGTACATCTATAGCACATATTCATGGATGAGGAGTTGCATTAATTACAATAGATAATTGAGGATCAAGATGTGAGACAATATATAATACAAGGTACTATTATTATAGCATACATAGAAGAATATTCTCTACTTGATACATGTTATTCTCCCTCTTTCATCTCATTTTTTGTCATGTTATGACATGTGATGGAAATAAATTATAATTTTTCTATAATGCTTCTGGAAACATTGTTGGGAATATGGTCTAAGGGAATACTTCAGTGTGGTGATTATCCCATTATGGTAGGTTTTTTCATTTATTATAGAGACTCTTTGTTCAATGTGATGGTAGACATCAATTTTATTATCATAATGGATTGGTTGGATCCTTATCATGCCTTTTTGACTACATTGTCCAAAGGGTATCAATTACATCACTATAAAGTAGTAGATTTCTACGTAATGGTGAGTGGGATGTCCAGTATAGAAGAGCTACATGAGTTCATATTGGGCTAAGTGGGATCCCTTCCTAGACCTCCAATATCTTATTAGAGGATTATATAATGTGTTAAGTGTAATTACCTCAAGTTTTCAATTTATTCAAGGATGATTTTTCTAACAATCTTTTTTCTTACCTCATGAGAGGGAGTTTGAGTTTACAATTCATCTATTTATAGGATAATATACATTGTCCATTACATAATTTTATATGAAACCTTTTGACCTCTAGGTGATAGATAAGTAGTTGTAGGATTTCAAGGCCCAAGTTATTATATAGACTCGTACTTCCACATGGGGTTCATCTGGGATTTTCACAAAGAATAAGGATGGAATCATTTGTATATGCGAGGATTACAAAAGGTTAAACCAGGTTATTATTAAGAAATAGTATCCATTTTCTTGAATAATTGATTTACTTTAGTAAATATAAGGAGAAGTTTTATTTTAGATGATCGACCTAAGATCAATCATTAATCGTGTGTGATTTAGTCCAATAGATATACCTTATACAACCTTCTGCAGGTGGTGTGGTCTTTATGATTACCTTGTTATGTAGTTCGGTCTTAAGAATGTGCAATCTGTTTTCATGGAAATTTTAAATTGTGGGTTCCACCCTTATATGGGTTCTATTATCATATTACTTCGAGATGATGTCTTGGTGTATTCTCAAACTCATAGTGACCATGCTATACTCCCTGAGATCATTCTGAGTATAATGAGAGGACATATTATTTATTCCCAGTGTTCTATGTTCCACTCTTGATTCAAAAAAATTAACATCATGGGATATATCATATATGAATCTAAAGTCTATATTCACCTAGAGAATTTTAGTGTCGTAGTTTCTAGGGATCATCCTAAGAACATGTTTCATATATAAATTTTAAAGAGGATGGATGTATATTATTGGAATTTTATATAGTACTGATAATGTATTTCTTCACATATCAATGATCATAAATTGGAATTGTTTATTTTAATTTGGTTAAAATATTTAATCATTTCTTTTCTAGAGGTGAATGGGGTTCTTATCTCTATAACTATTTTGATTCTACTAGATTCAAATAGAGGTTATACTATATTCTATTATATTCCAAGAATCATCCCAGAGGAATTGTTGATGTATGACGATGGTGTAGTGGCATACATATCTTTGCATTTGAAATCTCATGAGATAAGTACCAAATGAATAACATTGAGCTAGTAGCATCATTCCAAGCATTAAATATTTTAATACATTTTCTATTGGGTGAGCACTTGTGGTGTATAAGAACAACAATATCCTCATATATATTTATAAATTCATTATGTGATTTGAATCTCAGATACTGAAGATTAGTATAATATCATATGTCCATGAATGTATTTATTACTGATATGGTTGGAAAATGAAATGTAGTATCTTATGCACTAAGTATAAATACCCGAGAACAATATGTACAAGAATCCAGTGGTGAAGGGAAATTGATTTTAGTATTCTTTGAGCTTCTTATAGAGTATCGTGACAAGATCGAGCATTATTATCTCTAAACCATGATAGTTATATCTTCCCTCCATTATAAGGTGAAGTGAAGGAAAATTTCAAATCTATAGGTCTTGGTACTTCATAATATTATCTTAGGTTAACCCACCTCTAGAATTTTATGTGGGAAGAGATGACATCATGTGTATACCTGGAAAAGTCAATATTCCTACATATATGAGATGAGGGTTGATGTAAGAGTCTCACACATCTTCATGGGATGTTCATATAAGAATATCCAAAAAATTTCGAGACATGTGATCCTAACACTAGTCTTTTGAGATGAATCATCAGGTAGAATGATTTATCACAAGGTACTCTACCTATTAGCAATTGAAAGGAGACTGCCGGATATATACATGCATGTTACAGTCTCATCCAGTCCACGAGTGGAAATGGGAATATGTTCCCCCAGTATTCATATATGTATTATTGAGGCCGCCTATTGGTATTGACATATTGTGGATAGTCATTTATAGACAGAGTAATGTGTCCCCATTTATTCTTATACATGACACATTTTCAGTTTATAATATTGAATGATTGTTTACCTATGATATAATCTAACTCTACGGTGTCCTATGTACTTTAATTTCAAATAGGGATTATAATTTCATGTCATAAATATGGATGAGGTTATAGAAAAATATTGTTATGTAGGTTGTTATGAGAACAAACATTCCCTCGTAGATTGGTGTTCATTCCAAACAGATAATATAGGTTCAAGAAGATATGATTCCGGAACATGTCCATAATTTTAGAGGTTCTTTGTAGAATAATATCCATCTCATTGATTTCACATATAATAATATATTTTATTGTAAGATTAAGATGGGTCCTTTTGAGGCCTTGAATGGTATGTTGTTCCATTCACCAATGTTCTAGCTAGAGGTAAGAGAGGTAATCATACTATATCATTATATCATATATTAGACATCATAGTAGGATCAAATGATACAAAAGATTTTGTATACTACTCGGTCTAGAGATAGATAATATTCCCATCACCATCAATAATGTCTGATGTTCGAGGCTAGGGATCTTGATATTTTATGGGTATCACCCAGGTTAGGTAATCGATTGATATATAGGCACATAATGCTTTCTTTGGACATTTTTAGGTTCTTTCATATTCTTAAGAGAGTTGAGATTATAACCTATTGGATGTTATAACTCATAGGTTACCTTCCATGCATTAATTCTTCCACATTTAACTAAATTGTTACTATCATTCTATACCATCTCATACTTTTGATAATGATGAATTTTATTTAGATATTGATGCCTTTTTTCAGTAGTATTTTATATGCATCATTAACCACATCATGAATGCTCTCTTAGGCCAGTTGGTTTCACTAGTACGGGTCTTATGGTAGCATGTCCATGTATAGGATTTGACATTGGATTTGGAGCATGATGTAAATTCCCAGGGGCCAAAATTTTTCTCACATATTATTTCTTCACCTGATTAAGATGAATCATGGGTGAGTTACTCTAATGGGGGTATTCATTAAGAACCAGTTTTTTGACTCAGTTGTGGATCCTTCAAATTTTGGTATATTCCACTTTGATGGATCTAATATGGGTGCTTATTGAGTTCATGAAGTTCCAAGGAATCTATAAGGTGCGCTCAGAACCCGGATCCATGTTTAAAGGTCAACAAAATATTACACATGGTTAGAAGAACACATGTAGGGATATCAACATGGTTAGTTTCATCCTTGTGAGTATTGAAAATGAGCATTAGGGGGGCACACATTATTCACTGACCATGTGATTCAGGGTGAATAATAGTGAAAAAACTGATGACTGAATTATGGAGGTATTATTAATTATTGGATCATGATTTCTTTAATTGTGTAGCCTATCCATTGGGGTCCCCCCATCCTTCAACAGACCGTGCACTATTTGCACATGGATTAGAGAACTATAGAGCCAAAATATGTGAAGTCCAAAATTGGGTTATTTTATGTTTTTCCTTCATAAATATTATAAAAAAAGACTCCTCTTGTCTTTTATTTTAAGTAGTAGAACAACAATACAATTATATCAATTTTAATTCCCAAAATTAATCCATGAAAGGATTTAATCCCATCCATCATTCTGTAGTTAGATTCGATCACAATTGATGTCATTAGAACTGCACCGGTCATATTGTGATTCCATTTTAATCATTCTTTCTTCTTCTTACTATCAATGACTCTATTTATGTATATGCACATATTACCCTATTTTAGTGAATTAACACATTTATCAGATCATCATTAATATTGACTATACAATGGGAATATACTGCATGAAGAGAGTTGTATGAGTATGATGTAGGTGGTCTATAACTCACTATAAATGAATAATCATTTTATAAATTTTTCTGTGTGTGCAACGATTTCATTGGGATAATATATATTTTATTTATTCTCCTTTTTCATAATCATTAGAACCATGATCTAATCCCCTATCTAGATTTTTTAACAATCATTGGTGGTTGCGTACACAATGGAGTCCACCCCTTGAATGGTGATTTTCAATATTTGAGATTCTATTGGTTTCATAGATTTGTCTGAGCCACTGTTTGGTTGTGCTTACACATGAGCCCATTAATGGTAAGCCTCTAATAATTATAATTAAATAAAATTGTAATTTCTTTCATTTAGTGAATATTGAACCACCTATGGAAAATTCTTCAATTTTTTTTATCTATTATTAATGTAATTGGAATATATATTACATATATATATATATGAATTTTCTAATTTGAATGAAAAGGAATGGTTGATTTCATGCCATATCCTCCCATTTCACATTTAATGGATTTTAGTCGGATGACCTAGGGGAAATGATTATGAATAATTTGAATCAATTGAATGGTTGCATTACCCTTGTAAATATTACACAAACCAATAGAAACAACTTAATAAAAGGACATATCAAATGGAATGGGTAATTAACATGGATAAATTACATAAATAGATTAAATGTAGGGTTAAAAATTGAATAGGGATGTTGATACAATTATATGAGTGGTAAAATTCATGTAATAGCTTTGAATATAGATGGGATTCCTTAAGCACTCGTGGACGCCATTCCAATTCATGTTTATTGGTTTCCTTAGTGGATACCCACCATGAAAAATTATCCTATTATGTTAGTGGATTTCCAGTATGACACCACATGATCCTTTCATTGCTATTACATGATTCGTTGGACACAGTCCTTGGATCATATATGGATTATATATATACGAGGTTGCATGGTTACATTCTTGATCCCAGCCATAGATTTTTCCCGTTTTAACACTAATATATTCCTTGTACTTGGTTATATTGATTGTTGTGGAATGCCTTCGATAATGTTACTATGATTACTCTCTTACCTCTTATCCAGGTTGAAGTTACTAAATTGTTAGAGAACATTTAGACCTAGGTTTAGTTGGATGTCACATTAGAACCACTTCATTACAAATAACATCATGAATTCCTTGTTTACCTTGATTTCCTCACTATAACTATCATATTAGTTTTCCAATGATAGTATTACCTCAGATAAACTATTTATATAAACTAGAAATACATTATTTAATAAAATTGTTACATGTTAAAACACCATCCATGGGGTAAAGAAGAATATTTTGTACTTACATTATGGCATTACATTACCTTTAAATAAGTAGGATTTCATGCAATTTATGTATATAATACCTAGATAGGATGTTTTAGAAACTTTTGGTGTTACCCTAATAAATTTTTTCTCACACCCTATTTGATCACCTTTTTTTCTTGATTGGACTACATGTATGCAGTTGTTGAAAAGGCGTGTAATAATACATTAGACACCTAATCTCTTGATTTTGTTAGGATATAGATTGCAGAAGATGATAGAGATGGAGTTGTAGATTCTTTGGACAGGTTTTCATTTTTTTAAAATTTTATATAGATCATGTGAAAGTTTTATTATATCCATGTTTTCATCTTTTTGGTTAATTGACATATATCAGCATCAACTATTGTATATTTATATCAGATTCTTAGTTCTTAACTAATTCATTTGGATTATTTTTTGCATTCCATTTGTTATTGCATTTATTCTAATAATTATATCCTATTATATTATATTCATCCACTATGATACACTCTATTAATGGGAGAATATTATCCCTACAAACTCACCATATCCCCCTGATTCCAGTCATACACCTCAAGAGTTCAGGGAGATCTTCTTGCGGTCATGTGGACAACTAGGCTCGGGAGACCTTCAATGGCATCCATGTTTGGGATGTCCCAAAAATGACCCCCATAACCCAATCCCTGATGAAAATTTAATGATATTCAAAATTCATGGACATAAAATCCAAAATATGTTGTTAATAAAAATATATTCATTATACTATTATAAAATAAGTCCCCTATAATATATCCAAGTGAGGCTCAATGAAGAAGAAAATGGAAATGAGTTTCTAAAGAAGAAGGTAGTGAGTATTCCAGAGTTAAACATTGTTAAATATTGAGTTATATGTTTTGGAACTTGGATTTATATCCAAAAAAAACTAAATAGAAAATTATTTAAAATTCATAGAGAATATCCTTCCATATTCATTAAAAAAGCACTATGATGTATAAAGATTTTAAAAAAACAGCAAGTAGGAAAATAGGAATATTGATATTTTAAATATTATATATTGATTCTTAGTATTCCAACAAATTAAGTAGGAACAAAATAATTTTAATGGTATGATGAGACCATTTACTATAATAATATATAAATGAAAACAAATTACAGTGGATTTGTTTGTTGTATACTATTTGAATCCTAATAAAAATAAATCCATATAGGTGGATCTCGATCACCTTAAAAAGATAGAAAATTTGATTTCTAGTATTTAATATTTCTCCCTTAACCAACTCACCATGACAAAAATTAGTTTTAATAATATATGGAGTTAAAATTTATATTTTATTTGTTCTATATCGTAGTTTTACCTAAAGGTTACTTGAGTAGACCTTGACAGACATTGGATATGTGATCTAGTTTAAGCACTAAATATCACACTAATTAGAATGTTTAGTCTAAAAGGACTATTCAAAAAGTAGGTGATATATTGGGAATAAGTTTATAATATTTTGAAGAATTATGGGATCAACACATTCCCATAGTTGAGTGATCATATATCGATATTTTCCATTGTATCATTAAATGACACCATATGTGGCTCTATATGGGAAGAGGTGTCAAACACAAATGTTCTAGGATGAATTTGGGGAGATGAAGCTAATTGGACTTAATCATATCCAATTGATTATATATTGGTTTCAATGAATATGATTTTATATGAAAATTTTACAATGTCTATATAAAATATATTCATAACATTGAAAAAATGTTAGAGAGTTTGAGGTTAGATATAAAGTTAGCATTAAGATAAAACCATGGAAGAACATCCAATATTCTTAGAACATGGGAAACCATAGTCCATAGTACATCATCCCATTTGATATCCATGGTTGTATTAGATTGGTGTCCCATTTACTATCACTCCCACCAAAACTTTTTCATGTACATGATGAGTTTTATGTATCCTAATTGAGAAACTATATAAAATAGACATTACACATATGAATTTGATATTTGGTATAATTGGAGAATGATATTTCATAAGAGGAGACTCCGATAAATATACTAGATGGTAGAGAAAATTTCATGTGAATCAAGATCACTCCCTTAGTAATATTTTGGAGGACGGTCCACATGTTTGAAAAATAATAATGGGAACTAGAAGATGGAATGAAACATAAGTACCATCATTTATCCCCATGTATGAAATGAAACATTAAATTTAAAAATTTAAAAATATAAAAGAAGTGAATGAACCTAACTAATAAAATTACTTTCCACCTGTATATGTGTGAATATATTATAATGAAATGGAATTATTGGAAAATTATAAATTATATTCATTTTATTAATTTTATTAAACAAACATATGGTCTGTTCGATTTAAAAAGGTCACTGAAAATTATTAATATTCATTATATATCCATTTTATAGTGATAATTATGATTTGCATATTATGTTTTTTGATAATATAAAATTTCAATAGTCAATGTATGTGGTGGACTGGACAACTATGATCATAACATATGAATTCCAACATTTGGATTTTATGATGTGTGGGACCTATATCTCCATTAATTTCACAAGGTAGAGGCTTATAACTCATTATATTCAAATTATATTTGAAAATGATAGAATTTATTTTCGATCAAAAAGGGTGACTGTGATGATATATTGATATACATGTAATTTTATGAGTGAATGGTTTGGAAGGTAATGAGGTTCCCCATGATAAGAAAACTAATATATATTATTGTCCCATATTATCGTGTTTTTTTTTAAAAAAAATCAATGATTTATTATTTATTAAATATTTTTAATTTATTTCATGATTTTATCTCCTAACAAATATTTTTTGTTATTTATCAGTATTTTTATCTAATACATAATTTCTACACAATATGAATTTTCTAATTATGATATTATTTCTTCCTTATCATGTTTTGTGATAATCATTTATAATCTTATGATCTCTTATTAATATAATCAAATATTTAAATGTATCTATTCATGGTTAGGATCAAAAAAATAATGAGGTTTTTTCCTTTCTAAGAATCTAACCAGACTACATTCTTATAACTCAATTTTCTATGTATCAACTATAATTATATAATGGGAGATATTTAGGAACTTGAATGGAGGAGAATTAATGTGTATAATGTTTAACATGTGTAGTGCCTTAAATTGTTTTATATCCAACGTACAATAAATTAATTTTTTTATCCTTCGGTTATGTGATTGTTTTTTATATATTTTTAATAATCCATGGTATTTTTTTAATATTTATGTCATCATTATCTTATTTTTCTTCATACTCCACTCAAAAAATAATGTCCAATCAATTATTTATAGTTTTATGGTATTATTATAATATGTAGATATAAATAGTTTTATGATAATTATGAAATATACATATATATATATATATGATTTTAAAAAAATAAAATATAATTAATTTCAAATGTTGAGTTATCTATGGAATTTAACGACAAAAGATAGTTTCACTAATATTTAAAATATTTTATTTACAAATAAATATCATAAATTTTAATTTGTTAATATGAAAAATATTATATTATTTTTTTGTTTTATCATGAAAATATAATCTTATGATACATTTTTTATACTTGAATAAAAAAGTTGATTTTTATTATATGGAATAGTACATTATTTTTACAAATAGCATTCCCTTTATATGATTATTGTTTTAAAAGAATAAATATTAAATTCATAACATCGTTTCTAGAGAGAAAGTTCAATTTATTCATTATATTATAAATATAAATATATTAATACCCATATAAAACCCAATAATTATTCATTCAAAACATAATAATATTTTCCTCAAGAATTTGTTTAAAATACATTATATACATATTATTTAATTTTATTAATAAATATTACAAAATTATTAATTTTAATTTATTTTTTCAAATTATTATTTTTTATGTAGAATTTATATAATTTATAAAATATTATATTATAATAAAAAATGATATATTATCTATATGAAAAATAGTTTCAATGGTAAAATCTAAAATGGTAACAGAAAAAATCTAAGAGAAAATGTCCTTATACTAGTTTATAACAGGTTTGTGATTTTTTTTAAAGGACTTTTTCAACCTTATCAAATCAAATATACATTATTTTTAAAATTGAGATGCAAATTACAAGAATTTTACATAAAATTGTCAAATAGTTATTATTGATTAAAAACATACATCCCTTTTCATTTATAATAGCGGCTCTCCTCCCATAAATTTCCATTAACACCAAAAACCCCCAAAATTAATTCTAAAATTAGATCAACCATATCATAGATAACACTATCAACCTTAATTATAGTAATATCCACTAAAAATATGATACCTTTATTGTTTAACCATATTCCCAAAGAGAAAATTAATTTAGTAAGGTATGAATTTCTAACCACTCTGTCCTATTTTCTAATTCATTATATGTATTTAATGTCCCTAAAATTTCATAAAATAATCATAAAGTATTAAATATAGTTTCATTATTATAGTTAAAAGAATTTTTAATTTTTATTAATAATTTAAATAACTTTCAGGTTTCCATTTTCAGAATATAAAACATGAATCATATATATATACAGACCACCGAATCTATGAATAAACAAGTTTTGTTTTATATAAAACCAATAAAAGATAGTATACAAATAAAATAAATAAAAATTTAACACATTGTATCCATTTATAATATTATTAAACAATAATCCATATTTCGTAATTATATAATTCATTAAAAATGAAATCACCATCCTCACATATGTGAAAAAAACTACCTCCATGGAAGGATGTATCATATTATTCTCTAAAAATTTCATGATTAAAAATAGATTATAATTTTTGAACATATATAGGTTCTATATATCATTAACTATTTTATTTATTTTAAAATAAATTTACAAATGATGATTATTTGTAATTCCATTTTGAATGATAAATAGGGTAAAATAAGAATAGTAGATAATTTTCTTCATCAAAAAGAAAAAAACCTCCATGTTATTGAATTATAACATTGTAATAAATTTCATAACATTAATTGAATTAGATTTATTTTTTCATAAATTATAAAAAATGGGAAATGATGAATTTTGAAAACAAATTTTTACGAATTAGTACAAATGATCAACACTCGTAATAAGAATTATAATACTCTATGATAATGATAATAGATAGGGATATATAAGTAAATGTATGTTAATAATGTTATTGAATAATGAATTATGATATTTATAAAAATATTAAATTGATTTTAATCCCTTGATTGCTAACAAATAATAATGTAAATGTAATCTGTTAACTAATATATCTTTTTTTGTGTTCTGTAATTTCTTTTAATCCATGATATTCATTTTTTACCTATATTCAATGGTATCTATTTATATAGTATGTATCCACTTATATACGTGGTAAAAATGAGTACATAAATGAGATAAAATTTTATTAGACTTATTTCCATTACAATTTTAATATATTTTGACAATTTTATATCTTCTCTAGAGTTTAATTTTAGGAAATAGATCATACATTAATTTCAATGTTTTCACATTCATACAATGTTACTTATTATTTTTTATCATCTCAAAATGTATCAATTAATTTCATCTTTATAATTTAATTATATATATAATATTTTTTCACTATCCTTTACTATATTTCTTAAATTTTACTCTTTATCTCAAAAGGGTTCTATTTTTCATGATTCTATATCTCATTAATAATCATTAAAATTATTTTATGATGTTCCTTTTGTGGGTGATTGAATATAGTAAAAATTTATCCAGTAGTGTTTGTTATATAAAGGATACATTTAGAAATTCAATGTCTGTCTCATTACTATTTTTGAGATTTAATTATGTTATGATTAGATATTATTATTCAAACACATTTGTATTGTTAATGTTTAGGTGATTGGTTAGCCCTATATAGTCCTTTATTACTTCGGGAAAGCTTTACATATAACAACATAATGGTAATAATATTAGTGATACAAGATAAAAAATTGAAAATATGTTTTAATACCTAATTCAATTTGGTATAAATTTTGTGATGCTTGATCCATGATTGAAAATAAGTTCAAAAGCAATCTTTCCTATGTAAAATTGTTGGCAAGGTTTCATTTAAAAACATTGTATTTCTATTACTATGTTTGAGACACACACCTTGGATATGTGACTATTCTATACCACATAAATAATTATTTCATTTATTTATATATTTTCATTGTTCATGATATATTATATATTTTTTCATTTGGATTTTAAATTATTGTATCATGATATATGATAAATATTTACAATTCCATGTTCTTTTTTCATATGTTTTATAATTATTTGGTTTTCTCTTATGTTTTATATATCATCATATTTAACATTTGCTTATGTTTATATCTAATGTTTTCGTGATTAGTACAATGATTACTTATGCTTATTTTTTCCAAGTCATGAGGATGCGTTGTTTACATTATGATGTCGTGCGGTGAAATTATGTGAAGATTTTGGAAATCATTGTAAAATAAGATTAATTTATATTAAGTCTCCAGAGTCATTACACCTTTTTAATCTAGGGTTTTTTCAAATATTATTTAATATAATGTTATAATTATTGAAATTTTTTAATAAGGTAATGATTATCTTGGATTTCATCATTTTTTATCAAAGGTACGGTTTAGTTATTTTTTTATTAGTTTAGTTACTATTTGGGTTAAGATTTAAGAACTGTTATGAGAACCCTATATATGAGTCTATTTATATGATTGTTTTGTAAAATATTTTATATTTATTAAGTAGGTGGTTATCGTAGAATTATAATAATGTAATGGCACTGGCTATTGAACGTCATTGTATCATAGATTAACCCAACAGTAATAAATTAGAAAACTGTTGGTTGAACATTCACTCAATTATCTCTCAAATGTGTGATGGGTGTCTCAAAGACAACATAATTTTATAAATACTTAAATTCTATATACATTGTTTGATCATATTATCTTTCAGGAACACTATAAATTATTGATTTCCTATATACCATGAGGAATTTAATTCTTGTATGATAATATATGACTTCAGAATTAATGATGTCCCCATTATACATGGATAAACATATGTATTCATGTATTAACTACATATCCTTCCTAAATAGTGTTAGGTTGAGTTAGTAATTTATCATTTACAAGGAACTATGCCTATCTCCAATATTCGTTATTGGATTATTTCCATTGAATTATAGGAATTAAATGAGATACTAGTGGAAATATTTCTTATGGTGTTTGTCTTCCATAATGCTTCACCGAATGGAGTATAAGTCCTATTAGTTATGAATAAATATCAATTAATTCATATTTTTAGTGAATAGAAAGTGCACAAAACTCAGTATTAAGAAATAATATACTATTATCCATAAATTATATAGAGAACATATAATTTCTCAGATATTATTTAATTATTTTTAACAAAAATAACTATTATTTATAAAACAAAAATAGTGATTAATAGTTTTCATAGAATGGTTGGTAAATAAAAAATCCAAAAAATCATTATTTTAATTGTCCTTAGTGATATCGTAAATCTAATTGAGGAAATAAAAATGCATATTATAAATGATGAATTTGAAAAGGGAAATGAGTGATTTAAAAACATCGTTATGGTAATAGAAAAAATAAGCAAATATAACACAATATTGAATGGTTTTATATGATATCAAAAAACAATAGGATCATGGGTGATCACACTAAAAATATCTAAAATAATGTGGAATAAAAAGATCATTTCAAGATAAGAATTTTTCAATAATGTATATCAGGACATAAGCATAGGTAATGGTTTACTCAAAATAAATCATCACATGGTGGAAGATGTCCCATAATTGAATATTCTTACTCTCTAGTCCCATATACAACATCTCAGGAGACTAAAAACCAAATAGAATACATCTGATTAATATATGGGAACAACCATCATGAAATGCATGTTATTATGTATGTCAAAAAAGTAAAATCAATAATAAGGTATAAAAATATGAATTTACCATGGAATTTAATGGGTAGAAAAATCTTTCCCCATGATGTATCAAAATGAACTTTTCTAAAGAATGAATTTGATAATTTTAAATAAGAAATTTATTATCCAATAAATTAAAGAGATAATGAGATCAGTATATATGTAAGTAAAAATTTTATAAATAATTATTATTTTGTTTGTAATATAAATTTCTATAATGGTTCTTCAAAATATGTTTAAAACACCACAATGAATAGTTCAGTAGAAAAATACCACTTTCACTATGAAATACATTATTTAACATACATAAACCAAAATACTATAGAAATATTTCATTTAAATACCAATAAAAACCTCTAATTGATTATATAAATAATTTATTATTAATTATGGTGGTAAATATCATCAATTGCTCATAAGTTATGGGTAATATTCATTTCACACGTTTGAAAAAAAAAAGAAAAAATTATGTTTTAAAAAAATGATAGATTGATTCATTTGGAATCATTTTGTTGAAAAAGCAAAATTGTTAAAAATGTATTTATAAATTCATTTGTAAATATTAATAACATTATTTAAATAAATATAATGAAAATATATGAAAAGCATAGAAATTTTTCATATACAAAAAAGATACAGGAATATTATTACTTATAATTGTTTTTATCAATACTTATTCTGTAAGTGAGGAATTTGTAAACCTGTTATGTAAACTAAATTCATAACCATAATTTAACAGAATGGTTATAGATACATAAAATATCATATATGATTTATCCCAATAGAAACATGATAATAAAAAATATCGAAATGAAATTAGATTATAAAATAATTCATTTACTACTTTGGTAACATTTGATTCAAATGGCATTCGATAAAGTAAAATGAACTATATCATCAATTACTATTTAGTATGAATTATTGTCGATATAATTAAAAAAGGGGGAATAATGTAAACCATATAAAATAATGTGAGAAGATGATAATTATATATGCCTCAATGAAATTAAATTGAGATAAAATTCATTACCTCTTGTTTAATTACTCATTTATATGCATTAGCTTCATGATTAAAAAAGTTACTTAAATTTTTTAATTTATTAATTAATAATTAATTTTAAATTACTTTTTATTTTATTTATTTCAGTTTTATTTTATTTATATATTCAATTATGTTCACATTAGTTGTTTTGAGTATATTTGGTTAATATGTTCATAATGAATTCAATAATTGAATATTGTAAGATAATTCTCTAGTCCATAATATCAATAATAATAAACGTGATTCAATTTTTTAATAAGGAAATTCTAATTTTAAAAACATCCAAGAATTATGGTTATGAAAAATTAACTTCGATACCATATTAGAGATAGTAGGTCATACATATGAATACCATATGTGTATATTATTATACAATCACAATGAAAAGAATGTATGAATTATTTTATTATCCAAGAATGAGAATTATATCATAAATAACATTATATTTTTTAAAATAGAAATATATATACCATAAATATGATGAAGTATGAAAATATAAATCACATAGCTTACCAGAGGTGGTAGTGAATACGTACACAAGAACGGCACTATCATTTTTTAGAGAGTTGATTGTTAATAAAATATAAAACATATTTATTTTAAATAATTATACATATTTCATTGATATAATAGATATAAATTCAACACTATTTCATAAATATTGTCAAGAGGATATGATAGAAAATTAAATACATTGGTGCATAAATAGGTATTCCGGCATAAACAAGAATGATATTTTTATTTCCCATTTGATTGAATAAGAGATTTTTGAATGTTATTCCCTTACAAATTAACAAAGTATTATATGGGTGATATAGTTGTTATTATATCATCGTGGTTTAGTAATATTTTAATGAATTATTGGAATGAATAATATAAAATGATTTGTTAAGAAGGAAACCTCTTCTTTGGTCAACCTATTTTTGTTTTCACCAAAATCCTCTATTAGAGGGTTAGACAATAAAATAATTGATTTTATTATGTTTAACATTATTTACATAATTTATTTGGTCAGGTTTTCTCTAATCCAAATTGATTTCTTTAGTTTGAGGAAAATTGAATTGGATTTTCCATTTTATAATTAATAATGAGTTGAATATTTATAAATACAAAATAAATCAATTATAAGAAGTCATTATTGGTCCATGTACCTTCAAAATTGATACATGATGTAGTAGAGGTATGATATATTATATACACACCAAAAATGTTAATAAATAATTTTTTACAACATTTTATTCTTTTTAATGTTACTGTTTCTCATTTTTTCAATTTTTATTTCAATAAATATAACTAGTTTTTAACTAGTTATCTTATCCGTTATGTATAAAATAAAAATTGATTGATATTAAAAAATATTGACCAAAAATATTAATATTAAATCTAATTTATAGAATAATAATAATATTCCTGTGTGAATAAAATAATTTTAATAGCAGCTCTAATAATATGAAAACATTGTTTTTTCTTTAACAATTATAAAACATTTTTCCTATTGTCAGTATTCATTATGAAAATATTTAAACATGGATTATTAAAAAATATTAATTATTTAGATTCAAAATATTGATTATATGTTATAAAAATTCATTTTATTTAAGTTTAAGAATTTAATATAAATTCAATACCACAAAATATAATGAAAATCAGTGTATTAGGAAGATATATTTTTCAGGCTATGGATGAGGTTATAAAAAATATAGGAATAAAAATTGTCATTATATAGATTAAAAATAATATTATTAGATATATAACCTAGAATTTTCATAAAAATATTTTCTTGTTTGGGGTAATATTATGTAATTTAATATGATAAAAATTATGCACGTTAAATGTTTCTAAAAAATCATGATTTTATGTATAAAAATAAACAAATACTAAAATCATGAAAATTTAAAATTAAAATGTAATTAAATATATTATAACAATTTAAATATTCATTATTTACCTCTAATAAATAAATATAAATGTGAAGGTACATTCAATTTTTTTTATTTTAATGAAATGAAGTGACGATTTTTGAAAAATATTTAATTTCCACATTTCAATAAAAATAAATCATTTAAAAAAATACAACATATTTAATTTTTATATTCAGGATTAATAAATGAATAACTTTTTATAAAATATATTTTCAAAACACTCTAGATAATAATTTATACATTTTATAAAATATCAATATGAATCAAGTTTGATGAAAACCATTTTTAGTAGAATTAAATTTCTTCATTTCAAATTTAATAAATATTTACTAAAAATTATCTACTTAATTAACATTTACTTATATCCTTATGTATATTTCCTAAATTAAATAATTTTATTCATTACCATCAATTTATCGACAAGGTTAAAATGATTATATTTAAATAATAGTTTTTTATTTTTTATTTATGTTCAATGTTTTCTGTGGGTTTTGCTATCGAACAAAGTCGACATATTAAATAATTATATATTAACATTATAAAAACAATGAAATTTTTTCATAATAAATAGTAATGAAACTTTGTAGTGATGGTTATGAAATTTTAAAATTCTATTTTGGAGGTCCCACTTCAAGAATTGGATTAATAGAACATCTAATTGAAAGGTGGAAAATAAAATATGATGATAGTCAGATATAAATATTTCCAAACAAGAAAAAAATTGTGGGAATTGAATATATAGAAATTTTTAAATACGTAATTTCGAAAAAAAATAAATTGTAGTTATATTGGAAAATGATTATAATAATGTGAATGATTTTAATATAGTAAATGAGCTCAAAATCATAAACCAAATAGTTATTAAATAGACCATATATATATAATTAATATAATAGGAAGTATTTTTTTAAGATACTTTTATTATAGTTTAAAATTAATCAATCCTTTATAATATTATCATAGTGTCATATTAGAACATGCTTAATATAATTTCAACCTTATATCAATTTTCACTAAAATCTTCACTTTTTAAAAAAACAATTTGTATTCTAGATGAATATTTTTATGCCTAAATAGAAAAAATCATCTTCAAATTTTTCACATATTTTAAAAAAGTATTTCAATACATTCCCCCCCCCCTCATTAGAAATTTACCAATTAGAAATGGTTATAAAATGGTATTATTATGGATAAAATGAATAAAAATAACATGGTAAGATTTAATATCAATTAATAAAGCATCTACATTTGACAAGATGATCAAAATAGAACATTTATGAATAAATTTACTTTAAATAATTAAATTTATTTAGGTATAATTTTAAAATAAATTATCTGAATTACATGATCTCGTATTTATCTAAGAAAAAATTATAATTTAACACTAAATATAACAGACTAATATTAATGTCTTATGTCATTATTTATTTTCCATAATCATATATGATATTCATATACATAAATAACCTTAATCATTATAAATTCAAAGTAAAATAATATATGTCTCGCAAAACACTAGTTAGATGTGTCATGATACCTATAACCTAAAACTCATTGAAATAATATTTCCAATTTTTTTGGAAATCCCATTAAGTGAATACATTTAAAAAAATTATTGGCAGGAAAAAGTCCAACCTTGGTCTATAGTTAATCTTCATAGTAGGGTATTTAGTCTTATAATGTACATTTTCCTAAATTTAAGACAAATAATAATAAATGGATCTTTTAGATGAAATTTACATCATTCTATTGATGTTCTCATTTTTACATAGTAATTCGTGTCTTTATGCCTTTATTTCCCAGACATAAAACATTTTCATGTTCCATTCAAAAAACATTCTATGAAAAGATTCCAACAATTTAGACTTAAACGAAATTTAGCCTTATGTCTGTCATGGTTTTTTTCGATAAAAATCTTAGTGGACTCTATCCTTTTCCAATTTAGTGAGTCCAACAGATGGAATATTTAAAATTTAATAATCTTACGTCATGATAAATGTTTATTATTAATTGTAAAATCATTAAAAACATGTATATCACATGTTGGTTGATGTAAAGAACTATATTTTCCCTCACATTCTATGCTAACATCATTCCTAGTAGTTTTAACAATTGACAATAAGAAAAAAACTGGTCTGAGAAAAAATAATCATGATCAAAAATATTATTATACTGGATTTATAAATAGGAATTATTATTTCCAATATATTCATCCTTATGCTTATTCTAAGATAACAATGATAATCATCTATTCAAATTCTTTTTGGAGGTACAAAATGAAAATGTGTATTAAACCATGCATATCCCCCGGGAGTGTCAAAATAGGTGTGTAGTATTGTCACAGTCATTGTGTATTAAAATGATTATTGATTTGTACTCAAAAAACAGTTTCCATGTAATTACCCCTATAAAAATATTTTTCAGAACCATATATACATTTATTTTTCATACAGTTCTATCTTTCTAGAAAAAAACTCTCTACCTTAAAAAATAACAAATTATCTTATAACCTAGACTTATCATTATGGTTTATACTAATTTTTTCTAAGAATATTACTAAAAAATATCTAGAACATTCACTAGTTTCTTTTATAGTGAAAAAAAATATATCATATACTATTAAATTATTTTTAACAAATAGAATAATTAATTACAAATTGATAAATGTTTTTCATATGTTTCATTTAAATAAATTGTACATAAAAAATAAAATTCACTAAAAAGAAATATTTTTATTTTAAGTATTTTTTAGGATCTCGTAAATATTATTGTTCTTCTAAAAAATTACATCATAAACAAGGGAATACATAAATTTATTTTTTGAGATAAAAATCTCAGTAACAGAATAAATATGTTTGAAAAGAACATTTATGTTAATGTTATTGAATGATACAATAATAGTGGAGGATCATGAGTATTAAAAGGGAATAAAAAAATGTCATAATAATATCATATAATCATATTAAATTGGAAGAAACAAATATTGTTACATAATAATAAGTCAATTATAACTTCCAATACAACAACAAGTAGTGGGAAATTTCCCATAATGGATTTTCTTTACACTTTAATATCATTCATAATGTTTCAATAGAAGAAAACATTTCAAGTTATTTAGAGTAAAATCTAAGAATACCCTTGGTAACATATAAATCATTTTGTGGGGACCAAAAATTAAATCATTCATAGGTTATAATAATAATAATTACCCTTATTTGTAAATTGGATACATAATCTTACGTCATGATGTAATCCAAAGAGATTTTATAAAGAAAAGATTTGATGAACAAACATAGGGAATGTATTACCTCAAAAAATGAACAGATAATGATTTATAAATATAAATAAGAGACATAAATATATACAATATAATCAATCAATGAAATGAATGGTGGTCTTCATTGATGGAAATTCATTTAAAAGTTCTCTGTGAATATTTACTGAGAAAAATAATGAATTATTATAGAAATCACATTATAAAAATAAGAAACAATCAAAAATATTATGTGAAAAAAAAATTATTTGAAAATATAAATGGATATATTTAATGTAATCATCAAATTAGTTTGATTCCTTGATAATTTTAATTTATATTCACATCGTATAAGTGAAAATAAAACATTACTTATACATATTGACTAAAAATATAAACTAGTAACGTTTTTAAAATACTAATAAAAGTATTACTTTAAATATTTTTCTAAAATGTAAAAAAAGGTAAAAAAATTTATATAATAAAGAATTGGTTAATATAATAAAATACTATAATATATTTTCATAAAAATATTAACATGGGAAAATTGATTCTGTATCTAAAAGAATATATAAGATCAGTATTACTCAAAAATAAAATTATGGATGATACTTTGTACAATAATTGATGAATATAGAAAATAAAAAAACAATACTAATTCATTTATATATTATAATAAATTGTTTGTGGATAATGAAAATATTTTTTTATGAGCCCTCTAATGTATCCTTTAAAATTATAAATCGTGATAACAAAATAGATTTTAAAATAACCCCTTCATGACTTTAGAAATATTTGAAAAAAATGCCATATAAATAAATAAAATGAATCAAAACATAAAATACAATTAATTATTAATTATTATTAATATAATATGTATTAGGTTTAGAACATTCACCATATATAATTAATTATTCTTATAACATTAAATTGTTCCTCATAGAATGGAAATTCAGATGAAGTCCCTTACCTAGGGTTTAACTCATCACATAAGTATGTTCATGTTCTAAATAATAAAAATATGTTAATTATTTACTTTATTATGAACCATTTTTTAATTTATTATTTCTTTTCATTTATCTAAAATCATTTTATTTCTTCATTATCAAATAAATTCACATTAGACCTTTTAATGATATTTGGTTCATTAATCCAAAATGATTTTGGAAGGATGACTATTGTAATTGAATTCATTGTCACATAATCTTCAATACAATAGTTTTTAAATAGATTTTTTACAATAATTTAACATTTAAACCCAATCATCCATGATGGTTATGAAAAATAAACTATATTACAATCCTAAAGATTATAGAATGTATGTATGCTTGAGTAACATTTCCATTATTCAAAAATCATGATAGAAAAAAGGTTTTTATTGTTTAACATTTCCATAATGATAATTATATCATTAATACCATATTATATCATCTAATGTAATTATATATATGATATATTTAATGTGGTGATGAAAAAATATACATCACTATTTTATAGATGTAGTCTAGACATTCGCACAAATAATGATATCATATACCAAGGATTATAAAGTTAATAGTAGATTTGATTTATTAATTTTACAAAAATATTTCATGAACATAATATATATAAATGAAATACACTTTCACTAATATCAATGATAGGTTATGATGGTAATGAATTAAATTAGTTCATGAGGTGATAAACTGCTGTAGAAATGAATGATGGGTTCATTTACCATTTGAAATATATCAAGACAGATTTTGGTTATTAATTTCAAATTTCAGGATATAAGAATATATGATATTTTTTTAACAAAAACGAGTTCTAATAATATTTTTAGGAGATGTATGAATAAATAAAATAAAATGGTTAGTTAAGAAAGAACCCACTTCTTAAGAGGGTTTTCTAATTTAAAAAATGGACATAGATAGTGGTCATCTAATAAATGGATTTGTTTGGATGATTATTTTCCAAGATAAATGTGTTCTCATGTGCAATAAAAATAAAATTGTAGATTCCCTTTAGTATGTGTGGAGTGACATTTTTGTAAATATGAAAAACTATTCGATAATAGGAAGCCAATATCCATCAAACTATCTCTAAAATAGATAAATTATGTAGTTTATGTATTATATGGTCTCAAAATACATCAAAAATTTAATAAACATGTATTATTAATGTTATAACTATCTCATTCTCATTACCCACATTTTCTATTTTAGTTTTCACCATGTTAACAAGTTTTTACCCAAGTAATTTATTCATTATTATTAAAAAATTAACCATTTTGGATAATTTATACCCAATTATTCTAAACATATAATAAAATTTATTAAAAAATTACAAATTTTTTGGAAAAATTTTTTTTAACACACTTTCATGTAATGCATAAAAACCCATTTTAACCTTAATCATTGTAAATAAATTTCATTATTTTAACTACTCATTATACCCCCCAAATATTTGTAACAATGTATGAAATGTTATTTATGTTTTAAAAAATATATAATATATTTTAATAAATTAATATCCAATAAAAGGAATAATTTAACTAAAAATTAAACCCACGCAACAGGATGAAATGTGTATATTCATAAAAATACATTTTTCATGAAATTGACGATATTATATTAAATTTATCACTATATATCATCGTTTTTTGAATTTAAATTAATATAAATAGATATATAATATTTATATTTCGTTTATATACATCCCAAATAATTTTAATTAAATTATTTAAAATGGAGATCCATTTTTTTCACTTAAAAGTGTTTTTATAAAATAGTGTTGTAAAGCATAAAAATAATCCAATTCCTTAATTTTGAAAATAATACGATCCAATGAAAATATTTAAAATATTTTTTAAAAAATGGTATATAATTATAATTACCACTATAAATAAAATATAATTTTACATTTATATTAATATATTTATTGATTTAAAATGATAATATTTGAAAATTTTGCAATTTTAAATAATTAATAAAAAACATTCATTTTTAAAATATGGAATTAATATTACCCTCATTTATTTTCTAAATCATAATTAGAAAACGAATTAAATATTACAATGTAAATTCTCAAAAAAATATTTGAATTAATTAAAATATTTTTATCACATATAAATAAAAACCATTATTTAAGAAAATATTTCATTAGTTAATAAAATGAATTCATTGATATTTAAATATTTTTTCATAAAAATGAATAAAAAAAATTATATTGATTTGTATTAGTATATTTATATAAGAAATAATTTAATACACTTCATACCTGACTATTTAATAACTATCATATAAATGTCATATATTAATAATAATATCCCATTGCTTGTTTAGCATCGATGTAGTGTTTCATGTACCCTATCCAACAATGGTTTATTTGGAAAATATTATTGCCTTATATAGAAGAATAATTAAATCAAATAATAGAGGAATACTTTTAAATTATGTTCAATATTTTTTCTAGATATCATTAATTAATTTATCATATATATGATATTTATAAACAAACATTTTTCAATGATATATTATCACTGTAAATTTATTGTTCTTACATTCATACCAAGTAATGATCTCATCATTTTCATGGATATGATGAATTGATAAATTAGGCAATATATTAAATAATATTTGGATTTATTCATATTTTATATTAGCAAATACTTAATGATCATGTAATAGGATGAAGATCATTATCAAATTGTCTTATAGACATTGAAAATG
Organism: Viscum album; assembly: GCA_963277665.1. Lineage (NCBI taxonomy): Eukaryota > Viridiplantae > Streptophyta > Magnoliopsida > Santalales > Viscaceae > Viscum > Viscum album. Next base: position 1,283,293,755 of record OY728135.1, read on the forward strand.
GAATAACTGTTTTCCAAATTTATTAATTATGATTTCTTATCACTGTTAAGTATATATAATTGGACATATTATAAAAATAATTTTCATCTATGTAGACCCATAAATGATAGATATTTTTGAGAAATTTCCCCCACCAACAACTATATATGAGTTCAATACATTTCATGGATTATTTGGGAATTATTAATATTTTGAATAAATTTCACATGGAAACTAAACCCACTAAACACCATAACATGGAAGGAATTAATGTTACATTTGATAAGAGAACATGAATATTTCTTCAATGATGTAGATAATAATATGATAACAACACCTACATATACAATACCTAATAGTGGGGAGTGATCTGTAGTACATAATGATGATAACAAAATTTTGAGGTTGTTTCATTGTGTATAATGATAATTTAGTATTATTAAGTCTCTGGAAAATGAATGATTCATTTGAAAAATTAAGAAAAAAATGATTTGGATTTTGTGTTAGTGATCATTAAAAAATTATGTGGATATTTTATCTCTATGGAGGATAGTGTGATATATATAATCATCACACGACCTTGAAATATATATAAACATATAAATAGGTGAATATGAACAAAAGAGTATTACATTCATTTAAAATTGATTAAGATTAATTAATATCTTACAACCTCCAAAAGGGAAATTATGTGGTGGATGATATTATTAATAAATTATCATTCTACCTATTTATGATGATAATTTTAAAAGACATATTTACCATTATTTTTCAAAGGTATAATTTTAATTTCATATGGGAAGAATATAAATTTGGTCTTTCCTAAATAAGCTCTCAACCATCCTTTTCAATAATACAAAAAATATCAAAAATACGACATGGATTTGTTAAAGATGATTGATATTATTATGGATATTGACATTTATAATAATTAATTTATAATGTCGTAACACATGTATATGTTCTTTAACAACTAGAATTGATGAATGATCTTTTAGACAGATAACATGTCTAATCCTTCTCCATTCATTTAGGAAGTACAATAATTTATATGCTATATAAACAAAAAAAACATTTTGGATTACATAAAAATAGAAATTTAATAATATATATCTTAATGTATAGTATGAAAACATGTTGTAATAGAATGAAAAACATCTAGGGATATATTGAAAAAATTAGAAAATATGATAATAAAAGGATAAAACATCAACGTTGATTATTTTTATAACTCCCAAAATTATTTCCCTTTATAAGTATATTTTCATTGTATTTTCTCTCCTTAAACAATCAGAACATTTTATTTACCTTAAAGAGTATTTCTCCCTAGCCAACTCACCATGATATACATAAGTGTTGTGGTGAGCCTACATGGACTTTAACTATCCACTATTTCTTATTTGGATTTGATGTTTACATGTATATTATATAGAAGTATTAATAATTAATTAGATATAGTGACATGTCCTATAAATTCATGTCATCATATTATTAATGGTCTATCTAAAATGATGATTATAACAATATAGTACATGTTGGGATATTTTTCAATTTATTTATAATTATAATGGGATGGAAATCACTCTTTGTTAGATTTCTCTTATAATAAAATATTACAATCTAGAATAAACATGACACCATATACTGCTTTTCATGGGAAGTGATATTTGACTTAATAATTGTTGGATAATGTTGATGAGATGAAGTTGATTTATCATTAATTTTTCAATGAAATGAATTTGAATCCTCTTACCAATCAGTGTCATATGAAAGTAGATGAAAAGTAGATAATAATAATAAACTAGATAATAATCAATGTGAAAAATAGTTTTTATGATTCTATCATGGTGCTCTATTGAATATGTACAAGAATATAGGTAAAGGTATTTTGAATGATATGCGTGTATAAACCTTTATATATTAGTCCCTTCAGGATCTTTTATTATTTTGGTTTCATTTCCTTTCACTTATAACTCCATCCACACCTCCCCCAAGTATATGATTTGTTTGTTATATTTAGTTTTAATAAGTATATACTTGGTCAACAATGCTTTTCTGTTTCAAAAAGATATACCAATTGAACATTATCATTCATATTATGTACAAGCTATGTTAATCTCAGACTGAAAAGGCATAGTCCAATGAAACAAGAATACCCAACTAGTAAATATTTTCTAGAAAAATAAAATGTTTAAGGATAAAATATATGATTATGGTCATGTGATCATATAAAATTAAACACACTTTTATCACCTATATAACAACTATTTAATGTGATCTATTATTAAGGGTGTAGAATACAATGACATGAGTTTTAGTGAAATATTTCCTCATAATTAAATACTATATTTGATATCATGGTCCACATATAACACCTACACGAAAAAATATATACCAATGTAATTTATTAATACAATTTTCACGAAAAAATAATGATAACAGAATTATGAAAATATATAAAAATATATAAATTATTATATTAAAACTAAAAAATAATAACATTCAATTTAAATATTGACACAAATATAATGTCTATAAATATAATATAATTTATTTTATAAAATTTTATTTTCATATTTATTGTATAATTTGATATTAATACAGGATTAATGAATTTGTAATGAATAAATAATAAGAAATGGTTCGATTATTACATAATATATGAATATTTTTTCCCATTATAAATAGATTTTCAAAATAAAATCTATAACTATATGAAAATAATAGAAATATATATTTGGTTGATAATTATGGTAAATTAACTTCATTTTAGGTATCTCCATAGAAATTTTATCTTCAGATGAGTTTATCTGATTTTTTTAGTTAGACATTTAGGTGAATAGTAAGGTATAAAATATCATTCCTTTTACGGAATTATTAGTATATAAGAATGAGTTGGAAATTCTAAAAAATTATTTTATAAGTTATATTTTGAATTTTAAATGTTATATTATAGTTTAAAAAACAATATTTATTATTTTAATAATTATGATTTATTTTTATCAATATATCATTTCTTATATATAATATAAAATTATTTTTTATCCTAAACCAACTCTAGTACCCTAGTAACCCGATAACCAAGCTATCTATGACATATCGCAAAGGGAATTCTTGTTCCATATCGGTCGATGACTAGCACCTAGAATCATACAAACTATAAGTCAGAATGTATTTTTCCACTAAAAATATAGAAGTAAAAGAGGCAAGAAAATATTAATATTCAAAGAAAATCAACTGTGAATAATGTACCAAAAGTCAAATTGGAATATAAAATCCAATTTTCTACAACCAATTATAATAAAAATAGAAAAATATGAAGACAAACTTCCTTAGTATCAACTATGCCACTCACCTAATACAATGATCAATAGCTAGAGCCACTACCAAGAAAACATATTCTCTTTCTAAAACATAAATGTAGAATATCTACAGACTCCCAAAGGAAGAATTAGGGTGTAATCCAAATCCTAGTAGGGTTTTACCAAAGGATTTCATAACAAGATTTCAATTTCAAATTGAAAAATAAAGTGCATTAATATTTCCAATAGATAATTGTTTTCTTACAAAATAGTTTTTAAACAAATCATTCAATGTGTTTTAAAGGATGCAAGAAAATTAATAATTCGTTCTTTGCATTTCAAATGATGGAAATACATTTCTAATTATGGTATTAAATATAAAAAAGGACTTCCTTATACAAGTGTGACATTTCACATATGGATTAAATAAACAATTTTATATAATACAGTTTATATAAATTTACAAATAATGTAAACATTATTTCAGAAATAGAATATATATTCAACTGAAATACAAAAAATCAAGTAACATAGGTATACACCAAATAGGTATGATGTTTTTTGGGTATAAGGACCCAAAAAAATAATATGATAAATATGTATATACACCCCTTTATGATTAATGAAAAGGGGACTCAGCGAAATTTCCTAAGGAACGGGATAATCTAAAATGAGATTTTATAATATTATAAATCATGAAGTGCTTACCAAAATAATTAACTAACATCATATGCCTTTAATTAACTCATGTACAAAATTAAAAAGAAAATTTTATTTAAAGATTTCTAAAAATACAATTATATTCTATTCTTTATTCAAATATTTCAATTTAGCTATTAAAACTAATAATGGGTTTTAAATCAAAAAATGGATTTTCGCAAGGATGAGACCCTTTGTTTTCAAAAAAACCACTATCAATCCATTCCAAAAAAATTATTCCAAAATTTTCCATTAATAACCATTCCAAAATTTAATCAAAAAAATTCAATTAAATAAATATCAATAGAAAATACAATTAAAATCAAACAAATTAAATTTCATGGGTTTCCATAAAAATACAAAATCATTGTAATTGGGTTTTCCCAAATCAATCAAAAAACCCATATTTCAAATAAAAACCTAATTCAATGGAATTGGGTTTGTCCAAAAAAATTTGGAAAGGATATAAACCAAAACCAAGAAGATGTTTTTAATTCAAAATATTTTAGTTAAACATGGAAATTTAGATTAAATATATATTGGGAATCATAACATAGCCACACACCCTTCCCTCAAAAACACTAGGCCTACAATGGTACTAGAAAAAATGAAAAAAATGTGCATTAGATCAATGAACTCAACCAAGAAACAAGATCTACTAACATGACTTTAGGATTAATAAATCCCAATATAATCAACCAAAATCCAAGATGGAAGACGGAAAATTGATAGAGATATAGATAGAGTTCATACTCAAATAGTGACACTGTGATAAAAACCATGATCAATTGCTGAATAAAAGTACCCAGAGGTGATGGGGCTCCCATTTTTTTTTCCAAAGGAAGGCTATTTGGTTTTGAGAAGGAAATTTTTTGAGGAGGAAATAAAATATTTTTTCCATGTTTCTTTTTAAAAATAAGGGTCATGTTTTAACACGAAGTGTAAATTAATTACATGTTGCATAATTCAAAATATTCATTGTCACCAAAAAACCAATAACCTTTTACTAAAAAATAATTGTTTTAATTTTTTGATTTACACAACATTTAACTGTGTTAAATTGAATTAAAACCTCCATCAGGTAATATAAATGACATAGTTTTTGTTGAGAGTCCAACAAATCTCATACTTCACTATTATAGTTGTCCTCGCAAATCCTATTTTTCCCTACCTATATAAAGTAAAAGTGAAACCATGTTTCTATAAGAAACATACCAATATAAAGAGTAATGAAATTTCAAAACCTCCACACCATAATAATATTTTCTCCACAAAGCCTATTAGGAATATTCCATATAAAAAAGGTGAGTCCATATATCTCTCATTAGTGACTCACGCTCCCATGTCTCATGAGAATCAGAAATGAGTTTCCATAGAACATGAACAAAATTTATTTCCCTCCCATGTTTACTTTTGGTTTCAACCACCACTATCCTGAATGGATTTTCAGTTCTAAAAAAATTGGTCTCAACCTCAAGATACCTCCACCTCAAAACATGATATTGATCATATAGATAGTTTCATAGTTTTTGTACATGGAACACATCATGTATCAACATTATCTATAGTATAAGTGATTAACTATATGAAAATTTTCCCAAATGATCAATAACATAAAAATTTCGCACAAAATATTGATAAATCTTCCCTTACATCCTAGGTTGTCGAGGACCCAAATTATCTGAATCATTAACAAACACCTCACAACCAATAGAAAATTTAAACTGTCTATAGGTAAAATAAAAACAAGACTTATATCATATCTATTTCGTCAACATCATCTAACAAAACAAATATTTCTTTTACTATTGGATGAAACACAATCAAACCAAAGAACACTCACATAGCTCGGAACAAAACAACAATGTTTTACAAGTCCAGCCATAAAATTTATTAAATGGATCCATATTGATCGTGAACTGGTAACTATATTCATTATAATACTTGATCATCCAAATATTATCATCACATTCACCACCAAAGTTGAGAACTCATGTACGAAGCATATCCTCAATATTTTTTATAGATATTTCTATCGGTCTATCTGATTTTTCATGGTATGATATAATCAAAAGGACGTGATATCGTAGTGCCACTTGAAGGCCACTCCATATTGGACAGGTCAATATAAAATCCCTATTATAAACTATTTTAGAAGTATCATCATGCATCCAAACAATATCATTGATATATATATATATTTCAAACCTCCAATTTTGTAAAATCTTGAATTGGAATAAATGTGCCAACTAAGTCAGTCTGTTGATCAAAACCTATAAAACAATTTTCATTCTCTAGGTACATGGAAATGCCACCAGAATTCTCCTTAGATATCTAATCCCACATCCATGTAGGAACTATATGTTGGCTGAAGAAAACATTAAGAATTTTTTTGTTCAAACATAACCTGCTATCATGTATATGAGAGAGAAATAAATTCAATAATTCTATGTCTCATACCTAGCCACCAGAACTACCTCCACATGTCATATAACATATTTGAATTTCCTAGGAGCACTGTCCACTTGGAATTTTGACAAAAACCCATCAAATATTTCCTTATCAAATAACATACAATAAAACAATTTATGATACCATATAATTCTTTCATTAGAGATCGATAACTGGGGAAATATATCCTCAACATTAAGAGGCATATAATGGTTAGGAACTCATCATAAGATACTGATCATAAAGAATCAATTTCTGAAGAGTAGATCTAAATAAAATTCTATCTAGTGAACCCTCATCCCCTTTAAAATAATCTCCATTATTAATCCATGTTAGTAAAAAAAATAAAATTACATTCTTATAAAGATCCATTCACTCCCTCAATTGGGATATTCCTACTCAATGATTCTATAACATAATTCTATTTTTTCATGGTATAGGAAATTTCAATGTCAAAAAACATCATGTATTCTACCTAATTTCTTTGGTATAGATAAAATATTTTTGGATAAGATATAGCTCATTATATTGTTATCTAAAAAAAGAAAAAACTTTTCCCCTAAATGTAATACATCCATATTTTATACATCTGAATCATAACTGCATGTTCAAGCGTGTGGGTCATATAATTATTCTCATGTGTCCTAATTTGACAGGCTCCATAAGCAATAATGTATTCTCCTGGAATAATAATTAATCCAAAACCTAAACCATATGTATAAAAGATGACCCTGTAGACTTACTCGGCCTATGATAGAGTTCGCACTAGTGCAGCACTGAAAAGGCATTTCACTCAAATAAATTAATTATATCATTTATCATTACATGAAAAATTTACTTCCTTCAGAGTGAGATAATTCATCAGATAACCCATCATTGATAATTCCTTAACAAAATATTGATAATATTTAGTTAACCCCAAGAATATCCAAATCTCAAATATATTTCATGGTTTCTCCCAAGTCATATCATCCCTTACCTACTCTAGATCAACTAATATTCATTATTCAAAACCATGTTTCCTAATAAAATCCCTTTTTGAATATATAAATTACATTATGAATGTACGAATTAATTTCAATGACTTCTTATCTTACTAAAAACCGTTCTATGATTTTGTACTCAACCCCTCAAAAATAGAGTAAATAGGGATTTCATCCACCAATACAACTATGAAATTATAAATATACCAATGGAAAATCCTTTTCATTTAACCATAAATTCTATAAGAAAATATTTTCTAGCAAGGGTAATAACATGGTAATAATAATTGGTGTACCTATTTTTAATGGAGTATTTTAGAATGTTATGTTGTTTAATCCTCATATAATTTTAAAAATGGAAAAGATAAATCTTATAGAACCACATTTCCTCTCTCAATTTATCAAAAATATCATCAATCTATGGTAATAGGTTCTTTTTCAATATAATCACTCGATTGAACTTCCAGTAATCAACACATTAGCAAAGTAAATAATCATAATTTTTTTAAATAGAATTGGTTATGCCCATGGTATTACACTTGGGTATATAAAGCCTTTCCCAAAAATATCAACCAACTAAGATTCAAATATTTAATTTCATCTTGTTTTATATGATAATATGTAATAAATATTAGATGAGTACCATGAATTAATTCTATAGAAAACTCTACCTCCGTAATCGTTGTAAAAAATAGACAATTTAGAAGGAAACATGTTGGGAAACTCAAAGAAAACATGAGGGAGTTTAAGACACAAATATTTACACTAAAAATCAAAGTAAAGTGATGATATTACTTTCCCCAACCTTAGATAAGAAGGTCCAGTTCTGATTGACCTTATATTCAATTTGACTTTAAAGACCCGAGATACATCAATTAGTATAGTAAAGGAAAACCATAAAAGATACTAATAAATATGGGCATTTTTGGTATTGATAAAATACATCATGAAAATGATACTAAGAGGTTTCATATCAAGAACTAGAATTCTCCAAGAAATATTGACATAAGATCGTGAGTGGACACAAATTGGACTATGAAGACCCTTCTCTCTCTTTATACCATAGAGTGTAGTAATATCCATGAAACAAGATAAAATATCCATAGGAAGATTATGAGTAATAAAAATAAAGTATAAATAAATGAATTAGATTCAACAGTATCAAATATTGAATTCACTAAAAATGAAGATATTATAATTGTACATCTCATGGTTGCTGGATCCATATCTGCTTCCTCTTTATACTCTTCCACTACGTTTAGTTGCTTCAATGTGGATGCATATAACTGGAACAAATATTATTTCCCCACTTTTTTTGTAGGATTTTATTATCTTGTTACCCAATGTTGAGTGGAATAAAAATTAAAATGTTACAGTATATTCTGCAAGCGTCTGAAGGTGTTGAAATTCTTGGGTGCCTCAATTCAAACACGCTTTGAATGTCCTAGTGTCCAAAAATATAATAATATAAATCTCATTTTCCATGAATTGTATTAGGTATAAAATTTTTCTAATGACAATAAATATAATTGGTATTATCATGAATCCACTATCCCTTGAAGGAACTCACATTTCCATTAAAAGGGAAGGGAACTCGTGATAACATTGACATTCTAGAAATTCCAATTTCAACCCTACACAATATATCTAGTGCATCAACATATGAGGATGGCTACACAATAAAATCCCATGAATAAATATATCAAAGATTCACCATATAGAACCATTGAGAATTTACATTCTCATTTGATATAATATTATTTTTGAATTGCATGAGCTCATAAAAATAGTTTTCATTCTCTTTCATGTACATGCCAGCATTCTCATGTCTGAAAACATTGTAAACATGTCTAATAGCATCGAATTTGAATTGATCTGGTCTGTGAAAAGATCCTTTCAATCCTTCCACTATAACCCCTCATTTTTATTTGTTATTACCATCATTTCCAACCATCTCTTTCTCAATACATCAAGCATAATGGTGGCACACCTCTCTTTGATCTCATTGGGTGTGTCTCATAAACAAAATAAATATTCCATCATGATCAAACATGCCTCTTCCTCTTGAGAATCATTTGATACATTCAATAGTGCTTCCTTCTACTTAATTAATTGTTCTGAAAACAACATTAAAATTCCCCAACAAGGTTCTGAAGTAGGAACCTGAATGATAAATATAGGTGGAGCTGATTCCATATCATAGACAATTCACACAATCACCTCAACATAATTTCGATCTACAATAGTATTTTCTTACTAATGTTCTATAGTAGTTTACACCTGGTTATTGTTTTCACATCTTCTCAAAGGAATGATGACACAAAATAATAAAAAACAATAATGAAGGCATCATGTTACTTAAAAAAATATTACTAAATGAATTAAATCCATATAGATATAATAAAAAACATTTGGATTTCAACATATCCAAAAAATAGAAAAATTACTAGAACTTGAAGTACCTGAGGTTTTTGATATATAACCCTCACTTAAATATTTTCATGTTTATAATGTTTATGGGTGATTTTTGGAAGTTTTGGGAGAATATTGATGGTGTTTTAGGGAAAATTGGAAGTCACACAAGAGGTGCACGGTTTGTCTAACCATCTGGACAAAATGTGCATAGTTGGAACTTTTAATGTAATGGCTCTCACACGGTTGGATCACAATTCAGGAGACTGTGTGAGGAGGCCATGTGAGGGTCTATCGAAACATTTTCTAGTTTAGGGTTTGCTCACATTTTGTCTAACCATGTGAACTAACCTTGAAGTAACTTAATTGAGATCCAAAAAAGTAGATCTCACACATTTTGGCCTCAAAATCGATGGGTTTTTATCATAAGGGGACATAAGTCGGGATTACTCTCATTTGAAGGTATGAGAACCTCTACCAAGAATTTTGGTGGAGATATGAAGGCTTTCTATAGAAAATTAATGTCATATTTTTGAAATATGTGATCATTCTTCATCGTTCTTGATCGGTTTATTAGAGCTACCTAGATCGACCTCTAATGATCTCTCAGTTTCATAGATCTATAAGCGTTATGGGAATATCAGAGTGTGTGTGTGCCAAATATGATGATATTTGGTCTTGTTCATGCTAGTATAAGAGATCAAAGGCAGTGTATTGAAAAAAAACCTAGTTTTATTGAGCGTTCTTCGTTAGTTGTGGTTTTTGTCAAAACCATTTAGGTATGTGGCTTCTTTCTCGACTCCACATAATAAAACTGATTAAAATTATTTCAAATTAAATGTGTGGTGTTGAATTGATTGTTATTGTTTTTTTGAAAATTTGTTCGAAACCTTTCTGAATGATGGTTTTGAAATCTAGAATATTTTGGATTTGGAATGTGGTATTGTGTTTTTAATTTTAAAATAAAGACTTTAAAAATGGAGATTTTCTGGAATTGTGACACAAGGTTTGGATTATATGATTTCAATAAAAGAGAATATTTTATCGAAGTGAAAAAGATGTTTTGAAATTGTTTTATTTTTTGGTTTTTATTAAAATTATAGTTTTATTGAAATGATTTCATTTGGTTGAACACACATGGTTTTTCACATAAAGTTTGTGTGTGTCCATAGGTTTGTGGGCTAGATAATGGTTAGGGGTCTCCCCCATTATTCATGGGATGGACATGGGTTAGGGATATCCCCCTCAAAGGGTGCATGTGGGATGTATACTAGTTAGGTTTTTCCCCATCATTAGTAATATAGATAATGGTTAGGGCTCTCCCCCATCAATTCGTTCACTAAGGACGTCTTAGTGAAATGATGACTAACCAATTGCGAGTATAAGGAGATCCAGGTTTCATGCACAGTTACTTGTGTAGATTTTTGAAATGGATCAGGTATGGTAATTTTATATTGAAAAATGGTTTCAAATATTTGTTTAGTTATTTTTCTAGAAAAATATCTTGCTAAAAACTGGTTTGGTAAATTTGGATTTCACTTTGTTACAAACTGTTTTTGGAAACTGGTTATAATTGGTTTTAATCAATTTTGTTAAATTGTTTAATATAAAATTTTTTATATAATTATGGCTAACGTTTCTATCATATTGGAATGATTAGATAAGTCATAGGGGAAAAACTACTATTTTTTATACTCACTCCATCTTTGTAACTTTTGTTATTTTGTAGAACCTATATTTGAAGACCAGGGAGAATTTAATGTTTCACAGGTGTTTAGAACTACCTATTGAATTTTGGTTTGTATAGTGATTTTGGATCTTGGATCATGTGGAAGAAGAATTATTTTAGTCTCTTGAGTGTATTTAGTTGTTTATCCATTGTATACATTGATACTTGTTTTTTCTTCCTTTATATCACACTATGATGTGGTTTTGAGATATATGAAGTTGTGTAGTTCTCTTTCATTTGTTCATGCATCATTTAGTGAAATGTTTGGATATTGGATTTTTGTTTTATTTCATCAACGGTAAATCATTACCCACTTTTTTTAAAACCCTTGGGCATTTATTGCTAGCCTTTGGCATCATGGGATGACACTGAAGGACAAGTAATTACTTATTGTGCTCTCCAGCCAATGTTATTTTGTGGGTCATTTCAAATGGTATTGGTTAAGACCCTCCTTAGTGGTGCAAATGGTCATCATTGTTCCTGGTCTTGGAGTTGGAATTTTTTTCATTCATTATATGGGTTGGAATCTTAGATAAAAGTAGAATTTTCATCAAATGAAATGTATAGAATAAAATGATGTAATTGACACATTTATAATGAACATCATGTTACAAGGGTGTTGGGTACATAAGTGTTTTGGATACACTTCTAGAATGTTTGAAATCACATTTTCTTGGGTTAATTCAATGATATGAGTATGAAAAGAATTTTAGGGGAATTAAATCCCACTAGGATTGAATATCTCATTATGTGGAATGATTTATGATTTTTTGAAAGGTGAAAATTTTTAAAAAATAAAGAAATTGTTTTCAAATGAATGAATTTGAAAACAAGATATTTGGTGTATTTTAAGAATGGTTTGATTTTCAAAATGCATGTTCAATTTTAAAAAAACTATAGGGCATGGAAAAGGTTATTTTGAAATCAATATTGTGATAGTTGTTGTGATAAAATTTGAAATGCAAAGATATTAGTTTTGAGATAGTGAGACTGAAAGATATTTTTATTAGTTTAGAATATGGAACTCGGTAGGCCTCATCAATACCAACCTGAATAAGTTACAGAGAATGTGGATTCACCTGAACCACAGGTGAACCATGTCTGGGTTCTGAGTTTCGTCTAAGCTTTTCAAGCTATGTATATAAGGAATTGGAGGAATGAACCAAAGTTTGTGGATCATACCATCTAGTTCATGAAGTAGAGTCCACCAAACTTCCAGGATAATGATGAACCCAAGAAGGTGGAAGTGCTTCTAAGTAGAATGGATTGTATATATGATTTTATCAGCACAACATCAGAGCTAAAGGTCATGCTTGAGATGTATATACTTAGAGGATATTTCATGCTAGTGGTGGGATTTAGCGGTGCATGAAAAATTTTATGATGGCCTTAAATGGGAGGATTTGAGTAATTTTTCAATAAACAATTATATCCTCATACTTTCATGATCTATTAAATGACAAACTTCGTCATCCAAAAATAGGAGAGCCTCTTTGTCATAGATTTAAAATCTAAATTCCTTAATTTAGTAAAATATTTTACAAGAGGTTGTGGTAAGTGAGCCTCAAAAGGCATGCATATTCAAATCTGGGAAAGGTAAGAGATTCGATTGAAGATTTTGGTGATTTGTATTATAGATTATACAGAGATGGTGGATAGTGTGCTTGTGGGTGAACGTGATATCTCGAGTTTCATAGGAGGAGGAATAATGAATCCTATAGGGAATGATAGGATCTCAACCTTTGGGAACCAGTGGAAAAGGGAGACCTATTTCCGATGTGGAAGTGGAAACATGAATCAGACAGTGGGATCAGTGAACCTTTGTCCATGACCCCAGAGAAAATTAGGTTTCTTTCAATGTGGATTTCATTACCACATAAAGTGAGAGTTTATAAAAAATAGAGCATGCCAGAACACAACGAATATGGTGAGACTTCAGTTATATTGTCATAGTGCTCCATGTTCAGGTGCTCAAGAAACATCTCATGTGTTGCAAGAATTGTATGATTTGACAGGATGAGAACAACATAATAAGTATCATCAAGAGAGATGAGATAGCTATGGTGATTCTATAAATACCATGACTCTTCATCCAAGGAAACCTCAGTAGAGAAACAATTATTACAGTGCAGCAAATAAGAAATTGTATGGAGTTGAGTAGATATTTATTGATGATTAGGCTAGTCCATCCAGGGTGAGAGGTATTGTTCTTTTGAATTCTACCCTTGTGAAAGTTATCTTCAATACTGGTGGATCACATTCATTCATTTTTTCTGGTGTTGTTGGCTACCTATGTTTTTAGGTTAGAAATGATGCCTTCTATCTTAAAACTAAAAACTCCCCTAGGTGAAATAAAATTTCTAGAATGTGTGAATAGAGCATGTGTTATAACTATTGATAGGGATAAACTGAAATTGGAGTTCTAGATGTTGGACATGGATGTTTATGATGAAATACTAGGTATGGATTGGTTAACAACATTCAAGGCTCACATCAAATTTATAGTGGAACAATGAGTTTTATGACTGAGGATGACAATGAGCATCTCTTCAGAGGAGAGATGATGGTAAAGACATGTAAAAATAGTTTGTCGGCACCAATGGTAGGAATGATCTCATATCTATTGGAAGCATTGACTTTGGCATCAATTGATGAGATCAAGAAAACTAGTTTTCCAACAGTTGTGGTTCGATTTCTAGATTCATTCGGCAAGAACATACCAGTGTTACCACCTATAAGAGAATTGGAGTTTATGATTGATCTTATTTTGGAGACCAGTCATATTTTTCTTATGTCTTATAGGATTTCATAAATATAGTTAATGGAATTGAACGTGTCGTTAGAAGAACTTGAAAGAAGGGTTTCATTTTACCAAGTATGTCTTTGTGGGCAACCCCAGCCTTTTTTGTGAATATTAACTATGTTATGATAAGGAATAAATATCCATTCCCACACATTGATGAACTATTTGACCAATTAAGGGTAGAACGGTGGTCCTCCATGATTTACTTGTGATCGGTATATCATGAATTGTGTGTTTGGAAAGACGGTATTACAAAGACATCCTTCAGAAGAATATATCTTCACTATGGATACGTAGTTATGAAATTTGGTATAACGAATGTAACAGACGTCTTCATGGGTTTGATGAATCAGTTATTTCATAGATATATATATTCTGTTGTTGTAGTATTTGTGGATGACATTTTGGTGTATTAAAATACATGGGGTTACCATGTGGAGCACCTAGAAACAGTATTAAAAATCATAAGATATCATTGTTTGTCTTCCAAATTAGCATAGTGTGATTCTTTTATACAAGAAGAACGTTTTCATGGCCATGTCATATCTGAAAAAGGTGTTTCTGTGGATCTAGAAAAGATAAAAGCTATTATATTGTGGAAATTACTAAAGAATATCTTTGAGATACGTAGTTTTCTTGGGCTATCTGGTTATTACTGACACTTTTTCCATGATTTTAAAAACTATCTTTGGCAATGACTGCTCTGACAAAGATGACGGCTCTATTCTAGTGGAATGAGGAATACCAGAAGTCTTTCCAAGAGCTGAAAATCCTACAAACATCAACACCTATCTAGATTTTACTAGAATCAAGAAAAGGGTATATGTTGTACTATGATTCATTGAGATCATGGTTGGGATATATTCCCATGCAAGGATACCATGTCATTTAATATGGTTCAAGACAAGTTATACTGCATTGGAAGAACTACCCAACACAAGATTTGGAGTTCGCTACAGTGGTCCATGCATTGAATACATGGCGACATTATCTCTTTGGTGAGAAATTTACTATGTTCACAAACCACAAAATATTGAAACACATTTTCTCACAGTAAGATTTAAATATGAGGAAATAGAGATGGATGGAATTTCTTATGATTTTTGAATTTCAATTGATGTGTACACTAGGAAAGGGGAATTCATTAGAATAATTATTGAGTAGAAATTCATTCGCTCAGTTGACAAAAGAATCTTCAGATTAGTGTCAATTGATGTTGTTCCTAGATGACATGCATGTGGAATGTAAAGACTGAGGTGATGTTGCAGTTTTCTTTTCATCTACATTTGTTCTTGATTTGGAAAAAATGGTCATTGATGCACAAAAATCTGAGGCAGAATTTAATTTTTTGATTTCAAAACTCAATATTATGGAGACCTTTGAGGGATGGAATCAAGACGGGAGTTCTGAATTTGTTCTTTATAGATCTGATAGTTTTACCTATGTACTTCTAGTAACAACTCCTTCATTCATACCACCATATGAGATGGGCTATACGTCCTATTAATCATAATATGTATAAGGCAGTGAATGTGTTATTTTGGTGGAGCGGTATGAAAAGAAAGGAGGTCGAGCTCGTCTCACAATGCTTAACTTATAATAATGTTAAGATAGAGGATAAGAATTAATGTTTCATCCATTACGTATGCCAAATAGGAAATAGGATTAGATAGAGATGTATTGTGTTACAGGCCTTCCATGAATGGTTCGGAAACACAATGCAATATGGGTGATAGTGGATTGACATACCAAGTTGTCCCATTTCATCCTTATTCTTTAAAATCATATGGTGGAGGATTTGTAAGAAATCTATATCTAAGAAGTGGTAAAGAGGAATGGTGTATTATTTTCAATATTCACTGATAGATATAAATGGATCATGTCTCATTTCTGGAAATCCTTACAGCAAGCTCCTGGAACACAGTTGATTTTGATCATTGTGTAACATCCCCACACAGATGGGAAATATGAATAGAGGGTATAAACATTGGAAGAAATTATTTGGACTTCGGTAATGGATTTTTGTGGCTCGTGGGATGAAAATATACCATTATTTGAGTTATAATATAATAACAGCTATCCGGCATTGAAACATATGGTTCTGTTTGAATAATTGTTTGGTCATCCTTGTCTTTATCCACTATAATATGTGGAAACAGGTGAAACTCCAATATTTTTGTAGAGACTTGTCCAAAAAACTACATAGAAGTTCTAGTTGATTAGAAAGAGGATTGAGATGGCTCATGGTCCTCATAAATCTTATGTAGATCACTGTAGAAGACAATTGTCGTTCACTATGGGTGATTATATCTTCTTGAGGAAATATCCAATTCTATGACATCATAATTTCGGGAAGCAGGGAATTTTATATAGAAGATTAATTTTCCATTTTGAGATACTTTAATGGGTCGAGGAGGTGGCATATCAGTTGTCATTACCACCATGGTTCAGTATTGTGGATAATGTTTTTCAGGTATCTTAGTTGAAAAAGTATCAGCCTGATCCTTATCATGTGATAAGATGGGACCATGTTGACCTAAAGCCAGATGTTTCATTAATATATATCCCAATATATATTTTTTATAGGAAATAAAAAGTCTTATGTGTAAAATTATAAATCTAGTGCGGGGTTTATGGTAGCACTGTCAGGAAAAGACCTGGGAACATGAGAACGAAATGAACGATTAGTGGTTGTAACTCTATCAGTTGGGTGATGTTTTACTACATTTGGAGGACAGAAAATACAATGGTGGGGAGAATTTAGTACCCTCTATTTATTTTATGTAACACTTACATAATGATTTTCATGGATATAATTTTTAAGTGTGATGGTTGGGAGATTTGGGATAACATTGGAGGTGTTTTGGGAGAAATTTGATGTCTTATGGGAGGCACATAGTTTGTCAAACCATGTGGCCAAACTGTGAGTAGTTAGCCCTTTTAAGGCAGTGGACCTCACATGGTTAGAGCATGGTTTGGGAGACTGTGCGGCAAGTCCATGCGAGGGTCTTCCAAGGAGTGTATAATGCCTAGTTAGCACACGGTTTGTCTTGCTCTATGAACTAACAGTGTGGGAACTTATGTGGCATCCTAAAAAAGTGTTTATCACATGTTTTTTCCTCTAAATGGCTCATTTTTTCTTATATGAGGCCATGAAATTGGATTAATATACCATTATGGTATGAAAACCTCTTACAAAACAAATTTAGGCATTCTGAAGGCTTTCCATGGCGAATCAAATTTGTATTCTTGAGGTATGTAATTTTTCTTCATCGTTCATAGTCAGTTTCATATATGTAGATATATATACTTCTCCTCGCCTCTCGGTTTCATATATCTACACCCATTATCTGTAGTTATCAGTGTTTCCATGACCAATATGATGATATTTTGTTGTGGTTTTCCTAGGAGAATAAATCTAATGTGGTTTCTTGAAAAATCAACATGGTTTTCTTGAGAATTATTCGTTCATTGTGGATTTCTTCAAAACCATTGGGGTATGAGGCTTCTTTCTCAAATCCACTTAATAGAACTAATAGGAATGATTTTTAATTTAATGTGTGGTTTTGAATTTATTGGTATTGGTTTGTTAAAAACTTGTTTGAAACCATTTGGAGTGATGGTTTTGTAATCTAGAAAATTAGGAATTTTGAATGACTGATTATGTTTTCAATTTTAAAATAGAGATTTTAAAAATGGTGATTTTCAGGAATTCTGACACATGGTTTGGATTATTTGTTTTAAATAAAAGGGAATATTTTATTGAAGTGAAATGGATGTTTTGAAATTGGTTTATTCTAAGGTTTTCAAAAAAAGTGGAGTTTTATGGAGATGATTTGAATTGGTTGAACAGAAATGTGTTTTGACATGATGGATGTGTGTGTTCATGGGTTTGTGTGATGGATAAGGGTAAGGGTTCTTCCACATGATTCACATAATGGATATGGGTTAGGGCGCTCCCTCGTCAAAGGGTTCATGTGAGACAGATAAGGGTTGGGGGTATCCCCCATCATTAATGGGATAGATAAGGGTTAGGGATATCCCCCGTCAATTGGTTCACTTTGGATGACATAGTGAACGGATGACTCACCACGTACGAGTATAACGAGATCTAGGTTACAATCAAGGTTACTTTTGTGTGTGTGTGTGTGTTTAATGGATCAGGTATGGTAAAGGAATATTATGAAATGGTTTTATATCATGGATTAGTTATTTTTCTAAAAAATGGCTTGCTGGAAATTGGTTTGATTTTGTTTTGTATTCACTTGGTTAAAAAATATTTTTTGGAAATTGATTATATTTGGTTACAAATATTTTTAGTAAATTGTTTTATATAAAATGTATTATATAAATTTGAATAACTTTTCTATCCTAGTGGCATGAGTAGGGAAGTCATTAGGGAAAACCTACTGAGTTTTATACTCAACCCTACTTGGGACATTTGGAGCCTTTGAAGATGTTATGATCCGAGACAAGGGAAAATGTAATGTTTCACATGTATTTTGAACTAAATCATGTTTATTTGGGTTGTTTGATGATTTTGGAGCTAGGATATTCATGAAAATGATGTTTTATTCTCCTAAGGTTCTTTAGTTATTAATCTGTTGTGTAATTTGATTCTTGTTTGGTCTTCCTCTATTAAACGCTGTGATGTGGTTTTGAGATAAATGAAGTTCTTTAGTTGTCTTTCATTTGTTCATGCATCATTTTTTGAATGGTTTGGTTGTTGGCATGTTGATTTGTTTCTTCGAGGGTAAAACATCCCCCACATGTATTTGAAACCCTTCAAAATTTATTTCCAAAATTTGGCGTCTTGGGGATGTCGCATAAGACTAATTAATGACTCATTGTGCTCTCAATACAATGAGATTGTGGGGGTCATTACAGAAATAAAATAGAATATTTTTTTTCTTAACCACCCATATAAAAATAATTTTCATTATGTTGAGAGTTCGCTAGTCCCTCAATCACAACTTCTTCCTATGTAATGAAAATATTTCAAAATTTCTACTCAATTCAAAGAATGATGATGAAGCTATAACATTGATACTAATTTTTCATGAACTAACTAACTTACCCTTGTAATCAAATAACCAATTCACCCCTGAGAGTGCCCTAAGGGTATTCCTGAACCCTTGGGTCAGCAAAAAACACCTGACATCATAGAAAATGAAAGGTGGATGATTTCACCTACAAATAATGAAGAATTAAAATATAAAATACATTGAGAATATTAAAATAAACTCTAATTTGAGTAATGTAATGAAGTAAAATTAAGAATAAACATTCCCATATACTATAACCATGTACTATAAAAAAATAAAAAACTACATCAAAACTTCCAAATTCATAAAGAATGGAACTCATATTGTCTATGGTTCAATATCTGGATCCCCATCAAATAGATCATTTTCCCTTTCTAAAAAATGTAATGATACAATCTAAAATATCCCAAGGCATAAGTAGGGTTTGAGGGAAAGCCTAGTAATAATTCATCAATGTATTCCATAACAAGATGCCAATATAAAACTGACCAATAAAGTAATTTCAATTTTCATATATAAAATTGTATCATTTCATTGACACATTTAAAAAAATCAAGAATTACATTTCAATGGATTTTAATACTTTATAAATTCAGGAATCATATTTAAAATGATTGAAATACATTTAAAATGTTGAAATTACCATTAAAAAATTTATGCATTACAAAAATAAAACTTTTAACAAATGGAATAAATAATTAAATTTATATTAAATACTTTTCATAAACATACAAGTAATTTAAAAATGTCTACAACAAGTTTATATATATATATAATTGAAAAAATTTAAAAACATGGTCCTATGAAAAATTGTTATAATAGTTACATACTATAGGGACTCGACAATGTGAATCATAAAATATGTATAAACGCCCCTTCAGGACTACTGAAATTGGAACTCATCTACATCACCAAAAGAACAATAAGTGCTAATATGAGATGTTAGAATGTTTTATATCATAAACTGATGCCCAAAACTAATAACTAATTAACCATGGATTTAATTTTACATAATAAAAAATGATGGGAAATTTATTATATGACTGTCTAAAATATAATTATATCCTACTATCTATTTCCAATATGACAATTTTCCTTTAAAAATCATAATAGGTTTTTGATAAAAAAAACATGCCTATTCACAAAATAAATCTATAAGGATTCCATCCGACCCTTTTTATGAAAATTTTAAAAAATAATTATTTGTAACCAAATCATGAAATTTCACAATCCACATTAAAAAATAAAATTCCAAAATTTTATTCTTATAAAAATTAAAACAATTTCATATCAAAAACCCCTCAATTAAAAAAAATTGGTTTTTCACAATTACCCATCAAAAACAATTCTACAATTAAATATAATATTTTAATAGATTAAATATACATAAAAAATATAAAATGGGTTTAATTTAAATTTCATAGATTTTGATTAACACTCTATAATTAAATGTAATTGGGGGTTTTCCAATTCAATACAAAACCCAATTTTTCATAAAAACCCTAAATCAATGGACTTAAATTTTCTAAAAAACAATTGAATGGTAGTGAATGAAAAAAAATTAATTTAATTTCCAATATATATATTTATAGAAGAAATTTAGGTTTGATGTATATTGGGACTCATAACAGAAACTCCAAAATTTCTTACAGAATCACAAGCCCCGCAGTGAAACCAGTGAATAAGAACGATAACATAAGAGATCTGGGGACTCATAATTAAATAAAAATCAAACTCAATGTTCAAATTAATTATTACAAAGATTATATATCTAACAACAATGAGTAATATATAGATCCGTTTAAATAGAGGGAGAAGGCTTACCCAGAATGTCTCACCATGATCACCATAATGATCAATTGCCTAATAAAAATACATAAAGTGGATGAGGCTCCTAAAATCACATGGCTAAGACTGCTGGGTCAAGATCCGGAAATTATTGACTGTGGGAAATAATATTTTCATTCATGTTTCCAATTTAAAAAAATATTTTGGTTTTAAATGATGAGTAATCCAATAACATTTCATGTAATTGAAATCTTCATAATCACTAAAAACCTATAATCTTTATCTAAAAATGAATTATAATCTTTTTATTAATTACACATTGTGTAACTATATGACACAACATTTTAATATCCTGAACATTTTATTAAATGAATGGTTTATTGAATTGAATCCAACAAATCTCTGGCATCACCATTATATTTTTCTTCTCAAATCTTTTTATGCACTAACCAGATAATGAAAAAGGGAAACCATGATAAGGATAAAAACATACTTGTATAGAGAATAAGAGAATGTTTTAATTATAAATTTTTTCTATTACTTTCATTAATTTATTGAATTAAAATGAATTAATAATTACTAATAATTAGATAAAATTTACTTAATATGTAATATTTTTATTGTAAACAGTATAGGTTATGTATGAAAAAACTGGGTTTTGGGGAAAAAGAAAAATTGATAAAATTAAAAAATTCCAATGTAAATGAACTCAAACATGTTTAAAATGAAACAACCCAAAATTATAATTTGATAAGATTGTATTATACTGAGTATGAAACCAGAAAATTTGAACCTAGCTTACATTACATACAATTCGATGATTCTCTTAGGTTATACTAAATGTTGAGTTTATCTTTTGTTACATGCAAGACTAGGTTTTACCAAAAAAATTACTAAATATAATTTTTATTTAATAAGATATTAAAAATATTTTCATTAAATTTTAATGTATAAATAATACTAACAAAATTATAAAAATTATTTTTATCTTTTTATTAGTAATATAATAAAAATCAATTTAACAAAAAATAAATATTTATAGAAGAAAACAATTTTTTAAATGATGGTTTAATCATGCTCGACAAACATAAAATAAAATTAAGTTTTATCACATTTATAAAATTTTTATGATAAAATTAAAATCATTTTATAAATTGGAATACAAATATTAAATAATAGTTAATATTCGGGATTTTTTTGAGTTGTTTTATTGTTTGATGAACTATAAAAAATACTAATTTTTAATTCAAAATATACATTTCGTTAATATAATATTAAAGAAAAATTTTATTTTTAATTAGTTTCATGGTAAATTTACCTCAATTTTATTTCCATTAATCCAAATTAATTCATTAGGATCAATAAATTATTTACATTTGATATAAAAACATTTCGAACTCTAGTGTCTTTTCACTTTACAAAAAATCTTTTATGTTACATCTGTAGTATTATTTCAAAATTAAAATTGTCACCTCCGATGAATTTAAGTATAAATAATTTATTCCATATTTTTAATATTAATAGAATATAATTTCTAATATTCTAAATTTTTATCTTTTTTCAAAATGAATATGTAAGGGAGTAAAAATTATTTATTGTGGTTAAAGTAAATCAATTGATTTATCAGTTGGATAAACTAGAATTTTAAGAGTGAATATGAAATAAAATATCGTATTAATTTAGTTAAATGAGATTATGTTAATTTGGGCAATTAATTTTTCTAAAATATATATCATTTATTCAACTTTCCTATGAATATGAACCAGGTAATTTATTTGTAATGAAAATGGAAAAAAAGGTACCATTCATAATTTTTATATCAATTATTCTTTAGGATAGGGAATAGAGAAAAAAAATTAATTAATCATTTTATTATGAATTATAATTTATTTTTTCAATCATAATAATATATCAAAAAAATTATATAAGAATTTGTTACCTAAAATGGTTAAGAAATCCCATCAAAGTAATTATTTAAATTTAAAAGAGTAATCTAACTAATATAAATGATATTTAATGAGATGTAAATATAATAATCTATTATGTTAAGTTAGTTTTTTATATGATTACATCCAGTTATAGATATTTATAATTTATATATTATAATTCCAACAATGTCTTGAGGCTTTTTAGACTAAATTTAATTGAATAACATCAAAATTGACATCAATGTTATCTTAAGATAAAGAATATTGTCTTATATGATTTAATGTTACCATAAATATAATATTATGACAAGTTTTTTTAACTGAAAAAAATTATCAACAATTATCCATTTATAGGAAAAATTTTATTTTCAAATAAA
The DNA here is from genome assembly GCA_963277665.1 of Viscum album. Taxonomy (NCBI): domain Eukaryota; kingdom Viridiplantae; phylum Streptophyta; class Magnoliopsida; order Santalales; family Viscaceae; genus Viscum; species Viscum album. The sequence goes on from OY728135.1 coordinate 1,283,317,251, forward strand.
TAAATTGAATCCTAAATGGAAAAGGCTTAGATATCATAGTTAAGGTTAATGCGGTGTTTCTATACGTATCATGGAATTCAATTAGAATAATTTGTAAAAAACATAGGATTTTTAATTGATAACATGAATTTTATAAATATAAATTTTTATTTCATATTATCTAATGTTTATTTCATTAATTGTTTCTTAATTTATTAATTACCATGATTAAAAATCTAGTTACCATAGTAGAAAACCAAAATAGTAAAAATTTAGAAACATAGTAGTTCAAAGAATTTATTATTAACAAATATTTTTCAATGTGTGGTGGAGAATTTTATCAAAAATATGATCCAAATATACCATTAAATATATATTTTGGAGCCAAATTAGGTTTTATTGGACTCCAAATATTTAATACCTTTGGGAATTTACGAGAATGAAACTCCTCCTCAACTATGAAAGGGAACTAAATCCCCTCAGTTCTTCAAATATATTAATACATTTTCCATATTAAAGTATAGAACATAACACTTGTAAAATTCTATTACATCAACCTAGTGGACGTATTTTTTTAAATATAGAGTCCTATGAAGGCTTTAGTGAAAACATAAACAAGATACCTGAATAAGAGGCAGCATTCTTCAACGAGGGTCCTTATTATAGTTTTTTCTCCCACTCCTTAAATTTTTATTTAAAAAATTATATATAAAAAACCTAAATATATTTCATATATTGGAAGGTTTCTATTATACAGGAATAACCAGAAACATTCTTTAATTCTATCGAATGGGTTGTGAAATAGTCATTCGTGAGTACAGTGTAATATATCTTCAGGAATCTATATCCTTTATTTTTAAATTTCCATATCTTATGGTTGGGTATGGTGAAATATATAATGTATATATATGATATTTGTATCATAATTATACTTATGGGGACATTATAGAATAAATACCTTATTACTGGCCATTTTGTAGGAGTCACGATTATGTCACTCGTGTTTTTGAAAGACTACAACCTCATGAAGCGATGTAAATAATATTTAATAAATCTATAAAATAAAAGGTTATATGGAAAATGTTAATGAATATATTTTATATAAATTTCATAATTATTAAATCAATATATATTTATAATTATATAAATATAATAGATCATTTTATTTTATTTCCTTTTCACTCACAAAATGATGATAACATCATTCAAGAACATGTGGACTACCACCTTCACATGGAAATGTGACTCTCTTTTCATCACCAAACCACATGGATGATATATATATATATATATATGTATGTATATATACTATATAAAATATCTTATTCTAATTAGTTAATATTAAAATATTACTTAAATAAGTTCCATAATGATGATTGAAACATGGGAATGTTACTTATGTGTGTATATGGCCAACTATTTCTATGATTGTAAAATACTTCATTTTTCATAACCATCATTTATGAAAATGTTTAATGGTAAAATTTACTTGAAAGAATATAATTATTTTTTAACTATTATTTTGTAATTATATAACTATATAATATGTGTAACAACTATAAATTTCATTGTAAAATCTCCATGTAAAAACAGGTTAATTAGTACTAAAAAATGAAAATAATGAATGACTATTAATGAACTAATGATAATTTTACATAAACAGATAATATATGATGCTATAAATATTAATATATTCATATAATATTTTTATAACATGTTTATAATCACTATAAATTTGTTTTAATGAGGTTAAAATAAAATTAATCAAAATGTATCAAATTTCATCTCAACATGAATTAATTGAGGAATTTTATAATGTTATAGACCTAGTTTATTTTTATGGTGTATTTTTATCATATTAAAATTTATTTATGTGACTAATTAATAATTGTTGGTATTTTTATATTCAATTTTAATTATTTCACCTAATGGGATCTTTCCATTGAGGTACCATGTTGAATGTTTTTTCCTCTATATTTTCATTCCATTGATATTAATTAGTTATTCTGAACCAATTAAATTCTATGTGGTCAATATACTACCTATTTATCATGTAATGTATTGAATACTTAAATATTCATGGTATTCTATTTTTAAATAATAATTATCTCATCTTAAGGTATTTTACATTAAAATATCAATGTTGTAAAAGTTGTTTTCAAAAACTTATCTCTTTATTATTGTTAACATTACCCTAATACAATTAATTTATTATAATGATTTTTCATTATAAATTTGATTTTTCTAAAAATATGTATTTTTCAGGATAGATTATTTCCAAAACAATATTATAGTTTTATATACATATTTTATTTTTATGGTTATTTTATAATACGGTAATTTTTTAAAAATATATATACCTTACTCAATACAATAACATCGTGATAAGGAACATTGTTTGAGAATAAAATGGAATATTTTGTATATGATAAATGATTCGGGTAGGTAGTACATGATTTTGTGAATGTTTAATTAAATCCCATTGATGCATCGATAGACTCATTAGATAGATTTTTTGGACAATAAAACTATGTGTTTGTAACCATTAGGTTTTAATATGTCTTATGAATGATCATGAAAATTTTATGTTTTTAAAATATTATTAAAGGTATTTTAATAATGGCATTAAGTACCTGTGAAAAAAATTATGTTTATGAAAATAATAATTTTCTCCATTAATATTTTTTTATTAATATCAATTTTATTTTCTATATGATATTATGAATTAATACATTTCAATCTGTGTTTATTGAAAATATTGGATTTTTTTTAGTTTTTTACCTTTTTTATATTGATTTTTCCTTATCTCACCATTATAGACATTATATTTATTTTTATTTTTTTTAATTCTATATCTATTAAATTTTATCATGATATATATATATTTATGTTGAAACTTTATTTTAATTTAATAAGTGCTTAGATATTTATCCATCCATGTGGATTATACTTATTGATTCAAGATAGCTTCTGCGGTAAAAATACCTTATTGTTCATTAGATATCACATTTATTTTTCCCATTTTTCTATTATTCCATGAAATTTACAATGATTTATATGAAGGGTTATGCTAGATTTATGAAATTTATTTATGTAAAAAATTATAATGACATGTTTGTATTGATATGAAATGCAAAAATCATGTATTTATGTAGTTTACCAAGAATGATAAACTATTCTGACTTCCGTGATTTTATTAGATATATCTTAGGATAATGTAACATATTAAGAAACCGACATAAAAAAATCTTGGTATATGGTTTATATATTTAGTATTTTAGTAGGTAAAATAAACCGTAGGAAATAGATTGTGGAAAACATTGATTTTGGAATATAACCCTATGATATAAATTGAGGATGTTTAGAGTAACATAAAAATATTTTGTTAAGAGTCATTTTTAGATTTTAACATGAAATAAATACTTCATTGGATAAGAAATATTGATTTAGTAATAGAAAACATGCACTTAGGTCGAATAACTCCTAAAATAAAACATTGAGCATTACTAAAGAGTTGCCTTGTACATGAAAATTGGACATAGTGAGCACCTGGTTTGACACAGCCATGGGGATATACAAATGATAACTCAAATTTTTTGTACAAACAATTATGATGGATTTAAATATATTAGATAATGAAATAACTAGGTTATAAACTATACTATGAGAGGTCCTTTTTTAAATTAAATAGAAGAAGAAATTATGTATTGGCATTCCAAAAATTATATATTAGAAGTGTTTTTACTAATGGTATTTTGGTATAAGAATCAAGAGATTTATATTTATTTTGTTAAATTTTATTATAAATTTTCAATTTATTATCTGAGTAGGTAACACTATCATAATAGGTTTTTAGATTATGGATGATTAAATGTCTGAATAACTAGAAACCAATTTTTAGGATATATGTGTTGCGAGTCTACGTAGATTACAGAATTTTTTCTAATAATTTATGAAATGTTTATTTTTTAGAGGAAAATTTATTTGTAAAATATTTCATTTAAATAAATTATACATTTGTTTAAAGGTATATATAACCATTAGGGTTAATATTATAATTATTCCCATTGTAATTATAATCTAATTGGGTTATTAAAATTTATGAAAAATATTTGTATTGATAAACATGTTAAAAATATTATTTAATGGTTAATGTTTTTTGAAATATGTCTATTATATGATTTTGGGTAACATTCAAGGAATTATATTAATAATGATTCAGAAATAGGACAACTAAGATGATGGTTGACAACCAATTGGGTCTGGAGATTATTTCGTACTTGAACCCATGATCAAAGGACAATAGATGTTTAACACCTACCACTATCCAACATGAAATAATTTTTAATATATATTTATTTATAATAAAAATATATTAAAAATAAAGATTATTGGCGAACCATTGGTTTTTATTTGGAGGATTATTGATTAATTAATTATATTTGACAAATGTTTTAGAACTTATATGGTTCGGAAAATAGGTATAGACTTATGTAGATACTTTTTATGGATCATAAATTCCGCTAAAATGTGAATTTTAATTCATGGTGAATACTAATTTCAATTTTTGATATTCATTTACTAGTTAATCGTATAAATTGGAAACTTTTAAAGGCACAACCAAATAATTTGATTGTGCTTATAAAATGGAATGAATCCGTGTAAATATATTCCCATATATTCATAGTAACTAAAGGTGTTCGTAAATATTATGAAAATGATATTAGAATAAAAAATTTATCTTATTACCTTCATATATGTTGTATTAATTAGTATTTAAATAATCACATATTTATGACTTTGATTCCCTTAATATTACATTAATCATTAAAATTTTCAATGATCAATGTCCTTAGTCACTATCTAAAACTATTTACAGTTTTCCTCTTGGTTCATACCATCATATTACTATGATGATCTCTTACCTAGAAACATAAAAATATTTTATTCCATGTGAACATTGTACAATATATTATCTCTTATTAAAGGATATTTTATTAACTCTTTTATGATGTGGGATTTTCTATATTGGTATTTAAAAATATTGAATAGTTCATTAACATAAGCAAGATTAAATTAATAGAAATCAATTTATATATATAGGAGAGAATCTAACACCATGACATTCAAAAATAAAAAATTTGAATTTGAATATGTACGTGACATTAAAATTTCAGTATGTATTTCATTAAATTATACACTATATATTACTTAACTGATATGAGTTTAGATTTTGTTACAAGCAATAATGAGTTTTTGTGAATAAAAAATACTCAAAATCTTATTATTTTATATAATATTTATAAACTAACTTTAAAATTATAATTTATTAATATTAATAACAAAAATATAAAATTATTTCTCATATATTTTCTAGGAAGTAACTAATAATCATATTAATTAACAAGAATGCTTTTATGAAAACAATATTCATTCTAATATAACGTTTATTCTTGCTTATTTGTCAAACATTAATATAATTTTTATCACATTTAAAAAATTTATTTGGACATTTAAACAGCATTTTGGAATATTAATAACAAAATTGAAACTTTTTTAATTTTTTATGATGTTTCATTTTTTATGAGTAGTTATATTTAAAGAATTTTAATTTAAAAATCCATTTCCATTTAGGTCATTTATACTACTAAATTAAATTTATAACTAGTTAAAAATAAATTATTTACATTGTATATATATGAATTAAATTTATTTCACTAGGATTAAATTAATATTGAATATTTATGTTAACACATTTTAATATTTTGATCCTTTTCACTAAAAATAAACTATCATGTTGCATATTATAGATTAATTTTAAACTAATATTCTCACCTTAGATATATTAATTTTACATATATGGATTACATATTTTTTATGAGAATAATTTATAAATTATTATATGTTTAGATTACTTATTGAGAAAACTTAATGTTGAATTGAGTAAAGTAATTTTTCGTCATTAGGGTAAAAATGGATTATTGGGGCATAAATAGAATGATAAATGTGAAAATTGCCTCAAATATATTCATAATTATATTTAATGATTTTAATTGGGCCATGTATTTTAGTATATATGAAATTATTAATTTCATTTCCCCTACTATTTGAGTATTATTCCTTTCATAAGTTATGTAATGAAAATAAAAGAAAATATATCATTCTTCTTTTTAAAATCAGTTATGCTTTGTGATAAGGGAGAAAAAATTAATCTATTTTAAATATTAACTTTAAACATAAATTTGTATTTATATCATAATAAATACTCTTTTATTTTTTATTGATGAATTATTTACATAAAATTGTTATGTAATTATATCTGAATATTAATTTAGTTATTAAATAAATTATTGATACTAAATATATTAATATTGAAGTTAATTGAATGACTTAATGAATTAAATTATTTTTTATATGAATAGATCTTTTTATATAAGAATTAAATTAATATATTTAAAATAAATAATTATATTGAAATTATTTAAATTTAATTTAATTGAATAATGTAAAAACTGACAAAAACTTATTTCATGATATATTACATTTTATTATATGAATTAAAATTACTAAAAATCCTAAATTTTGTAACTTTTTTTCAAAATATCCTTAATATAAATATTTATCATTTAAAGGAAAATTTTTCTTTTATACTGAATTTATTTACCCAAAAATAATATAAACTAGGTCACCACAATTAATATTAAGGTGACGTTTTTCCAAATTACGTGTCATTCTATTAAAATAAATTATTATGACACAAATTTTCTTAATTGATATAGTGTATTTAATAATTATAATATATGGATAAAAATTAATGAATATTTCTCAATTTAATTTATTATTAAAGGTTAAATTACCTTGTTTACAAAACTAGTTTCCATAGTGAAAACCCATAATGGTAAAAATAATGAAACAAAGAAGGTACAGTAATCAATGTTTAACACAACTGTTTCAATGTGTGGTGGAGGTTTGGATAGACCATATAATCCATCCAACCATTTAAGTATATGTTTTGGGAAAACATTATGTAATATAGACCTGGTAATAACGATTAATTTATAGTATTAACAACAATACCACTCCACCAAAACTATAAAAGGGACTCACTCCTCTCAAATCTTCACACCTTTCAATGATTTCTTCACAATAAAAAACAACACAAGTAACATACCAAAATCCTTCCCATAATACTATCAAAATTATTTTTATGATACTTTAATCTTTTTAGGGATTATGCTATGATCTAATGAGGATACCAAAAGAAGATGTAATGTTATTCAACGAGTGTCTTTATATTTCTTCTTGTTCCACCTCCTTTAATTTTAATAAAATGGTGCTGATATAAAAACCTAAGTATCATGAATATATTTTGATGTTATTACAATATAGTAATGACCTAAAACCATCGACACAAACATAAAATGTGTTACAAATTCATCATTCATCTATACAGTGGCCTACCTCCTCACAAACTAATGTCATATATTTTTACATTTCCACCTATCTATATTGAGAATAATTATGGATATAAATTATATTTATGGTATTTATAAGATAATTATTCAACTTGATTCATTATATAATATGTACCTTACTACTTCTCGTTTGATAGAAGTCACAATAGCGTCTCCTATGTGTATGATGGACTACAACCCCGTGAAGCAATGTGATACATCATTCACATATGTTTCACATGGAAATGGATAAAAACAATGTTAATGATAATATGTGATAAAAATTTAATATTTATGTTATTAATGATAATTTATTCACTATAGGAAAATACAATAAAAATATATTTTTATTTCATTTTTACGTACATAATGATTATTACATCATTTGTGTATCTGTCAACATCACCTTTATGTAGTGATGTGAATCCCTTTTTATCACAACACCACATGGAATATATATATGTGTGTGGTATAAATTATATAATTATCATTAGGTATATATTAAAATTACTTACATACATTCCATACTGATGATTGAAAATTGGTAATTTTACTCCTAACTACCTACAGTGAAATATTTCCATTAATGTAATGTACATCATTTCAATCACTATCATTCATGGTTGTTTTTAAATGTAATAGTGTTATATGAATATTAAAATTATTGCATGAATATTATTATAGAGTGTATGATGACATAAATTATGTTCATTAACTAGAACATTCATGTTGAAACACGAATGAGAAAACATGAAAACTAAAACCCAAAATAATGAAAACATGAAATGTTATTAAATAACAGGCGTTGGGATGTCATAAAAGGATCATGATAGATTTTATAAAATATTAAATTTTAATGGAATAATTTAATAAGTGTTTTATTTTACTATACATGGGATTTAATCTTTTTCAACTACAAAGAAACATATTGTAAGTAATTTTATATCAATTTCATTTTATTGAGTCATGTTGTAACGTTATGCACCTGGTTAATTAAATATAAATTATAGATTTCCCCTTTGAAATTTTATATCTAGATTAATTAATAAGTGTTGGTATTATACATTAAAATTTTAATAATTATAGAAAATGGAATATGTTTTTTTAATTACCTATTGGTAAGGTATTTCCTCTAAATTTATATTTCATTGAGACATAATTGTTACTATGAACTAATTCACTTTAATATGGTGTATATACTATATATTTTATATGTATGTCACAAACAAGTAATTATTCAGGTTATTTTATTTTCTAATTAAAATAATTTCATCCAAGTTGATTTTACATTGTAATTACCACATGTTAAAAGATATTGAGAAATATCATCATTTTTTTTGTTAATTTACTCTTGATAAAATCAGTTTATTATAACATTATTTCATTAGACATTACATTTCACTTAAATATCAATATTATTTTATAATTTATATTATTATTTTTAAACTATATACCATTTTACATAGGATGTTTTCGTTGACATTTATTTGATATACTGAGGAAATATTGATAAATTTTTGACCCTTCATCAATAAAGATACCTCATAATAAGGTATGTTGTTCATTAGTTAAATATATTGTTCAATATATTATAAATTATTTAGAATGGTATAATATGGTTTGGGGACTTATTAATGAATTCCCCTTATTTCCTTGCTAGTCTCATGAGAGAATATCACATGGAAACCAGCCCTAAGAATATGTAACTATTATGTTTTAATTATCTTGTGATGTCCCTTAGTAGTTGTAAGTTTTAAACCACCTAGTAAATGGTCTATATGGTAATGTTGGTAGTTACCTTGGAAACATGACATCCAATTATGAATGATTTCCTTTGTTAATATTCTATTATTAGTATCCATGATACTTTCTACTTTAAATTATTTATTTATTGATTTAAATATAATTTTTTTATTAAATAGAATGTTTTTTTATTCTTTAAATGGATATATTGATTTTCCCTTTAACACAAAATTGTAGTATTTTTATTTTTATTGCATGTTTGTTTAGTTATCTATGATTCAATATTGATCATGTTTTATCTATTCATGAAGTCGTTTTACTTAAATGGAATTTTTTCTTAGTTATTTTCTTTTATAGTTTGATTTTTATTATTGACTCAAGATATCATTTGATGTACATAACCCTAACTAGGAAATTGATCTTACCCTTATTGTTTTATTTTCCCATGAATTCAACAAAGATTACTCAGTTAGAAAATAATGTTTACACTAAATGGAATAATGTAATATGAGAAACAATTATATTTATCTTATTTAATTAATATTTATTTAAGAGTAATTATTCATGTTACTAAGAATACTAAACAACTCATTACTTTAGGATGAAATTCCTTATTTCTAATGACATATAATGAAATCATTATCTCTAGTATGATAGGATGAGGATTACTACATAAAACTTATGTTCAAATTATTCATTAATGAATATATCATCCTTATAATATAACATAAAAAACTATTTCACAATTTTGGCAAAAATGTTATTGATATTAACTACCCATTTCTAAAAAATTGGGTTCAATTAAAAAAGTTCCACGCATTTACAATAATAAAAGTGTGCCTCCTCTCCTAACATACCCACATAGAAAACCTTATATGTTCATCCAATATTATTCCAAAACACCTATTAAACAATAAAATTCAACAAAAAGAGGTTATACTATTCCCAATACAACACCCCTCAATGTTTTGAAATCCTTCACAATTGAGATAATCAGTATAGTATGGTGCAATTTTATAACCATTCATTATTGTTTTTAATTTATCTATGAGATATTATTATTAATAAATGTTAATTGAACCATATTAACATGATAAAAAAAGTATCAATTGTATTTTTATAAATCATTATAATTATGGTATACACATTAAACATGCTTTACTATTCTATTAAGAAAAAGAAAACTGTTAGTCATTGGTATGTCCGAACTACCACCTTCATGATTATATGTGTATTGTTTACTTACAGCACATAAATTAGATTATTTAAAAGTTTAATTTAATAAATATATAGGATATATATTAAATTATTAATATTTTTTAATATATTACTATATTTATCCATTATATTTTTATTGAAAACCAAAATAGCATTCATTCATTCATGCAGACTATCCCCTCCATATAATGATGAAATAATATTTCATTAAAAACGATAATACATGGTTTCAGTTTATAATTACATAATTTAATATATATATATATATATATATACATGATTATTATATATCATTCATGTGACACATTATGGAATTAAAATTTTATTCAGAATCATTATAAGAATATTTATCGATATATATAAATAATATAAAATAATATATTAACAAAATTAAATTTTATGAAATGAATAAATTATTATCATATAATAAAATTATATGTTTATAATACATTATAGAACATATGTTTGAGTTTTTTAATGTGTTTTTCATGACAAAATTTTAGAAAATAATAAATTATGACACCATTATTAAATGCTTAGTAAAAAAATTTACAACCAATTTTTAAATAATAATATATAACCTAAATTATTAAAAATGAAGAGTAAAATTTGAATTATTTATTATTTATATTTATAAATAAGTAATTAATATAGTTATAATTATTTTTTGTGGAGTTAAATTAAAATTTTTGCAATCAAGGGAAAATTAATTGGACTTTTTAAAATCAAATCTCTTTCTTTTAATTGTGTATATTATATTATTCTTTGAACATCCATGATACCTATATTAAATTATCTAAATTTAAATATTATTTACACTATTATATCTCTTCAGAAAGTGTTTCCTAATTCCAAATCCCCATTTATAATGATTTTCTTTAATATAAAATTATAATACATTTTGAATAATTATCATCATATTTTTTGTTTATTTATCCAAAATAGTTATTTCATTCATATCCTTATTATCTATTTAACAAAAATTTATTCATTCATTATTTTATATTTAAATACGTATCCATTAATTTTATATAAGAAATTCATTTTTATGGATAATATTTGTAACACACTTTTACAAATTGGGTATTGTTATATTCATCTTCCCAAATGTGATATGTTTTTAATGTAGTTAGGTGTTGTAAATCACTATCTAGATTATTATTTAATGTTCCCATCATGGATGATTATGTTTTATATCAATTTATATGGTTTATGATTATGATAATGTGATAAAATTTTAAATTTAATATAAAACCCATACTTATACATGGGGTTTAGTGATTTGATGATAATATATGTTCTTATTTAGTATAAGTGTCTGCATAATAGATATGTGATTGGTGCACCCTATATATTACCTTAAAAAATTTCTTAATGATATATATTTCATAAGATGATGGGGAAATGTAAAGTGATGATCAATAAAAAATTGGAAACATGTATTGATTTATCATAAAATATGGTTATGAGGTTGTGCAATCGAATGTAATATAGGAAACAAGCTATTATTCTTGATCTCGTATGGTAAAGTATAAGATATTTCTTATACAAAATCCAATAATTCTTTGAATATGGTGGTAAAACATTGTATTTATATGTGACTATATTAATATTCATCATTAAAGATTTAATGTTTGTCACATTTTTTATGTATTTATGAAAAATTATATGCTTGATCATATGGGATTACTTATTCTATTATCGTAGCACAGTATTCATTTTCTTGATTCCATATTCGTTAATTAATTTGTTTTTATCTTACATATGTTTAGCATATTCTTCTAATATATTCCTTATAACAATGTATATATATTAATTTTTCACCAACTATTTGTTTTATATCTAAATATTCTTTTGTTTCCATTTCATACACCATAAATATCAGTTTTAATTCTACTATTGTTTTATGAATAGCTAGTATGATGAAATTAAGTTGACATGTTAACAAGCATTATAAAATTTTTAGTTTTTGTAACTAAAACACACTGATAATTTTTTTGGTATAAATTATATTTCTTTATTTTCTTTACATCTAAATAATACCAATTATTTATTGTGTTGTATGAAATAGTAGGCATAACATGTGTTACACACATCAAACAGTTTCTATTAAACACAATTTTATTATTTTAATTTTATAATAACTATTGTGATAATGTATCCATTAAACATAGTAATATTAATACCAATAAATAATTATTAAATATTATTCTGAATGGTTTTATATAAATATTGAATATTGATAAGGATACAAATAAATTACAAAAAATTGTTTTTATGTTTTGAAAATACTTCTTTCTCAAAAGAACATCTTTATTTATCTCTTTCTATAAATAATAAAATAAATACTTTTTGAAAAATTTAAAAATTTAATTTCATAAGAAATAATAATTTTCTAATTCATTATGTAAAAATTATCCTCAGAATAATATTTGTGTATTTTCAGAATTATTTCATTATTCTGATAAATAGTGAATAATAATGAATTTTTTTTACAACTAAATTTTTTAGTTTATATATATAGTTAAATTATATTTCAAACCAATTTAGATGAATAATATGTTAAAAAGTTATTCCAAAAATATATTTTAGTTCATTATAATTAATTTAATCATGAAATTGAATATGGAAGAATTTATTTTTTTATCTTTTGTACATTAAAAACATGTTGTCTGGTCTTGTTTGTGAGGTTATATTTAAATTAATTTATATCACTACTATGAAATGATTTTTTAAACTATATTCAATAGTTTCAATTAGAATAATTTATAATTTCTAAATTATAATAAAAAAAATTTCACAAAAATGTTTAGTGAAAATCGTTCAAATTATTCATAACAATTAATAGAAAAACTAGATTAATAAGGGTGTAAAGATTAACAATAATTGAAAAATTTTCAATAAACAATACTATCACACATTTTATTTTACTATTTAATCATTAAATGTTCATGGATAAATTTGGTAAATTATTTACCAGTTTTAATGTCAAAATATGTTTATAAATAACTTTATTTTATGAAATGCAATTTTTTTTGTTCTCCCTCAATTTATAAGGCCACTATCTCTCATCATATCTTACCTCCTTAAAAAAATTGGTTTGGTCATTCACTAACCCAATATCTTCTCTATATACATTAATTCATCATATAATAAATAATATGAATAGAAATCTAATCCATAGGTTCGTTTTGAGAAAATCAAAATGAGATACCCATTAAAGAGGTAATGTTAATCAACAAACATTTTCTCATTTTTATTAATAAAACCCATTAAATTATTATTTCATACTTACTATATAATATAATTAGTATCTTAAACATAATAATTTGTAGTTATGTTAATATTATTACCAATAACTACACACATATCCATCAAATCAGTTATAAGATAATCATTTGTGGGTATAGTGGACTACCGCCTCACGAAATGATTTCCTTTATTTTTAAATTACCTCTTATGAAGGATGGTAATAATGATAAAAATAATATATTTATATGATATTTAAGATTTTTATTATGGTATTATTATTAGTAATTTTTATATCATATATACCATCAGGATTTCCATTTTATGGGAATACGATAATGTTGTTCATGTGTATGGTAGACTACTGCCTCACGAAGTGAAATGATTCTTTCACGCTATACATGGAATGTATTAAAGATAGGTTTCATAAATGTATTTGATATATTACATAAAAATTAATTTAAATTATAATCTATATATATAATTTACCATATTTATTTCAGTATGATAAGATAATGGAAATAGCATTTATGCGTTTGTACGACCTACCATCTTAAAGAATTGTGTATTTAATTTGGTGTTTTTATATTATATATATTAAAATAAGTAAATATTTAAGGAATATATATTATATTCATATAATTGTTATCATTATTCATATTATGAAATAATGGGTAATGTAACAGTACCAAAAATATAAAATCTCAAAAGATAAATGAAAAGAAAAGTAGTGATTACTTGAAACATAACATTAACATTGAATTATTATAAATTGATAAACATAGGAGATAACAAAATCACTTATAGTCTAATATAAATTTATATGGTTCATTAATTTAATTATAATAAGCTCATATTTATTATACATGATGATTGAATGAGTAAAATAATAGTCAAGACATAATGTAATGAATTTTCATCTCACTTTTACTTTACATGAGACACAATCCATGTTCACCACCTATATCATATATTTCAATTTATACCACTCATTGATGTATTTTAGGATTATTATATTGATATTTATTTGTACATAATTTTCCATTTTATGATATATAATTCACATGGATTACTGTTAAAACGTTTGCAAAGCAGAAAGGATATTTTTTTCTCAATTAGAATTTATTGAGATGTTTGTTATGTTATGCACCTATATTATATCAAAATGTGTATATAATAACCCTTTTCATTTCATATCATGATTTTGTTTCATACTTTTTATATTTTATGACTCTTTATATATTATTCATTCATGGGGTTTGATGATTCAAATTTACCAATGTGGAAAGTGTTTATAACAATAATTTCATTTTTTATCAGGATTATTTATGATTATGCTTCAATTAATGAAATATTGTTATCCATATCTCAATACTTATTAGGAATTTTCTTATAATATTTTTATTTATAGTATCTTTATGTAATGGTACACATTTTCCACTCTTTATTACATATAATTATTTATAAAATGATTTTATTAAAATTATACATTTTATCTCAATTCAAGAAAATTTATGTTTCTTTCAAAACCCAGTCATGTAAATATATGTCCAAATGATTTTTATAGATTTTTGCAATTTATTTATTAAATTTGGTAAACAATTCCATTTTTTAAAAAAAAATTTCATGTTAATAATCTCTTTTTTTCCAAACAATGAACTTTGGTAAACATTTTACAATGAAAATGGTATTTTTGTAACACATACAACATATATGTATTATCCACCATCATGAACATAATTTATTTAAATATTCTATTTTTTGTTTATAATGATATTTCTAAAGGATCATGTTTTCCATATATTACAGAAATTATTTTTTTCTGACAAAATTTTCATAAAATAAGGTATTCAAAAATTGTTCTTTGTTATAAGAGAATTTTTCAAATAAAAATGGATATTTAAAAAAATATTAAATTACCATTTAAAAAACAATTCCTTAAATTTTTTCATTTTCTAGTGTTATAAATTCCTTAATAGGGATAATATCCAATGGTATCATTCATATTCCATCTATAAATGGTTTATGTTTTCATGGAATGATGTTTATGAAACCAGTTTATCTTCAACTTATTATGTTATTATAAAATCCATTTCTATTAAATGAATTATATTATTATGAATCCCATTTATTTTCCCAGGATATTTTATGATGAATTTATTTTGTATATTTTCACTTTTCTATAGGTTAAAATATAATGAAATGTTTTCTATACCCATTTTTTTATGGGTTATAATGCATTGAATATGTATGATCTTTTAGAACATAAATCTATGTTTCTAATTATGTGGTGGGTGAGACAAATATCTAACTCCAATTAATTTTTTAATTATTTGTGTATCTAATGAGATAGCTATGAATGTAATGGGGATTCAACCTGATATAGTTATACTAGACTAAAATAATATGTAAACTCAGAATTGAAAAATAAGTTTGGAATGAGGAGTGAACTCGGTACAGTAAAGGAAATTATCCTCTATGATGTCCTTTTATGTGAACATTGACAATATATAAATGACTATCTATTATTATGTGTATGTAAAAAATATCTGTATTGTGTAATCTTTACGCTCTTATGGTAAATGTTATTTGATTCTCTTACGATTCGTGTCATATAAATTATCAATTTTAATTCCATGAATTGTGATTACAATAATTCATATCTAGGGTATGGTTTTAAATTTTTATTACCATGTTCTCATTCACTTATGTTTATGTTTTTATAATGCGTCAAAATTGTTTACCATTACTAGGGATCATCTGTAACCCATTTTTTCACTCCTTTTCTCAGATTATAAAAATATGTATTTTTTATAATGTATCTAAGAAGGTTTCATGTTTTCAAGAACATAGTTGGATATGATTCAGTTCAAATAAGGACCACTATTTATATTACCATGTTTCTAATGGAACTAAAATATATGGTGTTTTGGCTTGTGTTTGTGTAATGTAATAAATATTCTTAAAAAATTATATAATTTTTTGGTTTGTTAACCATTAGTCACTAGAGTTAGTATAAGTGATATGTATTATATAACATTTAGAAACTATAATGATATAATGTTAATGAGATACCTAAGGACAAGTAGAATGATAAATCTATGGGTGATTCAATGTATTGAAAAATGTCCTCATTTATTGGTAAAGAATAGAGTGAGTGGTTTCCACGAAATAAATCCATTTATGGATACGACCAGTTGATTTGGATATAGAAATGATGTACATAGAGGAAAAAAAACAATAACACTATATTGAGCAAGAATTAAATGTGAACTAGTGCATGAAAAATGGCATTGCAACACACAAAGATAGTAACTCCCAGGGAATATACATTTAGAATTCATATAGTCTTTAAAAACCATAATTAATAATTTAAATAGATGATTACTATTAATGAACTAGGAAAATTATAATATTTCGTATATTAAAAATAATAATTCTCAATATTTATACATCCTATAAGTGACCTAAAATGATTATTTGGTTCTGCACTATGATCATTGTTTCTTAAACTAAGAATTTTAGTTTTGGTCAATGGTTGGAACATAAAGGTACCACATTAAAACTGAGTTTGATATAAAATGAAATTATTTTCCACTTGGGAATCCAAATGTTATAGGATATGGAATTTAAAATTTCATATCTATTCTCATATATTATTTTATTGACATAAATTATGTTGTACATCCAATTGTCAAAAATATAAAACAACATTATGTCGAGTCCGTCATGAGGAAACATCCTCCTTCATTCAATGGGTATTATGACCCATTAGATTATGAACAACAGATTAGTTTTACTAAATTGAAATTTTCATTGCATTAGACTGTGAATCATGACAAAAATTTTAGGTTGTCTGTATTTGGACGGTTCTACTGATAAATAGTTGACCATTATCAAATATATTAGGCAACATGATGAAATTCAATACATGTATTGGGATGAGCTCATAAACATATTTTATAATAAGTACATTATTCTTGTTCTACATGTGAATATGGAGAATTAGGTTTTTGATTTATTAATAATTAATATTTCATCTATTGTTACATAATAGGTTAATTTTAAATGATTTATGATGTAAGAATTTTATATTATAATCCATCTTTAATGTGAGGCAGATCAATTAATCATTGTCTCAAGAAAAATTCACCAAAGGGTGTTTTACAATAGAGAAATTAGTTTTACTAAAGAGATTGTGAAATTTTCTATATTAATGGGAAAGGGTGATAGAGTTACATATCAATATATTGGGTTTTAGAAGAAATTAAAGAGAGAGCTCAAATGAAATTATAAAAACCTTGGAGATAAGAAGGTGAGGTGTCCTTTATTCACAAAATGTGTGATGAATATTAGAAGAAACTATATTAATTGTTCTAATAGTTTCTTTATGTATAGAAGTGAAGGATAACGGGAAATAGTTTTCTATTGTAATGAGAATAAGTCTCCTATGAATTTATAGATTTCTATAAATAATTCTCTTTCTTGAAATAAGTTCTTTTAGTGTATTTAGAATGGAAATTAGGTAAACCATTGGTCAATACCAAGTTTTTATGATGGTGATCATCATAAAAACCCTATTTAAATGAGGATAAAAGGTTAAACACATGAGATCACTACTTTTGATGTGGTTTTTGAAAATGATTTGGTGAATCTTACACATATCATTGAGTCTGTAATCATTAACATCCTACATGACTATGGGTCTTATAACTCATTCATATATGAAGACATTTTAATGGAATCAAGATACCCACAAAATGGTTAAATGTTGAGTTAGATGTAGGAAACCCTCATGGTACAAGGATCACATGACATGTATATGATTACATTCCAATTGACATTGGATGGAATGTAATTCTGGAAAACATTTTCATTATTCCTCTTATTGAATTTGATGTCAACATAATCATGGATTTTGTTTACATAAATAATTCCAACATTAGTTTTCTAGGAAGTTAAGTAATGCTTTATATTCTTAACTAATATATGACCATCTATTAATGTCATGATAAGTATAAACTTCCAATTAATATTGCATCAAGTATATGAGTAATAGTTCAAATTATGAAGTATTTTTTATTTTAAATAACCCAGGAGAAACATTTAATCATTGATATTAATATTGTTCATGATGCTGGAGATATTTTTCTAGAAACTTTTCACCATCTTTGAAAAAAACGTGAAGTATCTTTCCAAACACAAGTCACTCCAGGTGCCATAAAAATTTGAAATAGTTTCTATCAAATTTCTTCAATTGAGTTTATGGAATTGAATAAGAAAATCCATGAAATCAAGTACATGTTATTTATTATACAATGTGTTTCAAATTGGGAACAACATTTTATTTTTATTAAAAATAGGGATTCATAAATGAAACAAAACCTTGATTATATGGAGTTGAAAAAGATCTTGATCAATAACAAGTATCATCCTCTCCATATTGGTGTATTGTCTGATCGACTGCGTGGAGATCAAAAAAATTTCCAAATTGAACTTAATTATATATATCATCTATTAAGGGATTAAAAAGATAAAAATGGAAAAATAAATTCAATACAAGGTATGAACAATATGAATTTATAGTTATTACCTTACGTATTACTAATTCCCTAGAAATTTTCATGTATTTAATGAATATAATATTTAGTCATTTCAGTAAACATTTTTTCTATTAATTATAGATTATATAATTATATTTTAGAAGGAAATAGAATACAATGAAAATATCTTGAAAATATAACGAATGGCCTTATATAAATAGAAAAAAATGAATAATTTAAATTTTTTGTATTTTCTCTGAAAATTCATTCATTTATATGTATCATAATTTCATGAGATGGTACATCAATAAATCCATTAAAAAAGGGGTCATGTGAATGTTGTTCCAAAAGAATCATGGTGACTAGAATATTTAATATTCTTGGTTCGACTAGATATTATCATTGTTTTTAAAGAATTTATAATGACTATCTAACACACAAACCTTGTTAAATTAGAAGGGATAATGTTACTGTAAAAAATAGGTATGTGAAGAAACAATTCAATGAAATGAAGAAACATTTCATTACCACAATTGTTCTTAACTTACAGAATTGTGTGGTAAGGTTTGTAATCTATAATAATGAAAACAAGATAGTATTGAGAAGGTTTATTATAAATAATATCACTGTTATATCATATTTCATATGATAATTGAATATTCATGAGAAACATTACCCAAATCAAGATTTAAAGATAGACTGTGTATGTTTTTCATTAATGATAATATGGAATTATCTTTACATAGAAAAATATATATATATATATATATCTATAACAAAATAATAAAATTTATATTATTATAGAAGTAGTTGAACAATATCTAAAGAAGATGGAAATATTTGATTAATGATTTTAAATTATCAAAACATTTCCTCCCTTGGAAAGAGAACATGGTTTCTTATTCTTTTATTTGAAAAGATAATTCGTTCTATAAATGATGTGTATCACAATGTTTTCAATATTTATATATTTGAAAAATATTTATCCACAGATCCTGATGTAACAAGAAATGTATTATCTTTCTCAATTGAATATTTGACCATCTATACATGTGATGATTAATGAGTAATATCAGTTATCTATACAATATCAAAAGAAGGCTTTTAATTTTCTTGATTTTAACCTTGATCAAAATATAGTGATATGGTTCTATAACTATATAGATGTTCCTTCTATGTTAGAATATAAGAGAAATATATTAGTGTATGCTCATAGTTATTTATTATCTATTCACATAGAAATTTTAATAATTGTAGATATTTTACCAAATACTTCCAATGGGATGGTATAGAGAGATATATTGTAGATTTTCTATCTCAGCTATCGATATGATATCATATTTAGAATAGTAGAAATTTTTTTATGGTTATGTTAGATCAATTAAAAATACTAGAATGGAATTAGAAAAAATTAATATTTATATTTTTTACATGAATCCTAATTCATCTTAATGGAATAACTATATATGTATTGTAGTTGATCTCATTATGAAGTAAACCGACATCATCTCTATTAGGGAATACATTACTCTGGATCCTTTTCTCGGATATACATTTAGGGTGTGGTAAGGTTTCATGGGGTACGAAAATATACTATAAATGATCAAGATCAATGGTTTACAACAAATGTATGGTAATATTTTCCTAAGGCACTTGATTCATAATTGAGTTTTTGAACCCAATATCATCCTCAACCAAAAGGTCGGTCTGAATGAAAACATAAATTTATAGTGGACATGTTGACTTCATGTACATTGGATTTCATTGGTAGTTTGGATAAATACCTTCCTCTATTTCTGTTTTCCTAGAATAATATAAATTATTGGATCATTTACATGGCCCATAATAATCCCTATAGTAAAATAAAGGATGGGCTATGGCTTGTTAAAGTTATGATGGAGAAAGAATGGTATTGGGAACAAAGATCACTGAATAAATTTCATATAAAGTTAGGTCCATTCAATGGAATATAAATGTAGCTCTTAATTAGAATAAGATTCTTGAATATAATCAACATTTTCATATATAATTTTAAATTGATGATAAGGTATTTTATATAATTTACCTATGGAATGTGGTAATGATATTATTGAATAGAGGGAAACAAATCCCATGGAATATTGGTCCCTTTCATATTCTTGATTATATCATGAAAATAGACTATAAATTAGTGCTTTTTACAACCCTATATCATGTCCATGATTTGTTATATGTTCCCCTACAAAGGAATTACATTAAAAACTCGTAAAATGTACTAAACTCGGATGTTATTCCTTGTAACACCTTGGGTTTTATGAATTATTATTTTTGAATAAATTAAAATCCAATAATGGTTTGTGTTGTATACAACACCATGTTAATCTTATGTTATATGAAACACTCATAATATATTGTGGTACACAAAATAAAATGGTTTTCTTGTGTTACACACAATATAGAGTTCTTATGATAGCTTGCATCACACATAATACTGGGTTTTACCAAACTAGATTATGTTATTAATACTATTAATTTATATTATAGTCATTTCCAACATTATGGAGTAGTGGGAATGAATATGACTAACTAAAATATTAAAATATTTACATTTTAAATTATTATTATTTTTATATTGACTAAAAAATAACAATCATTTAAAAGGAGAAGAAAGGTTTTCTAAAAACATATACTATTTATAAAATACAGTTTCATTGTGCTTGGTGTACATAATATAAAATTGAATTTTTCCATTTTTAGAATTGGTATTTATAAATATAATTTTTTTTTGAAACAAGAATATAACTTTTTTCATAAGGTGATTCTTGAATATATTTTATGAGAAGTATCATTTCAATATAAATAGTGAAAAATACTAACTTTTAATTGAAGATTTTCCTTTTTGTTAACTAATTTATAATTTTAGACTATTTTTTTAATTTTTTTTAACACATATTAGTTAAATTATTTATATTTTAATCTAATACATCTCATTGGACTAATTTTATTATTTATATTTGATATAATAACATTGTAAAAATTAGAAAATATTCACTTTAAAAACACACAATTTCTCATCATGTATGGGGGATAATTATTAAAATAAGTTCTTCCACTCCAGTGAATTGAATTTGGAAAAATTTATTCAATATTTATAATAAAAAAATTTAATATCTAATAAGAGAAGATTAATTTTTAAAAAAAAATAGTTAAAATTGTAAACAATTTTTTTACTGAAAATAGTAAGAATTAATTACAGTGATTAAGGTAAAGCGAGTTTACTTAGTGGATAAACATTAAATATAATGTTTAAAATTACCTACTATGTTTCCCAAAATCCGTTGCATTAGAATATTTATATCCTTAAATCATTAGGATCTATATTTATGTATTATTTTTGTACTATTAAATAATAGTGTTTTATATAATAAGTTCTGTAATGAAAAATACAAAAGGAACCATCCTTGAATATAATGTTTATAATGATTTGGGATATGGAAAATGCATCATATATATATATTTGAAAAATTAATGACTTTTTTGTATCATGATTGTTTATATTATATTTTTATATACTAAATATTTACCTTAAATGATAAATAAAATCCCATGAATTATTTATTTAGTTAATATTTATCTAAAAACTAAATGATAAAAAATTTATGGTGAATTAAATTGAATAAATTGTCATATCAATTTAATTTTATATATTAATATATCATGATAGATTGTCTAGAACATTAATTGTTAAAATTTCATTATCTTATAGAAATATTAATATTCAAATTAAAGAAATAATGTCAACAATGACATTAGTGCTATTGTATAATAAATGATATTTTACTAAATGATTAAGGATTAAAAAAACATATCTTATTTCATTTGATTTTTAAATATTATTAAATATAATATATGTTCCATTAATGGACCAATTGATATTTTAAAATTTAAATATTTTCCCCAAAATAGTAAAATTGTCATTAGCACATTTAGTAATAATGTATTGTTTTTACGAGTTACTTGGTCTCCTATTAAAATTAACTGACAAAATATTTGGTTTTTTTATTTTATAAATTATATGTAATTTTTTCAAAATAGTCTGTCTAAAATTTAAATCACATTTCACAAAAATTTCATCCTATTGTAAAAATTACTTAGGTTAGAAAACATGTTACCATAATAAAACCCAAAATAATAATAGCAGGGAAACATAAAATTTATGGAATAATGTTATTAAAATTACTTTATTCTGGTGAAGGTATTTATCTACATCATTAACTATTTCTTCAATTATTATAATACTTTAGAGAGACATGAAGTATTAGAGACCTCCCAGTAATGAATAATTTTTACAATATATAGTAGTTCCCCTCATCCTTACCTATAAATGGGAACTCAATCTCCTCCTTCTTCACACATCTCAAGACATTTGAATCTATGAAATATATATCAAATCACATAAAAACTACAATTAAATTATCCTATAGGAATTATATTTTACAAAAATAAATCCTTTTAATATTTAGTGCATACCTACAAGGGATACCCCAATAAGTTGTAATTTTATTAAAAAATAATTTTTATTTTATATCCTTTTCCACCTCATTCAATTATTATTATACATGTATTATATAATAACCAAACTATATTACATATAACATGAATTTTATTTTTATGCGTAAAATCTATAAATTCACTCACTTACATGAAATGGGTTAAAAATTCATTTTTTGTGTATATTATAAACAACCTCTTCATGAACCAATGTCGTTTTTTTTACTATCTTTCATAGATGGGAATAATGATGTCAATATTACATATATATTATATATAAATGATATATATTGTGTTTTAATTCTTATTTAATTATTATATAACACATAACTTCATGCTAACGATTATCTTGGAATATTATTAGGTCATTCATGTTTTTTGAGAACTACCACCTTAAAATGAAATGTGATTGATTCATGATTTTCATAAAATGTATTAATAATAAGATAAATAGAAATATGGTGTGTATATATATATATGTAATAAATATTATAGAATAATGATAATATATAAATATATATAATTTTCTTTTTTTGTTTAAATTGGAGAATATAATGGAATGTGATTTAATGAATGTGTACGGCCTACCATCTCAATGAATACTGTAGTTTATGTCTTATTTCAATATTTTATAAATGATAATAAATATATATATATATATATAAGAAATATGTATGATATCTATATAATGTTAATAATACATGATATTATTAATTCATAATTAATGTAATAGAATCAAAAATATAACAACTAAAAATATATTCAAAAGAAAGAGAGGTATTTACCTGAAAAGAAAGCATAATATGGAATTTTGAATAATAACATAATAAATGGTCAAAAAAGTAGTATATACTATTATATATATTATTTTTTTCTACAATTGTTGTATAATATAATTATATTTATTATTCGGGTTGTTTGAACAATTATGATGGGAATCGAGACTTAAGGTAATGCGGTTTCTAGTCCCACTATTAGTTCTGAGACACATATAAAAATTTTATAAATAATCTATTTTTATAGTTTATATACTACCCTATGATATGATATATATTGAATATATATCATTTAATGATGATTAATGTTTATATTTATGTTACTAAGATACAATGATTATGATTCAAAAGGAACTCAACGAGTTAGGGATTTACATCTCTCTTTTTCCATTTGTGAGAAATTTTCTATATTTTACACCTATTTCATTTAAATGGTTTATATAAATACAAGGATTTAATTTTATGTGTATTTAACTATATATTATTGTTATTTAAATATATATTTTAATATTTATATCACATGGGGTTTACGGTTCAAAATTTTCCACATCAGTAATAGATTTTGGTCTTAATTTTCCTTCATTGAGAAGTATGTTATGATATGCACGTATATTATAACTTCATGTTTATTAAAACTCCCATTGAAATTTTATATGATTACTCTATCTATATTAATGATATCATATATTCCAACATTTTATTCCTTCATGGGACTTATGATTCAATGTTACAAAATTCATGATGATTTATGTTACAACCACACAATTTAGTTGGATTGTTTATAACTACGTATCAAATGTTGAAATATCATGATCTACCTCTAAATATATTTAAGGAATAATATTATCCAATGGTTAATCATGATATATATTTTTAATGCAATAATTATTCCAATAGTTGATACATAAGTTAGTTAAAAAAACATTTTGAATAAAATCTGATATTATTTCTCTTTTTTGTCAGAAATCTATTTTCTTCTAAAAAAATATTTTCTAAATAAGTTCTAAAATATATTTTAAAAAATAATAATAACTTAATATAATATGAAATATGAATTTTTCATTTTTATAATGTTTCTGAAATTATTTCCATGTCATCCTATGTATGTTGTAGAATATATTTTCAATGAAAGATGTTCAAAAAATGATCTATATTTTAAATAATGTTTTTTCATTGAGGAAAGTATATTTTCATCAATAAATTTTGTAAATAATTTTTAATGATTTCATTATAATTTTTCAATATGGTTTTCAATTAAATGGATCTTTTAAATGTTTTATTTTTTAAAAGTTATTTTCAAATAAATATTATTTCTATTCAAAAATATTCAATGTGATATTTAAAAATTCTCATCTATGAATGATGATATTCATTGATATAGTTTATGGTATACCTTGGATGTGATCCAGGGAAAAAATTCTTAATATGTATTAAAATTTTTTATATTGAAGATGAATAATATTCATTAAACCTGTTTTTCTTCCATTAGTTATACACTGATAAAATTATTAAGAAACCCATTTATTTTCATGATTATTATAAGATTAAATGACTATAGAACCTATCTATTTTCTAGAATATATGATATTAAGAAAATATTATTATAAACATTTAATTCCATTGGATATGATATGATAAACTTTTTTGACTTGTGCCACATATGAATATGGTTTTCATTATCTATCATGTAGGATATGTATCTCCATCCAAGTGAATTTCAAATTCTAAATTATCTATGAACTCATAGGGTACCTGAGTGAATAGTGAAATAACAATGATGAGGTTACATGGATGATTAGACAAATCCAAAATTTTAGAATACATAGGTTGTCATCACATTCACAAATATTAGGGTACACAGGTGGTCATCCCACACAAGAATTGGAGGCATCACAGGTGGTCATTCTAATACCAATGAAGTTACATGGGTAGTTACCATATTCCTAACATGATATGAATTTATTAGTTTAAATACATGAAATAATTTTTTATATACATATATGAATTCCCTAAATTCCATTTATTATGCTCTCGCGGATCAAATCTATACCTTCCCTTATCAGTAATGTCTTATTAAATTCCAATATTTATTATAATAACTCTTGATTAATTTTTTTAATAGGTAAGGAATGGTTTTGAAATTCTTCTTCTCATGTTCTCATACTCTTATGTTCTTTTTAAACATATATAACTTCATTATTTTACCTTAATAAGAAACTATGATCACTCTTTATTATGTTTCTATTTCTTATGATATAAATAATGTTTTTGAGTAGATTCACTAAATGGAAAAATATTTATGGGAAAATTTGATGTTGGTTCATCAGATTAAGTGTCTGTATTCCAAGATTCCAAATACACTAAAATATTTCGGTCTATAGATGTGTGTTTATGTCATTTATTTAATCTTACTAAAATATAAAATAATATCAATCTAATATAATTTCGGGATTCTATAGTTGACATTAACTGAATGGTTTATTCAACCTATTGAAAATAGGATTAGAAAACACTAGTGAGGTCCATAGATATATGTATGAATATACGTCTATGTATAAATCTAACGATATGTCTAATTTTGAGTTAAATTATTTGAAAATTCCTTGAAAATTCTGGTAAAGGATATAGATCATTTTCAAAGAAACACAAATCATTCATTATATTACATGTTGATGTGTCTCTTAAAAAAATCCTTGGGTTAAATAGAACAAAAAAATTTATTGAGGTAGACTTGGTTAGTATCTATTTCCTGAAAATTATCCATACTAGACAACTCGTTCGACACTCTCAGGGATTTCATTAATAATTCAAAAACCCAATACAAACATTAATAGTGATATTAATAGTATATGATTAGGAATAACATAGGATAAAAATATGTTTACATTTATTAAAAAATAATATATTATTAATTATACATATTATAATTTAATTTTTTAGGATTATTTGGTTTTCCAACATTATTATTATTAGAGACTCTATGTTTTTTTAATGGTAGGAATCAGAAATAATTGGGTTAATATTGAATTTGACAAAAAAAATTGTTAATTAGAAACTGAATTAGATGATTAATTTAATGAGGATCTTTTCATTATGCCTAATTGGTTTTCATAATAAAATATTAAAAATATGTACATAAATAACTATAAAACTCAAAAAAGTATTCAACTAAAGAGTAATATATGTTATTGGGTGATGTTAACCGTGGAGGAATGAAGTATTTGAATCATATATTCCCTGAATTTGCGATAAAGCATGCAAAGTAATGAATAAAATTAATGAGAATATGTATCATGTGTGGTGAAGAATACCATACATTAATTAATTGCTGATAAAAATTAAATAATATGTTAATGTAATGAATATGAATATTGGTCTCCCTAAGGTATTATAAATGGATGATTGTTTTATGTGTATAACATATAATCCTTTTGAAAATATATATTTTAAGGGTAAATATATTGATGAAAATGATCATGGGTGTATTAGTAATGTTTTTTCTTCTAATGATGAAGAGACCAATAATGGAATTCAAAATGTGTGTGATATTTTAATATTATTGTTTATAAAAATTATTAAATTGAGTTTTATGACTATCAATACATGAATAATATTTCATAATTTATGAAAGGGATAATAAAGGATATGATTATGAAGCCAATATTGATGATTTATGTATTTTTAATTTGGATTCAATAATCTAGAATTTTGAAATATATAAGGATTATTGTTTACATATTTTTAATTACATATTGTAATGATTCTGTAGAGTGATGTTGTTGGACTAGAATAATGGTCTAATGAAATTATGATATCTTGATTATGGGAAATAATCTATTAATATGTTCTGGATTCCAGGGAAATTATTTTTATTTTTAATAAATAGGTTATTTATTTGGATTAATTAAATTAGATAGTATCAATGGAATTAGAACAACAAATTGAGTTTTTTATAACCTATTTCATAATATTATTGATTTTTTTTACAAATATATTATATATATTATATATACTAAACAATTAATGGTTTTATTAATTTATTTAACAATAATTTATGTTTGTAATATGGATTTAAGGAAACTTAGTTGATTACCATGTTTCATGAGAATAGATGTTGATTGTATTAAAATATTTGGTATGTGACAACCAATATCTACTTTATGAAATTGGGGGGTGGGGGTTATAATATGATTTTGAGAAATTAAGTGTCTTATTTATAAATTATGTGATTTTATCAATTTTGAATAGTGAAAAGGTAATAAAATTAAAATTTCTTAGGATGATATTTGAATGAGGTTTTATATATTAATGTCTCTTAATATATAAATTTAGGAATATTAGATTAATGTGGTAACCATTTTTTTGTGATGAAAATTGTGCATATAGTGAATGTTTTATCATTATATTTATTGATCATATGATCTTTTGTTCCTCATTAATCGAAAATACAGATTCATTTCTTATAGTATTATATTATAAATAAATTAATCAAGGAAAAACGATATGTTGATATTTTTTCTTTTCAAGTGGATTGAATTCAAGTCAGTATATCTCCTTGTGAAAATTATTCATCATTAAGAAAAGTTTATTGAAATAAATATTTTTCGAAATATCATTATTTATGATTGAATCAATGAAATAATTGAATATTCATTATTTAATGGATTTATGATTGTAAACATTTACCTTACCATGTTATCTTCACTCCTTATAAAATTATGGTTTTTTTCATATATATCAATGTTTTCACATCCCATATATGTTATCCTATATAGAAAACTTTGTATGAGTGTCTCTAGGTATTATCTATGTTTAATAATATTCATTTTCTAACAGAGTTTTATTATTTTTTAATTATTTGATTTTCTATTAATGTAAATCTCATGTATTAAACATTTCATTACCCAGATGAATTTCGAGAGAGAAAATCAGTTTTAGGGGGGTAGAATCTTACATCATGTGTATTTGTGATTTTTTCTACAATATTAAAATATAATTATTTTTTGAGTTCTACTCCACACTAAGTAAATTTATCTTTACATTAAAAACTAATATTATATTATGTAAGATCTAAAAATATTTTTTTCACTTACATTACCGAGTTCCTTTCATCTCATGGGATAAATGTAGGACAAATTTCTACTTAACTACAATATAGTATAAATATAAATTATTCCCAAAGACTTTATTATTCGATGAATTAATAGGATTACTAATATAATAAAAATATATATTTAGACATGTTTATTAGTTATTTATTTATTGGAAATAAAATAAGAATCATTAAAATGGAAAATTTATTTCTATTAAGAAATATATTTTCAAAAAGAATGTTTAATAGTTCATGGAACATAAATAATTAAATTTAAAACAACAATTTTTTGGAAAATATATTTTAGAAAAAACATCATTTTTGAATTATGAATTTCGAAATTACTATTTAGTGATGTTTTTATTTTTATTATAATTATAAATTCTTTGATGAGTAGTTAAAAATAATGAATTTTAATTAAAATATTATTTTTTATTTAAATTATTTTTATTGAAAAACAATAATATTAATTTATTTAGAATATATATTAGTGTAATTATAAAAATATGAATCCAATATTAGTTAATGGAATAATATTCATATAATAATTATTTATAATAACCTCATATACTTTTAATTATATTCACTTCAAAACACATGCATTCTAATCCCATATGTGGCATTAGTTTTAAATTAATTTAATCCACATATGGGAATTAAATTTAGAATAATGGGTTCCATATTTTTAATTAGAATAACTTATAGTTTCTAATATGGACAACATGATTATTTACCAAAGTGATTAGTGAATACAATAAATATTAATTATCGTGATTAAGGTACAATCGAGTTCAATTTATCATTAAACATAGAATATAAGGTGTAGAATTTGCTATGAAATTTTCCAAAAACTATTATCTAAACATATTTTACCCATATCACTTTGGGATCTATTTTGATTAGTTAGATGGATATTTTTCCATGAATGTGACCTTTATAATAACTTATGTGATGAAAATAAATAAAAGTACCATTTATTTCTTTAATATTTATATGTAATTAGGATGGGGAAAAATTAATATTTTTAGTTATAAAAATTATTTCATTAATTTAAATAAGTTTTTTATCATGATTATTTATTTTAAATTATTTTTTTTTAAATAATTATTATAAATTCTTATAAAATGACATCCCATGAATTATTTATATAAAAATTAACTAAAATAAATAATTCTCAAATTATAGAAAGAGAAGTAAATTGGAATAATTATTTTATTACATTAATTTT
Source organism: Viscum album (assembly GCA_963277665.1). Classification (NCBI taxonomy): domain Eukaryota; kingdom Viridiplantae; phylum Streptophyta; class Magnoliopsida; order Santalales; family Viscaceae; genus Viscum; species Viscum album. The sequence continues at coordinate 1,283,348,063 of OY728135.1, forward strand.
ATATATTAATATTTTGTAAAATAGGTTTTAACTTAGTATATTTCAATTACACTATTGTATTGATGTTTTTAAATTCAATTTATAGACATAATGTTCAAATTTACAATAATGTTATTTTATAATAAATGATAGATTATGAATTTTTTTTAAAAAAAAATTATTTTCTATGAAATTTATAAATGATAATAAATATAATATATGGTTCATTCATGGTTCAAATAATTTTTTATAATGAAAATACGTACCCTAAAAAACATTTTCAGGGTGGTTAAGGTTGAAGTAATGTTTTGCGAGTTACTAGTACATATATTTAACATAATAGAAATTATATATTGAATTTTTGTCTAATAAATTAGATATAATATTTTAGAATCTGTGGTAATGCAGTTAAACATTTTTCACTTTAATTGAGTCCTAATTGATAAATTATATATATTGGAAAATTAGTTACCTTAAGGAAAACGAAAATGGAGATAATAGGGGAACTTAAAATTTAAGGAATCAAATTAGAAAATTGAATTTATTTTTTTAGTGGAGGTATTTATCAATGAGATCAACCATAACCTACATTATTATCCAATTTTGGTTCCACATGAGGTATGGGAGGCCTCTAAATATTGAATATTTTAGACTATTTACATGAAATCCACTCCTCCTCAACATTAAAATGGAATTCACTCCCCACATCATTCTTCACACCTCTAAAGACCTCATTCTCAATAAAACATACCAAAATTGAATCAGTTAATACATAACATCATTATATAATCCCAAATTTTTTTATGAAAATGACCATTTCTTTTTTTTGGGTGAACCTAATATGGACACTCAAGTAAGGGGAAATATTTTCTTGATTGTATTTTTTTCTAATTTCCTTCTCCACATCTATAAACTCTTATGATATCATGATTATATAATAACCAAATTTTTTCAAATATAAATATTTTTTTACAATAATGGAATTTCATACAATTTAAAACGCTTCATCAAATGGGATATGAAATCATCATCAGTGTGTATGTAAGACTACCACCACGTGAATTGATGTCGTATTTGTTTCCATTAACACCTTTGATTGTTAATAATATTTATATAAATATGATTTATATATTATATGTATGAAATTAATGGTTTTATTACACTTATTTAATTATTATATAACTCATATATTAATGATTTTCATTTTGTGGAAATGTGATAATGTTATTCATGTGTACAGTGTACTACCATCTCGCGAAGTGATGTGATTCGTTAACGAATTACATAAAAATTGTTGAATATGGAATAATTGAAAATATGAGATTTATACTGTATAAATATTCTATAATTATGATAATATGTATATATATATATATTATATATTATTTCAATATGATTGGAAAATGGAAGAACCGTTCATGCGTACGCATGGCCTACCATCACCATGAAATGTGTATTTCAATCCCTATTTCTATATTTTAAAAATTATTTTAAATACATATATATTAAATATATATATTATATGTATATAATTTTTATTTTTCATCATATTATTAAATAATTATAAAATTATTGTAACTAATAATATAGAAAAACTATAATATATAAGATATACAAAGCGGTGTTTACACGAAATAAAACATTAAAAAATAATTGTTAATAAATGAGTAATAAAAGGTTAATAAAAAAATATAGTTTATTATATAAGTTTATATTATTTTTAGGATATGTATAATATAATTAAATTTATTATATAGTATTTTTTATGATATTTATGGGATTTAATATTTATGGTATGGGGATTTCTAGTCTCACTTTTTACTTATCAGTGATTTATGAAATATTTAAAGAATGTTTATTTTTTGTGTATATAATACCATATGATTGGATATATTATTAATATAAATCATTTTATAATAAGTATTTATTCTATTTATTTTATCATTTTTTTTGTATTATGATCTAAAATAAACTCAAATAGTAATAGATTTAATATATTATTTTTTATATATGTGAGATCCATGTTTTATTCCACCACTATTTATTATATGTGGTGTGTACAAATCCTACGAATGTACAATTTAAGGATTTAGAAAAATGTTATTTAAATTTGTATATCTATTATAGGATCTCTCCTTGATGGGTTTTATGGTTCAATAATTACCAAATTCATAAATTGTTTGGACTCAATTTGCATTCTTTGATACGTATGATATGATATTCACAAATAGTCATTCATGATGAGAATATATAGACCATTTTAAATATAATATCTTAAATGTATATATATACTAATGATAATTTATGTCCAATTTTATTTTATTCCTTTATGGGGATTAGGATTTACTATTACTAAGTCCCTAATTATTTATTTAGTAGTTGAATCATTTAATTGTATATTATAGGAATAATTCTCAAATGTTGTAATATTGTTTTCTACCAGTCATGATTTCAAATAAATATTATTATACAATGCTTATTTATGATATCTTTACATAATTATATTTTATTTAAACTCTTTGTTAGTTAAAATATAATAAAAAATTTTATATTAAAATATGACTTCATTTCTTATAATAGTCAAAAACGATTTTCTTAAAAACAAGTTAACTAATTTTTTTTAATTATCTATTTATATAATATAAAAGCTGATTTAAAAAATAAATTTTTTTATGTTTAATATTTTTTTATTTATTTTTGAATATTATTTTTTTAGACATATTTTCTAACTAAATTGTTTTCAAAATGTATTATGTGTTTATAATTTTTTTTCACAAATAATAAATTTTATTTTCCATAAGAAGTGATTTAAATAATTTTTTAATCATACCACATAATTTTTAATTTTTTCATATGAAATTTTTTTGAAACATATTTATTTTTAAAAAATGTGATGTTAAAATAATGGTTATTTTCTATAAAAAATGTTCCAAGTGGTCATTCAAAGTAATCCTCTATATAATATAAAATAAATATATATATTAAATTCTTTAATAATGATATGATCTATGGATAGTATTCATATTCTTCAATTGAATTCTTTATGATTATGAATACTTGTTTTTTATGAAACCTATTTCTCATCCATGGGTTATTCTGTGATAAAATTATTATAAAACACACTTATTTTCATGAGTTATTATATGATGAAATGATTACTAAACCATTCTATTTTCCATAGTTTGTGATATTTTTAACTGTTTATAACACCAATCTCATTTAATGTGTTAGAATATGAAGAATTTTTGTATTCATATGACAGATAAAAATATGGTTTCCATTATATGAAATTAGGGAACTATATCTCCCCCAATGCATTTATTAATTATACATGTTCAATTAAATCCTATGGTATATGTGTGATTAGAATCGGAAAAAATATGAGGGTATTATGACTATCCCAAGAACAAATGTAAGATATCGAACATTCTTAGCAGTGTTTCCATTTTTAAATATTTGTTAATCATAGCTTTACCTAGATAATTAAGTGTTTATTTGTGTATGGTACATTTCAGTGTTGTCCTGATGGGTGGGAAACGCTAAGGATCTTTCCCCTCTCATGTATTTCATGGTCTAGGATGATAGAATGAGTCGCTAGGGTACCAAAATATTGATATGATAGGTGTACTATTACTCATTCTCCAAGGTATGTGGTCAAATTGATTTGATAAGTGAACACTACTTTGTAGATAAAGGTATGGGACCAATTACACTGTTTCTTTGACTCCCAGTAAGGCTTGATTGGGTTTGTTTGGTTTGATGAAATAGTGAAACATAATGTAAATATTGTTTATTTCATAATTGGTTAAATGTTAATATTGTTTACTTTATTTTCCCTATTTATTTATTTAATATTGACTATATGAATATGATATTTTATGAACTATATATTTCTTTATACACAATCATTGGTTCACTTCTGAGTTTTACTCACACTGTACTCAGGCCCTCATTTCTATAATATTCTCGAGATGAAACTACACATTTTGTTGTATAAGTTCATGATAAAGACCTAGTTTATGTTTTGTGCATGGGATTATGGGTTGGATCAAGTGATTTTCACACCAAGTTGGGTTTGAAGGCTATTTTTAAGGATAATATCTATTTCTGGTCTTAAACATTTTGTTTTTATAATTTCCTAACATTTAGTGTATTCTTTATATTGATATAACATGATTAACATGGTTATTTTTCGTCAGGTTCCTTTTGTTGATAATTAATTATTTTTCAACTTTTTTTTAAAATTAGCTGACGTTATATCAATAGAGGTTTTACTCTAATGAACTGGTATAATATACCCATTATATCAAAATAAAACCAGGAAACTATTTTTCATCCTTCAACATATACGGAGGCACAACTGAGGTCATGTAGATATATGGATCATGGAACTAGTTATAGAGGCTTCATGGTTAGGGATGTTACTAAGTGGTATTGGAAACATGTATTTTTTACACTATTTTGTGTATGCTAGTCAGGAGACTAAGATCTTATTTGGGCATGGTAATGAGATCATTCTGAGGTTCCTATAACCCGACATACAAGATAAATCATAGTTTTTTGGGTGATAATAAATGCTATTTTTTATTTTATGGTTGGTTAATATGTCAGCTAAATTAGTGAAATTTTATGTGATTTAATTTATTTGTGAGGATTAAACTATTGGCCTGATATGGAAATAGAGGGTGTGTTCGTTCATCCAATATGTTAGTAAAATATTTTTTTATTTCATATGATTTTTATATTCTTCAGATTCGTATTCTAGTGGTGTACTTTTCATCTAATAATTTCTGTAAGTTGATATTTCCTAATTATGGATTGTTAATAAAAATTTTCAGGAAAAAATAAATTTTAATAAATATTCTATATTTAAAATCTTGGTAATAAATAAGTTTTTTGATAATGTTAATCCTTGGTATTTTAAAATGGATGTCCATGAAATTATAAAAACATTATTTTAAATTGTAAGGAATGGTTATGAAGGGAAATGGTAATAGAAGGGACATATAGTGAGACATGTAATTGGTATCCTCATTGTTGTTATTAGAACATGTGTTTGGGTTGATTGGTTAATGAGAGTTCAGCTTTTTGGAACATGTTTTTGGGTTGTTTGGATTTCTTAAGATTTGATGTTGGCTTAAAGATATGTCTCTTCTTGTAGCTTCATATTGGTTTTGATCATATGGTTATAAAATGTTATATGTTAAAATATATGTGTCGATCCTTAAGTTTTTAGAGATTTTGAATCATGTTTTGTACCCGAATAGTTCTTGTTTGGATAATAATTTCTATTTATGTGTGTTGGTATCCATAGTGTGAAGCCTAACATAAATGTTATATTTGGTGCATTAGATATTGTGTCTTTTTTATTTGGTGGAGTGCTACCCATGAGGAGTGAATTGTTTAGTATTTTAGGTGTATTGAATACATGTAGAGACATTGGAAATTGATTTACGTGACTCTAGTATGTGAATTTTTCATTTTTTCACCTTTAAGGTGACCTATGTTAGAGGATGTTCATTATTTCTAGAGCTTTTGGGTGTGTATGTAACATGTACGAATTTGTGACCTTAGCAATGTAACACTAAGTGTGTTACATAATTAGGGGATGTACTTGGGGGATAAGTGATAAAGATAATGATTTTGAATATGTGACATCATATGTAGTTATTAATTTATGATATTTTTAATCCTATGGTATCATTAATGTAATCGATAATGGTGTTATAGGTTCCTTAGAATATAAAGCATGAGTGGCTGATTTAGAGGCGGAATCAATGATGGTTGGTGATAATATATTTGGTAAATGGAAAAAAATTCCTTTGATTATTACTCATTTAAAAATATAAGTGATTCATTTGGTAATAAGGTTGGTTTCTATTGTAATGTTAATTGGGGAACATGAATTGATGGCATTGGTAATCTCAGAAGAAGAAATCAGGATGTGTTTAGCTATTGGCAGAAGGGTGACCACATCATTGATGGAAATTTTTTTTTACATTGATGAAGCTGGTGTGAGTGGTGGTAATATGGTATCAGTTGTATGTGAGGATGATTTCTTGATGTTTGAGAATGTTTATAATTCCTCAAGTCCAATTGAGTTGATGAACTAGGATGCATACATAGTTTTGAAAATGGGTCTTTTTCTTAGCTCTAGTGATGTACCACATGTGTGATCGTGAGACATGTTTAGAGTGTGTTCATATGAAAGTGATATACTTTGAGGGACATGATGAGGTCTAGATGGGGGAACAGGCTAGAGTATCATGGTGTTATTTAAGTTTTTTAAATACTTTGTTTGGGAATAAGAACATATCATTCTCTATGGAATAATCAGGGAATCACTGGTCATGAGATGGACTAGTTAGTTTTTCCTAAGATTAATGTATTGTTGTGTTTTAGAAAAAAAATTATCAGGTTTGTGCAATTAGAACATGAGTGGTATATTTTGATGGATCTAAAGTTAATGTTGGGTCATAACTTCTTCATAGAGTGTCTTCAGGTGTTAATGAGTTTTAGTTAGAATCCATTTTGAGTTTTGGTGTGTATGTTAGGATGCTAAATAGGTACGTTAAGGTTTCCCCATTGTGGGATGTGACATTGATGATGTATAGTTAGTGGTTGATTTCTTCGACAACTTATAAGCGTGCTTTTATCTAGTTATGATCATTTCTAATATGTTGAATTTTTACAGGGTACACTTAGAGATGATTATCATTATTTTTATTTACCTAAAACTCTATAGTTTGGATATGGATGAACATGGAGGATATGGTCAGGGAGAAGTAGATATGGAAATGTAAAGTATGTAATATATCATCAAACGGTTATGGGTGAGGTCCTCGAGTCAGAACACACGGTGATCAATTCTAGGGATTCCATTCTCAGAAGTTGAGAGTGATTAGTGTGTGTTTTTTGTTTTGAAAATCTATTAGAGGATGGAAAACCATTTCCATGTTATGCTTTTTATTGTGTGAATGATGAATGAGATGTGGTGTTGAATTTGATGACAAAAAAAAGTCAAAAGGCACCTCAAAGTGGGGATTGGTATATCAGTCAACGATATGTGGAGAAGGTCATAGAATGGATGTGTTGGAATCAAGATTAAAATATGAAAACTGTGATGAACACATTTTTATTCCTTGATAATTTTCATGTGGGGATGGTATGTTGGGGTTCATTATGTGATGTTTTGGTTTTGGCTTGGGTTGTATATAAAATAAATATAAAAGTAACATCTCAGAGTTGTTGATGGGCATGATAATCGATGAGATGACTGAGGAAATTTTTTTTAGGTGATTAAACCTCACCAGAAGATTGGAATAGACTCAAATATGTTCTTTTTGGTGACAAGGGAATATATTTATGTCTGAAATTTTCTAATTCATGTGAAGTGTTGATTATCCAACAATGAATATAGTCATTCCATGATGAGTAGACCAAGAACAACTCGACTGGGTGAGGAAAATGAACAGAAGTGGAGAGTTGTAAACATGATGCACCCAATTTGTGTATACATTTCCATATATATAATTGAAGATAAAAACATGTTTTCATCAAATATCTGTTGTTTCATGAACATATTCTATGATTTTGGTGATTCTTTTTACTTTCAGAAGCTTTCTGGCTAAATACACGAATCATGGGACGTCTGTGAAAATTTTGAAACTACACGGCGTGTACTTTTATACATGTTATGTACATCCAGATAGGGACATGGACCGAAGGAGGGAGTACACGCCCATGTCACAAGGTGGAAGATACATGCCATGTATGGTGGCGGTACATGCTGTGTACAACATTTTGGAAGCGGTTGTTGCCGAATAAGAGTCCACACGCCCATCTGGCCGTTGAAGGAGACACAACGTGTTCCATTTTTGCACACTGTGTCTTCTATTCTAGAAGGGATAGGTGGCAAACGTTTTACACTACACGACGTGTATGGCTGCGGTACACACCGTGTACACTCAACTATCAGGTGGCTCCATGTTCAAAAGTCAAAGACGGCGTGTTAGGCCACCTTCCTGTAGAGAACAATGGGCACCAAAGCACGTTGATGTAAGTACACGGCGTGTACTTTCTATACACGTCATGTACATTATTTTTCTATAAAAAGATGCTTTGGCCATCGGATTTTAGAGTTAAAACCATTGGGGGAGAGAAGAATCTCTACTTCTACCATTCCCAAGCCATTGTGGTGCCATAATTCCACTATTCTGCCTTCCGACACCATACCTCAACGCTTACACGATGAATCTGTCAGGTATCATGTCTTTCTTTTCTCTCCTGCGTTCTATGTGTAACTAAACCCCCCGTGTTGGGGCTGTGGATGAAGGGATTGTAATTTGTGTGTTGTTTTATATAGTTGTGTTTTCTCATTGTAATTCATCTTAGACATCTTAATTCACTGTCAAATATAACTGATAATTCTGAGCCGGACGAAGGGAAGAATTCTCAACGATACAAAAGAGAAGTAACAGTGAAAACATCCATGACCATTGGAAAGATTTCACAGATTCAAAAAATGGACTGAACTTAATAAATAATTAAGAACACTAACTACCATACCAAGGAGTCAACTGCTCTAATTCCAAACAAGAGGAACAGGACCAATGAAATCTTGTGATAAAAGGGAATCGAGATTGATGAATTATCATGAAAAACACAACCATTTAAGCAATCTGCATAAAAACTCCTTGATCACCACAGCCCCGACGCGTCTTTTCTTCTCGTTTTAAACACTTTAAATTCACTTGTTGTTTTCTATAAAACTATTAATCATTTATTAAAAGTAAAACAATGTAGTTTTAATCCAAAACCAAAACCAAACCAATCAACTCTAAATTATTCATACTTCACATAATTAATTATTAACACAATTTAATTCATGCACACCATAGTTCCATGTGGATCGACCCAAAACATATGCTATACTAAAGTTTTAATAACGGGTAATTAATTTGGGATGCATATAACTTCACTAAACGACAAGTGAGACCACATTTTGGTGTCGGTGCCGGCGAACATCATTGGATTTAGTGCTAAGATTTAAATTGTGTTAATAATTTATTTATGTGAAAATAAAAATCAGCAATTCTCAAAAAACACTTTTCTCACCCTATTTCAAATTTTCTCCTTTACCTTTCCATTTTTATGACTAGTATTTATGTTGTGATCATGTAGAATCTTAAACTATATGAATAGATTCCTTACACAGTCCAGGAGTGCTGATTCATCGGAACTACTTCCCCTCGACCCGGAGATCGAACAGACCCTGCTTAGTCGTCGGCGTGCACTAAAAGAAACTCACAACCAGAAACCCTCTACCATGGAAAACAAGGAATAGGGAGAACCAGTCGTGGATGCTACGGCTGAGCATCAGTATCAGCATCAGTAGCCTCCCGCTGCTACTTTACTGGATTAGGCTCCTGGAGGTTTCATGGAATTCCACCTGAGGGATTACCAATGGCCACCGCATCAACTCTTCCAACAGCCCTATTTCGCCCCTCAGGAGAAGCAGTATCTGCAACCTCCACCGCCTCAGCAGCTACCTCCAAGACGTAATATTATGGAGTATGGTATTCCTTCAATCCACGGAGCTGATACGGGTGTCGTATGTTCTCCGGTCCAGGCCCAGCACTATGAGATAAATCCTTCTATCATGCAGCTGATTCAGAACACTGTCCAATTTGGAGGCCTGCCTAGCGAGGACCCGAACACCCATATCTCCAACTATTTGTAGGTCTGCGACACATTTCGGTATAATGGCGTGTCCGAGGACGCCATCTGTCTTCACCTATTTACCTTTTCTCTATTGGACAAGGTGAAAGACTGGATTAAGGGGCTTCCACAAAGATCTATCCTCACCTGGGAGGAGCTATCCCAGGCGTTCCTATCCAAATACTTCCCACCATCAAAGAAGGTGAAGCTAAGGAATGATATCCATAAATTCTAGTAGAATGACTCTGATTCATTGTACTAATCCTTGGAATGCTTCAAAGTGATGTTAGGAAAATGCCCCCACCACGGACTCCCACTCTGGATGCAAGTCCAGACCTTTTACGGATGACTTACAACGACTACCAAGCCCATGGTGGCTACTGCTGCTGGAGGTACGGTGATGCGAAAATCCCCCAAAGAGCTATTCGAACTATTGGAAGACATGTCAGCCAACAGCTTCACGTGGCACTCCAAGCAGGGAACTCAAAAGCGAGGTATGTAAAATATTGATGCTACCACTATGTTAGCTACTCATCTGGACGTTGTGTCCAAGAAAATCGACGCATTGAATCTCAAAGGAGCATCTCAAGTTCATGTGGCGAACCATCCAGCATGCGGCTACTGTGGTAACAACCACAATCTGGCAGAATTCAATGGACTTCCATCCAACCCATCGACAAGCGAGGTGAGCTTTGTTGCTCAAAATCGAGGGTCGAATCAATACCAATAGTACCAAAACCTGGCATGGTGAGATAATCAGAACCAAGGCTGTGGACAACAGCAACAATACCCTCTGCCCCAGCGACCGCCCTTCTACAATCAGCCTCAGTACCCGAATCAGTTTCTGAGATAGTAGTTCCATCCGGGAACCTATCAGTAGCAAGGGTACCAGAACCCTCACCCACAGCAGCCACGACAGCCACCTCCTCCACCAGCTGCCCAACCATCCTAGCAAAAGAACACATCAAGGATAGAGGACCTGGTGATTAAATTTATATCAACTGATGAAACAAAATTACAGAACCAGGAGGCTTCCATCCAAATCCTCGATAATCAAATTGGCTAGATAGAAAACCAGCTATCTGGGAGGTATCCCGGTACACTACTGGGAAACACTGAGAATAACCCACTGGAGGAGGCCAATGCTATCACCTTGGGTAGCGGAAAAGTGTTGCCACAGAAGGAACCAACCCATCAGTCAACTGCACCTCCATCCCCTGTTGATAAAGAAGTTCCAGTTTCAGATCCCTCTTCATCTGAAGAGTCATCACCAGAGGCTCAATTAGGCAAGGGAAAAAAAGTCGTCAAACCATTTGTGCCTGCATTACCTTTCCCAGAAAGAATGAAGCAGAGAAAGCTGGACCACCAATTTGGTAAATGCATGGACGTGTTCCGAAAGCTCTACCCCAAAATCCCATTTTAGAGACCCTGACACAAATTCCTACATGCTCCAAATTCATGAAGGAAATCCTTTACAATAAGTGTAAGATGGAGGATTTGGGCACCATTTCCATCACAATGGAGTGCTCCACGGTCGTTCAACATTCCATTCCTCCAAAGCTCTAGGATCCAGGTAGTTTTACTATTCACTACACAATTGGACCTTGTGAATTTGGAAAAGCTTTATGCGACTAGGGAGAAAGTGTCAACCTCATGACATTCAGGGTTTTCCAAAAACTCGGGCTCCATGATTTGAAGCCAACCCGAGTAGCCCTTCAACTTGTTGATCGATCCATTAAGTATCCAAATGGGCTACTAGAAGGCGTACTGGTCAAGGTGGGTAGGCTGATCCTCCCAGCAGATTTCATTTTTCTCGACATGGGGGATGATTCGGAGGCACCCCTTATATTGGGAAGACCTTTTCTAGCCACTTGGAAGGCAGTCATTGATGTGCACTAGGGAGAGGTGATTTTCTGAGTAGGAGATGAGAGAGTCTCCTATAATTTTATCAAATCTATCAAGTAGACATCATCGTCCGATCATGATGGTTGTTCTGTAAAAACTACCACGGATGATCAGCTGGTGGATGATCTGGTATGTTCCTATATTTCTGATAACTTTAACATTCCAGAAATTCCTTTTGAAAATGATCCAGGGAACTTGCAACTCTGAAATGGCTAGGTCGGTAACTATTGGGATCATTATCCACCATAAATATCATGTAAACAAGGTATGAATGTCGATCAAATGACCTAAAACAAAGGCGCTTCCTGGGAGGCAACCCAGAGGTTACACGTCGTGTCCCACCTATATACATGGAGTGTACATATCTTTTTAATTTATAATCGTAAAAGTATAAATCTATAGAATAACAAATAAATAACTAGGGATGATGTCGGTGCCGATGGTAAAGTCACTGGAGTTTATTCAAGCTATCCCCGGTTCGAATCCTCCTGACCTACCTTCGACACGGGGTTCCTCCTTTTATTTACATGGCGTGTGTGGTATTTACCATATGTGTGTGTGTGTGTGTGTGTGTTTAATAAAACCCATGATGGGGATGGACCGGTTTTCTAGAATCGTAATCCGGTTTCAAAAGACTTGGGTTCGAACCCAGACAACTGTCCCATTTCCATCATTTGTTCTTTTAATAAAACCACACGAGGTGTACTCCGATATACACCATGTGTGCTATAATTTCCCAAATTTAAATTAAAAATATTTTTAAAATAAGAAATTACACGTGGGTGAAGTTGGCGGATTGGCAAAGTCTCGGCACTAGGTTCAAAAGACCCGGTTTCGAATCGTGCTAATCTCCCTACTTCATCCCCATCCTTTCCTAAATAAAAACCACACGTCGTGCTTTTCTTTATTTCTGTATGTATAGGCCATATAGAATAAATATATATAAAATAAATATGAGCAACAGAACAACATTTTCTCCAGTGGTTGAGGACTTTCATTAGGAACGGCCGATAGCCGGTTCGTATCCCGCCCCAAGCACCAGACCAAAGGTTGTACTACTCTTTTTCAAATTTTGTAATACACGGCATGTATTTCCAGATATACATCATATATAGTTTTATTTATAATAGAATTTGTAGATATATCTATTTTATTTTGATTATTAATGATAATTATTATATAGTTTACTATAATAATTATATTTCTTTATACTCTTTTTTAAAAAACATTTGGAATACACGACATGTAGTCTAAACATACACACCATGTACCTCTCCTATATAGGATATGGGCCACCCGGCTTGATCCTATGTTGTGTGGCTTCCCATTTCTCCTCCTTCTTCCCATTTCATCTCCCGCACGACCCTGCACCCCCATCTCTCAGATCTATCAATTTGGCGCGTTTCAAGGTCTGATTTCTTTCACATTGTTATCCTCGGTCAATGTACATTGTTGTACACTCTCTATTTCAAGTTTTTAAAATCATTTAGGGTGTTTTTTGGATTGGATGACCGTTTGGATTCCTCCAGTACACGTCCACGAAATGAAGAACACCTGTTGTGTACTTCTGTACATGGCCACACACGAAATACTTCGAATTTTAATATACACGGTGTGTATGTTTGGTACACACTGTGTTCTTTTTCAGCATGCTCGAGTACCCCATTTTACATGGCCTCACAAACCATTTTCAAGTACATGGCGTGTGTGTTTGGTACAATCCGTGTATACCCTTTCCTTTGGCCCCTCCGTGTGTGTCACCTAACACAGCCTCGTACCCCATGTTCCTATACACAGCGTGTGTGTTTAGTACACGCCGTGTCTACCATTTCCTTTGGATTGACCACGTTTCACCCTCCACACATCCATGTTCTATTGGTAAAGAATGTGTCGTTTCCTATCTCTAGACGTCATGTATTATTTTATTGAAATGATAAAAACATGGTTGTGTCGTTTGTCACACACGACCACCTGAAAATTGAATGAACAGGGCGTGTATGTTCGGTACACGCCCTGTACTTTTACATGGTGTATTTTTCACCCTCGGTGTGTCTATCCAGAGAACACTGGATACTCTACATTTTTCACTACACACAGTGTACTCTTGACTACACGCCGTTTACTTTTATTTTCCAGTTTTCTCACATTTTGTTTGTTTTTTTCTTTCCTTTTTCTTTTTTTTGTTTTGTTTTATTTTTCTTCCTATTTCAGGATATGGATGATCACGATCCTTCCCAAGGGAAACGGCCAGCCTCCTCCATCGAGGGTGAGGGGCCCATATATCGTCGGATCCAACTCTGACCACCTATGCAGCTAGACCTCGATAATCCGGTCTTCGAGCTCCCTATATTTGCCATCCTATCGCCACTCACTCCTTCAGTGGGGGCCGGACCTACTTCTGTTGCACTAGCTTCCACTTTCCTTGTGCTATCTTCATCAGCAGCTAGTCCCTCTCCGAGAACACCTTCGACCGATCCACCCTCTACTCCGACTGATCCACCTACAGAGCATGTCGTTGCTGCTGCACCAGCACCTGGGCCAGGACCTGTAGGTGCTCCTTATCCTTTCAAGGTATTCCCGGTCACCGATCTAGCATACAAAAGTGTCTGAAGATTCTCTCATCGGCCGATCCCATTGAGTGGCCGAAACCTTGACAACAGAATTCCGCAACAGATCGGTATTTGGGAGGAGTTGGAGGCACTTCTCGGGCACACCTCGCTTCTATATATTTTGCAGGTCAGCACTTCTGTGTTCCGTGATTTATTTGTGGAGATTTCAGCCTTGTTTGAGTTTGATGGAGCAGAGTACCGGGAGACATCTGGTGATGTGGTACCCGTAGTTCGATTCCGGCTAGGCGTCCATCGGTTTTCTCTTACCATGACAGAGTTTGGCCAAGGGTGCATCTTCTACCCCCATCCTATCCCCCAACCCATGTTTCTACCTTGACCCGGCTTGAGCGCTCTGACCTCATTGCCATGTGGCGGGAGATCACTGGGCCTGACCACCGATATTCCCCCACTTCCCAGAAGATCACTCCTATATCCGACCTCGTCCTTCGCTTCGCCCGCCGATGCTTCAGTGCCATCCTTTTCCCCCGCCATGAGGATATGGGGGTTGTTACCGGCCGTGACATGGAGCTCCTTACCTGTGTCATTTGGCACGACTACCCAGACCTCCCCTATCTTGACGCCTCCTATTTCCACTCCATGATTACCGTCCGTCATGGAAACTTGACCTGCAGATTTTACACCACCCATCTTGCCCACTACCTATGGGTATTCGAGCCCTCTTTACCTCATGACTTGTTAGGTTCACCCCAGCAGATGGACTTTCTTATGCTCAGTCGCATGGGATTGGTGTTGAATCAGGGGGTGCCTACATCCTTGCTCAGGCTCGCACCCCGCAACCTGCTGACCCTCCTGACCCAGCTGATGACCCTGCTCCTCCTTCCCCACCCCCTCCAGCTTCCCCACCTCACCCATCTCCTACTAACCCCATTTCTTCTGACCTTCCTTCTTCTGTCCCATAACCCATCCCACCTACCCCTGCACCCTCAGTCGATCTTTCCCTTTCCCACCGCCTAGCCACGATGGAGATGGTCTTGGTTCTCTTGGACAGCCATCAGGTTCAGATAGAGCAGCAGTTCATTCGTAACATTGGATACCCGGACACCATTGCACGTCGTTTGATTCGTCTGGATGGCCGCCAGGACCAGATGGATCATCTGTTGGCACATATTTCTCAGCATCTTGGTGTTTCACTACCTCTGCCACCGTCCTCTGCCTCCGTTCCTGGACCTTCTGCTACTGCTCCATCGCCATCTCCTGCGCAGGCCACAGATTCTGTTCTACTGACTACGGTGAGCCCTACTGCCACCACTTCTGTCGTTCCAGGGCCTGCTGCTAAGCTTCCTACCCCGATTCCAGCACCTGCGGCTCCTACTTCTTCATCTCCCCTTCCTGATGCAGTGTCTGAGCCTCCAGCTTTCACGCCTCCAATGTCGTCTCTACCGGATGGTTTTGTATAGGATGCTCCCTCCCCTGAGGCGACCCCATGAAAGTGACATTTTTCTTTATATTATATATCTATTTTGTCATTTCTGTGATGTGATGTTATTCATGATTGTAGTTTTCTTTTCCCTCACCATTGACAGCTATCATGGAGCACCTTGGGCATCACTTTTCATGAGGGGAGTATTTCTTCATATCTATTGTCTCTCTTTTTGGATTTACCACTTCCACTGCTTTCCCTCATTTTCTCTCACATATCTCCCCCTTTTCGACCCTTTACCTTAGTAGTGCACTTGGTGGAACACGTGCAGTATTAAGTGTAGAGGAGAATCTATATCTTTCACCATAGTCTTTTCCCTTAAACTAATCTATGAGACATCATTATTAGATTCAGTATTTGAAAATATAATGCAATTTTGGTTAATCATTCTTATAAATTCTAGAGTTATCAATAGGAACTTTTGGAAAGGTTGCATGCTTATTTTAGTTTTTATGTATTTTAATATGATTGCTGATATAGTTTCTAATGCAACTTTTCATCCTTTATTAAATTAAATTGATTAGGATAATCATTTTTATGCATGTCATGACCTGATTGTCCCTTTATTATTTTTCCAATCCTAAGATGTATTCTAAACCGTTTTTCGTATTTCTTTTCTAATACCCTCTTTCTTGAGAGATTCTTGTGATTTTCATCACTACTATAATTTTCAAGATTTCTTTTGAAAACATGAAGAAATTTTTCAATTACATTAAAATGATTGAGGCATTAGATTGTTTCAAACACTTTATCTTGATACCTACCCTACATTTAATCTTCGTTAAGCATATAAAATCCATGAACAACCATTATAGGAATCCACTTTACAAGACTATTTCCCTTCCTACCCTATTTCTTTTTAAACGTTGCATGATTATTCATTTCAGCTTTAAAGAGGGAGTTGGCAATACATGGAATGTTTTTGTGCACAGCCATGAAGTAAAATGTGGGGGAGTGCCTCTGGATTATTTGGGGAAGAATGGGTTCCAAACATCTACTCATTGTATTTATAAGTGTTTCCCTTTTGTTTTGTTAAATATATAAAAGAAAAACAAGCAAACAAAAAGGGGACCTTATGCTTATTTGCTCATGAACCCTACTTGCCTATGAATGATGGTGACGACTACAAAAGCATTTGACTGAGCTTGTGAATGAATCATTTTAAGTGATATTTACATTGAATATCATAAAATTTTGTTTAATGGAATTATAATTCCTTTTTCAAGCCTTAGAATTTATTTTCACATCTGAACCTACCAACCCTTAGCCACAGAGACATCTGAACATTATTGATAAAGCCCTCATGATTTTTTTAATTCGGTTTTTCTGAAGTAGAGAACAAGGAATCTTTCAAACTTATGGATAGAGTGTATATACCTTAGATTGAGAATAACTTTGACTAAAAACATCTTGAGTATGTAGTTTGATTTTAACTGGTAAGGTAAATCATCAAGTGGAATGCTTATTTTTTAAAGGTTGAAAAATGTATTGAATGAGGATGAGAGTAGTTAATTGAAATATATATGAGGCATGATTTTAATATCTTATGAATTGAATTTGTTTGTGCCTTTTAGATGTTTTCCTCGGTAACTTTATCAGTTATATGTTTGATTAATTAAATTCCTTCCTTTTTAAATTATAGGCTCTTTTAATTAGATGTTGAGATTTTTCATGAGGGAAAGAAAATGACTAAGTGTGGGGGAATTTGATGCACCCAATTTGTGTATACATTTCCATATATATAATTGAAGATAAAAACATGTTTTCAGAAAATATCTATTTTTTCATGAACATATTCGTTGATTTTGGTGATTCTGTTTACTTTTAAGAGCTTTCAGGCTAAATACACGAATCAAGGGAAGTCTGTCAAAATTTTGAAACTACATGCCATGTACATCCAGACAGGGACATAGAACAAAGGAGGGAGTACACTCTCATGTAACTAGGAAGAAGATTCACGCCATGTATAGCGGTGCTACACGCTTTGTACTACATTATGGAAGCGTTTCTTGCCGAATATGAGTCATCACACCTATGTGGCTATTGAAGGAGACACATCATCTTCCATTTATACACGCCTTGTATGCTATTCCATAAGGGATTTGTGGAATAAAATTACACTACACATCGTGTATGACGGCGCTACAGGCCGTGTACACTCAACTATCAGGTGGCGCCGTGTTTAAAAGTCAAATGTGGGGTGTTAGGCCACCTGGCAGTGGAGAAAAATGGGCACCATAGTGCGTTGACGGAAGCACATGGCGTGTACTTTCTATAAACGCTTTGTACTTTATTTTTCTATAAAAAGATACTTTTGCCTTCATATTTTAGAGTTAAAAACCATTGGAGGAGAGAAGGAGCTCTGCTGCTACAATTCTCGAGCCACCGTGGTGCCATAGTTTTACTATTCCGCCTTTTGACACCTTACCTCAACGCTTACACGATGAATATGTCGGGTATCATGTGTGTCGTTTCTCTCATGCTTTCTATGTGTAACTAAAACCCTCGTGTTGGGGCTGTGGATGGAGGGATCGTAATTTTTTTGTTTTTTATATAGTTGTGTTTGCTCATTGTAATTCATCTTACTCTTCTTAATTCACTGTCAAATATAACTGAGAATTCTGAGCCGGACCATGGGAAGAATACTCAGCGATACAAAAGATAAGTAACAGTGAAAAAATCCATGACCATTGGAAATATTTCACCGATTCAAATAATGGATTAAAAATAATAAAGAGTTTAGAACACTAACTACTAGACCAAGGAGTCAACTGCTCTAATTCCAAACAAGTGGAACCAAACCAAGGAAATATTGTGATAAAAGGGAATACAGAATGATGAATTATCATGAGCAACACAACCATTTAAGACATCTGCATAAAAACCCCTCGATCACCATAGCCCCGACGCGTCTTTTCTTCCTGTTTTAAACTCTTTAAATTCTCTCGTTGTTTTCTTTAAAGTTGTTAATCATTTATTCAATATAAAACAATATCGTTTTAATCCAAAACCAAAAACAAACCAATAAACTCTAAATTCTGCATACTTCACCTAATTAAGTACTCACTCAATTGAATTCATGCATTCCATAGTTCCCTCTAGATCGACCCCTAAATTATTCTATACTAAAGTTCTAAGAACGGGTAATTAATTTTGGACACATATAACTTCACTCAACGACAAGCGAGACCAAAACATCCATTAGTAGATGTTTTGGAAATCGTTGTGAGTTTTAAAATTGAAATTGGATTTAGGGGAAAATATATTCATCTATAGTCATTATGGGGATTTTCTAGGTTCTTATCTTTGTAATTTTTAAGGGTCTTGAAGGGAACAATGATGACATAGAGGCTGATTGATTCATGTACATTCCGGTTGGTTTTAATATAAATTATTCATTCCAATTAAGATGGCATTATCATGGATGTTTGTGTGTGGTGAGTTAGTAAACATATCCGGTATGTTGTGGAAACATGATGTGAGGGTTGGGAAGTTCCTTTTAGATGGTGTAGATTCTATGAACAAAGAGATTATTGTGGTAGGATACATCCAATATTAGGATGAACCATAAAATCAATGAATATAAGTGAGATGTTGTGATATGTGATATGGGTTGTATGGGCTCGGGCGAGGTTCTTCCTGAGGTTTTAGTTTGGGTGTTTGGTCAAGGCTTGGTTTTTGAATAGTTAAGTACTATAAGATGAAGGTTATTCTTGGGTTTTGTATTTGGTGTTTAGTTAAAGGGTGAGGCCATTGGGGGTCAAGGTATGGACTAATTTTGGTCATGAAATGGTGTGTGAAAAAATATTTATTCCTTGTGTGGTGCTGATCATGGGTTACATAGGAAATTAAAGAGGGTGTAGGATAGTGCCATGTGATTTGGGACATGAGTGGTGGATAGGAATCAGTTTGGTAGAGTTCTAATTGACTATCCCATGGTGTTATAATTTTATGTACAACATTTCTATGTGGAATGATATAGTAGGGGATTCCATGGATTCCATATGGGGTTTTTATGTATGATTATTTTATTTAGTTTGATGTGACCTTTAAAGGATAATAATTTTTGTGATTTCAGATCAAAGGGAAAAAATTATACGACATAGGATTGCATCCATGGAATAGTGTGTTGATAGAATGGAAATGATCTATAGGAATGTTTAGTAAGTGAAGTCAATTTCTAGTCAATTTTATCTAGAATTGTTTTTTTAGGATTTGTGATGGTTGAAAGGAGTGGCTTGATGAAGGGTTTTATTATGATGGTGAGGCTGTATGATCTTGGACTTATGTGGACGTACAAAATTGTTAAAAATTTTGTAACAAAATATTTTATTTTGATAATGAGGTAGGTCATAGATGTCAGGGAAGTTTATGGGTGTATTTAGGGTTTATACATTAATGATTAGTAATGATGCCAAACAATGTGCACATCACAGTTTTCACCAAGTACTAACCATGCACAAGGATTTTGAAATCATGTGGCCAGCCCTCCTCTCAGATAGAGGTGGGGGCTTAGGCACCACATGGTTTTCCAAACCATATAAGTTTATATATGACTCAATTCATCATGTCCCCTTATGGATAGGGGGAGAAATGCAGTTGGTTCATTGTTTTTCCAACCATGTTGTCAAACTATGCATCCCATAAAAAGTGATAATTTATGATTTTACCTCATGGGACGAAATGATTCTCCAATTAATATCTATATTATAACTCTCAAGTAGAATGAGATAAAATAAAAACCCCCTAGACATTCCTAAGATGAATATCCTTCTATTATTATGCATTTTAATGGTTGTTGGGTGTAAACCAAATTTTTTTATGTCTTCATATTTAATTCATTCCATTTTTTAGAGAAAAAGTTTTATTTTGTTACAACTCCATCTGGTAATCTACACCCCTGATTTCATAATTTTTCTTTCTTTATGTATTTCAGGTTATTTTATCTTAAATCAATGACTAGTTTTGGGTGATTTTTTGTCAAAGAGCATGTGGTATGTGCCCTAGAATATTTTCCCATAATCATAATGTTTTATATGTGTACGTGGGTGTCCCTAAAATATTTTTTATTTTTTTATTTTTCTTATCATAGGAATATATTTTCGACCTTAAATAGACATTCAAGACTCTTCACTGACCCCATTGGGTCAATCAAAAAAATGTAGACCAAACTGAGAGATTCCAATGGGGTATTCCAAACCATTAAAAATGGTGAAATTAATTAGTAAAAGTTTGAATTGGATAATAATGAATGTGAATGGGTTGTAAATTTTAATTTATTTTTTCGGCATGGTTAAAGGGATAATTGAAATGATTATATGTCAGATTTTTTGAAATGGGTAAGGTTATTAGAAATTATTTAAATTATATGTTTTCGAATTTTGTCTGAACATTTTTTATTATTAATTAAATGATTTTTTGAAATAGAATTTATGATTTAAAAAGAGTATTTTTCCACACTGTGATTTTAAATGGTTTTTTAATGAGATTAAACAATTAATTTTAAATAATCTTGTGGATATTTTTTTGATAATTTCATAAATTTTATTTTATTGTATTTGATATATGTAAATTTCTAGGGACATGATAGAATTTCAATTGAAGACAAATTTTTTAATAAGGGTGTGTTTGAGGTGTTTTATGAAAGGAATATTTATAAATGTGTTTTATGATTTAATATAGTTAAGGTGAATGTGGATTGATATAAATGGATATTTGGCCTAAATTGAAATGTTAAATGGCTGAAAGATTTTAATTTGGATTAGGGTAATGAATTTTTAAATATGTTTCTGTATGTGGTAAATGTTATTATTAGGTGGTTGTACTAATGAACCTTTAGATGGGTCAGGATAGACTGATTCTATAAGCCTAATTATGTATGTTATGACTAAGATGTTCGATAAAGGATCCACTCCTCCGGAGAGGATAGACCGATTCTCTAGGACAAATGATGTTTGGAATGACTTGGATGTTGGATAGAGGATCCTCTCATTTGATTGGATAAACTATATATCTAGTTTCACCGATGTGTGGTATGAATAAGAGGTTTGATAGATGATACTCTCTATAGGGTGGGATAAACGTATGATCATGGCCTAAATATGTATGATATGACAAAGAGTATGGATAGTGGCTCTATTCCTTGGGATAGGATAAACTGAAACTATAGGTCTTTCTGATGTGTTGCTTATTCTGTGATATTTTAAGGATAATGTTTACTTCAATTCTATGTATATGATATGGGTACTAGGAATGATGATCCAAGTCATGTGGTTAAATTGAATTGATGTTTAAACTCATATTTATGATTGAAAGTCTGTGATCATCTATGTTATGGATTTGGCTCCAAACATGGTCGGAGTAGGTTTGGTCATATGATTGACATGATAAAACATAAATGGTAAAATGGTTATTTAATAATTTTTTAAATTTTAATCATTATACTTTTACATTTACTTCTAATTTATTTCAACATGGATATATTCATAAATTATTATGTAGGGTTTATTTCTTTAAACACCACTAGTGGTGGCGAGCTTATTTGTACGAACACCTTAATTGTGCCACTATGAAACATGGGTACCTAAGCCTAAGAAACGTGTTTTTTTGTAATGGTTCTAGATATGAACACAGATAATAGTTTGTGAAAGTTAATTCAGTTAGGATAAAGGGATTTCAAGAATAAGTATGTACATGTAACCATGTCCATGATTTTTTTATGGTTTTTGGTTTTATAATGTAAACTTAATTAAATACATGTAATATATTTTATTCTTAATATTTATATAGAATGAGATATATGAACTATTGTTATCCTATGCCTATGACTGTTCATTTTTTCTAGTTTATTTTTTATTTCATATGTTTTGAAATTTTTTTTGATGTGTTTTTTTCATATAAGAATGTATAGCCTCTCATTTTCACCTCCATATTCCCATACTTTTAGTCGGTATCCTCAGTAGTATGGGGGGCATGCCTAAGGTCATGTAGGGTATTGGCTCAGGGTATAAGTTATAGTGGATTCTATGTTAGGGTTTTTAAACAAAATATGATGGTACATGAGTGAATATATGATGGAAGATGATGATGGTAAATCAGTTATTAACCCAAACCTAGATATAATGTTACACAGTTTCTCATTCCAATCCTATATTAGATTTTATATGAAGTTATATGAGTTTTATTCCCATGCTCAAAAATTTGGGATCACATGTGGTCAGCCCAAGCCCAATATTGGTACATGATTGGTTATCCCAACAATGACATATTATAAACATATTTGTGGGTATCCTTAAAATATGATTTTATGTATTTATATGAACTCCAGATATTCCATTCCATGGGATCTCATGGATAATGTCATTTGGTTCCCTTATGAATCATATATTATGATCAATATTACTTTATTCAATGACTCATGGTAATTATCCTTCATATATTGGGTTTGGTTTTCAAAATTTTTAGTTGAGGTTCTCATAGCATTATTTTCATGTTTTTCTTACATATCTTGTTTATTTTACATTGTTGAGAATTTTCACTCATCTATTCATATGATTCTATTCCACATCATATGATGATAGGCTTTGAGTAGGATTAATAAATAGTATTATCATAGTGGGAAATAATGATGATCATTCACCCGATTATAGGATTTTTTTTCCAATTTCAAAAGACACTATAATATTGCAATACATGGTCCGGAATATATGGTGTCTATTGAATTTTAATTAAAAATGATTTAATATCCATGTATGTGAATCGTTGTCCTCTACCCAATAATGAGGAAAGATGTATCGTATGAGGAAAATTTGGCAGTGATTGAGGATCATGCTTAGAATATCTTATTAAACAATACCCATCACATATATAATGTTTTTTAGAAGGACCAACGGTTTTAGGTTGCTACATGGGAATATCAGGATATCATGATACATATATATCTTCATTTTTTTATATTGTATTGACATATTGCGAGGGATAAATTAATTTTAAGGTGGTATATTGTAACACCATATGTTTTTATTATTTATAAATTAATTAAATTTTTTAATTGGAATAACTTACACACTAGACCATGTTATTCTTGTTTGAGAAACAACAAAATGATTCTACCAAATGACATATTATTTTTATTATTTAAAACATATAGTACTAAAATATCCATTAAACATTATAATGTGAATATTATTACCAATATTATAAATTATTTGTAATTATTTAATATAATTAATATATATTGATAATGAAATTTATAATTCTCGGTATAGTTATTATAGGGTTTAATGATACTATTTTCCCAATAGAACATTTTCTTATGACCATAAGTGAATAATAATGAAATAAAGTTTTATACTATTTGAATTATAATTTGATAAATTAAATTTTATTTTTTGATATCATAATGCCAAAATTACATTGGGGTATATTTATTGGATTTTTCCGAAATATTTCATTTTTTGTTAAGTAGTGAAAAATAAATTATCATAATTGAAAGCATCATTTTCATCTAATATATTTTAATAGTTTAATTATATTTTATGTTGGTTTTAAACTATAATTAGTTGTATAATACCTTAATAAATCTAATTGTGGTCATCAGAATCAATTTCACAATGAAATTGTATATAAAACAATTCAATATTATAAATGTTATCTCCATAAATAATCAATGTGTGTCCTCCCATATTCAGGATTATTTTTAAATTAATTTATTTCACATATCAAAATTGAATTAGGAATAATTGATAACATATTTTTATTAATAATAATTAGGGATATCTAAAACATCTAACATCATTTTATTCAAATATGATTGGTGAAAATAATTAAACATTATCACAGCAAATAAGAGACAAATGAGTGTACAATGGGACTAAAAAATAAACATGAGGGTAAATTGACCTAAAATAATTTACAATAAAAAATTTATAGATATATTTCTACGTTACTCCATTTTAGAAATTATTTTTTAATTTAGTTTTTCCTTTCAATGCTAAAAATTTAGTTATATAAAGACTATTTTTGAAACTATCAAATGTGTCCAATCCATCACTTATATTGGCCACAACCAATCCTTTATTCAAACCATAAAAACCAATGGTTTCTAGAAATATTATCCCAAACAAATTAAACAATTCACATCTTTTTCAAATAGAACATAATTTGAGCTGATGATTTACCAAGGGAGTCCTTTTGGGAAAACCAAATAGAGATACTTAAGAATAGGTAATATTCATCAACAAGAGTTTTCCTTTTATTTATTTCTCTAATCCCATAAAATTTTTATATAATTATTATTTAAAAATATCTATATATTAAATATACATACATGTTACTATGTTACAGTAAGGACAAATAGCTACACACTTATATAAAATTGGTTTCAAACTCTTTATTCGTCTGTGCGGCAAACCATCACCTCATGATGGGATGTGACTCAAACATGCAATAAATAAAATTTATTAATGATTAATTTAATTAAAATATGATATAAATATAACATAATAAGGATACAAAAATTATAATATATATATATATATATAATTTACTTATCTTTCAATTAATAATATAATAAAATTGAAATTGTTTCCATGCATACATATAACCAACTATCTCCATGAACAATGAATTTCATTTACTATTTTTAACATTAATAGATTATTATATATATATATAGTTAATATATTATAATTGTTGAATAGTTATTATTCCATATATGATGATATTAGCATTAAATTAAGAGAAATAAAAAAAATAAAAATATTTATGAACAAAGGTTATTACATGAAAAGTAAATTTAAAATGGAGTTTTTAGTAAAACATATTCAAGGAATTATTGTAAGAATTTATTTGAATTATTATTCTAAAAAAAATGGTTCACTTAACTCCAATCTATCACCCCTTCTAGACCATTGAATAGGAGCCATAATTTTCAATAGTAGCAGCTTTATTAGACTATCCCAATTTGATGCCATCTAACATCTGTCATGAGAAAGAGAAGCAAGAGAATCCTATCCTAGAGGTGATGAGTTGCCTTATGATACCATAAATCCCTCAGTGGTCTTGTTCCAAAAAAATAATCATTCATGTAAACTAAATCTCTCATTTTAAATCTCAGATTACAATATAATATCATAAAATATATTTCTAGGATCGAGGAACAATGTTGTGAAATATTGGGATTTCTTCCCTAATTCGATTAACAATTTAAGTTTTCACTATTTTTTCTAGTAAATGGATTCACATTAGTGCCAAGACACCCCTTTAGTGGGTTTTTGGGTTAATCTCTAGAGATTTCCACTTCCCTTTTGGAACATTCCTTTCAAAGAGAAGATTGGGTAATCCCTTGGTGAATTCTTATGTGAACATAACTGCAACAATCACCACTTGGATATCGCTAAATCCCAGATATTCATAATGATTGAAATCCCCTCTCCCCCACCATATTATATTCTCAACCCAGTTGATAGTGGGTTTTAATTGATCCAGAAACACTTTTACCCTTTAGTGCCTTATTGTTTCAGGGGTTTTCATATCCTAATCCATTCAATGCAAGAGTAATATGATATCTCATCCACCATCGATCAATCCAATAGAAATATCTCATGGTAAGATTAGAATATTCTCCTCTTGTTTTTGATAATTATTGATTGATGTTTGGCATTGACCTATATCTTATAATCATTCATGGCTCGTTAATTAACTTCCCCCTCCTCCCCTAAAGAGTCCTTTGTCTCTAGAGAACCCTGCATTCCCTACCCTGAGGTGGAGCCTATAAACATCCATAGATTGAAAATTTCATTCCCCATTATCCCTCTCATTCACAAAAACTCCTAAGAAAACACCATGCAAGTACCTCATTCTCTTTATCCCCTTCCTTCCTCCCCCTTATATATTCACCCTTCTTCTCCCATAAACTTTTGATCTTATTGGCCATAAATCCAAAGGAAATTATATTTTTCACTATAAATCATCTCTCTCGCCTCCATATATCTATACGGAGGATCCATAAGACAACCATATTCAATTGTACAATAGTTATAAAATATTATCGCATGTTCTATATAGTCACTCCAAAAAAATAACAACCAATATCTACACACATTTCTCCTCTAAATCATCAGATTTAGTGATATGGAAGTCCTTCATTCATTGATATCCCATATAAAGTGCATGTACTCATTCTCAGTCTAGAAAAATGCATACATCCTGTATCTAGAAATGTAATCTCACTCGTTATACAAGTTCTAGTTCTATAAGGGATTCCATTTAATTGTAATTATTTTAATATGGATCAGCTGTGGCCTTGATTCCCAGGTAACAATATATTTTCTCTTTCATAAATCCTCTTTTCACTATGTACCCCTTCTGTTTTTTTGTGAACCATAGAAACACCATAATAGACTCAGAATATTTTCCAAAATTAATGGTATAAGTTATTTAATGAATTGTAAACTATACAACCAGCAATTATGGATTTTCACTAATTCATCAGTCTCAACGGAGAATTTGATGTCCGCTGACTAAAAAATATCAGTTAAGGTGGAATGTGGAAATCTACAGGTTTTATTCTCCTTCATGTATATGGAGTTAGAGCTGTTTCTTCAAAATCAACTATTAATCAACCTCATCTCCTTTAACCAGTGATATTTTACATTGATGATGGGAGGTTACTTCAACTCAATTTTTATTCTTATAAGGATAATTGTGGAAACACCATCCCAAGTAGAGATAGTCCTACCTTCACAGTCATTGAAATTGAGGAGGGACAACATGACATGGGGTTCACTAGTGTCTAGTTTAACTAGCGAAACAACTAGAGATACCAAAGGTGGACCTATTGCATGTCATATTAATTTTTTTGTATCATTCAAGTTATCTCTCTATTCCTAGTTACTAAAATTCATCACATTGTTTGGGGACTATTATATCACTCTCCCTTAAATGATCACCTCAATTAAAGGACCTCTAGAGAGCATTGTTTCTTATTCTCCAATATGTGGATGAACCACCAAGACATCCTCATCATGGTGTTATTTTTTTAGGGGGCCTAATCCAGGGGCACTAGATTCATTTTTATAATATTTTATATAGACTGAAACAATATCTTATGTAATTTATCCTCTATATTCCCTTTATCCAACCTTTCTTTTATTATATTTCAAGGGATATTGATGTTGTTTAAATTAGGATGGAGGATTCTTTGGATAATGATATCCTCGTTTCCCTAGGTATCATGAAGCAACAGTTCAATGAAATGCTATTGTAACAAGAGAGATACCTCCAATAGAGGTCTTCTGTTACATGTATTATAGAAGTGAACCTGAATAATGCCTTCTTCCAATCCATCTTGAATCAAAAAATTTAAACTATTGTCCTCAATATCCAATTTGAAATTGGATCCTATATCATCTAGATGGAGGTAATTTTTTTGAATGTTACTTCATAATTTTCCTCTTTACTATGTGATAGTAACCCTTGCATGAAAAATGACTCTCTGGTGTCCATGATATTATTTTTGATTAATGTTTAAGGTGACAACCAACCACTAGATCTTCACAATTAGAACTACTCCAAACGATAATGAGGTGTGGTCATCAACCAACTCCCTCAAAAATAAATTTCTCCTAGGAACTAATGGGATCTCATGAGTTTTCAATGTTTGTTCCTGGGATATTATCAAGAATGTTATTAATGATTCTATTATGTATTTATTTTATAGAGGAGGAAAACCTCAGGTTTCTTATTCCACTAAAATGATCATCATTTTCATGGTGAAATCATATTCCTCGATTAATCAAATTTTATTCATCATCATTTGTATCTTTTCATAAAAATATATGTACTCTATTGTAAATATATTTATTTTTGGGTTCAGGCACTGATGGATATCAGAGGAGTATTATTCTTTTATCTATGGTAGGAGCACTGAAGGGGAAATTTAGATTTCACATGAGAAGATCAGATAGGTCAAAAACATGGTTCTGGGTTCCAACACTATCCTTAAGGTGGATCTAGAATTGGAATATGGCCAATTGGGTAGAACGTCATCATCTAGTTAATGAGATTCATGAGATTCTTAGAATTCGTTATTGACATGTTTTTTTTGTATTTACATCCTTCGATAAATATTATGTTCATGGGAAGGTAGTTCATATTTATAAAATCAGTTGGAGAAATTATAATATTTGACCATCTCTCACCCTAGATCTCTTTTTAACCCATGTTTCTCTTATTACATATGTTCTCATCATATTGTAGAATGGGATTTATCTACCATAACATTATGGGAACCACTTATCCAGTGTGTCAAATCACATATGTGTAGATGACTTATTATTATTTAAAAATGGTCACAACTCTTCTATTATGAATTTAAAAAATATGAGAGAGTACACCAGTTGATGTGAGAAATCTTTCTACCGAGACACGAGATGGTTCTTCATTACACCATCATTCTTGTACTAGTGTAAAACAACCATTTAAATCCAATTATGGAATATGAAATAAGATAATACCAACGGGGTACTTTGGTTACCCCATTTTACCATGTAATGGTACTCATAAGGCATATTTATGTCTTATTTAATAAGATTATAATTTACATATTTAATTGGAATACTGATTTCCTCTTATTTGGAGGAAATATCACACTAGTTCATTGAATTATTTCTTTAATTCATATGTATATTTTAGTTGTTCTCAAGGTGATACTATTATTTCTGAATAAAATGGATAATTATATGAATTATATTATTTGGTTTTCCCTAGCTAAGGTAAAATTACACTAGGATTCATAGAGTAATCATTATAATATATAAGATCATGATGGAATCAATATGAGAAATGTTGGGGAGGTAATATATTGTCTTTACGAACAAAATGTATTGGAGGTTATTAAGGTTTGATCTCTATGAAGAAATATGTCTAGGGGAATGTATTGGTATGACCTAATAGATAAATCAATGAAATAATCACCCATATGGAATTATATATGAATATGTATTCTGGATCTTCACAATTTTTATCATTGGATAATTGGTTATAGTGACATAAACATTAAGTAGTGAGATTGAGAATATTGAATCTATTATAACTGGGGATTCCCAGTGCCTAAAATTAACATTAAACTAGATTCCTCTTTCCCCTACTTTACAGAGGTGATCCCTAAATCATTCTAGGAAAGGGACTTTAAAATCACACAACTAGAAGACTTAACAGACTAGTGTGATTTCACTGCCACATCCTCAGGTAAGTTCACATCCAAGGATTAAAAGAATCTAGTCATCTTAAATCATGAATGAAATATGTGCGATATATAACTCTAGTGAAATTACATTCCACCAGTGTTTAATTTTCTTATTTGGAGGATATAGTTCATGGTGATTCCAATTGATGGGGCTGTGTAGGGAAAGGGTGTTCAGTTTGCTTAAAAATGCCCAAGATGTACTTCATCTAAGGTATAATCCATGTCACACTATTACATATGATGTGAGTGGGAAGGATTAAATTAGAGGGAGATGGGGGAGTTCACATGTATATGAACAGTTTCCTGATAATTAAGGGTGTTTTCTCGAAAATTGATTGAGGGTGATAGTAGTAACAAATCAAAGGAGTTTCTATGAACTACACATCATGTAGTAGTATTCTACTGTCTATATGAGGGACATAAGTAATATCCCCACTCTAGAAATCCTATGTCAATCCTAGAGTTGGTGGATTGGTCTGGGAGTCATTCTTCAAAACTCATAGGCCTCCTTATGTATCTTGAAAAGGCACACTCTCTAAAATGGAATATTTTAAGATGAAAAACTTCATTAGTGACTTTACCATTGAATATAGGGAACTAGGATCATTATATTAAACAGCCCTAAGTTATTAATATCAACACATATATAGCATGGAACCAGGGGAATGAGGGAGGATTAGTGGTCTGAGACCCTATGGGTTTAGTTCTGTTCAACATCAACTCATTGAAAGGGACCCATGATTCCTTAAATGTGTAGTCAATGGCCTTACTCAGCGGTGTTTAGATAGAAAATATCATAATATCCATATATCCTTAGTTTAAATTGACTTGAACATTATCTATAAATATATTAATGATACCTATTCTATTCTTTGGGTGGTTATATACATGGTTTGAAATTACACAGCCCTCCTTTTGAATGACATCATACTCACCCATACATGGGTGGTGAGGAATCATGTGGTAGACATCTTGGAATCCACAGATACTTCGTAGGTTCCATTATGAGAGTATCCTTTCATATGGTACCTCCACCCAAGATGATTTATTATTATAATCAGGGGTGATCTTGGTCTCTATTTTTCTAGATACCCATGATGTATTGTTCTTAGATTTATTTTCCTCCCCATTTCGATTAAAAGAATATAAGTTTGTGTTTGTAATAAAACATCATAAGTAAATAATATTTGTTATTATATAAATGAATAAGAATATATAATACATATGTAATAAATTTATATTTTTTATAAATCTAGATTGAACATGTTTTATGAAATTTAAGACATATGGTGTAAGATTTCAGTCTTAATTGTATTTTCCAATAGACTCTAGCCATGTTGACCACCAATTTATTTTATATGGTGTTTATAAATAATAAGGATGTATTAAATGATTTTATTACTGAGAATTATTTGGATTTAGATAGACATTTTATGATATCTCATTAAAAAGTTTTAGGATTCTAACATTACCATGGAGGTATTAGAGTTATTGTCTAAATTTTCCTTCCATGAGATTTGTGTTTGGTTAAGAACCTATATTCTTTCATGATAATTATATACTACCCATGTGACATGTAAAATAATGAATTTTTTCATCCTCATGCTATATTATTTTTCATTTATTATTATTCATTAATGGGGTTGATGATTCAAAATTACTAAAGTGGTCAGATTTTGTTGTTATTATCTCATCGTTTATCTAGATTGATTATAAATATGCCTTATTGGATGAAATATTTTAACCCGTCTATTTATAATTTTCATGGAATCTCTTCTCTTATTGGTATTCATGATATATTTTAGTAATTATATAGTTTTTCACCAATTGGAACATTATATAATTAATAAAATGGTTATAATAAAATATGAAATCAATTATCCCTTCTGACAGAAAGATGTTTCTTTAAAAAATATGGTTTGGAAAAAAATTCAAAAGTGTTATTTATACATTTCAAATTATTTATTAATGAAAATTGTAGTCATTTTTTTACATTAATAAAATGTTCTCATTGGTATTTTTTACCTTTTATCCAACCAGGTATCATTTTTCATAGAATTTTAAAATGAAAAAAGAATTATCATTATACATGAACAACATGTACAAATAACCCACCGTAAAGATTGAAATTTCAGTGAAAATTCCTTTACAAGTTAAAATGTTACTTTTAAAGATATTTTTCTAGTATTCTGTAGTGTCATTATTTTAAACGTTTTTTTGAAGGAAATGTTTTTTAAATTATATTTATGTTAAAAAATCAAAATAATAATGGATATTTTTATCAAGATATTATTTAAATGGTCATTAAAAATTAACATATATTGATGATGAAATAACATTTTCATACTAATTCCTTAATGGTGGAAAATATCTAGGGGTACGATTCATATTCTATTTTTGAATATTTTATGTTTTAATGGACCTATGTTATGAAACACATTTCTCTTAAATGAGTTATATTCTTATGAATTTTTTTATATTATTGGGATAATATTCTTATGAATCTCGCATATATTCATGGTTTAAACAATGATGAAAAAATTATGAATCCTTCCCATTTTATATAGGTTACGATATCATTAAATTTTTATGATACCCATTTGATTTCATGGGGTTTGAAATAATGAATTTTTATGAAAATGTGGCACTCATAAATATGGTATTCCTTATTTGATTCCTACTAAATATATATCAACACAATGTGATGGGTAATGAGTTATATATCTCTTGTGATTAATATGGTTGAAACAAGGAGTGAACCTAGTACAGTAATATATGACCAAAATGATGAGTGATCTCAATGAATTTACATAATTCTAGAATGATGAGTGAAATTATTATAGTAATGTAATTTATTTACCATGATGGCTTTGGCAGTGTTTCTTTACCAATATATAATTGACATTCTATTCTAATGTGCATTCCAAAAATTCATTATTTATTCTGATTTTTTGCTATCGTGGAACATTTTAATTTATTTAATAATGAATATTTCCTATAAACAACAAATATTTATGCCATGACTGATTATTATGATATTTGGTATGTGGAATATGTTTTTAAAATGATACAATAATTTTCTTATACCCTAAATTTTATGTTATTCTTATGCATCTCGGTCATGACCTACCTTCACCAAATGGAGGGAAGGGTCAGCAGATTGTCAGGCCCTTCCTTCGTTAAGTTGAAGGAGAGATAACAACCCCCAAGACCCGCCTTCAATAGGTCCCGGAGTGATGACTAGCACCAAGGGTATAGATTCACACACTAAATGGAAGGCATTACCCTTTTTCTTTTAATTGGATCGGGAGATAGAATGGTAAATCCCAACAACACCAAAAGTAGAAAGTTAAAGTAAATCCAAGAACCATTCCCAATGCATGTTACAAAAGTAAAAATACACAATGTACAAAGTGAATATAGGGGTAAAGTACCAAAGAAAGAAAAAAAGCAACTGCAACTGACCCAAAGGTCCGAGCTAGTATGGTCCCCCACGATCCCCGAAGTCCTCCTAGAAACCTGAAAGCAGTTTTTATATACGTAGGGTGAGCATACAGGTATAATCAGTATGGAAAACCAAAGACTCTCGTGCACATGTGGGGGAACGTGCTAAAGTCCCGTGAGAAGAAAACAACCAACACTATAAAGAAGTTCATCCACCCCACTCACCAGCCACACTCAACAAATAATGCCAGAATGTAATATATATTATGAGAGCACATCAATGTTTGGGTACCCCCGCCACTTTGCCACTGGTTATTAAAGACATCCTACGCATTGAACCAATCCTTCCATCCTCACCGTAGTCCCAATTCCACACCTCGCCCACACACACTTGGGCTACAACCTCACGCAATCCCACTCTCAAACCCCGCCTGCACACACCTGGGCCCCAACTGTCACACGAAACCACACCTACAAACACCTTGGCTAGAAAACCCACTGCCACACCCAAAGACAGCTGGGCTAGAAGATACACTGCCATGCCTGAAGACACCTGGGCCTCATCCCGACGATACTTGGGAAACGACCTGCCCGCACACACCTGGCCCATAACCACCACACTACCCCGCCCGAAGGTTCTTGGGCTAATAATGGACCTCCGGCCATCACATCCTGCCTGAAGATACTTGGCCTATCTAGGAAAGGGAGCAGAAAAGGAGCTAATAACCAGCCACTAATAACAGTGTTGGAAAAAACACCCTCCCCCATGAAATGGGGGTGTTCGGCACTAACCGCTCAACTTGGGTGGGGCGCGAATAAGAAACACAAAACTAAAAGTATATATATAGGTTACAAGCACTCTCCTAAGTTTAGGTTTCTCATCCAGCCTAAGGAACCCAATCAGCACTCAAGTCTGAGTCACAACTCTCTCCAACAAAACCCATTTGTCCCATTCGTTTTCATGTTTAGTAGCGATGTTTAATTAAGTTCTGCACCTACTTGGGAAACTAGTAAGCATTGTCACAAGTCCAGGAAAGCGAACAGTTAAGAATTAACTACAACATCCGCACCTGGTTCTCTTGTAAATCCAAAAAAACCAAAGGAGACCCCAAGATACAACCCCATGTATAATATCCAGGAGCCAAAATGATTCTCAACAATAGAGGATCAAACCCCAATTCGTGATACAGACAAGGTAACCACCCAGTCATAAAATTCACAACCACTAAATCCATAATAACAGGGGATACCATCCCCACCCACATCACCCATCAAATAGCATGTGAGTGAAAAGAATAGGGAAACCCACTACCATCAACATAAAGTACGCCCATGCCGATATTTTCAGATTTATAAGATTTAACACATTCCATGATTTCCAAATTTGTTGTACTTTAACCGTGGTTATCACAGAAAGGAGTTGATCCTGGAGATATCAATTTTTTTAGCCAAATATTTATATTTCACCAATTTACTTCTCACAGTAAGAGTTCACAACCACAAAAACAATCCATTTAACATCACCAGAGGAAAGGGTTCGTTAGTACACAGAGAAAGACCACCAACGACCATGATTTTCAAGAGGTGTAAGTCCGCACAATTCAGAAATCATAAAAATTATGGAAGATCATAAATCAAGGCAGCATCATCGATCACATCCCCCCTTCATTATTAAGAGTCCATTCATTATCTTCATTAAGGTTCAGGTTAATCCAATTCTACAGAATCAAAAACATGCCAACCCCACATGATACACAAAAAGAGAGACGAATTAGAAATTCCCTAGTTGTTATCAACGATCGATGCTAAGCTCAGGCGTGGAACTTCACAGATAGCGATGCGGCTCGTCTGAATGAAAACCTTCTTGTCTGAATGAAGGGTACTCCTAGCATAGGGTGATCGAGAAAAGAAACCTAGGGAGAACCCTTTTAGTTTATAATGGTCGGGGATGGTTGAGATAAGAACGCAAAACCGCGTAAGGAGCGGGGTCATGGGTTGACCACGTGGTTGAGACACTACATACATCATTAATGGGTCCCCCCCGGTTTAAATCGATGCACCCATCAGTTTAATTCATTAAATATTTAATTAAACGACATTTATGGGCGTTACTGGGCTTAAAAACAAGCTTAAAGGGGTCTAAATAGGGTTCGAACCCCAATTTGTGCAAAAGGTAGGCGCTACTGGAAAAACTCTATTGGGGTAGGTGAGGGCCACCGGTAGCTGAGAGCTACTGGTGGATGACAGCTACCGGTAGGCCCGCTACCTATAGGATAAGGTTACCAGTAGGCCTACCATTAGAACACCCAAACTACCCAGACTACCCAGAACACCCAACTTCAAATTTTCACAAAGTAATTTACCCCAAAACCTGGGCCATTACATCAGATACTTCTCAAACTATTCTCCCCCTCGAGAATATAAGGGAAAAACAGAAAGGAGAAGAGTGGGGTCCAAACAATCATCCTCTAAAGGTACTTCTCAGGGGAAAACCCCTCCATTCGAAAGTTGGAACAGAACCCCCCCCCTACATCCAGAAACACTCACACTATCCAACACATGATTTAGGGAGTCCCCTCCTACATATCGGGATATTATCCTCTTTGGGCGGCACTGTCTCTCCCACACGGGTTCAATCGCATCCACATTAATGCGTCCTGATTAGCAATCAGGTTACCCATCACACACATTCGTGCACACACACACAGAACATGGAAAAAAGCACAAGAATTTCATATATATATTAAAGCACAAAGTACAACACCACAAGGATCAAAACAGAACATAAATTCAAAACAGCCCTTGGTACTGAACGAGTAACTGGGCCTCCCACTCGCATGTGCTCTCTTCGAGCCCACCATGTCTCCACAACACACAATCCAAGGGGATGGTTCAACCAAAAAGCACTTTTTACTTACAATCCTCGATCATTATTGGTCACTCTATGAAGTTATCATACTCTTTGATATCTGACTCTCCCCAATCAAATACATGGGATTCGTCCTGTAGATATCGACGAAGCTGGGCCACATGGAATACATCATGTATCCTCAGTAGCGGCGATGGTAGCGCTAGCTAATAAGCCACTTCACCGAACCGTCGCAGCACTTTGAACGGTCTGATGAACCTGGAAAAAAGCTTAACCCCCTTGTCGAACCTCCGTTGTCCACACTGAGGGGAGACCTTCAAGAACACGTGGTCTCCAACCTCAAAATCAAAGGGCCTCCTCTTGGTATCAGCATACGACTTCTTACGGTTCTGAGCCGCCTTAATTCTCTCTCGTATAAGCTGAACCTTCTCTATCGTGCTCTGCCTCACCTCCGGGCCAGGAACACATGCTTCCCCAACCTAAGTCCATCACACTGGTGAGTGACCGGGCCTCCCGTACAAGGCTTCAAACGGGGAAACACCAATGGTATAGTGATAGATATTATTGTAGGAAAACTCTACCAGAGGAAAGTATCGCACCCACGATCCTCCAGAGTCCAGAACCCATGCTCGTAGCATATCCTCCATGGTCTGGATTGTGCGCTCTATCTGCCCATTTGTATGGGGATGGAAAGCAATGCTAAGACGTAGTTGGGTGCCAAAAGATTGTTGCAATCCTCTCCAGACTCGTGAGGTAAACTGTGCACCCCTATCCAAGACTATGGACCTCGTAACTCCATGCAACCGCACCAACTCATCCACATACCTTCATGCCAAAGCATCCACTACACTTGACTCCTAGATCACCAGAAAGTGAGCCGATTTCATCCACTGGTCCACTACCACCCAGATGGAATCGTATCCCCCTTGGACCTTGGGAAATCCCGTGACGAAATCCAATGAGATGTCGTCCCACTTCCACTCAGGGAAATATAGAGACTGTAGTAGGGTTCCTAGAACTTCGTGTTCAGCCTTCACTTGCTGACACACTAAGCACTTGTCCACAAATTCTTCCACTGCTCGCTTCACTCTGGGCCACCAAAACTGTCTCTTCAGTCCCTGGTACATCTTGGAAACTCATGGGGTGTACCGCTAGGGGTGAGTTGTGGAACTCAATAAGAACCTTGTCGCGCATCACTTCTGGAAAACAAACTTCCCTGGAAAAGCATCTGGTTCTAACCATCCTCCGTCCACCCTTCCAGATCATTTCACTGGTCAACTTGGTCATGCATCACTTTGCACTCTAGGTCTCCCAACTGAGACTCCTCCACTTGCTGCAATAGAGAAGACTGCACTGTCATCTGATACAGGAAACCTCTACCGTTATCCATCCTCGCATCCAGGTGTAAGGAAACCAAATCCTCCATCAACTTCTAGGTGTTTGCTGACTCTCGAACCGCATCCTTCCATGATCTCTTGCTCAAGGAATCATCCACCACATTCCCCTTCCTTGAAGTGTAGGAAAACTCGAAGTCGTAATCCTGGAGGAACTCTATCCACCCCCACTGCCGCAAGTTTAGGTCCCGCTGGGAGAAGATATACCTCAATATTTTGTGATATGTAAAGACCACAAAGCGTTCCCCAATGAGGTAATCAGCCATAACTTTAGCACAAAAATGACCGATGTAAGCTCCAGGTCGTGGGTGGCATAATTACACTCATGAGGGCATAGTTGCCTAGACCCATAAGAGATCACTCCTTGCTGCTGCATCAACACACATCTGGGGCCTTGCCCAGAAGCATCACAGAACACCTCATACGTCGCCCCTTCTTCAGGTAGCCTTAGCATTGTGGCACTAACCAAATTCCCATTCAGATAGATGAAGGCTGCCTCACACTGATCACTCCACACGAAAACCTGGTCCTTCTTGGTCAAGGCTGTCAAAGGGGCTGCAAATCAGGGGGATTTTTGTTACGAACCTCTGATAGTAACCTGTTAACCCAAGGAAACTGTGAACCTCTGCCACATTCTTGGGTGCTACCCAAGAAACAACTGCCTCAACCTTTGATGGGTCCACCGCTACCCCTTTCTCGGACACTGCGTGCCCAATGAAGTGAACTTCTTACATCTATAACATGAATTTTGACAACTTACCATAGAGCTGGTGCTGTCGGAGGACCTCCAAAACCGTCCTCAGGTGCTCCGCATGATCCTCCTCTGATCTTGAATAGATCAAGATATCGTCGATGAAAATGACTACGAACCAATACAGGTACTCCCAGAAAATGGAGTTCATAAGCCCCATGAACATAGTCGGGGCGTTCATAACATCAAAAGGCATGAATACAAACTTGAAGTGTCCATATCTGCACCTGAACACCGTCTTCAGGATGTCGCCCTCCTTCACTCTCAACTGGTAATACCCATCCTGCAGGTCAATCTTCGAGAACCACTCTGCCCCTTTCTGCTAGTAGAAAATGTCGTCTATCCTTGGAAGAGGGTAGCGATTCTGGAATGTTTCCTGATTCAGCCTCCTGTAATATATAAAAAACCTTAGACCACCATCTACCTTCTTTGCGAACAAGACTGGAGCACCCCACGATGACGCACTTGGTCGAACATAAACCCTCCTCATCAGATCATCAATCTAAATCAGCAACTCCTGTAAATCTGAAGGTTCCATCTGGTAAGGAGCCTTCGAAATTGGACGAGAACCAGGCTGCAGGTCTATCCCAAACTCGAAATCACGTCGAGGGGGTAGATTCCTCACCTCCTTAGACAATACGTCCATAAAATCGCTGACGATCCATGGCACCTCCACCATCCCACCATCCACTGACTCTACTGACATCTCGGCTAACAAGGAGAGGAGGGGTTCCTCTTTCCTGCTTTCCATCTGATTGCTCTGCTCGCCGGTGAAAGTGACACTTCGGCCACCCATGTCTGAGAACACAACCCTTCCTCTGAAGCAGAAGATGATGGCACACACAGAGAACAACTATTCGATGCCTAGGATGACATCATTTTGTTGTATCTGTAGCAAAATAATATCCCCGACCAACTTATGTGGCTCTATCATTAGTCTGTATCCTTGAAAAACAAATAACAAGTCGGTCTGACCTCAGACTGGTGTGCTCAGCACAAAGGGCAATGGAAGTCTCTCGGCGTCTAGGCCCAAAGCATAGGCTAGACTGGGTGCAACAAAGGAGTGCGAAGCTCCGGTATCGGACAAGGCATAAGCAAGGGTGCTAAACAAATTGATCGTACCTCGAAAAACTTCTGGACCTGATAGAACTGCTGCCTCCACAGCGTGTAACTGTCCACGCCCAGCTCCTCTTCACCTCGGTTGTTGGCCACCTCCCCGACCATGCCCCAGTCGAGGTCCCTGAGGAGCACCCTGAGGTCAGACTCCTCCTGCAATGTCTGCCCTCAAAGGTGTAGAAGCTCGTTGCCCCTGCAGCTGCTGCTGAAAGGGCCTGGCTGGAAGCTGCTGCTGAGGCGGCTACTGGGCATGTCCGCCACTACTGTACTAATCTCAGTCGGGGCACTAATTCCAGATATTTCTATGGATCCCACAGATTAAGAACCTCGGTCTTGGGCCTGATGGAAAAGGGTGGGGACCGGGGAATTGGAACTGAAACTGATGTGGCCTACTCCCTGATGGTCGAAACTTGGAGGGTCCTAACGCTGGAGGCCTGGTGCTAACGGCCTTCCACATTGATAATCCCAGCTGGATCCCCTCTTGTGCCACAGCTCCTAGAGTATTCATCCTCTCCACCACTCTAGACTTCTTCTAGACCTCCATGTATGTCGGCAGGGTAAAGGGGGTAACAGCATACTGAAGGGAGGGTCGGAGCGCCTCCTATAAACACCTTTCCCGAGACTCCTCGCCGAGAAAGTGGTCTGGTGAAAAGCAGAGGAGATCCTTGAACTTGATCCCCAGATCCCTTACTGACATACTCCCCTGCTGGAGGGAGAGTAGCTTATGCCTCTTCTCTGCTTTCATCGTAGAAGAGATGAATTTTGCACGGAACTCCTTCTCGAAATCAGCCCATACCACCTCAGCCATTCTCCTTTCCCCTAGGTAAAGAATCCACCACTAATGTGCTGCTCCCCGCATCTGGCTGACGGGAAGAGGAACCCAGTACTTTTTTGGATCCTGGATCAAGCCGAAGGATATCACTAGCTCCTCTATCCAGCCCTCCATCTTCATGTCAGAGGTGCTTCCCTCATACGTATCGAGGCTCTGTCACTGGAAGTCCTGAAGTGACTTCTGCCACTGGTCGTCCTCCTCCTCTCGATCAACTCTCTTCCTATAGGCCATGGTAGTCTCTAGGGCCTTGATCTCCCACACCACATGTGGTCATCTCCCAAGTTCCATAGATGGAAGGTAAACAAGGAATGCCTAAGCC
The DNA here is from genome assembly GCA_963277665.1 of Viscum album. Taxonomy (NCBI): domain Eukaryota; kingdom Viridiplantae; phylum Streptophyta; class Magnoliopsida; order Santalales; family Viscaceae; genus Viscum; species Viscum album. The sequence continues at coordinate 1,283,388,690 of OY728135.1, forward strand.
CATGTAGTGTAGAATATTGTTCTTAAATTTTCCTAAACTTTTTATTTCTTTCAATTTCCCAAAACACCCAAGAAACATGAGAACACATGTAATTATGATGCATTTATCTTTCCTAGGTTCTCTCTAGCATGCAATCAGTGTGGCCTTACTTGGTCGTTTGGTAGGTCCAGATTCCTTGCATCAGATCATGGGGGGCCCTAAAATCCAGCATCCTAGCCGATCTTCCCGGGCCTAATGCACGCACCAAGTTCACCCAACATTGTTGCTCTACCATCCCATGCAATCTTCACTATGTCTAACTCCAGACTCCATCATATCTCTCAATCATACCTCTGATACCATTCCATCACAAACCGCCTTTACCAAAAGAAGGGAAGGGTCAGCAGATTGACAGGCCCTTCCTTCTTTAAGTTAAAGGAGAGATAATGACCCCTGAGACTCGCCTTCAATAGGACCCAGAGTGGCGACTAGCACCAAGGGAATAGATTCACACACTAAATGGAAGGCATTAACATTTTTATTTTAATAGGATCAGGAGATAGAATGGTAAATCACAACATCACCAAAAGAGGAATGTAAAAGTAATGCCAAGAACCATTCCCAATGCATTTTACAAAAGTAAAAATCCACAAAGTTCAAAGTGACTACAAGGGAAAAGTACCAAATAAAGAAAAACAGCAACTGCAAATCCTCAATGGTTGGAGCTAGTATGGTCCCGCGCGATCCCAGAAGTCCTCCTGGAAACATTAAAGAAGTATTTATATACATAGGGTTAGCATATAGGTATACTCAGTAGGGAAAACCAAAGACTCTCGTGCATTAGTGGGGGAACATGCTAAAGTCCCGTGAGAAGCACACAACCAACACTATCAAGATGTTTATCCACCCCACTCACCATCCAAACTCACCAAATAATGCAAGAAAGTAATATATATAATAAGAACACATCAATGTTTGGGTACCCTCTCCACATTCCCACTGGTTATTGAAGACATCCTATGCCTTGAACCAATCCCGCCAATCTCACCACAGTCCCAATGCCACACCCTGCCTGCACACACCTGGGCTACAACCTCACGCAGTCCCACTGCCAAACCCCGCCTGCACACACCTGGTCCACAACTGTCACACGAAACCATGTCTTCAAACACCTAGGCCAGAACGACCACTGCCACACCCGAAGACACCTTGGCTAGAAGATCCACTACCACTCTCGAAGACACATGGGCCTCATCTCGAAGATACCTGGGAAACTAGATTCCCACACACACATGGGCCATAACCACCACACTACCCCACCCAAAGGTTCATGGGCTAACAATGGACCTCAGGCAATCACATCCTTCCCAAAGATACGTGGGCTATCTAGGAAAGGGAGCATAAAAGGAGCTAATAACCAGCCACTAATAATAGTGTTGGGAAAAGCACCCTCCCCCATGATATGGGGGTGTTCGACACTAAGTGCTCAACTTATGTAGGGAGTGAATAAGAAACAAAAAACTACAAGTATATATATGGGTAATAAGCACTCTCCCATGTTTAGGTTTTTCAGCCAGCCTAAGGAACACAATCAGCACTCAAGTCCGAGTCACATCTCTTTCCAACAAAACCGATTTTTTCCATTCGTTTTCATGTTCAGTGGTGATGTTTAATTAAGTTCTACACCTACTTGGAAAACTAGTAAGAAAAGGCAGAAGACCAAGAAAGAAAACAGTCAAACATTAACTACAACATCCACACCCAGTTCTCTCGTATATCCACAACAACCAAAGGAGACCCCAAGATACAGCCCCATATCCAATATCTAGGAGCCAAAAGGTTTCTCAACAATAAAGGATCCCACCCCAATTCGTGATATAAATAAGGTGACCACCCGGGCTTCAAATTCACAACCATTGAATCCATAATAATAGGGGATCCCATCCCCACCCACATCACCCAGTAAACAGCTCGTGAGTGAAAAGAAACGGGTAACCCACTACCATCAACACAAAGTAGGCCCATGCTTGTATTTTCAAATTTATAAGATTTAAAACACTACATGATTTTCAAATTAGATGTACTTTAACCGGGGTTATCACAAAAAGGAGTTGATCCTGGTGCTTTCAATTTGTACAGCCGAATATAAGTAATTAACTGATTTACTTCTCACAGTAAGGGTTCAAAACCACAAAAACAATCCATTTAACATCAACAGAGGCAAGGGATTGTTAGTACACAGATAAACACCACCAACGGTCCTGATTTTTAGAAGGCGTAAGCCCATACAATTCAAAAATCATAAAAATTATGGAAGATCGTAAATCAAGGCAGCATCATCAATCAAAGCCCCCCCCCCTTCATTATTAAGAGTCCATTCATTATCTTCATTATAGTTCGGGTTTATCCAATTCTACAGAATCAAAAGCATACCCACCCCACATGATACACAAAATGAGAGACAAAAGAGAAATCCTCTACTTGTTATAAACGATCGACCCTAATCCCGGGAGTGGAACTTCATGAATTGTTATACGGCTCGTCCAAACGAAAATCTGCATGTCTAAATGAAGGGTACTCCTAGAACAGGGTGATCAAGAAAAGAAACCTTAGTAGAACCCTTTTAGTTTATAAAGGTCGGGGATAGTTGAGACAAGAACGCCAAACCGTGTAAGGAGCGGGGTCGTGGGTTGAACGCGTGGTTGAGACACACCACACATCATTAATGGGTACCCCTGGTATAAACCGACACACCAAGTAGGTTAATTCATTAAATATTTAATTAAACGACATTTATGGGCGTTACTGGGCTTAAAAACAAGCTTAAAGGGGTCTAAAAAGGGTTTGAAACCCAATTTGCACAAAAGGGAGGTGCTGCTGGAAAAACCTCATTGGGGAAGGCGAGGGCCACCAGTAGCTGAGAGCAACTCGTGGATGACAGCTACCGGTTTCCTCCCTACCGGTCGGCTGCAGCGACCGGTAGCTGAGAGCCACTAGTAGGCTGCAGCTACCGGTAGGCCGGCTACCTGTCAGATAAGGCTACCGGTAGGCCCACCGTTAGAACACCCAGACTACCCAGAACACCCAACATCATATTTTCACAAAGTAATTTACCCCAAAACTCGGGCCATTACATCTGATACTTCTCAAACTATTCTCTCCCTCGAGAATATAAGGTCAAACCAGAAAGGAGAAGAGTGGGGTATGAACAACCATCCTCTAAAGATACTACTCAGGGTAAAACCCCTCCATTCGAAAGCTGGAACAGAACCCCCCCCCCCCTATATCCAGAAACACTTAGACTATCCAACACATGAGTTAGGGAGTCCCCTCCTACTTGTCAGGATATTATCCTCTTTGTGCGGCACTGTCTCGCCCGCACTGGTTCAATCGCATCCACATTAATTCGTCCTGATTTGTAGTCAGGTTCCCCATCACACACATTCATTAACACACGCACATAACAGGGAATAAAGCACAAGCATTCCATATATATTAAATCACAAAGTACAACACCACATGGATCATAACAGAACATAAAGTCCAAACAGCTCTAGGTACTGAACGTGTAATTGGGCCTCCCGGTGTCATGTTCTCTCTTAGATCCCACCATGTCTCCAAAACACACAAACCAAGGGGATGGTTCGTCCACAAAGCATGTTCTGCTTACGATCCTCGATACTTATTGGTCACTCTACAAAGGTCGCATCGTCTTTGATATCTAACTCTCCCCAATCAATGACGTGGGAGTCGTTGTGTAGATATCGATGAAGCTGGGTCACATGGAATACATCGTGTATCCTCCGTAGTGGAGATGGTAGCACTAGCTAATAATCCACTTCATCGACCCACCACAGCACTTCGAAGGGTCTGATAAACCTGGTAGAAAGAATAACCCCCTTGTCGAACCTCCATTGTCCACGCTGAGGGGAGACCTTCAAGAACATGTGGTCTCCAACCTAAAACTCCAAGGGCCTCCTCCTGGTATCAGCATACGACTTCTTCCAGTCCTGAGCCGCCTTCATTCTCTCTCGTATAAGTTGAACCTTCTCTGTCGTGCTCTGCACCACCTCCGGGAAAAGAACACCTACTTCCCCAACCTCAGTCTATCACACTGGTGATTGACACTGCCTCTCGTACAAGGTTTAAAATGGGGAAACACCAATGGTAGAGTGATAGCTATTATTGTAGGAAAACTCTACCGGAGGAAAGTATCGTACCCACGATCATCCTGATTTCAAAACGCATGCCTGCAGCATATCCTCCATGGTCTTGATTGTGCGCTCTGTCTTCCCATATATATGAGGATGGAAAGCAGTGCTAAGACGTAGTTGGGTTACAAAAGATTGCTGCAATCCTCTATAGAATCGTGAGGTAAACTCTACATCCCAGTCCGAGACTATGGACCTCGGAAAACCATGCAACCGCACCACCTCATCCACATACCTTTGTGCCAAAGAATCCACTACACTCGACTCCTCGATCTCTAGAAAGTGAGCGGATTTCATCAATCGGTCCACTACCACCCAGATGGCATCGTATCCCCCTTGGACCTTGGGGAATCCGGTGATGAAATCCATCAAGATGTCATCCCACTTCCACCTGAGGACATCTAGAGACTGTAGTAGGGTTCCTAGAACTCGGTGTTAGTCCTTCCATGTTGACACACTAAGAACATGGCCATGAATTCTGCCACTGCTCGCTTCACTCCGGGCCACCAAAACTGTCTCTTCAGTCCCTGGTACATCATGGAAACTCCTGGGTGTACCACTAGGGGTGAGTTGTGGAACTAACTGAGAACATTTATGCGCATCACTTCTGGAACAAAAAACTTCCCTGGAAAAGCATCTGGTTCTGACCATCCTTCTTCCACCCTTCCGGAGCATTTCTCTGGTCAACATGGTCATGCATCACATCACACTCTAGATCTCCGCACTGAGACTCCTCCACTTGCTGCAACAGAGAAGACTGCACTGTCATCTGATAAAGGAAACCTCTACCGCTATCCATCCTCGAATCTTGGTGTAAGGTAGCCAACTCCTCTATCGACTTCTAGGTGTCTTCTAACTCTCGGACCGCATCCTTCCGTGATCTCTTGCTCAAGGCATCAACCACTACATTCCCCTTCCATGAAGTGTAGGAAACCTCGAAGATGTAATCCAGGAGGAACTCCATCCACCTCTGCTGCCGCAAGTTTAGGTCCCACTGGGAGAAGATATACCTCAAACTTTTGTGATATGTGAAGACCACAAAGCGTTCCCTGATGAGGTAATGCCTCCATAACATTTGCACAAAAATGACCGCTCCAAGCTCCAGATCATGGGTCGTATAATTACACTCATGATGGCGTAGATTCCTAGACCCATAAGAGATCACTCCTCGCTGCTGCATCAACACACATCTGGGGCCTTGCCCAGAAGCATCACAGAACACCTAGTATGCCACCCCTTCTTCTGGTAGCCTCAACACTTGGGCACTAACCAACATCCCATTCAGATAGCTAAAGACTGCCTTGCACTGCTCACTCCACACAAAAACTTGATCCTTCTTGGTCAAGGCTGTCAAAGGGGCTGCAACTTGGGAGAAGTTGGGTACGAACATCTGATAGTAACCTGCCAGCCCGAGGAAACTGTGCACCTCTGCCACATTCTTAGGTGCTGCCAAGAAACAACTACCTCAATCTTTGATGGGTCCACCAATACCCCTTTCTCGGACACTATGTTCCCAATGAAGTGCACTTCTCGAGTCTAGAACATGCATTTCGACAACTTACCATAGATCTGGTGCTGTCAGAGGTCCTCCAAAACCGTCCTCAGGTGCTCTGCATGATCCTCCACTGATCTTGAATAGATCAGGATATCGTTGATGAACATGACTACGAACCAATCCAGGTAGTCCCAGAAGATGGAGTTCATAAACCCCATGAACACAGTCGGGGCGTTCGTAACACAGAAAGGCATGACTACGAACTCGAAGTGTCCATATCTGCACCTAAACACTGTCTTTAGGATTTCGCCCTCCTTCAATCTCAACTGGTGATACCCAGACTCCAGGTCGATCATCGAGAACCACCCTTCTCCTTTCAACTGGTCGAAAAGGTCGTCTATCCATGGAAGAGGGTAGCGATTCTTGACTGTTACCAGATTCAGCCACCTGTAGTCTATACACAACCTGAGACCATAATCTGCCTTCTTTGCGTACAAGACTGGGGCACCCCACGATGACGCACTTGGTCGAACATAAACCCTCGTCATAAGATCGTCAATCTATATCAGCAACTCATGTAACTCTAAAGGTTCCATCCTATAAGGAGCCTTCTAAATCAGACAAGAACTAGGCTGCAGGTCTATCCCAGACTCGATATCACGTTAAGGGGGTATAGTCGTCACCTCCTCAAGGAAGATGTCCATAAACTCGCTGACGATTCCTGGAACCTCCACCATCTCGGCATCCACTAACTCCACTGACAGCTCGGCTTACAAGGAGAGGAGGGGTTCCTCTCACCTGTTTCCCTACTGACTGCTCCACTCACCGGTGTAAGTAACACTCCGGCCACCCATGTCTAAGAACACAACCCTTCCTCGAAAGCATTCGATGATGGCACACACAGAGAACAGCCAGTTGATGCCTAGGATGACATCGTATGGCTGTATATGTGGCAAGAGAAGATCCATGACCAACTGATGTGGCTCTATCATTAGTCTGCATCCTTGACAAACAAATAACAAGTCGGTCTGACCTCCGACTGGTGTGCTCAGCACTAAGGGCACTGGAAGTCTCTCAGTATCAAGGAACAAATCAAGGGCTAGACTAGGTGAAACGAAGGAGTGTGAAGTTCCGGTATCGAACAAGGCATAAGAAAGAGTGCTAAACAAAATGATAGTACCTAGAACAACTTCTGGCCCTACCGGAACTGCTGCATCCATGGCGTGTAAATGTCCACCCCCAGCTCCTCTTCCCCTCCGATGTTGTCCACCTCCCCGACCATGCCCCGGTTGAGGTACCTGAGGAGCACCCTGAGGTCGGACTCCTCCTACAACGTCTTCCCTCATAGGAGCAGAAGCTGACTACCCCTACTGCTGCTGCTGAAAGGGCATGGCTGGAAGCTTCTGCTGAGGCGGCTGCTAGGCATGTCCGCCACTACTGTACTGAACTCGGTCTGGGAACTGATTCCAGATATTTCCATGGCTCCCAAAGACAAAGCACCTCGGTCTCGGGCCCGAAGGAAAAGGGCAGGGACCGGGGTACTGGAACTGAAACTGTTGTGGCCTGCTCCCTGCTAGTCGGAATTTGAAGGGTCCTGACGCTCGAGGCCTGGTGATGATGGCCTTCCACTTTGATGATCCCAGCTGGATCCCCTCTCATGTCACACCTCCAAGATTATTCATCCTCTCCACCACTTTATCCTTATTCTGGACCTCCAAGTATGTCGGTAGGGTAAAGGGGTTAACAGCATACTGGATGGAGGGTCAGATCGCCTCCTCTAAACACCTTGCCTGATACTCCTCATCGAGAGAGAGGTCCGGAGCAAAGCAGAGGAGATCCTTGAACTTGATCCCCAGCTCCCTTACTAACATACTCCCCTACTGGAGGGAGAGTATCTCATTCCTCTTCTCTGCCTTCATCGTAGAAGAGATGAATTCTGCCCGGAACACCTTCTCGAAATCAGCCCATACCACCTCAGCCTTTCTCCTTTCCCCTAGGTAAAACATCCACCACTGACTCACTACTCCCCGCATCTGGATGACGGCCAGAAGAACCCAGTACTTTTTTGGATCCCGGATCAAGCCGAAGGCTATCACTAGCTTCTCTATCCAGCCCTATGTCATCATATCAGAGGTGATGCCCTCATACTTATCGAGGGTCTGTCACTGGAAGGCCCAAAGTGTCTTCTACCACTAGTCGTCCTCCTCCCCTCGATCAGCTCTCTGCCTATCGGCCATGGTATTCTCTGGGGCCGCGATCGTCCACACCACATGTGGTCGTCTCCCAGGTGCCATAGCTGCAAGGTAAACAAGGAATGCCTAAGATCAAGTAGTGCAGAATATTGGTCTTAAATTTTCTTAAACTTCTTATTTATTTCAATTTCCCAAAACACCCCAGAAACACGAGAACACAAGTCATTATGATGCATTTATCATTCCTAGGTTCTCTCTACCCTGCAATCAGCATGGCCTTACTTGGTCATTTGGTAGGTCCAGAGTCCTTGCATCAGATCATGGGGGGGCCTAAAATCCCGCATCCTAGCTGGTCTTCCCTGGCCTAATGCACGCACCAAGGTCACCCAGCATTGTTTCCCTACCATACCATGCAACCCTCACTGTGCCTAACTCCAAACTCCATCATATCTCTCAACCATACCTCTGATACCATTCCATCACGACCCACCTTCCCCAAAAGGAGGGAAGGGTCAACAGATTGCTAGGCCCTTCCTTCATTAAGTTGAAGGAGAGATAATGACCCCCGAGACCCGCCTTCAATAGGTCCCAGAGTGGTGACTAGCACCAAGGGTATAGATTCACACACTAAATGGAAGGCATTACCCTTTTTCTTTTAATTGTATCAGGAGATAGAATGGTAAATCCCAACAACACCAAAAGCGGAAAGTAAAAGTAATGCCAAGAACCATTCCCAATGCATGTTACAAAAGTAAAAATCCACAAAGTACAAAGTGACTACAAGGGAAAAGTATCAAAGAAAGAAAAACATCAACTGCAACTGCCCCAAAGGTCTGAGCTAGTATGGTTCCAAGTGATCCCTGAAGTCCTCCTAGAATCCTAAAAGCGGTTTTTATATAGGTAGGGTGAGCATACAGGTATACTCAGTAGGGAAAACCAAAGACTCTCGTGCACAAGTTGGGGAACGTGCTAAAGTCCCGTGACAATCAGATAAACAACACTATCAAGAAGTTAATCCACCCCACTCACCGGCCACACTCACCAAATAATGCAAGAAATTAATATATATAATAAGAGCACATCAATGTTTGGGTACCCCCGCCACTTTCCCACTGGTTATTGAAGGCATCCTATGCATCGAACCAATCCCACCATTCTCACCGCAGTCCCAATGCCACACCACCGCCCGCACACACCTGGGCTACAACCTCACGCAGTCCCATTGCCAATCCCCGCCTACACACACCTAGGCCACAACTGTCACACAAAACCACGCCTACAAACACCTAGGCCAGAACGACCACTTCCACGCCCGAAGACGCCTGGGCTAGAAGATCCACTACCACGCCCGAAGACACATGGGAATCATCCCAAAGATACTTGGGAAACTACCTCCCCGCACACATGTGGGCCATAACCACCACACTACCTCGCCCGAAGGTTCTTGGGATAATAATGGACCTCAGGCCATCACAAACTGCCTGAAGATACTTGGGATATCCGGGAAAGGGAGCATAAAAGGAGCTAATAACCAGCCACTAATAATAGTGTTGGGAAACAGAACCTCCCACATGAAATGGGGGTGTTCTCCACTAAGTTCTCAACTTGTGTAGGGTGAGATTAATAAACACAAAACTAAAAGAATATATATGGGTAACAAGCACTCTCCCATGTTTAGGTTTTTCAGCCAGCCTATGGAACACAATTAGCACTCATGTCTAAGTCACAAATCTCACCAACAAAACCCATTTGTCCCATTCGTTTTCATGTTCAGTAGTGATGTTTAATTATGATTTGCACCTACTTGGAAAACTAGTAAGCATAGGCACAAGTCCAGGAAAGCAAAAAGTCAAGAATTAACTACAACATTTACACCTGGTTCTCTCGTAAATCCACAACAACCAAAGGAGACCCCAAGATACAGCCCCATGTCCAATATCCAGGAGCCAAAAGGTTTCCCAGCAATAGAGGATCCCACCCCAATTCGTGATATAAACAATTTAACCACCCGGTCATAAAATTCACAACCAATGAATCCATAATAATAGGGGATCCCATCCCCACCCACATCACCCAGTAAACGTCCCGTGAGTGAAAATAAAAGGGCAACCCACTACCATAAACACAATGTAGTCCCATGCTGGTATTTTCAAATTTATAAGATTTAACACACTCCATGATTTTCAAATTCATTGTACTTTAAACGGGGTTATCACAGAAAAGAGTTGATTCTGGTGCTTTCAATTTGTACAGCCAAATATAAGTAATTAATTGATTTACTTCTCACTGTAAGGGTTCAAAACCACAAAAACAGTCTATTTAACATCGCCAGAGGAAAGGGATCGTTTGTGGACAGAGAAAAACCACCAACGGCCCTGATTTTTAGATGGCGTAAGCCCATACAATTCTGAAATCATAAAAATTATGGAAGATCATAAATCAAGGTACCAACATCGATCAAATCCCCCCCTTCATTATTAATAGTCCATTAATTATCATCATTATGGTTTGGGTTTATCCAATTCTACAGAATCAAAAGCATGCCCACCCCACATGATACACAAAATGAGATACGAAGGAGAAATTCCCTACTTTTTATCAATGATCGACCCTATGCCCAGGCGTGGAACGACACGAATAGTTATGCGGCTCGTACAAATGAAAAGCTTCTCGTCTAAATAAAGGGTACTCCTAGCACAGGTTGATCGAGAAAAGAAACATAGGGAGAACCCTTTTAGTTTATAAAGGTTGGGGACGGTTGAGATAAGTATGCCAAACCATGTAAGGAGTGGGTTCGTGGGTTGACCACGAGGTTGAGACACCCCACACGTCGTTAATGGGCCCCCCCGGTTTAAACTGATGCACCCAGCAGGTTAATTCAATAAATATATAATTAAATGACATTTGTGGGCGTTACTGGGCTTAAAAACAAGCATAAAGGGGTCTAAAGAGGGTTTGAAACCCAATTTGCGCAAAAGGGAGGCGCTACTGGAAAAACCATGTGGGTGTAGGCGAGGGCCACCAGTAGCTGAGAGATACCGGTGGCTGACAACTACTGGTAGCTGAGATACTGGTAGGTTGCAGTGACCAGTAGTCGAGCTACCGGTAGGCTACAGCTACCGGTAGCTGAGAGATACCAGTGTCTAACAACTACTGGTAGCTGAGAGCTACCGGTAGGCTGCAGCGACTGGTAGGTCAAGCTACCGGTAGGCTGCAGCTACCGGTAGACCGAGCTATCGGTAGTCCTGCAACCGGTAGGTTAAGGCTATCGGTAGGCCTGCCGTTAGGACACCCAGACTGCCCAAACTACCCAGAACACCCAACATCAGATTTTCACAAAGTTATGGACCCTAAAACACGGGCCATTACAATCTCTATTTTTACCATTATTGAGTATTTAATGTCACACTTTTTTTTGTTTCCTTACCCATTGTTATGAAGATATTTATTATGTATTATGTTTCTAAGAAGGGTTATAGTTATGATTATGGTAATGAGAGATGATTTATATTATTTATGGACCAATTTTATGTTCCCATGTATCCTAAGTAACTAATAAAATATGGTATTTGGGAATATTTTTGTGTAATATAATATATAATTCACAAAAAATAAATTCATTCTATATATTTTATTACTATTTATGTGAAATAACAATCATCTGAAGACAATAAACCACTTGATCATCAAATTTTTGATATTATTAGTTAATGAAATTATTTAATTATGTAAATGAGGTTGAATAAATCCATTTTGTCTTTGGTGGACTTATTATGTATAAAAGATAATTCTAAGTTAATTTCATTAAAATTGATTCTTAGATTAGAGAAACATAGAATAAACCCTAGATATTGGTTTATATATATGATGATACCTAAATATATTAGTAATTTTTAGGGTAGGATTTTTAATATATATTCATTAATATTAATATATTGTAAAGTGCATGATTTTTTGTAGAATATCTTCATAGTGGTAATGACCATGAAAATGTTTGGGTGATAATTGACTCAATCATTTATTGGCCATATGTTTAGAGGAACTAAAAAAGAAAAACTATATAGAAACACTCTGTGGATATTATTTCATTGACCATATTATATTTAATAACAATAATTAAGGATTTATTTAGTAGTTAAATTAATGTATATAGTTCTTAAATGATTAGAGTGTAATTTAGTATTATCAGCACAATTATTGTGTAGAAATATTCTAATTTATTAAAAAAAATTCTAGGAATTATCTATAGGTAAAGGATTATTTATTTATTAAATATATTCACGGATTAAATATTATAAAAAAGAGTCTATTTAGGATGGATTATATTGAATTTGAGGAGTTAAAAGATGATAAATGAGATTTTGGATAAGGGTTTTATACACCCTGGTGCTTTACTATGTGAAAAACCATGTGGATTTTTTAAGAAGATATATAGTTATATAAATATTAAAATTACATTCTATAAGAATAATAAGATCACAATAAGGAATAAATATCATTTACCCAGTTTCTCTACTCTATCAAAGAAACTCATATCAGATCAGTACTTCTCAATAATTTACATATGATCTCAATATTAATATTTATGGTCCAAAGAGATCATATTTCAAAAAATCATTATGAATGTGAAAGAAACCACTATAATATAGAGTGATTCCATTTGGGATAACCAATTCACTATTCATATTCATGTATCTAATGAATAAATCCTTTTGAGACGATATGGATGAATTTTTTTCTCATTAATGGGATATTCATATGTATGAAAATATAATTTTATAGAATGAAGATCATTATAATGTATTGTTAAAGACCTTTTGAAAGGATAAAAACTATATAAAATTTTTAATTTTTAATTTGGGACTATAGATAGTATAATTCTTGAGTCAAGTAATCATAAGAATTCTCGCATTGGTATATCCAATAGTGAAATATGTTATAAAAAACTACACATACCTACCACAGTAATTGAGATCGAATGATTTAATTGGTTAGAAGTTTATTCTCTATTCATTTTGAAAACATTATCATGGTAATCAAATCCACTAACCTGGTAAATATATATTGTATTTGTTTTCAATTAGATATAGGAATGTGAATATAGTTTCACTGAACAAGATAATAAGGTTTTCAAAAACAAATTTACACCTTACCATATTGTAGGGAATGGATTTTAATATATATTTATGATTTTTAAAACTATTTTCATTATCTCCTCATGAGTATTTTTATTTATAATTCATATAAGTAAATTTATTTAATGATTTTTGAAAAAAAATACACAAATATAGATTTGGGGATAGATGTAGTTGTCATTTTATTAATATTATAATGATTATATCTATATATAGAAATTTGTGATATATATACTGAGAAACATATGAATAATACATATTCACATGGAAGGAGTTTAATTTTAATAAGACATTTTTGTTATTATTGATAAATGATTATTACTTTTCAACACATCACCACCAAAGGAATGAAAATATGTTGGGTAATGATATGAGTATAAATGATCATTCTATCATATCCATGATTATGTCTAAAAAATAAAAAATACCAATTTTTTCAAAGGATGAATCTTTTTTTCATAAGAGGATATGAGAAATAAATATTTTCCAAAATGAACCACCAAATATTTAGTTATTTAATGAATCAAAAATCATATAATAATGATGTATTGATAAACAAATTCAGTGAACATTATATAGTTAAAAATTTATTAAAATATATTTTTATGGGTTTTGACATAGATATATTCCTCATCAAATTATTAATTTTCAAAAGATCTTATGGATGATAAAAATAAACCATCCATATATATTCATCAATGAAGAATAAATATATATATATGTGAAGATCTAAAATAGTACTTGTGGTCACATAAAATAAATAGATAAATTAAAGAATACATATCTCAATTATGTGAATTATAATATTTATAGGATGCATAACAAAAATATAATAGTGTTTTTTGAATAATTACCTATATATGTATGGAAATTGGAAGACAGAAGATTTTATTTGGTTCATATGACTCCCCAAAACATCTACTTTCCATAATACTGTTTTGATTGTAGTATATCTCATGTTGATTATAACTTATTTTATTTATATAATTAAATATTTATCAATTAACCAACTCACCATGATATATATTGTGGTAGTTTTGAGGTATTATGTAATTTAATTAGACAATATATATAATAGAGATCAAATATTTACCTTGTGATTCTATATATGTATTATCAATTCATATGAGAGAGTGTTGAGTTTTATTAGTTCTTATCATCCATAAATTGTTTTGTCTCAAGTGACTATTAAAACTCTTGATGACTTGTTGAGATCATCATAAATTCATTGAAATGGTTATTGGGACCAAAAAACACCCCTTGTAGAGATATCATATAATATCATTTTACATGCTTGCATAGAGATGCCACCATATGAGGATTTTTTTGAGATGAGATCCATTAATCTAACATGTTGTATTGAATTTATATTGAGTAATGAAATATGTATGAAATATTTTAATGAATTTTTAATAAAATAATAAAATATTTTCTATAATTAAATTTTTTATCAGGAATAATATATTTTGATATGAAAATATGTTAATAATAGTTTAATTAGTAAATAATTGGAATCATAAAGAAGAATATATTATATAGAAAATGATAATATCAAATTTAGAAAGTGTATCACTATATATTATGTTTGTAATTAAAAATAAAAATTATTAATTTTATTGTGTAATATTGAAAAAAATGAATTCAATTTATTTAATCATTCTAGTAATTTATGAAGATGAATTTCATATTTTTTTATAAGGTAATGATTATTTACTGATTATTTTAATAAAAATGTTTTACAAATAAAATCTCTTTTTATGGTATTATTTTATCATAACAATGATTTTGAAATTTATGAATCTATTATATTGAAAAACAATTATGTTAAATTTTAAATTTACAAAAAAATTGATTCATAATTAAAAACCTCTATTTATTGTTTTAGAATAAAAAAAATATTTTAATCACATGTTTTCTTAATATATTATATACATATTAATTTAAAAATATTTTCCATCACATATTTTAATTGAACCAAATGAAATTGATTTAAAATTTTGAATCAGTATATATAATTTATAAAAAAAGGGAAATTTAATTTTTTTTTCAAACATTATATGATACATAAGAAAACATAGTTATTGGAAGATACTCTAAAATGGTAAATGTAAATATTATAGATTAAATGATTTCAAACAAGGTTTGTATATTTTTGGGAATGTTTTCATATAGAATTTACTAAACGTAAAACATGACCTAACCATTATTTCTCAAATTTAGGGAGAAATTAATTTTGAATATCACAAAATTATTATAGTATTTTCTGTTTATAGAAAAATTCCATCCCTTTTCACTTGTAAAAAATTCTATTATGTCCTAAAATTCTATCAGACCAAAATAACCTATGGTCAGCCAAAAATATTTTAAAACCCCTCCTCAACAAAACTATCCAGCATAATAATGTAATTTTATTCTCAAAAGAACATCCAAAAAATATTATCCCACTTTTCTAAATGATATAATCCATGATATGAGTTATAAATATTTGATCACAAATACCACTTTTGAATTTAGGTAAATACACTTATTATTCCACATATTCCATGAAATCATCCTATGATTGTAACACTATTATAACAAGTGTACTTAGATGTTAGTATAATTATGCTATATTAATGTTCTAACCATCACTTTTTTAGTTTGAAAAAACATGAATCATATATATCTACAGACTAGCACAACCGTTAATAAAATGGGTTTTATTGTCATTTAATTCCTTACATAGCTGGTATGAATAGAAAATTTTATAAATAAGTACAGAATATATGAAATTTTTAACAATCTTAAATAATTATTCTTATACCTCAACTGAAATGTTCGACAAAAAATAAATCATCATTTATGAATATGTGTTCACTACCACCACCTTGGAATGATAACTTTCATTTTTTTCTACCATAATCATATGAGTTTTTAGTTTTTAATTAATGAACATATATTACATATATGAGATTTATATATCAATAACGATAACAATTTATAAAAAAATAATATTATTCATATGGTAATTTTTTGAAACTAAAAAATAACACATAACTGTTAATTTTACAAATTGGGTTTCTCGAAATGAAAAAACACACTCATATAAAGGATTTATAAAACAATTAGACTATATATTAAACCAATTTAATATAAATTAATATGTTTTATTAAAAAAAATATAAACAGATTCAATTTTTTTATTACTATTACCAAGTAAATATAAATGGTCAACATCCATATATATAAGACTAATACATGAAAAAGATTATTTCAATAAAAGTTTATAAAGAAAAATATTTATGAGTAAGGTTAATAAATCATTAATGAATATTTTTAACCTTCATAAACTTGAGTGTTCATCTCTTCCTTGGGGAAAATAATTAAAGGGGCTTCTATAACTAATGTCACATTCACTGATTTATACAATTTATTTTGAACATCTATAATCAATTTTACTTATAAAAAACATTATGTTATGATTTCCACAATTTTTTATTATAGGAAAATGATATCCTAATTCATATACCATTCCCTAATTTAGTTTTATTTTAATAAAATTAGAACATGTTTCCAGAAAAATATTTTCCTATAATTTTTTAAATTCTAAAAAATGGATATTTCTTTCATGCCTATGTTTTCACATAATCAAAAAAATCATATTTATTATTTTGAAATAATATATTATCTAAATTCATGTGATCATTATAATTCCTTTTAAATATAATATGTGTTAATCAATTTTATTGGTTTAATTCTATTTTTATCTTTATCTAAAAATGTATCTATATTCAATGATATTATATTTTACTTCAAAAAAATGATTTTAAAATTAATAAAATTTGGTGGCTTTTGTTTATAGTTAATTGATCTTGTTTTTTGGTAACTTATGTTATTGATTTAAAAATTTAATGTGAAACTTAATATTATTCTTCTGTTTTAAGTATTAAATGATTTTATGATATGTTATAGTAGACATGTGTATTTTTAATAATTAAAAAACTTATTGTCATAATAATATATATAATTCATTTTTTAATGGATTACATCTAATGAGATAACAATTAAAGTAATAGAGATGGTCGGTCCAAAATGGGTAATTAGTTACTACAATTCATCTTCTCCAAGAAACATGTTTAGATTTCTGATATGTAATTGGAAGCATGTTGTGATTCATGATGTATATTGAGGGATTGGTGGTGATGCATGATCCACAATATTTTGTATCTATTATTTTTTCTCCCAAAATACATTATTTTGAAATTATTTTATGATTCATATACATTTATTTAATTAATGTCTCATTATTTTCTTGTCATAAGGCCATTATTTACATTTTATGTTAGGAGATTAAATACTCTACTATCTTATTATGAAAAAAAATTAATGGTTTCGTGTAGTTTTAATATATATTATTTCAAATGCATATAATATCTCATATGATTTATATATCACCATTTTAAACTTATTGATATGCATATTTCTCAGATTAAGGGTATTTAAGATCAACTATTTTATATTATTCCATTTTCATGGTAATAAGGATGTGATTAATATGAAATATATATATAGATTAGGAAATATCATGGAGATATTATAGGGTATATTTTATAAGAATTGTAAAATTAATTGATCATACAGTGATATTTAAAATAAAAAGAACATATTGGATCTATTTTTTAAAATTATTCAACAAAATAATTTTTTAATTATGTAAATGTTATTGAATAAAGTAATTATTATATTGGGTTTCCTCATGTATCATCACATTACCAGTTTCCTAAATATTGAATAGTTGATGATAATAATGTATCATTTTGTATCATTGTTACCATGTATGGTACCAATAGATATAATAATAAAGTATATGATACTATTTTTTTTGTTACCCTGAAAATAACAATTTACCCCAAAAACAATCAATTTTAACATCACATAGTGACTAAATATTTTTAAAAAAAATATTTTAACATTTTACCTTTGATCCAAAGATACTATTTTTTGTCACAGTTTTTACCTAATTTTTGAGATATAGATATTATTTTAAAAACAGGAACCATATTTATTTCCTATGATAACATTTCATATAACATGTTACCAATTTTCTTACCTTTTATGGTTATAATTATTGGTGAAACCCATTATACGTAAATACCTATATGTTTCATGATCCATATAAATGATAATTTTAAAATTATATTTGGTAGTTTTCAAAATTTCAATAAAATCAACATAATATAAAATATTAAAACATTTTAAAAAAACCACAAGACCCAAAATTATTAGTAAATCGTGTAAAACATAACACAATAATTATCATAAAAAATTAAATGAAAATGTTAACAACAATATTTTATAACTCATATAATAACCACATGTAATGAAATTTCATACCATCCTAACCCATGATCTAATGAAACACACATGATTCACTCCCTAGAGTACACTATATGTACCCATAATATTCATACATAGATTTCAAATCATAGTATATGATTTTTACTTATATAAAAAATGATTCTTGAAAACTCTATATTGGTGTAAATCCTATATAAACACAGTCACATAAAAAACTTTTTCATAAAATATCAATGTCATATCCAACTAAGTTGTTCATAACCAATAAAATTCATATAAAAGTTCTACAGAGTACATTTTGTAATAATATATGGATTTGAAACATAATAAAGGGTGACAAAAAATTCTTAAAAAGTTAAAAAGTTGAGATATTTATTATAAAATAATAATTTCATGAACATAAGGGTATGAGATCTCGACAATAACAGTTTAAAATCATAAACTTAATATCATAGATCATACTTTTGAGTTAAGGGATATTTTTTTTTTCATTTCAAAAGTCATTAATCAAAAAGGAATCAAAAAACATATTTCATGGAAGAATAACATTATCACATAACATGGAAATATGGTATAAACATAATTATAGAAACTATTTTCCTTTTTATAATTTCATCATTTTCATGACAATCATAGTGGATTAGGTTCATGGCCAAATACATCATAAAAAGAAAATTTCACCTCCATGACTATCATAGTTAAGTAATCACTTAATGAACTAATTCAATCACCATTTCATTCCTATTATTTTATATCGATATCAATCATCACCCAATATTATCAAGAGAGAAATATGTATCACCCATCAAATAATGGAAATAAAATATATGTTTTCACAATATTAAAAAATAGTCATCATATCATAATCCATAAAAATAAAATTGTTTCATAAATATTTAATCATTTCTCAATCCATAGAAATAAAATGGCTTTTATATGAATATATCATTTCACTATGGAATTAACCATGGAATGGAAAATGGTTTCATAAAAATCATAAAATAAATATGACAATGTATCTAGATAATGGATATGTATTGTAACCATAGATCTTATCACATTTGAAGAAGAAGTAAAATTTGGGGTATTTGAAATTAGTGAATATAAATACAATTAAAATATCTTTAAAACTATTTTGAAGAAAACACCTTTTCTGATTTAGAAATTACATTTTAAAATTAAATGAAAAAAATCAATGCAAAAGTTTTCTTAAGAAATTTTGAAAATTTTTAAAATATGATTTAACGCATTGATTGGTAATGATGGAGGTAATTTTTTTTCTTTTAATATACATTAAAAACATTAATTTCTCAACATTATAAAAATGATAAAATTTATGTTGTTTTAGAAAATGAAATGAAGGTTTCCTTTACACCATGATGAAAAAAACTCATCAATGGATAAAATTACTTAATAAATCCTTTTAGAATATTAAAATTATTCATGAAAACATTTTTAGAAAACATGAATGTGGAAAATAAAACTGTTTTTGACCAAAGTGTGTGGTAAAATTGGTTTCACATTAAATCATTTTTATTATATCCTGTGTAAAAAAAGTGATACAAATGAATGGTAAAAAAGTAT
This sequence comes from Viscum album, assembly GCA_963277665.1. Taxonomy (NCBI): domain Eukaryota; kingdom Viridiplantae; phylum Streptophyta; class Magnoliopsida; order Santalales; family Viscaceae; genus Viscum; species Viscum album. The sequence goes on from OY728135.1 coordinate 1,283,408,623, forward strand.
TCAAATCATATTACTAAACTATAGTTAAAATCATTATATTCTTGACATATCAATCACAAGATTTCATAATTTGAAACATTATAATAAATAATCTTGATAAAAATTCATATTTTTTAATAAAACCCTCCCCTCAGACTCCCTATGTTTTTAATAAAATATATCCTATTGTATATGAATTTTAATTTTATTGTAATTTAATAAAAAAATCATATACATACATATAATATCATTACATTTCAACAAAACATTATATTAATAATTATTTTAAAAATTCATTTATCGGTGTTATCAGTTTCTTTTATCCTGATTGGTCAAATCCGATAGTTACAGTACATGTGCATTGATCTAATTAACATCATATAAAATATTTAAATAATTATATAATAATCATATATATTAAATATAAAAATATTTATAGACATCCATAAATGGTGGATGTAGAAACAGTGATTACACTATTCAAGGAGGTGATAAGACACTCGTACACAAGAATAATGTTTCCACATTTTGATATAAAGAATGAAGGATTTCCATACAATAACACAACATTGAATAATTATTATTTTATAAAAAATGGTAATCAAAAATATAAATATTTCAATAAACAAATTACAAATGAAAAAATAATAAAAATAATTCAATGATGGTATAGTCCACAAAAAAATAAGATTGACATTATCATTTTCCAATAGACTTGAAGGTAAAAAGGAAGATATTATTTTATCATTAGATATGTATAATTATTTTATAATTTTCTTCATTACTCATTAATCTGATCATAACACCCATCCATAAAATATGGTGGTAAACAATTAATTGTATCTCTATGTGGAGTTGGTAAGCAGAACATACACAGGGACAATATTTTCACATCCCATTTTATGGAATGTTGATGAATTATAAAAATTTAAAAATTAAAAATTAAATTTATTATATTTTGGATTCTTATTTATTTATTTTTTTTGAATATTATAACTGATTTATAGTAGGTAAAATATTTCATTGAAATGAAGTGATCGATTGAAGAGGGTAACTCTTATTTGAAATAACTCTTTTATATATCCTTTTAAGGACTCATTGGTATATCATTTGGAAATACCAAAACCTCAATAATTTTTATAAGTTACTAGATAAGATTACATTATTAAATTTTGGTTGAGATTTATGTTTCAAACTGGAGTTAATAAGAGGGTGGAGGGGCCCCCTTAAATAATGTAATGAGGGGAAACATTAAAATTTTTTAAATTATTTAAATATATTGAACTCATTCGCCATCCAAATGGTTCAATATGAATAATAAGTGTGAATACTATATAATATTAAACAATATATTATACCCATTATCCTATTTTAGTATTTTTAAATTTTAATTGAATTTATTATAATATTATTATCAAAAATTATCATTATTGAAAATTTAAACAAAAAATATTTAATTTGACATAGGAGACTTTAATAAAAAATATTTCATTTTAATATAGTCCTTCAACACAATAATAACATTTCATATTAATCTAAAAATCATGGAAAATATAACTTACTCAAAACATATTGCTTTTAATATTTTTAATATCATTTATTTTATTTTTCCTGTAATTCAGGAAACACTTTTTTGGAACTATAAAAGCATTTAACGTAATAATAAAATAACTAAAAATAAAAAAATAAGTTTTATCATGATGAAAATTTCAGTATTCAAAAAATGAATATTTTTATTTATTCATAACTAGTTTTTCATCTTCGTGAACGAATAATAGTTACTTGACACTAAGAGACTAAAATTGTGAAACATTTTTCAATTTAAATAATATATTTGACACATTTATGGATTAGTGACCATTAAAAAATCAATTTAATGAATAAAGTGAATTTTATTTAATTCCCATCATCCATGAGGAATTATTATAAAAAAACATATGGCGTTATCACTTATTTTTATTATAAAATACCCCAATTAAAACATTACTAATGTGAAAAAAATTAATGGTTAAATTTGATATTTCTCAAAAATACACAGGGAATATTTTACAAATTTTATCCTATTGATTCTATATATATAATCCATTTCATCAAATTCAATACATTTTTTATAAATGAATTACTTTAAAATTACAATGAAAAATGTGATGAAAATAACTTCTATAGATATATATAACATGGATTATTCTAATCCCAATAATAGTTTAATAATAATGAATATTAAAATATATTAATGAATATAAAAAATATTAAAATCATTGTAATAATTCTCAAAATCAGATTAATTTAAATTTGTATGATATAAATACATTGCACAGAAGCAAACATTGTTTTAGAAAAACAGTACCTTTTGATTGAAAATATTTTTATATTCTTTAATAATAAATTTATAACCAATGATTTTATTTTTTTACGTATATAACAATAATTGTTTAAAAATATAGTTATCATATTCATACTCGACAATTCAACAAATATGAGACAATTGTCTTGTGAAATAATAATATTTTAATAGAATGTGTTGGTTTGTTTAAACATGGACTTCTATATAAACAAAAATATCAATGAAATTAAATTTAATTAAAAAACATATTTCACAAAATCTATATGGGCTACATTATACCACTTGAAAAATAATTTCTCACTCAAAATTTATCACTCTAATTAAAAAAAGAGGATATGTTTGCTTCATTAGATCCTCAGAATCCCAAATATCATCTCCAAATTTTTGAATTCTATAGAGAACATTCACTATGTTAGATTCAAAATCTGTCCATTCATTATGAGTATCATAACATTCTTCCATGGTAAAATTTACAGAAATACATTCTCACCAACATAATATTTTAATTCATGATAAGGATTATTAGTGTAACTTTTCAATATACCATAAGTTATCATGATATGAAATTGAATGATTAAGACTTTATATTTTATAACCTATGTTATCTAATGTCCTAATATCTATTTTCATTAATATCATCCCATAATATTGGTTTTATTCAATTATTTCCCTAGAGGGCTCCGTAAGGATCCATATTAATGATCTTGTGAAAACAATTGTTTTATGTATACAAAACGACATGAATTTATTCATGCTATACACCTTCAAATTTCATATAATAATATCATAGAATATCCTCTAGGGATTAATTTTTTTCTCCTAGATGGAAAACTATGTGAGAATGATATGGTGTAATTAAACTCTACTCAATATCAAAATCATGATGACGACCTCGCTAGTACATCATGGTAACTATAATGTCATATAATTCCATTTATGTTTAAAAAAATATTAAATGAGATTATTTTTAGACCAGGCTCTGTGGTGTCACTTATTTCTGAAGCTCGGTGAGCCTATAATTGAATTTTAAATTTTTTTTATGTTTACATAAATAAACGTTCCAGTGGGTTTTCTATATTTTTAAATCGGTACATAGATCTAAGATCTAGGGTCACATTTGAACTCATAATGGAGGTATTCTCCTAGAAAATTCCTGACTTTGACCGATGTAAGTCGATAAAAAAAGTTAATTTTTAGTCTTTATAATGAAAAAGTTAAAAAATAAAAGAAACTTGTATTTTTTTTATTTTCAAAATCATTGAATCTTAACGGTTTTCCAACTAAGGGAAGCTGAATAACCTATTCCATTAAATTAAACATGGTAAATACTTCATAATAGAACGTAACTGAAATGTTGAATCATGTTTCATCATTTAATCTTTCTAATTGTAACGAACCTGATTGACATGAACATCGATCGAGGTCCCTTCAATGATGGTTGATTTCTGAATTTTCCTCCTTCTATTCTTCATTCATCATAACAAAACTCACACTTTTACCATGAATAAACACTTGGTTATCAAATAATAATTGTGCAATCATTCTTTAGCGCAAAGATCTGATGTTGCGGATACAGATGGTTTTATATCACGATGGTGCGACAACAGTGGTGGTGACCCAAATGAGGAAATGTGGGAAATATCTCCACTCAAATTAATTTCTATTGGGATGGACCAAAAAAGGGTTTGAACTTGAAGCATTAAATAGGGTGACCTAGGGACTCCATAGAACCCACCAGATTGAAAAACAGTTTACCGGAGTGTGTCTAGTGGTCCATGGAAAACTCTGTCAGCCTCGTTGTGGTGGCGGAGCTGCCCGCATGCTGGAAGGAAGGGTATCATGCCATGGTAGATCAGGTGGTGGAAGTCACTTGGACGCCTCCTGGAGGAAGTCTTATCCAATGACCTCAGCATGTGCTGGACCCCATGGCATTATTGCGGGTCTTTCTGGAAGAACCAGTCCATAATGTAGATCAGGTGGCGATAGTGGCGGCCCCAGCTGGCACCACCTAGGGTGTAACAAACACGGATTTTACCGCATCGAGGATTGAATATATGGACCACCTTTGAGTAGAATTTTTCTGAGTTGTAGGTCTGCACCTAACCAGGTAGGTCGAGATCGGTCCACTAGGTTGGTTCGGGTTAGTCTAACTGGGTCAGATCGGACCCTGGCATAACCGACCACCATTTCAAAAAAATGCATGTTACTTTCAAATTGAGCATCTGTTTGAAGGGTCGTCTATGAAATTGGGACTCTATCGACAAAATGGACTTTTTGAGATACACTGTGGGTTTCTGAGAAATTTGGAGGATGGACTATTTGATTTTAAGAGTTGGGTCTCCCGATATGAGCAAACTTTGGGAAGAATCGCGGTGATTCATACGATTAATGTTATGACGGTTACTCCCTTAATGACACATTGAAGGGGTAATCTTTATACAACTATATAGTTATATAGGGTACTCCACACTTCATGGGAGAGGGTTCATTTGGGTAGCATCCTCCCGGGGTGTTACTACCCTAAATGACTAGGGTGTGGGTTCTCAAAGATATTCTGGAAGGTTGAGTAAGTACTCCCCTATGGGATCTGGGAGAGGGTCCAATATTTTTTGAGTTTGTTCTCCATGTAGGTCTAGGGAACAAGTCATTAACATATGATGCACATAGTGTTGGTACTCCCCTATCAGGTAGGGTGTGGTTCCTCTATTATAAGAGTTAGTACCCCCTGTCGTACAGGGGCACAAGACCTCCATAAATATAACATAACTAGATTTAGTACTCAACTAATGGGTAGGGTGCGGGTTCTATATGATAGGAGTCGGTACACCCCTACAGGGTAGGCTGCATGTCCTCTATGATATGACTCGACACTTCCCTTCTATTTTAGGGGGATGTTCCTCCACATATGTTCGAATATTTTCAGTACTCCCAAGCTGTTACAAGGTGAAAGTCCTGAAAACATGATCAACTATAGTCGGTACTCCCCTACATTGTAGGGTGGATGTCAACTAATATAAGAGTCAGTACTCCCCCATCGTACTGGGTTGCGGGTCCTCCACACTTCAACTGACAGAGTCGGTACTCCCTTGTTGTAACGGGGTGCAGATCCTCTATCAACTATGTATTACCCCTAGAGGGTATGGTGTGGATCCACAATTGGAGATGAATCTACCTCGACTGTCGGACCCAGTAGTGAAGAGTGGGAACATCCACATGATGAAAACAATGCCTAGATAAGAGCTATTTCTCCATCAACGAACTGTGTTACCGGTCACACCATAGAGGAGTGTCAAGGGTTTCACAAAATGGTTAGGATCATTGAACCCAGTTACATGTACATTGGTGAAGATGGGCCTCTCCACTAGAGTTTCTCTGGTCTAGGAACTCGAGCTGGACATTGTAAAATGATATTGATGGAGCGTACTCCTCAGATGAATTCCATCTAGGGTGGCCGATCACAAGGAGCGATTTATCCCAGTTTTTTTCTTTACCTCATGAAGTAACATTGAGAATCATGTTGTTGGATTTTAGGTTTGAACATTATGAATTCTTAGTTACTAAAATGTGTATAAATAAATGTGTGTGTTATATGTATGGTCATATACCTGAGTAGATCTAACTATGCATTACTTTGTGGTTTTCTCTTCTTCTTTACCTTTGTGGTTTCAGAGTCCCCTACTGAGTATTGTTTTACTCACACCTTCGTAGATTTTTCAGAAATGTGTCGTGACTTTTACGGATAACCGACACTTTGAAGAGGTCCAGGGAGGACCAGGACATGGTGGTAGTTAGTGATATTATACATACAAGGTTAATTTCTATAGCATTATGAAGCTACCATTCATATACCCTTCATGTCCTCTTCCAAGAAGACGAGATTTTGGGACATAGAGTTTTACTTTTTTTGTGTTTTTTTTGTGGACTTGTTTACTGGCACATGTTTCATCTTATACTTTATGCTATATTGTACTCTGGTTGTTTTTTACACAGTGGATAACATTCATTGTTTAATTGGATTTTTACATTCATATTCCATTGGTTTGGAGTCCTATGCATGTCTACAAGTACTTAATAAAATTCCTCCCATTTGTGGGATAATCCTAATATGTCCTATTCGCCAACCCTAGCCTATATGAGGTGGGGTCGGGGTAGTCACGACATGGGCCCCATGGGATTGGTCATGATAATGTGGTATTAGAGGTGGTCAGTTCCACCTTAGGACTACATGTTCGTGAGCTAAGATTGGGTTTCATAATGATGGTGTTGATATTTTTTCGAGTTAACATTTCAGACCAGGGACTACAGTGTTGGTGTGGAAGAAAATCTATCCATACACCAAGACTCTGGATAGTTGTTCTCTTACTCAATACATGGAAACACATGATGTGGGGAAATAAAGGGGAACATGAATTATGTATGAATTGTTGTGCTTTCCATGTAATTCCTTAGTCGACTCTACAGATATATTGTTAAAATGTGGTTCATCATGATATATTTTAGGATGCCACCATGATGACAACATATTAGGATTCTAGAGATCAAAATGATGATCAACCCAGAGTGGAGGATTTGTTACAGGGTAATGAATCTATTGTGTTACCTGAGGGTGGTGCATCTGTGATGAATCCTCCCATCGATCAGAAGTTCCTACCAGCATAACCAATGGAGGATTTGTGCTGGATATGTGTGGTGTATGATTTCCAGAGGTAGGGACCTCCTAGGTTCCAAGGTGATACAGATCCTCCGGTATTAGAGGGTTTTCTTGATGCAGTTACATGAGTCTTTTGTATAGTGAGTATAACAACCAATCTATTTACTTCACTCATTAAAATAATTTATTACATAAAATATTCACTAGATACATGATAGAATATCTAGTGGGATAGTGTCTTTGTGGCTTCTGAACATTACATAAAAACTTTTAACATTAACATGACATCTTTATTGTAAATTTATTTTACATGACCACAACATTCCTTCATATATATCATTTCATGGGATAACCTGAGGACATCCATAAGACAAGGGTGAGCTATAAAGCCCAGTATGGGAGTAAAAAATTCATAACATGAAGAATATAGTACACAAATGGAAATATTAATATCAATGTATATGAATAGAAACATGAACATAAATTCATGATATAGAATTATTGTCATAACATAGAAATGTGGCAACAACATTTAACATGATATTAGCATTATCCAGGGATCATTTCACATTGAGCATGATTAAACGATCGTTTCACTAAAATTACCATGAGTATACCCTCATTTCATTTGACATATCATGATACTAATCTTTACCAAATGAATTGATGTGCTATCAGAGTGTACCCTTCTTAATCATTTCATTCCATGCATAAGTGTGACCCATTGATCATATAACATGCATTGATTAAACATCAGCATTTATTCCATGATAAAGGAATGTTGAATTAATAAATGAAATTCTATAATTAATAATTAATTTTTCATAAAGGTGAATACCTTTGATATCTAAATGGGCATGGTATTCACTATACAATGACTTTGGCTTGAAAAATCACAGCTCAATTTTGTTAGCATAACGACATGACATATTGAATCCATAAAAAAGTTTGATGATAGAAAAATGTGTGTCTCATTATATGTACATGAATTTTAAAATTATAGGGTCATATAGAAACTTTTCTAAACAGAGGTAATGGAATTTAGATTCCTAATACAAAAAGAATTTCTTGAATTTAAATTTGGAGAGAGATATCCCTTACAGAATTTTGGCATGGTAACTGGTATACATTGGAGGCATTAATGAGAGAAAAAGTGGTTTATCATCATTCAAACATATTTTGGGATGTATTTTGGAGGTTGGAAATCATACCCCAACATTTTTAGTTGAAAATACAATGGTATAAAAACATAAAAAACATTGACAAAAATGAGAGTGGAAGAAATCCCTTACATGGAAGTGTGATCCCAAAGGCTTGAAATAGACATGAGAGAGGCTTCTTGGGAAATTTTTGAGCCTCGGGAGGATAATATAGAGAGGAGGGAAGATGTTTTTCAATCTCTAATGCCATTGAGTTAAGAGGAAGTGGGATCTTGGTGGTTTTATTTAGAAAATAGATGGGATTATTTTTTATTTTGGTTTTGTGAAAGACCCCTTAAACTAATAAAAATAAAAAACCATCCCATGGTTAATTCCCATAGGTTTTTCAAAAGGGGAGTGGAAGAAATTATTTTATATGTAAATGGCCTAAATTATTCAAATATTATGCGTTATTATGTGGATATAAGTCACACTCTCTAAGAAATCAATTTAAAAAGTTAAATTGTTTTATAAGTCTTGGAGGGTCCACTAAGGCAACAAAAAATTAATCAAACAAATATAAAATCACATTATTTTAATGATAAACATATATTGGCCTAATATAAAATTAATAATTTTATATAAAATCACTATTTGGTCATTATAATGTCATAAAACATGATATATATTAAAACAGTATTTATTTTTTTCCCAAAAAATCAATTGTCTCTGAAAATTAAGCAAAATTTACCATTGGATAATTTTTTTATCCTAATTAAAAAAATAAACTTCATTATATCTAAATAGGATTATAAATATGTGAATTTTCACTTCTAAAATAAAAAAATACATTTATCGAAAATTCATTTGTTTTGTCCAAAATACTTTCAAATATTAATAAAAATTACAATTGTGTTCATAAAAATTATAGGATCATTTATATTTTATAAAAATTAGTATAGTAATAATATGGTCTTAAAATATTATTTAATTAAAAAATACATTAATTCATCAAAATATATTTATTAATTGAATATTAACTAAAAATGCGCTTTGTGCTTTAAACCCCATTTACAAATTAAAAATGATAAAATGAATATATATTAATTATTATATAAAATAATACTTCAAATAATCATTCTATTATGGTATTATTATAAAAACACTTACAACACCAGCATAAGACCTAAGGGTAAGGTTTGAGATGGTGACTAACTCTTGGGGAGGCTTAGATAAATCACTCGGGTGGTAATCTCTATTAACTTACACTTCTCTTGTTGGGAGTTCCGTTCAAGCTTAACGTGTTTAAGAATGGATTGGGATTTGTCAAGAGAGAAGCCCAAGAATTATACCTATATTCTGAGCTCTGACAAATGGGCTTCATATGGTGAAATTCTACTGGATGAGGCCATTTATTCCTCTATCTGACTACATAGGATTTGATAAAGACCTATATTTATACTAATATTGTTATGACTCTTCAATGACTATATTAGGAACGATAACACTTTTTAACAGAATTTTGAAATAAAAAATCATAGAACCAAAGATGTGAATATGTTATATTACCATTTTACATAATAATACATTTAATTATATCAATACTAATTTCCATTATCAAAAGTTTTGGTCATAACAATCTTACCCCCTCAATAAATTTTACCCTCAAAATTTACTTTCCCCACACTAAAAAATGATGGTAACTCTGCTTCATCACTTCCAATTATACCAATGTTTCTTATTCATCTTTTTGTTTATCCACAATACTTTGATGAGGTACATTGTATTATTTTGTAGAACCTTTTCCCTAATATCAAAGATCTTAACTGGATTATCTTTATAGGAGATTTCATTCTCCAATGGTACTAACTATGGAATCAGTACATGTGAGGGGTTAAGTATGTACTTCCTCAATAGTTATACATGGAATACATTATGTAAATGAGATGGGTTAGGTGGGAGTGCTAGTAGATAGTCCACATCTCCAATACTATCAAGGATCTCAAAAGGGCCGATGTACCTTGGATTATGATTTCCCTTCTTCACAAATCTCACAATATTCTTCTATGGTGATATGTGAAAGAATACCATGTCTCTGAAATCAAATTCTAGGTCTCGTTGACATTTATAAGCATAGCTATTTTGTCGAATATAATAATCATTAATGTGTTGTTGGATGGTCTTATCCTTCTCCAACTTTTCATCGACCATTTCTGGACATAATAATTATTACTCCCCAACTTCATCCCAACATGTTGGTGTTTTGCACCTCATCCCATAAAGGGATTCATAAAGAGCCATATGGATGCTTGAGTTGAAACATTTTTTTTAAGAGAACTATAAGGCCCCAGCCTTAAACCTTACTTAATCTTGAGTTAATACAAGATTACACATTGGGGATCTTTTCAGGTTTAGAGTTTTAGAGAATTAGATCATAAAACATGCATCACATTTCACATTTAAACAAAGTGGTTACATAAGGATAGTATTCATTTTTTCCCATAAATGGAAACATATTTAAAATAAAACATGGATTCTTTCTTGAAACTTCCTTGACACTATCATCATATCATGTACCTTTCTTTTGACCTTTGAAAAACAATTCAAAAAACTTGGGATGAGCATAAAAATCTCAGTAAGGAATATAAAAATATGGAAAGGAAACATGAGTACATGTACACATAAGAATCAATGAAATCATACTTTACTCATAAAAGATAATCACATTAACATACCTCATCAAATCATGAATAAATCATAGAAATCATAAGAAATAATAGTATCTTGAGGCATTCATAACATTCTTACGTAGGGAGTAACCCTCTTGGTTACGTTTGGAATACCCATCATAGTATATTCCCCAAATCTCGTCGGAGAAACCTTAACGTTTCACTCCTTCATGTTACCCAATGCATTGGAGAGATATATCGGGATCACCCGACCTTAGTTTATCACGGAACCACCCGTCTTCATAATAATGCCCATGAACCATAACATAATCATATCACATAAAACATGCATAAAGGAAACATAACATTTCCACATTTCAATCACAAGATATAAATACAACACATTGATATAATAAAAACATTATAAAAACCATTTTCAATACCAAAATAAAAGAAAAGTAAAACATGGTATTTATTTTTATTTTAAAAAGATGGTATGGCTTGTAGAGGAAACCGAAACACAAATAATGGTCACGGCGATGGAGAAGTCATTGTCGTCGCATACGTACGACAAAAACATTCCCTTTTGTTGGTTAGTAAACGCTTCGTATTAAAATGATTCCTTTTGAATATAGGTAAAATTCAAAGGGGTTTATACACCATATAAAATAAGGTTGTGTATAAAATAGAATATGCCTCAATGAAAGGAGATTGAGACGATGTCCCATACAAAGACGGTTTCCTTGGTTTAAGGATAAATCAATTACATAATTATGTGTGACAAACGAATACACAAAATACAAGTGGATATTAAGTGTAAAACAATCATAGGTTATTCACAGATATTCATAGAAAGACATATTTAAGGAGTACACGTTTATCCAAAAGAATCAAATTTAGGTTAAGAAGTTCCCTTGCAAAAATTTGACAGCCTAACGGCGTCACTACAAAATTCAGAAAATGAGTTGATGAGAGATAAAAAGGGTATCTAATCATATAGACATAAAATTTAAATCAATAAGGATATAGAAGAACATATCCCAACATAATAGTATGAGAATTAAAAGACATAACAAAAGAAGTCTTTTAAAAAGAGGAGGGTGAAAGGTTCCCTTACCGATATGGGTATCTTTCGAGACATGCACCACGTGAAAGAAGTACAATACAACATTGATGTAATATACTCAAAAAATAAAATATATTACACAATGAGTAAAATAATAGGCAGTACATACACCACTCAAAGGAAATTGTGGAAAATGTAGCATAAATCTCACGGGAATAAAAGTGAGATGAAAAATCCCTTACGAAAACTCGCCAGCCTAACGGCGCCACATAAAACATCCAAAAATGGATTGATGATATAAAATAGGGTATCTCATCATATTAACATAAATTTTACAGAAATAGGAATATAAAATATCTTCCCCCAACATAACAAAGAGGAGCTTAAAAGAAGTGACATTAAGGAGAACTTAAAAAGAAAGAGAGAGGATAGATCTCTTACGAAAATTCGGCAGCCTAACGATGCCACTCAAAACATCCAAAATGGATTGATGAGAGAGAATAGGGTATCTCATAATATAAACATAAAAATTACAGTAATATTAATATAAAATAACAACCCAATAACAATAAAGATGAGCTTTAAAAGGAATGACATAAAAGAGTGTACTTAAAAAGAAAGAGAGGTGTAGGATCCCTTACCTGAAGTCCGACTTGTCTTGTTCGTTTCATTATATTCCTGAATAATAAACTTTGGTCAATTTATAATTGCCTAAGGACCTCCTTTATAGATTATTATTCATCTCATGTCACATATTATAATGTTATAATAATTTTTTAGTAATTTTAGTTCATATCAGATGTTTTTGCCGATGTTTGGTACATGAGTCAAAAATGAACTTGTTTGAAAAATGATTTCCCATGTATTTATACGTAAATAATTTCCAGAGTAGTATTAATGATTAAAATATCATATATAACCAGTAAATATTCATTTTATACTATTCCATATCATTTGGAGATAAAAACAAAAAGCACCGTTCATGGAGACGGTAGGTCGTACGTACGCATGAACACTACTTTCATTTTTTTGTCATATTAATGTAATTAAAAATAAATGATATATATAAAAATATATATTATAATTCCAGTATAATATATATGTTATATAGGTCACATATGTACATTACTTTCATTCTTTATACATTCCATGTATTGCATGTACGAGTCAAATCACTTGAGGGGGCAGTAGTCCACACTTCCTCATATGAAATTATCGCATTTACACAACATGAAATGAATAAAGGTATTCTTTAAATATATAATACAGAAGCATATAGTAAAAATAAATACCATATATATCATATATAAAATACAGTGACATCATAATGGCCACCTTTAAAGGTGTTAAAAGAATATTGAACAATCATCGTTCCGTGAGGCAGAAAATCACCAACCACAGAGACATTATATTCATTAACCATTAGACGAAGGTGTGTGTAAGTGTAGCTAGAATAATTCTAATAAAAACATCCTAGTATATTGAAGATACTTTATTTGTTACAAAATTAATGAATAAAAACTGTTTAGGGGGTTGTAGAAGAAAAATAAAACAAAAGGACACAAGTGAAGACATTACCTTAAAATCGGGTAACTCCCTTTGGTTTGAGCTCAACGGCTTCCTTGGGAAGACTTCTGCCCAAAGTGAGGCTTCAAGGAGTTATAGTGGGATATGGAGATACAAAATGGGCAGGGTTTGGCCGAGCCAAAGTCTTTTTAAGTGTGGGTAAGGAGGTAGAGGTGGGGGCCTTTTATAAGAGGAGAGGAGGGGCACCCTTGGAGAGTAAAGAAATGATCCTTTATTTTAAAATGAGTTTCGGATTTAAAAGGTCCCACAATGATATAATTAGAGGATAAGTTGATACGGGTTCGTAATGTACCCATCCAATAGGTTTTGGACATCTATAGGTCATAGATTTTACATTATCATTTCATTTTATCTAAATCTTTTATTAATGTGGTAATCACTACATCATCATGATGTCATAAATAATTTAATATATTTAATGTCTAAAAATTATAGAAAAACTATCATGATGTAGTAAATCTTTTTAGATTTCTAATGAATATTTATAGTCAAAACTCTGACTTGTATAACCCCATGTAAAAAACATTTAGTTAAACAACTCATGTTGTGTCATTTTAATTTTAACATTAAATAAAAAGGTATTTATGTCATTTTCCAACAAAAGTGGCTCCATGGGGTCCCCAAGATGACCCATGGATTTTCTTGGTCTGCCATGACTCATCCAATGAGGGTAGGACATGTTTCTAGGTCATTTCATTTTATTAAAACATTATTCTTACCTTAAACTACAATAATTACCTCTAATCGCGATTAAAAACATAAAAGTTAATATGAACCAAAAAATAATTTTAATCCCATTGAACCACATTTTACGTCTTAATGACAACCATGTATGTCGGATTTTTGAAATTCAAAACACAGAGGTGGTAAAATTTCATTTAAATGGAAAATCAGTTTTTATAAGTACCACTTAGTGGTTTCACTATTCATCAAAAATTTAAGTTTTTCAGAAAAATACCCAAACATAACCCTAAGCTATATTTGATATTCCGAATTCAAAAATGATGTCTATTTTAAAAAAATTCCAAACATATTAGTTGCATTAATTAATTGAATAATTAATTCCCGTTGTCAGAGCAAATAGCCTGTTTTCATGACATAATAAGTATCAAAATATTTACACTAGTTTAAGTCCAATTTCAAAGTGAAATTAATTCCAACGACCAATATTGGATTAAATGGTAAAAATATATTCTAATTTCACTTTAAAACCAATTCAAAATATAATCTAATCATATAAATAAAATATATTAAAAAGTGGTTTTGAATTAAAATACAACATTTTCACTATTCATTAAAAATTGAACTTTTTCCGAAAAATACCAAAAATTTACACAAAGTAAATTTTGATGTCCCGATTCTAAAGAAGAATATTATTTCCTCAAATAGAACACATAAAAATTTCAAAAAGTGGATTTAAAAGTGGTTCACCTTCAAAAGGCGGTTAATCGACCTTTAAAAGAATATTAGAATTTCTACGCTTAAAATTGGATTCATTTGCATTTTTTATCCTCTATCATATATAATAATTTTGTAGTTAGTTCTATTCATTCCCTCCATTACAATGGCTAGGTGTTAAATACTATTTAAAATAATATTATTTTATTATTAGAGTGCAACGTAAGATTCCCAAGAAACTCGTTGTTGCGTATTGGGTACGCCATCGAGCATAGCATCCCCTTTAAAGTAATATTAATATTTTATTCACAAATATGGATAAAAATAAAAATTTCATATTCTTTATTTACCTGGGGTGTTACATCCTTCCCCCTTTTGGGAATTGCGTCCTCGTAATTTTAAAACTGGGCTTGGAAACTTCATTGAAAATCCCACATCGGAACAAGAATCAGTAAAACAATCACTTTAAAATAAAGAAAGATAAGTACAAAGATCACCTGAGTTAACCCATACTAGGATTCCAAGTATGAAAATATGGACATGGAGGAGAAAACATAGGGTCATGTTCTGATGGAGAGTGATAGAAAACATGTCTAGGAGAAAGTTAACCATAAGAAAATCAAAAACTTGTTGTGGGTTAAACGGTATTCGATTCCCCATTAGGAAAAGTTAATAGACAACATTTTTGTTTTAAGTTACTTTTTATTGAGGAATTTATTCATAAGGAATCATAATCACTTATCATTTTGACTTTAAAATTTTATTAGATTCCTTACAGAAACTGATATTTTCTCCAAAAGATGAGTATTTAGGAAGACTTTTTCACATTAAGAATACTATAATCAACGTCTAGATAATCGCCTAATCCACAAAAGAGAACTATATACTTCCCATGTCATTAGACTTTAACCAAAACCAAAACCAAAAAGGTTAGTACAAGATCAGATAATCCAAAAAATGATAACCCTTTATAAAAATAAAATCTATTCTTAATCTCCAAAATTTGTCCAACAAAACCCAAAGTTCAATGAGGGCCATTCGATAAACAATTTGTCCATAAAATTCTTCAATGTAAACAAAACTAGGATTTAAACCCAAATATTTGAAGTATTTAGTCACATAGTCTTCCAAGAAAAATCGTAACATTTATCTCCAAACAACATCAGTTGCTCTTAATGTCTCTAATTGTAAAGTAATTAACCTAATTACATATCCTCCATGATAGGTTAATAAATTTCCATAGATAACCCAAAATCAACTTACTCTTAATTTATAAAATCATCTAACTAAAAAGAGTCAGTCAAACTAACCAGGGACTTCGTGTAGTCTAGTGGTAGGCGATAAATACCAATCGCACTTTGGTTGTGGGTTCGATTCCCTCAGCTTTTTCCGACGTGATGGGTTTTCACACGGTCTGCATGTTGTCCTTTTTATAAAACTCCAAAAATAACCCTAATATTTTTTAACCTCAATAGATTCCTTATACCTCTCATTTTCATCCAAATTCATTACGATCTCAAAATCTTAATTCTTGATGTCTTATTTCACCACCATAAGATAAAGTAAAATTATTCCCAAAATGAATAGCATCATACCTTGATCATGTCATCCACTCGATTTCATCTTCATCTTGCTCACATAGGTAGAAGTCCCATGCATTACAACAATGATTTAGAGTTCTTTCAAAATCATTTTCTTCCTCCATCCAAATACACCTTGTGCAATATGGGTCATATGGGTGTTCACAGAAAAACAGTTTTGGAAGATAATCATGTATGACATATAATTCCAAAACATCTGATAAAACAAGATTTCTATAAAATAGTCGGACGGAATTTGAGTTGAAACTTTCTATTATTGGTCCTTTCAAAATACCATAAGTATGTGCTGAGAGACTATATTTTAAAAGCAAATATAAATAGGTTGCGCAAGGGTCTCCTTCCTCAGCACCATTTTTAAAATCATAATATGCTTCAAATTCTTGTGATAAGGTAAAATATTTGAAAATATCTTGATAATATTTACCTTTCTTGAAAATATGAGAATATTGTGAAAATAGTATTTGTCTAAAAACAACCCATGATCCACGATGATAACGAGGTATAGTGGAGGTG
Source organism: Viscum album (assembly GCA_963277665.1). Taxonomy (NCBI): domain Eukaryota; kingdom Viridiplantae; phylum Streptophyta; class Magnoliopsida; order Santalales; family Viscaceae; genus Viscum; species Viscum album. The sequence goes on from OY728135.1 coordinate 1,283,425,570, forward strand.
TTTGATATCTCAAACAACCGCTTTCAAGTGAGTTGTATGCTAGAAAAAGTTTCACAATCATCCGAACATGACTTTTCAATAATTATTGCAAGCATGTCATCAGGAAGAGATAGGAATGTCATTTGAGATCCTTCACCTTCCATTCTTAACCGACATTACTTGACCTGAAAAAAGTTATTAAACAAGTATTTCCCTGAAATAATAGATATAGGGACTAATCATGTGTCTAACAAAAACTCCTAATCCCTAAAGTTGTCTAAACCTCCCTATGATACCAACTATAAGTCCCTAGCATTAAACCTTACTTAATCTTGAGTTGATACAAGATTACACATTGAGGATCTTTTCAGGTTTAGATTTTTAGAGAATTAGATCATGAAACATGCATTACATTCCACATTTAAACAAAGTGGTTACATAAGGATAGTATTCATTTTTCCCCATCAATGGAAACATATTTAAAATAAAACATGGATTCTTTCTTGACACTTCCTTGACACTATTATCATATCATTTACCTTTCCCTTGACCTGTGAAAAACATTTCAAAAAACATGGGATGAGCATAAAAAGCTCAGTAAGGGATATAAAAATATGGAAAGGAAACATGAGTACATGTACATATAATAATCAATGAAATAATACTTTACTCATAAAACATAATCACTTTAACATACCTCATCAAATCATGAATAAATCGTAGAAATCATAATATATAAAGGTAACTTGAGGCATTCATAACATTCTTACACAAGGAGTAACCCTCTTGGTTACGTTTGGAATACCCATCACAGTATATTCCCCAAATCTCTTCGGATAAACCTTAACGTTTCACTCCTTCGCATTAACTAATGCATTGGAGAGATATATCAGGCTCACATGCCCTTAGTTTATCACGGAACCACCTATCTTCATAATAATTCCCAAGAACCATAACATAATCGTATCACATAAAACATGCATAAAGGAAACATAACATTTCCACATTTCAATCACAAGATATCAATACAACACATTGATATAATAAAAACATTATGAAAACCATTTTCAATACCAAAATAAATGAAAATTAAAACATGGTATTTATTTTTCTTTTAAAAATAAGGTATGGCTTGTAGAGGAAGTCGAATCTCAAATAATGGTCACAGCGGTGGAGAAGTCGTTGTCGCCGTATACGTACGACAAAAACATTCCCTTTTGTCATTTAGTAAACTCTTCGTAAAAAAAGATTCCTTTTGAATAAAATTAAAAGACAAAGGGGTTTATACACCGTATAAAAGAAGGTTGTGTATAAAACAGAATATGCCTCAATGAAAGGAGATTGAGACGAAGTCCCATACAAAGACGGTATCCTTGGTTTAAGGATAAATCAATTACATAATTATGTGTGACAAATGAATACACCAAATATAAGTGGATATTAAGTGTAAAACAATAAGATTTTATTCACACATATTCATAGAATGACATATTCAAGGAGTACAAGTTTATCCCAAAGAATCAAATTTGGGTTAAGAAGTTTCCTTGCAAAAATTTGACAGCCTAACGGCGTCACTACAAAATTCAGAAAATGAGTTGATGAGAGATAAAAAGGGTATCTCATCAAATGGACATAAAATTTAAATCAATAAGTATATAGAAGAACATATCCCAACATAATAGTATTAGAATTAAAATACATGACAAAATAAGTCTTTTAAAAAGAGGAGGGTTAAAGGTTCCCTTACTGACATGGGTATCTTTCGAGACATGCACCCCGTGAAAGAAGGAAAATACAACATTGATGTAAATACTCATAAATTAAAGTATATTACATAATGAGTAATATAATGGGTAGTGCATACACCACTCAAAGGATATTTTGGCAAATGTAGCATAAATCTCACGGGAATAAAAGTGAGATGAAAAATCCCTTACGAAAACTCGGCAGCCTAACGGCGCCACTTAAAACATCCAAAAATGGATTGATGAGATAAAATAGGGTCTATAATCATATTAAAATAATTTTTACAGAAATAGGAATATAAAATAACATCCCCCAACATAACAAATAGGAGATTAAAAGAAGTGACATAAAGGAGAGTACTTAAAAAGAAAGAGAGAGGATAGATCTCTTACGAAAATTTGGCAGCCTAACGGCACCACTCAAAACATCCAAAATGGATTCATGAGAGAGAATAGGTTCTCTCATAATATGAACATAAAAATTATAGTAACAGTAATATAAAATAACATCCCAATAACAATAAAGATGAGCTTTAAAAAGAATTACATAAAAGAGTGTACTTAAAAAGAAAGAGAGGAGTAGGATCCCCTACATCAAGTCTGACTTGTCTTGTTCGCTTCTTCATATTCCTTAATAATAAACATTGGTCAATTTATAATTTCCAAAGGAACTCCTTTATAGATTATTATTATGTTCATATCAAATATTATAATGCTATAATAATTGTTTAGTAATGTTAGTTCATATCATATGTTTGCCGATGTTTGGTACATGAGTCAAAAATGAACTTGTTTGAAAAATGATTTCCCATGTAGCTATAAGTAAATAATTTCCAGAGTAGTATTAATGATTAAAATATCATATATATCTATTACATATTCATTTTATACTATTCCATATGATTTGGAGATAAAAACGAAAAGCACCGTTCATGGAGACGGTAGGCCGTACGTACGCAAGAACGCTACATTCATTTTTTTTGTCATATTAATGGAATTAAAAATAAATTATATATATATATATATATTATAATTAAAGTATAATATATATTTTATATAGGTCACATATGTTCATTAATTTCATTCTTTATACATTCCAGGTATTGCATGTATGAGTCACATCACTTGAGGGGGCGGTAGTCCACACTTCCTCATATGAAATTATCGCAATTACACAACATGAAAAGAATAAAGGTATGCTTTAAATATAAAATACAGAAGCATATAGTAAACATAAATACCATATATATCATATATAAAATACAGTGACATAATAATGTCCACATTTAAAGGTGTTAAAAAAATATTGAACAATCATCGTTTCGTGAGGCAGAAAATCGCCAACCACAGAAACAGTATGTTCTTTAACCATTAGACGAAGGTGTGTGTAAGTGTAGCTCGAATACATCTTATAAAAAATTCCTAGTATATTTAAGATGCTGTATTTTTACAAAAGAAATGAATAAAAAGAGTTTAGGGGGTTGGAGAAGCAAAATAAAACAAAAGGACACAAGTGAAGACATTACCTTAAAATCGGGTAACTCCCTTTGGTTTGAGTTCAAAAGCTTCCTTGGGAAGACTTGTGCCCAAAGTTATTCTTCAAGGAGTTAGAGAGGGATATGGAGATACAAAATGGTCAGGTTTCGGCCAAGACAAAGGCTTTGGAAGTGTGGGTAAGGAGGTAGAGGTGGGGGCCTTTTATAAGAGGAGAGAAGGGGCACCCTTGGAACGTAAAGAAATGATCCTTTATTTTAAAATTAGTTTCTGATTTAAAAGGTCCCACATTGATAGAATTAGAGGATAAGGTGATAAGGGTTCTAAATATACCCCTCAAATAGGTTTTGGACATGTTTTGGTCATAGAGTTTACATTATATTTTCATTTTATTTAAATCCTTTATTAATGAGATAATTGATGCATCATCATGATGTCATAAATAATTTAATATATTTAATGTCTAAAAATTAAAAAAAATATCATGATGTAGGAAATAGTTTTAGTTTCTAATGAATATGTATAGTCACAAATCTGATAGTATAACCCCATGTAAAAATTGTTTTAGTTAAACAACCCATGTTGTGTCATTTTAATTTTAACATTAAATAAAAAGGTATTTATGTCATTTTCCAACCAAATTGGATCCATGGGGTCCCCAAGGTGACCCATGGATTGTCTTGGTTGTCCATGACTCATCCAATGAGGGTAGTACATGTGTCTAGGTCATTTCATTTTATTAAAACATTATTCTTACCTTAAACTACACTAATTACCTCTAATAGCGATTAAAAACATAAAAGTTAATCTTCACCAAAAAATTATTTTAATCCCATTGAACCAAATTTTACTTCTTAATGGCAACCATTTATGTCATATTTTTGAAATTCAAAACACAAAGGTGGTAAAATTTCATTTAAACAGAAAATCAGTTTTTATAAGTACCCCTAAGTGGTGTCACTATTCATCAAAAATTAATGTTTTTCAGAAAAATACCAAAACTTCACCCTAAGCTATATTTGATATTCCGAACTCAAAAATGATGTCTATTTTAAAAAATTAAAAACATATTAGTTTCATTAATTAATTTAATAATTAATTCCCGTAGTCAGAGCAAATAATGTGTTTTTATGAAATATTAAGTATCAAAAGATTGACAATAGTTTAAGTCCAATTTCAAAGTGAAATTAATTCCAATGACCACTATTGTATTAAATGGTAAAAATATATTCTAATTTAACTTTAAAAAAAATTAAAAAGATAATCTAATCATATAAATAAAATAGATTAAAAAGAGGTTTTGAATTAAAATACAACATTTTTCACTATTCATTAAAAATTGATCTTTTTCGGAAAAATACCAAAAATTTACACAAAGTAAATTTTGATGTCCTGATTATAAAGAAGAATTTTATTTTTTCAAATATAACACATAAAATTGTCAGAAAGTGGATTTATAAGTGGTTCTCTTTCAAAAGGCGGTTAATCGACCTTTTAAAAAATATTAGAATGTCTATGCTTAAAATTGAATTCATTCACATTTTTAATCCTCTAACATATATAATCATTTTGTAGTTAGTTTTTTTTCATTCCCGCCATTAAAGCAGCTAGGCGTTAACTACTATTTAAAATAATATAATTTTATTATTAGAGTGCAACGTAAGATTCTCAAGAAACTCGTTGTTGCGTATTGGGTAGCCATCCAGCATAGCATTCCCTTTAAAGTAATATTAATATTTTATTCACAAATATGTATAAATATAAAAATGTCATATTCTTTATTTACCTGGGGTTTTACATGAACTCAACATGAAGAATATGTTGATCACATACTACTTTGAAGTACATTTAAAATTATCTCAAAATATAATCATGGGTTTTGATATTCCACTAATATTGGCCATCAGTTTGTGGATGATATGTCATATAGATGTTCAACTCAGTATTTACAACATGTTGAAGAATCTTCCAGAATATATAGGTGAATCATGGATCTCAATCAGATATAATATATTTTTATACACCATATACCCTTACCACTTTTCTTAAATATATATGTGTTTGTTGATCCAATGTGAAATCCTCTCGAATTGCAATGAGGTGTGTAACCATTGTAAGATGATCCACAACAACCAAGATAGCATTGCTTCCATTATATGTCTTCAGGAGTCAAGTGAAAGAGGCCATGGTGAGGTTCTCCCATTTACATTCTTGTATGGGTAGTGGTTGCATCGTACCCTTAAACTTCTGCCTCTCAGCCTTCGCTTAGCGACATACTATGAACATTGATGTATACTCAGCAACCTTCTTTTTCATGTTATCCATCCAATAAGTCTCTAAGAGATCTCGATACATCATTGTGTTTTCAGGATGAATTGAGGAATTTTTACAATTTGAATCATCCAAAAGTTAATTATTTAACTCAAGAATTGATGGAACACAAAGTATTGTCCAAAATCTCACAATTCCATATTCATTGATATTGAACTTCAAGGATGTACTTTTTCTGATAGTTTCTACTTTCTTCTGAATCCCCACATCATCTTTTTATCATCCATTAAGCATTCCATGATATATGGATGAGAAATCATTTTTTATTGAATTCATGACATTCCCTACATTATTATTCATGTTTCCATCTTCATCAAATATAAGAAGATGGGATCCTTTTCAATTCTCATCAATGATAGATTAATTGGGTCATTTCTACATAGACCATCCACCACATTGTTCTCTTTCCTAGGGTGGTAATGGATTGAGATGTCATAGTCTTTGATTACCTCTATCCATCTTCATTGTAATATATTCAATTCTTTCTATGTGAATATATACGGCAGGCTTTGGTGATCCGTGCATATTTTACACTTCTTACAAAAGAGGTTATGTTGCCAAATCTCAAAAATAGATGCTTATTGCAGCCAACTCCAGATCATGTGTTGGATAGTTTTGGTCATGAACATTCAATTTCATTAAATTACAGGCAATGACTTTGACATTTGGCATCAACACATAGCCCGGGCCCTTCTTTGAAGCATTACTAAATACCAAAAAATGTTTTCCACATATGGGTAGTGTGATCACGGGCCTAGTGATATGCCTCCTTTTCAACTACGTGATACTCTCTTAAATTTCATCACTCCATGAAAACTATACTCTACTCCAAGTTAGCATGGTAAGATTATTGTAAGAATGTGATAAATTTCTCACAAATCTGCAATGATATCCAGCTAACCCCTGGATGTTAAGGATATTCGTTTCTGATGTTGGACTCATCCATTCCTCAATTGACGCTATATTGGAGGAATCCATAGATATCTCATTGATTATGTTTATATGACCCAAGAATGATACCTCCTTCAACTAGAACTCACACTTGATGTAATTTTCCTAGGTATTATCCTTTTGCAAGGTATCTACAATGCTTAGATTCTCCCTATTCCCCTTCTAGGTTTTGATGTATATTAGAATATCATCTATAAATACTAGAATAAATTTTTTGAGGTAATATATAAGGACTATATTCATCTAATCCATGAAGATTTTATGATCATTATTGAGTCCAATATACATTAAAATGAAATTACAGTGCCCGAATCTCTTTTGAAAATAAGTCTTGGGGATATCCTCCTTCTTCACCCTTAATTGGTAATATCCCAAACAAAAATCCACCTTGGATAAGTGTTGTGCTCTAGGTTGCTGTTCGAACAAGTCAACAACATGTAGAAGAGGATACTTGTTTTTATCGTTATTTTTTTTATCACATGATAATCAATGAAAATCTACTTTGACCCATCCTTCTTGTTGATGAAGAAGATAGGTGCACCCCATGGTGATGCACTTGGGCATATAACCCCTTTTTGTAGATTCTATTATAGTTGTTTCTTCAGTTCCTAAAGATATACCAAATCCATTTTGTACAAAGTCTTCGATATTGGGAATTACCTAGGAATAAGAACAATTAGGAATTCAGCATCTTCTCTAGGAGGAAGACTAAGAAATTCTATAGAACAAAATTCAGTGAATTCCCTCACAATAGGCCAATCTTCAAGGATCGTTGATTCCATAGACTCAATCATCTTATCCAGATACATGTTCTCATATGCAAGTAAAATTCACTCTAGAGATGATGGTGATAAATATGATTCATCCTTCTCCTTGAAAATGTACAAAATCAGGGCTGATTCTCCATATAGAGAGTGATTTCCCTCTCATGGAAATTTTTAATGTCTCTATATAAGAAGAGCCAATACTTGATAAGAATTGAATCAAATTCCACCAATAAGAGTATGAATAGGTTTTCTAGGAAGTTAAATCCATATATTATGATGGTGGAGGATTTATTTTAATGGGATGAAATAATTTCCCCATTATAAATTCTCACCTACATATTTACATCAATCACATGTGGTGGTATTGATATTGTTTCAAAAAACCTTCAAGATATAAAATAATGTGTAGAACCAGAATCAAAAATTATGTCTAGTATTCATGAAATAATAACTAGCATACCTATCACCACTTCATTTTCAGGGTTCTCATTGGTGATCGTGATGAAAAAAGCTTGTCGTTGCTACCTTAGAGGTTGTTGGTCTCCTCCGAAAACACATGGCTTTGGGAACTGGTTTGAAAAATTCTCCGGTTCATTGAAGATGAGAAAATAGATAATTCATTGAGGGTTGAAGAGAGTGTTCTTATACTCTATCAAAACTATGGGTTTTTTCATTTCATATTTTAATGGCCATGTCCCCTTCTCCTTCACACCTAAAGCATTTCCTCATCCCCTTTTTTTATTTTTCATAGTGCCTCTTTCCACAGCTTGGGCAAGTGTGGTAATATATTTTCATAACACTGATGGATTTATCCATCGGACCGCGAAAACTAAATTCCACCTTCCAATTCTTATCCCCATGATACAACTAATATTAAACAATCTCCATTTCGACTTAAAGGTCACCTCGGAAAATTTCCTCATAGATTCAGAAGTCAAAGGTCGTTAGGAAATTCTATATGTTAGGTTTTATCCCAATAAAGAAGAATTCCACCTTGCACTCTAATTTAATGGCAAAGATGGAGGTGTATTGTGCAATCTTTGTGATGTATTCCTTATACGTTATAATGGATTTGTCATCTTTTTTTTATGAAAAAGAATTCCCATTCCATCATTAGTCGGAGGGTGAAAAAAAATATTTATTGAATTTTTATTCTAGAAATTATTCCAATCTAATGCCTCAATGTCCTCCTCATGTTTGATATTTTTTATCAATGTCCACCATATATTAGCTTCACCCTCCATATGATATGCAGACAGAAGTACCTTCTCTAGTTCAAAACATTGAAGGATAGAGAAGATCTTCTCAATGGTGTCAATCTGTTATTCGGCGATTGAGGGATTGGATGATCCATTAAAAGTAGGATGTCTCTGTCTCATGATGTTCTCTATTGTGACATTTTCATTCATTGGGGGGTTTGAATGTTCCTCTTGGACCATGTTTCTAATCAAAACATCAGTTAACTGGGAGAGTATCTAGCCAAAGATCATGATTATCACACCAATCTGATTGGGTATCTCATTAAAACAACCATCACATTGATCTTCACAGAGGTTCTGATGCCCCAAAACTTATTTCTCATGTAATATTAATATTATGGTTTTATTTAGTTTAATTTAAAGGTTATCTGAATCACACTAGTAAACTAAATAACCATAATTTTATTTAAAAAAACTGAAGTGTTTACAATACACCAAGACCAAAGGAAAACTAGATTAACCAAAAATACCTACTAAAAGACCAATTTGAATTATAGGGAGACCACCCAAAACAACAAAAACTCAAAGAAGATAATGTGGGTCTTTCGGATTCATCGCAACGAACTTTAGTATATCCAAAGCCTCTGCAATAGCACTGAGCATCAGTGGAATAATGTGAATTATCTTCTTCAATTTCCTTGAGTTTGGGAAACCCTAATGTATTGTTTTATAATTCCTCAATTAGAAAATTTCTCACCGGGTGACCTTTGAGTTTCTAATAGCTATAATTATATCTTTTTATCTTTTGTGTTTTAATATAATCTACCTTGGAATAATTATTTTTCTAAAATAGTTAAATAATGTATTGAAATTATAATGTTAATGGTGTTTATAATTGAAAAAAAATCTATTAATTTTGAAAGGATAAATGTATTATGGATTTAAATTCCAACTCTTGTGTTTAGTGGGAGGTATAATTTTATCTCTGAGTTTGTTAACATGTTTATAAAGATTTTTAGTATTACTCTCATTCAAGGAAAAGTGTAATTTAATTTTTGTACGTTAATCTTTTAATGTTTAAAATGGAAATCAGATTTTATAAAACAAAATATATTTTATTTATAGTGAAAACAAAAATATTTATTTTTCTATGATTTATGGTTATTTTTTAGTGTTAGTTTGTTTATAAAAAAATATACCCATAAGGGCCTAGCCCATTAGATAGGTCGAGGGAGGAAATAGGCACTAGTTGGCTGAGCCTAGCCCTCAACCTCAGTATAGACCATCCTATGGGTGAGTGTGAAAACATGCTTGAATCATGCACAAGGGAACCAGAGGTTACACCGTGCAGAGTATCACGACGGTAGAGGGATGGGCGCAGAGCGCGCCCGTAGAATCTAGTACGGGGTGATACCAAGATGGGGGAAGGAATATTTTGAGCCATTTCATGGAGATCCTGGCTTATAAAGAAGCCGAAAGAGTCCCTTAATTTCAATATGGGAGAAGAATTTTAAGGTGAAATGAGATCTAGGAAGTCATATCTCTCTATGTTCGATCAGGGTCGTCTGATTCATTTATGTCTTCAATCCTCAGCTTCCACGGTATATCTCAGTGTTTTTTTGTGTCGTACGATCCAAAACGGATCTAATCGAAGATTTCTAGGACTTTTTAAAATAAAATTTTCCCTGAGCTGTTATATCTCACAAGATTTAATCACAACAATTCATGTAATTTTAAAAAATTATGTCGATCTAAAAAATATGATCTTTCAGGATTTAATCTATATCTTCCGTCCTTTTTAAATCTCCATGTCACAGTATTTCTAGCTGATCAAATATTTGAATAGTCCCTGCCATCCATTGTTTTCTGGATTTCCTCTAACGCAGTGTCTTCTTCTTCTCTTCCTAAACTGGACAAGTAACTCCTATCCTCTCTTTCTCTTTGTTTTTGTCACCTATGAATCCTCCGATCGCCATCAGAGCCTCCTCTCACATGGTTCCGACAAATAATTCCCTGAGTCATTTAATAAACCGAATTTGATTTATTTTTTCCTATAGTATCTCTAAAATATTCATTGTATTTTATGCATAATATAGTTTAAAAACAATCTACTTACACTATAACATCTCATTCCTCCCAATTCCCAAGACTCCTTCGAGATCTCCATTGTCTTCCTCGAGCCTCTCCTCCTACTCAAACTAGTTAAGGTAATATATGTTGCCTTTCTTGTTGTGTTCAAAGTATACATACTTATATATATATATATACTCTTATATATATAAAACCATTCGGTTTGGACATAAACCCTCGTATACCCGATTTCAGGACATCAGGACATCGGGTTTTTGTGGTATTCATAAACCTGAAGGATAATTATTTTTCTAATGAATAACCTATTTACATCCATTGTATATTTGGTTATGTATATATATATATATATAACCATAAAATTTTATATAAATTTTGTATGTCTGGTTTTAAGAAATTTATTCTTTGAGATTCAAAGTTAATGTATAACAATAAATTGCAAGGGATTATATTTTGAATAAAACATTAATATAAATAGTATTCACATGCATATTTAATTATTTATTTTACATAACTCACCCTCTATATTAGGTCTAAGAGTTCCATGATTAATTTATGTTTTTGATAAGAAGATGAGTGCCAAATAATTTTGGTATAAAACCCTTATGTGTACTCAGTTATACGTGTAAGATATATATGATTACATAAGCATATATCTATATATATAAGTTTGTTTAATAAATAAATCTTTTAAATTTAAAATTTATGATTTAAAATTTAGGGATTCATGTCAATTGATGAGTCCAATATATTTTAATAAAATGGGTGTTCTTTTATTTTTGGTCTAAACCCTTTGATACTTAATGTGTTTTCAGTTTTTTAAATATATTTGTATACACATAAATTTTGACACTCAAATTTATCTGGAATATTCCAAGGTTTTCTAAGAAAGAATAAAACATGTTTTTTTGAAATATGAATGAATTTATTTTAAAATAATATTTTTCATATTCACCCTTGTGTATAAACACATTTACACAACAATAAACACTAATATTGGATATTCTAAATATTATACATTTGATATGGTTAGTAATTATGGATAAATAATTATTTTAATATTTCGGGATCACTAGTCTTAGGTACATATTTAATAGGAAATTGTTTCCAACATATATTGAATGATATTAGTTACAGTTGAATTTTAGTGTTTTCATGTCTAAAATTATGTGTGCCTTGTGATATGTTAAACATAATCATACCAGACATGAATGTTTGGGAATTTATGGGTTTAATAACCATTTTGAAATACTTGGTTTATCAATTAATTAATTAAGAACCCAATCCATGATGAAATTACAATGTGTAATTTATCAGTAACGTTTTTAGCGTTTAGGGTTATCATTTTATGTTACAAAACTTGTATTTATTTTAATGCAATTGTTGTCATCGCATATGCCATAATCTACTCATCATACTCACCATTAAATGATATATCCATGTTGTTGATAGTTTTGTAATTAATACATATATTCCTGATTCACTATATATATATATATAAGCTAATGAATGTAATTAAAATCCTTATGAACATTTTTGGATTAAGTGTTTAATTATTCAAAGTGGTATGGGACACCCTGAATAATATGAAATGTGAAATTAAATATTCAAATTGGTGTGGGATATTTTGAATATACGACCCTATTTGGCATATGAGGAATGTTATAGACTTGGTATAATAGGGTGGGTACCGATTGATGCAAGCTCCTCGATGCATCGATAGTTCTCATGAGACAATCAGGTCATGGCACATGGCCATTGACATTTTAGGTCTTGACACAAGGTCTTGATAGGGTCTGAAATTATACATCCCCTCATTATGTCTATTATACTTAATTGACCATGTGGATATTCCACAAGTACAATATTCATGGTTATGATCCAAAAAATATTAGTATCGGAGAAACTAAATTATTATGGCATGATGTTTATTTATCACTCAGTTATGTAGTAACCAGTGTATATTTCATAGTAGTAAAGAATGAAATTGAAGTTATTACCTTTATGTTCAACTGTGATTATGTATTACTCTTTGTTATTAAACTTTTACATTCATATTAATGAGTCATATTTTTTAGTATGTCTTTTACATATTCCTCTAAAATAGAATTCCTATAATTGAATCATGTTCCCTTGTAATACTGTTTGTATGCATTTAATTATTCACTTTTTTTCTTAGACAAATTTTATGATTTCTTGCATGTGTTACAACATTTCCTAAGAAAATACTTTATTCGAAATTTAAAAAAAAATGTTTTCAAAAGATATATTTTGTATAATATGTTCTTTTAAAATCCCTTACTGGGCATTTTGAATGCCCACCCTATGTTTTTGAAATACATTTTTTGGGTATCAGTTTACATCTGATGAAAAAGATTGTCAGAAGTAGTTGGTTTCCTAGAACCTAAACCAAATCGATCACCTGTATGGGACATGATGTGTAAAATATTAGTGCATATTTTTTGTAAAAATATTCACATCATGTATTAAGGCACCAGATCCAGGTATTTTGGAGTTGGTCTATCACTGTTGGTATCAGAGGATTCGGTTTAGATAACACTTGAAAACCAGAATCGAACATTGAAAATTTTACATAAGAATTATTAAGTATATTGTTTTCTTAATTATCAGATGGGAAATTTAATTATCAATCTTTTTTCTATTCCTATTAAGGCCCTAGAATCCACAGTTACCATATCCATCCATGAAAACATATTAAATTATTAACACATTTGTATGACATGAAAACAACTCTACGATGGGTCAAACTCTCCCTGAGTACTTCCACTCCACTGAGGAAGGGGTTCAGACTACCTCTTTATGATGAAAACCCAATTTCCATCATGCGCACGTCGGGGAAATGTCTTATAGGGACATTTTAGATGTTTCACCATATAAAAATGCATCCAATCCCTTATGGATTTCCAAGAAGCTACAGTAGTGGGTGACCTCTGCGCAATATATATGTACCAAATCATGTCATTTGGCCATTATTTTCATGTAATGGACTTTGAAAACTTATAAACTGATGCCTTCTTTTCTGTGTATATACATTAAGTACATGTAGATTTCTCGCGACTTTAAACCCCCCATGACTCGATCTGGATACAATATAAGTGTACCCACAGGATTGAACCAGACAGCTCGGGTTGCATTTGCTTCCGGGAGATCAAGAGTTATAAAATTGTATTGGGGATTTGTGTAACCGGGAACTGGGGAAACCATTAGTCATAGATATTTTGTACTAGTTATTTAATGAAAATACAATTTTTTTTCTTTTTCTTATCCTTTCAGTGTTTGTGCTTTTATGTAAATTTCACTAATTGAACATTCATAAAAAAATTATTTTTAGATGGATGGAAAAACACATATCTTATCTCTTACTATTGAGGTATTAGAGGCCATCAAGGTCCAAATCTATGCAGAAGAATACCTCCCATTCACAAACCTACGAAGAACATGAAAACATCTTTACGGCATATCAAACAGTCCATATATTCTCTGCTCCAACCAAGGGAATGCCTGTATCTACCACAATATATCCACTATTCAACTCGCTGAGTATATAAGAAATGCAAAGTACCATGAATTCCTTTTCCATTCCATCACACTATCCCAAAACATCATAGCCAGGGTTAGGTTTCTAGAGGATTCTGTGGAGGGGATCCTTCATGCATCCTACCTAAACCAAATCATGTGCTACAGTTTATATTACCACGTATATGACCTTAACATTCTCATACAAGATATGGTCTGATGAGTCCTTATAGATTTTGTCCATTTGGAAATATCTGAACTATCTTCCATTAGAGCCTCCCCAATAGGCCCAAGTGTAAACATCATGATTTTAACCCACACTATCTGAGGTGTGTTTGGGGCAGTGATGCTAAATAATTGAACTCCAACTTGGGTATTCAGCATGCCACACCTGAGGATCCTCCAAGATGGAGGATGTGGTGTAGAACATCAGAGGGTTTCATTATATCATGGTTTTATGAAATGAATTGCGAGAATGGAATTCTTATTAGGGGGAATAATGTAAAATCCCATAACTTATTTCTCATGTAATCGTAATATTATGATTTTATTCTGTCTAATTTATAGGTTATCTTAAGAAAACATGCTAACGAAATACCATACATTTTATTTAAAAAAAGGCAAAACTATTTACAATAATCCAAGACCAAAGGAAAAAAATACTAGAAAAATACCTATTTATAGACCTATTATAATTACAGGGATACCACACAAAAAACCAAAGCCTCGAGAAGATAATATTGGTCTTTTAGATCTATCACAACAAAAATTAGTATTGTTGAATCCACTACAACAGCAATGAGAATCAGGGGAATGATGTTCACCATTTTCTTCAATTGTCTTCATTTTGGGACACCCTAATGTATGGTTTTATAAGAACCCAATTCGACTATTTTTCATCAGGTGACTATTGAGATTCTACCGACTATAATTATATTCGTTGCTCATTTGTGGTTTTACTAAATGTACCAAAGAATAATTTGTTTTATAAAATAATTAAATAATGAATTGAAATTATGATTTTAATCATTTTTATAATTGTAAATATTTATTTTCATTTTGAATTGATAAATGTATTGAGGATTTAATGTCTGACTCTTGTGTTTAGTGGGAGGTATGATTTATATCTATGAGTTTGTAAACATGTTTATAAACACTTTTAGTAATACTCTTAGTCAAGGAAAAGTATAATTTAATTTTTGTACCATAATCACTTAATGTTTTAAATGAAAATAATGTTTTATAAAATACAAGACATTCACTTTATATTTAAAATGATTGTATTTATTTTTCTATGATTTTATGGTTAATTTCGAGAATTTTTTTGTTTATAAAAAAATTTACCCACAACGGCCCATCCCTCTGGCTAGGCTGAGGGAGGCAGCACACACTTGGCGGCTGAGTAGAGACCTCAATCATAGCACAGTCCAGCCTATGGGTGAGTGTGCACACACATAGAGCCTACATAAGGGAACCAGAGGCCCCACCATACGGGGCAGCATGGAAGAAAAGGGGTGAGCACGGAGCCCACCGCAGAACCCGGTATGATGCGGTACTAGGAGGTGGGATAGAGTATTCTGAGCCTTTTCTTGGAGCTCCTCGTTTATAAAGAAGTTGTGAGATTCCCATCATTTCAATGTTGGACAATAATATTAAGGTGAAACATGATATGGGACGTCAGATCTCACCATGTGCACTCTAGGCCATCCGATTCGGTCTGTTCCTCAATCCTCAGTAGCCATGGTATTTCTCCATGTCTTTGTGCATCGTTTGATCAAACATGGATCTAATATTTTCTATCCAAGACATTTTTAGACATCGGGTCACCATGAGATATTAGATCTCCCATGATTTAATCACAATCAGTCATGTAATTTTAAAACACCATGTCGATCCATACCATCTGATCTGTCGCAATTTAATCTAATCCCTCCATCCTTTTAAAATCTCCACTCACACCATAGTCATCTGATCTTCCCCGCGATTAATTCCCAACATCAATTTATTTTTAGATTTCCTCTCTTGCAACATCTTCTTCTTCTCTACCTTCACTAGACCAGTAACCCCTACCCTCTCTTTCTCTTTGTTTTCCACACCCCTAACTCATCACATCGCCATCTGAGCCTCCTCTCACGCGTTTTCCACATATACATTTCCCAATTATTTAAAAAATCAAATAGGCACTATTTTATCCAATAGTAGCTTCAAAATATTCATTTTATTTTATTCCTATTATATTATAAAAATCTGTTTTCTATCTATTCTCTCGGTCCTCCCTCATCTCAAGTCTCCATCGAGATCTCTAGCGTCTTCTTCGAGCCTCTCCTCCTCCTTAAACTTGTAAATGGAATCAATGTTTCCTTGATTGTTGTTTTGAATGTTTACATATATATATATACTCTTCAATATATATACACCCTTGAGGTTTGGACATAAACCCTCTTATACCCGATTATAGGTGTTTGGGATTTCGGGTTTATTTTGTATTCCTGAACATAAAGGATAATTATTTTTCATTTGAAAAAACTATTTACATATTTAGTTTTTTCAGTTATATATATATATTTATATATATAAATACAATTTTATATAAACTTTTTATATCCGGTTTTAAGACTTGTAATATTTGAGCATCAAAGTTAATTTAGAACATTAAAATGTATGGAATTTTATTTTTGATAAATCTTTTATATAAATTGTATACACAAACAAAATAATTATATATTTTATATAACTCACCCTCTAGAACAGTTCTAAGACTTCCATGATAATTTATGTCTTTGATAAGTAAATGAGTGCCAAATAATATTGGTTTAAAACCCTTATGTGTAGTCAGTTATACGTGTATGATATATATGTTTACATAAGCATATATATATAAGTTTGTTTAAAAAGTAAATATTTTAAATTTTAAATTTATGATTTAAATTTTTGGGACTCTTGTTAATTGATGTGTCCAATATATTTTTATAACATGGGTGTGGTTATAATTTTGGTTTAAACCCATTGATACATAATGTGATTTTGGTTTTTTGAATATTTGTGTATACACATAAATTTTGACCCTAAATTTTATTAGTATTTTTCCAAGGGTTGCTAAGATAAAATATAAAACGTGTTTTCAAAATATAAATGTCTTTATTTAAAAATACTACTTTTATATACACCCTTGTTTATAAACAGGTTTAGAGAACACTAAACCCTGATTTTGAATATTCCAAATAATATACTTCTGATACATTTATTAATTAGGGAGAATTCATGAGTATAATATTTGGGGTTCGCTACTCTTAGTTTCCTATGTAAGAGTCACTTATTTTTAACATATATTTAATGGTATTAGTTATGGTTGAATTTTATGCTTTCCATGTTTTACATTATGTGTAACTTGTGATATGATAAACATAAGTATACTAGAAAAGAATGTTTGGGCATTTATTTGTTTAATACCCCTTTGGTAATACTTGGTTTATCCATTAGTTAATTAGTCACCCAATTCATGATGAAATTGCAATTTGTAATTTAACAGTAAAGATTATAGCATTTAGGGTAATCATTTTATGTAGAAAAATGTGAATTTTTTTAATGCAATAATTTTCATGACATATTCCATAATATTCTTATTATACTCACCATTCCATGACATAGCCATGTAGTTGATAGTTTTTGTAATTAATACATATATTCCTAATTCACATTATATATGTAAAATATATTAAATGTAATTAAAATATTTATGTTCTTTAATCAATTAAGTGATTAATTATTCAATGTGGTATGAGACACCATGAATAATATGAAACGAAAAATTAAATATTCAAAGTTTTCTGGGACATTTTGAATATACGACCCTATTTGGAATATGAGGAATGTTATAGACTCGATATAATGGGTTGGGGATCAGTTAATGAAATCCCCTCGAGGCATCAATAGTTCTCATGAGACAATCAGGTTATGGAACAAGGGAATTGACATTTCAGGTCTTGACACGAGGTCTTGAAAGGGTCTGATATTATATGTCCCCTCATTATGTCTATGATAATTAATTAACCAAGTTGATATTTTACTAGTAATATATCCATGGTTAAGAGACAATGCTTATGAGTATCAGATATAGTAAATGCTTATAGAATGACATTTATTTAACACTCCATGATGTTGTAACAAGTGTATGTTTCCCATTAGTAAATAATTGATTTGAAGTTATTACCATTATGTGAAAATATGATTATTTATTACACTTAGTTTTTAAACTTTTACTTTCATATTCATGATTTATATTTTTTTAGTATATATTTTACCTATTTCTCTAAAAGAGAATGCCTATAATTGATTCATGTTCGTTTTTAATCTAGGTAGATTGCTTTTAATTATTCTCTTGTATTTCTTAAATAATTGTTATGATGTGTTAGATGTGTTACAACATTTATTAAAAACAATTATGGGAATTTTTTAATAAATAAAGTTTTAAAAAGTAATATTTGGTATCTTATGATATCATAAAACCCCTTGATGGGAATTTCGATTGCTCCCCCTATGTCTTTGAAATAAATTATTTAGGTATCCGTTTACAGCTAGATAAGAAGAATGCTAGAAGTATCCTATATACCAAAACCTGAATCGAATTAAATCTCTATATGGGACCTGATGTGTAAAATATTAGTGCATGGTTTTAGTAAAAATTTATACATCATGTTTCATGGCACCGACTCCTTGTATTCTAGAGTCAGGCTGTCACATCGGTTTTTAGTCGGAGTCTTCCTATTAATAGCCATTATTTTAAATGAAAGAAAATTTAGGGGTAAATATAAAAGGTAATCCATATAAAAAAATAGATGACTGATAAATTACTTTTGATTCCTTAAAATATGAATTTATAGGCTTCAATCTATGTTATCAATGATCCACTTCCAAACATATATTCTTATGAAATTTCATATTACCATAATAAAGGTACTTACTAAGTTTAGGAATTTACCAAAGCATATCCCCCAGGAGTGTCATAACAAATATTGAATCAAGGACCATTGTCGTGCACCAATTCCCATTCAAGTCTAGCTCATAGCGGTGTTTTTGGGTTTTACACCTAGTTACTTTTCGGCTAGATCCACCTCTATCTGCTCGTATCCATACAAGGATTTATTTTAATGATAAACAACTTACTCAATACTCAGCCAAATTTTGGGATGCTTATACTATACTTAGTCTCATCCATAAGGCTTTCACTAGGGTATTCTAATCCTAATCCCAAAAATAACTAAACCTATCATCTGATATGAACTATAACTACCCTACTCTTTATTTCACACTTATATATGTCTAATAACATAAAAAATTCACTTGATACAATATAAAATATCGAGAGGTCTGGTGTCTTTTGGTCTTATGAACATTACATAACAACGCAGAACATAAAACACAACATCTTTGTTGAATGATTCTTTTACATGACCACAACATTCCATTATGCATAGCATTGTATTTGATAACCCGAGGACATGCATAAAAAAAGGGTGAGATATAAATCCCATTAAGGGAGTATATAAATAGTAACATGAATACTAAATTACATGTTAGTCAATTTTCATATCAAAGGAGCATAAGGTAATCATGAACAAAAATACCTGATATAGCAAGATTATCAAAACATGGAGATGTGGAAAGAACATTTAACATGATATTAGTATAAGATGAGGATAATTGCACCTAGAGAATGATTAAACCTTAATTGTACTTGAATTATATTGATAAAACTATCATTTCCCTTTATGTATCATGATACCAATCTTTACACAATGCATTGGAGCTCTATCAGGGTGCACCCTTCTTAATCATTTCATTTCATGCATAAGTGTGCCACATGAATCATATAACATGGATTAATTAAAAATCATCATTTTTTAAATTATAAAATAATGTGGAATTCATCTAGGAACTAATATAATCAATAATTAAATTTTCATAATGGGGAATACCCCTGATTGGGAAATGGGCATGGTATTCACTACGTAATTAATTTGGCATGTAAAATTGTGGTGCAATTTCGGCAGCATAACGACATGACATAAGAATTCATAAAAACGGTTTATGAGATATAAATACAAGTATCATCATATATACATTAAATGGACAGTAATGTAATTATATAGAGTCATTTCCCAACATATGTAATGGAATTTAGATTCACAATACAACATAATTGCTTTAAGGTAAATGTGGAGAGAAAAATCCCTTAGGGAATTTCGGCATGGTATCATGTGTACATGGGATGCATTAATGAGAGATAAAGGTGTCTCTAATCATGAAAACATAATGAGGGATGGTTTTTGAGATAGTACCCCAAAATTTGTAATTGAAAATACAATATTATAGAAACATAAAGAAACTTGGATTGAAATGAGAGAGGAAGAAATCCCTTACTTGGAATTGTGATCGCTAATGATTGGGTGGGGATTGAGGGTGGCTTATTGGTAGAATGGGGTGCCTTGGGAGGATAATAGAGAGATGATGGAAGAATGTGGTTGATATCCATATGCGTTACTTATATTTAATGTTGGAGACCTGGTGGTTTTATGTCGGAAAAAAGAGGGAATTCAATATTTTTTAGATTCTGGACACCACACATTAAACTAATCAAAACCACAAACCAAAACCATGTTTTTTAAACATGATTTTTCCAAAAGAAGAGTGGAAAACTATATTATATATGTCCAATTTCCAAAATTATTAAAATATTTGGCTTGCTTAAGTGTAGTTGAGTCACACACTCAAGGAAATCAATTTAAAAAGTAAAAAATTTTATAAGTCTTAGAGGGTCAACTAAGGCACCATAAAATTAGTCAAAAAAATCTAAAATCGAATTATTTTAAAGCTAAGACATATATTTTCAAAATAACCCATTTATTTTATTTTATTACATCACTACTGGGTCATTATGATGTTATAAAACATATTATATATTAAAATAGTATTAAATAATTACCCAAAAATTTCAGTGTCTCCGAAATTTAGAAAAAATTCACCCTTAGATAATTTTGAACTAATAATTCCAGAAATAACATTCTTTTTTTCTAAAAAATTTTATACACATGTAAACGTTTAAATTTCAAATAAAAACTGACATTTATCGAAAATTCAGTGGATTTGTCAAAACAAGCTTTCAAACCTTAATATAAATTACAATTGTATTTATAAAAGTTATAGGTTCATTTATATTAAATAAAAATTAATTTATTTATTATATTTTAATATAATTTTATTTAATTAAAAAATCCATTAATTTAACAAAATACATTTCAAAGTTGAATATTAACTAAAAATACTACTTGTTCTTTAAAACCCACTTACAATGTAAAAATAATAAAATAAATGTTTGTTCTTTATTATATACAAAAACAATTCACATAATCATAGTTTTATGGTCTTGTTAAATAAATCCTTATAACACCCGCATAAGACATAAGGGTAAGGTTTGTGATGGGCACATACTTTTGGGGATGCTCAGATAATTTCGATTGGGTGGTAATCTCAATTAACATTCACTTCTCCCATAAGAAGTTCTGATCTAGCATAAATGTTAAACCTCAGCTTGGGATTAGTCAAGAGTGAACCACAGTGATGCTACCTTCATTCTGAGCTCCGAAAAATGGGATTCATTTAGAGAAATTATTCTGGATGAATCAATTACTTTCTTTGTCTGAGTAAATTGGATTTGTTAAAGACATATATTTAAACTAATCATGTGATCACTATTCAATTTCTTTATTAGAAATGGTAACAATTCTTAATGGTATTTTGAAATCCAAAATCATAAAACAAAAAAAGTTCATATGTTATATAACAATTCTACATAATAATACATTTAATTACATCAAGAGGAATTTTCTTTAATAAATGCTTATATAGTTATATTGAGGAAACCACCCGACTATATTGAATTACTAGTCGCGAGGCTTTTTCAGGGCTCAGTAGGATGGTGGTGGTGCTCGGTGATCAGGTCACATGAGGAGGGAACCCTCACTTTGAATGACATTGAATGCATCTTCAAGGATGAGTTCATTCTAAGGACTTTATGCTCTGTCCATATATAGGAGTGGTTGCACCTATGGCCGGACATCATGCTGGTAGAATATTACTTAGTGAGATTCACAGATATTTCTTTCTACTCTAAATATATGGTTCAAGACCCTTTATTTAGGTACCAGACTTTAGAGCAAGGATTACGTTGGTAGATCTGGGCATAGGTGATATCCCTATTGATTCTGACATATGATGGGGTGTCAGAGAAAGCCATGGTGTTTAAGAGCTTCCTAGTGGAGGAGAAGATTGGTGTAACCTACAACAGAGGTCACGAGGTAGATGAATCTGATTAAGATACTAGAGGATTGGAGATAGAATCATAGTTTTGGAGACACACCCATGCCCGAAAAAAGGCATGTGGTTCTATGGCATATGAGAAGCGCCAAGTAGCTGATCCGCCACATGATAGGTGGTGGTACGCTTGTATTGGGCATGGACATATCACAAGGGATTATCTGAACTAAAATTCCATTGTGATAGAGCAGGTATATGATCCTCCTTAGTAGATACAATGCTTAGTGGAAGGTGTTTTGCAAGTTATTAGACATGGCAGGGGAGCTGGATGAGAAGTAGGAGGTGGTCTGCACAAGGATCATAGAGCTGGAGGGTGGGGGATAGGATTAATGTATGTGTTCATGGATTATGGACAAGAATATCTATGACAAATTTGAGATATGATCTTTGTGTTTCTATTATCTACATTTTTTAATATACACAGGTGATATTTGTCCTCCATTTTCTATGAGTTTGGTTCGAGGCTTTGAGGTTCCGGTTGAACTGTGGATTTGACCCTCACACTTAGAGACTCCTACTAAAAGAGAACTATTGATCACACACTAGTGCTAATAGTTTTACCTGAATCTTTGATGTGAGAGTTGCAGTTGGGGTCTCATAGTCTTGTATTCGAGGCCTTATGTTGTCTTTCTAGGAATGGACTACAGTAATTCATACCCAGACTGGCTGTATTAGGAAGAGGATGTATTGTGTTCATGATGGAGAAAGAGGGGTTTCCTTTTTGATAAAATGGAATCCCATGCAGGTTTGGATTGAATATCACGAAGAATCATGATTTGGATCCTTCTATGGTGACATCGACAGATATCATGATGTTTTCTGCAGTATGAAATGGTTTCTAACCATCAATACCCAGTTGAGATGCTTCTAGTGAGTTCGGTGGTGATCTTGTTTCAGAATGTTGTGTGGACACTAGTGTTTCTATACAGATGGCCTACTAAGACCCAGTATTCACCCACGGGAAGCCCTACTTCGTTCGTAAATATCGTTGCATGTTCAGCATCAACCATGAATGTGTAGAAATTATGGAGAATATATCACAGTTCATCTAAGGGTGGATGTGAACTGTGGGGGTCTGTTTGTATTTTCATCACGATATTGTGGATGTTAGCTGCTATACCCCATGATTGTAGATGGATCGTAGTGTTTAGTTCTTTTCCTTATTTTCGCAGCTGAAGGAACATGTTCTGGTTGTTTCACGGTGTTGACTGAGAAGAAGCTGGACACGAGAGTAGTCAATCTTGGTGGTTCATCGAGGTGTGTTCTTGTAAAAATCATAGGGACCCTTGATGAACCCCATTTTCTTCCCTTGAGTATAGGATTTTTCATTTCGGGGATGCAAAGACTTATAGTAGATAAAATATAATTCCTTGTAATTACATGGAATGTTTTAAAAAAATTAAACAGAATTATTTCAAGAACATGTTCTAAGGAGGTACATAATTATGAGGCTTGGAGAGCCAAAAATGGATTTTCGAACCATTTTTATGTTCATTTAAATAAATGTGTGTGTAGGTTATATATCATATAAACAAGTTCATGGATCCAAAATCTAAGGTCACTGTTATACTCAGAATGGTCGGATATTCCTAGAATGTACCTAACTTCGACATGTGTGAGTTGGGTGAAAATGTTAATTTTTGTACATTTTAAATAATAAGTTAATAAAATAAAATATTGTAGTTTTCTTTTATTTTGATAATTGTTGCAGCATAATGGTTTTCCAACCGAGAAAATTTTAATATGATATTTCATTAATTGAAATAGTGTAACGACTTCGTAACAGAATGTAACCAAAATATTGATCTTCCTTTCAACATTTATTGCCCATGTAAACAATGTAGGAATAATGAAATTATCCTGGTTAAGCTCGGATTCTCTAGTGGCTGATGACAACAAATGCAAACCCTCCTGCCATCAAATGGATCATCAACAACAATGATCTACCAATGATCATAAATAACATATCATGGAACGATAACCCATCAATGTCGTTCATCACCAATGAATGATATGACTTGATGTAGGGGTTTTTATTTGAATTTATCTTCCCCGTTATTGGTTTTAAATGATCAACGTATATCCACCCACGAACTAGTTCACCCATGATTCGACCATTCTGGTGGGAGTGTTTGTTTTTCAAGGTTTTAACGGGATATTTTCATGGTGAATTTTTGGTTAACCCTTCTTAACGGTAACAAACTGGATTGACATAAACATCAATTGAGGTCAATTCAATCATTGTTGATTTTTTCGTCCCTCTATTTTTCTATAATCGTGGGTTTCCATCACTATTCATACAACTCAACACTTGGAGATCGAATGGTTGCCATCTAATCAATTCATAGCGCAATGATCTACAATTGTGGATTGGAAATGAAATGGAATGAGGAAAGTGTGATGGTGTTTTTGGTGACTGGAATGAGGCGTGCAAAAAATATCATTGCTCAAAAGTCATTTTATCTGGATGGACCGTAATAAGGTTTTTAACCCCATGTAGTGTATAGGGATACCCCAGGAGTCTGGAGCACCGTCCAGTTCAATATAAAAACAATCTTAGGGCATCCGGTTGGCCATGAAAATCTCAATTGGGCAGACGGTGGTGAATGTCGGTACCGGTAGCAGCTAGAGGTGGCATTAGTGGTGGTGGAGACAGGAAGTTGCAGCACAAAGAATCACCGTCCACATGCTTCCTAGAAGTGTGGTGAACCACGGTGGCATGCCCTAGTGGAGCTGGTGAGGGAACCCATGTGGATGAGACCCTAGCCCCAGCTGCAGCATATGCTGGACCCGAAGACTTTTTTGTGGGTCTTTTGGATGAAATTGTACACTAAGAGGAACGGTTCGCAAAAGTGGCAGTGCTTGCAGGCGTCACCTACATGATAAATGATGTAGCTTTGACCACATTTAGGATAAATGAGTCATACCACCATTCAGTGGACCTGGAATGAAAATGTGGCCCAAACCCCACCAGTGGTCTTGCTCTCACCCCTGACCCAATGGGCCAGGCCGTTCCCATTGGGTTGGGTCAGGTCGGTCCGGCCGGATCAGACTAGACCCAGACCCAACCAGCCCCCATTTCACAAAAATTCCCATACCTTTCAAAAAGATTCTATGTTTTATGACTCTTCAATGGTTTTGGGACCCTTGTGATGAGACGTTCCTTTTTGACATACTATAAGGGAGTTTTTTATATGTTTGGAGGATTACCTTTTTTGTTGGAAGTGTAGGTTCTCCCGATACAAGCACACTTCGTGCATAATAATGGCTATTCTTATAATGAATGATATGAAAGTATCTCTCTTGATGACTCAAGGAAATGGTAGAAATTATCCATAAACAAAGGTTGATATTGGAATCTCCACGTCATGGGTGCGGTTTTGTTTTGGTAGATTTCTCTAAGGGTATTACTCCTCTGATGGACAATGGTACGGTTTCCCAGAGATGTTTGTGACGGTAGAGTATGTACACACCCATTGGATCAGGGAGCGGGTCCTCTATTTGTATATATGGTACTACCTATAGGACTAGTCCACTGGTCCTCTACATCTAATAAACATAGAGTTGGTACTCCTCTACTAGATAGGGTGTGGGTCCTTTGTTATTGGATTTGGTACTCTCCTGTTGTACTAGGTTTTGGGTCCTCAATAAATCTATCATAATGGAGTTGGTACTACCCTACTGAGAAGGGTGTGTGTCCTCTATAATAGGAGTCTGTAATCCCTTATCAGTTAGGGTGCATGTCCTCTATGATATGAGTCGATACTCCCTTGTTATTTCAGGGTGAGGTTCCTCCACACCTGATCAAATAGAGTTGATATTCCCCTGCACTTTTAGGGTGAGGGTCCTCCACACATGATCGAATAGTGTCATTACTCCCCTACCTGGTAGGGATCAGGTCCTCTATTATAGGAATTGGTACTCCCATGTCATACTGGGGTGTGGTTCCTCCACATATCAATTGACATAGTTGGTATTCCCCTATCATACCAGGGAGTGGGTCCTCTAGTCACGGAGTAGTACTCCCCCATCGAGTTAGGTGACGATCCTCAATTGGAGATAGACCTCCCTAAACCATTAGAAAAAATAGTAAGCAGTGGTCCCATCCACTTGATGAAAATAATGCCAAGATAAAAGATAATTTTTCCTCGATGGACTGAGGTGTGGTCTATTCTTTATAGGAGCGACCTGGGTTCCACAATATGGTTAGGATCATAGCTCCCCCTTATTTTTATAGATGTAAGTTCATGCCTCTCCGCTTGGGTTTCATTGGTCCTATATTGGATAAAAGATAGTGTTGACTAAGCCTCTAGTTTTGGGCACTATATCTAGACTTGGTATAATGTTCCCGATGGAGTGTACCCCTCGGATGAATGAAATTTTAGATGGATGGGTTCATGGAGTGTGTTCACCTAGTTTTCTGTGTTACCTCGCTAATATGTTATGAGAATCATAATTCTGTCTATGAGGTTGGAATATAGTGAATTATTATTGACTAACACGGGTATATATGTATATTGATGGTATATGTATGGGCACATACCCGATTAGAGCCGACAATGCATTCCTTTCTTGTTTTTATCATGTGATTTAACTTTGTTGTTTTGTGTTCCCATACAATGTACTGTTTTACTCACCATTGAAAAGGATATACCCACACATGTTGTGTCTTATGCAGATGAATGACCCTTTGATGGAGTCTAGGTAGGACCAAGACCTGGTTATGCTTAGAGATATCAAACATATGAGGTGTACTACTACTACTTCATTCAATTACCATTCACCTACCATTTTGGTAGGCTTCCTATTGGATGAGATTTAGGGAAATGGATTTTTAATTTTGTTGTTGTTTTATTTTTGTGGGCTGGTATACTAGACCATGTTTCCACCCTGTACATTACATTTTGTTGAACTCTAGTTTTGTTTTACTTACTAGATTGCATGCATGGTTTCTTTGGATTTTACTTTCTAGTACCATTGGCTGGGAGTTTTGTGTGTGTGTGTGTGTGTATAGGTACTTAGGACAATTTCCCACGTTTCTGGGATATTCCTACTTGGAACTTGTCACTAGCCCCTGGCCTATCAGAGGCTGGCTTGGGTTAGTCATTGAACGGGGCCTGGGGGATGGGTAGGGACAGTAACTGACATATCTCAGTGAGATATAATATAATGTGTTACTCTATGAAACCATAAAACTACCTTAATATAAATTCTAGAAATCATATATTCACTGAAATTTTTCTAAATATAATGAAATGTAATGAATTCATAAGGCAGTCACTCAAAACCCAAATAGTATTATTCCCTTTTAATGATTTGGGGAGTCAAACATCCATATTTGTAGTTATGTTTTACATATTTATTTTTAGGTATGGGTAATGTATTTCACATCTCTTTATAATTTTTCCTCTTTTCCTTAGTTGTTTGAAATACCCATCCATGAGATACATACACAACAATAGCTCTGATCATGTTGTCCCCGATGAAATATTCAATTATATCACTACACATCTATTAGCGTCTAGAATGAATAATGAATGGTGAATTGGGAACATAATATGTTATCTCTCCCATATATGGTTTGGATAAAACACGGAAATTGTTCCTTAACATCATCATCCAATCACAATCACTGTTAAATGTAGGATCATTTCTCACCATCTTATATAGTTCCACATATACATTCTATTCCTATTTAATGTTAATATGGATGGATGGTTGAAAGCACATTTGGTAAGGATAATAATTCTCCACATCTTATAGGATTTCATGATCCATTTTATGAAAAACAATTAATATAGTTTCCTTTTTGATCCTCAACATATATAATCTGGATTGACTATTTAGGCTAAGAACATGTGATTGTATTCGCATCCCAATGGTGGTAATGTTTTGGAAATTTGTAATCATTAACCAACTCCTACTATATTCTCTGTCGTAATTCAACTCTTTCTATGTAAAAATATACATTAAAACTTAATTATATATATATATATATCACACCATTATTATTATTAATAATTCCTTCATATCTTTAATGAAAATAATTTACCCAGCCAACTCTAAATAAAGATTTGGGTAATTTGTATCATTTACCTTTAATTTTTGTGAGGCATAATCTATCACTATATTATTATGAATGATAATCCATCTTAACACATTATTTGATGCATCACTATAAATTAATAATCCTTATCCACTATATAGAAAACTAAGAACATATTAACTAACTAACTTTCTCTTTTGTTCACTGAAATTTTCTCACTTTCTTCAATCCAAATGAACATAGATCATTTCTAAGATAACATTGGGTTTCTAGTATATAGTTTTGAAATATTTTATAAATACCATTGATAATACCCTAACCAATAAAGAGAACTACTAGTATAGTCACAATGGTATTTTTGACCACTATTCAATAACTATTGTCTTTGAATGATCTATAGATATACCCTCAATTAATATTATAATATCCAAGAAATATACATTTTAAATCTATAATTTTCCTGTGTTTAATTATTCATAATGGTTGTATTTATTCATGGTCTTCAGTACAAATATCATGTGATCTTAATTTCCTTCATTTTTCTTTTAATATTTTAAAATAGCATATATGATGACTACATAAAAATTTATCATGTTAATCCGTATATAATATATTCATTAAATCCATGATGGTATAGGGTTAATTCGTATTTCCAAATGACATCACTATAAATTAATATTTCTTAGATGTTGTATATAATTTTTTCTTGGAAATATCTGCCTTCTTTAAAATCAATTTAAAATATCATGAATGAAGGTATATCAAAATAATGTATTGGGATCCCCACGGTTTCTCAAATAAGATATAAATACAATATAGAGAATACATGTCCTTGGTAGAAAGTTAATTATGTTCTACAAATTCATTTTTTTGTACTAATTAAAAATATTTATTCATTAAAAAAATATTTTGTAATGAAATGGAAAAACTATTAGATGAATGAATCCCTTAGTGTGATTATTTTTGAGTTACAAAATTAGTTCATGTAACTCAATATGTGTTATTATCTTTGAAATTTCTGATAATATTAGTGAATCATGTATGAGTTCTATTGAGATATTATCTTCATGATTCAGTAGAAGTCTATATTTTTCATCTAAAATGACATAAAAATGGTTGCACAATAGAATGATATCTTTTTTTCAGTTACCCATATCCATATGAGATAATAAACCCTTTTTAATAATAATTCCCATTAAAATTATTTGATTTCAATAAAAAATCATATTTATAGTGACTTTGATAAATGATCGTATGTTTATTCAAAATACCAACTATTTCATCCCATACTATGCAATTAGTCTATGATGGATGTTATGAAAAAAAAATCCCTTCATGGGATAATATGAAACTGAACCAAGTGAAAAAATAACATTATTTATAAGAAGCAAATTATAACAAACATAAACTAGAGAAGAATCATATACTATAGATATGATCATTATACAATTAGAGGGTTCTACTATAAATAGACATCTAATATCTAAGGCGGAATATTGAAACCCATTGGAAAATCATCTAATACAGATGTGCTGGTGGGTCTAAAATCAAATATGGCATTACTAATTCTTGATTTCTTAGTATGTGTACCATTATCCTTTTTGTTATTGTACCAATCAGTAAATATAGTGATTACAAGATATTTCCCATTGTTACATTGAATAAGAAGTTTTTTATGATGAATATTACAATTAACATTTATATTTGGGAACTAGTGTGATTAATACACTTACTTCATGAATTTAAAATAATAGACTGAAGGTGTGGAATTCGGAAGTTCTTTCTGATAATTAACATAATTATCTAACTTTTATCTATCTCATTAGAATTGAATTATGAGTTATGTACCATTCCATAAATGAAATAATTATTAGTTTCCTTATTATAATCTCATCTATTTTATAACCTTGTATGGAGAATAATGTATATCTCAATATCTCCTCTCCCTAGATTTTATAATTTCCTTTTAATCCAATAATTATTTTCCTTATCATAACCATGGTATTTATTTGTAAATACAATTTCAATATTGACCAAGATTGATGATAAAAATAATTATTTCACACATAATGAAGTACTTTATTTCTATTGAATGATCAAGACTTAGTTTAAACCATTGAAGAATAAGACAACCTTACTTTTAGGTTTTATGGGAATTTTATAAGCATGCCTCACAATCCTTGTACAATTATCTTCATATCTATTAATAGATTCATTATCCTTCCATTTCGTCCCATGGAATTAATTAACAATTTTCATGAATAAAATAGGAGGAAAGTACTTATTGAAGAATAAAATCTCACACCATCCCCCTTCATGGTGTAAATTTTATCATTTTGAATCTTGTTCATTATAAGAGTCCACCACTGATCACATTGTTCTTCAAAAAAATAAAAATAAAGAATAAATTTCTGATATTAAAAACGTTGTAAAATGTAAAATATATATTCAATGTTTCTGATCAATTTCATAAAAACTAGTTGTTAATCCAATGAACTAAAATATTATGTATGTTGCCTTATAAAGGAAAAAATATATGTTATTCCAACCTTTTCAAATTTCAGACCTCACTAGGGTTTGTAACCTCATAATGTCTTATTTGTATTACTGTAAAAATTTCTATTACCACTACAATAATAGTAGGTATATTTGGAGGAAAATATTTTCATTGGATATCAGAATAAATGTTAACATGTTTTCTTCAGGTTCTATCCATCAACTAAAACAAACAATATATCATGTGAGAAACAATGATCATAATTGAAAACCACGTAATCAAGAATATTCCATTATTGTATTAAAAATTAAAAAAATGTATTCTATAAAGTATTAGATTCATTATATATAATATATTGTTGTAAACAAAACATTTTTATTTTTCCCTATACTGAGACTTATCCCTAGGGTTCACAATAATGTTTCCTTATAATAATTTCAAATGGTAAGTCAAACCATCCCAATATACTAAAAAATGGAACATATTATTCATAAATATATATATATAATCTTAGTAGATTAACATTAATAATATAATGTAATTATCGACACCAAAATCATATTGATATATTTCCTTCAGAAGCATGGACTCATAAAAAACATTCTCTTATAAGATGAAGATTACAAATCACTGTGTTCTTCAACAATATAAACCTTATATACATATCAGAATTAGTAATTTATTCTAATATTGGGGAATGGATTGGTATGAAAGGGTGAGATTATATTCTTATTAATGGTAAACATGGGAGATATCAATGATCAACTAACCATAAAATAAATATAGGAGTATGAGAACATGGGATCCAATTTTGTAAATTATACCATATATATCATATATTGATATTTTGAGTCATGGAATAAATTAATGTTTTTTAAGAGATGAATCTTAATGGAAGTAATGAAAATAAACCATGGAAACATAACATTGGAAAAAGAAATGCATGTTTTTAATATACATTAGTATAAAAAATCATATATATAGTATGTAGGGATCATTTTCAATGCTATCATAGTAAATTGGAATTGATCCCCAAACCATCACAATATTAAAGGTTCTATCCCATGGCTATTGTAGTGGATAGAGTCTCTTACTGAACTGGATTTAATCAACATTACTTTCTTATTAATATCAAAAGATCTCAATATTTACCTATTACATTGGAGAGATATATATTTTATATGAGTTACATCATGTAATACATATATATGACTTCAAAAATATCATCAATATTTTTTTATGTCATCACTGTGAAAATAAATTTCTTTCATAGAGTTTTCATCATTTCATGTCTCTTGTAAATGAATGGATTTTATTAAAATTTCATTAATTCATCATGGCATAACCCATAAAAAGAGAATATTTTTATAAAAAGATTATAAAAATTATCATATCATATTTTTTTTAAGGATAAGTATGGAATTATATGATCATAAATCAAAAAAAGATAATTAAAATTATAGGCTATTATTACTAATTAAAATAAATATCATTTATTGATCCATAAAACATATCCATGGAAAATTAAATTTACCCTTAAAAACTATTTAAAATTGTTAAAACAAAAGAAAAATTAATGAAACCATTTTCATATAAAATAACCATGTGAACATATAAAGGTTGATTCAAATATTTGAGGGATCGTGATGGTCATAAGTTCTATTCATGTTGTATTCATTAATAACATTTATTTGACATATTTAAAATAAATAAAAAATGTAATTAATATAGAAATGGATAAGAATATTACTTTAAACCATTATTAAAAATATAAAACATTTTTCTAAATGAATATAAAAAATGAAAGGAGAATATTAGGAAAATTTCATCTAAAATGATTTATAAAACATTAACATGGAAGATTAAGGGGTTTTTAAATTAAGATGGAGATAACATTAGTTTTACCTGAATATTTTTTTAGGTATCTTGATTAATTTAATAGTGGAAAATAAAAATAAATAATTTATTTATTTAATTTTACTAGAGGATATGAAATATCATGATATTTTTTACGGAGGGATAAAAATATTTAAGGGTTTGAAAATTTATTTAATTTATGGTTTCATGGTAGTATTGAGTTAAAAAAAGTAATTACGACTCAAAATATAAGTCATGAATGTGGGAATAGTCACCACCTACCATGATGGTGCTTGAGATACTATGTGTAGTTAGGTTATGATTCATTAATTAGAAACTAATTATTAATTACATTGAATATGTAAAAATATTTATAAAAATAATTCAATCACATTAGGGTTCAGATATGTTTTTTTGATTGAATCAGAGAGTAGTTCTGTGAAATGAGGATATATTGAACATATTAAAAATCTATTCAGTAATAAAATGCTAAATATTATTATTTATGAAAATATATTTCTTAGGTTGACAATAGTCCCTTAAACAATGTATTTTAGTCATTCATTGTTCAATATCCTCTATGGATATAATGTTTGGGCTACTATTGTGGAATTAATAGTGATGGGAGATGAGTCAAGTGGAAAATTATATATATTGAATTTTTCATTTCATTATTAGGTGTTCTTATTACTATGTTTGTATTTAGATATTTATTTTCAGAGAAAATTATATAATTTTATCTATAAAAAATACTTTTATAATGAGTAAACATTTAAAAAATCAAGTAATTTTCTTTAATTTTGGAATCAAAAGTAGAAATTTTTAACACATATTTATAGGCAGAATATTATTTTTTTCTGAAAAATTATTTATTACACATTTTGGAAATGATTTCTTTATTGAAAGTATCATTTAAAATAGGGTTATTGAAATAAGTATTTATTTTTGGTTTCCTTATTTAATTTATCCCTTTAGTTTGATAGATCATCATAGTAGAGCTTGTGAGATATGGAACCGATTTGTTACTGTTTCATTTTATTTGAGTTTCATTCCTATAAAAATTTATTATAATAAATAGATTATCTATTTCTAGAGATGATTTATAGGTTGACTCTATTATTTATTCAATTTTGTTCTTCTAGTTGGTATCCCAACCAAAACACAAAATTGATTGTTTTAGCTAGATTCATTCTCTCTGTTGGATTTTACACTAGGATTATAGAATCCTACCATACTATTACCTAGTGACTAAGGTTCTTCATATGATTTTGAGTATCATTTTTTCCTATGATTATTCTTGTTTTTATTGATTTTTTTTTTTGATTAAATTTTAGTAAGATATTTATATAAACATTGATTTAGTTGGAATTCCAATGATTCGATTATAAAACCATTAAGTATTTGTTCTAATGTATATATCATACACTAATATTGGATTATTCTTTTATGGATAACTGACATCAAAATTTGGAATTGATGGATTAATGATGGGTAACATTGGGATGATCCTATGGTAACATGGACCACTGACCATTAGGAATATGAGATTGTGAATATTCAAGTTTGATTTTGGTGGATTTTCATATGATGGTGTTTTTTATTTGTTTAATTTTCCAATTTCCTAATTATATCATGGGTATTTGGACATGTCATATTTTTATAATTGATGTTTTTGTTTTTTTAAAATGGGTCCATGATATCTGTTTCAATATTGACACTTTGGAAAAATTGAATGATCAGTAATAGGATTTGAATATCTGTTTTTCATTTTTTAGAAAGAAGTATTTATTTGTTTTGTGTATCTTGTTGAACGTTTGTTTTTTACTACAATTTTTTATGAAATCTAAAATTTTGGGAGGCTTTGATAAATATTAATGTTCATTTGACCATTGTTTCTTAATTTGAGATTTATTTTATATGGACATATATGATTTTTCTGGAGGTTGATGTCTGTTTGTATTCATCGATAGTTATATTCATAATTTCCTTCCAATTTGGATAATTTTTTATTTCTTTAAACATTATCATGTCAATAAATGTTTTCATTCATGTTTTATGTTGTATTAAATGATTTAGAGATTTATTTCTAAGTCCCAAATATTTATAGTGTACATAATATTTAGAACCCATGTTTTATTTATAAATTTATTTATTTATATTTGTTTTGGAGTAATTAGAAATTTTTTCCAGTTTTGAAAAAAACAATTTAAAAAATTTAAAGTGATTGATTTCAAATGGTTGGAAATCATGGTTTGAGAAATTATTTGGAAAACATGTGATTTTTTTATTAGCATGTTGAAAATATTTATTTTTACTTTATGATCAATTAAACAGTTAAGCCTCATAAGAGTAATAATGTATGGTTGTTTCCCCTAGGAGGTTCATTCCTTATCATCACTAGTAATTTTGAAAAGTGTATGGGTATACCATGCAGCTGTCATGATCTTTTAAATATTGTATGTTTTTATTATTTTATTATACTATTAATTTCTATTATTCATTCATTTAATTAATTTTTTTATCTTTTCACTATCCAATTTCATTGTCCATATATTCCTCGTCGATATATCCCTCATCCTCCCCTATGTGAAATCCACCCAAATGTTTCTTCCCCTATCAGTATCTTACCTCACTAAACCTCCCATATACAGACCCATAATTTTTATACACTTTTCCATCCCATACACTCTCTCATTTATAACACCCAATCATGAATCCCCCTATAATAACACTAACTCCACCATATTATTACCTCATTTCATGCATGATTTCTGCATAATTTAATAGAAATTCTTGGTATTCCACCAGGTACAGTCTCCACATTCCTCCTTTTATTTTTTTTCAATTTTGTCACCCTTTAACTTCATGTCTGAATCTGCAGAAATGTATATATTTTTATTGAATTTCAATTTCTGATATAATTTATTTTATTTTTCTTTAGTATATTATTCCATATTGTGTGTCAGTCATCGAAGGGGAAACAATCCATCTTGTGGACCATTGATATTTATGTATGTTTCCCCATTTTGAACTATTATATTTAGGATCCTTTAAATCCATGGTCATTTGTGTGTTTAAAAAACTTTTATACTTATTTTATATGAATGATAAATTGAATTACATAATGAATTTATTGTTTTATCGTCTTGGAATTCAATAAATAAATTTCAATTTTCCATTAAGTTAATGACTTATTATAAAATGAAATTATGGGAAACATGTACACTGCTTTGGGTATTTTAAAGTGGTATATGGTTTGTTGGATTTAAAATGACATTGATGATCAAAACCATCGACATTATATGAATTATATAGTGAACATTTTGATTACTATATGATGATTCATCAAAAAGTGAATTTATCATAGGTAAATAATTGGATGGCTTTTAAAATTTGTAAAATAAACTATGAATCACGTTAATTATATATTTCAACAGAGGTAAAATAATAGGTATTTTACCATGTCCAAGAAAAATATAATAATAATAATAAACTAATGCATGAACAAAATTGTCTATGGGAGATGTTCATCCACATTGTGATCATGACATGATCTATTTTCACTGAACTTCCCAATGATAATATCACCATCGCACAACATACACTTCTGAAATTAAATAGTACAATAAAGATATATAAATTTAGAAATTAACTATATGAATTTTTATATATTATTATTAATTATTCAATGATAATATTTATCCCCTATTAATATTTAATTTTATAACAATTAAATAAAAAGTTAGTTAAAATTCATTTTTGATATAACTGAGATAGAAATTATATTTTTTGGAAAAATGTTGTTTTCTTCAAGAGAATAATTTCTATTCACTCAATAATTTTCAAATAGATAACCATTAAATTAAATATTATTATTAAATAATTTTTATTAAATATAATTGAATATATAATTTTACTATATAAAAAAATTAAGAGTCTGAAAAAATATATTCCAAAAAAATATTATATTTTTCAATAAAAATGGAATACTAAAATAGAATATTTAATTTTCATAGTTAGATAATTATTTTTATTAATAAAAAATTATTTATGAAATTATCAAGTCAAAATTATCCAACAATTAACATTTCATAATTTTCACTAAGACTCAAATTTTTGTGTAAAACATTACTATAGTATAATTATATGATTACCTCATAAAAGGAATGAAGTTATATCACCAATAAATTGATGAGCTATCATGTAGAAAATAATATTTCTCCTTTAAAATTTTGTGTTTTATGTTATTTTATTGATTTTATTATCCACTATAGAATCCAACAAGATAAATTTTATATTTTAAGGGTTTAAAATCAAGTCATTATAAACCTAGCTCACATTCACATAAAAATGGTATTGTTTATTTATATAGGTCCATAAACATATAAAATATTGAAAAATTTTATTTTTTGGTAGAAACCATCTAATTAATGAATAGATTATGGTTTTTATTTCATTTCCAAAAAGAATTTAAATGCAAATAAATTGTAAATTAATAATGATTTCTCGACTATTTTTCTATAGAATCCCACACAACCTACCCTTTATATTCACTCAAAAACTCGTTTATTACACCATAACTTGGACATTACCTATCTAAAAACCTCATATAGTTACCCTATGCTATTAATAATATCCTCACAAGCAGTTAGAAACATCCTCTCAATGTATGGGATCCTCATAATCTCTTTATTCTGGAGCCTTTATTTTCATAGGCATTTAAATTCTAAATATTCATTTTGGATTGTGTTGTTATGTATCTCTATTACAATACATAGTATTATAATGTTATAAGAGATCCATGTAACTCTCATAAATCACTTTTATAAATAGTTTTGTACATACACTATGATGTGGATACTATCCTAGGATTAGTTGTGAAGAACTATTATGTTGTGAATACCCATACTTGTATCAAATTATGGATATTTATCTAGATTGAACTATAACATAATGGTAAAGAAAACCAAATTATTCATCCAAAACTCATTAATCTAGGTTATCAATGTGATTAAATATTATCCTATACTGAATTATCATTGTGTCGCACATATGAATTTACATGATATGAATTTGAAGACTGTTCCGAAGAAATATATATATCCCCCAAAGGAAATTTTTAATGCTTTAATCTCATGAGATTACATAGATGTTTCATGAAATATTACCCTAATAACAATATGTTAGGATCAACTAGTGTTTATCCCTGACTATTGTTTATTATGTCACGTTATATAGTGTTTTCACATTCCTATATTGACTTTAATAAATTATTTTATACCATTACACATTTTTCGTTATTATTATTATCACCCTCTTAGGATACCTAGATATGAATATTACCTCACATGTGTTTTATTCCTTTTTTTTAATCCCTTACTGTCCTTTGTAATGACCTAAACTTTTTTATGATATTTTTTCCCTAAATTATGTCTTATATTATAATAAAAACACCATGTCATTTTATTGGAGTGAATATAAAGGGAAATGTGACCATATAAATTCTACCATTATATGAATGTTTGGGAATTTTGAACATTGGAAAATGACCATTGGGAACTATACCCTTGATAGTAATTTTAACATTATCATTAGTGACTATAAGTAGAATTTTAACAAAGGATTATAGATACTGAATAAATATTCGACTACATCAACAGTGTCATTTGAATCCCATTACTCATATCTTGGTATAGATATTTCTATATAGGTTTCACCGCTGACCAAGACTAATAAAAACATCAACATGTGAATCTTGAACAAAATCACCAATGAGAGAAGATCATGTTAGTGGATACTATTACTCGATCGATGTTTTTTTAGACAAATAATGAATTTACATCCCCCACACACATTAATCATAGGGGACTAATTGGTATAATAAGTGGTTACAAGTCCCTAATATCGTGTTTAATTGTTTTTTCAAATTAAATTTTTATTGAATCATTTCCATATTAACAATTTATTTTCTTAATAAAATTGATGTGTAAATTTTTAAATTGATTTTTCAGATAGAAATTAAACTTTATAAGAAAACATATCAATAAATTATATAAATTATGATCCCATTAAAACTACTTATTTTAATAAAATAATCTGATTAGAACAGACTTATTTAAATATAAATGATAAAATATTTTTATTTTTTGCATGTGTTTTTAATTTTACTCTTCAGTTAAAATACATAACTATTTTTAATAAATATTTATTTTTATATTTAAAAACATTTAATTCTCAAATTTTTAGAATTATTCTTATAAAATAAATATAATTTTTTTATTCATAAATTTGATATTATGTTAGGGTCATTTATAATAATTTTTTAAAATACATTATTTTTTCATGAATATTAAAAATATTGTTTGAGTATTTGGGTACTTAAATGAAATCAATATTATAAAATGATTATGTCATATTAAATTAACCATAATCAATGACTTAAAATATTATATTTAATTGATATAATTTAATTTAATGTTTCTAATATATTTTCATATATATAATTTAATTTTAGAATACTAAATTAGAAACATTAACATTAAAAATATTATTTTATGAAAACCATTATTTTCCATCCAAAAATTATGTAATCTTAAATGATAGAGAAATATTTTGGATTATAATAACATAATAAGTGTCTCAAGATTCCAACACTATTAAAAAGCAATGGTAAATCACATGGTTTTTCATTTACGACCACCTTGGTGTTTATTGCATTTATTTATAAATTAATAAACAAATCCCCCACTATTGAAATAAATACCCACCCATATCTCCATTTAAATTCACTTTTATTTTGTCCTCTAGGAATATATGGTATTTTTCTCATTATGAGTACTCCCATGGTTTCCCTAGGACCCCACAGTTGAAATCCTCATGTTTTAGGAATGGATTTATGTTAAAGGAATTATCAACTTCCATTTTTCATTCATGTTCTCTATTTTTTGGGGTGCCATTAAATTTCAAAACAATGTAATTATAACCAATATATATTATCCCCATATTTATTATTATTATATATAAATTAGTGGCCATTTTCCATTTGTATTAACACTTTACAAATATTATTTTTTTATACCCCTTATACTATAGATTTTTCTTCTGAAAATGTTTATCTACTCAATAAGAAAATTCATTTTATAATTTTATGTGAATAACCAATCCAAATTTTTTCCCAAGGGTATTCAAAAGATGATAAAAATATTCATTTTATTGTTCAATTTTTATTTATAAAAATCTCATCCACATTTCATGGGTTAAAATGACTTAAAAATATTTTCATTGTGATGTTTTTTCAACAACGCCATGATTTTCATACGAACCCCATTTTTTCTATTAACCTCAGGTTATTAATGAAAAGTTTTATTATGATATTTTTATATAAATTTAATTAACACTTATTAATCATGCTACTTGATAGTTCTAAAATGCTTTGGATATAAATTTAATATCTATAGGGGACATGTTATACGGTAAATTGGTGAATAACATTAGTAATTTTAATATTACCACTATGATTAACCATAGTGATATGATTATGAATAGATAAATTATATTTTTTATAAACATTTACAATTATGATTAATTTTCACTTATTTATGATATTCCTCATCTTCTATTATTCCTACCATAATTATATTCCCCAAGGTCTTTATGATTTTTCCTCAGGATAAAATGTAAATTGTTTACCCAGTTTTCCCTTAGTATGAATTATGATCACCCACTCCATTTATTTATTATTTTATGTTACGATATGTAGTTAAATTACATACTATAATTCAATGAAAAATCATTTCACACTGTTTATAAAAACGTTTTATGTTTTCATTTGTTATGAACAATTTTTCCAAATAAGTAAATTTTAAAACATCATTAATTTTTTTAATTGAAAATGAAAAGTATTATGTATGTGTTTTCTGATCAAATAAATCATTTTCTATAAAAAAAAATGTTTATATGGATCTATTACAGATGCATCTAGGGGTAAAACAAGAAAACACCACTTTGAGATAGGCTCAAATGTGAACTGGTGCATGAAAAATGGATTTTTATACTTCTATTTTGACCATCCTAGTGGATATGTATTGTTAATTCAAAACTCCCTATAAACTATTATGAAGAATTTATATCAAATGTAATTTATGTTAATGATTAACATAATTAAGAAAGATTCTCTAATAAATAAAATTCCTTTAGATTAATAATATTACTAAAAGAAACATTTTTATTACTAATTTTTTTTCATTTATAACGTAATGGGAAATAGGAGAAAACACAAAAATAGTGAGTGCATTGGAAAAACTATTAACATCCCTTTGATGGTTACCATAATGAAAAATAAAATCAATAGAATGATGAGTCAAATGACTTGAGTTATGATTAGTTACTGGAACCGAGATTAGAGACCAAGTTCACCATGAAGTGAAAAAATTACATTAAGTATCATATGGGTCAAATACCACTTTCTTTCAGTGGATCTACCAAACCATTGAATTCTGAACATTGTATAAAATTTATAGAAATGATATTTTTTGTACTCAAATTTTTAGGGAAATAGAAAGACACTTCAGATGTGTACCTCTTCTATGGAGAACTTGTTCATTAGTGGAAACTAGTTAAACACATGACAAAATTATATTAGACTTATTCTATGGAGTGGATATAGTTTTGTGGATCCTTTTTCAATATTTATTACCCCTATTAAATTTAAAGGAAAAAGGATAAATAATTACATGACATCAAGAAGAATAAAAATGAATCGTTATGAAGCATTAATATGAAAATTACAATGCATTCTAACTACACCTCAAGATTTTTCACGGATCCTAATGTAAGTATGGATATGTTATTCAATCGACTAAGAACCAATATAAGGAATAATCTACCCAATCGGGACATTTTATGTTACAAGGATACAATGATGAGTTATTTAAATGTTGAGGAGGAGTTTATAGAGATGTAGTGGTCTTATTGATTGAATGAATGGAAGTGTTCTTTAAAGGAAAACTTTTCCAGAAAATTTTATCATGGAATAAGAGGATCGAATGTACAACATTCCACATTCAATAAATGTTGGAAGAATAATTTGGAAAAATCAGTTCTCTGTATATAAAAATGTTACAAAGATTGAAAAGTTGGCTATATTTATTAGAAATTTCGTAGTGATCAGAATCATAAACTTATCAACACTAGAAAAAAATGAATATAGTACAGGCCTAGCCTAAATTCCAATGCTTCAAGTGTGTAAATAATGGGAACTCTACCAATCACTGTCCAATTTTGAATATTATTGTGTGGAATCACAATCAACTTCAGCAGAAGACAATGGAGCAAGGTCTGTCTTTTTCTATCAAGGAAATTGAATTTTTTTCTCCATATGATATGTTTGAAGGTAACCTTATTGTTATCTCATTGATAAAAAGTACATTGTTTGATTCTGGTTCTATGAATTCTTTTAAATCCTCCATGTTTTTGAAAAATATACAATCAATCCCAAAATTTATAGAAGTAGAGTACTATTAAAGTTTCATAGAGGTATTATCCAATAATAAAGAGTGTATAAAAACCCTAGTATTAATATTAGAGATCATAACCTCATAAAAAATATAGAAGTAATTCCCATGATAGAGTTTGAAATTAGACTAGGTATTAAATTGATCTTAATGTACATTGATATGATCAACTGAAGATGCCTGAAAATATCAAAATTCATGAATACAAAACTTGTAGCTGTGAAATATCTCCTTCTGATCTTTGTCTTGATGTACCTCCCTTAACCTTCCTTATAGATATGGGTAGTGAATACTAAGAATGAAATTAAATTATATTAATTAATAATGTCCCCATTGTTAAAGAATTCATTGATGTATTTCTTAAGTAGTTAGATTTACTTTCATTATAAAGAGAGGTATATTTTTATACTAAAATCATTTGATGATGCATGCCGATATCAGTGACCCCATATAGAATGGAAAATGATGACTTGAATTAATTAAGGAAATAGGGTCATGATCTTTTAGAGAAGTGGTTAATGTGACCAATTGTTTCTCCATGGGGAGAACCTATTCTCATATTGAAGAAGAATTATGGATATAAGTATCTATAAATAGATTATATATAACATATTGAGATCACAGTGAAGAACAAGTACATTCATCCAATGATTAATTATTTATTTGACCATCCTAATGGGGATCGATTCTTCTCCATGATTTATATTTGATATGGTAATCATCCATTGTGGGTGAATAAATGAGTTATTCAAAATAATACATTATGATCAAGATATGTGAATTATGGGTTTGTTTTTATACCCTTTATCTTGACTAATTATCCTGTTATATTTATGTATCTTATGAATAATGTCTTTATATAAAACCTTGTTAACTTTTTGGTAGTTTTAATTTATGATATTATGATATATTATAAAAGTCTTGAGGAACATGAGGATCATCTAAGGGATATATATATCATATATTGTGGAAGTAGAGTCTATTTATAATTTTCCACAAATGTGATTTTTTGTTACAAAATTATTATTTCTTGGGGAAAAGTATCACCAATGGAGGAATTTCAATTGAACCTACTATAGAAAATGTTATGGATTAATTTTATCATACTATAATAGAAACTAAGATTCGTAGTCTCCTTAGTTTAGCATCATATTTTTTGGTGTTTGTAAGAAAAACAGTACATTCTAATCCACTAAATAGGTTAACTCGACCACACTCTATGTTTATCTACACAATAGAGTGTTAAGAAGGATTCCATGATTAGAATAATTTATTAGTTACTACACATGTGTTTCCTCTACTTTCAATTAAGAAAGTATTAATAATTTTTATTGATTTATATCTAATAGGTCTGGATGAGTATTAATGGAAATTTGAAAGGTAGTTGAATATGCATATCGGTCGTTAACACGTTAAAAGAAAAATTATTTTATGAATGACTTGGAGCTAACAATAGTTTCATTTTCTATAAATATATGGATACATTTTCTTTATAGGGATAAATGTGACATATACAAAGAAAAAAATCATTGATGTATGCGGTCATAAAAAAGGAATTAAACATGATAAAAATGAGATGGCTGGAATTAATTCAAGACTATGATTGTTCAATTCATTATCACAATGGAAGAAAAAATTCATTGATGTATTATGTATGAAATAACTCATTGTGTTAGATATGATGATTATTCAAGGAGATACTTTGATTAGAGACCTAGTGAGATTTTACCTAGGAATCATGAGGGGACATACATCATTAACACAATCTGAAATTGTTTCTCAACATTTATTATGATAAAATATCATGAAATATGAAATATAAGATCATTTCTAATATAATATGAATTTGGATGAGAATCATGTGATTTTTATTGAGTTCCATGTTGGTAAATAAGGTGACCTGAGAATTCATACAAGGCTATTTGTTAAATCGATTAATGAAATAAAGAATGATATGATGAACTAACAAATAAATCCACATTACCTACACATCATGGAAGAACTAAAATATTTATGGACCTTCATGATCATTATTGGTGGGAAAACATAAAGATATATATTTTTGAACACTATAAGGTTAATGGTGCTTAAAAACGTGAAGGAATAGGAAAAACATCCTAAAGGGGTATTACAACTACTACACATAATATCATTGATGTGGGAAAATTTCACTCTAAAAATTTTAACTAGTTTCCC
The DNA here is from genome assembly GCA_963277665.1 of Viscum album. Classification (NCBI taxonomy): domain Eukaryota; kingdom Viridiplantae; phylum Streptophyta; class Magnoliopsida; order Santalales; family Viscaceae; genus Viscum; species Viscum album. The sequence goes on from OY728135.1 coordinate 1,283,470,142, forward strand.
AAAAACATCCGAATGAAATAATGGTATTTGGGTTATAGTGTCTTATCTCACCATGACTTCCCATTTCATCATTTGTCGGGAAGATTTTTCTCTTGATCAATTGGCCAATACATACATATAAGAACCAATACAGCTTCATGGGGTACCACTATTTTTGTATTTAATATTCCACAAAGGTTCACAATAATATTTTGGAGATGTATTCAACATCCTCTGATTACAGAAATAAATTCTTGTACTGAAAATCACCCCCATACTGGTGGTCAATCTAAAAGGGATATTCAAGAATATGAGGACAGGATGAGAGCATGTGCAATTTAATGTTACGGTGAATGATATCAACATCTCCCATTAGTTGTGTTCTCATAAATTATCATCTCCCGTTCGAGTATTCAAATGGCTTCCTAATAAGTTATATATGGGAATAAATGTAGGACATCAACATATTGGGATCGTACAAGAGATATAATGTTTCGTGGTAATGATTTTATGCAAGAGATGAATTAAATGGCCATGCTATCCAATAACACATAAACGGTGCTTAGAGACGGTTTAAAGGTTCTGATGAAAACCATCGAATGGAGTAGGTGTATGGAGCTCATGAAAAAGTTCCCCTACAATTATCTCATTGGAAGAGAGTCATGTAGTTTCGAATTAATGGGAACTGTATCACCAAGTACATTATCCCTTATGAAATCTTTCATCACATTGGAGTAGTCGGATAACAGATAGAACACCCATCAAATATATCTCATTTTCATGATATATTACATGATTCTATCTTGATGAAGTAAATAAATTACCCTTCACATGTACTTAACCATTAAGTGGTTAAAAATAAACATTGAATCTATTATGAGAATCAGTCGGTGGAGATCATGGATCATAGAGACAAAGTTCTATGCAAAAATACTATCCACTTCATCAAAGTGATGTAAAGGAACAATATATTTGAATAAGAGATGTGGGAACTATGGGTTAAAATGGGGTATAAGTACAATTTAATTTCCAAAATTGATCTAACAAGTTGAAATTTTGGTGAAAAAATTTCATAATGGTGGAATAATGTTAATACCAAATTTTTTGGAATGATAATTGTTTACCGAAATTGTGATTTATATTTAAAAAAACATTTTTTTATTAAGTGAATGTAAAGATAAATCTTGCCATCTGGATCCAACATTTATATTATTATAGGTCAATAATTTCCATTGGGAACTATACACTAGAAAATAATTTTATCGTTATCATTGAATATTAGAAGTAAAATATTGATGAAGGATAATTTTTATAGATTGAATAGTCTCTGGAATCAACTAGTATATTTTTGTTGTTTGAAGCACATTTTTCAAATATTTGGAGGGTTGTTTAATCATAAAGGTTATCCCTTGACCAAGACCCATCAAAGCTAAAACATGTGAATCTTGAATGAAATCTCCAATGGGAGAAGTTCAAGTTAGTAGAGTTTACCACTAGATCAATGTTAACTTGGGCATCCCATGAAACTACCACCAACACACACCATACATTTAAGGAGTACACGGGTGTAATAAGATATTATTTTTCTAGACATTAATGTGTTATTCAATTGTATAAATAAAATTTTTAATCCACCATTTATGATTTATGACTATTTTTGGATAATAAAACTAATGGTTAATTTTATAAATTGTTTCATTATATATAAATTGAACTATCCAGAATAGAAATAAATAATTTTTAAAAACTATGATATTATGAATTATATTCAATTTATCAAAATAGTGTTATTAAATCTGTCTTATTTATTTATAAATCATAATTTCTTTTTCATGTTTCCCAAATTTTACTATTAATTTACAATATGAAATTTTTTAAATAAATTGTGATTTTTGTATTTTAATGTTATCAATATCATATTTTGGAATTTTTATAAAAAAATTTCATTTTTGAAATTATCACATAAAAAATTCATTTAGTGTGAATTAATATTATTTTTTAAAAAGAATATATTATTTATTTAATGGACAGTAATAATATATTTTTTGTTTTAAATATGTAAACTATTTCATAATATTTTAACTAATAATTAATTGAAATCCATGAAATAACATATTTTATTTTATTAATATCAAGTATTATAATATATTGTAATCAAATTCAAAATATATATTTTAATTTCAAAATTATAAAATCGTAAATGTATCATTAAAAAAGTTAATTTTTTAAAACATTAAAATTCCTGGACAAAATAATTGATATAAAATAATAGATGAATCTTGTTGTGTAAAATAACATAATAGGAGTGTCACATCACGAGATTTTAAATTATTTTATGTCATTATTTATTGGCTTTGTTGAGCCTTCTAAAGGTTTGGGTTGAGTGCATGTTTAATTTTTTATTTTGATATATGATATTTGGGGGGGGGGGGTTTGGACCGGTGCACAAGCACCACACTATTTGTAGTAATCATGCGGTCGGCCCAGATTCCCTTACGGTTACCCATTACATAATATAATAAAACATTATTAGAATGAAATAACTTAAATATTTATTATATAATAATAATACCATTGTAGTGTAGAAAAAAAAGTTTTTTAATAAAATTGTGATTGATCTTGTTATCATTAAAATGTTTATAAATATAATTATTTTTTCGGTGGTTATTAATTTTATTATTATTTAAAAGAAACTGAATAAAATTAGTATTAGTATTATTTTTATTTTTATTTTTATTTTTATTTTTATTGTTAAGAAATTTAATGACATTATTATGATTATATAATTATTAATATTATTATTAGTGTTGTGATTAAAATATTTTTATTGTTAGTATTATTTACATTTTTATAATTATTATAATTTCCATTATTACTATTCTTATATTTATTATTTTCATTATTATTATTGTTATTATTAACATATTTTTTATTATTTATTTTTTATTGTTTTTAATTGTAGTTTTTAAAGGATTTGATCTCTTTTTTTATCCTCCACGCCTCACTACTATCACCCATTAAATATTTTTTTATTCCTATTTCCAATCGACCCTCTCCCCATTAATTACTATTTTTTATTAATTTCTCTACTCACCCCTCTCTCCCACTATTCCCTCACTCACATCCCCACCCTTTTATCCCCCACAAAGGCCTCCTCCCCTTTAGAGCTTCTTTCAGCATCCGCTCTTCCCTCTGGTGTTTCCTTTGGGTGAGTTATCAACCTATTATTCTCTTCTATTCACTCAATTTAATTGGTATCCATGTGGGGTTTATTATTGGTAAAACCCAAAATGTTAGGGTTAATATGTTTCTTGGGATTCCTTTTCATTTAGGGTGTGTGATCTTTCTGTGGGGAATCGTTCTTCCTCATGTAAAAGTTTCCTTCCAGTCGTACGAGGTTTCGGTTGGTGTTTTCAGTTTTTTCATTCCCAAAGAATTTCCATTGCTTCATAGAATATTAAATAAATTCATAAAGTAGTTTCTCATCATGATGGAACCCTTGTTTAATTTATTAAAACAATTTTGAATTTATTTTGTTTCTTAAAAATTGGTTTTAAATGAGTTGTTGTGTAAATTACCTAGGATTGGGGGTATGAAGGAATCTTGTTCAATTTGAATTTTTTTTAATTAGGAATTGGGTTTTTATGATATGTATAGTGATTATAATGTTTCAATGGAATTTTTTAATTAATTTGTATAGGTGCATATTAAATGGTTATGTTATGTCTTGGTTAGTGTGTTAAAACACTTTGGTAAGGATTTAATGGCTTCAATGTTTTTGTTTGTCATATTATTAAATAATGTGTCTCAATGGTGATGGTTTTAAATCAGATGGTGTTTTATGGGAAATTGTTTTGGGTATCCCTTTGAATGTGTGATACAGCATCAGATGTTGACAAATCCCTTGGTGAAATGGGTGCACACAAGGATTTTCCTCCAAATAAATATGGTCACATAAAATGGTTTTTCCATAAAAACCATGGATCCAAAATACGACAATTCAGATTCTAAAGGATGGTGGTTATTTTTTAATACTTTAAAAGGATGGTATTAAATGTATTCCTCATAGTTTTGGTCCATTTGGCCATGAATAATTATTTGGTGTGTGTGTTTGATACATTGTGCCTGTTTGGATCTTCGTGTGGCTTTTGGTGACTCTTTTATTAAGGTATTGTTGGGCTTTGTAAATTTAAAATTGATATTGGTATGATTTTTTGGGTAAATGTATTTTCACATGTTGATTGAATGGAATGTTTGGTACTTTTAACCTTAGTGTAATGTTTGTAGTATCATTTAATGGGGATTTTGTTTTGGTGAAAGTGTATTCCTGGTTAAAAGCAAACAACATTTTGTGAAATGGTTTAAATGTTTAATGTAATGGAGTCCAAGTTGGAACCTTTGTGTGAAATGAAATTTATGTATATAAATATGAGGGATATCCCTTAGTGTTATCATACATTGGTTTTTGTGTTTGGGGTAGGTAAGGGCAGTTAGATGACTAACTCGTGCAAGGTCCTCCTACATACACAATATTACTATAACCACCATGGTATCTTGGGAATCTTATAGATTATCGAGTGATATTTTCTCTCCATACCTAATTATATGGGTAGGTTCTCCCTAGTAGATAGAGATATCAATATTGATTCCGCTGATTTTGTCACGAGGGAGATTAGTGTGTTATATACTATGGAGCTCCACCATACGCTGGAAGGTGGGTCTGAATCAAGTGTGTCCAGGGGTTTTTTAGTGATGTTCAAGATTGAACATGGTTATTTCTTGTATTGCTTTATTATTTTCTACAACATTGGGTTATTTTCATCTTGTAATGTTTACCATTCTCCCTTTTTCAAAGCTCTGAAATTACTTTTTTTGTTTTGTTTATAAAATGGTAACAAATTTTTGAAATAATATATGGTGTGAGTTTGTTCCCATAGTTTAAAAGAGGTGTTATTTTGATTATATTAAAAACCCTATTTATATAATTATATTTCAAAACTTTTGTCATAGGGAAACTTTGTGTAACGAAACACTTTGATTAAATGGTTTACTTTTGGAATCCCTACAGAGTATTTTTTTCTCACACCTATCCTTTACCATTTCGATTTCAGGTTCAAATATAGTTCAAATTGTTCCTTAGTAGATGCTCATGTGGGAGCAGTTTTTGGGGTTATGGTTGGAGGTGACCAAGAGGTCACACATAGATCATTTTAGCAGGGTCTTATTTCTAGTTTTTTTCTTTTAGTGGTACTTTTTATCTGGATCAATTCTTTGTTTATTTAATATTTAGTGGTCATTTTTATACATTATCTATATGTCCTATTTATTTATCTATTCTAGGTTTTATGTATTGGTCTTAAATCATGCACTCATTTTTACTTTTATACTTGGCACAAGTTTCTATCCCAAGGAGACCGGGAATGCCCCAAGGGACTTTTTGCGAACTGGCTCGGGTGACCAGTTCAGTGTCGACCATGGTTGGTACATGAAAAAATTGTATCAAAGCATGCCCTTTTATTAGGGTGATTTAGATGGATATTAGAACTGTCAGGACATGAGAGGTAGGTGCGGGAAGGTCATCATAAACTCTTTATCATTCCAAACCTTGGAATTCTAGGGGTATTATGGGATTTGATTCTCATGTATTTTTTTTGGATTGAGGGATGAAAAAAGAGGTAATCTGGTTTCACGTTGTGACCTCACATTCTGTAGTGACCCATGTGGATTCTGAGTGCACATTTTATGTTTTTTTTTTATTTTTTGACACTTACATAGGTCATAGTACACTACCATGTCGATGGGTTAAGTATAAATGCTAGTTCCTAATTCTAGTGGTTCTTTGTAAGTTGTACTTCGTTTGGTTTTAGTTGGTGAAAGTTTGATTTTGGAAATGGAAGTGGGTTTTTTAAATTGAAATGTTTTCAAAAAAATGTTTTTATATTTTTAAAGCGAGATTTAAAATTGGAAGTGTTTTAGTAAATTTGTGGGTTTTGATGAGGAAAGGATGTGTCCCTTTTTACTCTTAATGGAAGATCACTTGTGTGTTTGTATGCATGGTTTGTGTGTGGGGGAACCTTTTATGGGTGATATAGATGGAAATGGGTGGAAAAACATGTGATGATTCATAGTATTACTTGTTTTTGTTTTAAAATATAATGGTTTTGGAAATTGTTTTTTTCCTTGGGGATTAGTTGGTGATATTTGGTTTTTGTTAAGGTTACCTATCTAGTGAGAAGTGTGTGCAGAGGAAACCTATCCTAAGAGGTTATCATCATTTATCTTAGCATCTTGTTCTTTAGGATGCCTTCATACATGCCATTGGAATGGATTTAATGAGAATTCCAAGTCCTCAGGCCGCATCCCTCTGAAGACATGTCACTGTAGTGGTCGTTCGGGTCAACGGGTGATGTTAGGACAGGAGCATCATTCGAGGAAAGAGTTCTGATCCCCATATTCTAGTATCTAACTATGAGGCATAATATTCTTCATCTATAAGAGCACCAGTCTCAGTTCTCATGGTGAAGTTTGATCACAGTCATCATTTCATAGGCATATGAGACATTTACTTAGTTCTTTATCATTTATCTTGGAATAGAGACATCCATGATTCTCCTTTTCATGTTTCACTACTATTTTAATTTCATCTTATATAGTGATAGTGTGATGAAATTATCCTTTAGTGGTAATAGTAGTTGTATTCTTCTGAATGAGACCTCTAGTATCATTAGTTTTCCTTAATAGTGTTATTGGCTCTTGTGTGGGTTAGTCCTAGTTTTATTAATGATCGTTTGGAGATGTGAGGTGTTGGTGAGTTTTAGATCAGTGTGGGGAATTATTATTTCTGGTGGTGCCTTTACAGGGAGTTCCTTAATCTGGTGCCACTATATGTCGAGTTTCCTTGTAGTGGATTTCCTTTTAAACCTCAGTGGTACTATTCAACACATGTGGAGAAATCGGTATATTCGGTTTTGAGTTTCCATCCCCCCTAGGGTTGTGTGTTTGAGTTCTACGTTTTTTATTAGAGGAATTATTGGTGTTGAGAGAAACCTTTATTATTACCCATTTTTTTATGCAATGGTTTCTATTTGAGTCATTTGGGTGTAACTTATAGAGAGAATATTCAGCTCGAGGCTCAAATTTTTTTCCCAACATTTTTTTAGGGCATTGACTTGAGTTTTTTTTTGTTTAGCTGGGTGACTTTCTAGGGGTAAATAGATTAGTGTGGGGGTGAATTATCACATCCTGATCTTTTAAATTATTTTATTTCATTATTTTTGTCTTTGAGTAGCCTTGTCAAGGTTTAGGTTGTGTGCATGTTTAATTTTTTGTTATATTTGATATTTTATGTGGTTTTGGACCGATGCATGAGAAACTTATGGTTGGAAGTAATCGTGAGATCAGCCAAGGAAGCCCCTACGGTTACCCATTACTTAAAATAATGAAACATTATATGAATAAAAAAAGTAAATGTTTAAGATATAAAAATAATATCATTTTTGTGTAGATAAAAATGTTTTTTAATTGAAAATTTTAATGATCTTATTACCATTATAATAGTTATAAATATAATAATTATTATTTTATTAAATATTTTATTATTTAAATGAAAATGAATAAAATTAGTATTAGTATTATTTTTGTTCTAATTTTTATTATTTTTATTATAATTAATAAATATAATAATGTTGTTATGATTATATAATTATTAATATTATTATAAGTGTTGTCATTGAAATTTTGTTATTAATAATAATATTTTCATTGTTATAATTATTATCAATATTTTTATTATCATCATCATTATTATTATTATTAATATTATTTAGTATATTTTATTTGTTATTTTTGTTAATTTTATTTTTTAAAATGGTTTTAAGTTCCATTTTTTTATCCACCATGCCTCACCTCTCTCTACCATTTAATCTCTTTTTATTTTCTCCACTCATTCCTCAACATATTAATTCCTTTTTATCCCACTCAACACTCGCCTCTATCTCCCCATATTTCCTTATTCAAATCTCCTCCCTATTATCCCTCATACATACCACTTCCCATCTGAATCCTCTTCTGGTAGTCGATCCTCCCTCTGGTAGTTCCTTTTGGTGAGTTCTCTACCCCATATTCTCCTCTCCTCACTTAATTTTGTGGGTTTCGATTTTGGGTTTATTGTTTACTAAACCCTAAATGTTTGGTTTATTATGAATCTTTTTTTTGATTTGAATTTAGGGTGTGCGATTTTTCAGCGGGGTGTCGTGCTTCCTCCAGTTGAAGTTTCTTTCCAATCACATGAGGTTTCAGTATGAGTTTCCCAGTTGTTCTTTCTTAAATCCTTTTCTTTGATGCTTGGAATTTAAAATAAATTTATAAAATTGTTTCTCACCTATATGGAAACCTCTTTTAAATTATTATTGAAATTTTGAATTTATTTTTTATGTTAAAGACTCTAATTAAATGAGTTTTTGTGTAAATTACCTATTTTTGGGGGTACCTAGGAAGTTTGTTCAAATTTCCATTGTTCTTTAATAAGGAATTCGATGTTTATGAAATGTATATAAATTATTATGTTTTAATGGAATTTTTTGTTAATGAACTTGGTTTGGTGCATATGAATTTGTTTTGTTGTGGATTGGTTACTGTGTTAAAACAATTTGAAAAGGATTTATTGGCTTCAATGTTTTACTTTGTGTTCTTTAAAAAATGTGGGTGAGAGGAGATGGTTTTAAAGTAGATGGTGTTTTCTGGAGAATTGGGTTTGGTATAACCTTTGTATATGTGATGCACCATTTGATGTCGACACATCAATAGGTGCACTACGTGCACACATGGATGCCTGTCTAAATGAGGATGCTAACATTAATGGTGTGATTCCTGAAAACCATTGTTCCATAACATGACTCTTTTGATTCTAAAGTATGGGGGTTATTTTTTAAATCATTAAAGTATGGGGTTAAATTTATTCTTCAAGGTTTTGGTCCCATTTTCCTAGAAAAATGATTTGGTGTGTGCATTTGAAACGTTGTGCCAATTTGGATCATGGTGTGGGTTTTGGTGAATGTATTCTTATGGGCTCATTGGGCTTTGTAAATTTGAAAGCGGTATTATTATGATGTATTAGGGAAATTTGTTTTGAAATTTTGAGTTAAAGGCACTTTTAAAACATCTAACATAAGGGTAATTATTGTAGTAACATTTAATGTGTGTTGGGTTTTGGTGAAAGTGAATTCCTAGATGGAAACATTGAGCATTTTATGAAATGGTATAAATTTTTCATGGTATGGAAGCTTGGTTGGCACCTTCGTGTGATAAGACATGTATGCATATAAATATAGTTCTCCATTATAGGAGAGATATCCCATTGGTGTTATCATAAATTGGTGTCTGTGTTTGGAGTAGGTAAGTGCAGTGTGATGAGTCACGCGTACGAGGGCCTTCTACATACACAGTATTATTATAACCACCATGGGGTCCTAGATTTTTTATAGATTATCATGTCATGGTTACTCACCAACCCGAATTAGACAGGTTGGTTCCCGTAGTATATTGAGAGTCCATGTGGGATTTTTTGTTGATTTTTTTATCAGGGTGATCAGTGGGCTATAGACTATAGGGCTTTACCAAACATTGGCTGGTGGTTCTAAACCAAGTGCATCAATGGGGTTTCTAGTGAACTTTAAGATCACTCATGGCTACATCTTGTGTTTCTTGTTTATTTTCTGCTACACATATTTATTTTCAGCTTATACTATTTACCTGTATCTCATTTAGACAGCTCTGATATTAGTGGTTTCATTTTGATTATAAAATGGTAATTTTTTTTGAAATAATATTTGGTGTGAGGTAGTTCTCATAGTGTAAAAGACGTGTTATATGTTTAAATGAGAAAAAAAATACTTTTATAATTTTATTTGAAAACTTGTGACGTCAAAAAATATTTGGTAAGAAGAATTTGGGATTCAGTGGTTTACTTTTTGCATCACTACTGAGCATTTTTCTTATCATGCCTATCTTTTACCATTTTAGTTGTAGGTCCACCAGTGGTTCCAGATTTTCCTTAGTGGTTTCTCATGTGGGAGAAGTTTAGGGATTTTGGTTGGTGGTGAATAAGGGGGCACACTGAGATCATTATAGCAGGGTCTTATTTCTAGTTTTGTTCTTTTAGTGGTACTTTGTATTTTGATGAGTTCTTTGTTTATTTAAGATTTAATTTTCGTTTTTATGCACGCTCTTTCGGTTCTATTTATTTATTTGGTCTTGGTTTTATCTCTCAGGCTTAAATTTTTCCCTCATTTGTAATTTGATATCTGGCACAAGTTGTCACCCTAAGAGGATAAGGAACACCCCTTGAGACCTATCACGGACTGGCTGGGGTGACCGACTCAGGGTCGACCTAGGTTAGTTGGTTACAAGGTGTCCCATGATTCTAATACAATGATAAAATACCATAGTCAGGCCCAAAATATTCCACATAACACAACTAGGGTTCCCAAGGTCATTATTTAGAAATCAATAACTAAATCTTGCATCTTTCCTATTAATACCCACAATTTTCGTCATTTCATTCACTCTCATTTCATCCTCCATGAAACTATGATATATTTACCTGCCAATGATTCCACTCAAGGTTTAATCAATCCCCCATGGTCATGATCCTCATGTTTTATGGAATACTCTCCAAGCTAATATAATTCTCTACTTAGTTTTCCCATTCAATTTCCCTCTTTATGTGGTATGTATTTTAACATTCCAACAAAATTGCCAAAAAAAAATTTATCCCTCTTCTATATTATTAGTATTTCAAAAATTGTATACCATTTTCCCCTATATTTTTAGACTTTTCTATGACCATTTTTTCTTCCAATTTTGCATCTAATTATTCTTCTCAAAATTAATAACATCTCTTCAATAAATTACCTTTTTTTATATGTGATCATGAAAACATCATTCAACTTATAGGGTTATTAACCAATATGTTATAATTATTTATTTTATTATATAAATAATATATATATAAAAGAATCATTACATGTCCAAGATTTATAATTGACCGAAATATCTTCTCTTTAATAACATCTTTTTTTGAAAAACACAATGATTTTTATATGTAATGTGTTTCTAATATTATATACTATATATTTATTAAATATATGAATTTGATATTTTTTATCAAAATTATTAATACTTATAGAGGATTCACCCTAATAGAACTCTAATGGATTGGATAAATAATTTAATCTCTATATAAGATAAGTTATATAGTACGTGTGAGAATATCCTTTGTAATGTTTACAACACAATAGTGATTAACAATAATGTAATGCTTATGAATAACTATATTAAATGTTATATCCACATATAAAAGTAGGATTCACATTATTGTATTGATTATATTTCCCATGTTCTATTGTTCATTCCATAATTACATTCCTCATTTTCTTATTGATTTTTCTTCAAGATCACTTGTAAAATGTTTTCTGTGTTTTCCCATATGGTTCCTTATGCTCACCCATTTATTTGATGTATGTCCCTATGTAATTAGATTCATATAACTACCATGTATAAATCAATGAATAATACTTTAAAGTTATTTATAATAATTTTTTTTTGTTTTCCGGTATTTTGTACCTTGTTTCCAAGAAACAAAACTTTTAATTATCTTATATTATGTATAATGTAAATGAAAGTCTATATAATAAAAAGATAGGATTCCATATCCTTTACATATCACCCCTTTCTTATGTCCATACCTTGTTTTTTCCATGTAGTTTTAGAATAACGAATTTATTTTGAGATCATCTTAATATTATTTTAAACAATTTCTTTGTATTCATATCTTATTTGTTATTACATGTACCTTCTATCCCAATGAAAATAGGTTTCATGATCATCTTGAAATTTATATTGTTTACAGTTATATAATAAATCCTAAAAAAATTGTTTTAATTATATAGGTTAAAATTGTTCGTAATAGACAAAACCCTGATTATTTTTAAGATTAAGATTATAAACCCTTGTTAAATCAAGAACTAAGATACTACAACTAGGGAAATCGCATTAAATTTGGGAAAATTATATATTATTTGGTTTCCAAAAAATGTATATACTTATGTGGATAGTACAAGTGGATGTGGATCTAGAATATAGGTTCCTAGGGATAAAACCATGAAGTTGCCATATTTTATAGGACTTGATTGTCACCTAGTACTTGAAAACTAATCTTTCTACACTTATAGTTTGACACTCATATAGGATATTCTTTGGTAAAAGATAAATTTATTTATAAACCATTATGATGTGAAAATAATTAGTATAGTATTTTTTATAGTAAGTAGAATAGGGATACCATAGATTGAAAACTAAAAATTCATAGGTTATGTAATGTATTTAATTTATTGCATATCCAAATAATGTTATTGGTTTCCTTTTTATATTTATAGTAGTTAATAATTTATCTTCTATAATTACAGCTTTACTTTTATTCGATGAAATGAAATAAAAAAACTATGCAAATAATTAGTGTTGTGGGAAATGTGATGATTACTTAAATGAGATGTATAAACTTAATGGGAGATAAAGTTAGATGTGTTCTGATTATGCCAAAACAGATATTAAATATCATAATTATCAACTATAACATAGTTGAAGTTTATAAAGATATAAATAATAAAAGGATGAAATGTTAATGATCGTCATTTGATGAAGATGATAAATGAATGAAGATTAAATTTCCCATGTGAAAATATTTGGAATGATGAATTAAAGGAAATTTCACAAAGGATTTGGAAGATGCTTTATTTTTGAAAAAACATAGCATAATTATTCAGATTTATGTGAAAAAATAATGATTTTGGGTAACTTAATGGGTGGACATAAAGTTCAATATATATTAATATAAATAGAAATTTGACATAAACATTTATAATTTGGGCGTTAACCAACCTAATTCTATATTCCTAGGGAAATTAATCATGATGATAACAAAAAATATATAATACCAACGTAACAAGGATTTTTATATACTAATATGGAACTTGATGACTAAATTAAACATAACCTCTACTATAGAGTGGTTTTTGTCCTATTATATTTCAATTCATTCCATATTGGCATATCTTTTATGAAATCATATAACATAACTTCACCATCACAAATGTTTTGATATAATCATGTATAAAATCTATTATTATTGTATCATAAGATAATTTTTAAAGGATTGTTCTAGAAAATCATTAAATTCTCTATTTTTCATTTTAGAGTTTAAATTAAATTTCCTAATGAATATCAAAAAGAAATTCCTAGGAATCTAATTAACCCTTCATAAAATTAAACACCCTATCTTTATATAAAAGAGTAATGAGTATGATGAATATCCTAGGGTATCATCATCTCAAAAATATATACTATTCCATTATGAGAAAGAGTATCTAAATAAATTTTTTTCAAACTATGTAAAAAGGTATGATGAAATTCACGTAGTAAGGGAATATGTTTATGTGTTTCCCAAAAAAATTCTTGTTATCCATCCTATATAACTAATTTATTTCTCCTTAAAATTTTAATATGACAGTGTAACATTCCTATGTTATGTTATCACTATAAATGTGATATCTATTTCCCCTCAAAAAATAGTGTTAATGGAAGGATGGTGTGGTCTAACCTACTATTTTGGAAATCCATGGTTTCCTTGGATTTCGCAGGTAAAATATTCAATTTATGAGAAACTCGTCTTGATTTACAAGAATACATATCATTATTAATAGGAATTGATTCATGGTTTTCTGTATTAATGAGTGTGAAGATATCATTAATGGTCTCAAGGAGAAGCTAATCACTACACATGTGATCCAATTACCCACAAATTTGGAATGAATTTTGATTTAACGTGATGAATCCCAAATGTGCATTGTTTCTATTTTCATTCATGATGAAAAAAGTGAATGTCTACACCTCATTTCAATAAATGATCAAGTAGTGTAACTACCCATTGCATGATCTAGAATTTTTAGAAATGATATTCACCATGATTATTTGGTTACATTATCTCTATGGAAAATTTTGTGACATATATAGGGATCATAAAATCCTCAAGTATATATTCACAAAAATAGAGCATAATATGTAAAATAATTAGTTAGATATGATCAATATTATGACTGTTCAATTCATTAAAATCATATGAATGTTAAAAAATAGGAAGATACTTTATGTAGAAATGATCCCATAACCTTTTACATGATTATAATTTAATGGGATCCCATATTATTTGACTCTTAAAGGTAAGATATAGGAATAGTAAAAGGATCTTCATCTTACCCTTCTCAATTAACTTCCCATGAATATGTTATTTCGATAGTCATGATAGCATATAATTTTGATGATTGGCTATTGAATAAGGTACAAAATATTCTAGAGTTCAACATTGTTGAATACTGAGTCATAAAATTTTGAACCCTAATAAGTGTTCTATAAAAAATGAATAGAACATGATTTTTTTGGTGATCCACATTTCATATGCATATATATTCATCATGGAATATATAACATGTATTTATATTTGAAAAAAAAAATTAGAGTGGGATAACAAGAATATAGAGATCAAAATGAGTATATCTCAATTCTATGCATACGAAAAAGTTAAGGAAGAATGACATAAGTCTATATTTTTAATGAAACCATTTCCTATAAAATTATAGAAAATTAAAAATTAATTGTTGGATTCATTTTCATAATACCTAGGAAACCTAATGTAAATAACGCTATCTAGGTGGTTTTCAATCATTGTATAATGCTAGCACATTTAATTTCTATCAGAGATGATTTCTCTCAGGACAAAAAGGAAGAGATAAAAATTTGTGTTAAGACTATATGGAGTTATACATTATTTTTTTAAATGTTATATATCATAGGTTAACCTCATGGTTTTGTAGAAACCTTCAAAAATAATTTGATATAGTATGTATATTGAGAACTAATTTTCACCATCAGATGGATTTTCAGTCAAAAAGGACTATCAAAACACTCTATGATGTATTTATAACTTGTTTAATGTATTTTTTAAAATGTGGTGATCGAAAACATACTCTAGTGTTGTTATCCTATATTTATATATTTTATTCTATAATTAAACAACACCTTATGAGGCTCTATATGGGAAAATTTTTCCAACTCCAACATTTTAGGATGATTTATATAGAGGAAGCCGATGAGACCTAGTATTTTCCAACAAATTATAGAGAAGTTTCAAAATATTAGAAATTAAATAAAATTTTCCCAATATTGATAGATAATATATTCCAAAATTCGAAAACATTATCCAGAATCTTATTTTAGAGATAAAATATTCCTTAATATATCACAATGTTAGAATGTGCTGTGTTTTTTTGTTGAAGGAAAACATTGAATATGGTACATCATTAATTTTGAGATCCTTGATTGCAATGGAACATTATAATATTTATTATCACTACCACATAAACATTTTCATATGCATAATTTGATCTAGGTATCCTTATTGAGGAAGCACATACGAGCCCCTCACATGTATTGAAGACATGGTTGGTACCATTGGGGAATGATTTTTATATGAAGTGAAACTGATGTATAAACTAGATTTTAGATACACTATTTTATTAGAAAATCCCACTTAACAAGTAAATGTTTGGTGGAATTCTCACATGTTTGACAAAGAAAAATGGGTTCTTAAAGAGGAACCGGTGTATGATGAGAAACTGGTGTATATACTAGATTTTTGATACATTGTTTTATCAGACAAGCCCACTTAACAAGTAAATGTTCGGTGGAAGTCGCACATGTTTGAGGAATAAAAATGGGGTCTTAAATAGGCAATGAAATATAATTAATTTCAAATATTTTATTGTATAAATTGAATATTACATTTTTTTTATCATTTAAGGAGGAAACCCATTAAAAATTAAAATTTTATTATTTTTATTCCAATTATAAGGAGTGAATGATATATTATGAAATGTTATACAAGAAAACACATAAACTATTTTCGTCATTAATTACTACAATATTTTCTACTATATTTAAAGGACCACTATGAATCCTAACTATTGATATTATATACCTTGAATAATGACAATTATGACCAGTATATTAAGTGTTATGATAATGTCCCTTTGAAATATAAAATAGTTTTGATGGCCTAGACTTACAGGATCATGCCTATATAAAACCCATTTATTATGGATATTGAGGGTGATAACATCCATGGGATTGTCCCATAGGAAACCAAATACATGATTCAAAATATTTTTAAAAAAGATATCACTTTTGAGATAAGTGCATGCTCTTTATGATCACATCAGAAACCAAGTTCTCTATACAAACCCGTGAAAATATCACCATGGAATACATTATATTGAGGGTATTCACTAGGTTAATAATGGGATTTTAAATTAGAAACTAATAGTATGAATTTTTATATTTCATGTTTATAAAAAAATATATATTTTTGCTCATTTTTAAAATTTAGTTTTTAGATCAAATAAATATTAATTTTGAAAAAATTATATATTGATATAATAAAAAAGTAAATATATTTTTTAGAAATATATTTTTTTCAATCCTATCACAATTTTTAATGAATTAATTTTTTTAAGAATACATATATTTATAAAAAATATTATTAAATTACGTTTTTTTAGCATAAATGATAATATAATTTTAGGATGTCAAGTGTAATATTAATAATGGTTAGAAAAAAATAATGGTCAAAAAATGTTTTTTTAATAAATAGAAATTTTTAATATTAAAATATAAATTATCATATTTATATATTTATGTTAGGAAAATAAATATGTTTTTTTAATCCAAAGGTCAAAAATATTCAAATATGAATTTATCTTCATCTTCAGAGACATTATATTTTTTTTAATAAAAATTAATCATCGTATGATTATACAGTTTGTCCAATGACATCCTATCAACATGAAAGTAATGTCAAAAATTTAATAAAGGGTATACATGACAATAAATTTTACTTATTTAGAAAAATATGTTGTTGAAATTATTTGATTAATTTTGTAAAACCTTAGTGATCCTCCAAAACCAATAGTATATTATCATCTTTTAATATAAATTCATTATTAACATGAATAAATTACATATAATTGTGGGTATTATGTTAATGATAATGATTAATGGACATGAATAATCATAAAAAACTCCTCTTTTTTATAAATAATGGCATAAAAATAAGGAATTGTTCTTTTTTTTGTTACATTATCATATAGAGTCTAAAAACTAAATTAGGAAATTAATATATAATTCTCCTATATATTGATATATAGACAACTGGAACCTCCCTATAATATAATATAAAAACTCAGTGATCCTAATATTAATCTTACAGTACACTTCTGGATCCCTCCCCCCTCAAGAAGGATCCATCTCTCAAGAATCATACCCCAATCATTTAGATGTGTCTTCTCCCTATAAGAGATCTTATCCATCCCCTATTTATTTAAAGAACACAATAATGTTATGAATTTTACATAATAATTGTAAATTTTGGATTTTGTTATTTCATATCCCTATTACAATACATATGGTGTAAATGTTATTTTAGACCCCTTTCATTTTCATTTTTTTCATCTACGGCCCTTATGTACTATCGATCTGCTGTTAAAATCATCAGGTGATGTTCCTAGAAAAATATTTATACAGGGAATACCCATAACCATTTCCACTATAGGTATTCACATAGATTTACCTATAAATTATATATTCAGTAAATAATAGTATATATACCTCTATCATAATCTTTTTAATTAAATTTGATGAAATATGATCATATGTTGATTGATCAATGGGTCACAGTAATGCATGTACAAGATGTTAGTGTAATTGGTAGTCCTATAATTTTATATTTCTCTAATGTACTATTTATTATTTTCATCTAGTGAATGAATACTTATAGTGAACATGAGGTAACAAAAATATAAGTATTTTACGATTTCATTGGGGTTAGCCTTGACTTATGTCTATAAAGACATGTTTTAGGTGGTCTCAAAATCTCATGAAATATATATGATGTCCTATCATATAATGTGTGGTCTATATGAAGATTTTAATTATTATAACATATAAACATATGAACCATTAAAATGGCTCCCCAATTCATTGTATCACATGGACTCAAGTGCACATCCCTATATGATAGTGGCTTCCAACTACATGATATGGTATAATGGTGGTACATTAGTGAGACTAAAAGCTCATGATCATAGTAACACATTGATGCATAATAATAAATAAAAAGTGGAAGTAGTATAAATTAATTATAGAAGAAAAAAATAATTATATTACTAATAAAATTCATAATCCATAACCAATATCATATAAAAAATCTTGTAAGTGAATAAAAAATAAACTACAATTCGTTGTAGTAGGAATAAAATATAAGAATAAATAAAATAACTATATCATGAATAAAATATCAATGTTAATTTTAAGAACCATCTAAGTAATACTCCCTTATTCTCCCATATCACATTATATAACACATAGCGTAATCTTGAATCCTGATCCTAACCCCATGTGGTATGTTCGGGTACCAAATAGTGGCAAGAGCATGGTGTGAGGTGAGCTCAATAGGCCACCACCGACGATATATACTACAATCCCATCCATGAATATAAAATATGGTAGTGTATAGATTGTATTTAATTAATGATTAAATTTATCATTAAACATTTAATATAAGGATCCCCATGGGGAACATGGCCGACTATACCTACTTTCGATTAGTTGTAATGTCTTTGAATTCTTATTCACAATGAATCAATTAGATTAAAATTTCCCAAACCATTTCATTTCCATGTCATCCCCAATGGATCACATTACATTATGGTATGAACCTATCCCCAAGAATTTTCTTGAGGAAAAATGAATAAAAAATGTTTCATTTTATATAAAACACTACACAAATCCATGTATGTTATTTGACACAGTATTATGGAATCCTACCATACTATTACCTGGTGACTAAGGTTCTTCATATGATTTTGAGTATCATTTTTTCCTATGATTATTCTTGTTTTTATTGATTTTTTTTTTATTAAATTTTAGTAAGATATTTATATAAACATTGATTTAGTTGGGATTCCAGTGATTCGATTATAAGCCCTTTAAGTAGTTGTTCTAATGTATATATCATACACTAATATTGGATTATTTTTTTATGGATAACTGACATCAAAATTTTGGCATTGATGGATTAATGATGGGTAACATTGGGATGATCCTTTGGTAACATAGACCACTGACAATTAGTAATATGAGATCGTGAATGTTCAAGTTTGATTTTGGTGGATTTTCATATGATGGTGTTTTTTTATTTGTTTAATTTACTAATTTCCTAATTATATCATGGTTATTTGGACATGTCATATTTTGATAATTGATGTTTTAGTTTTTTTAAAATGGGTCCATCATATCTGTTTCAATATTGACACTTTGGAAAAATTGAATGATCAGTAATATGATTTGAATATCTATTGTTCATTTTTTAGAAAGCAGTATTTCTTTGTTTTGTGTATCTTGTTGAACGTTTGTTTTTTACTACCATTTTTTATGAAATCTAAAATTTTGGGAGGCTTTGATAAATATTAATTTTCATTTGACCTTTGTTTCTTAATTTGAGATTTATTTTATATGGACATATAAGATTTTTCAGGAGGTTGATGTCTGTTTGTATTCATCGATAGTTATATTCATAATTTCCTTCCAATTTGGATAATTTTTTATTTCTTTAAACATTATCGTGTCAATAAATTTTTTCATTCATGGTTTATGTTGTCTTAAATGCTTTAGATATTTATTTCTAAGTCCCAAATATTTATAGTGTACATAATATTTAGAACCCATGTTTTATTTATAAATTTATTTATTTATATTTTTTTGGAGTAATTAGAAATTTTTTCCAGTTTTGAAAAAAACAATTTAAAAAATTTAAAGTGATTGACTGTCAAATGGTTGGAAATCATGGTTTGAGAAATTATTTGGAAAACATGTGATTTTTTTTATTGACATGGTGAAAATATTCATTGTTAGTTTATGATCAATTAAACAGTTAAGCCTCATAAGAGTAATAATGTATGGTTGTTTCCCCTAGGATGTTCATTCCTTATCAACAGTAGTCATTTTGAAAAGTGTATGGGTATACCATGCAGCTACCATGATCTTTTAAATATTGTATGTTTTTATTATTTTATTATACTATTAATTTCTATTATTCATTAATTTAATTAATTTTTTTTCACTATCCAATTTCCTTGTCCATATATTCCTCGTCGATCTATCCCTCATCCTCCCCTGTGTGAAATCCACCCAAACGTTTCTTCCCCTATCAGTATCTTACCTCACACAACCTCCCATATACAGACCCATAATTTTTATACACTCCTCCATCCCATACACTCTCTCATTTATAACACCAAATTATGAATCCCCCTATAAGAATACTAACTCCACCATATGATTACCTCATTCCATGCATGATTTCTGTAGAATTTAATAGAAATTCTTGGTATTCCACCAGGTACAGTCTCCACATTCCTCCCTTTATTTTTTTTTCAATTTTGTCACCCTTCAACTTCATGTCTGATTCTGCAGAAATGTATATATTTTTATTGAATTTCAATTTCTGATATAATTTATTTTATTTTTCTTTAGTATATTATCCCATATTGTGTGTCAGTCATCGAAGGTGAAACAATCCATCTTGTGCACCATTGATATTTATGTATGTTTCCCCATTTTGAACTATTATATTTAGGATCCTTTAAATCCATGGTCATTTGTGTGTTTAAAAAACTTTTATAATTATTTTATATGAATGATAAATTGAATTACATAATGAATTTATTGTTTTATCGACTTGGAATTCGATAAATAAATTTCAATTTTCCATTAAGTTAATGACTTATTATGAAATGGAATTATGGGAAACATGTACACTGCTTTGGGTATTTTAAAGTGGTATATGGTCTATTGGATTTAAAATGACATTGATGATCAAAACCATCGACATTATATGAATTATATAGTGAACATTTTTATTACTATATGATGATTCATCAAAAAGTGAATTTAACATAGGTAAATAATTGGATGGCTTTTAAAATTTGTAAAATAAACTATGAAGTACGTTAATTATATATTTCAACAGAGGTATAATAATAGGTATTTTACCATGACCAAGAAAAATATAATAATAATAATAAACTAATGCATGAACAAAATTATCTATGGGAGATGATCATCCACATTGTGATCATGACATGATCTATTTTCACTAAACATTCCAATGATAATATCACCATCGCACAACATACACTTCTGAAATTAAATAGTACAATAAAGATATATAAATTTATAAATTAACTATATGAATTTTTATATATTATTATTAATTATTCAATGATAATATTTATCACCTTTTAATATTTAATTTTATAACAATTAAATAAAAAGTTATTTAAAATTCATTTTTGATATAACTGAGATAGAAATTATATTTGATGGAAAAATGTTGTTTCCTTCAAGAGAATAATTACTATTCACTCAATAATTTTCAAATAGATAACCATTAAATTAAATATTATTATTAAATAATATTTATTAAATATAAGTGAATATATAATTTTACTATATAAAAAAATTAAGAGTCTGAAAAAATATATTCTAAAAAAATACTATATTTTTCAATAAAAATGGAATACTAAAATAGAATATTTAATTTTCATAGTTAGATAATTATTTTTATTAATAAAAACTTATTTCTGAAATTATCAAGTCAAAATTATCCAACAATTAACATTTCATAATTTTAACTAAGACTCAAATTTTTGTGTAAAAAATTACTATAGTATAATTATATGATTACCTAATAAAAGGAATGAAGTTATATCACCAATAAATTGATGAGTTATCATGTCCCAAATAATATTTCTCCTTTAAAATTTTGTGTTTTATGTTATTTTATTGATTTTATTATCCTCTATATAATCCAACAAAATAAATTTTATATTTTAAGGGTTTAAAATCAAGTCATTATAAACCTAGCTCACATTCACATAAAAAGGGTATTATTTATTTATATAGGTCCATAAACATATAAAATATGAAAAAATTTATTGTTTGGTAGAAACCATCTAATTAATGAATAGATTATGGTTTTTATTTCATTTCCAAAAAGAATTTAAATGAAAATAAATTGTAAATTAATAATGATTTCTCCACTATTTTTCTATAGAATCCCACACAACCTACCCTTTATATTCACTCAAAAACTCGTTTATTACACCATAACTAGGACATTACCTATCTAAAAACCTCATACAGTTACCCTATGCTATTAATAATATCCTCACAAGTAGTTAGAAACTTCCTCTCAATGTAAGGGATCCTCATAATCTCTTTATTCTAGAGCCTTTATTTTCATAGGCATTTAAATTCTAAATATTCATTTTGGATTGTGTTGTTATGTATCTCTATTACAATACATAGTATTATTATGTGATAAGAGATCCATGTAACTCTCATAAATCACTTTTATAAACAGTTTTGTACATACACTATGATGTTGATACTATCCTAGGATTAGTTGTGAAGAACTATTATGTTGTGAATACCCATCCTTGTATCTAAATATGGATATTTATATAGATTGAACTATAACATAATGGTAAAGAAAACCAAATTATGCATCCAAAACTCATTAATCTAGGTTATCAATGTAATTAAATATTATCCTATACTGAATTATCTTTGTGTCACACATATGAATTTACATGATATGAATGTGACGAGTGTTCCAAAGAATTATATATCGACGAAAGGAAATTTTTAATGCTTTAATCTCATGAGATTACATATATGTTTCATGAAATATTACCCTAATAACAATATGTTATGATTGACTAATGGTTATCCCTGACTTTTGTTTATTATGTCACGTTATATAGTGTTTTCACATTCCTATATTGACTTTAATAAATTATTTTATACCATTACTCATTTTTCGTCATTATTATTATCACCCTCTTAGGTTACCTAGATATGACTCTTACCTCACATGTGTTTTATTCCTTTTTTTTTGAATCCCTTACTGTCCTTTGTAATGACCTAAACTTTTTTATGATATTTTTCCCTAAATTATGTGTTATATTATAATACAAACACCATGTCATTTTATTGGAGTGAATATAAAGGGAAATGTGATCATATAAATTCTACCATTATATGAATGTTTGGGAATTTTGAACATTGGAAAATGACCATTGGGAACTATACCCTTGATAGTAATTTTAACATTATCATTAGTCACTATAAGTAGAATTTTAACAAAGGATTATAGATACTGAATAAATATTCGACTACATCAATGGTGTCATTTGAATCCCATTACTCATATCTTGGTATAGAGGTTTCTATATAGGTTTCACCACTGACCAAGACCAATAAAAACATCAAAATGTGAATCTTGAACAAAATCACCAACGAGAGAAGTTCATGTTAGTGGATACTATTACTCGATCGATGTTTTTTTAGACAAATAATGAATTTACATCCCCCACACACATTAATCATAGGGGACTAATTGGTATAATAAGTGGTTACAAGTCCCTAATATCGTGTTTAATTGTTTTTTCAAATTAAATTTTTATTGAATCATTTCCATATTAACAATTTATTTTCTTAATAAAATTGATGTGTAAATGTTTAAATTGATTTTTCAGATAGAAATTAAACTTTATAAGAAAACATATCAATAAATTATATAAATTATGATCCCATTAAAACTACTTATTTTAATAAAATAATCTGATAAGAACAGACTTATTTAAATATAAATGATAAAATATTTTTATTTTTTGCATGTGTTTTTAATTTTACTCTTCAATTAAAATACATTACTATTTTTAATAAATATTTATTTTTATATTTAAAAACATTTAATTCTCAAATTTGTAGAATTATTATGATAAAATAAATATAATTTTTTTAATCATAAATTTGATATTATGTTAGGGTCATTTATAATAATTTTTTAAAATACATTATTTTTTCATGAATATTAAAAATATTGTTTGAGTATTTGGGTACTTAAATGAAATCAATATTATAAAATGATTATGTCATATTAAATTAACCATAATCAATGACTTAAAATATTATATTTAATTGATATAATTTGATTTAATATTTCTAATATATTTTCAAATATATAATTTAATTTTAGAATACTAAATTAGAAACATTAACATTAAAAATATTATATTATGAAAACCATTATTTTCCATCCAAAAATTATGTAATCTTAAATGATAGAGAAATATTTTGGATTAGAATAACATAATAAGTGTCTCAAGATTCCAACACTATTAAAAATCAATGGTAAATCACATGGTTTTGCATTTATGACAACCTTGGTGTTTATTGGCTTTATTTATAAATTAATAAACAAATCCCCACTATTGAAATAAATACCCACCCATATCTCCATTTAGATTCACTTTTATTTCGTCCTATAGGAATATATGGTATTTTTTCTCATTATGAGTACTCACATGGTTTCCCTAGGACCCCAGAGTTGAAATCCTCATGTTTTAGGAATGGATTTGTGTTAAAGGAATTATCAACTTCCATTTTTCATTCATGTTCTCTATTTTTTGGTGTACCATTAAATTTCAAAACAATGTAATTATAACAAATATATATTATCCCCAAATTTATTATTATTATATATAAATTAATGGCCATTTTCCATTTGTATTAACACTTTACAAATATAATTTTTTATACCCCTTATAATGCAGATTTTTCTTCTGAAAATTTTTATCTACTCAATAAGAAAATTCATTTTATAATATTATGTGAATAACCAATCCAATTTTTTTTCCAAGGGTATTCAAAAGATGATAAAAATATTTATTTTATTGTATAATTTGTATTTATAAAAATCTCTTCCACATTTCATCGGTTAAAATGACATAAAAATATTTTCATTATGATGTTTTTTCAACAACGTCATGATTTTCATACGAACCCCATTTTTTCTATTAACCTCAGGTTATTAATGAAAAGTTTTATTATGAAATTTTTTTATAAATTTAATTAATATTTATTAATCATGCTACTTGATAGTTCTAAAATTCTTTGTATATAAATTTAATATCTATAGGGGACATGTTATACGGTATATTGGTGAATAACATTAGTAATTTTAATATTACCACTATGATTAACCATGGTGATATGATTATGAATACATAAATTATATTTTTTATAAACATTTACAATTATGATTAATTTTCACTTATTTATGATATTCCTCATCTTCTATTATTCCTACCATAATTATATTCCCCAAGGTCTTAATGATTTTTCCTCAGGATAAAATGTAAATTGTTTACCCAGTTTTCCCTTAGTATGACTTATGCTCACCCATTCCATTTATGTATTATTTTATGTTACGATATGTAGTTAAATTACATACTATAATTCAATGAAAAATCATTTCACATTGTTTATAAAAACATTTTATGATTTCATTTGTTATGAACAATTTTTCCAAGAAAGTAAATTTTGAAACATCATTAATTTTTTTAATTGAAAATTAAAAGTATTATGTATGTGTTTTCTGATCAAATAAATCATTATCTAAAAAAATGTTTATATGGATCTATTACAGATGCATCTAGGGGTAAACCTAGAAAACACCACTTTGAGATAGGCTCAAATGTGAACTGGTGCATGAAAAATGGATTTCTTTACTTCTATTTTGACCATCCTAGTGGATATGTATGGTTAATTCCAAACTCCCTATAAACCATTATGAAGAATTTATATCCAATGTAATTATTTTTAATGATTAACATAATTAAGAAAGATTATCTAATACATAAAATTCCTTTATATTAATAATATTACTAAAAGAAAAATTTTTATCACTAATTATAATTCATTTATAACGTAATGGGGAATAGGAGAAAACACAAAAATAGTGAGTGCATTGGACCAACTATTAAAATCCCTTTGATGGTTACCATAATGAAAAAAAATCAAAAGAATGATGAGTCAAATGACTTGAGTTATGATTAGTTACTGGAACCGAGATTAGAGACCAAGTTCACCATGAAGTGAAAAAATTACATTAAGTCTCATATGGGTCAAATACCACTTTCTTTTAGTGGATCTGCCAAACCATTGAATTCTGAACATTGTATAAAATTTATAGAAATGATATTTTTTGTACTCAAATTGTTAGGGAAAGAGAAATTCACTTCAGATGTGTACCTATTCTATGGAGAACTTGTTAATTAGTGGAAACTAGTTAAACACATGGCAAAATTATATGAGACTTATTCTATGGAGTGGATATAGTTTTGTGGATCCTTTTTCAATATTTATTACCCCTATTAAATGAAAAGGAAAAAGGATAAATAATTACAAGACATCAAGAAGAATAAAATTGAATCGGTATGAAGCATTGATATGAAAATTACAATGCTTTCTAACTACACCTCAAGATTTTTCATGGATACTAATGTAAGTATGGATATGTTATTCAATATAATAAGAACCAATATAAAGAATAATCTGCCCAATCGGGACATTGTATGTTACAAGGATACAATGATAACTTATTTAAATGTTGAGGAGGAGTTTATAGAGATGTAGTGCTCTTATTGATTGAATGAATGGAAGTGTTCTTTGCAAGAAAACTTTTAGAGAAAAGTTTATCATGGAATAAGATGATCGAATGTACAACATTCCACATTCAATAAATGTGGGAATAATAATTTGGAAAAATTAGTTCTCTGTATATAAAAATGTTACAAAGATTGAAAACATGGCTATATTTATTAGAAATTTCATAGTGATCAGAATCATAAACTTATCAACACTAGAAAAAAATGAATATAGTATAGGCCCAGCCTAAATTCCAATGCTTCAAGTGTGGAAATCATGGGAACTCTACCAATCATTGTCCAATTTTGAATATTATTGTGTGGAATCACAATCAACTTCAGCAGATGACAATGGAGCAAGGTCTGTTTTTTTCTATCAAGGAATTTGAATTTGTTTCTCCAGATGATATGTTTGAAGGTAACCTTATTGTTATCTCATTGATAAAAAGTACATTGTTTGATTCTGGTTCTATGAATTCTTTTAAATCCACCATTTTTTTGAAAAATATACAATAAATCCCAAAATTTATAGAAGTAGAGTACTAGTAAAGTTTCATAGAGGGATTATCCAATAATCAAGAGTGTATAAAAACCCTAGTATTAATATTAGAGATCATAACCTCATAAACAATATAGAAGTAATTCCCATGATAGAGTTTGAAATTAGACTAGGGATTAAATTGATCTTAATGTACATTGATATGATCAACTGAAGATGCCTGAAAATATCAAAATTTGTGAATACAAAACTTGTTGCCGTGAAATATCTCCTTCTGATCTTTGTCTTGATGTACCTCCCTTAACCTTCTTTATAGAGATGGGTAGTGAATACTAAGAAAGAAATTAAATAATATTAAGTAATAATGTCCCCATTGTTAAAGAATTCATTGATGTATTTCTTAAGTAGTTACATTTACTTCCATTATAAAGAGAGTTATATTTTTATACTAAAATCATTTGATGATGTATGCCGATATTAGTGACCCCATATAGAATGGAAAATGATGACTTGAATTAATTAAGGAAATAGGGTCATGATCTTTTAGAGAAGTGGTTAATGTGACCAATTGTTTCTCCATGGGGAGCACCTATTCTCATATTGAAGAATAATTATGGATATAAGTATCTATAAATAGATTATATATAACATATTGGGATCACAGTGAAGAACAAGTACATTCATCCAATGATTAATTATTATTTGACCATCTTAATGGGGATTGATTCTTATCCATGATTGATATTTGATATGGTAATCATCCATTGTGGGTTAATAAATGAGTTATTCAAAATAATACATTATGATCAAGATGTGGGAATTATGGGTTTGTTTTTATACCCTTTATCTTGACTAATTCACCTGTTATATTTATGTATCTTATGAATAATGTCTTTATATAAAACCTTGTTAACATTTTGGTAGTTTTAATTGATGATATTATGATATATTATAAAAGTATTGAGGAACATGAGGATCATATAAGAGATATATATCATATATTGTGGAAGTAGAGTCTATTTATAATGTTCCACAAATGTGATTTTTTGTTACAAAATTTTTATTTCTTGGGGAAAAGTATCACCAATGGAGGAATCTCAATTGAACCTACTATAGAAAATGTTATGGATTAATTTTATCATACTATAATAGAAACTAAGATTCATAGTCTCCTTAGTTTAGCATCATATTTTTTGGTGTTTGTAAAAAAATCAGTACATTCTAATCCACTAAATAGGTTAACTCGACCACACTCTATGTTTATCTACACAATAGAGTGTTAAGAAGGATTCCATGATTAGAAGAATTTATTAGTTACTACACATGTGTTTCCTCTACTTTAAATTAAGAAAGTATTAATATTTTTTATTGATTTATATCTAATAGCTCTGGATGAGTATTAATGGAAATTTGAAAGGTAGTTGAATATGCATATCGATCGTTAACACGTTAGGAGAAAAATTATTTTATGAATGACTTGGAGCTAACAATAGTTTCATTTTCTATAAAGATATGGATACATTATCTTTATAGGGATAAATGTGATATATACAAAGAAAAAAATCATTGATGTATAAGGTCATAAAAAAGGAATTAAACATGATAAAAATGAGATGGCTGGAATTAATTCAAGACTATGATTGTTCAATTCATTATCACATTGGACGAAAAAAATTCATTGATGTATTAAGTATGAAATAACTCATTGTGTTAGATATGATGATTATTCAAGGAGATACTTTGATTAGAGACCTAGTGAGATTTTACCTAGGAATCATGAGGGGACATACATCATTAACACAATCTGAAATTGTTTCTCAACATTTATTATGATAAAATATCATGAAATAAGAAATATAAGATCATTTCTAATATAATATGATTTTGGATTAGAATCATGTGATTTTTATTGAGCTCCATGTTGGTAAATAAGGTGACCTGAGAATTCATACAAGGCTATTTGTTAAATCGATTAATGAAATAAAGAATGATATGATGAACTAATCAAATAAATCCACATTACCCACACATCATAGAAGAACTAAAATATTTATGGACCTTCATGATCATTATTGGTGGGAAAACATAAAGATATATATTTTTGAACACTATAAGGTTAATAGTGTTTAAAAACGTGAAGGAATAGGAAAAACGTCCTAAAGGGGTATTACAACTACTACACATAATATCATTGATGTGGGAAAATTTCACTCTAAATTTTTTAACTAGTTTCCCAAATACATCCGAATGAAATAATGGTATTTGGGTTATAGTGTCTTATCTCACCATGACTTCCCATTTCATCATTTGTCGGGATGATTTTTCTCTTAATCAATTGGCCAATACATACATATAAGAACCAATACAGCTTCATGGGGTACCACTCTTTTTGTATTTAATATTCCTCAAAGGTTCACAATAATATTTTGGAGATTTATTCAACATCCTCTGATTACAGAAATAAATTCTTGTATTTAAAATCAACCCCATACTGGTTGTTAATCTAAAACGGATATTCAAGAATATGAGGACAGGATGAGAGCATGTTCAATTGAATGTTACGGTGAATGATATCAACATCTCCCATTAGTTGTGTTCTCATAAATTATCATCTCCCATTCGAGTATTCAAATGGAATCCTAATAAGTTATATATGGGAATAAATGTAGGACATCAACATATTGGGATCGTACAAGAGATATAATGTTTCGTGGTAATGATTTTATGCAAGAGATGAATTAAATGGCCATGCTATCCAATAACACATAAACGGTGCTTAGAGCCGGTTTAAAGGCTCTGATGAAAACCATAGAATGGAGTAGGTGTATGGAGCTCATGAAAAAGTTCCCCTACAATTATCTCATTGGAAGAGAGTCATGTAGTTTCGGATTAATGGGAACTGTATCACCAAGTACATTATCCCTTATGAAATCTTTCATCACATTGGAGTAGTCAGATAACAGATAGAACACCCATCAAATATATCTCATTTTTATGATATATTATATGATTCTATCTTGATGAAGTAAATAAATTACCCTTCACGTGTACTTAACCATTAAGTGGTTAAACATAAACATGGAATCTCTTATAAGAATCAGTCGATGGAGATCATGGATCATAGAGACAAAGTTCTATGAAAAAATATTATCCACATCATCAAAGTGATGTAAAGGAACACTATATTTGAATAAGAGATGTGGGAACTATGGGTTAAAATGGGGTATAAGTACAATTTAATTTCCAAAATTGATCTAACAAGTTGAAATTTTGGTGAAAAAATTTCATAATGGTGGAATAATGTTAATACCAAATTTTTTGGAATGATAATTGTTTACCGAAATTGTGATTTATATTTTAAAAAAACATTTTTTTATTAAGTGAATGTAAAGGTAAATATAGCCATCTGGATCCAACATTTATATGATTATAGGTCAATAATTTTCATTGGGAACTATACACTAGAAAATAATTTTATCGTTATCATTGAATATTAGAAGTAAAATATTGATGAAGGATAATTTTTGTAGATTGGATATGATATGGAATCAACTAGTATATTTTTGTCGTTTTAAGCACATTTTTTAAATATTTGGAGGGTTGTTTAATCATAAAGGTTATCCCTTGACCAAGACCAATCAAAGATAAAACATGTGAATCTTGAATGAAATCTCCAATGGGGGAAGTTCAAGTTAGTAGAGTTTACCACTAGATCAATGTTAACATGGGCATCCCATGAAACTACCACCAACACACACCATACATTTAAGGAGTACACGGGTGTAATAAGATATTATTTTTCTCGACATTAATGTGTTATTCAATTGTATAAATAAAATTGTTAATCCACCATTTATGATTTATGACTAGTTTTGGATAATAAAACTAATGGTTAATTTTATAAATTGTTTCTTTATATATAAATTGAACTATCCAGAATAGAAATAAATAATTTTTAAAAACTATGATATTATGAATTATATTCAATTTATCAAAATAGTGTGATTAAATCTGTCTTATTTATTTATAAATCATAATTTCTTTTTCATGTTTCCCAAATTTTACTATTAATTTACAATATGCTATTTTTTAAATAAGTTGTGATTTTTGTATTTTAATGTTATCAATATCATATTTTGGAATTTTTATAAAAAAAATTCATTATTGAAATTATCACATAAAAAATTCATTTAGTGTGAATTCATATTATTTTTTAAAAACAATATATTATTTATATAATGGACAGTAATAATATATTTTCTGTTTTAAATATGTAAACTATTTCATAATATTTTAACTAATAATTAATTGAAATCCATGAAATAAAATATTTTATTTTATTAATATCAAGTATTATAATATATTGTAATCAAATTCAAAATATATTGTTGGTCGGAGTGGACACTCAAGAGGGGGGGTGAATTGAGTTCCAATTAAAATTTCTGTTAAAAACAATTTCTATTAAAATCCCCCAATTTCAAAAACAAATTAAACTGTAGTGAATTTATATAGATTATGAAGGTTCAATTAATTTCTCAAAGATTGATTAATTCTCAGTTAACTTAATCTTATGATTAAATTAACCTTTGAAACTAACTTACTGATTTATAACAAATATAAACACTTGCTAATTTAATTATCAAAGTAGCTTTGAAGATAGATTGTATTTCAAAGTAGTAGCAGCGGAATATGAAATTAAATATGTATAGTATGGATATAGAGTATAACTACAAACACAGTGAATTAACCAAGAGGTTCAGTCTCAAGCCGAGACTTAGTCCTCTTCCACTTGGTGATCACCTGCCACCAAGCAATTTTATAAAAAGGATTGATACACAGCCTGTATCGGGCTTTACAACAGTTTTCACAAACTGTCCAGGTTTGACAACCTCTGCCACAGTTATACGTGGGAAAACAAATGACCAAGCCACACCAGGCTTCTTCCACAGTTATACGTGGGTAACAATTGTAAAAAGGTTTGGGATAGGGATTTTCAGTATCCCTCCGTTTAAGCACAGGAGACAGTGTGTGTAATACAAACACACTGCTCACGAATGTAAAACACTTAAACACAGTAGAGCAAGAGATAGAAAGAAGAAGGTTTAGAGTGCTCTATAGTGTTGGCAGATCAGTTCTGGACTCGTAGGAATGAGTGACTTGAAGCTTTGGTCCTTTTTCTGTAAGTTGACACTAAAACAGAGTGTCGGGATTTTCAGACTTCCAGATGTTCAAGTGATCAGCTTCTTTTAGTTTGAGTGCTTCACAGCATGGCTTTTAGGAAACGCTTCTTTCAGTCGGTTCACTGAGACTCTTTTGTTCTTCAGAATGAATGCTCGAAAGTTCTTCCTCTTTTTTTGTATATGCGTATCTCCTTCTCAGTTGTAGATGTTTTCCTCAGTGTAACTGTTCCATTCATATGTTTTTTCTTAAATGCTTCTCTCTTCTTTTTATACTCCTCCATATATTCCCTTTTTGTTCACCCGAGGCCGACAAGATAGA
Organism: Viscum album; assembly: GCA_963277665.1. Taxonomy (NCBI): domain Eukaryota; kingdom Viridiplantae; phylum Streptophyta; class Magnoliopsida; order Santalales; family Viscaceae; genus Viscum; species Viscum album. The sequence continues at coordinate 1,283,502,839 of OY728135.1, forward strand.
TAGTCTGGAGTTGCACGTGCGATCTTCCTCGTACATTGTATTATTTCTTGATATGTTGGTCGAGAAAGTATGTCACTGTGGACTTCAACTGTGGTCTTCCAACTGTGGACTTCCAACTGTGGACTTCCAACTGACTGCTGAATTCAAACAGAAGGCTTGCTGTCTGTAGGCTTGCAATGGTAGCTTTTACTCCATGTAACTGTAGCCTTTCTAACTGTAGACTTGTAACATCAAATTTGTAGAGCTGTAGCCTTTGTCAACTGTAGACTTCGATCATCTGTAGACTTAGTAGACAGAAGCTGTCTAACTGTAACCTTGACTGTAGACTTATGACTGTAGGCTAGTTCGACTGTGAACTTGTTCCAACTGTAGACTTGTTCGACTGTGAACTTGAGCAGAGAAAACTTTGAGCAGAAGTCTTGTAGCTGTGACCTTCGTCTGTGAGCTTTGACAATAGATAGCAGTAGACTCGTAACTGTAAGCTTGTATTAGTCTTCGACTGTAACCTTGTAACTGTGAACTTCGACTGTAACCTTGTAGTGACAGTTAACTGTATCTGTGACTTTGAAAATAAAACTCTGACTGTTGGCTAACAATACCAAACTTATGTAAATGCTAAAGTAAGCTGTTACAGTAAAGTTATGAGAGTAAGAATATGAACTGTTTAGAATAAAATACGTTTAAGCATAGAATAATAAGATTAATGCAAAGGTTTAATACATCATAATTAATGTTTAAGCATGATTTGGGATTATCAAAACAGGTGATTCCAACAATCTCCCCCTTTTTGATAATCACAAATTATGTCAGTATGAAATATAGAAGTATCAGAGAGAAGTGTGCAAAACACAGTATGGGCAATATGAGCACAAAAATTAGGTATAATCCGCAAGGATTTCTCCTCTCTGTATAATTTCATTTTTCCCTTGAGTTTCCCTATTTTTCCCATTTCTCCCCTTATCTATTTCTCTTTATTTCTCCCCCTTTGTGATTAACAAAAAGAAAGACAGAGAGAGAGAAGATAAACATTGTATTAATAAGGAGTACAATACATGACTCAAAATGTGAATACATGATCCCTATCAAAAAAAACATAAACAGACTCAATCCTCTGCATCTGGAGGTAAGGGATCTTTTCCTTTGGAGGAAGAAGATGGAGCAGGAGGTGAAGGATCAACAGGCTGAGGAATGGCAGCAGGAATGTCTGGAGGGGCAGCAACAGAGGCTCCTGAAGGCCGGTAGTGAGTAGCTTGCCGAGGGATCAGTGGTCTAAGGCTTCGGAGGGCTTCAGCAGGAGACATTATGGAAGAACCACTGGGGTTGGAGACAGGTAGGGCAGGAGGAACTATAACAGGTGTGCAATCCACATGAAGAAAAGGTAGGAGCAGATTCCTGAAATCCATGATAATGTTTCCTCCTCTGTCCATGGCAGATAAGAAGTCATCTTTGTTTTCCAAGAATTTATCCAAAGCCGGGGTCAACTCTCGTAGCTTGCTAACTTGTTCTTTGAAAGCTTGAGTTACAGGAGGCAGCTTCATAGTTTCTAGCATGAGCTTGAAGTGGTTGGTCAACTGATGCTTGGTGAAAATCCGATCAAAGTAATAATCCACTTTGCTTTTGATGGCCTCCTGAGAAGCAGTAGCAGCCTGCAGGTGCTCACGAACAAAGCCACTGACTTCTCTTGTAGTAGCAAGGATCTGTAGGTCTGATGTGTCATTTGCACGGGCCTGAGTAAGCTCTTCTCTGAGAAGGCTTCTAAACTGCTCAAGGTCCACAGGAGAGCTAGATGAAGGAAGGGACTTGACTGAGAATGCCACTGTCTCCTTGAAAGACTGAGTCAGATTTCCAATCACCTTCTGAATGACAGCATCCTGATTGCTAAAGTGTTCTTTTACTGATTTCTTGAAAGCCTCAAATACTTCCACAAACTGCTTGACCACTTCTTTGATGTATCGAATCTCACTGGCCACTTGTGTCTGAGAACTGCTCAGGGCAGTTAAAGAAGCAACTGATTGTCTGAGGGCCACTACTGCTCCAGTCCAGCTTTCAATTTGAGTGTGGCACACTTTCATTTCATCCATCACTTCTTTTATTGGACTTCCCACAACACATCCCAGAGATAGTTCTAAGGATTGTTCTACATTTTTCAGCTCATCAAAAAGACTGGTTTTCAATTCAGCAACAGACTGTCTGATGGTCTCCTTCATTTCATTCTTTAAGGATTCAAGGTCTTCCTTGGTGGCCAATTTCTCAGTTTCTAACACTGGAGAGCTGTTAGGTAGGATGACTGGATTTCTTGGTGGTTGGTTTTCCTCATCAGAGTCCTCATAATTGAGTCCTAACACCATGTATCCTGGATCTGAGGTCCATCCTTCTATATCATACAGTACAGAGACTGAACCAATACGCTCCCCCTCACTTGGAGGTCTTTCCTGAGCACTTTCTACTATCTGCTCAACTCTGGGTAACTCTAGGTTCTCTTCTGTAGCTTTAGCAGGTTCCATACTTGCTTCCTCTGTAGGTTCAGCAGTGAGGTTAGCCTCCTTCTCTGTTGGGTTATCAACCACTTCCATGACAACAGTAGTAGAGACCACTCCTACTTCCTGGTCAGACACTGACTTGTCTGTATACCCTATCAGAGGGCTCATACTAAGTTCTTCTCCAACAGTTTCTTGATTTTCATTTAAAGCTCCAGCTTCTTCTGCTTCGACTGTATCACCCTCATCAGAGGTGTCCTTGACAAAATATTGAGATTCTTCTTCTTCTTCTGTAGTTTCAGTCTCACTGTCTCTTAGAACAGGTTCTCTACTAGGTAGTTCTTTTGGAGGGCTTGCTGCTCCAAACGCCACTGTCCTGACAGGACTGTGAGTAGTATCAGGATCACTCCCTTCATCAATTGGAGTGTTCTCTCTTGCAGAGTTACCAACTACTGCAGTCTGTTCATCATCTGAGTATACAGGTTCAGGCTCATCAGGATTTAAGCCTGGATCTCTCCTATCTCTCGGTCTAGAGGGATGAGTAGAAGGGCTAAAAGTCTCATAGATTCTCTCCTCATCATTCACCCATGATTTCTTCCAGGGATTCCAACTGATCTTCATGAATTTGCAGATTACTTTCGAGATACATACACTGTTCTTTGCCACTATCAACTCTTCCTGACTTCCAGCTGCACCTTTCACTTTCAACATAACCGAAATGAGTTTAGCATGAAACAAGGCACATGATTTTGAGCTTGCCTTTATCATGTCCTCCATCTGAGCCATCAGCAACCTACAAAGGTTGACCTTCCTTCCATGTTTTAATAAGTACATCAAGTAAATATCCTGATGCTTCAGAGTTGCAAAATCTCCTCTTCTAGGACTCAGCACATGCTGGATAAACTTAAACAGAAGCCTGTCCTCTCCATTCATTTCAGTAGCAACAATCTTCCTTACAGTGCCATTGCCTGTCAATTCTTCCAGAGCCGTCTCATGATCAAAGATTCTACTGTTTGGAGGAGCCGCTCCAGAATAGTAGTTGTAAATACCCTCATGAGGAACTCTTAAACATGCAGCCCATTCAACGGATGAAAAACTGACTTCATTGCCGTTTACTCTGGATACCAGTCTATGCAGATCATCCTCTTCCTCGAACTGTAGATATTCATAGAACTCCTTCACCAGCTTCGGGTAGTATGGTCCATTATTGTTTGCGAAGCATTCGGTCCATCCTTGATCATTAAGCACTGCCAGCACTAATGATCTGCTCGATAAAATCCATTCTTCACTTAGCTCCTTCTCAGCAACTATTTCTCTCTTAGTCAGATGTGGATTAACAGGTCTCATCGAGGCGTTCCCGGTGCCACTGGATTCGACTTGAGTCCTCTTTGGCATTGGTGCATCTTCGTTAACAGTCGGGGGTCGCTTTGTTCTGGCCATTGGAACTGAATGAGGTTTCGAGGTTCGGTTGAAGGTTTAGGGTTTAGGACTTGAGAGAGCAAGGGTCGAGATGAGTGGATTGAGATATGTTCGATGTTCTCAATTTTATCATTTAGGGATTTAGAAATAAAAGAATAAAGAAAAGAAACGGTTCGAATTCCCGCAAAAATAAAATAAGATTAAACAGCGAAACAGCCTACAGAGAGATGTAACAGTGAGGTATACCGGTGAGGTCTAACTGTGAGGTCTCAACTGTGAGGTCTAACTGTGAGGTTTCAACTGTGAGGTTTCAACTGTGAGGTTTCAACTGTGAGGTTTCAACTGTGAGGTTTCAACTGTGAGGTTTCAACTGTGAGGTTTCAACTGTGAGGTTTCAACTGTGAGGTTTCAACTGTGAGGTTTCAACTGTGAGGTTTCAACTGTGATATAGTTAATCATACCTAACTCATGTTTGATATAACTTAATCTCTCAGAATTCAAAGGCTTTGTAAAAATATCAGCTAACTGATGTTCAGTGCCAATGAACTCAAGAGTGATATCACCTTTTTGATAATGATCCCTCAGAAAGTGATGTCTCACATCAATATGTTTTGTCCTAGCATGAGATACTGGATTTTTAGAAATGTTAATAGCACTTGTATTGTCACACCTTATAGAGACATGTTTGAATTGATATCCATAGTCTAGTAAAGTGTGTTTCATCCACAAGATTTGTGCACAACAGCTACCAGCAGCTATATACTCAGCTTCGGCAGTAGATAATGCAACAGAATTCTGCTTCTTACTACACCAAGATACTAGTGACTTGCCTAAAATGTGACATGTTCCAGAGGTGCTCTTTCTATCTAACTTGCAGCCAGCAAAATCAGCATCAGAATAACTTAATAAATCAAATGATTGTCCTTTTGGATAAAATAATCCCAAAATTGGGAGTATGTTTTAGATATTTGAAAATCCTTTTAACAGCAGTCAAATGAGACTCTTTTGGATTGGCTTGAAATCGAGCACACATGCATACACTGAACATGATGTCAGGTCTACTGGCAGTAAGGTACAGTAGACTACCTATCATACCTCTGTAATTGGTTTGATCCACTGGTTCACCAGTTTCATCACTGTCCAACTTGCAAGTGGTGCTCATAGGTGTGTCACTGCCTTTGGTTCCATCCAAAGAAAAACGTTTTAGAAGATCTTTAATATATTTACTTTGGTTTAAAATAATACCATTTTTATTTTGAAAGATCTGAAATCCAAGGAAAAATTTGAGTTCTCCCATTAAACTCATTTCAAACTCATTTTGCATTATTTTTGAAAAATCAACACATAAAGAATTTTTTGAAGATCCAAAAATAATATCATCCACATAAATTTGAACTATTAATACATCTTTAGAAATCCATTTAATAAAAAGAGTAGGATCAGCTATCCCTTTAGTAAATCCTTTTGAAATAAGAAAAGAGCTGAGCCTATCATACCAAGCTCTTGGAGCTTGCTTTAAACCATATAAAGCTTTAGATAGTTTAAAAACATGATTAGAAAAATGGGGATTTGTAAAACCAGGAGGTTGTTCCACAAATACATCCTCAATTATATATCCATTTAGAAAAGCACTTTTAACATCCATTTGATATAGCTTGAAATTCAGAAGAGCAGCATAAGAAAGTAATATCCTAATGGCCTCTAGTCTAGCCACGGGTGCAAAGGTTTCCTCATAGTCTATTCCTTCTTCCTGACTATACCCTTGTGCAACTAGCCTAGCTTTGTTTCTGATTATGTTACCAAACTCATCAACTTTGTTTCTAAACACCCATTTTGTGCCTATGGTAAGAGTGTCTTTAGGTCTTTCCACTAATTCCCAAACTTTGTTTCTTTCAAACTGATTTAGTTCTTCTTGCATAGCCATTACCCAGAATTCATCACTGATAGCATCATTGACATTTTTGGGTTCAAGCTGTGAAAGAAAAGCTTGATGTTCAACCTGATTTCTTAGAGAAGCTCTAGTTTGTGTTCCTCTATCAAGATTACCAACAACAGCATCTAAAGGATGATTCTTTAGAATCCTAGTTGATTTGGTAAAGGTTGGACTAGAGATTTCAGGTTCATCTATAGGTTCGGGTTCTACAGAGGAAGATTCTGGAAAAAGTCCAGAACTGGATGTTTTTATTGCAGGTTCTTTAGATTTGTCATTTAGGTCCAGAACAGATAAGTCTTCTTCAACATCTTCAAGAGAAGTTTTAGACTCATGTGGATCAGTCTCATCAAACTTGATGTGAACAGATTCTTCCACACATTTGGTTTTCTTATTGAACACTCTATAGGCTTTACTGGACATAGAGTAACCTAGGAAAATTCCTTCATCGCTTTTTGGAGAAAATTTATCAAGGTTATCTTTAGTATTCAGAATAAAGACTTTGCAACCAAAAACTCTAAAGTAATTAACCTTAGGCTTCCTATTATTCCACAACTCATAAGGGGTTTTCTTAAGAACCGGTCTAATCAAGACTCTATTAATAACATAGCAGGCTGTATTTACAGCTTCAGCCCAAAAGTAAACAGGCAGGTCATATTCATTAAGCATAGTTCTAGCAATTTCTTGCAGGGTTCTGTTTCTTCTTTCCACTACACCATTCTGTTGGGGTGTCCTAGGAGCAGAAAAATTATGAGAATAGCCATTGAGTGAGCAGTAAGATTCAAATTCTTGATTCTCAAACTCACGGCCATGATCACTCCTCAAGGTCTTAATCTTAAGTCCACTAAGATTTTCTACAGACTTAGAGTATTTAACAAAGGAAGAGCAAGCTTCACTTTTGTGAGCTAGAAAGTATACCCAAGTATATCTAGAAAAGTCATCTACAAGAACATAGACATAGTGCTTCCCATTTAGACTTGAAATTCTTGATGGTCCAAACAAATCCATGTGAACCAGTTCAAGTGGTTGAGAAGTTGAAACTTCTTTCTTTGGTTTAAAAGAAACTTTGTGTTGTTTTCCCTTTTGACAGGGATTACACACTTTGTCATTTGGGAATTCAAGCTTAGGTAGGTCTCTAACTAGGTGTTTCTTAGAGAGTTTTCTAAGTGAGTGAATGTTGCAGTGTCCTAATCTCCTATGCCATTTGTGCCATCTCGGCATCACTGTCAGAATCTAAGTCTTCACTAGATGAGCTTTCAGTTGGTATATGCACTTTCTCCTTGTCTTTGCTCTTTGATGCAGTAGACTTAAAAGCTACAGATTTTCGTTTTGGTTCCTCATCTTCCTCTTTATTCACCTTTAGCTCTTCTTCGTACATCATCAGCTTACCAATTAGCTCCTTGACAGGCAAAGTTCCAATGTCACAGGATTCTCTAATTGAAACGGATGTGCCTCTCCATCTGTCAGGCAGACATCTCAATAATCTCATGATTTGCTCCTTTGCTGGAACAATCTTCCCGAGTGAGCTCATTGTGTTGACTATCTCATTAAACCTGAGATACATATCAGAAATAGGTTCATCAGCTTTCATCTTAAAGTTATCATATTTGATAGTATAAGTATTTAACCGCATTTCCTTGACATTAGTTGTTCCTTCATGAGAAACAGCTAAGGTGTCCCAGATTTCAAAAGCAGTCTTACATGCAGAAATTCTATTGAATTCCTCATCTCCTAGAGCACAGTAGAGAGCATTCACAGCCTTACAATTATTATTGTAAGCTACTTTAGTAGGTTCATCCCAAGTTATTCTTTCAGTTTCTGGAATCTTGTATTGAGACTCTATAGCAGTCCAAATATCAAAACCCATACTTTCCAAATGAATTTTCATTTTGAGCTTCCATTGGGCATAATTCACACCATTAAAGAAGGGTGGCCTGTTAGTAGCAGCACCTTCTAGTCTATTATCCATAAGGAAATTCTAGAAAATATTTTAAAGAGATAAAATTTAGAACTAACAGAAATTTAAGATCTTTTAGATAAAACTACAATCACAGTTTAAAAACAGAGAGTTAAAATAAAACTTTGAGCAAGTATAACAGAGCTAAACACAACCTCTGATACCAAATGTTGGTCGGAGTGGACACTCAAGAGGGGGGGTGAATTGAGTTCCAATTAAAATTTCTGTTAAAAACAATTTCTATTAAAATCCCCCAATTTCAAAAACAAATTAAACTGTAGTGAATTTATATAGATTATGAAGGTTCAATTAATTTCTCAAAGATTGATTAATTCTCAGTTAACTTAATCTTATGATTAAATTAACCTTTGAAACTAACTTACTGATTTATAACAAATATAAACACTTGCTAATTTAATTATCAAAGTAGCTTTGAAGATAGATTGTATTTCAAAGTAGTAGCAGCGGAATATGAAATTAAATATGTATAGTATGGATATAGAGTATAACTACAAACACAGTGAATTAACCAAGAGGTTCAGTCTCAAGCCGAGACTTAGTCCTCTTCCACTTGGTGATCACCTGCCACCAAGCAATTTTATAAAAAGGATTGATACACAGCCTGTATCGGGCTTTACAACAGTTTTCACAAACTGTCCAGGTTTGACAACCTCTGCCACAGTTATACGTGGGAAAACAAATGACCAAGCCACACCAGGCTTCTTCCACAGTTATACGTGGGTAACAATTGTAAAAAGGTTTGGGATAGGGATTTTCAGTATCCCTCCGTTTAAGCACAGGAGACAGTGTGTGTAATACAAACACACTGCTCACGAATGTAAAACACTTAAACACAGTAGAGCAAGAGATAGAAAGAAGAAGGTTTAGAGTGCTCTATAGTGTTGGCAGATCAGTTCTGGACTCGTAGGAATGAGTGACTTGAAGCTTTGGTCCTTTTTCTGTAAGTTGACACTAAAACAGAGTGTCGGGATTTTCAGACTTCCAGATGTTCAAGTGATCAGCTTCTTTTAGTTTGAGTGCTTCACAGCATGGCTTTTAGGAAACGCTTCTTTCAGTCGGTTCACTGAGACTCTTTTGTTCTTCAGAATGAATGCTCGAAAGTTCTTCCTCTTTTTGTGTATATGCGTATCTCCTTCTCAGTTGTAGATGTTTTCCTCAGTGTAACTGTTCCATTCATATGTTTTTTCTTAAATGCTTCTCTCTTCTTTTTATACTCCTCCATATATTCCCTTTTTGTTCACCCGAGGCCGACAAGATAGATAGTCTGGAGTTGCACGTGCGATCTTCCTCGTACATTGTATTATTTCTTGATATGTTGGTCGAGAAAGTATGTCACTGTGGACTTCAACTGTGGTCTTCCAACTGTGGACTTCCAACTGTGGACTTCCAACTGACTGCTGAATTCAAACAGAAGGCTTGCTGTCTGTAGGCTTGCAATGGTAGCTTTTACTCCATGTAACTGTAGCCTTTCTAACTGTAGACTTGTAACATCAAATTTGTAGAGCTGTAGCCTTTGTCAACTGTAGACTTCGATCATCTGTAGACTTAGTAGACAGAAGCTGTCTAACTGTAACCTTGACTGTAGACTTATGACTGTAGGCTAGTTCGACTGTGAACTTGTTCCAACTGTAGACTTGTTCGACTGTGAACTTGAGCAGAGAAAACTTTGAGCAGAAGTCTTGTAGCTGTGACCTTCGTCTGTGAGCTTTGACAATAGATAGCAGTAGACTCGTAACTGTAAGCTTGTATTAGTCTTCGACTGTAACCTTGTAACTGTGAACTTCGACTGTAACCTTGTAGTGACAGTTAACTGTATCTGTGACTTTGAAAATAAAACTCTGACTGTTGGCTAACAATACCAAACTTATGTAAATGCTAAAGTAAGCTGTTACAGTAAAGTTATGAGAGTAAGAATATGAACTGTTTAGAATAAAATACGTTTAAGCATAGAATAATAAGATTAATGCAAAGGTTTAATACATCATAATTAATGTTTAAGCATGATTTGGGATTATCAAAACAGGTGATTCCAACATATATAATTTAATTTCGAAATTCTAAAATCGAAAATGTATCATTAAAAAATTTAATTTTTTAAAACATCAAAATTCCTGGACAAAATAATTGATATAAAATAATAGATGAATCTTGTTGTGTAAAATAACATAATAGGAGTGTCACATCACGAGCTTTTAAATTATTTTATGTCATTATTTATTGGCTTTGGTTAGCTTTGTAAATGTTTGGGTTGAGTGCATGTTTAATTTTTTAATTTGATATATGATATTTGGGGGGGTTGGACCGGTGCACAAGCACCACACTATTTGTAGTAATCATGCGGTCGGCCCGGATTCCCCTACGGTTACCCATTACATAATATAATAAAACATTATTAGAATGAAATAAATTAAATATTTATTATATAATAATAATACCATTGTAGTGTAGATAAAAAAGTTTTTTAATAAAATTGTGATTGATCTTGTTATCATTAAAATGTTTATAAATATAATTATTTTTTTGGTGGTTATTAATTTTATTATTATTTAAAAGAAACTGAATAAAATTAGTATTAGTATTATTTTTATTTTTATTTTTATTTTTATTTTTATCGTTAAGAAAATTAATGACATTATTTTGATTATATAATTATTAATATTATTATAAGTGTTGTGATTAAAATATTTTTATTATTAATATTATTTACATTTTTAAAATTATTATAATTTCCATTATTACTATTCTTATAATTATTATTTTCATTATTATTATTATTAACATGTTTTTTATTATTTATTTTTTATTGTTTTTAATTGTAGTTTTTAAAGGATTTGATCTCTTTTTTTATCCTCCACGCCTCACCACTATCACCCATTTAATCTTTTTTTTTATTCCTATTTCCAATCAACCCTCTCCCCATTAATTACTATTTTTTATCAATTTCTCTACTCACCCCTCTCTCCCACTATTCCCTCACTCACATCCCCACCCTTTTATCCCCCACAAAGGCCTCCTCCCCTTTAGAGCTTCTTCCAGCATCCGCTCTTCCCTCTGGTGTTTCCTTTGGGTGAGTTATCAACCTATTATTCTCTTCTACTCACTCAATTTAATTGTTATCCATGTGGGGTTTATTATTGGTAAAACCCAAAATGTTAGGGTTAATATGTTTCTTGGGTTTCCTTTTCATTTAGGGTGTGTGATCTTTCTGTGGGGCATCGTTCTTCCTCATGTAAAAGTTTCCTTCCAGTCGTACGAGGTTTCGGTTGGTGTTTTCAGTTTTTTCATTCCCAAATAATTTCCTTTTCTTCATAGAATATTAAATAAATTCATTAAGTAGTTTCTCATCATGATGGAACCCTTGTTTAATTTATTAAAACAATTTTGAATTTATTTTGTTTCTTAAAAATTGGTTTTAAATGAGTTGTTGTGTAAATTACCTAGGATTGGGGGTATGAAGGAATCTTGTTCAATTTGAATTTTTTTAATTAGGAATTGGGTTTTTATGATATGTATAGTGATTATAATTTTTCAATGGAATTTTTTTTAATTAATTTGTTTAGGTGCATATTAAATGGTTATGTTATGTCTTGGTTAGTGTGTTAAAACACATTGGTAAGGATTTAATGGATTCAATTTTTTTGTTTGTCTTATTATTAAATAATGTGTCTCATTGGTGATGGTTTTAAATCAGATGGTGTTTCATGGGAAATGGTTTTGGGTATCCCTTTGAATGTGTGATACAGCATCAGATGTTGACAAATCCATTGGTGAAGTGGGTGCACACAAGGATTTTCCTCCAAATAAATATGGTCACATAAAATGGTTTTTCCATAAAAACCATGGATCCAAAATACGAAAATTCAGATTCTAAAGGATGGTGGTTATTTTTTAATATTTTAAAATGATGGTATTAAATGTATTCCTCGTAGTTTTGGTCCATTTGGCCATGAAGAATTATTTGGTGTGTGTGTTTGATACATTGTGCATGTTTGGATCTTCGTGTGGCTTTTGGTGACTCTTTTATTAAGGTATCATTGGGATTTGTAAATTTAAAATTGATATTGGTATGATTTTTTGGGTAAATGTATTTTCAAATGTTGATTTAATGGAATGTTTGGTACTTTTAACCTTAGTGTAATGTTTGTAGTATCATTTAATGGGGATTTTGTTTTGGTGAAAGTGTATTCCTGGTTAAAAGCGTACATCATTTTGTGAAATGGTTTAAATGTTTAATGTAATGGAGTCCAAGTTGGAACCTTTGTGTGAAATGAAATTTAGGTATATAAATATGAGGGATATCCCTTAGTGTTACCGTACATTGGTTTTTGTGTTTGGGGTAGGTAAGGGCAGTTAGATGACTAACTCGTGCGAGGTCCTCCTACATACACAATATTACTATAACCACCATGGTATCTTGGGAATCTTATAGATTATCGAGTGATATTTTCTCTCCATCCCTAATTATATGGGTAGGTCCTCCCAAGTAGATAGAGATATCAAGATTGATTTGCCGCTGATTTTGTCACGAGAGAGATTAGTGTGTTATATACTATGGAGCTCCACCATACACTGGAAGGTGGGTCTGAATCAAGTGCGTCCAGGGGTTGTTTAGTGATGTTCAAGATTGACCATGGTTATTTCTTGTATTGCTTGATTATTTTCTGCAACATTGGGTTATTTTCATCTTGTATTGTTTACCTGTCTCCCTTTTTCAAAGCTCTGAAATTACTTTTTTTGTTTTGTTTATAAAATGGTAACAAATTTTTGAAATAATATATGGTGTGAGTTTGTTCCCATAGTTTAAAAGAGGTGTTATTTTGATTATATTAGAAAACCTTATTTATATAATTATATTTCAAAACTTTTTTCAAAGGGAAACTTTGTGTAAAGAAACACTTTGATTAAATGGTTTACTTTTGGAATCCCTACAGAGTATTTTTGTTCTCACACCTATCCATTACCATTTCGATTTTATGTTAAAATATAGTTCAAACTGTTCCTTAGTCGATGCTCATGTGGGAGCAGTTTTTGGGATTATGGTTGGAGGTGACCAAGGGGTCATACATATATCATTTTAGCAGGGTCCTATTTATAGTTTTTTTCTTTTAGTGGTACTTTTTATCTGGATCAGTTCTTTGTTTATTTGATATTTAGTGGTCATGTTTATACATTATCTATATGTCCTATTTATTTATCTATTCTAGGTTTTAGGTATTGGTCTTAAATCATGCCCTCATTTTTACTTTTATACTTGGCACAAGTTTCTATCCCGAGGAGACCGGGAATGCCCCTACGCACTTTTTGCGAACTGGCTCAGGTGACCATTTCAGTGTCGACCATGGTTGGTACATGAAAAAATTGTATCAAAGAATGCCCTTTTTTAGGGTGATTTAGATGGATATTAGAACTGTTAGGACATGAGAGGTAGGTGCGGGAAGTTCATCATAAACTCTTTATCATTCCTAACCTTGGAATTCTAGGGGTAGTATGGGATTTGAATCTCATGTATTTTTTTGGATTGAGGGATGAAAAAAGAGGTAATATGGTGTCACGTCGTGACCTCACATTGTGTA